>OZ012736.1:392078597-393566097 GCA_963859935.3 Lathyrus sativus
TGTTCTTTTTTTAGAACTCTTAGGTTTCGTTCACTCTTTTTCTTTTCCTTTTTGGATAAAATAAAAGTGCGATGGTGACTCTTGCATTTTGAGTTAAGTTAATCAATAGCTTACACTCACAAATTTCTCCGTTACAAAAAAGTGGCGACTCTGCTGGAAGAAAGAAACTTGTAAAGAGTATGCACAGAGATGGCGCGAGATTGTAGCTCAGATAATCCCTTCGTTTGAAGAGAAAGAGATGACCAAGATCTTCCTGAAGACTTTGGGTCTGTTTTACTATGAAAGGATGATTGTGAGTGCTCCTAGTGTTTTCACGAAAATAGTTAATATGGGAATGAGATTAAAGGAAGATATCCGTGAGGGACGTCTGAAAAAAGAAAGTAGTTCTGGAAGTCCGAAGAAATTTGGTTATGGTTTTCCTAAGAAAAAGGACGAGGAAACCAATTTCATCTCTCAAGAGAGGTCTAGAAGATGCATAGTTATGAACAACAATGGTAGTCGTCGTCAGCAACAAATAGCATCTGTTACACCCGTCATCAGTGCCGATTCTACTGCTCAAGCTACTTCAAGTTATCAACCACATTTCCAACTGAAAACACATCAAAATAATCAACAAGGTCGTGTGCAAAGGAAGGGGCAATTTGATCCCATCCCAATGTCGTATACTAAATTATTTGCGGCTTTGATAAAGAAGAATTTGGTTCAGAATCGTGATCCTTCGGATGTTCCTATTGATATTCCATGGTGGTATAAGCCATATTCCCATTGTGCATTTCATTAGGGTGCCCCTAGGCATGATATTGAAAATTGCTATCCTCTAAAATATGAAGTTGTAAAGCTTATAAAAAGTGGTATTCTGTCTTTCGAAGATACCAATCCTAATGTACAATCAAATTTGTTGCCTAATTATGGTAACACAATTGTCAATATGGTATATGGGTGTCCTGGTACATACCACATCTTTGATATTCGGTGGATTCATAGGACGCTTGTTAAGATGCATGCTACTTTGAGCGAATTCCATGATATTGAGCATGATTATGCTGCTTGTTGTATTTGTTCGGTGAACCTTCATGGATGTGTGATTGTAAAGAGGGACTTACAAAAGATGATTGATCAGAATTTGATTCAGGTTACTGCAAACATAAATGAAGTTGAGAATGAGGTGAATGCCATAATTTTGTGTTTCAACATCCCAGAACGAGTTGTAATTTCTTACAATAGTCAGAAATCTGATGTGACACCTTTGGTCATCCGTTTTCCTGGCCCGGTACCATATGAATCAGATAAAGTTATTCCCTACAAATACAATACTACTATGTTATAGGATGGAAAAGAGGTTCCCATTCCTTCTCATCCCTCAATTGTGACTATTGCTGATGTAGGACGCGTGACCAGAAGTGGTCGAGTATTTGCTAATGTACCCTCGAAGACAAGTGAAGATGCTGTGGGTATGCAAACTTAGTTTAAGACTTCTGTTGAATCCGGTCAATCAAGTGACGTGAACCAAAAGTCAGATAATGATGGAGTATTGAAATTGATCAAAAAGAGTGAATATAATATGGTGGATCAACTGTTGCATACACCGTCAAAAATATCCGTTTTATCTATGTTAATGAGCTCTAAGGCTCATCGAGAATTTGTAGAAAATATTAGAACAAGCTTATGTAGAACATGATGTGACTGTTAACCAGTTTGACAACATTGTTGCCAATATCACTGCGTGTAATAATTTAAGCTTTTATGATGAAGAATTGACTGAGCATGGAAGAAATCATAATTTGGCTCTCCATATTTCCATGAATTGCCAGGAGGACGCTCTATCTAATGTGCTGGTTGATATTGGGTTATCATTGAATGTGACGCCAAAATCTACTTTGTCTGGATTGTCTTATCAAGGTACTCCTATGAGATTCAGTGGGGTCATTGTGAAAGCCTTTGATGGCTCAAGGAAAACTGTGATTGGAGAGGTTGATCTCTCTATCAAGATAGGTCCGTGTTTATTCTAGATTACTTTTCAAGTCATGGATATTCATCCTGCTTACAGTTGTCTTCTAGAACACCCGTGGATTCATGAAGCCGGAGCTGTCACTTCGACACTCCATCAAAAGTTCAAATTTGTCTAGAATTGTAAACTTGTTGTTGGTGGTGGAGAACATGCTATGTTGGTAAGAAGTTTGTCGTCTTTTTCTTATATTGATGCTGATGATGATGTTGGAACTCTGTTCTAGGCTCTTTCTGTGGTTGATAATACTGTTAAGAAGAATGGCGTTCCATGACTCCTATGAAAGATGCACAACATGTGTTAGAGAGTGGCCAAGCTAATAGATGGGGCCGAGTCATTGAAGTTGCTGAGAAAAAAGATAGAACTGATTTGGGTTTTACATCTGGTTCAACCCACAAAGAGCTGAAGAGTATTTATGATGTTTCTCGAAGTGCTGGGTTCGTCCATACCAAAGATCATTCTACAGCTGCAATTATTGAAAATGACTCTGAAGATTACATCTCAGATGGTTCTGAAAATGATTCCATTCCTGTTGAAGACTGAGAGCCTTATATGGAAGATCCTAGATATGATTCTGAGACAGAAGATGCATATGTACCTTTCTACTCTGCTCGACCGAGACTTAAGGGACTTGAGTATGAAGTCAGTGCCATTATTGAGGATGATTAAGAGGAAGAAACGCCCAACTTTGTGACGCCTGGGTTGATATGCCAGAATTGGATCGTTGTTGACGTTCCTACCGTTGTTCATGTTTCAAAGTAATTTGTTTTTGTTTCTTTCAAAAAATCATTTCACTCTGCCCAAGGTGAAAGTGAATTTGTGAGGGCTTGGTTTCAACTTTTATCATCATCAATAAAATGTTATTTTGTTTATCCATATTTTGTTTTCCCTTTTTGCTTTATTTCTAAAAAATGGTAACATAAAGAACTAAAATAATAATAATGTGATGATCACTTTTATCTGCATGATACTTGCATTTCTTGTTCATATTCTAAAATCAAACATAAGTCATTGTGCAGGTTGATTGTTAAACCCATTAAAAATAATGACTCTATGCCCTCTACCAACTTTAAGTTCCTTGTGTTTGAAGCGGAAGAGGAGGATATTGGAGAGATTCCTGATGAAATTTCTCGGTTACTTGAGCATGAGGAAAAGACCAATCAGCCTCATGAAGAGCCGGTGGAATTAGTTAATTTGGGTTCTGATGATGATAAGAAAGAAGTTAAGGTTGGGGCACTACTTTAGTCATATGTTAAGAGGATGGTAGAGCTTCTTAGAGAATATGTTGATGTGTTTGCTTGGTCTTGTCAAGACATGCCTGGTCTTGATACTGATATTGTGGAGCACCGTTTTCCATTGAAGCCTGAATGTCCACCAGTGAAGCAGAAATTGAGAAGAACTCATCCTGACATGGCTGTGAAGATTAAATAGGAGGTTCAAAAGCAGATTGATGTTGGTTTTCTTGTGACTACTGAGTATCCTCAATGAATAGACAATATTGTGCCTGTTACAAAGAAAGACGGAAAAGTCCGAATGTGCGTTGACTATAGAGATTTGAATAAAGCAAGTTCGAAAGATGATTTTCCACTACCACACATTGATCTGCTGGTATATAATACTGCTATGTTCAACATCTTTTCCTTTATGGATGGATTTTCCAGTTATAATCAAATAAAGATGGCACCTGAGGATATGAAAAAAACAACAACATTCATTACACCCTGGGGAGTATTCTGTTATAGAGTCATGCCCTTCGGTTTGAAAAATGCTGGTGCAACATACCAGAGAGCTATGACCACTCTGTTCCATGATATGATGCAAAATGAAATTGAGGTATATGTGGATGATATGATTTGTAAGTCGACGACTGAAGAAGATCATATTGAGTACTTATTAAAGTTGTTTCAATGTTTGAGAAAGTTTAAGCTCCATCTGAATCCTAATAAATGGACTTTTGGTGTCTGTTCTAGAAAGTTGTTGGGCTTTATTGTCAGTCAGAAAGGCATTGAAGTTGATCCTGGTAAAGTTAAAGCTATTCAGGAAATGTCTGCACCCAAAACAGAAAAACAAGTGAGAGGATTCTTGGGTCGTTTGAACTATATCTCTCGATTTATATCCAATATGACTGCCACATGTGCGTCGATCTTCAAGCTTCTCTGCAAAGATCAGAGTTGTGTATGGACAGAAGATTGTCAGAAAGTTTTTAAAAGATTTAAAGAGTATCTTCTTGAACATCCTATTTTGTCTCCTCCTATGGGTTGTGTTTTGGGTCAACAAGATGAATCTGGAAGAAAAGAATTTTCCATTTATTACTTGAGCAAAAAGTTCACCTATTGTGAGTCTCGGCACTCAATGCTTGAAAAGACATGTTATGCTTTAGCTTGGGCTGCCAAGCGCCTTTGCCAATATATGTCGAATTGTACAACTTGGTTGATTTCTAAAATGGATCCAATCAAGTATATCTTTGAAAAGCCTACTTTAATTGGGAGGATTGCTCGTTGGCAAATGTTGTTGTTAGAATATGATATCAAGTACCTAACTCAAAAAGCGATAAAAGGTAGTGTTTTGGCTGATCATTTGGCACACCAGCCAATTGATGATTATCAACCTATCCAGCTTGATTTTCCTGATGAGTGTTGCACCCCAAAATTTGCCCAACCTTTTCTTAACTTGGTTTATGTTTCATTTCATTTCTTTCTAGCATTTGCATTGCATAGCATTTTTCATTGAATAGGGGATCAAGAGGAGTCTACTCAGAGTGTTGAGCCTAAGAAAGGGGTGTTACTCATGTTTGAATTGTCATCAGGTCATCTAGAAGTGGTCAATGTTCTTTGAAAGGATTGATGGATGTATGTGGGTCAGCTCCTAACTTGGAGGCCAGTAAAGATCATCAGAGGGTTGTGAATTCATGATTATGGATATAAGATGTTGAGAGAGTTCATTGAGTTCTTTGAGAGCCATGTTGAAGCTTATTCAAGTTGTTGGGTGAGGTGGAAGAAGCCACAATCAAGAATGTTGCATCTAGGGTTTTTCATCTGGTTAATCCTCAGTCAATGGTAAAATTGAAGGAGATTAAAACTCAATTCCATGTCTCTATGATCATGGGATGTTTTGTTGAGATGTCTAATATATCATTTCAATATCAATTCATCAAGAATCAAGAGTGTAAGAAGTTACTAAATTAGGGTTCTCAGTGTAAAATCCCCTGTTCAGTGCCTAACTTCAAGACCACCTATCTCAAGATACAAGTCTCATCTCAACTTTTGACCAAAATGAAACTTGTAGAGCATGTTATTATCTTTCTTTTGAGTACTAGAAGTCATTCATCTGATTTCTAGAACTCAAGTTATGATGCTGACAAGTTACAGGTTCTCAGATGAATGTGATTTTGGTCAACAAAAGTCAACAAACTTCCAAGCCATTTTTGAACTAGAAGGATGTTTCTCCTTGTTGCACCCCAAAATTTGCCTAACCTTTTTCTCACTTGGTCTATGTTTCATTGCATTAGCATTGCATTGTTCTAGCATTTTCATAGCATAACATTGATTCATTTAGCAGGGGATCAAGTGTGGTTTATATTAAGAGGAGCCTGTCTAGAGGTCTTATTAAAGCTTGAGAAGTCACCAAAGTCATCAGGAAGTGGGTTGTGCCTTTGAGAAGTTCATTTTCTTGTATGGGGTTAATCTCCTAAATTGAGGACCAATTGAAGACCATCAGTGGATTGTGAGGCCTTAATCATGGATAGAGTGTGGATAGAGCTCATGGAGTGCCTTGAGGGTCATGGTGGAGCTCAGTCAAGTCATCAGGACAAGTGTGAAGAGCCACAGTTGAGGGTGTTGCAATTAGGGTTTTCATCAAACCCTGTTACAACAAGAGTTAATGAATATGAATGAATATGTTAAACAAATAGAAGGCAGCCGAGAGATCGAAACTCTGCAACACCATCACAGCAGCATACCAACTCTTTTTCTTACTTCAAAAGTGACTGTTACCATAAGGCGCAGTGAATACCTTACAGCATTTTTCGGTCACACTTCCCAAACACCTTCTCAACCTGCACTTCAAGACTGTTTTTTAAGAAACCCTGCATACCTTTGTTGTTTCACTTTGGAAGATTACACTACCTCAAAAGCTGTCCTAGGTCACCAACCTCAAGTGACAAGGAAATTTATGAATTGAACCAATAAGCAAGATATCATTGGTATGCTCATTAATGACGTGCTGTGGCAAGGTGCTGAAATACACAAGCACAAAGAATAATCAGGTCATAATCACAACACACAAAGGTTACAAGGATCACATCAGTGCTTAACAAGACATGAAGCAATACAAAACCATTGGTTATGAACTTTCACGAGCAAAGAAAGTAAACCTTGAAATGAGAAGCCTTATACCTGTTATGCAGAGGGAGGATTGTTGTTTTCAATAGGAAGTGGGTAAAGCCAACTTCAGTTCCCAAAACAAGTCAGTATACCTGTAAGAGGAACCATACCAACCATTATGCCAAACTCTATATCAATTTGCTCCACCAAGTTTTCATGATAATATCCCTCAAGTTGCTAGTTCCAACCTAAAGCCTTGAGCCAAGATTGTGCCCAATGTCTCATACCAAACACATTGCATACATTAAAGATCAATGAAGAAAATAACTAGTACAGTAAAGCGGTACATGTACAAGTGCAAAATAAATTCACAATTTGAAATAATTCAAGAGCATAATACCCCCCTTATGTGTGCAAACGCCGACACCAAGACGGGACCAAAACTTAAGAACTATTGCAAACAAGAGGATGATGTTAGTAAACTCGGTACCACCCCTAACTCAAGCCCAAGGATAGAATTACCACTTGTCCACCAGCAGAACCACAAGACAAATCAAAGAAGTAACTAGCCTACTCCATGATGAGGATGCTGCAAAAGCCTAATGAACGGGATCCCAACTTGCTACGATGATGAAGGAATTGGATTTGAGAAACTATTGAAACTGGCAGCAGAAGATACCAAGTCTCAAGCTAAATTTCTTCTGGTAGATTGGTGCACCAAAGACGTTGATTTATCTATCCATGCTTCTAAATTCAGTAACATGGCCTGCAATATATTTGATATAAAGGAGCTTTCTGTCAAGTACTATACGTTAATTGAACAATTGAAAACAGAACAGTTTTTTTCGAGGAAAAGTAGAAGGGAAAACTTATCGATGGAGTTAAAACAGAACAGCTTAAGGATTAGAGAATTAGATGAAGCTCGTGCAAACATAGAACTGTCAAAGAGGCAAGTTGATGTTGCCCTGGGATGATAATCCCCCTGGCCCAATATCTTCTGCTATCTACACCTGCTGAAACATAGTGATTGGATTAGTAAATCGATCGAAGAATATACCCTGTTCAAAAATTAAGATCCTATTCATATCCTATCAGATTCCTTAGCATCAATGAAAGATTCTTCAACTCAAATCACACAGGAATGATTCTCATCAACAACATTGAATCCAATCGAAACGAGAAAAGAAATATTTCAAAAATTGTCCAACACGGGAATGGAAAGTTTTAATAACAAGCAATCAGAAATTCAATCAGTGATTTAAGGATCCTAAACCCCAACTCGCCTATATAAGAGGGGTTTCAAATCGAAGAAAGAGAGGATTTCTGAGAACTCGTGAACACAGTGAAAACCACCATAAGAACCCTAAACGGTTCGAATCGAAGAAAGAGGAGAACTTATCTGTTGTTTCGCCGAACTTTCAAAGCTCAACGTCTCCGAAGCTAGCCAGAATCGCGCTTCATACGCCGACTCATCGTCGGTAAAACTCCCCTCTTCCACTTCATACTGTTGAATAATTGATGTTTTGATCTCTGTTTCAGGTACCACATAGCGAACGATCGAGAAAGAGAGGGTTAGATCGTTGAAAACTGAAGAACACGTAGCTCTGCTAGGGTTTCCGCCGTCGTGTTTTCCTTCCGCGTGTTTATGTTTCGTCTCCATTATGTTGTAAATTAATAAACCATATGCATGCACGACCACGGTAGTACCGTGGTCCCTCACTGTTATCACCACACAATTCACTTTTTTCCTGATCACACGGACAACATCGCACGACCATGGTAAACCGATGCATTGCATGGCACTGGATCTGCATTCTAGCTTTAATTAACAGTTAACTATTTCTTTTTAAATTATACTCTGTTTTTTTAGAAAACCTTAATATTAATTTAACCTAGTTGTCATTTAAAATAATAACTAATAATACCTTTTATAATAAACCAATAATTTTAATTAATCTTAATCTTTCTAATTTAATTATTAATACACCCTTTAATGAGTTATTTGTTTAATAAACCAATTTAATCACCCTTTTCTTTTTTAATAAAGCTATTTTTTTAATAAAATTAATCCTTTTTTAATCAACTTAATAGGACTTTATTTAAATAGTATGGTTATTCACCCAAAAAAAACTTTTAATTGCCATTTATCTAATTATTAGTAATAGAACCAATCTAGTTTGTTTAGAATAATAAGAACAACCTTTTTTATATAATCAATAATTAACTCCTAAAATAATATTGGATTTTATAAATAATTTCTTTTTGAGATAAAAATTTAAAACCATTTAGTATATTAACTTATATTTATTAAATAATATAAACCAATCACTTATTAAAAATCAATTTCGCATAAAAATGAACCAATATCGTAAAACTCGATCAATCGTGTACGCCTCGCTCCGGTTCGTTCACACACTCACATTCACCCCACACACCTTAGCGCTTTCATGCGTGTGTATGGCTTTATTTTTATCGTCTTTATTTTCTACAATTTACCTTCCCGCAATTTATCTTTCTCGCATCGCATTTCGTCCAAAGGAAAAAACCTACACATGATTCAACGCTTGTGTGTAGTGCACATCATTTGCATCACACTCCCACTTGATCCTTGATCCCATTCAAGTTGATCTTTCTAAGATAGATCCTACCCCATAGGAAGGACCTTTGTCTTTTACTTTACAACATAGAAACACACAAACAATTCAAAACAACAAATATTCAAACACAATAGAGAATAAGATGTTAATCATCTTAAGCGAGATAGAATCTCCACCCCACAACAATACAATCAATATGTAGGGACTTTGCCTTAAGAGAGATAGAGACGTAATCGTCGATCAATATTCGAGCACTTGAGCCCTTCTCTTAAGACGATGCAAAGACTATTTTCCTACAATTCGTGGCAGTTAAATCTCCCTTAAAATGATAACTCGTCTCTTTCTCCTAAAATCAATCAATCAACTACCCTAAACCCGTAGAAACTTTGACCACATTCAAAGAACTCCTCAAACCCTTTAGGGGAACTACATATACTCTGATTCCACTCCTGTAAGGATATGTAGGCATAAGATGCGATATCTTATCGAGTATACTTAGATATAAACCCCTAGGTCTTTCAACCGTTAAGCAGATAAACCATAGCAATGAACAAACATAAAACAAGAGGTTCCTGTAGAGTACTACAGAAACTTAGGATGCTAGCACCTTCCCTAAGTTTAACCAACCCCCGAACCTATAACTGTCTAGCTTGCATTTGCATTGCATTGTGGGAATTTTGATCTTTATCCCTTCCTTTGGACAAATCAAAGTTCGGTTGTAAAAATGAATTAAAGATTCAAACTAATCAATAGTTTGGTATCCAAATTTCACCGCGACAGAAATGGCGACTTCACTGGGGATCTTCAGTGGGTCTCCCTATCTTGTTTTATTTTACTTGTTTATTGCTTTATATTTGCTTATTTGCTTATTTGTTATTTCTTTTGGGTTGTTATCCTTGAGTGGTGAGACCAAGTCCTACACCCGGACTTGAATGAACTTAAGATAGGATAGTGATATGTTCGACGAGGCTTATAGGGAGTTGAATCCCGACCAAGTTGACATGAAAATCACGCTCAGTTGAGACCCTTTCGAAAATAGTTCGGTTGAACGAGTAATTGTGAAGACTTTTACTATTTTCGATTGGAATCTATGATATTGAGGACCATAGTTACCTTAACCCCACTTTGGCCTTTATTAGGACGTAGTGCGGGACTATGAGGGAGTACACCCGAAATAGTGTTACACAATGCTACACTCAAAAGAAGTTCTCTTGAGAATATTATTAATCACCGAGTAATTGGGAAGTTGATAATATCCGAAAGATGGACTAATGACTTTGGGCACCCCTTAGAACCTTGTTCTACAGGTACAACTCACCCCTAGTCCTTGTCCTTTGGGAAATGGGTAAACCCTTTACTCCATGCTCGTTGCAAACCTAGAGCCTTTTTTATATATATGTGTCCTTATGTGCTTACTTGTGCTTGTTGCATTCATATAACATCATTCTACATTAGACTTCATGGGATTCCCTTTTGTTTATGGACATTGCAGGTCGCCATGACTTTTAATGAAAGACACACTTTGAAATACACTTTTAAAAGTCCTAAATTGGGTGACCTAAGGGAGTTGGTGACCTTGATTGAAGACCAGGGCAAGTTCAAGAGCAAATATGGGAAGCTGATATCTTTATTGAGTCGCCAAGTAGACGAAGGCCTTCTCTCCACTTTATTGCAGTTTTATGATCCGCTTTATCATTGTTTTACGTTCTCAGACTTTCAGCTATTACCTACATTGGAAGAGTATTCCTTTTTGGTTGGTCTACCTATCCTAGAAGAATCTCCCTTCCCTTTCTTGGAGAAGGACCCTGAGGAAAGAGATATTGCTAAGGCTCTTTATCTAAAAGTATCCGACGTCAGGAGAAACTTAATTAGTAAGGGTGGTATTTTAGGCTTAACTACGGATTTCTTAATCAACAAGGCTATGTTTTATGCCGATTATACGAACAAGACCCCGTTCGAAGCAATCTTTGCTTTACTCGTCTATGGAGTGTTTCTATTCCCAAGTTTCGAAGGGTTTGTCGACCTTAATGCTATCAAGATCTTTCTAAAGAATAACCCAGTGCCAACTCTATTGGGTAATACTTATCATTCTGTGCATCTCCGAAACTTCTATGGTGGAGGGATGATCACCTGTTGTGTTCCCTTACTTTACAAGTGGTTTATTTCGCACTTGCCTAAGTCTAGTTCCTTTTTGAGTCTTGATAAAGGGCTTTGGTCTCCGAGAGTTATGGCGTTGACCCACTCAGACATTGATTGGTATAACCAAGTGTATGATGGGACCTTGATTATTGATGGTTGTGGGGATTTTGCTAATATACCGTTGCTTAGTTTTAATGGAGGGATTAGTTACAATCCAGTCTTAGCTCGTCGACAGTTGGGATTCCCGTTGAAGGAACCGCCTAACAGTGTTCAAGTGGAAAGCATTTTCTTTAGGGATGACAAGGAACTCCGAGACAAGATTTTGGCTGCATGGGATCATTTGCACAAGAAAGGGAAGAAAAGCCTTGGGAAACTTAATTGTGTGTCCTTGGAGCCATACCTCCAGTGGGTCAGAGAGAGAGCAATCAAATTAAGCATGCCCTATTC
This sequence comes from Lathyrus sativus, assembly GCA_963859935.3. Taxonomy (NCBI): domain Eukaryota; kingdom Viridiplantae; phylum Streptophyta; class Magnoliopsida; order Fabales; family Fabaceae; genus Lathyrus; species Lathyrus sativus. Next base: position 392,090,108 of record OZ012736.1, read on the forward strand.
CCGCCAAGATCCTATATCTTCGAGGAGAGAGCCCACTTATGTCTTTATGTCTGAAGCTGAGAAGTTAGAGGTTGCCTTGAGGAAGTCGCAATGTGAATTAGAGTCATGGAAGAAAAAGTATCAAGTAGTGGTTGCAGAAATGGATGAACTTCAGAAACAGAAGGATGAACTTCAGAAGTAGCTATAGTTGAAGGATGAAGAGTTACTTCCTTGCAAGAAGAGGAAAGCCATGGAGGATTTATTTTTCTCGGACCCACAATGTACTATTTGGAAGTTGATTGTGGACAACCTTATCCGTGAGAAGACCCAGTTGGAAGAGGAGCTCAAGCAGCAGAATTCAAAACTTCTTTAGGGCTTTCATTAAATTTTATTTAGCTATTTATTTGGGACTTTTAAAAGCAATTATTTGTAATTCGTTTCAAAATTAATAAAACGCTTTTCTTTTACCGCAATGTTTATAAATAGTTGGGATCCTATGAAGTCCTATTCATCTTGCATTGCATTCTTTCTTTATTCACTTCAAGAAACTCAATTTTCTTTCACAGGTATTGTAACCATGGACTTCAAGAGAGAAGCATTGGAGTGCACTTTTCAGAGTCCCAACATTGAAAGCTTAAGAGAACTAGCAAATCTCATCGAGAACCGTCACGCTTTCGCAACAAAATATGGAGAAGTCTTCCGTTTTCTCGAGCTCAAGATGAAAGGAGGGCTGTTGGAGACCCTTGTTCAGTTTTATGATCCGTTGTACCATTGTTTTCACTTTTCCGGATTACCAGTTGATGCCGAATCTGGAAGAGTATTCTGATTTCTTGAGGATGCCTGTGACGGCCCGACCCATATTCACTGGCCATGAAGACATACCCAGTCACCAAGAAATTGCAAACGCTACTCATCTCAGCTTAGCAGATGTTCAAGCGCACTTAATCACCAAGGAAGGAGTCCTTAGATTCGCAGCTGATTTCTTGATCGAAAAAGTTCGTTACCATGCTAAAAGAAAAGAGGTCCTTATCTTGGAAGCTACCTTTGCTTTGTTGGTCTATGGGATGTTCTAGTTCCCAAAGATTGAAGATTTTGTTGATATGGATGCGATTAAACTGTTTGTACTCAAGAATCCGGTTCCCACCTTGCTAGCTGACACGTACCACTCAATCCACTCGAAGAATGCCGAAGGAGGAGGACATATCGTTTGTTGTACCGCTTTGCTATATTCATGGTTCATCGCTCGCCTAACTCGGCATCCGTCTATTTGGGATGAGGTAGAAACACCCCGTTGGCCCGAGATAGTTATGGCCCTTACTCACTCTGACATTGTGTGGTATGACCCTACTTATGGAGGTATATGTATGATTCTTAGTATCAGAGGATTTACTAACATACCGCTTGTTGGGAGAGAAGGATGCATAAGTTACAATCCCGCCTTAGCCCGCCTCCAATTTGGGCATCCCATGATCGAAGTACCTGACCAAGCTCTGTTGGAAGGGATCTTTCTCAAAGAAGGAGAAGATTCAGACTTGAAGACCGTCATAATTTATGCATGGAGATACGTCAATAAGGAAGGAAAGACTGCTTTAGGATACCCCAATTGTGCTGTCTCTGAAGAATATCTACATTGGGTGCGAGAAAGAGCTCTCGACCTCAAAATGTCGTTCCCTTTTCATGAACCTATGGTATTGGCTTTTCATGATCCTAATTGGTTTGATGTAAGTGATGTAGATCAATTGAAGGCCGCCTTGGATGAGGCTCGGAAACTGAAGACCGCTTGGAGGAACAAGTTTTTCACCCTCAAGGTAGAGAAAGAGAAGTCCCAGAAGCTGCCAGAGATAGAATTTGCAAAGAAGAGAAAGGCGCGAGAGGATTTACTTTCTTCTCACACCTCTTCCGGAACTGTCGCCAGGGATGATCTTCCCCAGCTGCTGTGGCTTGAAAAGAATGTGTCGATCGACTCATCAATGAGAAAGCCGAATTGCAAGAACGCGTTAGCCAGTTAGAAGAAGAACTTCATGCACAGAAGGAGCATAGGGAGTAGATCTCCGAGTTCTCTTTTGCTTTTGGTTCAATGTAATAAACTCTTAAAAGAGTACTTTGCTTTGTAATGCTTCGAATATCAAAATAAAATAAGTTTTTTTTCCAACGTTACAATACCGGAAAATAATTTGAGTTTCTTGAAGTTTCATACTCATTTGCATTTTGCATAAGCATAGCATTGTTTGCATTCCAGAGTCTCACTCTTGCTTCATCTCCACACACAAGCTGAATCACCAGTACAACACTCGAGCTAGTCAGCGCCAGAAGATGGATCAACTAGAACAGGAAAACAGAGTGCTCCGTGATGAAGTTACAGTTCTGAAAGAAAATTTGGAGAGGTTGAATGGTCTAGTGGAAGCTCTGTCCAATCAAGCCTCGCTCAACAACCAAGATGTTCAAAGAACTGTGATTTCTGAAGTGACACCAACACTGATCCCAGTGGCGTCTTCTGTTGCTGAAATGACCTACAACATGCCTCAAGGTTTCCCGTGGGGGTTGTCTCCCAATTTCTTTTCGACCGGCTACCGTCCGTCTGCACCTGCGATCCCTGCTGTGACTGCTATCCAAGCTACTCCTGCAGTTACTGCTGTGATGACTACTGCATCTCCACATGTGAACGTTGTTCCGTATATTCTGGATGAGCCAATTTTACAGGGGTCGCCGACCGAGACTGTGGGTTTGGAAGAAAGGATGGATGGATTCCAAGACCAATTTTCTGAGATGCAAAAGGAGTTGAAGGCTCTTCGTGGGAAGGATTTGTTTGGAAAGAGCGCTTCTGAGCTGTGCTTGGTTCCAAATGTTAAAGTTCCACCGAAGTTCAAGGTCCCTGATTTCGAGAAGCATAAAGGGAATACTTGTCCTCAAAGTCATCTTATCATGTATGCCAGAAAGATGTCTGCCCAAACTGACAACGATCAACTGCTCATTCACTACTTCCAAGACAATTTGACAGGCGCTGCGCTCAAATGGTACATGGGGTTGGATAGTCGAAGATTCAGACTTTCAATGATCTAGGAGGAGCCTTTGTCAAGCAATATAAGTATAATATGGACATGACTCCTGACCGTGATCAATTGAGGGCTATGACACAGAAATATAAGGAGAATTTTAAGGAGTATGCCCAACATTGGCGCGAGTTGGCCACGCAAGTCACACCACCGCTAGAAGAAAAAGAGATGACCAAGATTTTTCTGAAGACCCTTGGTCCTTTCTTTTATGAGAAGATGGTAGCCAGTGCACCCAGTGACTTTACTGAAATTGTTAATATGGGGATGCGTTTAGAGGAAGGTGTCCGTGAAGGAAGGTTGGCCAAGGAAGAGAGTGCTCCTAACAATGTTAAGAAGTATGGGAGTGGGTTTGTGAAGAAAAAAGAACAGGGGGTGAACGTCGTGTAGGAAGGAAGACTTAGAAGGAGGTATTCACCATCACACCAAGTTGCAGCTGTATCACTAGTGTTTAATGCTCCAACTTATCAACTACAGTCTCCGCAACCGAGTCAGCAACCTCAGTCCCCTAATGCTCAATAGCTACAGCCGCAGCAAAATCTGCAGTATCCTCAGCAGAATCACAATCAGGGTCGTGTGTATAGAAAGATAAACTTTGAGCCCATTCCTATGAAATATGCTGATTTGTTTCCAGTTTTGATCAAGAAGGGTCATATTCAGACAAAGGCTCCACCTATGGTTCCCGCAAATCCTCCTCCTTCTTATAGAGCTGACAAGTTTTGTCCTTATCATCAGGGTGCTCCAGGTCACGATATTGAGAGTTGTTTTGGTATGAAAGCAGATGTCCAGAGGCTCATTAAGTGCGGAATCCTGTCCTTCAAGGATTCCGACCCTAATGTGAAGGTTAACCCGTTACCCCCGCATGGTTCACCCTCTGTCAACATGATTCAAGATTATTTGGCAGATAATGATCAAGAAGTTTCAGATAAGAGGGCAGAAGAAGTTTGTGTTATAGTGCCTCACTTTAAGGAAGTGGAGTGTATCGAAATCATTTATAATAGCAGAAAGCCGACTGTTACTCCCTTGGTAATCAATGTGCCAGGACCGGTCCCTTACACTTCTAGTAAGGCTATCCTATACCGTTATAACGCCACAATGTAGGAAGATGGAAAAGAGGTACCGTTACCTGCTTTGCCTTTGGTTGTTAATATTGCAGATGTCAGCAGAGTAACAAGGAGTGGCCGAGTTTACTCGACTGTACCACCAAGAGAAAAGGAGGTCTCATCCGAACAACAAGGCTCAAGAGATCCAATTATGGGGAAATCTGGTGGATCTAATTTGTCCAATTCAGATGAATGTCTAAAGGTGATAAAGGGAAGTGAATATAAGGTTGCAGATCAGCTCCTGCAAACCCCGTCGAAGATTTCTGTGTTGCAACTGCTGATGAGCTCTGAGGCTCATAGAGAGATTTTAGAACAAGCCTATATCGAACAAGATGTGACTATGGAACAGTTTGACAACATCATTGGTAGTATTACTTCATGTGACAATCTGGGTTTTAATGAGGACGACCTCCCAACGGAGGGGAAGAATCATAACATGACTTTACATATTTCTGTGAACTGCGAAAATGATTCTTTGTCCAATGTGTTAGTTGATTCTGGATCTTCTCTAAATATGATGCCTAGAACTACTCTATCTAAGCTATCCTATCAGGGACCGCCAATGAGGCCAAGCCATGTTATCTTCAAAGCTTTTGATGGGTCTAGAAAGACAGTAATTGGCGAGGTGGATTTGCCGATGACTATTGGATTGCAGACTTTTATGATCACGTTTCAGGTCATGGACATTCGTGCCGCCTATAGCTGTTTGCTAGGGAGGCCATGGATACATGAAGCTAGGGCAGTTACTTCCACTCTGCATCAGAAGTTGAAATATGTTTTTGAGGGAAAAACGGTTATAGTTTGTGGGGAACGAGCCTTAGTGGTGAGCCATTTGTCATCATTCTCGTATGTTAAAGCTGGGGAAGAGGTTGGCGCGCAATTTTAGGCTTTGTCTATTGTGGGCGAGGGTGTCCAGAAACCTCAGGCATCTATGTCATCTTTCAAAGACGCGCAGCGTGTAGTGAACGGAGGTCCTCAAACAATTTGGGGCAAGGTGTTGTCTTTACCGGAAAACAGAAATAAGGAAGGTCTTGGTTTCACCAACAGTTCTGCTCAACAAATTACTAGAGGTCAAGGATTTCTGCTGATTAATGAAGTGTTCCATAGTGGAGGGGTCGTCCATCATCCTCAAGTTAATATTGTGTTAGAGGATGAGTTTGAAGGTTATATATCAGATGGTTCTGCAAGGTCCTCCATTCCTCATGAAGATTATAAGCCATATATGGAAGATCCAGGTTATGTTTCAGATGAGTTTGACTATACGTTTGGAGTTTATGCTGTTACCGAAGAAGGTTCAGATGAGGATGTTCCAGACTTTGTAACCCCAGGTGTCTTGGTTAAGAACTGGAGTGTGGTTGAAGCCCCTGCTGTCGTTCAGATATCTAAATTGCTACAAAAATTACATCCTGGGAATAATGATCCGATGCCTTCTCCAAATTTTGAGTTTCCTGTGTACGAAGCCGAAGACGAAGAAGATGATATCCCAGAAGAGATTTCCAGACTGCTTGAGAAGGAAGAGAAAGCTATCCAATCTCATCAGGAGCCAGTGGAAGTAATCAATTTCGGAACAGAAGAAATCCGTAGGGAAGTGAAAATTGGAGCTTTGCTCAAGCCTGAGGTGAAGAAACAATTGATCATTTTGCTCGAAGAGTTTGTTGATGTGTTTGCTTGGTCATATCAGGATATGCCTAGATTAGACACTGCTATAGTTGAACACCGTCTACCTTTGAAGCCAGAGTGCCCGCCAGTAAAACAGAAGCTCAGAAGAACTCGACCCGACATGGCTCTAAAGATTAAGGAGGAGGTACATAAACAGATTGATGCAGGTTTCCTTGTCACTGCCGAGTATCCGCTCTGGTTGGCTAATATCGTGCCCATGCCGAAGAAGGATGGTAAGGTTCGCATGTGTGTAGATTACAGGGATTTGAACAAGGCCAGTCCGAAGGATGATTTTCCGTTACCTCACATTGACATTTTGGTTGACAGTACCGCAAGATATGAGATTTTCTCCCTTATGGACAGTTTCTCAGGTTACAATCAGATTAGAATGGCTCCCGAGGACAGAGAGAAGACGTCGTTCATCATGCCCTGGGGCACCTTGTAACACCCCTTTCTAAACCCCGCAATTAATGAAAATAATCAGAGTATGATTAACATGCATTTCATTCAAGGGTGTCACACTTAAATTTCAAAACACCTGCCATGTTCATTAACACAACAATAAAAGATCATGTTTTACAATTCTTTTCACTTTGCATGAAACAGCGGATTCAATTCAAACAGATATTTTCATAAAAGGAATATTCGTTTTGATCACATGATTCAACCATAATCGGGCACTAAGGCCAATTTCTCATAGCTTCAATAAATATGAAAACATAACACATTTCTATAAAATGTAACCAAGCGATCCCAGTGTTACATGACCAGAGCATGACTCGACCCAACTTAATTAAATCACTAAACAGCTAGACCGATGGCAACCTCGCACCACAAGCAACTCTACTCTGGATACCTGCACGATGTCATATAGGACATCATTCCAGCAGAAGGGTGAGAAATATTATCATAAAATCAATGCATATAATTATGTGCATAAACATTCATAAAATACATAAATGCCACATTTCTCACCACTTTACATAATCACTTCTCACATGCTTCCCCATTTATATATTTATATAACGAACATGATTAACTATCGAACATGTTACCATGCACATATCCATGGTTCTTATTATTCCACATTTTCATACACATAAGCACGTTGTATACATCAATTACATGGTCATAACTTATCCAAAACATTATAGTCATGCACATAGCATACTTTCATACAACATTTCCAATTATGCAAGTCATGTACATACACGTAAGCACAACTCTAATCAACAATCCTATCTATGTCATATGGCTCACGTAAAGCCCATCAATTCCACCAATTCCCCGTTCGGGATTGTGGGTATATCACTCATACCCCACCAGGAACAACACATAGTCATTCTACCCCGGTGATCACTCTGCTGGGAACGACATCTTGTCATTCCACCCCAGTATACATGAGCCTTACACGCATTCATTATTTCAATATCATCAACATGAATCACTAAGCAATGCACATATATATACATAATATATTTTCATGCATTCTTCACTTACATTTGCACATAAACAACACTGCATTATAACATTTATCAAGCAATGCATACAATATGTTTATTTCAACCCCGATTCACATAAACGTCAACATATACATATAGCCACACATATACATATATCATTTAGCATATTCAACCATGCCATTCATCATAATTCATATCAGCCCACATAAACATACACATATTATGTTTATTTTCCATGCTCCACGGCAATAATGATAAATGCAACTCTTAGAGACCGACTCACGACTCCATGCAGATGCAAATGCGGTACCGACTCATTTCAACAGATTCTCTAAGGAATCGAGTATTCAGCAGATCCTCCACGGGATCAAGTACTCAGCAGATTCTCCACGGAATCAAATATTCATCAGATTCTCCACGGAATCGAATATTCAGCAGATCCTCCACGGGATCAAGTACTCAGCAGATTCTCCACGGAATCAAATACTCTAGCCAATCCTCCACGGGATTACATGTTATGACCGATTCTCCGAGGAATCACACAATGCAACCGATTCTCCAAGGAATCACACAATGCAACCGATTCTCCAAGGAATCTAATATAACCATCATACGAGGTTCTGCAAATCCTCCGAGGGATCAATCAACACAAAAATGCATACTATGTTCACAAACATACTCATTGCATTTATCACATACATCGCATATATCTATCATGCATTCACATTATGCACCATTCCACACATGGTTTACACACATATCAGCCTATCAATGCGTTTCTATTCAATTCGAGCAAATACACAAGATTATCAAATATTCAAGATTCACCATTTACTCTACAATCTAGGATTCACGCCTTTCGGCCACCCACAGCACGACATGTCGAAATAGTTCACACATCAATCATTCATGTAGGCATTAATCATAATTGAATCAACCAAACATCATGCTATGAACAAACAGCAAAACAAAATAACACTGCCAGGCTCGCCAACCTTCGCCTGGCGAAGCCACGCAGCGAATGCTCGCTGGCCTTCGCCTGGCGAACTTCCCAGCGAAGTCCACTGGGAGTAATTCTGGAATTACTCGCTGAGGCTCGCTACCCACTCGCCTGGCGAACCTTCGCCAACTCACCTCGCCTGGCGAGCTTGCCAGCGAATACAGGGTATTAGCTTCTGACTTGCTTCGCTACAGCTCGCTGGGCTTCGCCTGGCGAAGCTTCGCTGCCATTCGCCTGGCGAACTTGCGAAGACAGAACTTCCATGGCTGCCTCAAAGCCCAAACTCCACACAACCAACCGATTAAAAGCCAACTCGCTCCAGAAAGTTCAACACCACGATACCCGACTTAAATATGACATCTATACTCGACTCTATCCGATTAAAACATCATTTTACCGATTAAATCATTTTCGACCTAGAATTGAAAAGCATAGATTTCACCCGAACCATCCACATAACACATACATAATCATACACATGGGTTGGATAATAATGTTTCTCACCCTTACCTTGATTCAATCGAAGCTTTGGGCTGCTCTTGATGATTTCCACACTTTTCTTCTTCTTCTTCTTCTCTTTTCTCCTCCTTTTCCTTCTTTCTCTTTTTCTTTCCTTTTTCTTTCCCTTACCACTCTTTTTCCTTTTCTTTCTATTTCTATCCTTTATATTTCTTTTTCTCATTCATTAGTTGTCAAATGACCAAAATGCCCTCCATTCTAAATTTTACTCGAAAATTCTCCGAAACGGTAAAATATCAGAACATACCATATTCACAAATTAATTCCACGAATAACACAAGTATTACTCAAATCCAATAAAATGCTCCACAAAATGCGATAATCAAAATCGGGGCGTTACACACCTTTTGTTACAAAGTTATCCCATTGGGATTAAAGAATGCAGGGGAAACATATCAGAGAGCTATGATTACTTTGTTCCATGATATGATGCACAAGGAGATCGAGGTTTATGTGGATGATATGATAGCTAAGTCCAAGACTGAGGATGATCATGTTAAACACCTGGCTAAGCTGTTTGGTCGTTTGAGGGAATACAAGCTTCGTCTGAACCCCAACAAATGCACATTTGGAGTACGATCAGGGAAACTATTGGGTTTTATTGTCAGTCAAAGAGGGATTGAAGTGGACCCCGGAAAAGTGAAAGCTATCCGGGAAATGCTAGCTCCTACCACCGAGAAACAAGTCAGAGGATTTTTGGGACGTTTGAATTACATCTCTAGGTTTATATCCAACATGACTGCTACATGTAAACCTATTTTCAAGCTTCTGAGGAAAGAACAAGGGTATGTTTGGACTGAAGATTGTCAAAAGGCTTTTGATAGTATCAAAGAGTATTTGCTTGAACCTCCTATCCTGATACCGCTAGTTGAAGGACGACCTTTGATTATGTATTTGACTGTTTTGGAAGATTCAATGGGTTGTGTACTCGGTCAACGAGATGAAACGGGAAAGCAAGATCATGTCACTTATTACCTGAGCAAGAAATTTACCGATTGTGAAACGAGATACACTATGTTAGAGAAGACTTGTTGTGCTTTGGCGCGGGCCACCAAACGTTTGCGCCAGTATATGTTGAATCACACCACTTGGTTAGTTTCGAAGATGGATCCTATCAAGTATATTTTTGAGAAGCCCGCTTTGACTGGGAGAATTGCTAGATGGCAAATGTTGTTATCCGAATATGATATTGAGTACCATACTCAGAAAGCTGTTAGAGGAAGTGTTTTGGCTGATCATTTGGCTCACCAGCCCATTTTGGATCATCAACCCTCAAACGATGATTTTCCAGATGATGATGTTATGTTTTTAAAGATGAAAGATTGTGAAGAACCCGTGCATGGTGAAGGGCCAGAACCCGGATCTCAATGGGGTTTAGTTTTTGATGGAGCTGTCAACGCTCATGGAAAAGGGATAGGTGTTGTTATTGTGACTCCTCAAGGGTCCCACATCCCGCTCACTTCCAGATTAACATTCCAGTGTACTAATAATGAGGCTGATTATGAAGCGTGCATTATGGGTCTTGAGGAAGCGTTAGATTTGAGAATTAAGAATTTGGATGTGTTTGGTGATTCTGTAGTGGTAATCAACCAAATCACTGGAGAGTGGGTAACTCGACATGATAATTTGGTCCCATACAGAGATTATGCTAGAAGGCTGTTACCGTTATTTGATAGGGTCGAATTTCATCATATTCCTCGTGATGAGAACAGAATGGCAGATGCATTGGCAACTTTGGCCTCAATGATTGTAGTGAACTTTTGGAATGAGTGTCCTCGGATTGAAGTAAAACGTCTTGACAGACCTGCCTATATCTTTGTCGTCGAGGAAGTTGAAGATGGCAAACCCTGGTACCATGACATTGAAGTATTCCTTAGAACTCAAGAATATCCTTTGGGAGCTTCCAACAAAGATAAGAAGACTTTGAGAAGGTTGGCTGGGAGTTTTCTTCTAAGCAACAATGTGTTATACAAACGGAATTTTGACATGCTCTTGCTGAGATGTGTTGACAAACAAGAAGCAGATATGTTGATGACGAAAATTCATGAAGGATCTTTTGGCACTCATGCCAATGGACATGCCATGGCTAAGAAACTTTTAAGAGCTGGTTATTATTGGATCACGATGGAATCAGATTGTTACAAGTTTGCTAGAAAATGTCACAAGTACCAGATTTACGCAGATAAGATTCATGTGCCTCTGACTTTGTTGAATGTTATCTCATCCCCGTGGCCATTTTCTATATGGGGAATTGATATGATTGGGATGGTAGAGCCGAAAGCATCCAATGGACACCGATTCATCCTAGTAGCCATTGATTATTTTACCAAGTGGGTTGAAGCAGCTTCTTACGCTAATGTAACTCGACATGTGGTTTTCAAATTCATCAAGAATCAGCTTATCTGCCGATATGGTGTGCCAAGCAGAATTATTACAGATAATGGGTCCAATTTGAACAATAGAATGATGAAAGAACTGTGCGAAGAATTCAAGATAGAGCATCATAATTCTTCTCCTTATAGACTAAAGATGAATGGGGCTGTTGAAGCCACCAACAAGAATATCAAGAAGATCATTCAGAAAATGGTCGTTACTTATAAGGACTGGCATGAGATGCTCTCGTTTGCCTTGCATGGGTATCGTACGATAGTGCACACATCGACTGGGGCAACCCCATTTTCACTTGTCTACGGTATGGAAGCAGTACTCCTGATAGAAGTCGAAATTCCTTCTATGAGGATTTTGATGGATGCAAACTTATCAGAAGTTGAGTGGTGCCAAAACAGATATGATCAGTTGAACTTAATTGAAGAAAAGAGGATGGCGGCGCTATGCCATGGGCAGTTGTATCGGCAAAAGATGAAGAAGGCATTTGACAAGAAAGTTCGACCCCGTGTATTCAAAGAAGGCGACCTCGTGCTCAAGAAGATTCAGTCCTTCCTCACCGATGTCAGGGGAAAGTGAGCTCCGAACTATGATGGACCATATGTAGTAAGAAAGGTTTTGTCAGGAGGTGCTCTGATGTTAGCAACAATGGACAGAGAAGAAATCACTCGCCCTGTGAATACAGATGCTGTCAAGAAGTATTTCACTTAGAGCTCGCGAAGCTCTCGTTAACTTAGGAAGAGCAAGATGTTATTCCCTTGATGTAATCCCTATTATTTTCCAACACTGTAATATTGGGGTCACGCCTTTCTGTGTACCACCATTCAATAAAAGTTTTACATTTATCAAAATCTTTATTCTTGATAGCAAAATCGAAATTGATTTAAAAATTTATTTTACCTGATATATGAATAACAAAAGGATGACCATGGACGTTTATTTTATCCATGAAGAAACGACAATCATATATGATTCCACAAGCAGGAGATATTTTTATCCAGAGAGGAGGTAGTAAGAGGTCTGTGGAGATTTTGCTTGAGTACCTTTCCGTTTGAGACATTTATTCCGCCTCTCCCAGTGTGTCAGCATACGCATAGCATAGATAGACAACATGGCATATGCATGTTTGTATCTTCGTGTTGGTGTGTTCTGTCTCTTTGGTCGTGTTTGTCCCCAAGTGGTTGGGCGCGTCTTCTCCTTCCAATTAGATTTGTCAGCCATAGGCAGAAAGAGCACAATATTTCTACTTTCCCCATGAAGTTCGATCCTCGTGGAAGACGGTTGTTCCAGTACATCCCATTTGAGTTCATACCTCAATGGTCGATTCTTGCTTGATAGTTTCTCTTCAGTTATCCCCTGAATTGAACTTTGGCTTGTAGCAACCGCATGAGGGACATCTCCAACTTTTGAACATCGACTAATTGTGCATTTATTTTGCATTCTATTCCCCAGAAAGAATATTCATGAAGACAGACATTTCTCCGACAATAGTATCACAAGATTTTCTTGAATATCTACATTTGGACTTTAAACAATCTCTCTATTTGAGCAACTCGTTTTGACTAAGATCTTATTCAAAACGACAAAACGACAGTTTCTATAAGACAATTCATTCACCCTCTGTGGGTTCTTCAACATCATCAACTTATCAAATGGTATCGCTCCAGAAATCCATCAAAGAAGTTCGCCGAAGACATTACAGATGCTCTATTTGAGAGTTCACCATAGTATTTTACAACTACAGTAAAGATGCTCCTCAGGAATGATTTCCCCAGTGAGTTCATCGCACAAGTTCATTTCTATCAAGTGACATCTCCCCAGGGAAGTCGAAATTTTTTATCTCAATAGTCCCTTTATTTGAGAAGACATACATTACAATTCAACCAGCTCGCATCTCTTCCGAGGATCCCCGGTGAAGCTCTACAATCTCCATTACATTACAAATTACATTACAAATTATATCTACAACGAACTACATCTACATTGACAATTACATCTACAAAGTTCTACAATTTACAACACATTATGGCTCACAGCCAAGAAGTTCTACAATCTACAGCGACATCTACCACAAAATCTACAGCTAAGACCCGTTCGTGGATTCCAAAATCACGAGGCGTGGGGAGGCGTTTTTTAGAGCTAAGACCCGTTAGTGGATTCCAAATCACGAGGCGTGGGGAGGCGTTTTTTAGAGCTAAGACCCGTTCGTGGATTCCAAATCACGAGGCGTGGGGAGGCGTTTTTCAGAGCTAAGACCCAGGCGTGGGGAGGCATTTTTCAGAGCTAAGACCCGTTCATGGATTCCAAATCACGAGGCTTGGGGAGGCGTTTTTCAGGGCTAAGACCCGTTCATGGTACCCTGACCATGAGGCGTGGGGAGGTCTACACATTTTAATATTTTTCAATTGTTTTACTCAATTAAGAAGCTGAATTGTGTCTCAATCAAGAAAATGCATTTGGATTATTACTGACCACTACATTTTGGTAATAAATTTATCCTTCGATTACAAGTTTCTCACCTATTGTTTAAATCGCCATATCTTCGGTATATGTGCTACTTTTATATTTTGAGATCCCCCATTGGTGGTTGTTTCTTGTCCCAGTGGGGTCCCGTTTCGTTGAGTCTGTTGCTCCTTTGTTTCGCATGTTGTGTCCAGTTCATCCCCTGTGGCGTCTTTTCCTCACAGGACCTTTGTGTTGCATTTCATATCACTGCACATCATTTGCATTTGGCGGCATCTTGAGGCCAAAAATTTGTGTAATATTTGTATTTAAGTCCCTCCTATCTCGTCGAGACGAAGATTTCAATCTCCATATCTCCGAATAGAAGAAACTTAAATAGGGGCATCTATCACACCCTAATTTTTGACCATAAGATCCCACCTCTTTGTGCATTTTTTTTCTTTTTTCTTTTTCTTTATTCTTTTTACTCTTGTGTGCATGTTTGTTGCTACTAACAGGTCTGTGCAGGTGTGACAATTTCAAGCGGAGATAGCTTTCATTCTCATAAATAATTATGTCAAAGACGTGGTCAGGGGTTTTCTATTGGCTTCTGTCAGTATTTCTCAAAAGCTTCATTACCCATTCGTGAAGAGAAGTGGATTTGCCTTGGACTTAAACATAGTCATTTAAGGATTGTTCTTGGTTTTGTGGCAAGAAGAATTTCGAGTTGTATCCCTTCAGGATGAGGGTCACGTCTTAAAAGAGTTTTGAATTCAAGGTTCCTTTGCATACAAATGACAGTTTGAAGTATCAAGATCAGGTGGTGTTTGATTTATGTTTTGGGTCGGTGAGAGAGCACACCGTTTGAGTAGTTTTACTAGGATCTATTTTCATTTGAAGTTTTAATCTAATTATTATTGTGGCTGGAATATCTAAGAGACTTCACTGTGTAACGCTGGACTACAAAAAGCGCAGGGGCTTACGGTCTTTGATGCTACATTATAGACCTTGAGGAGATTACATACCATTTATAATAAAAAGGAGGGGGAGAGTTCAAGATTTAAAATTCTTGTCACAAGATTATTCCAAAAGAAATGTGGTACAAGGATTACCATTACAGGTTCAGCCCATACAATCTCAGTTCAACCCCCTACAACATTTGAACTCAACATTCCAACGGCATCATTCATTATCTCTAATTCCCAAACAAGTATATAGACTCTAAAGAAAAGAAGGAGGGGGGGGGGGGGGCTGCCACAAAATCCTTTCTTCCTTTAACATTGCTGCTACTCTTTGAGGCATCGTTGGATTCAATGCTTCGCTTCTCGACCTCCCGCATCTGCTGAAGGATCACATGACAGCAGTTTGACGGTTGGAAATGTAGGCAGTGGTCCTCTTGTTTTTTCCCCAACCGTTTGTTAGATAACTTACACATAAAACACAATGTTCTTCAACAGGCGGCACGTTATGCTCCAACTCAATCTCGACCTTCTTGTTGGCAACCGAGTTCCCCTGCTGCATATTTAGAAGTGCAGATTCATGTTAAAACATCTAAGAATCGAACCAAGCAAAGGATACGAATTTTAAATAAAGGAACTTGGCTACTAAACTTGAGGAATGTGGCACTCTTTATGAACAACTGAAACCCCGCCGCGAATGTCGAGGTCTGAATAAGTAGAAGCTACACCTGAAACAAAGAAGGCCATATCACCATTAGATATCCATCTGCCACAGACTTTCCACATTCGACTCTGCTTACACCATAAACGGTTAAAACAAGTCTTGATGCATCCTCATTGTTTGTATCTTGCACTTAATCAACAAGGCAATCTCATGTACTTGCAACATTAGCACAACAGTTAATACAATCGGTAACAACGTTTAGCTTAGTAGACGTGCATCATCAGCAAAACAGGAAAGCAAATTCTGCATAATAGGCCAGTTGTTCATTACCCTCTCAATTTGACGTACTGCTCCGCCGGAGATATACGTGCAGAAAAAACCCATCATGAGTCCCAGACCAAGCTTCTGTGGCTACCAGTTTGTCCTCATCAACAAGGGCTGAAAGACGACATGCTTTGTGCTCCTAAGACCCGAGTGAATCATTCTTAGAAGGCGTTCCATTTCACTCCTTTCGCGTAGTGCTTCAAGGTAGTGGCAGCAGTAAACCGGCGCAGCAAAATCATGACCACAACAAACTCACGGCTGTGCTAATCCCAGCCCCAACCTGGTGTTTCATCAAACCCTGTTACAACAAGAGTTAATGAATATGAATGAATATGTTAAACAAACAGAAGGCAGCCGAGAGATCGAAACTCTGCAACACCATCACAGCAGCATACCAACTCTTTTTCTTACTTCAAAAGTGAATGATACCATAAGGCGCAGTGAATACCTTACACCATTTCTCGGTCACACTTCCCAAACACCTTCTCAACCTGCACTTCAAGACTGTTTTTTAAGAAACCCTGCATACCTTTGTTGTTTCACTTTGAAAGATTACACTACCTTAAAAGTTGTCCTAGGTCACCAACCTCAAGTGACAAGGAAATTTATGAATTGAACCAATAAGCAAGATATCATTGGTATGCTCATTAATGACGTGCTGTGGCAAGGTGCTGAAATACACAAGCACCAAGAATAATCAGGTCATAATCACAACACACAAAGGTTACAAGGATCACATCAGTGCTTAACAAGACACGAAGCAATACAAAACCATTGGTTACGAACTTTCACGAGCAAAGAAAGTAAACCTTGAAATGAGAAGCCTTATACCTGTTATGCAGAGGGAGGATTGTTATTTTCAATAGGAGGTGGATAAAGCCAACTTCAGTGCCCAAAACAAGTCATTATATCTGTAAGAGGAACCATACCAACCACTATGCCAAACTCTATATTAATTTGCTCCACCAAGTCTTCATGATTATATCCCTCAAGTTGCTAGTTCCAACCTAAAGCCTTGAGCCAAGATTGTGCCCAATGTCTCATACCAAACACATTGCATACATTAAAGATCAATGAAGAAAATAACTAGTACAGTAAAGCGGTACATGTACAAGTGCAAAATCAATTCACAATTTGAAAGAATTCAAGAGCATAATACCCCCCCCTTATGTGTGCAAACGCCGACACCAAGACAGGACCAAAACTTAAGAACTGTTGCAAACAAGAGGAAGATGTTAGTAAACTCGGTACCACCCCTAACTCAAGCCCAAGGATAGAATTACCACATGTCCACCAGCACAACCATAAGACAAATCAAAGAAGTAACTAGCCTACTCCATGATGAGGATGCTGCAAAAGCCTAATGAACGGGATCCCAACTTGCTACGATGATGAAGGAATTGGATTTGAGAAACTACTGAAACTGGCAGCAGAAGATACTAAGTCTCAAGCTAAATTTCTTATGGTAGATTGGTGCAAGAAAGACGTTGAGTTATCTATCCATGCTTCTGAATTCAGTAACATGGCCTGCAATATATTTGATATAAAGGAGCTTTCTGTCAAGTACTATACGTTAATTGAACAATTGAAAACAGAACAATTTTTTTCGAGGAAAAGTAGAAGGGAAAACTTATCGATGGAGTTGAAACAAAACAGCTTAAGGATTAGAGAATTGGATGAAGCTCGTGCAAACATAGAACTGTCAATGAGGCAAGTTGATGTTGCCCTGGGCTGATAATCCCTCTGGCCCAATATCTTCTGCTATCTACACCTGCTGAAACATAATGATTTTATTAGTAAATCGATCGAAGAATATACCCTGTTCAAAAATTAAGATCCTATTCAGATTCCTTAGCATCAATGAAAGATTCTTCAACTCAAATTACACAGGAATGATTCTCATCAACAACATTGAATCCAATCGAAACGAGAAAGGAAATATTTCAAAAATTGTCCAACACGGGAATGGAAAGTTTTAATAACAAGCAATCAGAAATTCAATCAGTGATTTAAGGATCCTAAACCCCAACTCGCCTATATAAGAGGGGTTTCAAATCGAAGAAAGAGAGGATTTTTGAGAACTCGTGAACACAATGAAAACCACCATAAGAACCCTAAATGGTTTGAATCGAAGAAAGAGGAGAACTTATCTGTTGTTTCGCCGAACTTTCAAAGCTCAACGTCTCCGAAGCTAGCCGCCATCGCCGGAATCACGCTTCATACGCCGATTCATCATCGGTAAAACTCCCCTCTTCCTTTTCATACTGTTGAATAATTGATGTTTTGATCTCTGTTTCAGGTACCACATAGCGAACGATCGAGAAAGAGAGGGTTAGATCGTTGAAAACCGAAGAACAAGTAGCTCTGCTAGGGTTTCCGCCGTCGTGTTTGCCTTCCGCGTGTTTATGTTTCGTCTCCATTATGCTGTAAATTAATAAACCATATGCATGCACGACCACGGTAGTACCGTGGTCCCTCACTGTTATCACCACACGATTCACTTTTTTCCTGATCACACGGACAACATCGCACGACCATGGTAAACCGATGCATTGCATGGCACTGGATCTGCATTCTAGCTTTAATTAACAGTTAACTATTTCTTTTTAAATTATACTCTGTTTTTTAGAAAACCTTAATATTAATTTAACCTAGTTGTCATTTAAAATAATAACTAATAATACCTTTTATAATAAACCAATAATTTTAATTAATCTTAATCTTTCTAATTTAATTATTAATACACCCTTTAATGAGTTATTTGTTTAATAAACTAATTTAATCACCCTTTTCTTTTTTTAATAAAGCTATTTTTTAAATAAAATTAATCCTTTTTTAATCAACTTAATAGGACTTTATTTAAATAGTATGGTTATTCACCCAAAAGTACTTTTAATTGTCATTTATCTAATTATTAGTAATAGAACCAATCTAGTTTGTTTAGAATAATAAGAACAACCTTTTTTATATAATCAATAATTAACTCCTAAAATAATCTTGGATTTTATAAATAATTTCTTTTTGAGATAAAAATTTAAAACCATTTAGTATATTAACTTATATTTATTAAATAATATAAACCAATCACTTATTAAAAATCAATTTCGCATAAAAATGAACCAATATCGTAAAACTCGATCAATCGTGTACGCCTCGCTCCGGTTCGTTCACACACTCACATTCACCCCACACACCTTAGTGCTTTCATGCGTGTGTATGGCTTTATTTTTATCGTCTTTATTTTCTGCAATTTACCTTCCGACATTTTATCTTTCTCGCATCGCATTTCGTCCAAAGGAAAAAACCTACACATGATTCAACGTTTGTGTGTAGTGCATATCATTTGCATCATACTCCCACTTGATCCTTGATCCCATTTAAGTTGATCTTTCTAAGATAGATCCTACCCCATAAGAAGGACCTTTGTCTTTTACTTTACAACATAGAAACACACAAACAACTCAAAACAACAAATATTCAAACACAATAGAGAATAAGATGTTAATCATCTTAAGCGAGATATAATCTCCACCCCACAACAATACAATCAATATGTAGGGACTTTGCCTTAAAAGAGATAGAGGCGTAATCGTCGATCAATATCCGAGCACTTGAGCCCTTCTCTTAAGACGATGCAAAAACTATTTTCCTACAATTCATGGCGGTTAAATCTCCCTTAAAATGATAACTCGTCTCTTTCTCCTAAAATCAATCAATCAACTACCCTAAACCCGTAGGAACTTTGACCACAGTCAAAGAACTCCTCAAACCCTTTAGGGGAACTACAGATACTCTGATTCCACTCCTGTAAGGATATGTAGGCATAAGATGTGATATCTTATCGAGTATACTTAGATATAAACCCCTAGGTCTTTCAACCATTAAGCAGATAAACCATAGCAATGAACAAACATAAAACAAGAGGTTCCTGTAGAGTACTACAGAAACTTAGGATGCTAGCACCTTCCCTAAGTTTAACCAACCCCCGAACCTATAACTGTCTAGCTTGCATTTGCATTGCATTGTGGGAATTTTGATCTTTATCCCTTCCTTTGGACAAATCAAAGTTCGGTTGCAAAAATGTATTAAAGATTCAAACTAATCAATAGTTTGGTATCCAAATTTCACCGCGACAAGGGTTCTTAGGGTAAAATCCCCTATTTAGTGCCTAACTTCAAGACCACTTATCTCAAGATGCAAGTTTCATCTCAACTTCTCGCCAACATGAAACTTTTAAAGAATGCTCTTATATTTAATTTGAGTACTAGAAGTCCTCCATTGGATTTATAGAACTCAAGTTATGGTCCAGACAAGTTACAGGTCATTATATGAATGTGAAATTTGTCTATGAAAGTTCACCAACTTCCATGGAACATTTGACCTAGAAGGGTGTTTCTCCTCAACTTTTGGCCAACATGAAAGTTGTACGTATTGATCTTAGCTTTCCTAATTGTACTAGAAGTCTTGCATATGATTTGTAGAACTCAAGTTATGAGGTTTACAAGTTAGGGGTATTTTGGGAAAGTGAGATTATAGGTCATTTGGCATTATAGGTCATTTTCACTATCTTGGAAGCTTCAAATGAAATTTTGTTCAACATGAAACTTGTTCAAAATGATGTTTTTAGGTCAACCATGTACTCATGATGCATTGATTTGGCTTAGGGTGATACTTGGTTTGAGAAATTTGGCAAAAAGGAAAATTTAAAGGCATTTAAGTGAAAAATTCAAAATTAATTCATGAGTGTTCAAACAAGGCCAAGTGAGTACTCATTTTAATCAGAAAAATCATTCTAAGCACTTTGGCATTATTAAAATTTTCATTTGGGGCTTAATTCATGGTGGTTTGATTTGCTACTTCATGAATAAGCAACACATTAAAGATTGCTTATAAGGTGCGAACAAGCTTTCCTTTTGATTCCTACACTCTCACCAGACCATAGGCAAGCTAATTGAAGTTTCTAGAAGGTTGAAACAGCCAGAATTCGTGCATTCCATTGTTGAGTTTTTGAAGGAAAATTGAAATGTGGATATTCTTATTTGGGCCTTCAATGGACCTCCAAAGCCCATAAACATCTTCTATATAAGTTCCATGATGGATTCAGATCAATTTTGGTGTTCATTTCATGCCATAGCCAGAGATTAAAGATTGAGTTTCAAGAGCAAAAGTGAAAATCGTGATTTCTGATTCAGAGCAATTCAAGGCAATTCAAAGCTTCAAGCATCTTCAGCGTACTTCATTGAGTGTATCTGCACAAGATTGGAGCAAGAGCAGCACCATAACTGCCTCATTTGAAGTTACAAATCAGGTTTGAACAATTCACGATTGCACTAATTTTAGCATGATCTAAGTAGAATTGACAGGTGGTTAGGCTTTAGGGAGATGTTTAGATGGATTCTGGACCAAAAATTGAAGGATTAGAGACAAATTAAGATGCTATGTGATTTCTGTTTGGATGCGATTTGACTTGATCATGAGGTTTTAGCACGATCTAGATAGTTCATAATGACCTATGTAACATGAGGAGTAGATCTGTGGCTTTGGATTGAGGTTTGGTGATGATCAGAACTATGGAGCATTTTTTGTTTGTGTTCAAATTGTAAAATCTATGAGGAATTATGATAAATGAAGGTGATATTTGGATTCAGCATGAAATTTGGAGAGAGATTATGTAAGGTTTGGTAAGGTTCCATGACCTGTACATGATGTCTCGCCGGAGAAGACAACCGACGTCGTTCTCCGGCCACCGCTACAATCTTCCCTCCAACTGGAAATTCAAATGGAGAAGATGACTCCCCACCCTTGGATCAGCATGAAACCTTGACTTTGTATCCCAATCCAACGATCACGTTTTAATTTGAGAATTGGCCTTGGACTGAATGAAACACATCGTTTCATTTATGCGTTGGCAGCGTGGAATCCCTTAGATTAGGAGACCAAGTCCACAGATCCCGCGCTCCTCATTTAAACCTGGCATTTTTATTTTCTTAATTGTTTTTTAATTCATTTTCTTTTATTTTAATTGCTTTGTTCTTTCAAAATTCATAATAAATCAATTTCTGGTCAGAAAAATAAAATAAAAATATGTCCATGCTCTATATTTTCTTTGTGATTTTTCTGTGCTTTTACATTTGATTGTTGCCTGATTTTCAATTTATTTGGCATTTTCTCATTTTTGCTATTTTCTTTAATTTTGCATTTTTGATCCATCTTCTTTCTGATTTTTGTTCTTTCAATTGGTATGGATTCTTGTTGAGATTTTTGGCTAGCTGGCAGATTAGAGATGCATGATCCCTTAGGAATCATCTCATAATTTTTAGATAACATTAGGTTCTGTTTTGGATTAGGATCATTAGACCTTCCATTTTAGGGTTTTCATTTGATATCTTGTGATCTAGGATTTTTTAGGTGACCTTCCCTTTTGATTTGATCCCTGACCTTTCTACTATAGGTCCTTAACCTTCTTAGGTTCCCCTAGAAAATCTTATAGGATTTTAGAAGTAGTTTTGGTATTTTAATTTGATTTAGTACTTAGGCTAGTTTTAATGTGCTTCTAACATGACACTTTCTTTAGAATGATTTCAATGGTGGCCTTTAGTTCATAATAGGTTTGCTAATCTTCTTTGATGGTGCTTTAGACATGTATAGGCTTCTGTTTGTTTGATTGTGGTGCTTGGTTTTGGTGTTTAGACCTTCTTTTAGTAGCTTTCTTTGAGCTTGTTCAATTAGGGTTAGGAAGAGCTTAGTTGCTTTCTCTTTCTTCACATAAACATGGATTTCTTTGTTTGCATTCCATCCTCATCCTATGATTCAAGGTCCCTATGTGGAAGCCTCATCTTTCCTTTGGAAGGATGTGTGGCATTCCTCAAGAGGTAGAACCTTTGAGGATGCCTATCTCTAATGTATGGTTGAGTTCCAGGATGGATTCCCTTGGTTTCCATCTTGCTTCCCATCATCAACCAATAATCCTGATGTAACCTCTCTTCTATCTTGGTGGAGCTTGAAGATGAAGACTTCTCTTGAAGATGGCTTGGACTTGGAGTTGTTTGCAGACTTTTTGTTTGTTTTGCTGTTTATCTGCTTTGCTGTTGAGCTGTTTGTCTGCTATTTTGTCTGCTGTGTTTGTCTGATTGCTTGACTGTTGCTTGTGTTACTGTTTGGTGTGTTGCATTAGACTAGGTATCATATAGCTTGATTCTAGGCCTAAGAGCATCCTAAAGGTTGAGTTTAACTCCCTTTGCTTGTCTGCATTAGAGGTTTAGTCTGTCTCCCTCTGCTTGACTGTTATTATCTGGCTTTGCTTGCTGGCTTAATATTGAGTCTGTCTCCCTTGACTGTGTTTTGTGTGTTGCCTTTGGGCTTTCTTGCTCTAGAAGTTGAGCTTGGCTCCTTCTGCTTGTTTGTTTCATTGCATGCATCTTATTTACAGTTGTTTCTTTACAGTAATTTCCTCTACTGTTGCTTTCCTTTGCCATGTCCCCCTAGGAACTCTGACTTCTCTTGTTCAAGAGAAGTTATGATAGACATTAGGGTTATAACCATGCATGATAACATTAGGTAGTTCCCCCCTAACCTCAACCTTAGGTTCAATTTTGCATGACAACTTTAAGATTGGATCAGATCCCCTTTAGTGCGTCCTTTCTCTTCTCATCTTCAAACAAATCAAAATACAGTAATAAAGGTTAATTTATGTCGTATGCTATGAGCCTTAAGCTACTTGAGAAAGGGTTGTTGGAGAGTTTCTTTTCAACAGCTTGGATGTTTAGTATGGCACCCTTTGGGTGACATGCGACGCATTCACTCTCAGGTCATAGTCTCTAGTGCGATATTAGTTGCAAACATCCATAAAAAACAATTCTTCTCTAAAAAACAGAAAACAAAGATCACAAATCTTTTTGTCTTCTTGGACCTTTAATCCTTGGAAACCATTTTCAGAAGGAGAGTTTTGTTAACTCCCAGTTCTACTGCAAACAGTAAAAGCCTAAGTCTCCATCGAGCGAGCTGCATACACCAAACTGCTAGAACCGTCTGTTAACCCTACTCGGATAAAAAAGACAAACATGTGTCTCTTGTGTCCCGAACTACGTTTGCTCTGATCTTTCGTGCCGTGTGAAAGTACGTAGGCACGAGATGCGATATCTCGGCGAGCAACCTTCCCCCGTAATCCGTAGTTAGGAGAACTACGTTGACTCTGATTTCTCGTTCCAGACGGGAATACGTAGGCATAGAACTGCAGTGTTCTGCCGAGTCATTTTCTTTTCTTTTCAGACCAGACCTTTAGCATAGATAGATATAATCAACCCGTCAGATAAACACAACAAGCATGGATCCCATCGAGTACGATGGACATGAGGGGTGCTAATACCTTCCCCTTGCGTAACCGACTCCCGAATCCAGACATTGGTTGCGATGACCTTGTCTTATACCTTTTCGTCAGGTTTTTCCGATCGTTTCCTTTCCCTTTCTGTGGGATAAATAACGAAAGGTGGCGACTCTTCTGTTTTGCCGGCACCTTATTTTCGCAGTAGCGACAGCTGACGACTCTGCTGGGGACTGTGATTGTTCTCTAAGCGAGTCTCGCTTTGGATTCTCTTCCTGGCTGTCTGGGTCATCCCCAACAGCTGGCGACTCTTCTGGGGAATTATAGCTCCTGGGGACTTTTCACATCCCCTAGGATGGGACCGTTTCCCATCCCCTATGCGAGTCAATCCTAGAGCTTGTGTGTTTACCTGTTGGGTTTTATTTATTGCACTTTACTTTCCGCTATTTATTTTCAGTATGATATTATTATTGTGCTATTGCGGGAAGGGGCTCTGATGAGTGAGAAGCCAGACCCAGGCTTGAGTGTACTTAGCATTAGTTGTGGAAATTAGTGGACGCGTGCCTGCTTTGCAGGAACTAGTGTCTCATGAAATCCACGCTCAGACGAGGTTCTCCTGGTTGACTTCTTTTCTAGCCCTTTGGGCTTGAGGGGTTGTTGGTTTGGAGGATTGTCGACTCTAGGGACCGATCATTTGTGACTCAGCTGAGTGAGGCCACTTCAAGAGATGATGATGCCACACCTTCTGGGTATCGTATCATCATTCTTGAAAGTCTGTGACGCTGGGAAATGCATAGGATGCCATACCTTGTCTGTGATTAGGTCCATACCTGTGAGTGGGGTCGGGTTATTGCAGGAAACCTTAACCTTCAGACTACCTGGTTTTCTTGACAGTGAATCAGTGTTGTTGGGTTCAGAGGGTTCTTATCATCAGAGATGTATTTGTTCTCGACAGTGCATATTTATTGGTCCTCTGTTGTATTATCAGAGCAGTGTTGTGATTGTGTTGGACAGAGCCTCGGTCTCCTTAGCAGCACAATCTTGGTCCCCTGTTGCATGATTGCATTTTGCATTTTTGCATACTCATTTGCATATCATTAACGTGTGTATGTGTTGCAGGTGCATATTATCCCCCGGTTCCGGTATTTCTTGCCTTCTATTGTGCCAGCATGGGTTCTCTGAAGAAGAATGTGGCCTACAAGCTCCCTACCCCAGATGTTGCTCTATTCTAGTTTGATTGCCTTGGCAGATGATACAGTGAGAGGGGAATTCAGGAAATCTTATGGGAAGCTGCTCAGTCTGGTTCGTAAACCTTCTGTGTATGAGTTGAATGGGTTGTACGCCTTACTACAGTTCTATGATCCACCATTGAGATGCTTCACTTTCCCGAACTTCATTCTTGCACCTACATTAGAGGAGTATGCTGAGTTGTTGGGTGTACCTATTAAGAATCAGATGTCGTTTGTTCACAGGGATGCTAAGCCTAATCTGGCTAATCTAGCTCATGCTCTTCATCTGGATGCCTCTGAGTTGCTCCTGTCCAGTTGGAATGGGGTTCCTGGATTTTCTCTGCAATTTCTAGTTGGGAAAGCCCAACAGTGTGCCAAAGACGGTTGTTGGATCGTGTTCAACGCCATTCTCGCCCTCTGCATATATGGCATCATTTTGTTTCTCAACATGCCTGATTTTGTAGACTTGGATGCCTTCCATATCTTTGCATCAGGGAATCCAGTTCCTACCTTGATTGGAGATGTGTATCATTCCGTCCATTACAAGAACCAAAATAGAAGGGGTAAGAATGTATCCTGCTGTGTGCCCTTACTCTACAGATGGTTTGATAGTCACCTGCCCAAGAAGGGTATCTTTGCTTCATCTGCAGCCACAACTGAGTGGTCTGAGCGCTTGATGGGTTTATCAGCAGAGAGTGTTGTTTGGTTTGATAGGGATATGTTAGGTACTGAAATCATATTCAGCTGCAGTGGTTTTCCGAATGTGCCTTTGATTGGAAGAAAGGGTTGTATCAACTACAACCCCTCTCTACTTGTTAGACAGTTTGCATATGCTTTGAGAGGTCCGCCAAAAGAGGAAGAGGTGCAGGAATCTCTGTACCTCACCGGTCTTCTAGAGGGGGATATGTTATCTAAGCTTCAGCAGGCCTGGAATGATATCAGTAGACGAGGAAAATCATTGTTGGGTAAAAGCAATAGTCAGGCTTATGCTCCGTATGTGACCTGGGTCAAGACCAGAGCAGAGACTATAGGGATGCCATTTCCACCTGCTAAGCAGGAGTGCCCTCCAGTGGTTGAAGAGCCTACTACCGTGTCTATTCAGTAGTATAATCAGGTGTTAGCTGAGAAAGAAGAACTGAAGAAGGCCAATGAAGTGTTGGAGAAAGAGCTGGCACAACTTAGAAGTGAGAGAAACGAAGTCGTCCACTCCTTCAAAAAGCAAACAGAGCTGGTGAACAGGTTAGGCACGGACTTGACTAAGCAGATAGTTGATCGTGAATGTTTGGGTCTGGACTTCAAATCTGTCAATGATGTACTGGCCACCAAGAAGCAGAATCTGGATGAAGCATACCGGAGAATCTCCAAGTTCAATCAGCAGTGGAATGCCACTATAGCCAGCAGCAAAGAGAGGGAGGAAAAACTGAAACAGCAGATCTCCAAATTGAAAGCTCAGGTGAAGGCCAGCGAGAAGATGTTTGATGAGGAAACTGCTCGCAGGTATGCCACTGAAGACATGCTAAACAAAGCTATCGCTAACCTGAAAGATCGCAAGCAGATGTTCGAGTCTAAGAAGCGAAGGTTAGAAGACTGTTTTGGCCAGGGAGCGTGGGAAGACTCTGTTGAAGGTCTCCAGTGCACTATTATGCAGAGAGAGTTGCTCGTCGAAGGGTTACTCACTCGGCCTAATCACCCCAAGACAAAAGAGTTGCTAGAAGAGTTTCGTGCCCGTTGTCGCACTTGACTATCTTTGTAACCCTTTGTATTTTCTGATTCTTGTTGTAGGTTGACCATCGCCAGGCTTGTTGGTCGAGGTCATGCTATTGTTTCCCCGTGTATTCATTGACATTGTACTGCTTCCGTTGGGCCTTATATATATGAGATGTTATTTCAGTGACTGGATCCGGACTTCTTGTTATCAGCACTGGCACTCTGGCACTCAAATCAGAGGAGAAGTCTCCCTAACACACAGACACACGTTTGCATTTGCATAAATCATTTGCGTAGCAGGTACCTTGAGTTGTTTCCTAACCCTCCGTCGATGCAGGTTTCAGGATTGCCGATCAGCGAATTCATCGCTACTCTACGAGAAGCAACTACAAGAAAGCTATGGATCATATGCAAATTGAGATGCAAGAGATGCGCGACAGGATGACGCAGTTCATGCAGGTGATGGAAACTGTGGCCAAGGGCCAAGAGCAGCTGCAAACTCTGGTGCAGCCTCTGATTGCCCGGGTTGACAGTCAGGGTGTGCTACATGGCGGGGTTGCTACTGATCCTCCTCATGGCGAGACTCTCCAAGCTGGTGATGTTGTACCAGTGGTTGTCCTCAATACGACTGAGAATGGTAACAGAGCTGGGAACGGGAATGTGACTGGTAATGGTAACGGGAATGTGGAAACCAATGGGAATATTGGTGCTGGAAATGCTGGTTTCAATGTTGGAAATGGGAATGCTGGCTTTGGTGTTGGTGCTGGCAACATTGGTGTAGGTGTTAGCAATGCTGGTTTTGGTGGTGCCAATCAAAGCTATGGAAATCAGGGTTATGGCACTCAGGGCTTTGGTAACGCAGGTTTCGGCAACGCAAGCAACGATGGTGTTGGAATGGGTGCTCACAATGCTGGTTTTGGTCCGGGTGCTAGCAATCAGGGTTTTGGTAATGTGGGGTATGGTCCCAGGTTCAGTCAGACTGGCTTTGGTCCTAATACTGCTGGGTATGATAACGGGGATTCTCACTGGGGCGAGGATCGTCAAGAAGATAGTTTCCCTCCGCCAGGCAGAGATCTTGAGATGCCCACTGACAATGACAAAAGGTTCAAAATGTTGGAGGAACAAATGAGAAATCTTGCTAATCAGAATTCCACGGGGTTGAAGGTGGCTAACATGGGATTGGTTCATGGCTTGAGGGTGCCACTCAAGTTCAAAGCGCCCACTTTTGACAAGTATAAGGGGGATACTTGCCCAAGAGTTCACGTGCGGTCTTACTATCGGAGAATGTCCGCCTATTCTGATGACGAAAAGATGCTTATGCATTTTTTCCAGGATAGCTTGTCTAGACCGTCATTGGAATGGTATATGAGGTTAGAGCCTATTCAGATTGGTAGCTGGAAAGAGTTGGCAGAAGCTTTTGTCAAGCATTACCAATATAACAACGACCTTTTGCCAAACAGGGTCCAACTCCAAAATCTTTCTCAGAAGAATGGCGAGAGTTTCAAAGAGTACGCCCAGAGGTGGCGTGAGCTTGTAGCTAGGGTGCACCCACCCATGGTAGAGCGTGAGTTGGTGGATAAGTTTGTGGGCACTTTCTATGGGCTGTATTATGACAGGCTTATCAATTGTACGACAGCTAACTTTTCTGAGTTGATACTCTTGGGGGAACGTATAGAGAACGGTGTCAAGATCGGTAAGATTCAAGTAGGAGAATCAACCTCAGCTGGAGGTGGTAAAAAGGTTTTTGGGAATAAGAGACAGGGGGATACTAATTCAGTATACAACTCTCGAGGAAGAGGTAGAGGTCGAAACCAATACCGTCAGCAGCAGATCGCTAGTGTGACAATTCCTGTACCTCAACAGCAACAACAGAGCCAGCGGCATCCTGCTCAGAGAAGAATTCAGGATAGAGAAAGGGCCGTAAGAAGAGTATTTGATGCGCCTCCATTACCGTATGCTCAACTTTTTCCAACTTTGTTACAATTGCAGCTTGTCAAGAAAAGGACGCTAGCTCTGCCGAAGGGCACGCCTCCTTTTGTTTATGACGCTAATGCACATTGTGAATTCCCCTCCGGGGCGCCCGGTCACAGCATAGAGAACTGTCATGCTTTCAAGCACAAGGTGCAAGATTTGATAGATAGCAAGGCTATAAACTTTGGCAATGAGACAACCAATATTGAGAAAAATCTGATGTCGTCTCAAGGATCTGCACAGGTGGGTGCAATATTGGAAGATACCAGTTTGAATTTGGTTATGAATGTGGATGAATTGAAAACACCTCTGGGTTATGTCAAGAACAGATTGCTGAAAGGGGGAGTGTTCCCTAGTTGTGATACTGATTGTGTTGATTGTTTGGCCCGGCCTGAGGGTTGTGATAGTTTGAGAAGAGGTATTCAAGGGCTGATTGATGAAGGGACGCTGCAATTTGACCGTACTGCTGAAGAGAAGCCTGTTGAGGCAATAGCTGAAAAGCAGGGCGAAGTTGCAACGATTACAATCCCGTTTAAAACTGTCACGATATCGGCGCCTCCCAAGAGGCCGACCATTACAATAACCAAAGTTGGACCCATTCCGTATGAAAGCACTAAAGCCGTCCCTTGGAACTATGGGGCGGAAGTTTACTGCAATGGGGAAAAGATTAACCTGGCAAGCCCGTCGGTAGGGTCAGTTGATAACCTTGTAGGGGAAGGGGGCATAACCCGCAGTGGTAGAATTTTTTGCGTCACCAGAAGTAGAAGCTGAGAGAATCGCAAAGGGGAAAGGTAAAGTCAATGAAGAGGGACCTTCTCAAGAGAAGAAAAAAGAGGCTTTGACTAAAGATGTGGAAGAATTTATGAGATTGATTCGGAAGAGCGATTATAAAATTGTCGATCATCTGCAGCAGACGCCTTCCAAAATCTCGATTTTGTCATTGTTGCTTTATTCTGAAGCTCATCGGAACGCTTTGCTGAAAGCTCTTGACGTTGCCTATGTACCCCAGGAGATATCCGTGAATTAGCTTGAAGGAGTGATTGCCCACGTGAACGCAGGGCATGGCCTTGGCTTTACAGATGTTGATTTGACACCCAGGGGCCGCAACCATAATAGTGCTCTGCATATTTCAGTTGAGTGTAGGGGAACTGTTATGTCTCATGTCCTTGTTGACACTGGTTCATCCCTGAATGTTTTGCCCAAGAAGGCGCTGTTGAAGCTAGACACCCGAGGTATAATATGCACGCCAAGCGACTTGGTGGTGAGAGCGTTTGACGGGACTAGGAGGTCCGTGTTTGGAGAATTGACTTTGCCAATCCAGGTTGGTCCAGAGGTGTTTGACACTGTGTTTTATATTATGGATATACAGCCAGCTTATAGTTGTTTGCTTGGACGACCTTGGATTCACTCCGCAGGGGCTGTAACGTCTACGTTGCACCAAAAGCTTAAGTATATCGTCGGTGGTAGCATTGTCACCATATGTGGGGAGGAAGACATCCTGATAAGTCATATGTCGTTGTTCAAATATGTCGAAGTAGATGGAGAGATCCAGGAGACATTGTGCCAGGCTTTTGAAGGAGTGCAGATCAGAGACAAATCTCCTGTCATAAGCAGTGGACCCAGAGGTAGCTATGTCTTCATACCGAGAAGCCCAAGCGGTAGTTCAGGCCAGGGAAACCAAAGGTTGGGGTCAAGTTATGGAGATTCCTGTCAAGCAGGACAAGTTTGGCTTAGGGTATCACCCGTCGTCGTCATCTTCGTCACAGAGCGCGACAAAGTTCAAGGGGCCAATTATGTTTACTCCAGGAGGAGTCAGTTTTGAACAGATCAATGTTGTGTCTGATAGTGAATATGGAGATAGCGACTGTGACATGGATTCATGGATAAAGCCCAGCGAGCCAGGACAAAGCCTATGCAACTGGTCTATCCAGGACTTTATTCAAGTGACGCCGAAACAGTAATGCCTTGTTTTTTTTATTATTGTACAATCTTGTGTCCTACCCGGGGCATAGTGATTTTATTTCAGGGCCTACTTGTTTATGTGTATGCTTTGCTTTAATCATCAAATAAAGGCGTTTTTCTCATGCAAATTTGGTGATCCTGGTTTTTCTGTTTTTATTTTACAATAAAATGGCAATGTGGTCGTATGCTGCGTTTGCATATCATTTGAAGCATTTAACCCTTTCTCTTGCAGGATCTATATTTCAGATGACACCGATCAAGAACTCCCTATGACTCGCTTCGACTTTGAGCACCCAATATTTCAAGCCGAGGAAGAGATTGTTGAGGACGATGACTTACCAGAAGAGCTGACTCGACTTTTGAAAAAGGAAGAGAGAATCATTCTGCCTTATCAGGAGGATATTGAGATCATTAATTTGGGTTCGAAAGAAGTTGTCAGGAATGTCCGGATAGGGGCTGCGCTGCAAAACAATATCAAGCAGAGACTTGTCGAGATGCTTCGAGAGTATAGTGGCATATTTGCTTGGTCTTATGAAGATATGCCTGTGTTAGACACTGATATTGTGGTCCACGGATTGCCATTGCGGGAAGACTGTCCGCCAGTCAAGCAAAAGCTCAGAAGAACGAAACCAGATATGGCCGTAAAGATTAAAGAGGAAGTACAAAAATAGTGGGATGCTAGTTTTCTAGTTGTTACAACTTACGCTCCTTGGGTCGCCAATATAGTGCCTGTACCAAAGAAAGATGGTAAGGTGCGAATGTGCGTTGACTATCGGGATCTGAACAAGGCGAGCCATAAGGATGACTTCCCGCTCCCTCATATTGACGTGTTGGTCGACAACATTGCTCAATTTTCTGTGTTTTTCTTCATGGACGGCTTTTCGGGCTACAATCAGATTAAGATGGCGCCGGAGGATATGGAGAAAACAACTTTTATTACCCCCGTGGGGAATGTTCTTCTACAAAGTGATGCCCTTTGGTTTGAAGAACACTGGGGCAACATATCAGCGTGCTATGACGACTCTCTTTCATGACATGAAGCATAAAGAGATTGAGGTCTATGTTGACGATATGATTGCCAAATCCCAGACGGAGGAAGAGCATCTGGTGAATCTTTTGAAATTGTTTGAAAGGCTTAGGAAGTTCAGGCTGAGGCTGAATCCTAATAAGTGCACCTTCGGGGTAAGATCTGGAAAGATACTGGGGTTCATTGTTAGTGAAAAAGGAATTGAGGTTGATCCTGCAAAAATAAAAGCGATACAAGAAATGCCAGCGCCTAAAACAGAGAAAGAGGTTCGTGGCTTTTTGGGGAGGTTGAACTACATTTCCCAGTTCATATCTCACCTTACAGCCACGTGTGAGCCGATTTTTAAACTGTTGAGAAAAGATCAGGCGATTGTCTGGGATGAAAATTGTCAAAAGGCGTTTGAAAGAATAAAAGAATACTTGCAGGAACCTCCGATTTTGATACCCCCAGTAGCCGGGAGACCACTGATCATGTACTTGACGGTTCTGGAGAACAGTATGGGTTGTGTTCTCGGTCAACATGACGAGACTGGATGAAAAGAGCATGTGATCTATTACTTGAGTAAAAAGTTCACAGACTGTGAATCCCGTTACTCCATGCTCGAAAAGACATGTTGTGCACTTGCTTGGGCTGCCAAACGTCTAAGACAATACATGCTGAATCATACAACCATGTTGATTTCGAAGATGGATCCGATCAAATACGTCTTTGAAAAACAGGCACTTTCCGAATGGTACTGACAGAGTACGATATACAGTATGTTTCACAAAAGGCTATCAAAGGTAGCATACTATCAGAGTACCTGGCTGAGCAGCCAATCGATGTTTACCAGCCGATGAGGTTTGATTTTCCTGACGAGGATATCATGTACTTGAACATGAAAGATTATGAGGAACCGTTGCATGGTGAAGGTCCTGAGCGGAGTTCCCAATGGCAATTGATGTTTGACGGGGCTGTTAATTCATATGGAAGTGGAATTGGGGCAATCATTACGACTCTCCATGGGACACACATCACGTTCACTGCCAGATTGACATTTCCAGTTACCAACAATGAGGCTGAATATGAGGCGTGTATCATGGGTCTCGAGGAGGCTATTGATTTGAGGACTAAAAATCTTGATGTGTATGGAGACTCCGCACTAGTCATGAACCAGATAAAGGGAGAATGGGAGACTCGTCAGCCTAATCTGATACCGTATATGAATTATGCAAGGAGGTTGTTACCCTTCTTTGACAGAGTAGAGTTTCACCATGTGCCACGGGCAGAAAATCAGATGGCTGATGTAACACCCTTCTAACCCCACATAAAAATACATAATTAATCAGAGTAAATTAACATGCTTTCACAAAAGGGCGTCACACAATTTACAAATCTCTACATTCACTTGTCATACTCATGTAACATTGAAATAGATAGTCATGCTATTAAATTTTCATCTTGCATGTAGCAGCAGATTCAATTTATTTACATAAATCCATTCACAGAATATTCATGTTCCTCACATAATCATCAACACTTAAGCACATAGGCCATTATCACATATTTCAAATACATTTAAAACACAACTCAGAATATATAATATATCTCTAAGGCATAAACCCAACGATCCCAGTGTTACATAACCAGAGCATGACTCGACCCAACATAATTAAAATATTAAACGACTGCACCAACAGAGACCTCGCCACTACTAGCAGTACAACTCCAAGATACCTGCACAATGTCATAAAGGACATCATTCCAGCAGAAGGGTGAGAAATATTACCATAATAATCAATGCACATAATCATATATATAAATGCACAAGTACAGAATATATATTCCACCTTTTCTCACCATAATGCATATTAACACAATAACAAAGCATATAATATATTTCTATAACATAGAATATCCATATTATACTTCTTACCACCATACATCACCACTCACTAACATACATTACAATGTATACATATATATATATATATATATATATATATATATATATATATATATATATATATATATATATATATATATATATATATATATATATATATATATATATATATATATATATATATATATATATATATATATATATATATATATATATATATATATATATATATATATATATATATATATATATATATATATATATATATATATATATATATATAACCAAACATCTCATCATGCATACATTCACGATTCACCCATATACATCGCTTATTTGCATATAAACAAATATGGATAACCATTAAGCATATTTATCGTGCGTACATCCATAATCCCAATCAAATCCATGTAACATACAAAATATGTTCATTTCATCACCAATTCACATAAACATTCACATTAACTCAATAAACACACACAACATGTTTATTCTATCACTAATTCACATAAACATCTACATTCATGTTTATTTCACCATACATCATATAAAGATGACAACATGCAACTCATAGAGACCGACACACGACTCTATGCAGATGCAAATGCGGTACCGACTCATTTCAGCAGGTTCAATTGAAGAACCAAAAATAACCATCGCTCACACCCCCACAAGGGCACACGAGGTTCTGCAGATTCTACGCGGAATCAAATATAACCATCGCAACATACGAGGTTCTGCAAATCCACCGAGGGATCAATAAATAACCATCGCTCACACCCCACAAGGGCACACGAGGTTCTGCAGATTCACCGAGGAATCAATAAATAACCGTCGCTCACACCCCACAAGGGCACACGAGGTTCTGCAGATTCACCGAAGAATCAATAAATAACCATCGCTCACACCCCACAAGGGCACACGAGGTTCTGCAGATTCACCAAGGAATCAATCAACACAAGAATGCATACCATGATGCTTCACATGCAACATGACTCATGACACTCTTGAAATGCACACATGTTTACAAACATACTCATGCATTCATCACATTAATCACATATATTCATTATGCACTCACAATATACACATATCGCAATATATACATATACTCATCATTTCATTCAACTATTCAAACATGGTTCACATTTACAATTATCATACATCACATACCAGCACGTATATTCAATATGCATTCATAATAGACATATATATCACAATGCATATATACATATGTTCATCATTCATCTCATATCGCTTCATTCTAGATTCACATTTATAACTCACAATTCAACAATTCATACATATCAGCATCCTTCCTACGACAATGATATTTATGCCATATGGCTCATATAAAACTCATCAATTAACACCAATCCCTTTTTGGGAGTATGGGTACATCACTTATACCCTATGTCGTACCTCGAAAAATACGATCCTCGCGATGGACGCGGAAAATATTGTTCGAAACAGAGTCTCCATCGAACTTTACTCATTCCAAGGATGGAATAGGAAAATATCGATAAAACCTTAAAAGGGATAAGAACATGGTCATCGCAACCAATATTCTAGGTTCGGGAGTCGATTACATAGAGGGAAGGTATTAGCACCCTCTACGTCCGTTGTACTCAACGGGAACCTCTTGATTCGATTCACGAGAGAAAGTTAACCATGTTTGTGTATCTTCTAAAGGGATTGCTTGCTAATAGGAAAAGGGGGTGATTATTAAGATAGGGTGCTCGCCAAGGATTGGGGCCCTTGTGCCTACGTATCTTCACTTGTAAGAAGTGGAAAATCAGAGCATTCGTAGTTCATGGGACTACGGGAAAAAAAAGAGGGAATTATAGGGAATGTGCTCGCTAGGATTAACGCAATCCTATGCCTACGTACTCTCAACAGATATGAGAAATCAGAGCAGCCGTAGTTCGGCTTACGGTTTGCTAAAAGGTTTGTGGGTACGGATGACGATTACTTGAAGCTTAAGAAAGACTTCTCGGACCCAAATAATCGGGAGAGTGAACCAAAGACTTGGAGCTCTCTCTTTTTTATCGTGAAAAGAAGGTTGTATTTGAATGAAACGAGTGTTTAGGTCGCACTCTAACTGCTAAACGTTTGGCTTGTCTGCTCGCTAGGGGAGGCTAAAGCGCAAGTTTGTTATGCGCGGAAGGAGGGACTAAACAATATTCTTAGTAAAAGAATTATTTGAATGGTAGGTCGCGCGAGGGCGAGGAATAGTGTTTGTAAGTATTGGGATATTTAACTAGAGGTGACAACTACCTGAAGTTCAAGAAAGACTTCTCGGACCCAAGTAATTGGGAGAGTGAACCAAAGACTTGGAGCTCTCTCTTTTTCAACCTCAAAGGTGAAAGGATAGAATTGAGTATGGTTTGAATAAGTTGAAAAGATGACGATTACTTAAAGCTTAAGAAAGACTTCTTGGACCCAAGTAATCGGGAAAGCGAACCAAAGACTTGGAACACTCTCTTTTTCATTATGAAAGGAGTTGTTTGAATGGCGTTTGAAAGATAGGATGTGGTTAAATTATTTTAACAGATGAGGATTACTCGAAGCTTAAGAAAGACTTCTCGGACCTCAAATAATCGGGAGAGAGAACCAAAGACTTGGAGCTCCCTCCTTTTCTCATCTAATACTATAAAAGATATTTAATACGATTAGAGTGTATTAATTGGATGACGATTACTCAAAGCTCAAGAAAGACTTCTTGAATTTTAAATAATCGGGAAAGCAAGCCAAAGACTTGGAACACTCTCTTTTTCATCCTAGGTGTTTAGAAAAATAGACTCGAATAAATTTATCGTTTTTAGAAGGGTTTTTTAGAAGACAATTGCTCGGGCTTAAGAAAGACTCCTCGGACCCAAACAATTGGGAGAGAGAACCAAAGACTTGGGACTCTCTCTTTTTTCTTCTAATATTGAAATTATGTTTAAATAGTTATTAAGTATTTTAGTTTGACTTAAAGAAAATTGTTTGATATGAATCAAGGTTTGAGATTTGCGTGTTGGAACGAGCATGATTGAACTAATGGATAGGAGGTCCTATGGGTATATGATAAGGTTGATGGCGAGGCCAAAAGCACTCGACTTACAAGGATAGAAGGATTTGATATGATTAAGTGCTAATGAAAGTTGATGATTAATTACATTTGTTTGAAGATACTTGATGTTGGATCAAGTTTGGTAAAGAATTAGATTTAAATTTTACATGGGAAATTTGTGGCAAAATATCGTTGTACAAAGCCCAAGAGGAGGCTATAAGGTCGATGGCGATCGTAAAAACAATCGGCTTACAATGGGGTTTGAAAATGGGCTTGACATTAAGTCAAGATATTAGTTTTTTTATAATCGGTTTTGAAAATATGCACAACATAAATATAAGTGAAATTTAATAATAAAGCATGCACCAACATCACACAAAAGGTCATAAATTAAATAAAATGAGGGATAGGTTAATCAAGGCATGTTAACTTAATTAACTACCTAATTAACTAAGGTTAGTAAAAGAAAAGAAATTGAACTAAATTGTTTTAGATTATTTTAGAATTTAAAAAGAAAATAAATAATTTAGATAATTATTAAATAAAATATTTTTGTGTTGTCTTAGGATTTTATAAAAAAAGAACTAATTTAAAACAATTAATTAAATTAAAGTCAATTATTTAATAATGTTAACTATTAAATAAATTATTTATTATTAAATAAAAGATTTTAATAAAATTAATTAAATTTGTCTTAACAGAAAATTAAGTAAATGCTTTTTTTGAAATATTTGTTTTTTTATAAAAATATTTAACTAAAACAAAATAAAGTTAGTAAAAAAAAACAAACAAAAGCAAATGGGCCAGACTGCAAAAAAGGGGGTGCAGATCCGAAATTAAACTAGGCCCATAACAAAGCAGCCCACACGGAGAACAAGGGAGGGTTCACGATGAACCCTCAGTCAACCAAAGCCAACGGGATGCACACATGGAATCTACACGATTGGCCATTTGTCGTTGCCGGGCCAACACACCTCACAATCCTCAACAGCAAGGCAATGTTACTTTTTAAAAAAAGAAAAAAAACGTGGAAATGGTCATATCGTTCAACTCACGTGTTATTTCTCTCACTCGTCTGCTCTACAACTCCAATGGCCACCGAAAAGTTCAACTTGGCCGAAGAAAATGGGGGTTGTCGCCGTCTTCTCCAGCGAGCACACCCTCTAATCTAAAACACCTTGCATGAACCCCACCTATTTTTCGCTTCCCTTTTCAAATATGGCCCTAGATCCCACAAAAACCTAACCAAACATTCAAATCGAACCGATTCCCAAACTAAAACCTAGTCCCAAAATCAAGCAGAAATCACACAATTAATGCAACGAAAGGCAACTACGCTACTCAGAGGGTATACACGAGATGAAATCAGGCAACAATGTTCAAATCAAAGGGAAATGGAGCTTAAAAGGGTACCTCTTGAAGAACTCTTCAGAATGAGCTTTGGAATGTGTTCAGGTAATCTTCGCCTTCTCCTTTCTGTATCTTGATCTTTTCTTCCTCTACTTCTTCTGTGATTCCTCTGTGTGTAAATGAAGGCCTCTTCGAGTGGCTCTTAGCTCAAGCAAACCTGAGTCTCAATATAAGACTCATAGAGCTTTTTGAATCTAAGCTTTAGTGAATTTTAGGGTTTTTTTTTTTGCGTAGAAGCTATTTAGGGTTTCTCTCTTGAAAAATCGCCTCATGCTCCTCTGAAATCCCCCTCTACTTATATCCACAATAATTAGGGTTACTTGACTTGCTTTGTAGGGCTTCGGAAATCCCTGTACTGCTACGTTTAGGTTTTGTCTGCTACAGATTTGTTTTTATTTCTTTTGATGTTTAAACCTGCTGTGAATTTTCTGTCGCTGATGTTTTTTTGCCATTTTTACAAATTAAGTGTGTGGTCCCAATTTCTCATTGTTCTGCTGTTCTGATTAAAACAAGGTGTATACCTAAAATTCTGATTTAAGTAAACAATATGGTAGAACGTGACTCAGTTGGATTTTGAGTCATTTGAATTTGTATTGCTTTGCCTAACTCGTATTCTGACTGTGCCGTACTCTCATGTTGATCTTTTATTTCATGTGTATGTTTTTCAGGTGTACACTTGATGTAAGCTCTTTTGCTTAAAGAAAAAGCTTGGATGAGACACGACAAGGAGGAATGCAAGGACCACGGGTTGATCGAAACCGCTTGAAAGATTCCAAATTCTGACGGCGAGTTTACATTTGAACCATGAATTAAGTAAGGGGACTGAATCTTAACTTGAACTTCTAATTTGGTTATGAACTTGTTCATTTATGATGTGAAGTTTTTTTTGGAAATAGCTTTGGCTTGGTTGTCGGTATTGTGAACCTGTGAGATGGACGTGGAGTTTGCGGTGAACTATGATGTTTGGAAAGATGTATTATTTCCTTTTTTCTCAGAGCTGATGTGTGGTGTTTATTGGTGTTGCAGGTTGTAGGACACGGGCTCACAGGCTGGTATGAGCTGCTGCGGTTTTGTGTGAAGATAACAGGATGATATGGCTTCAAGTTTTGGAGTAATGGCTGATATGTGTTGGTAGAAATGTTGTATATGTTCTCAATCCTTTCTTGATGATAATTGCTGCCCGTGATATTAATTCTTCTTTTACTCTTCAGATTTTTCTTGATTTCATAAAAGGCGACTACAATGGATGACTTTTAAGTTTGGTGTGGAGTCAATGGTTAATTGGTATAAACAAACACAGTATCTGGTATATACCCTCGGAACTCTATTGTTATCAATGCCTTGTGTGTTACTTAAAAAATGTTTCCACTTTTACTGACGAACATCATATGCATTTGAGCTGCAGCTTGAACATTTTTAAAATGCTGAGTTTCCTTTGCGAACTGCAGATGCATTCTAATGACTGCAAACAACTTCTCCAACCATATTTTGAGTGGTTTTTGGCTTATGCTTATCACGCCTACTAAAAACTGATTACGAGTGAGTTTCTAAGCTTCCTTTAATCCATCAGATCATCATCCATTTGAATGATAAATCCCTTTTTGTGAGTTCTATGTGTGATGTTGCCATTTTTGATCTTGCTCCCACGACTGCTTCTCATTTTAGGTGTCACCATGGGAAATTGATTCATGAAGGTTTTGCATTTGAATCTGATTTGGACGTCAAGAGAGTCACCACCCTGATTTTTACTATGAGAATGGGATCTCTTACTACTATGAACTTGCTGATGTGGCCTTGAAAACATCCTAACTTTTAATTCTCGTTTTTGTAACAGGTTCTGTCTCTTTCTAGTGTGCAATGAATAATTCAGAGCCACATTTTCCTGAACTCTGGTCCAAAATTATTCAGCAAGTGGTGCCATTAGAATGCTGGGAGAGAATAATATTGTTAGATATATAACTCTTGTTAACAAGGCCAGGCTTTCTACCATAGTGAATACAAATGCATAGACGAAGCATTTTGTGAAGGGTAACACCCTGCATCTGACTGATTTTGCTGAGCCAATGCTAGCTCTCCACATGCAAACGCAAAAAATACTAGGAATCAGAAAACAAGAATGAGACAAAGCCAGACTCACTGCTTGAGCAACCATATTTATGGAGGTAAATCCATTAGAGCCATGGGAGGAATATATTTTGTACAGCAACTTCCAAATGATGATATATTTTTTTATATTGCAGATAAGTTCCAAAATGAGTGGCCTTAATGAAAACTTTCTCTAGTTCCTCGCCACATGAATGAACTACATTTTTCACTAAGGTGCTTATATTGCATATACATCCTGCATTGGTCGATATTAGGTGCAACTGAGACTGAAGCTCCATCCCTACTCACTCCCAGATATTTGCTTTTATGGATCCTGAGAATAGATTGGACGGAGAATCTGACGGCAACTTTGGTTAAGGATGCTTTTGGATGAGGCAGCTAGAAGATTTAGGCAAGGTTTCGGCATGGACATGAAGCTGTGCTCACAGTTTCTTGAAGATACAGAATACTCTTAGATCCTTTACATTGTTGGTATGTTGCTGCAATGAATTCTCTTTGCTGGCTGAATTTTCTTTGCTTTTGAGTTGCACATGTACAAGTTTGGTGGATAATGGAACAGTGTGCAACTTTGCTATATTGATCCTATTGTTATGGTTTGTGTAGGTCTAGCCTTCTTGTGAGTTGAAGCTGGTTCATTGGTCTTTGCATCATTGAAACATTTCCACCAGGATTTGGATTTGAAGAAGCTTGTGGTAGTAAATATGAAGAAGAGTAAGAGTTACTTGGAGCTACATGCTTAACATGATTCTGAACAAAGTAGATTATATCATTGTAAAGCTTCTTCATGTGAGCTAACTCAGACATTACATGTTGTTACTTCTTCTTAGTCTTTCATTGTCTTCGGAAGGAGCGATAACAGAAGTGTTGTAGTTTGTTGATGTAGTTGTTGCTGCTATCGCACTAATCACTTGTTCATCTTATGACAGATGAATCAGAATGATCAACCCTGCTGGTCTAAAGGTATTGAACAACATCTCATTTTCATTGTGACCTGTTTTGTGTTGTTGTGTTTTGTAGCTTTTGTTTCGTGTGAATTCATCCTTCACTGCGTCACTTTTTGGTATGCTAACACCTACTTCTATTTCATGTAAATGACATTCTCGAACCAACGGATGCGAGCTGAAGATAGGGATTTGTGAGATACAACATCAAGTAACCTTTACTCACAGCTTGATGAGCACGAAAATGAGACTTCGACGCAAGGAGTTTTATTAGCTCATCAACAACATTAACGCGATCATGGTGAGTGAAACTTTCGCAATAGCTGGGTCTGGCTTAGTCATATTCATCCTGGCCTGTTCTGTTACGTTTGATATCGAATTGTGCAGATGAATTCCTAAGATAATGCCTCTTGTAATTTGTTCTGTAAAGCAAGCCTGATTTGTTTTGGTTTGCGCTTCGCCATACTGACGTCTTTTCCTTTTTTATTGTGCATGACAGGATGATGGAGACGAACAGATTGCATAGAAAACCGCAGCGGAGTAGGAGTGGCTCAGTTCCACTTGTTAAAC
Organism: Lathyrus sativus; assembly: GCA_963859935.3. NCBI lineage: Eukaryota > Viridiplantae > Streptophyta > Magnoliopsida > Fabales > Fabaceae > Lathyrus > Lathyrus sativus. The sequence continues at coordinate 392,131,838 of OZ012736.1, forward strand.
AAAAACCCTCTCCCTCCACTTTTTCTTTTATTATCACTGTGCTATAGTTCTGTATTAGCATTCTCTTGTGGACTTGGTTCTGTCTAGTTCCTTGGAGGAATAAATTCATAATCTAAACTCCTTTATCAATTTTAAAACCTTTGAGTATCCCTGCTAATGCTTATAATTCTGTCTTTGTTGTTTTGAAGGATCAATCAATGCTTGTAAGGATGAGAAGAAGATTCTTGAGGTGCAGGTGATCATTCAACCATATCTTTAGTGGCTCAAGACTCGACCAATTGAACTATGCCGCAACATTTAGCCTATGCTCATTAACTGAAGGAGTGCACTGTACGATGGGGTCTAGGTGACACAATGCTTGGCTCTTTGTAATGAATCCTAATTGAATAGGACAACACATCTTTATTTCTAGAACTTCATTATTACCAATGTTATGTATCAGTTTATAACACAATAAACTCTTGGAATTTTATGTTTGTATCAAATAGTATACTTGAAAAAATGGAAAGAACATTGAGCATGGATTGTGGTATATGATGGTGTAGCCGTAAATTTGGCCTATCCATGGCTTCGAAGAGTCTCGTAACAATATTGAAACAAAACTTGGTTTGAGTTGATCATGAAGCATTCTAGAAATAAATCAAACGTGACTTGCAACGACAATTAAAGTTGTGTCTTAAAAAAACTCTTATCCTTGGCGTGAAGATAAAGTTTAATCATGATTCAACATTGCTTAAATCAATCAACAGCCTAAATAAAGAATTTGAACCCCTTTATCAAAACCATGACCTGCACCAAGAAACCTCATCCTTTAACCTTATAGTTCTTTCCATCCATGCGTCATAAAACAACTCGACTAATAACCTGGATGCCAATCTTGGATCAAATTGTGTCTAACTAACAAGTTGGGCCTAACGTCTTAGAGTTGGTGGAACCATATAGCTCGGATCATGACTTGAGAAAAAACGACGTTATCTTGATTAAATGGCTTATAAGCACATATGCATATCCTTCCTCTGTCTCCATATGCATTCAACATAACTTACAAGGGATTAAAACCAAAATTAGTACAGAAAAGACCTCTTATAATCCGAATCTCAAAGGATCATGAATCTACCCAATTATTCGACATAAGAAAATAAGAGGTAGGACAAATTTGGGGTATGACACCCTACCAGGAACAACATCTCAGTTATTCTACCCCGGTAATTATTCCACCAGGAACGACATCTTAGTCATTCTACCCCGGTGTATACAACCACGACACTGCACTTCACTAGGAATAACATCCTGTTATTCTACCCCAGTGACTATTCCACTAGGAACGACATCTTGCCATTCTACCCCAGTGAGTACGACTTAATACATATACACATTTCCCACACCATTCTTACATTACCAACAATGCGCACGTACTCGCCATATATATTCTCATGCATTCTTCACCCACCATCGCATACAAGCAATATACACTTACAAATATCGTGCCAAACGGCAACAAACTCAATTACATTCATCATGAATTTCAATCAATTTAAACAATGTATCACATATGCCAAAAGGCCACATATTCATAATCGATTCATAATCTAGAATTCACGCCATACGGCTACCCACAACACAACATATAACAACGCACAAGCTATACGCTACATAATTATATCAAATACATCGACATTGGATGGAACCAACCAAAATAAAACAAATGTTGTCACATTCGCTGACCTTCGCTTGGCGAAGCCTCTGGCGAACCTTAGCTACTTTGTTCGCCTGGAAAACTTGCCAGCGAAGACCACTGGGAGTTATTCTGGAATTACTCGCTAGCACACTCGCCTGGCGAACCTTCGCCACACTCATTCGCCTGGCGAACTTGCCAGCGAAGACAGGGTGTTTGTTACTGACTTGGTTCGCTGCTGCTCGCTGGGCTTCGCCTGGCAAACCAGCAAACTCAGAACTTCCATGGCTGTCCAAAAGCCCAAACCTCACAAACCGACCGATTTAATCCAAATGAGTTCCAGTAGCACGGCCCACTCATCACCTGACTATACTACACCGTCTATTCTAAATTCTAACCGATAAAACTCAGTTTCTACCAATTAAACTCATTATGCCCTAGAATGGAAGATGAGGAAGAACAACCAAACAAATCCAAACAATCCATACCTAATCACATACATTGGTAAGATAACAATGCTTCTCACCCTTACCTCGATTAATCGGAAGTTAGAAGTCGTTCTTGAGCTTTCCAAGCTTTTCCTTCTTTTTCCTTCTACTTTCTCTTCTTCCTCCACTTTTCTTTCATGTTTTCTATTTTACATTTTCGTTCCGCTCCCCCTTCATATATCCTTCCCTTCGGTTTCTCTCCAATTTATTCCCTCTCTCAAAACATCCATCAATCCATTTAAACAATCATCTAATCATTCAAATAATTAGAATAATCCAAATAAACCAATTAATTAACACAAATAATTAATTATTGAAAATTGGGCTGTTACAGCTGACGCTCTTGCGACATTGTCTTCGATGTACAAAGTTAATTTCTGGAATGATGCTCCCAGAATAGTTATCTCTCGCCTTGATAGGTCCGCCTTCATATTCGCAATTGAGGAAGCTTCCGATGGCAAGTCGTGGTATTTTGATATCCAGAATTTCCTAAAGAACCAGGAGTATCCTACCGGGGCATCCAGCCGCTATAAGAAGACTCTTAGAAGATTGGATGGATATTTCTACTTGAATCCAGATGGTGTTCTGTATAGGAGAAACCATGATTTGGTGCTATTGCGATGTGTGGATGAGAAAGAAGCTGATCTGCTTATGGAGGAGGTCCACGAGGGTACCTTTGGCACGCACGTCGGCGGACATGCTATGTCTCGAAAGTTATTACGGGCGGGGTATTATTGGCTGACAATGGAAAGAGATTGCTTTAAGTTTGCAAAGAAGTGCCATAAATGCCAAATTTATGCAGACAAGATTCAGGTGCCGCCGAGCCCTTTGAATGTTATGGCGTCCCCGTGGCCTTTCTCCATGTGGGGCATAGATATGATTGGCAAAATTGAGCCCACCGCATCCAACGGACACCGGTTCATTTTGGTAGCTATCGATTACTTCACCAAATGGGTTGAAGCAGCGTCTTATGCTAATGTTACCAAGCAAGTAGTAGCCCAGTTTATCAAAAAAGGACATCATCTGTCATTACGGCATCCTCGAAAGAATCATTACTAACAATTGTTCGAACCTGAATAACAAGATGATGAAGGAATTATGCCAGAATTTTAAGATTGAGCATCACAACTCATCTCTCTATCGACCCAAAATGAATGGCGCTATCGAAGCGGCCAATAAGAACATCAAGAGGATAGTCCAGAAGATGGTTGTAACATACAAAGACTGGAACGAGATGTTGCCCTTCGCATTGCAAGGTTATCGTACGACGGTACGCACATCAACCGGGGCAACACCTTTCTCACTGGTGTATGGTATGGAGGTTGTCCTACCATTAGAAGTTGAGATCCCTTCCTTGAGAGTTTTGCTCGATGTCCAACTTGATGAGGCAGAGTGGGTGAGGAATAGGCTGAATCAGCTCAGTTTGATGGATGAGAAGAGACTTGCATCTATCGCATATGGTCGGTTATACCAGAGCCGGATGAAGAAAGCTTACGACAAGAAGGTACGCCCTCGAAGCTTTCAGACGGGCGATCTTGTGCTTAAGAAGATTCTCCCACCACAATCAGATCACAGCGGAAAATGGACTCCCAACTATGAAGGTCCATATATTGTTCGAAAGGTCTTCTCCGGAGGAGTCTTACTGTTGTCCACCATGGATGGTGAGGATTTTACATCCCCTGTAAACTCGGACGCAGTTAAAAAATACTTTGCTTAAAGAGACCCGCTGGACAGAAAAAAGAAAGTCCAGGCAAAAATGGGGCATCCCGGCGAACCAAAAAGAAAAAAGAAAAGGGTTCGGGCAAAAATTAGGGATAAAATTGAAAAGATGTACACCTGCGAAGTCGAAAACCTGAAAAGGCGACTTCAGCCAAAAAAGGGTATCCCGGTGAATTGAAAACCCGCAAAGGGCGATTCAGGCAAAAGTTAGGGATTGAAAAAGCAAATGACTGCGGTCCGAGGTTGATACTGCATTGCTTAATGGTTTGGGAGTACCTAAGGGTCGATTATCCAAGTCAATCTATTCCGAGGAGGGAGTATCGGGAAAGCGTCGGAGTCAGGCGAGTCATAGGAGGATCAGCTCATGGTGTTTGTCTGTACCACGTTGCCGACATGTATACAAATTTCTTTGTATCTCTGTACATATTTGTATTTATTCTTGTAGCTTCCTCTTTTCAGGAGTTGCATCCCTTGTACAAAACTTTGCCTATTTACAGGCCCGTTATCAATAAACGCATATTTAGTACTTGATGTTTGTTTCTTGTTTTAACTTTTACTGTTTTGTTTGTGGAAAACGCCAATGTTTTTGTTAAACTTACACGTGCATAAACTTGCAGGCCTCAGCCAATAATTGTTAAAACTTTGAATTAACTGAACAATTATCACGGATAATGACCAGGATAGTTCCTTTTCTATAGGATATCTTGTTATTGCTCATGTTTTGCAGGGTCGTTACCTTCGCAGCAAACAGCTAAGGGATCGTGTTTCCCCAGCTAGAGTCTCTTAACGTAGGAGCAGGCGCTAGGTGATCTTATTTCTCCCCAGCAGATGGAAGTCGCATTTTTATCCCCAGAAGAGTGGGATGCGAGTCAGCAAGCGGTCAGGCAGTGATGTGCCTCCCCGGCCGTTGGTTATGTGCACATTTAATCCCCAGTGGGGTCCTCACAGGGCACAACCAGGTTGCCAGTGATTTTGAAAAGGATCATCCCACGCAGGATTGTTCTTTCTGTGCTTCAGCAGGTTGTCGTTCCTCCAATAGGTTGATCATCCTCAGCAGAATTTGTAAATACGGATTTGTTAAGCTATCCCCCAGCAGGATTGTTGCTCCCCTCGCTGAGTCGGTTCACCTTTCCAGCATTTATTTTGCTGGAATAATTCTGTGATACCCGGTTATCCCCAGCGGAGTTGGCTTTGTCTTCAGCATTTATTTTGCTGAAGCGGTTCCGTATCCAGTTTCTTTAGCAGCGGAGTTGGCTTTGTCTTCAGCATTTATTTTGCTGAAGCGGTTTCGTATCCAGTTTCTCCAGCAGCCCGGGCCTGCATTTGCATCTTGCATATATCATCATATTTGCATTTCATCGTCAAATGCGTAGCATTCCATTCCGTATGGAGCATTACGCCATGGAAAAATTCAAACATACGCATATGCATGCGAAGCATAAGCCATTTTTTCTATCATCCTTCCGTGGCAAGGTGAATCACTCTGCAATCAGTTTAGAGGCATTTATCCAGCAGCTTTGTTCAGACAGCTCTTTGGTATTTGATTTTCAGATCATATGACGGTTACGCTTTGTCCATCAATCATCTGGTGATGACAGATTTTTCTGCGGAAGTTTGGTTTCGTTCCTCTTGCATTTATTTTGCTGGAGCGCCTCTTGGCATTTGCCTCGTGCATAGCATGCAAACATATTACCTCTTTGTTTTCAAGTGTTTTTTCCCTGCGGGTAAGTGGAATTCTTGTTCAGGATGGTTTCCGAATATTCAGATTTTGGCATGAGATATGTGATGATAACATTCATCCTATCATGTGTTCCCTCATCAGAGTCGCTTGGTTAAGTTTCTCTTCTTCCCCAGCGGAGTTTTCCTCAGATTGTTGTTGCCTCAGCGTTAAAAGATTTCAGGGATTAGACCTTTGAAGTCGTTACTTGTTGTCAAAGTAAGTACCTGACAGTTGACGTCAGAGTTTCCCCAGTAGAGTTTTCCTCGGATTGTTGTTGTGTCAGCATAAAAAGAATCTCGTGGATTAAACCTTTGGAGTTACCCGTGTTGACGGAGATATTACCTGTGTTGACAGAGATTGTTTACCCGTGTTGACGGAGAAGCTACCTGTGTTGATGGAGATCTTTACCCGTGTTGACGGAGACCCTACCTATTTTGACCCGTGTTGACGGAGATGTTACCTGTGTTGACAGAGATTGTTTACCCGTGTTGACGGAAAGTTTGACCCGTGTTGACAGAGATGTTACCCGTGTTGACGGTGATTTTATCCTATTTTTACCCGTGTTGACAGAGAGTTTGACCCGTGTTGACGGAGATGTTACCCGTGTTGACAGAGATTTTATCCTATTGTTACCCGTGCTGACGGAGAGTTTACCCGTGTTGACGGAGAGTTTACCCATGTTGACGGAGATTGTGGCCCGTGTTGACGGAGATCCTTACCCGTGTTGACGGAGAGTTTACCCGTGTTGACGGAGATTTTACCCAGGTTTGCGCTTTATATAGTGCAAGTACCGATAGTGTCGGAGTTGTTCCCCACGGAGTTGTCCGTTCAAGTCTTCGGATGCCAAATTAGCACTTTTATTTAGTGTTTCGCCCGTTTCTGCGGAAATGGAAGGTCAACGATAGTACATTGATGACTCGCGCTTTACGTAGTGCTCACTCGTCCGGTCGGAGGTAGAAAGTCAAGGATGATATTTTGATATGGTCCCGTGACTCGGTTCCCGCTTATTGTAGTGTATAATGTCGGATTCAATGCCTGCGGCGTCACACAGGTGGTTGATATTGAAATCAGGTTCTTTATCAGATGATTGATTAGTTGTTGTCGTGACAACCGGATTCAATTGTCTGGATTTTGTTCCCCAAGCAGTTTTCTTGCAGTTTATTTCTTCGGTTAGCAAATTTTTGGGTTCTTTGGTATTCAACCGTCTTTTACCTCGATTGTTCGAAAGCTGTTCGCTTTTCATCCAATCAGGTCCAAGCCGCTTGAATAGGAGCAGCTGTTGCACCCCAAAATTTGCCTAACCTTTTTCTCACTCGGTCTATGTTTCATTGCATTAGCATTGCATTGCTCTAGCATTTGCATAGCATAGCATTGATTCATTTAGCAGGGGATCAAGTGTGGTTTATATCAAGAGGAGCCTGTCTAGAGGTCTTATTCAAGCTTAAGAAGTCACCAAAGTCATCAGGAAGTGGGTTGTGCCTTTGAGAAGTTCAGTTGCTTGTATGGGGTTAATCTCCTAAATTGAGGACCAAATGAAGACCATCAGTGGATTGTGAGGCCTTGATCATGGATAGAGTGTGGATAGAGCTCATGGAGTGCCTTGAGGGTCATGGTGGAGCTCAGTCAAGTCATCAGGACAAGTGTGAAGAGCCACAGTTGAGGCTGTTGCAATTAGGGTTTTCATCTGAGTAATCCTAAGTCAACTATGCAATTGAAAAGGATCAAAGCTCAGTTCTAAGTATTTGTAATCATGGAGAGTTGTGTTGAGATACATGAGGTGATATTCCAAGATCAATTCAAGAAGAATGCAAAGTGTGAGGAGTTGCTAAATTAGGGTTCTCAGGGTAAAATCCCCTATTTAGTGCCTAACTTCAAGACCACTTATCTCAAGATACAAGTTTCATATCAACTTATGGCCAACATGAAACTTGTATAGCATGCTCTTAGCTTTAACTTGAGTACTAGAAGTCCTCCATTGGATTTATAGAACTCAAGTTATGGTCCAGACAAGTTACAGGTCATCAGATGAATGTGAAATTTGTCTGTGAAAGTTCACCAACTTCCCTGGAACATTTGACCTAGAAGGGTGTTTCTCCTCAACTTTTGGCCAACATGAAAGTTGTAGATCTTGATCTTAGCTTTCCTAATTGTACTATAAGTCTTCCATCTAATTTGTAGAACTCAAGTTATGAGGTTTACAAGTTAGGGGTATTTTGGGAAAGTGAGATTATAGGTCATTTGGCATTATAGGTCATTTTCACTATCTTGCAAGCTTCAAATGAAATTTTGTTCAACATGAAACTTGTTCAAAATGATGTTTTTAGGTCAACCATGTACTCATGATGCATTGATTTGGCTTAGGGTGATACTTAGTTTGAGAAATTTGGCAAAAAGGAGAATTTAAAGGCATTTAAGTGAAAAATTCAAAATTAATTCATGAGTGTTCAAAAAAGGCCAAGTGAGTACTCATTTTAATCAGAAAAATCATTCTAAGCACTTTGGCATTATTATAATTTTCATTTGGGGCTTATTTCATGGTGGTTTGATTTGCTACTTCATGAATAAGCAACACATCAAAGATTGCTCATAAGGTGCAAATAAGCTTTCCTTTTGATTCCTACACTCTCACCAGACCATAGGCAAACTAATTGAAGTTTCTAGAAGGTTGAAACAACCAGAATTCATGCATTCCATTGTTGAGTTTTTGAAGGAAAATTGAAATGTGGATATTCTGATTTGGGCCTTCAATGGACCTCCAAAGCCCATAAACATCTTCTATATAAGTTCCATGATAGATTCAGATCAATTTTGGTGTTCATTTCGTGCCATAGCCAGAGATTGAAGATTGAGTTTCAAGAGCAAAAGTGAAAATCGTGATTTTTGATTCAGAGCAATTCAAGGCAATTCAAAGCTTCAAGCATCTTCAACATACTTTAGTGAGTGTATCTGCACAAGATTGGAGCAAGAGGAGCACCATAACTGCCTCAATTTGAAGTTACAAACCAGGTTTGAAAAATTCACGATTGCACTAATTTTAGCATGATCTAAGTAGAATTGACATGTGGTTAGGCTTTAGGGAGATGTTTAGATGGATTCTGGACCAAAAATTGAAGGATTAGAGACAAATTAAGATGCTATGTGATTTCTGTTTGGATGCGATTTGACTTGATCATGAGGTTTTAGCACGATCTAGATAGTTCATAATGACCTATGTAACATGAGGAGTAGATCTATGGCTTTGGATTGAGGTTTGGTGATGATCAGAACTATGGAGCATTTTCTGTTTGTGTTCGAATTGTAAAATCTATGAGGAATTATGATAAACGAAGGTGATATTTGGATTCAACATGAAATTTGGAGTGAGATGATGTAAGGTTTGGTAAGGTTCCATGACCTGTACATGATGTCTCGCCGGAGAAGACGACCGGCGTCGTTCTCCGGCCACCGCTGCAATCTTCCCTCCAACTGGAAATTCAAATGGAGAAGATGACTCCCCACCCTTGGATCAGCCTGAAACCTTGACTTTGTATTCCAATCCAACGATCACGTTTTAATTTGAGAATTGGCTTTGGACTGAATGAAACACATCGTTTCATTTATGCGTTGGCAGCGTGGAATCCCTTAGATTAGGAGACCAAGTCCACAGATCCTGCGCTCCTCATTTAAACCTGGCATTTTTATTTTCTTAATTGTTTTTTAATTCATTTTCTTTTATTTTAATTGCTTTGTTCTTTCAAAATTCATAATAAATCCATTTCTGGTCATAAAAATAAAATAAAAATATTTCATGCTCTAGATTTTATTTGTGATTTTTCTGTGCTTTTACATTTGATTATTGCCTGATTTTCAATTTATTTGGCATTTTCTCATTTTTGCTATTTTCTTTAATTTTGCATTTTTGATCCATCTTCTTTCTGATTTTTGTTCTTTCAATTGGTATGGATTCTTGTTAAGATTTTTGGCTACCTGGTAGATTAGAGATGCATGATCCCTTAGGAATTATCTCATAATTTTTAGATATAATTAGGTTATGTTTTGGATTAGGATCATTAGACCTTCCATTTTAGGGTTTTCATTTAATATCTTGTGATCTAGGATTTTTTAGGTGACCTTCCCTTTTGATTTGATCCCTGACCTTTTTACTATAGGTCCTTAACCTTCTTAGGTTCCCCTAGAAAATCTTATAGGATTTTAGAAGTAGTTTTGGTATTTTAATTTGATTTAGTACTTAGGCTAGTTTTAATGTGCTTCTAACATGACACTTGTTTTAGAATGACCTCAATGGTGGCCTTTAGTTCATAATAAGTTTGCTAATCTTCTTTGATGGTGCTTTAGACATGTATAGGCTTCTGTTTGTTTGATTGTGGTGTTTGGTTTTGGTGTTTAGACCTTCTTTTAGTAGCTTTCTTTGAGCTTGTTCAATTAGGGTTAGGAAGAGCTTAGTTGCTTTCTCTTTCTTCACATAAACATGGATTGCTTTGTTTGCATTCCATCTTCATCCTATGATTCAAGGTCCCTATGTGGAAGCCTCATCTTTCCTTTGGAAGGATGTGTGGCATTCCTCAAGAGGTAGAACCTTTGAGGATGCCTATCTCTGATGTATGGTTGAGTGCCATGATGGATTCCCTTGGTTTCCATCCTGCTTCCTATCATCAACCAATAATCTTGATGTAACCTCTCTTCTCTCTTGGTGGAGCTTGAAGATGAAGACTTGTCTTGAAGATGGCTTGGACTTGGAGTTGTTTGCAGACTGTTTGTTTGTTTTGCTGTTTATCTGCTTTGTTGTTGAGCTGTTTGTCTGCTATTTTGTCTGCTGTGTTTGCCTGATTGCTTGACTGTTGCTTGTGTGACTGTTTGGTGTGTTGCATTAGACTAGGTCTCATATAGCTTAATTCTAGGCCTAAGATCATCCTAAAGGTTGAGTTTAGCTCCCTTTGCTTGTCTGCATTAGAGGTTGAGTCTGTCTCCCTCTGCTTGACTGTTATTATCTGGCTTTGCTTGCTGGCTTAAGGTTGAGTTTGTCTCCCTTGCTTGTGTTTTGTGTGTTGCCTTTGGGATTGCTTGCTCTAGAAGTTGACCTTGGCTCCTTCTGCTTGTTTGTTGCATTGCATGCATCTTATTTACAATTGTTTCTTTACAGTAATTTCCTCTGCTGTTGCTTTCCTTTGCCATGTTCCCCTAGGAACTCTGACTTCTCTTGTTCAAGAGAAGTTATGATAGACATTAGGGTTCTAACCATGCATGATAACATTAGTTAGTTCCCCCCTAACCTCAACCTTAGGTTCAATTTTTCATGACAACTTTAGGATTGGATCAGTTCCCCTTTAGTGTGTCCTTTCTCTTCTCATCTTCAAACAAATCAGAATACAGTAATAAAGGTTAATTGATGTCGTACGCTACGAGCCGTAAGCTACTTGAGAAAGGGTTGTTGGAGAGTTTCTTTTCAACAACTTGGATGTTTAGTATGGCACCCTTTGGGTGACATGTGACGCATTCACTCTCAGGTCATAGTCTCTAGTGAGATATTAGTTGCAAACATCCATAAAAAACAGTTCTTCTCTAAAAAATAGAAAACAAAGATCAAACATTTTTTTGTCCTCTTGGACCTTTAATCCTTGGAAACCCTTTTCAGAAGGAGAGTTCTGTTAACTCCCAGTTCTACCGTAAACGGTAAATGCCTAAGTCTCCTTCGAGCGAGCTGCATACACCAAACTGCTGGAACCGTCTGTTAACCCTACTCGGATAAAAAAGACAAACATGTGTCTCTTGTGTCTCGAACTACGTTTGCTCTGATCTTTCGCACCGTGTGAAAGTACGTAGGCACGAGATGCGATATCTCGGCGAGCAACCTTCCCCTATAACCCGTAGTTAGGTGAACTACGTTGACTCTGATTTCTCATTCCAGACGGGAATACGTAGGCATAGAACTGTTGTGTTCTGCCGAGTCATTTTATTTTCTTTTCAGACCAGACCTTTAGCATAGATAGATATAATCAACCCGTCAGATAAACACAACAAGCGTTGATCCCATCGAGTTCGATGGACGTGAGGGGTGCTAATACCTTCCCCTTGCGTAACCGACTCCCGAATCCAGACATTGGTTGCGATGACCTTTTCTTATACCTTTTCGTCAGGTTTTTCCGATCATTTCCTTTCCCTTTCTGTGGGATAAATAACGAAAGGTGGCGACTCTTTTGTTTTGCCGGCACCTTATTTTCGCAGTAGCGACACTCATCAACTTTTGATGAACATGAAAGTTGTTCCTCATGATCTTAGATTTCCAAAGAGTACTAGAAGTCTTTCATCTGATTTCTAGAACTCAAGTTATGAGACTTGCAAGTCAGGGGTATTTTGGGAAAGTGGGATTATAGGTCATAAAATTATAGGTCCATTTCACCAACTTGCACACCTCAAATGGAGATTTTTCCAACATCAAATGTGCTCCAAATGGTGTCAATTGTTCAACCAAGCATTAAGAAGTCATGAATTTGGCTTGGAAGGGTGAATTCCTAAAGTGATTTCATGGAAAAAGCCTTAAAATAAGAAAATCAAACTTAATTCATTTTTAATCATTTTTGTGCAAGTGAGTACATATTTTGAGTGCAGAGCATATTTCAAACACAATGGCAATTTTAGAATTTGAATTTGGTGAGTTTTTATGTGCCATTTCCAAGATTACTTCAAGCTTAAGTTACACTTGCAATATCAACCATTGATTACAAATAAGGATTAAATCACAGACATTCATACTCCTCACATTACCAGCAAGTGATTTGAGGCATTTTGGAGGCAAATTGGAGCAGAATTCGTGCACATGGCATAGCTCTAAAACTCAAATTCCATGGATTTGCATTTGGGCTTTAGGGACTGAAATTGGGCTCTAAAGTGATCACAATCCATCATATAAAACATTTACATCATTCACAAATGCTCAGAACTCGTTTTGGTGAAGGATTGGAGCAAAGGCAACTGTGAAAAAGTGAAGGAAATTTGAAATTTGAATTCTGAGATCTACTCCATTTCAAGAAAAATTGAGGATTGCAAAAGCTTCTCTGAAGTTTATGGAACATTTCTGGATATTTTTATTTAAGCTTCACCAAAGAATCACGCTCAGTGGAAGCTCTCCACTAGGTATTCTTTATTTCACCATATCTCTCTGTTTACTCCATGATTCTTTTCCATTTTTGCATATTTGAGACTTAGGAAACATGTAGATCATTAATCACTAAAACGAACTAGCATTTGTGATGGTTGATGTTGTGAGCTCCAAAATGTTTTGGCTTGATGTGATCTGTTCTTGAGCTTTCATGCTCCCGTTTTGCTTGATTTGTGATCTGTATAACATGTAGATGATTTTTGGACAAAATTGAATGATGTTTGTGAACTTTTAATTTTATGGATCCAAACTGTTTTGCTTCGAATTGCTTTGGTTGTGCACAATTAATGAAAATGGACGTCGGATTTGGATTCCTCATGATTTGTAGATGAATTTGCATATAAATTTTGCATGATTTGGTTCAGTGTAGCTGCTTGTGTTGTTGCTGTTACTGTGCACGGTGGCCGGATGTTGCACCCTAAAATTTGACCAACCGTTTCTCGTTTCGGCTTATGTTTCATTTCATTTGCATTTGCATCTGTATACCGTATACTGTGCATTTTTGCAGTCGGTTTGATTTAACCGGGATTACAACCCTTTTCCTCGTGTTTCAAACAATTCAAACCGTTTCGGATACGGAGATTTATTTTGCGCCCTGCCTGGTTATTCAGTCTGCGCTGTTGGTTTCGGTGGTATTTCGGTATCAGGTTTTTCTTACTGTTTATTTTGTCGCATTCTCGCATTTTTGTTCGTCGATTTAATTTTTCTAATTTAATTTCTTATCTTGGCATAGTCTTTAGATTTTAAATAGGTTTATTTTTTATTTTCTAGAGGTTTTTTAGAATTTATTAGAATATTAAAAGTTTTATATATATTTTATTTTCTTTTTCTAGAATTTTAATTATTTAATTAGGGTATTAATTCTTTTATATTTTATTAGGATTTATTAATTTAAATTTATTTGTTTAAATTTTAGAATATTATTTGCTTATTAGAATATTAGAATTGTTTACTAGTTTAATTTGACTTAGATTTTAATTAGTTTTAATTGAATTAGTTAATTAATTTGAGTCAATCCATTTTAATTAGTGTTGATTTTCGTTTTGATTTAATTAGCCTTTATTTTTCGTTCAGCATTAATTGTATTAATTATAATTAATTATTTGCAGCGTTTTATGTCATTAGTCTAATTAAGTCATTTTTAATTACTGTCAGCTTTAGTTAATTATAATTTTAATGTAGTTTCAGTTTAATTAATCATATTAAGTCCAACTAATCCAGGTCCCATGCATATTCCGTGTTGACAAGTGGCAAAGTATAAATATGCACAGTACTGTGCATTAATGACAGGGGCACGAATCCCAAAGTTCACATGCAAACCACCGGAACACACCACCGGAGAAATTATATGGATCAAACTCTCGCCGGAAAATTCTTGGCGCTCACCGGAAAATTCATCCAGACTCATATGTTCTTCATAGTGTTCATATGCTTTTTCCAGTTTTGTTCATACACTCATCCAAATTTTCCAGAAAACTTCAAACCTTCATCCATTTCCCAACAACGTTCAAACCTTCATCGTATTTCCCCAGAAATTCATGCCAGTTTCATCAATATTCATCTTCCACCCTTGACAAAACTCTAAATCTCACCCACATCTACCCAGATTTCCGTCCCCGCACATATCCAGATTCACAAACCACTACCACGCTTCAACAATCATAGATCTTCAACTCAAAATTTCTTCAGATCCAAACTACATCCATATGAACTTCTTTCTTCATCATTTTTTCGTCCAGATCTACAAACCCCTGAACGGACAATCACTCATGAACTCAAATCCAGATTCACACCACCACGAACGCCTTTCCAAATCTCCTTCGAACCTCACACGGATCTGAACTCGAAACAACATTTAACCGCCTTCGTCTTTTTTCTGGATTTCTTCATCGAACCATCTTCAAAACTACAGATCTCCAGAAAACTCCACAGACTTCCATGAACAAACCTCCAGATCGTTGCCAGATTTCAACCAATCTTCAGATCTCGAACCAAATTTCTTCAAAAGCCCATGATCTACAACATGCAAATCGCGATCCTTCATCTACTCAACAGACACCATCCGTAAACCACATCAAACTAACCATGTTTTTCAAATGAAACTTCACAATCTTCAATAATAATTGACATGCATCCAACCTCTGATCCGTCGCCGTGAACCATTGAGCACACCACCTCCATTTTTGTCTCCTCAAGAATGAAGCTCAACAGAGAATGGAAGAATCATTTATTGCTGTGATGTCGTTTTTGTAGGTGATGAAGATGAGAGGGAGAGGTTTTGTTTTGGGAAAGGAAAAAGTTTGATCGGAGACGGAAGAAGCTACAACAGAGAGAGATTGGGATTGAAAACGGCGATTAGGTTAACTGAATGTGGAAGACGATGATTTGTCATTGGATACCTTCAGACGGTTAGTGGGCCTTTGGCCCAACCTTTCACTTTCGGATCACACCCCCCTGTATCCATTATCCCCCCGTGTCCTTTGTGTTTCTGATGGCTGCGTATGAGTTGGGTCGAGCCCAACCGGGTTTCTCCTCACACCCCTCCGTTTCGTGCACACCCCCTTGTTTGGCTTTGTTTGGGGCTTAGGCCCACATGTGAACTTTCTGGATTACCACCCCTGTTCACTGCTGTACCCCCCTGTGCTTTGTTTTTATTTTAATTTCATTTTGTAATACTTTTTCATTTATGTATCATATTATATTTTGTTTTCTTTTAATATACCTTAATATTTCTTTTTTTAAAATTCTTTTTATTTAGAATATTATGTATATATTAAATTTATAGATTTTATTATTTTAAGTTTATTTTCTATTTGTTTGCTTTATATTCTATTTTCTTCTCTTTTCCTTTTAATTTCTTTAGGAATTTAATAGGAGTTTATTAACTTTTGAATTTGAATTCTTATTTCCATTGGATTATTTTTCTCACCATTTCTTTTTGTAGGTCGATGACGAGATCTCCGTAATGCGTTATTAATCAACTTGTTGAGGGATAATGTAGGATCCGAGACCGTTTTTCTCCCCTCATCTTTTCTTCTTCTTCTGATTTTATTTTGCTTTTTTGTTGTGCTGGCCGTGTGACATGATTTAATCGGAGAATGATTCTCAATATCATTTCTCCATCTTGTCTTTGACACGGATATCAATATGCTACCTCTTGGGGTGTGACTTCTTTTATAAGTCGAATTATGACGGTTCAGCGTCACATTGGTTCTGGTTTGAAATGTCATCATCAATGATCGAAAGAGTAGGGCTTGGAAATGGAGCTTGCACGCATAAGTCAAGGGTCAACTGAACCACTCCATTCAGTAACATTGTTTATATTTCACTTCTTTCATCTCTTTCTTTTCAACCGTAGAGTGTTGTGAGTATTCGTTAGATACGTGGGAAATGGTGATTGAGTGGCCACCTCTCAATTTCCTAGAGTGTTTAGTATATGTCCTTAGGACAATATGCGACGCACTTGTTCCTATGTCTAGGAATTCGCATGTGCGTCCCGTTCCGAACCTTTTCTCTCGCGTCCTGGCGATTGAGACTTCCTCTTTTCTCTCGCGTCCTGGCGATTGAGTTCTCTTCTCTTTCCCCCGTGCAATCGAGACTGCTTTCCTATAGTTGGCCGAACTACAGCTGCTCTGATTTCTCGTACCAGACGAGAATATGTAGGCATAGGAAAGATATACTAGCAAGCACACTAACAACCAACTTCTCTGTTCTCTCGCTGCCGTGTGACCGAGATTTTTCCGCTGACGACTAATCTTTCCCTTTTTCTTGCCCTAGCACAATTAAGACCAGACCTTAGTTCTAGTTCCCGTAGGTTCCCGTACCTCTAAACCCGACATACTACGTCCATTCTATCGCAAACAGGTAACGCCTAAGTCTCCAATGGTCGAGCAGCATACACCTAACTGCTAGAATGCGCATGCTAGTATCGTCAATCTTTTCTCTCACCCCCGTATGATCGAGAACACCCTGTTTACCCGTAGTTAGCCTGAACTACGTTTTATTCTGATTTCTCATGCCAGATGAGAATACGTAGGCACAAGATGCGACGTCTTGGCGAGCAACTCCCCCTGTAGTTTCCTGAACTACGTTGACCCTGGCTTTCCCATTGCACGAGGGAATACGTAGGCATAGAGCGACAATGCTCTATCGAGTCAGTTTCTTTCCGTTTAGCTTTAGCAACCGTAGATAGATTGTTTTTCACCCATAGACTAGACAACCCAAGCGTGGATCCCGTTGAGTATGACGGATGTGAGGGGTGCTCATACCTTCCCCTTACGTAACCGACTCCTGAACCCAGACATGGTTGCGATGGCCTTGTCTCTCCCTTTTTCTTTAGGTTTTTGCGATCGTTTCCTTTCCCTCTCTTTGGGATAAATAACGAATGTGGCGACTCTTCTATTTTTTCCGCCAGTTGCTTTTCGCAGTAGCGACAGCTGGCGACTCTGCTAGGGACAGGAATATCCCCTATGTGAGTCCATCCTAGTGCTTGTCTGTTTGGTTTGTGGGTGTGTATATTTTTGTGTTGTATTCTGTATATTACTGTATTTACATTTTCTGCACTGTATTTTTATTTGTTGTTGTTGTGCTGTTGGGTGGTTGTTCCTCTAAGAGATAAGCTAAAACCCAGGCTTGAGTACACATCTAGCATTAGTAGTGGAGATTAGTGGGTGGACCTGTTTGCTTAGCAGACACAGTTCCCCATGAAATTCACGCTCAGACGAGATTCTCTTTGATGATTTCCTTTCCGATCCTTAGGATCCGACTGGAATTTGGATTTGAGGGTTGTCGACTCTGGGAACCGATCACTTGTGAGTCAGCTAAGTGAGGCCTCTTCAGGAGATTATAATGCCAAACCAGAAATGGTGAACGTATCATCATTTCTTGAAAGTCTGTGACGCTGACGAACGCATAGGATGTCGTACCTTGTCAGTTTAGGTCCATACCCGTGAGTGGGAGGGTTTTGCAGGAAACTTGACTTCCAGCCAACCCGGTATTTTGGTTTTCTCTTCAGAGCGAACTTACTCAGTCAGCAGCACAACAGTATTCAGAGCTTTGTGGGGGCTGTGATCCCGTGTCTGCTGCATCTTGCATTGCATTTGCATAAGCATCTTTGCATCATTTTGCATATCATTTCTCCATCTAGCCAGAGCTCTTATCCAGCCTCTGTTTTGCTTCAGAAGGTGATTCTCCGGTGCCCATTCTGAGCAAGTGTTGATTGTGGGAAGATGACCAAGGGGTTGAAGCAGAATCAAGCATTGTCAAGCAGTATAGTCAGTTAAAGGTTGTCGGTAGCTATGTCAGGGAATGACCTCCAGAATGTTGATACCTTGTCAGGTTTTACTGTGATGACCAATCCTCTGTATGGTTCTTTGCTCGATGAAGATTTTTCGCAAGTGAACAACATAACTATAGCTCAATCTGTGCAGCCTTCTGTTGAGAACCGAGATCAGCATGAACAGTCTGTTGACCGAAGTGAACGTTCTTCTTCTCTTGATACCTTAGATTATCATGATGCTATTTCCTCTGTGTTGATTTCTCGAAGAGAAGTTCCGGTAGTGAAGACTGAAGACCCAAGAGCTCTGGAGTATGCAAAGAGGTTGCATGCATTGGATAAAAGATTCAAAGCCTTGGAAGTCAAAGATACTGTTGGTTTCAATGCTTCAGATATGTGTTTGGTTTCTGGCCTAGTGTTACCTCCGAATTTCAAAGCGCCGAGGTTTGAAAAGTACAAAGGGGATAGCTGCCCGAAGAAACATTTAGTGATGTTCTGCAGAAGAATGACTTTGTTTGTGCACGACGACAAGTTGATGATCTACTTTTTTCAGGATAGTCTGATTGGGGCATCTCTGAGTTGGTATATGCAGTTAGAGAGTAATCAGATCCGATCATGGGTGAATTTAGTCAAGGCTTTCATGAAGTAGTACGAGTATAATCTTGATGTGGCTCTCAGTCGCACGCAGTTGCAAGAATTGTCTCAAGAGAACAATGAACCTTTCAGGAAGTATGTTCAGAGATGGAGAGAATTTGCTTCCAGAGTGAAACGACCGCTTCTAGATCGAGAGTTAACAAACATGTTCATAAACTCCTTGCAGAGCCTGTACTTCGAATAATGCTTGGGATTGCACCAGACTTCTCTGAATTGGTAAGAGCAGGAGAACGTATTGAATATGGCATAAAAACTGGAAGAATTCTGAATGTTTCAAGCGGTCAGGCTAGTGAAACTGAATCTCTCTGTAGCTTTCAAGTTGAAGACAAAACGGTGGTCAATGCAGTCATGACAGATGTTGGGTATTCTTTAGATGAATCAGTGAAATCTTTTGGTTCTTCATTTTCCCAGCGGTCAGTATCTTCTGTGTCTCGTTATTCTGGACAGACAATTGTGCCTAGGGCACCACATCAAAGACTTCGGGTCACTCCTCATGCAAATCAGCAAGCCCGTGGCCGAGGTTATCAGAATTAGTGCCAGAATCAAAACAGGCCTCGTAACAATTTGGAACGAAGGAATGCTCCTTTTCATCTAGTTCATGTGTCGTATAGCCAGCTGTTGCCACATTTGATTCAAAATTCTTTGGTGGAACCTAAAGCTCTTAAGCCGGTGCCAGAACCTTACCCTCCAGGGTACGATCCCCATGCTCAGTGTGGATATCATGGCGGATCCATAGGGCATTCAACCGAGGATTGCAAAGCATTTCAGGCAAAAGTGCAGCAGTTGATTGACAGAGGGTGCATTTCCTTTCCAGAATGAGTTTTGGTGGTTCATGTCAACCTCTCAGTTGTCTGAGCTTGCAGATTCAGAGTTTTATTTCCAGAAGCCAGTGGTCCAGACAGGCAGACATCCTCAACATTGGCAGTCCTCAGACTTTTTATCATTTGCATTTGTAGTTTCTTTTCTGTTAGTTACTACTTGCTGTTAAACATTGTGTTCTGAATGGTGATATTAATAAAGTGATTTGCATTTTTCTGAATTAATCATGTCGCTTTCGCTCATTTATTGCACATCACAGACACATGCACCTTTATCTACTCCACTTTATCACTATTGATTAGCAAGGAAGAAGGATGACGAAGCTAAATATTCATAACTGATGATCGTATGCTTTCGGATAAAACCTGTTGATGATGTACAGACATTGTTTCAAATCCCCTAAACACTGGAGATATAAGGAGTTAGTCCCTATTTAACCACTTCGAGCTGAGAAGTATGAGTTTCTTTTGGACTTTTCAACCCTCAAATCTTAACCCGGGGCAGGGTAGTTGTCAGGTAGCTTGACCGAGCGTTCAAATTTCATAGAGAAGTGTCTCGTTCAAGGATCAATCACACCTCGAGAAGTCGTACCTCATCAGCCGCAATGGTTAAATCTCACTAGTCAGGAGTGAGACAGTTATAATCCCTTCGAATAAATCAAGACAGTCAGTGTCACACGACTTGTTCAAGAAAAAGAAAAGAAAAAAGAAAGCCCGCTAAGTAAAAAGAAAAGAAAAGCTGGAAAGCAAATACTTAGGCAAAAATCAGGGCATCCCGCTGGACTTCAAAATTGAAAAGAACTCAAAAGAGTCAGTCCAGGAAAAAATTAGGGAATCAAAAGAATGAAAATGAAAGGATCTCAAAAGAAAAATCCTCAAACAAGGGCAAAGTCGTGTGGATACAGACACCGAAGACGAAGAGGAGTAACTGTCACTTCGGAAACCTTGTGAGTTCCGTAGCCATCACTCATACCTTTCATTAAGCCTTTTGAGAGGTGAGTGCTTGTACCAAGTTAACTGAACTTAGGATTGGAGATCATCACGTAGAAGGGGTGGGTACAAATCATACTTTGAGCCTAATATCTTTTGTTTCACGAACCGTGAACCCGACCACGATACAACCCTTAAAAGACCTAATTGAGGCGGGGTTTATTCTGAAAGCGCATTACGATAAGGTTGAGTAACCTGACTCCTACATGATTTACTAATCATATCCTTATTGTATATTTCGCACTAATCAAATCAGCATTACGTTTGAACTTCTGGTTCATTCGTCACTCACTATCACGGCACTTGATAAGTGACATTTTTCAAAATCTGCATGAACACCGCATTAAAATTACCATTCGTGAACAAACAATTTTAATTGCAGGTCAGTAGTTGACATGGAGGAAATTCCAACAGGGAATAATCGAACAGGACTAGATCGTTCAGCAGTCTGAATCAGGATTGTGTATACTTTGAAACCATGTGAATCTGGGGCATTGACATCCAGTGAGTTTGGAATCAGTCAGTCTGAGGCATGTCCCGAAGCGTTGGTTGATTATGGGACAGTTTGCTCAAGAAGCAGTTGATCAGCAGTGAGTCTTCTCGAGACCCAATCAGGGGCAATCATCCAGAGTTTCCGTGAGTTGAGGGCGGATCCCTCCGGTATTCAATCAGATCAGGTTAAGTCGCTACAACGCTCATTCAGGGGCAAGCCATTTCAAGAGTATATTGAAACCAACCGTGCTGAGAGTTGGTCAACCGAGGATGAATCCTTTCATGGTACAGATTCTGGGGCAAGCCATCTTGAGGTCGTCTCGTGGCAAGCTACTTTCTGAACTTCCCCAAAGAGTCGGACTGGGGAAAGTTAAGTTACACTAGGGCAAGTTGTTCAAGCTAGTTTGTTCTCCCCAGCAAGAGTTGAGTGTCAGGGAATCGTGTCATTACCCTCATCAAATAACCTTAACCTTCCGAAAAAGCCTTGCTGTCATTGGATCGTTATCCTACAGCCTAAACCTGTTACCTACCATGTAACCAAAGTCATTTCCAAAGCCCAGTTCTCATCTGGCAAACCCCCAAAGCCCAGTTCTCGTCTGGAAAACCGGTAACCAATTCTCGTCTGGTCCACCCTTCCTTAAACACCAGTTCTCGTCTGGTGCGTATCAGCTTTTAAACCAGTTCCCGTCTGGTCACCCGTTATTTAACCCACTGTTTAACCAGTTCTCGTCTGGCTAACACAGTTTTAAAGTCCAGTTCTCGTCTGGCAAACCAGAAATCAGTTCCCATCTGATACCCAAACCCGGAAGTCAATTCTCATCTGACAACTTAAACCCTTTTGCCACCATTTCTCGTCTGGTAGTCTACCCTCGAATGCTAGTTCTCGTCTAGTATTTCCCTTTCAAATCCACTTTTGTGGGTAACCAGAAATAAATCCCTGTCATCATAAACCCATTCCTAAAACCAGAAAAAGCCTAAATATACTTGGCACGGTAATTCCATATGTCGTTGTTGTTGAATCAGGAAGATTTCCTCAGCAAAGATGTGCAGTTTGAGATTGTTTCTCCCCAGCAGGTTGGGATTGCATCGAAACGTGATCAAGATTATCCTCAGCATGTCCAGATTGATATCCCCGGCAGAGTGTAGCTATCCTCAGCAGATTGATTGTGTTTTCCCAGTGGGTCGAGATTGAAGATTTTCCCTGACAAAGCAGATTTGGGTTTATTTCCCCAGTAGAGGGACGAGTGCGGTGTTGTATCCCCACAGAGTCCAAGTATTTGGCTCTTTTAACCTTCGAGTCTAGGTCGTTGACTCACTCCCTAATCAGAGGTCGATATTGATGAATATAATCCCCAAGCAGAGGTTGATGCTGATTCCCTCACTGGGGCAATCTATAGCCGAGGTAGATTGTTCCCCCAGCTGAGTATCCCCGGCAGGTTTGATTTTGATTCTTCCCCAGTGAAGTTGTTGCTTGCAGATGAGTATGTTGTACCTTAGAAGGACTTTGGTGCCCTAGGGGGCCGTTCAGGTTTGTTTTCCTCGGTGAAGCGAGATTCAATTTCAGTGATTGATGGTTATCCCTTGCAGAGCTGTTAATTCCCCAGTAGAATGGGCATGTTTCCTCCAACTGAGACGTTTGTTTCCCAGAAGAGTCGTATTCTGGTGTGCCATCCAGGGCGTTTTCCTCAGCAGGGTTTTGATTGGATTCCCGGTGGAGTTGGCTGATGGGCTAGAGACGTGTCTACTTAATGCGTCTAGCGGTATCTTACTGCAAGTGCACAGCCTATCGAAGTAATATTTAAGATTATCGATCCACAGGGATTCTATCGTTACTTAGTGCTAGATGAACTTCTAGTTTAGCTAAGGCGAATAGTTGTCACGGTTGTTGTTGGTTTTCTAAGACTATTGAAGGCGGAATTAAATTTAAGTTTTTAATAAAATAATACTAAGACGGTCGGTATGTAATTATACTAACTTAGGTGGGTCAATCTAACCTAGGCTTATAAAGATGTTCACTTAATCTATTCGGTAGAGATTACTAGTTTGAATACCCTCAACTCACACTCTCGTGGTCTTGAATCAGATCTTATCCCTAAAGCCCTATGCCTGCTCTCGCTAGCCCATAAGTGTTTAGAGGTAACTTTTGGAAACTAAATAATTCTAATTTATCTTAAAGCGCTCTCGCTGTATTTAATTTAAATGCCTAGCTTTAGCTATCTGGTTAAAATCTCACACTCTCGTGGTCTTGACCCAACCTAATACCCTTTTCTTACTCTCGTAACGAAAAGGTCGAATTCAATTAAAAAGCATCAGCCAGAATGTTAAGCGATTAATTATTTTAGCCCATGGTTATATTTTACCGGTTAAGTTAGTT
Source organism: Lathyrus sativus (assembly GCA_963859935.3). Lineage (NCBI taxonomy): Eukaryota > Viridiplantae > Streptophyta > Magnoliopsida > Fabales > Fabaceae > Lathyrus > Lathyrus sativus. The sequence goes on from OZ012736.1 coordinate 392,155,199, forward strand.
ATAACTACATACCGCCCTAAGGTATTTAGCTACTCATCGAGGTTAAATCAGACTCAGAGTTAATTATTGACTTACTAATGGCAGAAAAATAAATAGACATTATAAATAAATTAAATTGCAATAACTGAAAAACCTGATTAACAAATATCTGAGTAGACTCCTTCTTCCACAGACCGGAAGGCTTGGAGTAGGCGGAAATAAAAATTAAAACGAATGCTGAGGCTGGAAACAAATAAAAGTATAGCAATTCCCTAATGTTGGAAATTGTTACACGGTTGGTTTGGATACAAATAAAATAAGACAGGAAATAAAATAGTGCTGGAATAATAATTCTGGTGGTAAGGTAATTCGGCAGAGCTTCCGCAGGAAATTTGGATAATGAAGTCCCTCCCTCAATTCTCCTGAGCTGGTCCTATTTATAGAGCTTCCAATGGGCTGGTCCTTGGTCTTTTGCTTCTTGGGCTCTGCTGAAGTGGTTGAGACAATGTTGGAAAGTGGCAGCAGAAAATGGGAGAAGTCTTCCTCACGTGCTGCCTTGAGGAGAATTACTAGGAGGAGTGGGCTTCACTGGTGGCTTGACGTAGTCTGAGTCAAAAATCAAGTTATATCCTTGTCACGGGCGTGACAAGGTCTTCACGCTCGTTGTTTGATGATTTCAAGTGTCACGGTCGTGACTACTTCCTCACGGTCGTGATGGCCCAAAGTAAGGTGTCACGGTCGTGACACCCTTGTAACGACCGTGGTCGTAACAAATTATGCAGAGTTTATGCAGGCTTCTGTCTTGCTTCATTTCTTGTGGTTTCTTCGTTCTTTTCTTCTTAATTCATGATTTGGCCTCACATATCGATGTACCTGCAAAATAGTAAGAAAAACTCGAGGAATCGAGCGTTAAAACAGTGAATGCGCGGTAAAAGTCAATGAAATCTAGCGATATAACCGATGCGTTTTCTCGTCATCAAACTTCCCCAAACTTAAACCTTTGCTTGTCCTCAAGCAAATAGTCGGTTGAAAATCGGCGGACAAGATTTTATTCGCGCATACTCATAGCAAACCGTCCGGTGGATCGTTTCGTCGGATAGTCCGGTACTTCGATAGAACACTACTGATACACTAATGACATAAGCAACAGGCTATGTCGTCGACTTCCCGTCACGCGAAACATTCGGCAATCACATTGAGATTTTACCTAGAGTTTTTCGATCTTATTTCACCCGGTTCGTTCTAGCGCAGTCACATTAAGCCCTTTGCCTTCGCACGCACGTAGTGGAGTAGCCGGTTAGCGATTTTGATCCTTTTTTAGCACGGGGTCTGGTACACGAGTGTGGTAACCCCTTCATGTTTTATCCGATGCGGAGGTTGTGGGGGATCGAGCCGTAGCACGCCCTACCGAGTTCAGAACCAGTACCTCTGAACCAACCCGGAACGGAGTCCTTCTCATATTTCTCGTTTCTTATCTGCGACCGTGTACTTTGGTGCAATCTCTTTTCATTTTGCATTGAGATACGAAGGATCATTATTGATTAGGTATCAAACGCTTATATTCATCGGCTCCCCACGTGGTTTGTGTTCAGACGGTGCTGACTGCTAGTATAAACTACTGGGGGTTACTTTTGAACTGAAACTAAAGGTGCACTCGCAATGGTGATCGGGATGGAATTTCTTGAGCAGGGGGTCGAAGATGTCAAGATTGTATTGGTCTTGTTTAATCGTTCCCGGCTTCGTAATTACGAACCATTCGGTGGTAAGTCGGGTAATGCGAGTAATTTAAGGATTTTTCTAGTATGGCTTAATAATCGGGGAAAGCTCGATATTAAAGAAAATAACGCACAGATTTGCTCATTTCATTGATTTTCTAAAAGGGATACAACAGAATTGAAAGTACATTGAAATGAAAAGTACCTCTCCCACACTATATCAGACATTGTCCTCAATGTCGTGATATAATTGCGGTACAAATACAGTACAAGACTAAAACTGAAAAACAACATAAAAGTAAACTACTGCTGCTGGTGATCGCGGGCTCGGCCTCTGGTGCGAGAGCGGCGTCTGGAGGGAGTCGCGTCGGGATCAGAGCCGGTGCCGGAGGTAGCAGTAATGCTGATGCGGAGTGCCTCGAGCTCGCCGAAAAGTTCTCCAAACCGCTCATTAGTGGCCGCATGGTTGGCAGCAATGGTGCCGAGCAGAGCGTCGTACTATGCCTTCTGCTGACGCTCTAGAGCTGCGTTCATCAGGTTCTGCTGGTGAATCGCAAGTAGGACGTCCTCAAGTGTGGCGGCGGGAGCTGCCTGCTGTCGGGTGGAAGTCTCGGGGATGTCCTGGGCATGCTCAGCTGCATCCATGGCGTCCTGCATCTCGTCCACTGGGGCGTCTGGCTGATCATCATGTACCGGGGCGTGATCCGCAGCAGCTGGTAAGGCAAAGAGCCAGTTGGCTCGGTTTGCTGGGTCGATGCGTGTGCGGGACGGCAGAGTGATGTGGTGGAAAACGGTGCCATTGACGACAGGGCTGTACCTGCCATCCTCTCGCTGCGCGATCAGGTGGGAGGACCGGCAGTAGCTCATGGTCAGGAAATCGGCGGCGAGGTGCGGCAGATCAGCGAGCGCGTCACCAAGCCCCAGCTGAATGGCGAGGGTGGTGACAATGCCGCCAATGAAGAACGGGGATGAGCCTCGGTGCGCGATGACCTGGATGTGGTAGAGCATAAAGGGGGCAGCGTTGATTGGCTCGTCGTGAAGGGCACAGTATAAAAACAGAAGCTCCTTTGAGTTGAGCTTGTGGTTGCTCTCTCTAGCAAAGATTGTGTTGCAGAGGACCCGGTGGAAGTAGCGGATAGCCGGGTTGTGGATGTGTGTGGCGTTGAGGCTCTGGAAGGTGGTCGCACGGGTGTTGGTAAGGTCGTGCCACAGTGTGAATGCTTGTTCACTGAAGTTGTCGGGCACGCGACGGTGGGCTTCGGTGCCGTGCTCGAAACCTAACAGCTCGGCAATCCTGGTTTGTGTGAGGTTGAACTCCCGGCCAAGCAGTCTGAATGTTACGATGCCGGTAAGCTGACTCTGAGAACCATGAGAGGTGATGTAGCAGTAAGAGCTGAGGAACTCCAGTGTCAGAAGTTCGAAAGTAGGCTGTGGCTGGCGACAGAGGTCCCACAGGCCGACCTTCTGCAGTAGGCTTTGAACGCTGGACAGCATACCGAGTTCTTGCAGACAGTCGGTGGAAATGTATCGGGTGGGTTGCAGACCGCGGTTCTGGAAGCGGACGAAACGGTCTCGCTGGGTTTCTCCGGCTTCTCCTTCTCTGAAAATGATGGAATCCATAACATGCAAATGTGAAGAGTGAGGGTGGAAGGATTTTTGTTGTGAGGTTTTGGAAGAAGAGTGGTAGAATGAGGGAGGTTGGTGTTCGGGTTAAATACGGGACAGTGGAATTGAAATGGGTAATGGTAATGGTGGAGTAATGGGGTAGTGGAGAGGTTACGGCGGTTTTGGAATGAGTGGGGAATGTTTTAGATAGGTTATGGATGGAGAAGAAGAGTGGACACGATGAGAAACAGTTCTGTTTCTCACGATCTCTATAATAGAGGTCGTCACGGTCGTGACTTAGGCGTAACGGTCGTGACACGCTAAATGAGCACGTCACGATCGTAAGTGGGGCGTGACGACCGTGAGGCTGTGTGGTGCTGAATAATTCCCAGAAAAGCACATTGTCTCACGTTATTTTTAAATTAATAATAATTCATTTTATTTAGTAGCACTTATATGAACACACACCATAGTATATAGCATTTGCGACACAGTAGTATACGAGCCTAAGACAAAATAGTGCAGTCATACAGTATATGGTCACACAGTGTATAGAAAAGAAATAGAAAAATTATTTAAGCTGCTAAAATGAAGAATCAATTGAAATAAAAAATGCATGGCATAAAGAAAAACTGAAATTACATAAACTCAAATTATGTTATGAAATCGTTGCGAAAGATAAATTTAACTGGAAATGAAAATAATGATAAAAAAATAATGAGAAAAGAATTAATAAACTAAATCACTGATAGCCGGTTCAAAGGCGTTTCTTCAGGTCTTCGATGGCGGAGTCCAGATGATAGAATTTTTCGCAGGCCATGTCAGTCAATCCCACGATGTCCAATCGCATACTCTTAATGTCTTCTCTGAATAGATTAATGTCAGCTTGATAGGCATTGAGAGTGTGCATGATGTTCTGCAAGTTGTTAGCGTACTCTCCGTGATTCGCTCCAGGGGTTTCATGAACTTTGTCAGTTGGGTCAATGTCATGGTATCCAGGAGGTGTCTCGGGGTCAGTTTCAACAGCGGTCATTATATCATCTGTTATCCTGTGAGACTGAGGTGTTTCAGGAGTGGCTGGATAATCAGGTGGGTTTAACTCATAAAGCCAATTATCCTTATTATGAACACTTACTTTTGCATGATTGGGCAATGTGAACAGGGTGACTACTGTGTTCCAGATCAGGTACTCAAAAGGTGGGCGTCCTAAATTCCTTATAATATGTCTATTGAAGCAGAATTTAAGATTCATCAGGCGTACGGTTCCCAGACGGGTGCACCTGTCCAGTTGGTACCTAAGTTCTAAGGCATCAGCAATCATGGTTACAAGACCTCCTACCACTATAGGTAATTCAGGTTCATCTTGGATGCGGGTGAAGGTTTGCATCATGAAAGGGACACCATTAACACACTGTCCAGTATTGAAACATGACATAATAAATAATTCATCCTTAGAGACTCCGGTAATGTTTTCTTCTTTTCCAAAGAAGGTATGGGCGAGGAATTTGTGGAAGTAACGAAGAGCAGGGTTATGGATCTCATCATTGTTCATGTCATTTGGTTCAGGGTGGTAGTTTCCGGTCAGAGTTCCCCAAAAGAAATCTAGCTCCACATCCATCAATTCTACCTGTGTGGTAGTAAAGGCAAAAGGTCCACTAGGGAATCCTAACAGGTCAGCTAGTTCTTTATGGTTAAAGTCGTATTCTATTCCGAATAGGCGGAAACTAATGAATCCTTTCCTAGAACCAAAACCGCGCTCAGGTAGGTAAAGTAGGGAACTAAGGAACTCAAGGGTGAGCTCTCGGTAAGTCGCAAACTTGTGTTGGATCATTGCATTCTCCCATCCGAGTCGGTTAAACAGGTACATGACACTATCATGTATACCTAAGGTTTCCATAGTCTTTTCATTTGGGTACAGGGTCAAATCCATTTGCCTCTGTGATAACTCTTCGAACTTTATTCTTTGGTTCCTACCTCTAAATTGGGTTTCCATATAGTTAATAGGTTGGTTAGCCATAGTCAGTGTAAATACGGTGGAAACAATTCAGTGGAAAAGACTTTAGAAAATCTGTAAAAAGTGATTTAGGATAAAAATAAGAAAATGAAATGCTAAAATGCAACGGCTCTAATAGTAATGTAAAATAAAACTAACAAAACAATTTAAACAAATAGTAGTAACGATAATTAAGAAATGCTCAAAAAGAAAAGAATAGTTTAAAATAGGTAAATAAGTGAATGGGTTGCCTCCCACTAAGCGCTGTTTTTATTGTCAAAAGCCTGACGTAACACTGAGGTTTAGACTAATCGGGGGAATTAGCGGACAATTTCAAAAGTTTTAGATCATTCGTATAGTCTCTATTTTCAACTTTATGATAATGTTTTAGGCGTTGTCCGTTTACAATGAATGGTTCATTGTTCCTACCCTTGATTTCTATTGCTCCACTTGGGAATACTCTAGTTATATCAAAGGGTCCTGACCATCTAGACTTTAATTTTCCAGGAAAGAGCCTAAGTCTTGAATTAAAGAGGAGTACAACGTCTCCCACACTGAATTCTTTCTTAGATAGGCGTTTATCATGCCATCGCTTGGTTCTTTCCTTATATAGCTTAGCATTTTCATATGCATCTAACCTTAATTCTTCTAATTCGTTAATGTCTAGGATTCGCTTTTCTCCTGCAGCGTTATAGTTCATATTGAGAGTTCTGATCGCCCAATAAGCTTTGTGTTCTAGTTCTACTGGGAGGTGACAAGATTTTCCATAAACTAGTTTGAAAGGTGTAGTACCTATGGGAGTCTTGTAAGCGGTCCTATAAGCCCATAGAGCTTCATTAAGTTTAGATGACCAATCTTTCCGAGATATGGCGACAGTCTTTTCTAAGATTTGTTTTATCTCTCGGTTTGAGACTTCGACCTGTCCACTTGTTTGTGGGTGATATGGTGTAGCCACACGGTGTCTCACTCCATACTTAGATAGTAATTTGTCAAAGATTTTTGAAATGAAGTGCGAGCCACCGTCACTTATGACGAGTCGAGGTACACCAAATCTGGGAAAGATTATGTTTTTGAAAAGCTTGATTACTACTCGTGCATCGTTTGTAGGAGAAGCTATGGCTTCAATCCATTTTGAGACATAATCAACAGCTACGAGTATGTAATTATTACCGAAGGATGATGGGAATGGTCCCATGAAATCTATTCCCCAGACGTCGAAGATTTCTACTTCCAAAATTCCCTTTTGGGGCATTTCATCTCTTCTTGAAATATTGCCGGTGCGTTGACACCGATCGCAACTTATAACAGCGATGTGGACATCTTTCCATAGATTAGGCCAGTATAAGCCGGCTTGCAAGATTTTTGCACAAGTCTTGGAAGTGCTTGCATGTCCACCATAAGGAGATGAATGACATTGGGCAATGACATCTTCTATTTCTTCTTCGGGAATACATCGGCGAAAGATTCCATCTGGTCCTCGTTTGAACAATAATGGTTCATCCCAATAGTACTGTTTTAGGTTATGAAAGAACTTCTTTTTCTGCTGATAGGTTAGATCGGGTGGAAGGGCTCCTGCGGCTAGGTAGTTGACAATGTCAGCGTACCATGGCAGTCCTACAGTTGTCTGTATTATTTCCACGGGTTCTGGTTCATTTATCTCTAACTGCGCTAGGTCGCTTCCTATTTGTGCTATCAGCTGTTCATACGGAAAGTCATCGTTAATCGGCACTTGTTCGGGTTTAATACCTTCTATTCTAGATAAATGGTCCGCTACGACGTTTTCAGTACCTTTTTTGTCTTTTATTTCTAGATCAAACTCTTGTAAGAGTAAAATCCATCTTAAGAGTCTTGGCTTAGCATCCTTCTTAGTTAATAGATATCGGATAGCAGCGTGGTCTGTGTAAATGATTATTTTCGCTCCAACTAGGTAAGAGCGGAATTTGTCAAGCGCAAAGACAACTGCTAGCAATTCTTTTTCTGATGAATCGTCGGTAAAAACCGGCGTGTCCTAAAAAGCTTCGTATTTCTCGAACGGTTTTAGGAGGTTGAAGGTCCTTTATTACTTCAATCTTAGCTTTATCGACTTCAATTCCCTTATCTGATATTACATGACCTAATACTATTCCTTCGTTGACCATAAAATGACATTTCTCCCAGTTAAGCACGAGGTTCACTTTTACACATCTTTCTAACACCATTTCTAAGTTTGATAGACATCCTTCAAAGCTTTGCCCGCATACAGAGAAGTCGTCCATGAACACTTCCATGATGTTGTCTATAAAATCTGCGAAGATTGACATCATACATCTTTGAAAGGTTGCAGGAGCGTTGCACAATCCAAAGGGCATTCGCCTATAAGCGAACGTTCCATAAGGACATGTGAATGTAGTCTTCTCTTGATCATCAGGATGGATAGGGATTTGGAAAAATCCTGAGTAACCATCAAGGTAACAGAAGTAAGAATGCTTGGCTAATCGTTCTAACATTTGATCTATGAAAGGTAGTGGGAAATGATCTTTTCGAGTGGCTTTGTTTAGTTTATGATAATCTATGCACACTCTATATCCCGTCACTACTCTTTGCGATATCGATTCGCCTTGAGCGTTTTTCACAACAGTGATACCTCCTTTCTTTGGCACTACATGTATTGGACTAACCCATTCACTATCAGAAATTGGGTATATTATCCCGGCATCTAATAATTTCTTGACTTCTTCCTTTACTACAGTGCTAAGGGTTGGGTTTATTCTTCTTTGAGCTTCTCTAGAGGTTCTGCAATCTTCTTCTAGCAGAATGCGATGCATGCAAACTGAAGGACATATTCCTTTGAGATCAGATATGTTATATCCTAATGCAGTTGGATATTTCTTCAAGACATCTAAAAGTTTCTTTGTTTCTATGGTTCCTAAACTGGAATTCACTATAACTGGTCTTTTACATTCAACGTCTAAGAATTCGTACCTTAGGTTATTAGGTAAAGTTTTTAATCCTAATGTAGGTTTATCTTTACTTGGCATGGGATCCGGTGTAAGTGCTAAACTTTCGCTTAGACTATCATCCTGATACGGTTTTTGCCAATTATCATCTTCGAAAATTGGAGGGATTTGAATTTTTATTATTTCAGAATAAGTGATCTCTTCCAGTTCCATTTCTCTTACACATTCGTCAATTACGTCCATTAGATAGCATGTATCCTCTATAGCTGGTGATTGTAAGAATTGTGTTAAAACAAATTCGACTTTCTCTTCACCTACTTCAAAGGTTAGCTTTCCTCTTTTTACGTCTATTATAGCTCCGACGGTAGCTAAGAATGGTCTTCCTAGTATGATAGGTGTAGTGGAGTCTTCAGAGATGTCCATGATTATAAAATCAGTAGGAATGTAGAATTGTCCTATACGTACTGGGACGTTTTCTAGTATGCCTACAGGATATTTAACAGAGCGATCGGCTAGTTGAACAGACATTTTAGTTGGTCTTAGGTCTCCCATGTCTAGCCTTTTGCAAATCGTTAAGGGCATAACACTGATACTGGCTCCTAAATCGCATAGGGCTTTGTCAATGACGAATTTTCCTATTACACAGGGTATAGAGAAACTTCCTGGATCTTTTAGCTTAGGAGGCATGTTGTTCTGAATTATGGCGCTACACTCGGCAGTGAGTGTAACTGTTCCGTTATCCTCTATCTTTTTCTTATTGGATAAGATTTCTTTTAAAAACTTGGCATACGAGGGTATTTGGGTAATTGCTTCTGTAAACGGAATAGTAATATTCAACTGTTTCAGAAGTTCGACAAATTTCTTAAATTGACCCGTCGTCTTGGAACTTATTAATCTTTGAGGGTACGGAATTGGTGGTTTATAGGGTGGTGGAGGCACATAAGGTTGTTCTTTCTCCACTACCTCTCGACTTTCATCTTCCTTTTCTTCTGGATCATTCACCACTTCAGTCGGTTTATCCGATTTTTGGTACATGGCTGGATTGTCAAGTCTTGGATCGGTAGGTCCGTCAAGTTCCTTGCCACTTCTTAATATTACGGCGTTAGCATGTCCTTTCGGATTAGGTTGAGGTTGTCCAGGGAACACTCCAGCTGGTGCAGCAGTAGGTGCTTGTTGTTGAGCTACTTGTGAAATCTGGGTTTCAAGCATTTTGTTATGTGTAGCTAATGCATCTACTTTGCTCACTAATTGTTTAATCTGCTCACTAGTGTGAATGTTTTGGTTTAAGAAGTCCTTGTTTGTCTGAGATTGGCTAGCTATAAAGCTCTCCATCATCAATTCAAGGTTCGATTTTCTAGGGATATTAGGAGCAGTCTTTTGATATCCTGGTGATGTAGCTGGTGCTTGACCTGGTGCGTAATAAGCATTGTTATTCTTATAGGAGAAATTCGGATGATTCTTCCAACCTGGGTTGTATGTGTTTGAGTAAGGGTTTCCTTGAGCATAATTCACTTGATCAGTGGGAGTTCCTGCCAATAGTTGACAATCAGAGACTTCGTGTCCTGGGACTCCACATAGCTCACAGTTAGGTGTTACTGCAGCCACGGTGGCTGCAGGTGTTATGGCCAAGTTGTCGATCTTTTGGCTTAGTTGGTCAAACTTCGCATTGACTTGGTCCATACTACTTACTTCGTACATACCTCCTTTTGTTGGTTTCTCAGTTGCGACTCTCTCGCTTCCCCAAAGGTAATGATTCTGAGCCATACTTTCGATAAGTGCATAGGCATCATTATATTCTTTGTCCATCAATGCACCACCCGCGGCAGCGTCAATTGTCATTCTTGTATTGTACAAGAGTCCATTATAGAAGGTATGGATGACCATCCATTCTACTAATCCATGATGTGGACAAAGCCTAAGTAGATCCTTATAGCGTTCCCAAGCTTCGAATAATGATTCACTTTCCCTTTGCTTAAATCCGTTGATCTGAGCTCTCAGCATAACTGTCTTGCTAGGTGGAAAATACCTGTTCAAAAAAACTTTCTTAAGTTGTTCCCATGTAGTTACTGAGTTCGAAGGCAGAGATTGAAGCCATGCTCTTGCTCTATCTCGAAGCGAAAAAGGAAATAAACGTAGTCTAATAGCTTCTTGGGTAACTTCATTGGCTTTTACGGTATCTGCATATTGCACAAAGATCGAAAGATGAAGATTCGGATCCTCGGTAGGATTTCCGGCGAATTGGTTTTGTTGCACGGCTGATATCAATGATGGTTTTAGTTCGAAATCGTTTCGGTTGATAGCCGGCGCTGCAATGCTTGAATGCGGTTCACCTTGCGAAGGATTAGCGTAATACTTGAGTGGGTGAGTTTGTTCTTCAGCCATTCCTGCGTTTTCTGATTTTACGACTGGTTCAGGCGGATCTAATTGAAGATCTGGAATGTTGGAATTATTTTCGAAATCGAGTATACGTCTTCTTACGTGTAAGAAGCGTTCCGATTCAGGGATTAGAGGTTGCAAGTCTTCGCTTTTGGAGCGAGTACGTGGCATACACTCGGAGATTAGATTAAATTAAATAGTTGATACCTTAGTCTAGACAATGCTACCTAAGTGAACTAGTAACTAAATTAAGGAATCCCCGGCAACGGCGCCAAAAACTTGATGGGCTAGAGACGTGTCTACTTAATGCGTCTAGCGGTATCTTACTGCAAGTGCACAGCCTATCGAAGTAATATTTAAGATTATCGATCCACAGGGATTCTATCGTTACTTAGTGCTAGATGAACTTCTAGTTTAGCTAAGGCGAATAGTTGTCACGGTTGTTGTTGGTTTTCTAAGACTATTGAAGGCGGAATTAAATTTAAGTTTTTAATAAAATAATACTAAGACGGTCGGTATGTAATTATACTAACTTAGGTGGGTCAATCTAACCTAGGCTTATAAAGATGTTCACTTAATCTATTCGGTAGAGATTACTAGTTTGAATACCCTCAACTCACACTCTCGTGGTCTTGAATCAGATCTTATCCCTAAAGCCCTATGCCTGCTCTCGCTAGCCCATAAGTGTTTAGAGGTAATTTTTGGAAACTAAATAATTCTAATTTATCTTAAAGCGCTCTCGCTGTATTTAATTTAAATGCCTAGCTTTAGCTATCTGGTTAAAATCTCACACTCTCGTGGTCTTGACCCAACCTAATACCCTTTTCTTACTCTCGTAACGAAAAGGTCGAATTCAATTAAAAAGCATCAGCCAGAATGTTAAGCGATTAATTATTTTAGCCCATGGTTATATTTTACCGGTTAAGTTAGTTATAACTACATACCGCCCTAAGGTATTTAGCTACTCATCGAGGTTAAATCAGACTCAGAGTTAATTATTGACTTACTAATGGCAGAAAAATAAATAGACATTATAAATAAATTAAATTGCAATAACTGAAAAACCTGATTAACAAATATTTGAGTAGACTCCTTCTTCCACAGACCGGAAGGCTTGGAGTAGGCGGAAATAAAAATTAAAACGAATGCTGAGGCTGGAAACAAATAAAAGTATAGCAATTCCCTAATGTTGGAAATTGTTACACGGTTGGTTTGGATACAAATAAAATAAGACAGGAAATAAAATAGTGCTGGAATAATAATTCTGGTGGTAAGGTAATTCGGCAGAGCTTCCGCAGGAAATTTGGATAATGAAGTCCCTCCCTCAATTCTCCTGAGCTGGTCCTATTTATAGAGCTTCCAATGGGCTGGTCCTTGGTCTTTTGCTTCTTGGGCTCTGCTGAAGTGGTTGAGACAATGTTGGAAAGTGGCAGCAGAAAATGGGAGAAGTCTTCCTCACGTGCTGCCTTGAGGAGAATTACTAGGAGGAGTGGGCTTCACTGGTGGCTTGACGTAGTCTGAGTCAAAAATCAAGTTATATCCTTGTCACGGGCGTGACAAGGTCTTCACGCTCGTTGTTTGATGATTTCAAGTGTCACGGTCGTGACTACTTCCTCACGGTCGTGATGGCCCAAAGTAAGGTGTCACGGTCGTGACACCCTTGTAACGACCGTGGTCGTAAAAAATTATGCAGAGTTTATGCAGGCTTCTGTCTTGCTTCATTTCTTGTGGTTTCTTCGTTCTTTTCTTCTTAATTCATGATTTGGCCTCACATATCGATGTACCTGCAAAATAGTAAGAAAAACTCGAGGAATCGAGCGTTAAAACGGTGAATGCGCGGTAAAAGTCAATGAAATCTAGCGATATAACCGATGCGTTTTCTCGTCATCATTGGCTTTCTTCTATCCAGCATTTATTTTGCTGGATCGGTTCCCTTGAATTTTGCATTGTGCATATCATCTACCTAAACACATAGCATTCCCATCTTGTATGGAGCATTACATCATTCTCAAACATATGCATTTGAAACATAAGCCAGTTGGTTACCGCTCTGTTCTCAGATGTGTTTTCAGCAGATGGTTGAATTATGTTGCCCGCATGGTATTCAGACCTGGCAGATTTTGGTTGATATTTGTGCATATATTGTATCTATACCATAATACCTTTCGTTAGCCCGCGTGGTATCCAGACCCCGACTTACGTTTCTTCCCGGCAGTGTCGTCAAACTTCGGTTGATGATTTTGTTTCTAGCCCTGTATGGTATCCAGACCATGGCAAATTGATATGTTCCCGTTAGACTGCGAGGTATCCAGACCTCGGCTCTTGTATTTTATGATAGTGGTTATCTTCGCCTATGTGGTATCCATACCGCGACAGTTACCGATCTGTTTTGTTTGTTGAGTATCCAGACTCCGGTCAAATTCCCTTGTGATGTCTAGATCACATCAAGTGTATTTGAGTTCTTTTGCCTCATGGTATCCAGACCATGGCTCATGCTCGTGTTATTATGCTTTCTCCGTTGAGTATCCAGACTCCAGTAAAGCCAGTTGGGTATCTAGACCCTGATGAATTTTGTTTATGCTTTCTCCATTGAGTATCCAGACTCCGGTAAAGGTAGTTATGGTATCCAGACCATGGTAGTTTATCTGACGCTTCGTGATATCCAGGTCACAGTAATTGTGGTTATCTCCTATCGCCGTGTGGTATCCAGACCTTGACATGCAATGTTTTCTCAGCAATGTCGTTTGACTTGAACTCGTAGGATATCCAGATCCTGATAAGTATATTTCTATTTGCATAGAGCATCCAAGCTCAGATTACCGAGTCTCCAGACTCAGGTTATTTGCATAGAGCATCTAGGCTCAGATTGCATCGAGCATCCAGGCTCAGGTTATTGAGTATCCAGACTCAGATTTATTTGCTTTGAGCATCCAGGCTCAGATTACCGAGTATCCAGACTCAGGTTTGCATAGAGCATCCAGGCCCACAAGTGCATTAAGCATCCAGGCTCCGATTACTGAGTATCCAGACTCAAGTATATCTTCTTTGAGCAACCAGGCTCCAATCACCTTGAGCATCCAGGCTCCGATTTCCCTCGAGTATCCAGACTCTAACAACATGAATGTTACCTTTCGGCCAATAGGGTATCCAGACCATGGCGCAGCTTTTGATGAATGTGTTCATATTATTATGTATTTTTTCCAACGGAGTTACTTGGTTAAGTTTCTCTCGTTTTCTCCCTGCCAGAGTTGTTTGGTTAAGCCTCACTTCCCCAGCGGAGTATTTTTGTGATCAGTTCAACTTACTTCCAGAGATCTTTGTTTCAATATATCAGATTTTTCAGCTTTGTTTTTTACGGTTGGCAAATTTCCGAGTTCTTTGGTATTCAACCGTCTTTTACCTTTGAATGTTTGAAAGTCGTTCGCTTTTCAACCCTTCAGGTCCAAGCCGTTTGAATAGGGGCAGCTGTTGCACCCTAAAATTTGACCAACCGTTTCTCGTTTCGGCTTATGTTTCGTTTCATTTGCATTTGCATCTGCATACCGAATATTGTGCATTTTTGTAGCCGGTTTGATTTAATCGGGATTACAACCCTTTTCCTCGTGTTTCAGACAATTCAAACCGTTTCGGATACAGAGACTTATTTTGGGAATTTGCGCCCTGCCCGGTTATTCAGTCTGCGCTGTTGGTTTCGGTGGTATTTTGGTATCAGGTTTTTCTTACTGTTTATTTTGTCGCATTCTCGCATTTTTGTTCGTCGATTTAATTTTTCTAATTTAATTTCTTATCTTGGCATAGTCTTTAGATTTTAAATAGGTTTATTTTTTATTTTCTAGAGGTTTTTTAGAATTTATTAGAATATTAGAAGTTTTATATAGATTTGATTTTTTTTCTAGAATTTTAATTATTTAATTAGGGTATTAATTCTTTTATATTTTATTAGGATTTATTAATTTAAATTTATTTGTTTAAATTTTAGAATATTATTTGCTTATTAGAATATTAGAATTGTTTACTTGTTTAATTTGTCTTAGATTTCATCCAGACTCATATGTTCTTCATAGTGTTCATATGCTTTTTCCAGTTTTGTTCATACACTCATCCAAATTTTCCAGAAAACTTCAAACCTTCATCCATTTCCCAGCAACGTTCAAACCTTCATCGTATTTCCCCTGAAATTCATACCAGTTTCATCAATATTCATCTTCCACCCTTGACAAAACTCTAAATCTCACCCACATCTACCCAGATTTCATCAAACCCCAGATTTCCGTCCCCGCACATCTCTAGATTCACAAACCATTACCACGCTTCAACAATCATAGATCTTCAACTCAAAATTTCTTCAGATCCAAACTACATCCACGTTTTCGTCCAGATCTACAAACCCCTGAACAGACAATCAATCATGAACTCAAATCCAGATTCACACCACCACGAACGCCTTTCCAAATCTCCTTCGAACCTCACACGGATCTGAACTCGAAACAACATTCAACCGCCTTCGTCTTTTTCTGGATTTCTTCATCGAACCATCTTCAAAACTACAGATCTCCAGAAAACTCCACAGACTTCCATGAACAAACCTCCAGATCGTTGCCAGATTTCAACCAATCTTCAGATCTCGAACCAAATTTCTTCAAAAGCCCATGATCTAGAACATGCAAATCGCGACCCTTCATCTACTCAACGAACACCATCCGTAAACCACATCAAACTAACCGTGTTCTTCAAATGAAACTTCACAATCTTCAACAATAATTGACATGCATCCAACCTCTGACCCGTCGCCGTGAACTGTTGAGCACACCACCTCCATTTTCGTCTCCTCAAGAATGAAGCTCAACAGAGAATGGAAGAATCATTTATTTTTGTGATGTCTTTTTTGTAGGTGATGAAGATGAGAGGGAGAGGTTATGTTTTGGGAAAGGAAGAAGTGTGATCGGAGACAGAAGAAGCTAAAACAGAGAGAGATTGGGATTGAAAACGGCGATTAGGTTAACTGAATGAGGAAGACGATGAGTTGTCATTGGATACCTTCAGACGGTTAGTGGGCCTTTAGCCCAACCTTTCACTTTTGGATCACACCCCCCTTGTATCCATTATCCCCTCGTTTCCTTTGTGTTTCTGATGGCTGCGTATGAGTTGGGCGGAGCCCAACCGGGTTTCTCCTCATACCCCTCCGTTTCGTGCACACCCCCCGTCGTTTGGCTTTGTTTGGGGCTTAGGCCCACATGTGAACTTTCTGGATTACCACCCCTGTTCACTGTTGCACCCGTCTGTGCTTTGTTTTTTTGAATTTCATTTTGTAATACTTTTTCATTTATCTATCATATTATATTTTGTTTTCTTTTAATATACCTTAATATTTCTTTTTTAAAAATTCTTTTTATTTAGAATATTATGTATATATTAAATATATAAATTTTATTATTTTAAATTTATTTTCTATTTGTTTGCTTTATATTCTATTTTCTTCTCTTTTCCTTTTAATTTCTTTAGGAACTTATTAGGAGTTTATTAACTTTTGAATTTGAATTCTTATTTCCATTGGATTATTTTTCTCACCATTTCTTTTTGTAGGTTGATGACGAGACCTCCGTAATGCGTTATTAATCAACTTGTTGAGGGATAATGTAGGATCCGAGGCCGTTTTTCTCTCCTCATCTTTTCTTCTTCTTCTGATTTTATTTTGCTTTTCTGTTGTGCTGGCCGTGTGACATGATTTAATCGGAGAATGATTCTCAATATCATTTCTCCATCTTGTCTTTGACATGGATATCAATACGCTACCTCTTGGGGTTTGACTTCTTTTATAAGTCGAATTATGACGGTTCAGCGTCACATTAGTTCTGGTTTGAAATGTCATCATCAATGATCGAAAGAGTAGAGCTTGGAAATGGAGCTTGCACGCACAAGTCAAGGGTCAACTAAACCACTCCCTTCGGTAACATCATTTATATTTCACTTCTTTCATCTCTTTCTTTTCAACCGTCGAGTGTTGTGAGTATTCTTTAGATACGTGGGAAATGGTGGTTGAGTGGCCACCTCTCCATTGCCTAGAGTGTTTAGTATATGTCCTTAGGACAATATGTTACACACTCGTTCCTACATCTAGGACTTCGCGTGTGCGTCCCGTTCCGAACCTTTTCTCTCGCGTCCTGGCGATTGAGACTTCCCCTTTTCTCTCGCGTCCTGGCGATTGAGTTCTCTTCTCTTGCCCCCGTGCAATCGAGACTGATTTCCTGTAGTTGGCCGAACTACAGCTGCTCTGATTTCTCGTACCAAACGAGAATATGTAGGCATAAGATGCGATATCCTAGCGAGCACACTAACAACTAACTTCTCGGTTCTCTCGTTGCCGTGTGGCCGAGATTTTCCCGCTGACGACTAATCTTTCCCTTTCTCTTGCCCTAGCGCAATTGAGACCAGACCGTAGTTCTAGTTCCCGTAGGTTCCCGTACCTCTAAACCCGACATACTACGTCCATTCTATCGCAAACAGGTAACGCCTAAGTCTCCAATGGTCGAGCAGCATACACCTAACTGCTAGAATGCGCACGCTAGTATCGTCAATCTTTTCTCTCACCCCCGTGTGATCGAGAACACCCTGTTTACCCGTAGTTAGCCTGAACTACGTTTTGCTATGATTTCTCATGCCAGATGAGAATACGTAGGCACAAGACGCGACATCTTGGAGAGCAACTCCCCTCTTAGTTTCCCGAACTACGTTAACTCTGACTTTTCCATTGCACGAGGGAATATGTATGCATAGAGCGGCGATGCTCTATCGAGTCAGTTTCTTTCCGTTTAGCTTTAGCAGTCGTAGATAGATTGTTTTTCACCCATAGACTAGACAACCCAAGCATGGATCCTGTCGAGTATGACGGATGTGAGGGGTGCTCATACCTTCCCCTTGCGTAACCGACTCTCGAACCCAGACATGGTTGCGATGGCCTTGTCTCTCCCTTTTTCTTTAGGTTTTTGCGATCGTTTCCTTTCCCTATCTTTGGGATAAATAACAAAAGTGGTGAATCTTTTGTTTTTTCCGCCGGTTGTTTTTCACGGTAGCGACACCGGAATTTTGGAGAAGATGATCGGAGGTGGCTCCGGCCACCACCTGGTTTCCCTCCCTTGCTGAAGGTTGAGGATGATGACGTGTTGTGTTGTGAGCCATAGGATTTGATTACTTTGCACATTCAAGGTCACGATTAAGATGTATGGTGCACACACATTGACTTGTCACACTTAATCATGTTTAAATTTTCATTAAATGATCTGGCACGTTGGCAGCCTTTTGATTGTTCTACTTTTTGATCAAGCGTTTCTGGATGCATTCCACCGTGTGCCTATGTTGACCACCTCACACACAATTGCCAGGTTTTGTTTTATTTTTATCTTATATGCTATTGGGGGCCTCTCTTGCTAATGACACCCCCCTTCTGGGCCCATCCTTGTTTTAAACATGATTTGCTTGCTCTTTGCACCACTGATCTTTTTATTTTCTTTTTATTTCTCTTTTGATTTTGTTTTAATTCTGTCAAGATTTAATTCATTATAAATACTTCCATTTATCCAAAAATATCCACAAAAATACTTTTTAGACACTTTGAGATGTCTATTATTTTTATACATTTTTATTTTATCTTTTTGATTTATTTTTTCAAATAAAATGGAATTGAATATTGGAAGTGTTTTAAGTGAGTTCAATCTTGACATTGTTTTGTTTTGATTTTGTTTTTGCATTTCCTTTTGGATCCAATGAATGAAAATTGATCCTCATACCCATGTTGAGTTGAACAGTTTTTGAGGACCATTTTGCCCCTGGTTGGTTGACTTTAGGGTTGACTTTTGGTGCTTTTCTTTTGACCCTCGATTCTCCCATTTCAAAGTGGTACATCTTGAATATCTTTTTCCTTTGATGGTGCTTTGAGGGGATATTTGTCTTGAGCTTTTTGCCTCTGGTTGCCAACATGTTTCTGCATCTCTTGTATTTTATTTGTCAATATTTGAACCATTTTCCTAATTTTGAGGTAACTTGCAAGTCAAGTTACCTCCAAGGAAGGTTCATACAAGGGCATGACCTAGTTTGAATTGGAAATGGCCTTTGTGGATCCATTGAGCTCTCAACTCTTCTTGTTTCACATATTAGACATGTTGAGCTTGTTGTATGTTCATTTTTAGGTCTAAATTATGTTCGTTGCTTGTTGATTTGTGTGTTTCTTTTGTTGCTTCTATTTAGGGTTTCCATATGTAACATGTTTGCTTTGTTTGTGTGATTTCTCCCTTTGTGTGATTGCCTCTTGTGCATTTATTCTTCTTCTTTCTTATTTGCATTTCTCATATGCATGCTTGGTTGAGATGAGCTTGTGGAGGCTACTGCCCCACACTATTTTCCTCCCACTTTCATTCTACTTGTGCATTCAATGTGTGCATTCTTTCATTTGCATGTTTCTTTTGTTGTTTCTTCTTCTTCTTTTGTCTTTCTTCCCTTAGGATTTATAACCTCTCTTTTTAAAGAGAGGTTATGATAGACATTAGGGTTCTAAGCATACATGATAACATTAGGTAGCTCCCTTTTGAATCCCAACTTTAGGATCACCATTGCATGACAACTTTTAGGATTGATTAGTCTCCCATTAGTGTCCTTTCTTCTCTTCTCATCTTCAAACAATCTTAACATACTTAATAAGGATAATGAATGTTGTGCCATGAGCCTTATACTAGAGTGTTTAGTATACGTCCTTAGGACGATATGCGACACATTCAATCCTAGGTTTTAGACTTTAGTACAACATACATTATGAACATCCAAATTCAAAACACTTCTTCTCTAAAAAACACAAAAACACTTCAAACCTTTTTCATCCTTCGGGATTCTAATCAAGAAAATCTTTTCAGATAAAAAGAGTGTCATTAACTTCTAGTTCTACTGCAAACGGTAACGCCTAAGTCTCCAATGGTCGAGCTGCATACACCAACTGCTAGAACTACTTGTTAACCCTACTCGGGCTTAAAAACTTTTGAACCAACTTGTGGTCCTTTTAGCCTGAACTACATTTGCTCTGATCTTTCATACCAGATGAAAGTACGTAGGCACAAGACGACGATGTCTTAGCGAGCAACCTTCCCCCTTTCACCCGTAGTTAGTCGAACTACGTTGACTCTGACTTTCCCATTGCACGAGGGAGTACGTAGGCACAGAGCGGCGATGCTCTGCCGAGTCACTTCTCTTTTCTTTTTTCTTTTGTCCCTGAGCCTTTAGCTAGATAGATTAATCACCCTTTTAGATAGACGACAATGCGTGGATCCCGTCGAGTACGACGGACGTGAGGGGTGCTAATACCTTCCCCTTGCGTAACCAACTCCCGAATCCAGACATGGTTACGATGACTTTGTCTTTGCCTTTTCCGTCAGGTTTTTTCGATCGTTTCCTTTCCCTCTCTTTGGGATAAATAACGAAAGTGGTGACTCTTCTGTTTTTTCCGCCGGTTGTTTTTCGCAGTTGCAACAATGAGGATGTGATGCATCTAAAGGTTAAAGATTATGAGGAACCATTACCTGAAGAAGGGCCTGAGCCTGGATCCCGTTGGGGTTTGATTTTTAATGAAGCTGTTAATGAATATGGCAATGTTATTGGAGCAATTATTGTTACCCCTCATGGTTCTCATATTCCTTTCATTGCAAGGTTGGTATTCACTTGCACAAATAATTTGGCTGAGTATGAAGCGTGTATTATGGGCTTGGAAGAAGCTATTAATTTAAGAATCAAGATCCTTGATGTATATGGAGATTCAGGTCTGGTAATTAATCAGATTAAAGGGGAGTGGGATACACATCAACCTGATTTGATTCCTTATCGTAATTATGCAAGAAGGTTGTCAACTTTCTTCAATAAGGTTTAGTTTCACCATATACCAAGAGCAGAGAATCAAATGGCAGATGCTTTAGCGACTTTATCCTCCATGATTGTGGTAAATCAATGGAATTATGTGCCAAAGATTGATGTGATGCGTCTTGATAGACTAGCTCATGTATTTGCAATTGAAGAGGTTGTTGATGATAAACCTTGGTATTGTGATATTAAATGTTTTCTTCAAAATCAAGAGTACCCACTTGGGGCATCCAAGAAGGATAAGAAAAATTTGAGAAGATTGGCTGGTAGTTTCTTCTTGAATAATGATATGATGTATAAAAGAAATTATGACATGATCTTGCTCAGATGCGTGGATAGACACGAAGCAGATATGTTAATGAAATAAATTCATGAAAGATCCTTTGGTACCCATGTCAATGGATATGCAATGGCTAAGAAGATGTTAAGAGCAGGTTACTATTGGCTGACAATGGAATCTGGTTGTTGTAAACATGTTTAGAAGTGCCATAAATGCCAAATTCATGTGCCTCCAACTCCTCTCAATGTTATCTCTTCTCCATGGCCTTTCTACATGTGGGTGTCGCAACTCCAAAAAAAACACCCGGCGGAAAAACAGAAGAGTCGCCATCGAATGTTATTTATCCCAAAGAGAGGGAAAGGAAACGATCGAAGAAAACCTAAGAGAACGGGAAATACAAGGTCATCTCAACTAAATATTGGGTTCGGGAGTCGCTTACGCAAGGCGAAGGTATGAGCACCCCTCACGTCCGTTGTACTCAACAGGATCCACGC
This sequence comes from Lathyrus sativus, assembly GCA_963859935.3. Taxonomy (NCBI): domain Eukaryota; kingdom Viridiplantae; phylum Streptophyta; class Magnoliopsida; order Fabales; family Fabaceae; genus Lathyrus; species Lathyrus sativus. The sequence continues at coordinate 392,176,471 of OZ012736.1, forward strand.
TTGTTGTCTAATCTATGGGTGAAAACTATCTAAAAGCTACTGCTAAACAGGGGTGAAAAGAAATAAGAGACTCGATAGGACATCATCGTCCTATGCCTACGTATTCCCTCGTGGAATGGGAAAGTCAGAGTCAACGTAGTTCGGGAAACTACGGGTGATGGGGGGAAGGTTGCTCACCAAGACATCGTCGTCTTGTGCCTACGTATCCTCATCTGGTATGAAAAATCAGAGCAAACGTAGTTCTGGTAACTAGACCACTGGTTGGTTAGGTGTTTTTTATGAGTGACGCTAAACTTTCATTCCAACAGTTAGGGACGATTCCTGTTTGCAGTAGAACGGAAAGATAACGTACTCCTTTTGAAAGTGAAGTTTGAAACAATCCCGAAGGATGAAAAGGTTTGAAATTTGTTTGTGAGTTTTAATGAAGTGGATTGAGTTAGTTGGAGACTCATATTGCACTAAAGACTATGACACAAGAGCGAATGCGTCGCATATCGCCCAAAGGGCATACGCTAAACACTCTAGACATGTGAAGAGAGACCTCCCCACTTATCATATCTCATGTACTTAAGGCTCATAGCATACAACACTTGTCATTCTTTATTAAGTGTCTTAGAAGAGTTTAAGATGAGAAGAGAAGACACAAGGACACTAAAGGGAGCTGAGAACCCTAATGTTGTCATATAATGTGGCCCTAAAGTCAGGATTATGAGGAAAGTCTACCTAATGTTATCATACAAAGGATTGGAAGCCTAATGTATCTCCTACTCCCATCTTAAACAGAGGGACTAGGAATCCTAAGGGATCATGTGAGCAAGCACATGTAAACACATCACTAATCAATCACAAACGAAAATAGAAAGAAAGACTTAAACAAGTTATGAAAGATGAAAGAAGATGAGAAGCAAACACACAAGCTAATAATGAACATGCCAACATGAGACATACATCCATGACACACACATCATAAACTCAAATCAACAAAATGAAAGTGATGACACCAAAGCAAACAAGGCAACCACACAAGATTACATGCCTTAAACATCTTAAGAGGAATGATGTCAAACATTGAATCACAGACAAAGAAATGAGGGGAGAAATAAAGTGGGGCAGCAAACACATCATGATTATCAAAGTCACACATTCATTCATGATCAATCAGAAGGAAACATCCAAACACAACTCAAAAGAGGTTCAAATGCTCACACCATTCTCAAAGTAAGATACATGCCACAAAAAAACATCAAGATCAAGTATCCACTCAACAAGATCAGAAGTAACTTCAAATGATATGCATCAAGTTCAAATTCAAATTATCAAACAATATCAAGAAAGATCTCACTCAAGTTGAAGCACCAAAGTCATGCAAACACCTCACAAGTCAACCACACAAGGAATACAAGATCATACAAAGCATATGAGATGAAACAAACATTTAATGGACCCTTAATCATGAAAAACAGAACCTCTAACATGTTATCAAGAGCAAGCAAGACTCAACAAGCACTCATGGGATCATACAAGACCACTCCTCAAAACTAGGTCAAGACATGCACACACACACATAGTAAAAACAATGAGGTTTTGAGGCATCAACCAAAAATAGGAACAAGTCCAAATAAAATCCAAATAAAATTTCAAACTCAAGTTAAGTCAATCCAAAATCAATGTGCAAGAGGTCATGAAAATAATTGCATCAAAGCATCACCAATTGTATTAATCAAGGCAAGGTACCCAACTTATCGAGCATACATCGAGGGTCAAATAAAATCCAATGAAAAATAACCAAGAAAAGATCACCAAGACCTCAAACCAGCCTTCAAATAATCCTCAATCAAACACCCAAGTGTGAGAGGAAAATTGGTCAAAGGGGGTATTCAAATGAGGTTAAACATCAAGCCTAAATCATAAGGACAAACCATAAAACCACTTCACCAATTAAATTGATTAAAAATAATAAAATAAAAATAGTGAAAAATATCTCAAGACATCAATTAATCAGAAAGTATTTTTTGTGGATTTTTAGAATGATTAAAACTATTTAAAATAAAATTAAAATGAAAACAGAATAAAAATAAAATAAAATGGAAAAAGAGTGAAAGGTGGTGCATTAGTAAAATCCATATTAACTGAGTCCACTTGCAATGCGCATATGGGCTAAACTAAGGGGGTGTGGATATCAAACTGGCCTAAGCCCAATCCAGCAAAACCTCAGATTAAATGAAACGCCTCGTTTCATTAATGGATGTGGCATGACACATCAGATTTTTAACACCCACGCAAGCAAGTCAATGCACACATCATAGCCACCTCAACTTTTGACCTCAGACGCTGGAGCCCTAGCTCCGATCGTCTTCTCTGGTGAGCCTCACCGGTGGTGACTGAAAAACGTGATAAAAATGAAAAATATGGGCACCATCTCAAAGGAAATTTCACGTAGATCACGAATCTACCATTAGTTTTTCATAAAGCCTCTTCTATCATAGTGAAATCAAGCCACGAAAATTTGGTACACAAACTGAAAAGGGATCAAACAGACACAACAGGCACATAAACATTGCCTGCACATGGTAGGCCTTCAGATCCAACCAGTATGGACCTATATTGATGCCTTGAATGAGAGTTTCAGAGGATGAAAATTTACCTAATGGAGTAACTTCGTTGGTCCTTCAAACAGTGCTTAAGCTTCAAAATGATGCTTCCAAATCACTCCTTGTGCTTCACCAAGTATCAACCAAGCAAGAAATGTGAGAGAAAACCAGAAAAATGAGCAATTCAAAGAGAGAGAATGTTTGAGAAATTTTGAGTGATTTGAGCTCTCTCTGCAGCAGCCAACTTTTTTTTTTCACGTTATGGTTTGAGAGGTTTGAGGTGTTTTCTCAGGCCCATGATGAGTGATTCTCTTGATTTCAAAACTTGCCAAAATTCCAAAATAAGAATACACACGGGTTTGGGATGTTTGCAGCTTATTCAAATCACTCTCTCTAGTTAGATGGGGGTGATTAAATGAATATGTGTGGTTTGAAGGATTGGAAATGAGCTTGTCATACATTTTGAGTAATTACCTCATAAGGCATGAAAATTCAAAAAGACTTGAAAATGTGGGTTCATGCTTGCTCATTTTGGGTAAAAGTTAGAGTGGTCATGACATGATGATGAAATGGTATTAAAGGAACAAAAACAATCTCATATGGTGACTTGGAATGTAAGAAAGTCACATTAGATTCAAAATCCATGTTTTCAAGTTCATAATGCTTTCAAATGCCTTGAAAATCACCAAAAGTCATGTAATTTGAGGTCATCTTGGATTTAAGGTCTTAGAAAACAAGTTTCATGTGGCAAGAAGTTTGATTTGAGGTCTTGAAGTCCATGAATTTGATCCTTGAAGTGAAAGACCTAAAACTAGGTTTCCAAAAATGACCTTGACTTGGGATGACCATAACTAGAGCTTCACAGATGGGAATGATGAGTTCTAACACTTTTTGGAAAGCTTAGACAATAAGGAAAAACTCTCATGTTTATTCAAAAATGAGGAAGAGCTTGATTCCAAGTGAAAAATGCCTTAGAAGTGAGTTACCCTTGAGTGCCTCTAAATTCTCTTCATTTTGTGACACCAACTTGTAGACATCATAACTTGAGATGTATGAACCCAATAGAAGAGTTCTTGTACTCAAAAGAAATCTTGAAAGACGAGGAACAAGTCTCATGTTTTATGGAAAATGAGATAGGGCTTTCATCATAGTGAAACTTATCCTTGAAGTTAGATACCAAAAGAGGGGATTTTACACTTAGAATCATCTGAAACCCTAATTTAGCAACTTCTTGAACTCTTGAATCTCCTTAACTTAGCTTCAAAATGACACTTGAGATGACTTAGGATGACTTCTCATGGCTTCAATGATCAAGAATCAAGCCTTGAGCTCTTTCAAACCCATAGTTGACTTTTGTTGACCAGATGAAACCCTAACACCTTATCCACTGTTTGAGATTTCTTGCAAATGGTTTGTGTAGTCATGTGACCCCTATAGAGAACCCTCAGGGTATATATTGAGCTCTTGAACCATGTCTTATCCAAGGAGATAGCCATATGTGCCTCTAATCATCCTCAAGATAGGAGGAGATAGCCAAACACATACTTTCTCTCTTCAAGAAGCTTTGAGACCAACTCTGATGATAATGAAGACTTGGTGACTTGAAAATGTACCCTTGCCTGATCTTTGAACATGGAGCTTATTTATTGAGTAGTAAATGAAACATCTTGATCCCTTGTCTAGAACCAATGCTATGCACAAATGTTAATGCAAGATGCCAGGAAACATAAGCCAAGATAGCAGAAAAGGTTGGGCAAATTTTGGAGTGCTACAGTGGGGCATTTATATGATTGGAATGATTGAGCCTAAAGCGTCAAACGGAAACCATTTTATATTTGTGGCTATTGATTATTTTACCAAATGAGTTGAAGCGACATCATATGCCAATGTGACCAAGCAAGTAGTGGTCCGGTTTATCAAGAACCAAATCATTTGTCGGTATGGTGTTCCGAGCAAGATTATCACTGATAATGGGTCAAATCTTAATAACAAGATAATGAAGGAATCATGTGATAAGTTTAAGACTGAGCATCATAATTCTTCTTCTTACAAACCGAAGATGAATGGGGTTGTTTAAGCTGCTAATAGGAACATTAAGAAGATCATTCTTAAGATGGTTGTTACATACCAGGATTGGTATGATATGCTCCCATTTCCTCTACATGGGTATCGTACATCCCTTTCTCTGTTGTTTATGGCATGGAAGCAGTGCTCCCGATAGAGGTTGAAATCCCTTCTATGAGAGTTTTGATGGAAGCTGAATTTTCTGAGGCTGAATGGTGTCAGAGTAGATACGACTAGTTGAATTTGATTGAAGAGAAAAGAATGACGACCTTGTGTCATGGCCAATTGTATCAACATAGAATGAAGAAAGCATTTGATGAGAAGGTTTAACCTCGTGTGTTCGGAGAAGGCGACCTCGTGCTAAAAAAGATCTCGACTTTTGCCACTGATTCTAGGGGCAAGTGGACTCCTAATTATGAAGGCCTATATATTGTTAAGAGAGCCTTCACTGGCGGTGCATTAATTCTTACAACTATGGATGGTGAAAAGTTCACTCGTCTTGTGAATACCGATACAGTCAAGAAATACTTCTCCTAAACAATAAAAGAACAGCTCGCTAAGTTGAAAACTCGAAAGGGTAGCTTAGGCAAAAATGAGCGTCTCGGTGGATTGAAAACCCGAAAGGGCGATCCAGGAAAAAATCAGAAACAAAAACAAAAATAATTATCCTAGTAGATTGAAAACCCGAGAGGGAAATCTAGGCAAAATTTAGGGGTTATGGCAAGTAATTGCATCTGGCCAGTCTCGATCGCTTGAAGCAGCATTTCCAATCAAGGACTTTACTTCAATCATTCTCAGCTGAAGTCTCAAGCACAGTTGGAATTCAAAGTTTTTAGGGAGAATAGTGGTCATTGTATTTTAATGAAGCCCTTTCCATTGTACTTACCATTTTTCTAGCTTTGTAATGATCCGTGGAGTTACTCCATTTGCGGACTACCATTCTATCAATAAAATTTGGGTCTTTGTCCCTTTGTTTGCAATTCTTATTTTGTTTCTGTTTACAAAATTTCATTTTATTTTTTATGATGATTTTTGAAACAAATGTGAATAATTGATTTAAATTTTTAAAGTTATAAAAACATTTTTCTTTGATTTATGAATATAAAAAGGAATGTCAATAGTTATCCTAAGATTGGTAAGATCTCAAAGCACAAAAATTAGTGTTTTCCTCGACGAAGTTTGTTCTTGTTGATACTCTCCCTGGTATAGTTTTTTGATGTTTTCCTCATCAAGCTTCTTTCTTGCTCCTCTAGCAGAATTGATTAACAGCTCCTCAATAGAGTTGTGTTGAGGTTTCTCCAGTAGAGTTTGCTGATATTCCCTTAGCATATTTTTGTTCCTATGGATAACCAGATGAGTGTTGTTCGATTTTTCCAGCTAAGTCTTGATTCAAATCTTCTCCAACTGAGTATGTTTTCTTCATCCATCTAGGTTATGGTCAGGCAGTTGAACAATTTTGAGGACCACCTCTCTTTGATGTTAATACCCATGCAGAGATTTATCATTGTTGGTTCCCGGTAGAGGTTATGCATTATTACTTTGGATATTTCCCAAGCAGAGAACAAATTTGTTGCCCTCTAAGAAGTATTGATATAGTAGTCACCTATCGAGTTTTCTCTCGCATTGTGTTGGGTATTGATTTAAAATCCCCCATAGCTTGAATTTTTGCTATGATGTTAACTTCTTATTTTCCCCGACAAGTCTAGGATGTTTCTCTCAGAGTTGCATAATCCTCAGAGAACTTTTTCTCATATCCCCAGAAGAGTTGTGTTATTCTTTAGTGGAGCTGCGTAGCTGTTTACATGATTACAATCCTCCAGCGAATCCATTATATTTCGTAGCAGATCTCTTCATCCCTTTGAAGCAGATTTCATATGGATTTTTCTTATCCCTAGGCAGAGTTGGAAGATTTGTGTTGCTATGTTTTCTCCAATAAATCTTTCCCTCAAAGCGAAGTTTATATTGTTGTTCCCTCTTGTTGGATTACTGATGTTTGAAGATTAATATTTTGGTTTTCTCCCCAAGCAGTATCTCCATCTCCTCAGTGAGATTTGAGCCTTGTAGTAGGATTTATTTTCCTTTGATGGCTTTTGCTTATTTCTTACAAGATTTCTTCATTTAAATCCCTAGCAGGATCTCCAGTGATGTATCCATCTTGATGATATTAGCTGATTATTTCAGTGGTGTCGTGATGTTTTATTCACCCTCTGTTTATCCTTCTTTGTCTGTTTTGTCAGCATATTCATACGCATATGCATTGCATGCACATTTCATTTTTGTTGAGCATAGCATGTTTTTGTTGCATTGTGCATCCTACATTTTTTTTGGTGCTTCCTTGCTCTTAGGTGTTGTTATCCTCGCAGAGTGCATTTGTCCTCTTTCCATTAGAATTTCAACCCTAAGCAGAAAATGCATATCATTTCTAATTCCCCACCGAGTTTATGCCTCGTGGAGGATGTTTATTTTAGCTTTCCTCCCTAGCTTTTATCTGGATGGAATTGACCCCCGATGAGATATTTCCTTATCAGGTCGAGTCTTGTTTGACCGTTTCTCTTAAGTTTGTTCCTGGATTGAACTTGGTCTCTTGCAGCGGTTATTTTGATTTCCTCTGGGCTGTGAAACCCGGATGACGAAAAGGTATTTATTTCTCTCTTTTTGAGTATTTATTTTCCTCAACAAGAATCTGTTTATTGATCCCCATCAGAAGATAAAGATTTGAATTTTCCTCAGTGGTATTTTGATAACACTCTCTTAGTAATTGCTTATGCGACAACAAGAAGTGTTCTCTTTATTTGAGCAGCTTGTGTGTCCCCAGTAAGGCAAACCTCGCCTGGTAACAAGTGGAAGCCTCTTTATTTGAGGAGTTTGTGTAACCTTCGGGAATTTATTTGTATCTTCGCAATAAATGACATTTCTCTAGTTCATCCTCAGCAGAGAAGTTTGTTATGAAATGATGGATCCTTATCCGACAAACTTTTCCATAAATGGAATCTCTGTGGAAGAATTCCCGGTGTGAAGTTTATTGTGAAATCCCTAATAGATGGTTGTCTCTTTATTTGAGAAGTATGTTGTATGACTTAACCTGCTCGTATCTCTTTTGAATATCTCCGATAGAGTTATTGATATTTCATCCCCAACAAATGGTTGTCTCTTTATTTGAGAAGTTTGTTGTGTGATTTGAGCTTCCTAGTGACAGGTAGCTGATAATGCACCTCTTTCTCCTATCCAGTGATAGGTAGTTGAGTGTGTTTATCCTACCCAGTTACAGGTAGTCGACCTTTATTTGCTTCTCCTATCCAGTGACAGGTAGTCGAGTTTGTCCTACCCAGTGATAGGCAGTTGACATTTATAATACCCTATCCAGTGACTGGTAGCAGGTATTCCTTGTGAATTCATTACCTTTATTTTTCTACCTAGTGACGGGTAGCTGGTAATGTTTCTTCACCTTTTGAGTATATTTCCTTTATTTTTCTACCCAGTTACAGGTAGTAGGTAATATTTCTCACCCCTATTGGTTGGTTATCCTTTGTTTTTACCCAGTAACCGGTAAAAGGTAATCCTTTCTCCCGAGATTGTTGCCTTTATTTTTCTACTCAGTAACTGGTAGCAGGTAACATTTGTCTCTCTTTTGGTTAGTTACCATTATTTTTCTACGCAGTAACCGATAGGTAGTAATCTTTCCTTGTGGTGATATTCCTTTTCCTACCCAGTAACAGGTAGTTGATATATTGTTTATCCTATCCAGTAACCGATAGTTGGTAACCTTTTTCTTCAGGTTTATTACTATCGCCGAACTACTCAATAACCAGTAGTTGACATTGTTTCTTTTTCTACCCAGTAATAGGTAGTTGATTATCTCTCAACAAGTGGATTACTTTTTACCCAGTAACTGGTAATAAGTAATACATCTCTTTGTTTTCTACCCAGTAACCGATAGATGACAATTATTTCGTGTTTATTACACTTATTTTCTACTCAGTAACTAGTAGAAAGTATTTTACCTGTTCTCTTCGGTTTGAGTATCTTCGCCCAATAACAGGAAGTTGGTATCCCTTCCCTCGTTGATTCATTTCCTTTACTTTATCGGAATAGGATCTTGCTCTTTTATTTTCCCTTTGGAGTCTCTTTTCTTCTTTTGCTCCCCAACGTTTGTTTGTCTCCTGTGGCATTTTCTCCCCACAAAAGTATTGTGTTTCAATACCATACCATTAGCATAATCATATCATTTTGTAGCTTCTTAGGGCCAAAAATTGGGTTTATTTGTTATATTTAAGTCTCTTCTATTTGGTCGAGACAAAGATGTCAGTCTTCAGATCTCCGAATAGAAGAAACTTAAATAGGGGCAGCTGTAATACCCTAATTTTTACCCATAAGGTCCCACATGTCATTTGCATCTCATCCCACAAACAAGATTGCAAGCTTTGGTTCGCTTTCCATCCTCTGCAGGTTTATTCTTGAGAGATCACCGGGCACCTTTGTTTTCTTGTTTGTTTGATATTTGTTTATGTTTATTTTTACTAACCATTGATTAAAATCCCAAAAAAATGTTTGTTTTTCCTTTACTAACTTCTTCAGGAAGATTTGGGAGCAAAGATATCAAATATCATTCCCTCGGCTCAAATGAATTTCATCTGAACAAAGTCGAAGTTGATCTGCAACTATTTCAAAATCATCCGATCAAGAGTTTCCCAAGATTTAATTGACTTTTATTCAAGAGACTCCAAGTTTTGTGTGTTTATTTACATACCTTCTTTGACAAGCAAAAGAATCGAGCCTGAGCCAAGACCACACATCAAAAAGGCAAAATTTCACCATTTTTACCCGTGGTAATCGATTACCAGTATTGGATAATCGATTACCAGTATTGGGTAATCGATTACCCTGTGCGAATTTTGTGACAATTTGACAAATTCAAATTCTACAGCATTTTGGCACCAAATTCAAATATTGCAACATGAGAATATTCTAGATCAATTCATTTTAATTCCCTTACCTCATCATAATTAATTCTCACCATACACTTTCACTAATCACTACTTGATCATTAATTTCCCTCCAAATTCAAATTCCAAACCTAATTTTGATTCCAAACCAAACTCCAATCCACCAAATTTTCCAAGCCTAAATCCTATAAATAGAGGCCTCATTTCTCTCATTTCATAAGCTTTTGATAGCCAAATTCACCTTGTCAAATTCTTCCTTGACTCTAAATTTTTCTCCAATTACCAAATTCACCAAAGCTCTTTCTTCCTTTGAAAGTTGGTAATTTTATGATTAGAACTTACTAATCTTTGAACTAAACCTTCATGCATTCACTTTTTCATCATCAGTTCTAGTAGATCAAGGCTTTGAAGTGTGGTTTCTGGAGCTGATTTGAAGAATTTCCAAATTTAGAGTGGTAATTTATTGATCCACCATTGTTGTTCTGGATACATCTTCTAAAATGTCATCTATTGTTGATTCTTGTTGCTTGATCTTTGGATCTTGCAAATTGTGTTCTATTGGTGTTGATTGCTGTTGTTTTACTTGAAATTCCGTGCTCAATTGCATCCTTGATCATGAGGTGTTCGAAGAAATGGTTGATCAAGTTTCTGCACTTTTTAAAGCTGATTTGCTGCTGTTTTAGCAGTAGTAATTGATTACCTCCTGGTGGTAATCAATTACCTAGTGTCCATTTTGATTTTCTGGCTATGTCTTGGGACTGTTTTGGTTTTTCTTCTTCTTCTTCTTCCATTTCCTTTTGATTTTTGCCTTGGAATGCACTTTTAAAGGTCCTTTTCCTCTTTAAATTCACTGGACTTAGGGTGTAGATGAAGTTGGATAAACATTCACTAATTCAAATCTATCTTTAAAGTGAATTGTTCAATTCATTTTAGGTGCTTTAAGTTAATGATATGTTTAGTGTTTCATTCCACCAAGATGGGTGGATGAACTTAAAGACGGAATGACTTTGAACTTATAATCCAATTTAGCATTCCCTTTCCTCTTCTCTTTTTTCTTTTGATCCATGAAAATCTTCGATATCGTTTGAACTTATTTCAAGTTCTTGATGAAGATGAGATCGTTACCTATTTCTTTTCGTGCGGCATTCCCTTTCCACTTCTCTAGCATGCATTAGCACTAATATTGTTATTGACCGACCTCAGATAATCGTGGTTTCTACATAAATCCAATTATGATTGCTTAACACAGAGTTAAATTGCCCTGCAATCGGAAAGTGATCATTTATGGCTCAAGCTTATGTTTGAAAATCCAAATATGGTTAATTATTTGTCTTAGGTCCATCACCGTTGGTCATTTGCTCTAACAAATAATCACTAACTCACTAACGATATCATTGTACTAATTTTGTTTATGTTTCCTTCTTACTCCCTATCTCTCTTTTATCTTTATGCTCCATTATTATTATCTCATATCATATTATTGTTTATGCTTCCGTTATATTTTCTTTGTCCGTTGGACACATGTTTATATTTCCGCTCTTTTCTTTTGTCCACTTGGAGCATATCTCGTTTAAAACATTAATAAAGGATTAAACCTTTAAAAAACTTGGTGCTCTTAACTTTGTGGTTATGCTCTTGGACTATTCTTGGACTTAGAATTAGGACTCTTTCCCTATGCTTGGAGTATTATGGATCTTTTCCTTTATTTGGCTTGCTTATTTGCTTATGCTTCAAGACGGATGAAATTCTTATTTGGCTTGCTATGGAGTTTGCTACAAGTTGGTTAGATCCTTCTTATCTCTAGCTTTTATTTTGCTTTCTCGGGTAGTCACTTCATCTTCTCCCCTTCATAAAATTTCAAAATCTCCTCCCTTTTTAAAAAAACTTTCTTGCTTTCAAACTTAAAACCACTTTCATAATAAAACTTTGAATTTTGTCAAGTGATTTTCAAACTTTTTTTTATTTAATAAATGTCAATCAATATTAATCATAATTTGACAAATTTCAAAAAGACTTTAAAAAAGATCAACATCATTCAAACTTTTTGTGCCTTTGTGCACTTTTCATTTTAAAACTTTTCATAAAGTTTAGACATGAGTCATTTCCATAGTTGAGATATAATTCTCCTATTCTCCATAGTATTAAGATGTTGACATTTTCCACTTCGCTGTTGAGTGATAGACTTGTTGATTTTAATCCAAACAAAATCCTCCATCTTTAGGTCATGCAAATGTTGTTTTATACTTGTGGGCGACTAGTTGTAGTTTTCTCCTTAAAATGACGACTAGCCTTTACATTTAAAATCAATCAAAACCAACAATTTTTTTTATTTATACCACGAACTACGGGGTTTTGGTCTTATATTGCACTTTGTGGGTACGTAGGCATGAGGCGATAAGTCTATCCAAACACAAAAATATTTAAAAAAATATTTCTCTTTTCATCTCCCCAATCTCTTTTTAAACAAACCTTTTTCAAACCAAAAAGCGTAGATATTTTAAAGGGCTCCTATAGAGTACTATAGACGTTTAGGGTGCTAACACCTTCCCATTGCGTAACCAACCCCCTTACCTAGATCTCTGTTTATTTGTTCTTGTTTTAGAACTTTTAGGTTTGTTCGCTCATTTTTTTCCTTTTTGGATAAAATAAAAGTGCGGTGGCGTGTTTGGAAAACAAAAACAAAATCACGCCAAAATCGTCATTTTTATCAAGAAAGTCCCAACACAATCAAATGTGTCAACTAAAAACTGCAAGCTTTGATTGTGAAATCGTCTTCATTAATCACCCGAAATTACAATTAACAGGAAAAATATTTTCTTTCCCAAGCAAGAATCAACAACATTATTTCACATTGAATTCTAAACCATGGTATTCACCCACTCAAGCCTATAAAATACGGACGGAATATTCACAAAAAAAGGACAAGAAGGCATATCATACACACGAAGAATAACGTATAAAAAAAAGGAGGACAGAGAGCACTTATCTTGCCGACGAATTTGCTTCCTACAAGTAACGATTTCTCCTTCCATTCCTCTAATTTTCATTGAACTATTTACGCATACTCGATTTGACATTGAATCCCCTAAATAGATGAGTATTGTTGCCCGATTTGAGACTTGGAGGTTTAGGGTTTTATTTTGGGGATTGGGTTATTCGCGTGTGAATTGAGGTCGTGATTGTGTGAAGGTTTAGGGTTCTTGTCCACCATCACGTCCAATCCTCATCCTTGGGGGCTCCATTTCCATTCGTTTTGTAGAAGATGATGAGGAAGTGAAGGGCAGCGAAGGGTGATGAAGGGTGACGAAGGGAGAGAGAATCAAAAGGAGACTGAGAGTTTTTTTTTGTTTTTTTTCTTCTGAGTTTATATTTCACTTCAATTCCATGCGTGCACCTCCACTGAACCTTAGCGTGCATCCTTGCCTTTTGTCCATGATCAGGGTCAATCGTTGACCCATTATGATCAGATGGTCTCTGCTGCGAGTTGAATGAAGGTCTACAGTAGACCTTCCTCTTTTGGGTTTGCATTGCCTTTGTTGCGTTTTACTTTATTTAGTATTTTTATTATTAATTCTTTTTTCTTTCATTTAAATTTATAGTAACAAGGAAACCCCTTTTCTTTTCAATTTTAATTTTTTTTAATGGATTATGTTTTGTTTAGTTCTTTTATATAATTTAACATATTTATTCCTTTTACATTTAAAAACAAAAATTGGCTTTTGATTTTAAAAGTTAATTAAATTTAGAACTCGAATTTTATAATTACTCTTATTAAAATTTGACCATGTACTTATAATACTCATTCAGACTTTTTTACTACATTGTTTATTTAATAAAAAATTAGTGTTGGATAATATTGACAATTACTTAAACCCTTTTAATTAGAGAACCTTATTCATGATTCATATAAACCTTTTCTATATCTTTATGTGAATGGGTACCTTTAGTTGTCATCTGTGTCCGACCTGACGCTTCCTATTATTTCACTTTATAAATTGGTTATACTACATGTCTTGTATGTTGAATCTTCAAATTAGAACTGAAATGGTTGATTGTTTATGCCTGGTAATATGTTTGTATGTTACATGTCCAAGGGAAGAACATGTGTGTGACCTTTTAAGTCATATGCACTGCATTGTTATTTGCATCATTTACCCCATTGCTTGATCTCTGACTCCCTTCAGATCGATCAGCTTAGAACACGTCCTTATATCCTTAGGGTAAGTTCCCTTAAGATTTCAACTTAGATAACTTATCCAGTTAAATCTCCTTTTCTCCCACAAGAGAATTAGACATAAGTCATCTATGTAGTCGAGACATAATTTTGATACCCCATAACATAATCGAGAAAGCTATAGAATTTTTTCCACTTGAGAGAGGTACGCGACATACTCGTCGACTATGGATCTGAGTTGGAGCCCTTCTCTCAAAGTGAAGCAAAGACCGTCTTTTGCCTATTTGTGGTGGTTTAAGTCAAGTATCCTTCTTAAGATGACAATTTGTCTCTTCTCCTAAAACTAATCAACAAAGCTCTCCCTCTGGAACCTTGACCACAGTCAAGAGTTCCTCGTCCCTTTAGGGGAACTACGAATGCTCTGATTTCATTCCCATCAGAACACGTAGGCACAAGATGCGATTTATTTGCGAGCATACTTAGAAATAAACCCCCTAGGTCACAGGTCACCCTTAGCAAACAACAATAACACGATAAAACAAGAGATTCCTGTAGAGTATTACAGATGCTTAGGATGCTAACACCTTCCCTAGGTATATCCGACCCCCAAACCATAGACTCTCTAGCTTTGCATTGCATACTCATGAGTTATTTCAATATTTTTTCCTTCACTTGGACAAATTAAAGAGTAGTGGTGAATAATGATTTGTGATTCAAGTTAATCAATAGATTGATATCCAATTCTCACCGGGACAACGTGGTCATTACAAAGTGTATTACAAGAGAACAATAGAGAAAATGCATTTGGCTTCTTGGTTAATTCAAGATACTTAGGCCAAGTCATGCCTTTAGTAGTAAATGTATTGATTTAATATACAATAGGTCGTATTCATAATTGGATCAGTACCAAACTGTGTGGGAGTTATTTAGCTACATACAGTATAGAAAAAGACTCATTCACACGAACCATTTTCCTCCACTTCACTGTTATCAATTTAGTTGATTTTGGATTATTCAAATTCAAATGTGCAGTGTAATGTAAACTCCAATTTCATACAATTCTAATACTGAGTGAAGAAGAATTCCAACTACATTCACAAAATTGACATGTCTCCTTCCGCCACCAATCTACATCCTTCATCATGGAACTCATGAAGTCAGCCATCGTTTCCCTTCATGCATCTGCTTTCGACCGAATCCAAGAGCCTCTTCAAGCCTAAGCTCGTACTTCTGCCAACATTGAAATTGATGTTGAAACTTGTCTTGAAGCATTACGTCGGTATCACAAGTATCACAACTTCTCAAATTCGCTTATAAACGACAAGATAAGGAAACATTGATGTTCCTGCAGACTTTAAGCATTTGGCATGATGAGTCTATTGTAAATTGCAAATTACATACTGGGTGATTTGATGACTTCTACGAATATGATTTCATTCCCTTTTGTGCAAATGCATTTTGCGTGGAGTTTCTCTCATTAGGACGTTCTTCTCAATCATTTCACTCACTTATTCCATTTTT
Source organism: Lathyrus sativus (assembly GCA_963859935.3). Taxonomy (NCBI): domain Eukaryota; kingdom Viridiplantae; phylum Streptophyta; class Magnoliopsida; order Fabales; family Fabaceae; genus Lathyrus; species Lathyrus sativus. The sequence goes on from OZ012736.1 coordinate 392,191,764, forward strand.
TCATTTTTCTATATCTGGAAGATGCTTATGGTGTATGATTTGTTTTAGCCGAAACTCGATGTTGACAATTAAAGCTGGAAAAGGTTGACTAAACGGATGCTTGTGAAATGTCTGATGAAATTGGAAACAAATAAAGAAAATAAGAATACAATCTCATTCATCAATCAGAAATCTCATTCATCAATCACACTGAATCCCACCAAATAAACATGATTATAATCATTAATCAAGGCAAAACGAAAATGGTAAGAAATCGCAAACTATTCAATACATATTAATCTCGTTCAAAATCATCGAAAACAGAAACTAAATCAAATCATTCATCAAGGGAATTAACAGCCATATATATTTCTTCCCCAAAACAGCAGACTACACATTAATTTCACATCAGCATTTGTTGCACCCCAAAATTTGACCAACATTTATTTACCCATCAAGAGTTGTATGAGACTTGGAAGCTAGCCAAGAAGGTAATTCAAAGATTCAAAGGTTGATACCTTTGTCAGAAAACTCAAGAGATCCTTAGAGAGATTGGTTGAACCCAAGGTTGTGTGCCTCATAACTTGAGAGTTGTGGGTGCTCCTCAGATGATTCTGAGACTATGAGGATGGACTTGAAGCTTTAATAAATCTTATGATATGTCTTGAAAGCCATCATGAAGCATAGAGAGGCCATTGTACAAGAATTCAGAAGATTCAGCCATGAATGGTGGAATTAGGGTTTGACTGGGTCAACCCTAGGTCAACTGATGATTTGGAGAGGGTTGAGACCCAATCCAAGAGCCATGTGATCATGGAATGATGCATTGAGATTCTATAAGGATGATTCCTAGACCAACTCATCATGATTGAGGAGTTTGAGAGGTTTCAAGCTAGGGTTTCTAAGGATTGACAGTGTAAAATCCCCTAGTTTGATCCCTATCTTCAAGGCAGTTTAGCTCAAGATGTGATTGTCATCTCATCTTCCCCACAACATGAATGTTGTAGATCTTGTTCTTAGCTTTAATTTTAGTACTAGAAGTCCTTGATAGGATTTGTAGAGCTCAAGTTATGACTTTGACAAATTACAGGTCATCTGAGGTATGTGAATCTGGGTCCTTGAAAGTCACCCAACTTGCATCCAACTTTTTCCGTAGTAGGATGATTCCTATGGATTCTTGGTCAACATGAATGTTGAAGGGCGTCTTCTTATATTTCTAGAGAGTACTAGAAGTCCTTGATAGGATTTGTAGAACTCAACTTATGGCTTTGACAAGTCAAGGGCATTTTGATCATTTGGAGGTTATAGGTCATTTCAAGCATAAGGCCATATCTCCTAGTTCCAAGCTTCAAATGGAAAAATCTTCAACATCAAACTTGCTTAGAATGATGTTTTAAGGCTATTAGGGAGGTCGTGAGATGTTGAAAAGGCTTGTATCAAAAAGTGATAAAAATGGCCTAAAATGGAGGCATAAGTTAAATAAAGTGAGATTGAAAATTGGAAATCACAAGCTATAAATCCATAACATGTCATGTAATAGGTCATTTTGACTCCAAATGACATTCTAAGAGAAATGGTTCAGCCACAATTTTGATTTCAGGCTTGGATCATAGGGCTGCTTTGGAATTGGATTACTTGCATATTAAGGTACCAAAGCAAAACAAGGCAAAACTCAATAAGCACATTGGTTATGCATTGCAACTTATCATAAATCTCATGTGGGTATAAATTCAAGTCAGAATTGGTTATCACAAGGAGCTTGGCATGAGATAGCATGTAAGGAGAATTGAAACCAAAATACCATGACATGAAAAGTTCAATTTCTCATTGGATGATCCTAGAGGGTTCTAGATGATTCTGAACCACTCTATATAACAAGTATAACTTGCTCAGATGCAAGGTTGGTGAGAATTGGTGCATGAAAGAGAGAGTGAAATCCAAAATCTTCCATTGCAAGTCAAGTGCAATATCTTCATTCTTCTTCATTCCCATCCCTTTTTTCTTCACAAACACTTTCCAAATATCCCTCTGAGTGTGTGCATACTAAATTGAAGTTCCATTGATGGAGGATTGAAGGTGTTCCAATTGGATTTGCAAGAAGCCACTCATCATCGAATCTTGAAGTGCAAGCTTTCTCCCTCAGATTTTTTGTAAACAGAAGTCTTATCTTCATCCAAGGATCATTTCTGAAGAGTTTCAAGCCTTGAAGTGAAGGATTTCATCATCTGCCATACCAAGAAACCAGGTTTGCAAAATCTCTTTCACCTCATTATTTAGGCAAGGTTAGGTTGAATTATTAGTGTAGAATGGCTAGAGACCAATAGGTGATCAATTCTAGAGACTTAGAGAGTAATTGGTGAAGGTTGAATGTGTGACACCATTACTTTGATGAGCAAGAACTCGTGGCATGGTGAGAAAGAATGAGTGTTGGATAGCTTGCTTTAACCAGTGGAGTGAGGTGAACATTTTGATGCAAGAAAATCTAAGTTTGGTTGAAGTCGAGGATTGATCATATGTTGAGGTGCACTATCGGGTTGTATGATAGAGATCATTATAATGAAAACCAAGGTTAGGATCGTGATCAGGGAGAAAAACTGAGCAATTTAGTATTTTAGATTGTTGAATTTGATGTTGATTTGAGGTAACGCGAAGGGATGGAAATCTGAGTATGGAGCTGTGTTTTCATGGGGTTTCAGCAAAACCCTAGGTTGGAGGAAGAAGATGAAGTCTGGACCGTGAGATCATGCGCTGACTCTTGACCTGAGACCTAATCCAACGACTCACGTTTAATTGAATTTTGAGAGGGAAAGCTGAGAGGCTGAAACGCACCGTTTCATTAAATGGTGGTTCTTGGGCTTGAGTGAATAATGGCTATCCCCACCCCCCATCAAGGCCCATTGCATGTTTGAACTATATTTCGTTTCTATTTGCACCGTTCCCCTTTTCATTTTCTGATCATTTTCTTAATTAATTTCTGATTGGTTTTGGGCCCAGCGCGCATGCTATCTGAACCCCCCAGTCTGGGCCCAAGCGTGTATTGCATTGTATATGTTTACTGATTGCACCCCATTCTCATGTTTTCATATTATTTTTTCTCCATTTTCTTTCATACTTTGAAAAATCATAATAAATGGAAAATTAAACATTTTTTTATGGGAGTTTTTTCTCCTACTTCATATTTTTTTCTAGAAAAATATAAAATGAAACTATTTGTCATTTCATGCTTTTTAGTATTTTTTTGCATATTTTCTACTTTTATTGCATTTTATTTCTTTTATGTTGGTATATGAATTTGTAGAATTTTTTTTAGGTAGTTCCCTTAACTTTTTTAGGCCTTTCTTTTTAGGATAACTAGATATATGTTTTAGCTTTCCCCTGGATTTATTCCATAATTTTGTGATGATTTTTAGGATAGTTTTGATTAGATGCTATTAGGTTGTGTAGAATTAGGTCAAAATTCAACATAGGTCCATAATAACTTTAGATTTATGGGTTTTTAGGACAAATTAGACTATGGGGCATATATGGGTATTAAGGGTAGGTATGTAGGATCCCTTAGAAATTATATTAGGATTTAATATAGTAGTATACTATTTTTAGTTGATTTTTGTATTGATGATTGTTTGTGTTGCCCTTGTGGGCTTGTATTGTTGTTTGCTTTGCTTTGTGGGCTTGGAGAGCTTGGTATTGTTCTAAGTGTTGCACCCTAAAATTTTCCCAACCTACTTCACTTAGTTTATGTTTCAATTGCATTAGCATTTGCATAAGGATTCATGTACATAGTCTAATCATTTGCATAGCATAGCATAGCAAGTTATCCAACAAGGGACCAAGTACTATTCTCATCTCTATGAGCCTATCAAGAGGTTATTGTTCAAATTCAGGCCTATCCCAGTCATCAGAAAGAAATTGAAATTTAAGAAGTCAGTGGATCAAGCAGTGGATCTCCCTCCTATCTTGAGTGTATTTGGAGAACATCAAAGAAGTTGTGAGTCATGAATTGAGGCCATGGAGGGTACAGACATCATGGAGGACCTAGAGGGTCATTTTGAAAGTTAGACAAGTCATTGATATGATCACAAGAGTTGCAGTTGAAGACAGTCAACTAGGGTTTCATCTGGGTCAACCCTAGGTCAAATGATTGATTGCAAGGCATCAAGGTCCATTTGAGAGATGTGGGGTTTATCATTTGACATGTAGATAAGGATGTGGTGTTGTGCCAAGAAGAAATCAAGAGAAATCAAGAAGAAGAGAGGTTTCTAAATTAGGGTTTCTGTGTAAAATCCTCTAATTTAGGTCAAACTTCCAAGCAAGATAATTCAAAATGAAAGCTTCAAATGGATCCTTGGCCAACATGAAACTTGTATAGGATCTCAAGACCTTTAATTTGAGTGGTGGAAGACATCAAGGAGATTTATAGAACTCAAGTTATGGTCCTTGCAAATTACAGGTCATCTAAGGCATCTGAAATTTTGTCTGTGAACGTTACTTGTCTTCCAAGCAACGTTTACCCCTCAAGGAGCTTTCAAATGGATTTATGGTCAACATTAGAGTTGTTCCTCATTGTCTTATATTTCTAGAAAGGTATGGTATGCCTTCATATGATTTGTGGAACTCTACTTATGACCTTGGCAAGCAAAGGGTATTTTGGTCATTTGAGAATTACAGGTCATTTCAAGCCTATGCCCAAAACTCATACAAGGAAGCTTCAAATGAAAAACTTCACAACATAAAACTTGCTCCAAATGACATTTTGAGTCTAGAAAAGTGATCATGAAAGTTTGGAAATGCTCATAGCTCAAAGTTCCAAATTTGGTCAATTAAAAGGTGAATTTAATGAATAAAAGTGACCTAAAAATGAGATTTTTCATACCATGTCCAAATGGGATGAAATTATAGGTCATTTTGATTGGAAAGGATGTTTTGAGATGATTGGCAATATTATATTTTTGAGTTTAGTTCAAAGTTTGGAAGTTATCATTGGTTGCTTATGTATGAAGTTACACATGCCAAAACACAAGGGATTTGTGCACAAGAAGTTTCTAACAAGTTCTAGATGGTTCCATGAGCATCTATATATTGAGTAGGGTGGATCCAATCATTGGTTGGTGATTCATTTTGGTTGAAACTCATAGTTGCATCACATTCCTCAATTTTGCAAATTCACACCAAAACTCTATCAAATCTTCATCATTCTTCAAAATTCTTGATTCTATCATCATCTACATTCATCATAGAGCAAGTTTCCATCAAGATCTGGTTGAATTGAAGCAGAATTCGTGTGCTACCAAGTGTATCATCCAAATTGCAAAAGGAAGTGGTTACAAGAATCCAAGGGGTTTAAGCAAGAAATAGTGCATACAGAATCAAGATCTTGGTCAATTGATTGCCATTGGAGCATTGCTGAGCTTGAAGTGGTGATTTCATCCCTCTGTTTTCAACTTTAAACTAGGTTAGTATTTCTATCGAATTGGCTTAATTTAGTTAGCATGATGTAGGTTGGTTAGGATAAGAATGACCTAGGTAGTTAGAGGAATAATTCTGGAGAGTTTGGCTGAATTTCATGGAGGTTTTTACATGAGCACCAAAACTGTTTTAACTTAGAACACTTAGGTTAGGGCATGTTAATCTTAGCTAGATAGATTAGAGTGATCAGCATAACATGTAGAACACATTAGTGTAAGAGTTAGCAAGAATCCTCAAGGTTGATCTCAGTGTAAAGTGTTGAAACCAAGGTCTTCTACCTATCGGGTTTGGCTCTAGATTGAGTTTTAGAGAAAACTGAAACCATGGTTGTGTAGAGGAGAAGATGTAGAGCAATTTTTCTTTTTATGGCTATGAATTTCATGGAGAAACGAAGCTGTATGAGAGGATGGAAGTCTGGTTCATGAAGCTTCGTGCATAGTTCATTAATGGTGAAACCCTAGCTCTTTGGAGAAGAAACATGGTGAGCGTTGGATGAAGTCTTCTGAGTTGACTGAAAAACGCATCCAATGGCCAGGATTTGAAGTTGAGAAAGAGAGGGATGACTGAAACATGAAACGCACCGTTTCACTTATGTCTTCAGACTGGGCCTAACCAATTGCTTTTCACACCACCATTCACCAAGGCCCAAACCAATTGACCTATATTTCTTACTTTCTGCACCGTTTTTGTTTTTTTATTTTTCTTTTGAGTTTTCTGATTAGCTGGGCCCAGACGCGCCTTGCTATGCGCACCCCCAGTCTGGGCCCATCATCCATTTTTCAACTGAAATAATTACTGACTGCACCCCTAACCTCATCTAATTCATTTTAATTTCATTCATTTTTTCTTAATTCTTTGAAAATTCCTAACAAATTGAAAATTCCATATTTTTAAATGGTTGTTTTTGCATCTTTTTCATATTTCTGTTAAGAAAATTGTCATGTAATAAAATTAGCATTTTATTTTATTTTTGCATTTTTAGTATATTTTTCTTTTAAATAGGTTTTAAATGATGTTTAGTTTAATACTTGATCTTGTTAATTTTAGTTTAGCTAGATCCTTTTATATTTTGGACCCATTCTTTTTAGAGTACTTCACTTAGGACTTTAATTTTCATATGAGATTTAATTCATGATTTTAGGACTAAATTGTAGATGGTTTGTTTAGGTGTGATTAGGAGAATCAAAGCTAGGGTTTAGATATAACATAGGTGTGATAAATCATTTCTTTTAGGAGTTGTAGTTTGAATTTTGAGGTATGGGACTATAGGGGTATTATGGGTAGATAATAGATCCCTTAGAAAATAGTAGGCTTCCCCTATTCTACTATTACTATTAGTATATTTCCTGTATTGGCTTGATTGTGTGGTGTGCCCTCTCTAGGGTTATTATTTGACTGTGTGGGGTATTGGGCCTGCTTGGGTTTGGGTTTGAGTTGAAGACTTTGCTGATGAAGCCCATTGAAGACTAAGAGAATGAAGACCAATTCCCAGAGTTGGTGAAGAGCATCTTGCTGGCAGCTGTTGAGGAGTGTAGGATCTAGGAGTTAGGCAGAGCTCTAAAATAGCAACTTGATTCACAAACATGGAAGGTCTTGTTTGCCTCCATTCTTTCTCTATGATTCAAAGTCTCTTTTAAATATCCACCTCCTTCATTTGGAAGGATTAGTGAATGTATTTAAAAGATAGAACTTTTGAGGGAAAACTGTCAGTATCATGTTAACAGTCAGTGAGCCACCCTTGGTAGGCAATTGATTGTTTGACATCCATTTCATCTTGTTGACTGATATTCATCTTGGAGATTGGGACTTGAAGAAAAGCCATTGAAGATTGAAGATAGAGACCTTGCTTGAAGACAGATGTTGATGAAGACTGCTTTTGCTGTTTATGATTCTTGATGTATTGTTTGAATTCCCCTGACTGTATTGCTTGCTGTTTAACCTGTTAGGTTGAAAGTGAATTCTGTTCACTTTTGCCTGTTGTTTTCTAGGTTCGAGGTTTAGTGGGACTCCCTTGCCTCGCTTGTATTGCTGCATCCATGCATTTTACTGCTTTATTGTATATATGCTATTGTTTTTGTTTCTGTTTATCCCTTAGGATCTCTGTTTCTCTCTGTGCAAGAGAGGAGCATGATAGACATTAGGTCTTAACCCATGCATGATAACACTAGGTTAGTTTTATTCCCTTTTCAACCATAGGTTAGAGTTCCGTCTCTTCTTTCTCAAAACAAACAGAAAAACACAATAAATATTTCAAACACAATAAAAGACACTTCTTCCGTAAAAGAATGTGAACTCATCAAAACGTCAATTTTTGTCCGCTTGGACCAATAATCGGAAAAACCCTTTTTCAGAAGGAATAAAAACAATCAAGACAGACTTGTGTCGTACGTGGCCCGAACTACATTTGCTCTGATCTTTCATGCTGTATGAAAGTACGTAGGCATAGGATGCGATATCCTAGCGAGCAACCTTCCCCTCCTTTCCAGTAGGTAGGCGAACTACGTTGACTCTGATTTCTCGTTCCAGACGGGAATACGTAGGCATAAAGTGCGATACTTTGCCGAGTCTTTTTCTTTTCTTTTAACCCCTGACCTTTAGAGTATATAGAATAACAATCCGTACCAGAAAACAAGCATGGATCCCGTCGAGTACGACGGACGTGAGGGGTGTTAATACCTTCCCCTCGCGTAACCGACTCCCGAATCCAGGATTTGGTTGCGATGATCATTCCTTTCCCCGTTTTGCGGTAGGTTTACCTCGAGCGTTTCCTTTCCCTCCGTTGGGATAAATAACGCACGGTGGCGACTCTTCTGTTCAGCCGGCGCCGATTTTCGCAGTAGCGACAGCTGGCGACTCTGCTGGGGATCCAACGTCCCCTGGCTGCTAAGGACTGCGATAGTTCCTTATGCATTTGGGATCCAATGTCCCTTAAGCGAGTCAATCCTAACGCTTGTTTTCCCGTCGAGGATTTTGTATGGATTTATCATTTCTGTCATTTACTTTCAGCATTATATTATTGTTATTATTGCTGTATTGGGGTGTGACGGGTGTTCTATGATTGAGAGATAAGTCGTACCTGGGCTTGAGTGCACTTAGAATTAGAGTAGAAAGTAGTGGGCGCGTGCCGGCTTTGCTTGCATTAGTGTCCCACAAAATCTACACTCGGACGAGGTTCTTCTGGTTGACTTCTTTTTCTACCCTTTGGGTCGAAGGGGTTGTTGGTTAGTTGGATTGTCGACTCCGGGAACCGATCATTTGGAAGTTGGCTAAGTGAGGCCTCTTCAGGATTTGATGATGCCACTCCTTCTGGGAATCGTATCATCAACCCTGAAAGTCTGTGACGCCGACGACCGCATAGGATGCCATACCATTGTCAGTTACTAGGACACCTACCTGTGAGAGGGGTTCGGGGTTATGCAGGTAACTAGACCTTCAGATACCGGTTGTTTCTCGATCTGAGATCCTGAGTATTTATGGACAGTTGAGAGGTCTATCAGAGACCAGTTGGAGTTATGATATGGGGTCTGTCAGAGACTAGCCAGAGTTATGATATGAGGTCTATCAGAGACCAGTGTTGAAGCTTTGTATTGGGTCTGTCCAAGACCAGGGTTTGAGGAATTCTAGAGGAGCTATCTGAGACTTTTGATATGGTTCAGGCTTCTCAGCCATGGCATTTGGTCCCTGTTGCATGTATTTGCATTGCATTGTTTGCATAACCATTATCATTGCATCCCATTAACGTGTGTCGGTGCTGCAGGTGCATTTGCATATTCCCTGGTTCTAGTGCCTGGACTTCTGCTTATTGATCATGGCTGGTTTGAGAAAGACAGTTGCGTACAAGTTACCTACACCTGATGTTACTCCCCTTCTTGGTCTGATGTCCCTTGCTGATGAGGAGGTTAGGAGAAGTTTCAGGATGAGTCATGGAAGATTGTTGAGACTGGTCTGCAAGCCAACTGCTGTTGAGATGAATGGGCTATACACCTTGATGCAATTCTATGACCCTGCATTGAGATGTTTCACGTTTGCTGACTTTATTTTGGGGCCTACCATTGAAGAGTATGTAGAGTTTACTGAGCTGCCAGTACAGAATAAGGTTCCCTTTATTCACTCTGCCGCTGAGCCCAAGTCGGAGGACTTAGCTAAGGCCTTGCACATGAACGCTGCTGAACTATTACTGACTTCTTGGCTAGGGGTTCCAGGTTTCTCCCTTGATTTTCTGGTTGGCAAAGCTCAAGAGTACGCCAAGAGCGGATGCTGGATAGTCTTTAATGCTATCTTGGCTCTATGCATCTACGGGATAGTACTATTTCCCAACTTACCTAATTTTGTGGACTTGGACGCTTTTCATCTGTTCGCTGCTGGCAACCCGGTACCCACTTTGATTGGAGATCTCTATCATTCATTGCACTACAAAAATGAAAATAGAAGAGGAAAGAATGTTTACTGTTGTGCGCCGCTATTGAACATGTGGTTTAAGAGCCATCTCCCCCTGAAGGGACCTTTTGTAGATAGTGCAACTACAGCTGACTGGCCAGAGCGCCTGATGAGGCTATCTTCTGAAGACATTGAATGGTTTGACCAAGACTTGTTGGGGTCTGAGCTTATTTTCAGCTGTTCTGGGTATCCTAATGTTCCTTTAATAGGAAGAAAAGGGTGCATCAATTACAACCCATCTCTGTTTGTTCGCCAGTTTGGATACGCGTTGAAGAACCCACCTCAGGAGGAAAAAGTACAGGAATCTCTGTACTTCACCGGTGATTTGAATGGAGAGTTACTAGCCAAGCTTCAGCGTGCCTGGATGCGTATCAACAGAAGAGGGAAACCACTGTTAGGGAAGAACGATTGTCAGGCTTATGCACCCTACAAAGTTTGGATCCAAGAGAGAGCAAGACATTTGCTGATGCCATTTCCAGCTGCATCAGTCTCTGTTCATATTCCTGAGGAAGAACCAACCACTGTTACTATGGAGGTCTACAAGCGAGTTGTGAAAGAAAAAGAAGCCTTGATGAAGATCAATGAAGGGTTAGAAAAGGAACTGGCTCAGATGCGTAGTGAGAAGAACAAGGCTGTGCATTCTTTCCAACAGCAGATCGAGTTAGTAAACAGGCTAGGTGCTGAATCGACTGAAGAGAAAAAGAAGCGCGAACGTCTGGGGAAAGAATTCAGAAGCTCTCATGACATGTTGGAGTCCAAAAAGAAAGCACTCGATGCCGCCCACCGGGAAATCTCTTCTTGTAACAAGACGTGGAATGCTACGCTAACCAACAACAAAAAGAGGGAAGACAAATTGAAGCAGCAAATTTCTGAACTCGAAGAGCAGTTGAAGGCTAGCACCAAGAAGTATGAAGAGGAGGTAATGGCCAGATATAGTCTCCAGAATGCATTGAACAAGGCCATCGAAGGCAAGAAAGAAGTTGTGTCTCAGAAGCGGAAGCTAGAGGATCGCTTCGGAGAAGGGGCATGGGAGGAATCCGCTGGTGATTTGCGACGTGTTCTCAAGCGAAGAGATCTACTTGTTGAGGGTCTGCTTACCCGACCAAGTCATCCAGAGACTAAGAAGTTACTAGAAGAGTACCGGGCATATGGGAGTACTTGACCATTTCATATATTATTGTATATGCTGTATTTGCATCACGCTGACCATCACCAGGATTGTTGGTTGAGGTCATGCCCTCTTATTATACACTCAGTGATATTGTACTTCGGGCTTAATAGATTTCTCTGCAATATATGAGGTGTTTTCTATAATTCGGCTCTGATCTCCGTATTGCTGTCACTGTCACTGCACTGACACATTCGCACTAGAATCGGGGAATGATACGCCCTAATGCACAAACACATATTGCATTGCATTCACATTCATATTGCATTACAGGTGATTATGGAACGGTATCTCATTTCTTGCACTGTACCAGGTCTTTTTCAGGATTGAAGGTTAGCGCCCGCACCGATACTCCACTCGTACCAACTGCCGAAGAATTATGGATCAGATGCAGAATGAAATGCAGGACATGTGTGAGAAGCTGGCGCTCTTCATGCAGACAATGGAGACCATTGCGAAAGGACAGGAGAATTTGCAAACTTTCGTGCAGCCTCTGTTGGTAAGAAATGATGGGCATGGAAATGAGGATCATCAGTCTGTGCGAGTCGACACTATTCACGGGGATGGTACTCCCACACCAGTGGCTCCACCTGTAGTAAATATACCTGCTGTCAATGTGAACAACGGCGCTGCCTCCGGGAACGGTAACGTTGGAATTGGTAACGAGACTGTCGTCAACAACGTTGGGCTCGGAGATGTCAACCTGGGTGATAATATGGGAAGCAATGGCTTCGGTAATAATGGATTCGGCTTCAATGACCAGGGGTTTGATCATGCTGGGAAGTACGGCTTCAACGCTCAAGGCTTCAGACAGGACGGATATGGTATGACTAATCAGGGTTATGGCGGATTCGGAAATGGAAATGGCGCTGGGTTAATGGCTTTTGGACCTGCAGGAGTCGCTCCGGGGTACGGTAACAGGGGGCGAGGCCCGGTAATGAATCAGACTAGAGTTGGCCGTAACAACGGGTACGATGGATACGGAACTGGGTACGGTAATTGGCAAGAAGATCAGCAGGAGGATGCTTTCTCCGGTGGAGGTTTCGAAGGTCCTATGGATGACTCTCAGAGAATCAGGATGCTCGAGGAGCAGATGAAGGGGGTCGTGAATCAAAGCGCTATTGGCTTAGATATGACTACAATGGGTCTGGTGCCTGGCCTGAGGGTGCCAATCAAATTCAAAGCTCCCACATTCGACAAGTATAAGGGGGACACCTGTCCAAAAGTGCACGTGCGGTCATACTACAGAAGGATGTCGGCGTACTCAAACGATGAGAGGATGCTAATGCATTTCTTTCAAGATAGCTTGTCTGGTCCTTCCCTTGAGTGGTATATGGGATTGGAACCAACTTAGATAAAGACATGGAAGCAGCTGGCTGAAGCATTTGTGGCTCACTATAAGTACAACAGTGACTTGGCACCCAACCGGGTCCAATTGCAGGGGTTGTCCCAGAAGAAGGGCGAGAGCTTCAAAGAGTATGCGCAGAGATGGCGCGACATGGCTGCTAGAGTTCATCCTCCTTTGGAGGACAAGGAAATGAATGATATGTTTATAGGAACATTCACTGGCATGTTTTATGACAAGTTGTTTCATACTTCTTTGGGCAGTTTCTCAGACTTAATCCTGATGGGAGAGAAGATTGAAAGCAACATTAAACAGGGAAGATTCCAAGCTGAGGAATCCACTTCAGCTGGCAGTAACAGAAGGGCTTTCGGTGGGCACCGTCAAGGTGATGCAAGTGCAGTGTTTGGGGGTCGAGGCCGAGGCCGGGGCAGAGGTCGAAACCAGTACAATCAGCCGCAGCAGGTGGCAAGCGTTACTATTCCGTTTCAGCAACAACCATTTCAACAACAACAACAGCAACGGCAGCCACAACAGGGGGCACATCCTGTCCAGCGCAGAGCCCAGGGGGGCAAGCCAAGGAGGGTGTTTGAAACGCCTCCTTCAACGTATGCAGAATTGCTACAGACGTTACTGGGTTTGAACTTGGTGGAGAAGAGAACTCTGGCGCCAATAACAGGCACTCCTCCATACGGTTACGATGCAAGCAGGCACTGTGAATTCCACTCCGGGGCTCCTGGCCACGATGTAGAGGGTTGCCACGCGTTCAAGCATGTGGTGCAGGATCTTAAGGCTATCAATTTCGGACAGGCAGGTCCAAACATAGTACAAAAGCCCATGCCCAACCATGGGGCAAACGCCATTTTAACCGAGGAGGGTTTGAACTTGATTATGAATGTTGACGACCTAAAGACACCGTTGTGCGAGATAAAGAGACGGTTATTGCAAGGAGGTGTGTATCCGAGTTGCGACGAGTATTGTTTAGAGTGTTGGACCCAAGCTGGGGGGGTGTGCTGACTTAAAGAAGGGTATTCAGACCTTAATAGATGGAGGCACATTACAATTCGACCAAACGGCAGTTGAAGAACCTGCAGAAGTATTAGCAGACAAGCAAAGTGATGTAGCTACTGTGACGATTCCCCTAAAAACGATAACTATAACGGCGCCGGCCAAGCGACCGCCGATCACTATCACCAAGGCAGGACCAATCCCTTACGAGAGCACTAAGGCAGTCCCCTGGACCTACGGGTTGGAAGTGTACTGTGATGGGGTGAAAATTGATGTTAATAAACAGCCAGTTGAGGTTGTAGACAACGTCGTCGGTGCCGGAGGTATGACAAGAAGTGGGAGAATCTTCATATCGCCTGAGGTAGAGGCTGAACGACTGGCGAAGGGAAAAGGAAAGATGAATGAGAATGTCCCAGTGCAGGAGAACGGAAAAGAAACGTCGTCGAAGGATGCGGAAGAGTTCATGCGCCTGATTCGTAAGAGCGATTATAAGATTGTTGAGCACCTTCAACAGACGCCGTCAAAAATATCCATATTGTCGTTGCTATTGTGTTCCGAAGCTCATAGAAATGCATTATTGAAAGTTTTGGATACTTCCTTCGTACCCCAGGATGTTTCCGTGAATCAGCTGGAGGGGGTGTTGGCGCATGTGAACGCAGGCCATAGCTTGGGATTTACAGACTTTGATTTGACCCCGAAGGGGAGAGAGCATAACATGGCGTTACATGTCTCAGTTGAGTGTAGAGGTTCAGTCATGTCTCATGTACTGGTAGACACCGGATCTTCCTTAAACGTGCTACCCAAGAAAGCGATGATGAAACTGGATGTCAGAGGAATCCTTTGCACGCCTAGTGACTTGGTGGTCAGGGCATTTGATGGTACACGAAGAACGGTCTTTGGATCCATAACATTACCTCTACAGGTGGGGCCGGAGGTTTTCGCGACTGAATTTTATATCATGGATATCCAGCCAGCATACAGCTGCCTTCTCGGACGACCCTGGATCCATGGTGCTGGGGCAGTCACATCTACCTTGCATCAAAAGTTGAAATACATGGTAGGGGACAGTGTGGTCACGGTCTGTGGAGAAGAAGATATATTGGTTAGCCATCTGTCATCATTCAAATATGTAGAAGTCAACAGCGAGATTCATGAAACACCCTGTCAAGCCTTTGAAGGGTTGCGCATCAAAGACAAAGGTCCCGGGCCGAGTAAAGCGTCAGAGGTAGCCGTCTCGTCATATAAGGAGGCTCAGGCTCTAGTGGAGACTGGTGAGACAAAAGGCTGGGGCAAGGTGCTGGATATTCCCGTGAAGATGGACCGATTTGGGATGGGATATCAACCGTCATCGTCAACGCCTGCTGCTGGGGCACCCCGTTTCAGAGGACCGATAACCATCACCGCTAGTGGAGTGTGTCACGAGGCCATCAACGCTGTTTCAGATTCCGAGGAAGGAGACAGTGATTGCGACATGGACGCCTGGATTCAGCCAAGCGTGCCAGGACAAGGATTATGCAATTGGTCTATTCAGGAGATTGTTCCTGTGACTCACAAACAGTAATACTTTGTTTTTTTAATTGTTGAACAATCTGGTGTCTTACCCGAGGCATCATGATTTTGCTTAGGGCTGTGTTGTTATGTACATTGCATGTTTAATCATTAAATAAAAGGCGTTTTTTCATGTACAAATATTGCGATCTCTGTTTTTCCTGTTTTGTGTTTTACAATAAAATGGCAACGTGGTTATTCGCTTTATACGCATTTTGAAGCATTTAACCATCCCTTTTGCAGGATAACATTTTCAGATGACATCATTGAACCGCCTATGACTCGTCTCGACTTTGAGCACTCGGTACTTCAGGCCGAAGAAGAGGTTGTTGAAGATGGTGACATTCCCGAAGAATTGTCTTGGTTGGTAAAGCAAGAAGAACGAGTCATTCTGCCTCATGAAGAGGTCATCGAAATTATTAACCTGGGGTCGGAAGGGGTTGAAAAGAAAATCCGTATAGGAGCCGCGCTGCAGAGCGACGTCAAGCGAAGACTGGTGGAAATGCTCAGAGAGTATAGTGATGTGTTCGCTTGGTCATATGAAGACATGCCTGGGCTGGATACAGACATGGTTGTGCACCGCCTGCCATTAAAAGAAGAATGCCCGCCGGTCAAGCAGAAGCTTCGCAGAACTAGACCTGATATGGCAGTGAAAATTAAGGAGGAGGTTCAAAAACAGTGGGATGCTGGTTTCCTAGCTGTTACAAAATATCCCTCATGGGTCGCTAATATTGTACCAGTGCCAAAGAAAGACAGTAAAGTGAGAATGTGCGTAGATTACCGTGATTTGAATAAAGCAAGCCCGAAAGATGATTTTCCTCTTCCTCACATCGATGTGCTGGTAGACAACACTGCCCAATTCTCCGTATTCTCCTTCATGGATGGCTTCTCGGGCTATAATCAGATTAAAATGGCGCCAGAAGACATGGAGAAGACTACTTTTATTACACCTTGGGGAACATTTTGTTACAAAGTGATGCCCTTCGGACTAAAGAATGCTGGGGCAACGTATCAGCGTGCAATGACGACTCTTTTCCATGATATGATGCATAAAGAGATCGAAGTTTATGTTGATGATTTGATTGCCAAATCCCAGACGGAGGAAGAACATTTGGTGAATCTGCTGAAGTTATTCAAAAGGCTTAGGAAGTTCAGGCTGAGACTGAACCCTAACAAGTGCACCTTCGGGGTGAGATCGGGTAAACTGCTGGGGTTTATCGTGAGCGAGAAAGGAATAGAGGTTGACCCTGCAAAAATAAAAGCAATACAAGAGATGCCGACGCCTAGAACAGAGAAAGAGGTGCGCGGGTTTTTAGGGAGGTTGAACTACATCGCTCGGTTCATATCTCACCTAACAGCTACGTGTGAGCCGTTATTCAAGCTGTTGAAAAAAGACCAGGCTGTAACGTGGAATGAAAATTGTCAAAAGGCGTTCGATAAAATAAAGCAGTATTTGCAGGAGCCTCCTATTTTGATACCCCCAGTGGCAGGGAGACCCTTGATTATGTATTTGACAGTTCTTGAGGGAAGTATGGGTTGTGTTCTCGGTCAACAAGATGAGACAGGAAGAAAAGAGCATGCAATCTACTACTTGAGTAAGAAGTTTACTGAATGTGAATCTCGATATTCAATGCTTGAAAAAACTTGTTGCGCGCTAGCCTGGGCCGCCAAGCGTTTGAGGCAATACATGCTGAATCATACAACCATGCTCATCTCGAAGATGGATCCTATCAAATATGTATTCGAAAAGCAGGCATTATCGGGGAGGATTGCCCGTTGGCAGACGGTTTTGACCGAATACGACATCCAGTATGTCTCGCAGAAGGCTATAAAGGGGAGTGTACTGTCTGAGTATTTGGCAGAGCAGCCTATTGAGGATTACCAATCGATGAGGTTTGATTTCCCTGACGAGGATATCATGTACCTAAAGATGAAAGATTGGGAAGAGTCGTTGCCAGACGAAGGACCAGAATTGGGTTCGAAATGGAAGTTGATCTTTGACGGAGCTGTAAACGCCTACGGTAGCGGAATAGGGGCAATCATCACTACTCCACACGGGTCGCACATCCCGTTTACCGCTCAATTGACCTTTCCGGTTACCAATAATGAAGCCGAATACGAAGCTTGTATCATGGGGCTTGAAGAAGCCATTGATTTGCGAATCAAAAATCTGGATGTATACGGAGACTCAGCTCTGGTGGTGAATCAAATAAAAGGAGAATGGGAGACACGTCAGCCTAATTTGATACCATACATGAATTACGCAAGGAGATTGTTGCCTTTCTTTGACAAGGTTGAATTGCATCATGTGCCGCGAGCAGAGAATCAGATGACTGACGCCCTGGCCATTTTGTCTTCCATGTACAAAGTCAACTTCTGGAACGAGGATCCCAGAATTGTTATTTCTCGGCTTGACAGACCTGCCTTCGTATTTGCCATTGACGAAGCATCTGATGATAAACCATGGTATTTTGATATCCTTAACTTCCTGAAGAACAAAGAGTATCCGGCTGGGGCATCCAGTCACGATCAAAAGACTCTCAGGAGATTGGCAGGTAATTTCTACTTGAATCCGGACGGTGTCCTGTATAGACGAAATCACGACCTGGTGCTACTATGTTGTGTAGACGAAAAAGAGGCGAAGCTTCTCATGGAGGAAATACATGAGGGTACCTTTGGTACGCATGCTGGTGGGCATGCTATGACGAGGAAGCTGCTGCGGGCAGGTTATTTTTGGCTAACTATGGAAACTGATTGTTTCAAGTTTGCAAAGAGGTGTCACAAGTGCCAAATCTATGCAAATAAGATCCATGTGCCTCCGGGTCCTCTGAATGTGATGTCATCGCCATGGCCATTCTCGATGTGGGGAATTGATATGATTGGAAAGATCGAGCCGACGGCTTCTAATGGGCACCGTTTCATTCTAGTAGCAATCGATTACTTCACCAAATGGGTGGAAGCGGCATCTTACGCAAATGTGACTAAGCAGGTGGTAGCCAGATTCATCAAGAGAGATATCATTTGCAGATATGGAATCCCCGAGCGTATAATTACGGACAACGGTTCAAACCTGAATAACAAAATGATGAAGGAGCTCTGTCAGAATTTTAAGATCGAGCATCACAACTCCTCCCCTTACCGACCCAAGATGAATGGCGTTGTTGAAGCGGCCAATAAGAATATAAAGAAGATCGTTCAGAAGATGGTGGTGACCTATAAGGATTGGCATGAGATGCTACCTTTCGCTTTGCACGGTTATCGTACGACGGTACGCACATCAACCGGGGCAACCCCGTTCTCGTTGGTATATGGAATGGAAGCAGTGCTACCACTGGAAGTTGAGATTCCTTCCCTGAGAGTGTTACGAGATGTCCAACTTGACGAGGCAGAATGGGTGAAAGACAGGTTGAATCAGCTGAGCTTAATGGATGAGAAGAGGCTAGCTTCTCTAGCATACGGTCGTTTGTACCAGAGCTGAATGAAGAAAGCATATGACAAGAAGATACATCCTCGGAGCTTTCAGACGGGCGACCTTGTGCTGAAAAGGATTCTCCCGCCACAGGCAGATCACAGGGGCAAGTGGACCCCCAACTACGAAGGGCCATACGTTGTCAGAAAAGTCTTTTCAGGAGGGGCTTTATTGTTGTCCACCATGGACGGTGAAGACTTTACGTCGCCTGTGAATTCGGACGCAGTTAAAAAATACTTTGCTTGAAATTGACCCGCTGGACAGAAAAAAGAGAGTCCAGGCAAAAATGGGGCATCCTGGTGAACCAAAAACAGAATGAAAGGTTTGGGCAAAAGTTAGGGATAAAATTGAAAAAATGTACACCCGCGAAGTTGAAAACCTACACTGGGCGGCTTCGGCAAAAAAGGGTATCCCGGTGAACTGAAAACCCGTAAAGGGCGGTTCACGCAAAAGTTAGGGATTTGAAAAGCAAATGACTGCGGTCCGAATTTGATACTACATTGAGCATTGGTGCGGGAGAATATACCTGAGGGGTCGATTATCAGATGCAATCTCTTCGGAAGTGTGGATACCGGGAAAGCATTAGAGTCGGGAGAGTCATAGGAGGATCAGCTCGTGATGTTCGTCTGCATCCCGTTGCCGACATGTGTACAAATTTGATTTGTCATTATATTTATGCTTCTTGTGCATACTTGTATATTTGTTGTGCGTAGCTTCCTCTTTTCAGGAGTTACATCCCGTGTACAAAACTCCGCCCATTTAGGGGCCCAATCAATAAAACATGTTATTCAGTATTTGATGTTGGTTCTTTACTGTTTTGTGCATGATAAACGCCTAGGTTTAATGAAACTAGCAAGTGTATAACGTCGCTGGCCCTTGCCAATAATTGCTAAAACTTTGAATTAACTGAAAATGATGTCACTAACACTAACCTGAATAGACTTGGTTGCATAGACTTGTCTTGTCTTGTTTGTGGTGTTGCAGGGTTCGTAGCCGTATGAAGTGGACGATCAAAAGATTGCAGTATGGGCCAGAAGCTCGTAACGAAAGACTCGATCCCCACGCAGGTCGCGCTTCTGAGATGACAATGTTCCTTACTGAAGAAGGATCGAATTTCCCAGCTAGTCGCAGCTTAGCCGAAGGACATTCTCCAGCAGGGTTGTTTACTCTCAGCAGAATTGACGATGCCTAGATCGAAGGCTGTATTCAGACAGTGCATCCCGAGCAGAGTGGTTTAGCCTCAGAAGATTAACATTTCCAAGTTGTGAGCTGTACTTAGACAGTCTACCCTTCCCAGTAGGGTCATTTACTCTCCCCCAGCGGAGACGGTTAATTTTCCCCAAGAGAATCGTTTCGTCCCCAGCGGAGTTCTCTTTCCAGCAAGTGTTGTCTTTCCTCCCAGTGAAACTCAAAGATTAAAAAAAAGAAAACTCTCCCCGGCAGAGTTGGTGGTGTATGCCCTGGCATTTATTTTTCCAGAATACCGCGTGATACCCGTTCACTCCCCAGCAGAAGTCCAATCAGGATTGGCGCATTCAATTATCCCTCAGCAAAGTTGGCTTCACTCTTCCAGCATTTATTTTGCTGGAATAATTCTGTGACACCGGTTACCCCCAGCGGAGTTGGCATAATCTTCAGCATTTATTTTGCTGAAGCGGTTTCTGTACCCCAGCAGTTCGAGTATGCATTTGCATTGGCATATAGTGTCATATTGCATCCACCAAATAAATAAAAAACGCGTAGCATTTCCATGTCGTACGGAGCATTACGCCATTTTCAAACATACGCATTTTTGAAACATAAATCAGGTTGGTTAACCTTTTGCTTTCAGGTGTGTTTTCTTAGCAGGAGTATGGAGTTCTAGCAGAGATCTATGACCAGACATTCGAGGTCTCCCCGTGAGACGTGTGATGATACGGTTCATCTTACTATTTTCCCCACAGAGTTATTAGGTTAAGTTTCTCTTCGTCCCCGAGTAGAGTTATTTGTTTAAATTTCTTTTGTTTTCCCCGCCAGAGTTGCTTGTTGCAGTTTCTCTAGTCCGGCCAGCGGATTATTTTCTTCAAATTTGTTGTTACGTCAGCATCAAAGGGTTTCATGAATCAGAATTTCAGAGGCTGCCGCCGGTTATCAGAACAGGCGTCCGGTAGTTTGGTTTCCAGATATCCCCAGTAGAGTCCGCCTCAAAGTCGCTGTCACGTCAGTGCTAAAAGGTTTGTGGGTTGGGACCAATGGAGTTAGTTACGGTGGAGATAAGCAGAGAAACTGTATTCAGAGTATCTTCCCGTAGGAACAGACGGATGTATTTCCTTACTGGTTGACAGGAGTATTTCCCCGGAGTCGTCAAGATTTTATTGCCTATGTTGATAGGAGTTCCTCGCGTTGACGAGATATGAGTCCTGACGTGGACAATTTATTCCTATATTGACGGGATTTCTTCGTGCTAGAGAAATGGGTGTCCTAACATGGACAGATTTATTTCCGCGGGTTGACGAGTTGTGCTAGTCCTAACGTGGACAGATTCGATTTCTCGGTATTGATGGAATGTGAAGTCCTGACATGGACAAGTTTTATTTCCTCAGCGGGTCGAAGATGTGAGTCCTGACGTGGACAAATCAAGACGAGGTGTGAGTCCTAACGTGGACGATGTATTCCTAACGTGGAAAAGTTTATTCCTAACGTGGAAAAGGTTATTCCTAACGTGGACGATGTATTCCTAACGTGGAAAAGTTTATTCCTAACGTGGAAAAGGTTATTCCTAACGTGGAAAAGTTTATTCCTAACGTGGAAAGGTTATTCCTAACGTGGAAAAGTTTATTCCTAACGTGGAAAGGTTATTCCTAGCGTGGAAAGGTTATTCCTAACGTGGAAAGTTTATTCTTAAAGTGGACGATGTATTCCTAACGTGGAAGGTTTATTCCTAGCGTGGAAAGGTTATTCCTAACGTGGAAAGTTTATTCTTAAAGTGGACGATTTATTCCTGACGTGGACAATTCATTCCTATGTTGATAGGATCCCCTCGTGCTGATGAAATGTAGACGAGTCATCCCCAGTGAAGTCGCCGAGATTTTTCCGTGTTGACGGCAGGTGGAGTCCTGACATGGACAAGTTTTAGTTGAGATTTCTTCGTGTTGACGAAACAGGCGTCCTAACACGGACAAAGTTCTATTCCTGTGTTGTTGAGATGTGAGTCCTGACGTGGACAGATTTGTGTATTCGTGGTTTGACGAAATTTGGGTCCAGATATGGACAAGGTTACTGCTGTGACAACAGAATCTCTATTCGTGTTGACGAATTTGTCCCTCTTCTTGTGTTGATAAGGTTAGTCCAGTTGTGGACAGAGGTGTTTTGCGAAAAATACCTGTGGCGTTACATAGGTGGTTGAAGTGGAAATCAGAGTCATCAGACGTCGAATCAGTTGTTGCCGTAACAACCAGATTCAGTTGGTGGATGTCGTTCCCCAAACAGTGGTGCAGTTTATTTCTGTGGTTGGCAAATTTCCGGGTTCTTAGTATTCAACCGTCTCGTACCTCGAATGTTTGAAGGTCGTTCGCGCTTCACCCAGTCGAGTCCAAGTCGCTTGAATAGGGGCAGCTGTTGCACCCTAAAATTTGCCCAACCTACTTCACTTAGTTTATGTTTCAATTGCATTAGCATTTGCATAAGGATTCATGTACATAGTCTAATCATTTGCATAGCATAGCATAGCAAGTTATCCAACAAGGGACCAAGTACTATTCTCATCTCTATGAGCCTATCAAGAGGTTATTGTTCAAATTCAGGCCTATCCCAGTCATCAGAAAGAAATTGAAATTTAAGAAGTCAGTGGATCAAGCAGTGGATCTCCCTCCTATCTTGAGTGTATTTGGAGAACATCAAAGAAGTTGTGAGTCCTGAATTGAGGCCATGGAGGGTACAGACATCATGGAGGACCTAGAGGGTCATTTTGAAAGTGAGACAAGTCATTGATATGATCACAAGAGTTGCAGTTGAAGACAGTCAACTAGGGTTTCATCTGGGTCAACCCTAGGTCAAATGATTGATTGCAAGGCATCAAGGTCCATTTGAGAGATGTGGGGTTCATCATTTGACATGCAGATAAGGATGTGGTGTTTTGACAAGAAGAAATCAAGAGAAATCAAGAAGAAGAGAGGTTTCTAAATTAGGGTTTCTGTGTAAAATCCCCTGATTTAAGTCAAACTTCCAAGCAAGATAATTCAAAATGCATGCTTAAAATGGATCCTTGGCCAACATGAAACTTGTAGAGGATCTCAAGACCTTTAATTTGAGTGGTGGAAGACATCAAGGAGATTTATAGAACTCAAGTTATGGTCCTTGCAAATTACAGGTCATCTAAGGCATCTGAAATTTTGTCTGTGAAAGTTACTTGTCTTCCAAGCAACGTTTACCCCTCAAAGAGCTTTCAAATGGATTTATGGTCAACATGAGAGTTGTTCCACATTGTCTTAGCTTTCTAGAAAGGTATGGTATGCCTTCATATGATTTGTGGAACTCTACTTATGACCTTGGCAAGCAAAGGGTATTTTGGTCATTTGAGAATTACAGGTCATTTCAAGCCTATGCCCAAAACTCATACAAGGAAGCTTCAAATGAAAAACTTCACAACATAAAACATGCTCAAAATGACATTTTGAGTTTAGAAAAGTGATCATGAAAGTTTGGAAATGCTCATAGCTCAAGGTTCCAAATTTGGTCAATTAAAAGGTGAATTTAATGAATAAAAGTGACCTAAAAATGAGATTTTTCATACCATGTCCAAATGGGATGAAATTATAGGTCATTTTGATTGGAAAGGATGTTTTGAGATGATTGGAAATATTAGATTTTTGAGTTTAGTTCAAAGTTTGGAAGTTATCATTGGTTGCTTATGTATGAAGTTACACATGCCAAAACACAAGGGATTTGTGCACAAGAAGTTTCTAACAAGTTCTAGATGGTTCCATGAGCATCTATATATTGAGTAGGGTGGATCCAATCATTGGTTGGTGATTCATTTTGGTTGAAACTCATAGTTGCATCACATTCCTCAATTTTGCAAATTCACACCAAAACTCTATCAAATCTTCATCATTCTTCAAAATTCTTGATTCTATCATCATCTACATTCATCATAGAGAAAGTTTCCATCAAGATCTGGTTGAATTGAAGCAGAATTCGTGTGCTACCAAGTGTATCATCCAAATTGCAAAAGGAAGTGGTTACAAGAATCCAAGGGGTTTAAGCAAGAACTAGTGCATACAGAATCAAGATCTTGGTCAATTGATTGCCATTGGAGCATTGCTGAGCTTGAAGTGGTGATTTCATCCCTCTGTTTTCAACTTTAAACCAGGTTAGTATTTCTATCGAATTGGCTTAATTTAGTTAGCATGATGTAGGTTGGTTAGGATAAGAATGACCTAGGTAGTTAGAGGAATAATTCTGGAGAGTTTGGCTGAATTTCATGGAGGTTTTTACATGAGCACCAAAACTGTTTTGACTTAGAACACTTAGGTTAGGGCATGTTAATCTTAGCTAGATAGATTAGAGTGATCAGCATAACATGTAGAACATATTAGTGTAAGAGTTAGCAAGAATCCTCAAGGTTGATCTCAGTGTAAAGTGTTGAAACCAAGGTCTTCTACCTATCGGGTTTGGCTCTAGATTGAGTTTTAGAGAAAACTGAAACCATGGTTGTGTAGAGGAGAAGATGTAGAGCAATTTTGCTTTTTATGGCTCTGAATTTCATGGAGAAACGAAGCTGTATGAGAGGGTGGAAGTCTGGTTCATGAAGCTTCGTGCATGGTTCATTAATGGTGAAACCCTAGCTCTTTGGAGAAGAAACATGGTGAGCGTTGGATGAAATCTTCTGAGTTGACTGAAAAACGCATCCAATGGCCAGGATTTGAAGTTGAGAAAGAGAGGGAAGACTGAAACGTGAAACGCACCGTTTCACTTATGTCTTCAGACTGGGCCTAACCAATTGCTTTTCACACCACCATTCACCAAGGCCCAAACCAATTGACCTATATTTCTTACTTTCTGCACCGTTTTTGTTTTTTTATTTTTCTTTTGAGTTTTCTGATTAGTTGGGCCCATACGCGCCTTGCTATGCGCACCCCCAGTCTGGGCCCATCATCCATTTTTCAACTGAAATAATTACTGACTGCACCCCTAACCTCATCTAATTCATTTTAATTTAATTCATTTTTTCTTAATTCTTTGAAAATTCCTAACAAATTGAAAATTCCATATTTTTAAATGGTTGTTTTTGCATCTTTTTCATATTTCTGTTAAGAAAATTGTCATGTAATAAAATTAGCATTTTATTTTATTTTTGCATTTTTAGTATATTTTTCTTTTAAATAGGTTTTAAATGATGTTTAGTTTAATACTTGATCTTGTTAATTTTAGTTTAGCTAGATCCTTTTATATTTTGGACCCATTCTTTTTAGAGTACTTCACTTAGGACTTTAATTTTCATATGAGATTTAATTCATGATTTTAGGACTAAATTGTAGATGGTCTGTTTAGGTGTGATTAGGAGAATCAAAACTAGGGTTTAGATATAACATAGGTGTGATAAATCATTTCTTTTAGGAGTTGTAGTTTGAATTTTGAGGTATGTGACTATAGGGGTATTATGGGTAGATAATAGATCCCTTAGAAAATAGTAGGCTTCCCCTATTCTACTATTACTATTAGTATATTTCCTGTATTGGCTTGATTGTGTGGTGTGCCCTCTCTAGGGTTATTATTTGACTATGTGGGGTATTGGGCCTGCTTGGGTTTGGGTTTGAGCTGAAGACTTTGATGATGAAGCCCATTGAAGACTAAGAGAATGAAGACCAATTCCCAGAGTTGGTGAAGAGCATCTTGTTGGCAGCTGTTGAGGAGTGTAGGATCTAGGAGTTAGGCAGAGCTCTAGAATAGCAACTTGATTCACAAACATGGAAGGTCTTGTTTGCCTCCATTCTTTCTCTATGATTCAAAGTCTCTTTTAAATTCCACCTCCTTCCTTTGGAAGGATTAGTGAATGTATTTAAAAGATAAAACTTTTGAGGGAAAACTGTCAGTATCATGTTAACAGTCAGTGAGCCACCCTTGGTAGGCAATTGACTGTTTGACATCCATTTCATCTTGTTGACTGATATTCATCTTGGAGATTGGGACTTGAAGAAAAGCCATTGAAGATTGAAGATAGAGACCTTGCTTGAAGACAGATGTTGATGAAGACTGCTTTTGCTGTTTATGATTCTTGATGTATTGTTTGAATTCCCCTGACTGTATTGCTTGTTGTTTAACCTGTTAGGTTGAAAGTGAATTATGTTCACTTTTGCCTGTTGTTTTCTAGGTTCGAGGTTGAGTGGGACTCCCTTGCCTCGCTTGTATTGCTGCATCCATGCATTTTACTGCTTTATTGTATATATGCTATTGTTTTTGTTTCCGTTTATCCCTTAGGATCTCTGTTTCTCTCTGTGCAAGAGAGGAGCATGATAGACATTAGGTCTTAACCCATGCATGATAACACTAGGTTAGTTTGATTCCCTTTTCAACCATAGGTTAGAGTTCCGTCTCTTCTTTCTCAAAACAAACAGAAAAGCACAATAAATATTTCAAACACAATAAAAGACACTTCTTCCGTAAAAGAATGTGAACTCATCAAAACGTCAATTTTTGTCCGCTTGGACCAATAATCGGAAAAACCCTTTTTCAGAAGGAATAAAAACAATCAAGACAGACTTGTGTCGTACGTGGCCCGAACTACGTTTGCTCTGATCTTTCATGCTGTATGAAAGTACGTAGGCATAGGATGCGATATCCTAGCGAGCAACCTTCCCCTCCTTTCCAGTAGGTAGGCGAACTACGTTGACTCTGATTTCTCGTTCCAGACGGGAATACGTAGGCATAAAGTGCGATACTTTTCCAAGTCTTTTTCTTTTCTTTTAACCCCTGACCTTTAGAGTAGATAGAATAACAATCCGTACCAGAAAACAAGCGTGGATCCCGTCGAGTACGACGGACGTGAGGGGTGCTAATACCTTCCCCTCGCGTAACCGACTCCCGAATCCAGGATTTGGTTGCGATGATCATTCCTTTCCCCGTTTTGCGGTAGGTTTACCTCGAGCGTTTCCTTTCCCTCCGTTGGGATAAATAACGCACGGTGGCGACTCTTCTGTTCAGCCGGCGCCGATTTTCGCAGTAGCGACACTAAGGAGCATTGAGGAGCATAGTAGAAGACTTGAAGATGGATTGAGGAGCTTGAGAGCTTGATCTTTTTTTGTTTTGTTATTGTTTAGGGTTAGGGATTAGGAAGAGTTTAGACTTAGATAATTTCTTTCTTAAACATGGATGGTATCTGTCACCTCCATTCCTCCCTGTGATTCAAAGTCCTTCCATGGTATACACCTCTCTCCTTTGGAGGGATAAGTGATGTACCTAGGAAGTAGAACTTTTGAGGGAACCATTCCTTTGATGTTGAACCCTTATAGGTCACCTTTGGTGGTCAATAAGCAGTTCAATATCCCCAGCTTATCCAGTAAGTGATTTCCTCTGGTTTGGTTACCTTGAGAGATGTTGAGCCTGAGTTTGAAGATGAAGACTTCATTGAAGAGTATTGAAGAGGATGAATCCTTGAGTATTTCCATTCCAGCTGAAGCTTGAAGAGCAACAGGAGCAAGTTGATACTTGAAGACCCCTGAAGATTAGGTGAAGCCTGAAGGTGGAGTTGATCAAGAAGCTGAAGCTTAGAGGAGAAGATAAGTTGAAACTTATGTTGAAGGGTTGAAACCTGGAAAAGCAAATTGATATTTGTTAGGAGTGATTGAAGTCTGAAGACTGAGTTGCTGTTGGAATAGCTGAAGCTTGGAGTTGAGAGAGGAGTTGAGCTGCTTTCCTTTTTCTTTTCTGTATTGCTGTGTTTTGTTTGACTTGTTTGATGCATTAGAATAAGTCCATATCTAGAATAAGTAGAATCTAGGAGCATGATTGAACTAGAGGTTGAGTTGCTCCCTCTGCTTGTATTGTTACTGTGTGGCTTTGCTTGCGGGTATTCGGTAGAGCCCAGCTCCTTTGCCCTTGTGGTTTGTTTGCCTGATGGCATTTTATTTCATTTTATCTGTATGATTGCAGTTTACTGTTATTGCTTGATAGCATGTTGTTTATATTTCAGTATGATTACTGTTATCCATTCTGGCTTGAGGTTGAGATGAGCTTGTGGAGGCTGAAGCCCCACACACATTTCCTCCCTCACTTGCATTGCATGCATTTTACTGTTAAGCTGATGCTTTGTCTGTTTTGGTGTATCATTGACATGATCCCTTAGGACTCTCATTTCCTTTGATAAGGATTTGATGATAGAATTTTAGGTTGAAACCTATGCATGACAACTTCTAGGAGTTCCCTATTCAAACCTCGACCATAGGATGAATCCATGGCATGACAACAGTAGGACTTGATAGTCTCCCTCCTAGTTGGGCCTGTTCTCTTCTCATCTCAAAACAGTTTAAGATACAGTAATCATGAATGATTTCTTTCGTACGTTACGAGCCTTAAGCTATCTGAGAAAGGATTGTGGGAGAGTTTCTTTTCCGCAGTCTGGATGTTTAGTATGGTACCCTTTGGGTGACATGTGAAGCATTTACTCTCAGGTCATAGTCTCTAGTGCGATTGAAATTGCAAACACAATAAAAAACACTTCTTTCGTAAAAGACAGGAAATAAACCATAGTTTCCCGAACTACGTGAGCTCTGATCTCTCATGCCTGTTCAGAGTACGTAGGCACAAGATGGCGATGTCTTAGTGAGCTACCTTCCCCATAACCCGTCGTAGGCCGAACTACGTTGACTCTGATTTCTCATTCTCTGATGAGAATACGTAGGCATAAAGTGCGACGCTTTCCCGAGTCATATTTCTTTTCTGTTTCAGCCAGCCTTGATAGGTAGATAGAATAAAACCAACCCGTCCAAGTAAACACAACAAGCGAGGATCCCGTCGAGTACGACGGACGTGAGGGGTGCTAATACCTTCCCCTTGCGTAACCGACTCCCGAATCCAGACAATGGTTGTGACGACCTTGTCTTACCCTTTTTCGTCAGGTTTTTCCGATCGTTTCCTTTCCCGCTCTGAGGGATAAATAACGAAAGGTGGCGACTCTTCTGTTGTGCCGGCACCTTATTTTCGCGCAAGCGACAGCTGGCGACTCTGCTGGGGACGAAGCGATGGTTCCCTATGCGAGTCTCGCCTTGGATTTTCTTCCTAGCTGTCTGGGTCATCCCCAGCAGCTGGCGACTCTGCTGGGGACTCCAACGGTTCCCTATGCGAGTCAATCCTAACGCTTGTATGTTTACTTGTCGGGTTGCGTTTATTTATCGCATTTTACTTCTCGCACTTTATTTCCCGCATTTATATTCAGTATGATATGATTATCTGTGCTGTTGTGGGGTGGGAGTTCTGATGAGTGAGAAGCCAGACCCAGGCTTGAGTGCACTATAGACTTAGAGTGGAAATTAGTGGGCGTGTGCTTGCTTTGCAGGCACTAGTGTCTCATGAAATCCACGCTCAAACGAGGTTCATCCGGTTGGCTTCTCTTTCAACCCTTTGGGTTGAGACGGTTGCTGGTTTGGTGGATTGTCGACTTTGGGGACCGATCATTTGTGATTCAGCTAAGTGAGGCCGCTTCATGAGCTGGTGATGCCACACCTTTTGGGTATTGTATCACCCCTCTTGAAAGTCTGTGACGCTGATGAACGCATAGGATGCCGTACCTTGAGTCAGTTTAGGTCCATACCTGTGAGCAGGGTTGGGTTTATTGCAGGAAACTTTGACCTTCAGACTACCTGGTTTTCTTGACAGTGAATCAGTTTTGTTGGTACCAGGGTTTCTCAGTTGCAGATTTGTCTGTTCTTGATAGAGCAGGTTTTGATCAGAGGATCTTATCATCAGGTGTATGGCTGTTCTTGATAGAGTAGAGTATTGTCATCAGTTGTTTGTTCTTGATAGAGCAGACTTTTGGGGTCTGAAGATCTCATCAGCAGATGTTGTTTGTTCTTGATAGAGCAGATTTTTGGGGTCTGAAGATCTCATCAGCAGATGTTGTTTGTTCTTGATAGAGCAGATTTTTGGGGTCTGAAGATCTCATCCGCAGATGTTGTTTGTTCTTGAAAGAGCAGATTTTTTGGGTCTGAAGATCTCATCAGCAGCTGTATGTTTGTTCTTGATAGAGCAGATTTTTGACTGGGGTCTGAAGACCTCATCAGCAGATATTTCTTGATCATACATCAGAGGTCCTTATTATCATACATTTGTTCTTGACAGAGCATAATTATGATCCTGTGAACATGGTCCTATCAGATGGTTGTTCTTGGCAGATCAGATTTGTGGTCCTACACCGGGGTTTTCTTCTTAGCAGTGGTCGTGGTTTTGTTGATACAGAATCTCCACAGCACCAGTTACCTGGATCTATTATTGCATGATTTCATTTTGCATTAGTTTGCATGTTCATTTGCATTTCATTAACGTGTGTCTGTGTTGCAGGTACCGTTTTCCCCGATCCAGGATTTCTTGCCTCCTATTGTATTGTTATGGGCTCTTTGAGGAAGACCGTGGCTTACAAGTTCCCTGCTCCTGACGTGGTTAAGCTGACTGGTTTGATAGCTCTAGCAGATGATTCTGTGAAGGATCAGTTCAGGAAGTCTTACGGCAGGTTGCTCAGTTTGGTTCATAAGCCTTCTGTGTTCGAGTTGAATGGGTTGCATGCTCTGCTGCAGTTCTACGACCCTCCGCTGAGATGTTTCACTTTTCAGGACTTCGTTCTCGCACCTACGCTGGAAGATTATGCTGATTTGCTAGGTGTACCTATCAAGAGGAAGATGCCTTTTATCCACATGGATGCTGAGCCCGATCTGGCTGGTTTAGCTCCTTCACTTCATTTGGACGCCTCCGAGTTAGTATTGACTAGTTGGAACAAGGTTCCTGGGTTTTCATTGCAGTTTCTGGTAGGTAAAGCTCAGCAGTGTGCCAAGGACGGATGTTGGGTCGCGTTCAATGCTATCCTCGCTCTATGCATATACGGAATTATTCTGTTCCCCAACATGCCCGATTTTGTAGACCTTGATGCGTTTCACATCTTTGCTTCGGGGAATCCAGTCCCTACTTTGATAGGAGATGTCTATCACTCAGTCCACTACAAAAACGAGAACCGAAGGGGGAAGAATGTCTCGTGCTGTGTACCCTTGCTGTACAAATGGCTTGAAAGTCATCTGCCCAAGAGGGGTCCTTTTGTCTTGTCTGCAGCCACAGTTGAGTGGCCTGAGCGTCTGATGAGTTTATCTGCAGAGGATATTGACTGGTTCGATAGAGACAGGTTGGGTACTGAGGTGATCTTCAGTTGCAGCGGGTTTCCAAATGTACCTCTGATAGGTAGGAAGGGTTGTATAAACTACAATCCATCATTGCTGGTTCGACAGTTCGCGTATGCCTTGAGGACTCCGCCGAAGGATGAAGAGGTACAGGAATCTCTGTACCTCACTGGTACTCTAGAGGGGGATCTGCTGTCCAAGCTTCAGCGCGCGTGGAATGGTATCAGTAAGCGAGGAAAGCCTTTGCTGGGAAAAAGCAACAATCAAGCCTACCCTCCGTATTTGACTTGGATCAGAGCCAGGGCCAATGCTATAGGGATGCTGTTTCCTCATGCCAAGCCAGAAAGTCCTCCAATGATCTAAGAGCCTACTATTGTGCCCATTCAGCAGCATAACTAGGTATTAGCTGAGCGGGATGAATTGAAGCGGGCGAACAAAGAACTGGAGAAGGAATTGGCTCAGCTCCGAAGCGAGAGGAACGAAGCCGTTCATTCTTTCAAAAGGCAGACAGAGTTGGTGAACCAGCTAGGTATGGACCTGACTAAGCAGATAGTCGAGTGTGAACGCATGGGTCGAGACTTCAAAGCTGTCAACGACGTACTGGCTACAAAGAAGCAGCACTTGGACGAAGCATATCGGAGGATATCCAAGTTCAACCAGCACTGGAAGGCTTCCCTGGCCACCAGGAAAGAGCGAGAAGATAAGATGATGTTGCAGATCTCCAAGCTGGAAGCCGAGGTGAAGGACAGTGAAAAGAGGTTTGATGAAGAAATCGCCCGCAGATACGCCGCCGAAGGCCAGCTCAACAAAGCTCTCGCTAACCTGAAGGAGCGCAAGCTGACGTTTGAGTCCAAAAAGCGAAAATTAGAAGATTGCTTCGGCGAAGGAGCATGGGAAAGTTCAGTTCAGGGACTTCAATATACCATTGTGCAGAGGGAATTACTCGTCGAGGGGTTGCTCACTCTGCCAGATCATCCAGAGACGAAGGAGTTGTTAGAAGAGTATCGCGCCCGTGGTCGTACTTGACTATTTGTATTCCTTTTGTTTTGATCATTGTTGTATGCTGACCATCACCAGGCTTGTTGGCTGAGGTCACGCTGTTGATTCGTCTTGTACTCGCTGATGTTATGTACTGCCTTGATAGGCTTTCTTTATATATGAGATTGTTGTTTCCATGATTGGGCTCGGACTTCTTCTTCTTATTATTATCAACACTGGCACTCAGGCACTAGGATCAGGGAAATCTCCCAAAGACACAGACACACGCATGCATTTGCATGGCGAGCACACAGACACACGCATGCATTTGCATGGCGAGCATTTTGTTGTTTTTCCTAACCTTTAGTGTTTACAAGTTTTTTCAGGTTTACAGGTCCCAGGCTGTTCCCGGTGGTTCCAGGATTGATCAGAGACTAATTCACCGTTATCCGACTAGAGCTAACCAAACCAGGATCATGGATCAAGTGCAGACAGATGTTCAGGAGCTCCGCGAGAGGATGGATCGCTTCATGGAACTCATGCAAGTGCTCGCCAATGGTCAGGACCAGCTCAGGACTTTGGTTCAGCCTTTGATCTCCAGGGTTGATAGCAACGACATACTCCATGGCGGGGCCGTGCCTACTCCTCCACCAGTTGATACTCCGCAGAATGGTGTCCCCGTGGCCGGGGGCAACGGCAGCGCTAATGGCAATGTGATGGCCAATATCGGACTCAATACGACGGGCGTCGGTAATGGGAGTCTGGGAGCTAATGTCAACATCGGGCCGGGCAACGGCAATGCAGGCATCGAGAATCTGTTGGTGCCTCAACCATGGCTTGAGGATCATCAGGATGATGTGTTCTCTCAAAGAGGTGCTGAAGGGGAGCTGAATGCTGAAGCGCGGCTTAGATTCAAAGCACTTGAAGATAAAATGAGAGATATTGAGAATCAGAATACTTTGTGCGTTGATATGTCCAAGCTGGGATTAATTGCTGATTTTAAGGTACCTCCTAAGTTCAGGGTGCCTGACTTTGAGAAGTATAAGGGCACCACCTGCCCTCGTGTCCACCTTAGATCGTACTACAGGAAGATGTCTGCTTATTCCGAAGACGAGAAGCTGCTGATGCACTTCTTCCAAGACAGCCTTTCCGGGCCATCCCTCGAGTGGTACATGGGTTTGGATCCCACTAGCGTGCGCACATGGAAAGACCTCGCTGAAGCATTTGTCCACCATTACCAGTACAACAGCGACTTGGCCCCGAACCGGGTTCAGCTCCAGAACCTGTCGCAGAGGAATAATGAAGGATTTAAGGAGTACGCCCAGCGGTGGCGTGAGTTGGCAGCCCGGGTTCAGCCGTCGATGGTTGAACGCGAGCTCGTGCAGATGTTTGTGGCTACCCTCCCAGGGGTTTACTATGAAAAGTTAGTCAGCGGTATGTCTGGGACGTTCTCAGCTCTCATTATCATGGGCGAGCATGTCGAGAATGGAATCAAGATCGGGCAAATTCAAGGTGAATCATCCTCAGCTGGAGGAGGCGGAAAGAAACCTTATGCTGGTAAAAGGCGATAAGGAGAGACGAACGCTGTGACCAACGCTCGAAGAAAGGGCAAGGGCCCTCAGCAGCAGATAGCCAGTATAAATATCCCAGCAGCTCCGCAGCAGCAGCAGCAACCGAATCAACAGGGGTATAGAAAGTACCAGAATCGGGCATCTCTGGCAAACCGTCACTTCGAAGCACCGCCTATGTCGTACGCGCAACTCTTGCAGACTTTGCTTCAGCTTCAGTTTGTTCAGAAGAGGACGATGGCTCCCTTGATAGGGGCACCTCCACCAGGGTACAACGCAAATGCCACTTGCGACTTCCACTCAGGGGCACCAGGCCACACGATCGAGAACTGCAAAGCCTTTAAGCACAAGGTGCAGGACTTGGTAGATGCCAAGATCATTAACTTCTCCGATAATGTGCCTAATGTCACGAAAAATCCCATGCCGAATCATAGGGGAGGCGGAGTGAACGCCATTATCGAAGAAGAGAATGCAGATCTATTGACTGATGTCAGAGACCTAAGGACGCCGCTTAGCTTCATTAAAGCTAAGTTGCTGAAAAGAGGGTTCTTTACAGGATGTGGAGAGTTATGCATGGACTGTGCTACACATTCTGATGGATGTGAGCAGCTGGTTGAAGGAATTCAAAGCCTGATGGCTGAATGTATTCTGCAGTTTAGTCGGAGGGCTGAAAGTGTATCAGGAGAGGTAGTGTTGAAGCAGGCCGATGAAGTCGCCACCATCACCATCCCTCGCCGGCCGATAACCATTTCTGCGCCCAGACCGCCTACAATCATTATTACCAAAGCCGGGTCGATACCCTTCAAGAGCACTAACGCCGTTCCGTGGCATTATGGGGCTGAAGTCTATTGCAACGGGCAAAAGTTGGAGCTGGAACCGTATGGGTCGACTGTGGAGAATCTCGCAGGAATCAGTGGTATAACTCGCAGCGGAAGAGTGTTTGCACCGCCAGAGGTCGTGGCAGATAAAGCGGTCAGAGCTGATGCGACCGATAAGGGTAAAAGCAAAGTCGTCGAAGAGGCCCCGTGTGGGGTAGAGAAAGATTTGCTTATCAAAGACGCCGAGGAGTTTATGCGGCTGATCAAAAAGAGCGACTACAAGATTGTAGACCATCTCCATCAGACGCCTTCGAAGATTTCTATTCTCAACCTGTTGCTGTGTTCTGAAGTACACCGCAACGCGCTGCTAAAGGTATTGAACGCTGCCTACGTACCGCAAGAGATATAGGTAAATCAGCTAGAAGAGGTGGTAGCCCACGTTAACGCTGGCAATGGGCTAGGATTCACAGGTTTAGAGCTGACGCCAAAAGGGAGGAATCACAACAGCGCCCTGCACATCTCGATAGAGTGTAGGGGAACAATCATGTCGCACGTGCTGGTGGACACGGGTTCGTCGCTTAATGTGCTTCCGAAGAAGGCATTAATGAAAGTGGACACTCGTGGGGTGATCTGCACACCCAGTGATCTGGTGGTGAAAGCGTTCGACGGGACTAAACGCCACGTTTTCGGGGAGGTGACCCTGCCGATCCAAGTCGGTCCGGAAACGTTTGATACGGTCTTTTATATCATGGACATCATGACTGCCTACAATTGCCTCTTGGGCCGGCCATGGATCCATGTTGTTGGTGCCGTGACCTCCACGTTGCACCAAAAGCTCAAATATGCTGTCGGAGGAAGCATAGTAACCGTGTGTGGCGAGGAGGACATAATGATGAGCCATTTGTCATCCTTTAAGTATGTTGAAATGGATGGCGAAATCCATGAAACTCTATGCCAGGCATTCGAAGCCGTCAAAGTGAAAGAGGTAGCTCCTGTAGTCACAGAAAAGCCAGAGATGAATCTCTCCTAGTTCAAAGAAGCTCGGGCCGTCGTCCAAGCTGGATCTACCCCAGGCTGGGGGCATATTTTGGAGATACCGAACAAGCAGGATAAGTTTGGGTTGGGGTATTCTCCTGAAGCTGAAGCTTCTTCTTCTTCGTCTAGCAGTACGTCTTGGGGTAAGGGGCCGATCCTATTTACCAGTGGCAGAGTGATTTTCGAAAGCATCAACGCGGCGTCTGAAGACAGCGGGGATAACGATTGTGATCTCCACTCTTGGATTCAGCCAAGCAAGTCGGGCAAGGGCCTCAGCAATTGGACCATCAAGGATATCATCCAGCTGACAAGTGAAGAGTAATTATTTACTTTTTCCAATCATTGTACAACCCTATGTCCTACCCGGGGCATAGCGGTTTTATTGTCAGGGCCTTGTTGGATTATGTACATGCATTTTGTTAATAAATCAAAGGCGTTTTCTTCGTATTCAAATATTGTGATCTCTGTTATTCCTGTTTTATATTTGTTTTGAAAAACAGTAAAATGGCAATGGGGTTTGTGCTAACCTGCATATTCTTGTTTTAAACTTAACCCTTGTTATTGCAGGATCCACATAACAGATGACATCGACTCTGGACCTTCTACGACTCACTTCGACTTCGATTGCTCGATCTATCAAGCCGAAGAAGAGATTAATGAAGACGAAGACCTTCCTGAAGAGTTGGCTCGCTTGTTGAAACAAGAGGAAAAGGTTATTCTGCCTCATGAGGAGGAGATCGAAATCGTAAATCTGGGTTCTGAAGAGCTCGTCAGAAATGTCAGGATAGGGGTTGCGTTGCAGAGTGATGTCAAGCAGATATTGGTCGAGATGCTAAGAGAGTATAGTGACGTCTTTGCTTGGTCATACGAAGATATTCCCGGACTTGACACGGACATCGTGGTCCACCGCTTGCCGCTGCGAGAAGATTGCCCTCCCGTCAAGCAGAAGCTTAGGAGGACGAGACCAGACATGGCCGTTAAGATCAAAGAAGAAGTGCAGAAACAACTTGATGCTGGCTTCTTAGCGGTCACTACTTACCCTCCGTGGGTCGCCAACATAGTGCCTGTACCGAAGAAGGACGGTAAGGTACGCATGTGCGTCGATTATCGGGATTTGAATAGGGCGAGCCCTAAAGATGATTTCCCGTTGCCTCATATCGATGTGTTGGTCGACAACACAGCCCAGTTCTTCGTGTTTTCGTTCATGGATGGCTTCTCCGGTTATAACCAGATCAAGATGGCACCGGAGGACATGGAGAAAACGACGTTTATCACCCCATGGGGAACATTTTGCTATAAGGTAATGCCCTTCGGTATGAAGAACGCAGGGGCCACTTACCAACGAGCAATGGTAACTTTGTTTCATGATATGATTCATCATGAGATCGAGGTCTATGTTGATGACATGATTGCAAAGTCCCAAACGGAGGAAGAGCATCTGGTCAACTTATTGAAGCTTTTTGAGAGGCTTAGGAAATTCAGGTTGAGGCTGAATCCTAACAAATGCACTTTCGGAGTGCGTTCCGGAAAGTTACTGGGGTTTATCGTTAGCGAACGAGGTATTGAGGTTGATCCTGCGAAAATAAAATCCATTCAAGAAATGCCAGCGCCGAAAACAGAAAAAGAAGTTCGTGGTTTCTTGGGCCGAATAAACTACATTGCAAGGTTTATCTCTCAGCTCACGGCCACGTGTGAACCGATGTTCAAGCTTTTAAAGAAAGATCAGGCGATTACTTGGAATGAGGATTGCCAGAAGGCATTCGATAAGATAAAGCAGTATCTTCAAGAACCTCCAATCTTGATACCCCCAGTGGCTGGACGGCCACTAATCATGTACTTGACAGTTCTTGAGAATAGTATGGGGTGTGTTCTCGGTCAGCACGACGAGACGGGCAGAAAGGAGCATGCCATTTACTACTTGAGTAAAAAGTTCACTGACTGTGAATCTCGATACTCGATGCTGGAGAAGACGTGTTGTGCACTAGCCTGGGCTGCCAAACGTTTACGACAGTACATGCTCAATCACACCACCATGCTGATTTCGAAGATGGATCCGATCAAGTACGTCTTCGAGAAGCAGGCTCTTTCGGGCAGGATTGCCAGATGGCGAATGGTGTTAACGGAATATGATATTCAGTACGTGTCCCAAAAGGCCATCAAGGGCAGCATACTGTCTGATTACCTTGCCGAGCAGCCGATCGAGGATTACCAGCCGATGAAGTTCGAATTCCCTGACGAGGATATTATGTTTCTCAAAGCGAAGGACTGCGATGAGCCGTTGCCCGACGAGGGGCCAGATAGGAAATCCCAGTGGAAATTGATATTCGATGGGGCGGTTAATTCCTATGGAAGTGGCATCGGGGCTATCATCACGACTCCCCACGGATCCCACATCCCGTTTACTGCGAGACTGACGTTTCCAGTCACCAACAATGAGGTGAAGTACGAAGCATGCATCATGGGTCTAGAAGAGGCAATTGATTTGAGAATCAAGAACCTAGACGTATATGGTGACTCAGCGCTTGTGATCAACCAAATTAAAGGGGAGTGGGAGACTCGTCAATCGAATTTGGTGCCATACATGAACTATGCCAGAAGGCTACTTCCTTTCTTTGATCGAGTGGAGCTCCATCATGTGCCCAGAGCGGAAAATCAGATGGCTGATGCCTTAGCCACGTTGGCTTCAATGTATAAAGTCAATTTTTGGAATGAGGCTCCAAGAATTGTCCTTTCGCGTCTTGATAGACCGACGTTTGTCTTTGCAATCGAGGAAGCCGCCGACGGCAAGCCATGGTTCCATGACATCCAGACTTTCCTTATGACTAAGGAATATCCTGCGGGTGCGTCAACCCAGGATAAGAAGACTCTGAGGAGGCTGTCTGGCAATTTTTATCTCAATCCTGATGGAGTGTTGTATAAGAGAAACCACGATCTCGTGCTACTCAGATGTGTAGATGAGAAAGAGGCGAGTATGCTCATGGAAGAAGTCCATGAAGGCACATTTGGTACGCACGCCGGCGGGCATGCCATGACGAGAAAGATCCTGAGAGCAGGATACTACTGGCTGACGATGGAATCGGATTGCTTCAGATTCGCGAAGAGATGTCATAAATGCCAGATTTATGCTGATAAAGTTCATGTGCCGCCGTGCCCGTTGAATGTCATGTCCTCCCTGTGGCTGTTCTCCATGTGGGGCATCGACATGATAGGCAAGATCGAGCCCACTGCATCTAACGGTCATCGCTTCATTCTAGTAGCTATCGACTACTTCACCAAGTGGGTGGAGGCAGCCTCGTATGCTAATGTGACCAAGCAGGTGGTGGCTAAATTCATAAAGAGGGACATCATCTGTCGTTACGGAATTCCCGAGCGGATCATTTCTGATAATGGTTCGAATCTGAATAACAAGATGATGAAGGAGCTGTGCCAGAGTTTCAAGATCGAACACCACAACTCATCTCCTTACCGGCCGAAGATGAATGGCGCCGTTGAAGCAGCCAACAAGAACATAAAGAAGATTGTTCAGAAGATGGTTGTGACGTACAAATATTGGCACGAGATGCTTCCATTCGCACTACACGGTTATCGTACAACGGTACGTACGTCAACCGGGGCAACTCCTTTCTCCTTGGTGTACGGTATGGAAGCTGTCCTACAGTTAGAAATGGAGATCCCTTCTTTGCGAGTTTTGGTTGATGTGAAACTCGACGAGGCAGAATGGATTACGAATCGTCTAAACCAACTCATCCTGATGGACGAGAAGAGGTTAGCGTCGATTGCATTTGGTCGTCTGTACCAAATCCGAATGAAGAAAGCTTATGATAAGAAGGTGCGTCCTAGAAGCTTTCAGACGGGTGATCTCGTCCTGAAGAAGATTCTTCCTCCACACTCCGATCACCGGGGCAAGTGGACTCTAAATTACGAAGGTCCGTACGTTGTCAGCAAGGTCTTCTCGGGAGGAGCTTTGTTGTTATCCACGATGGATGGTGAAGATTTTGCATCCCCGGTGAACGCGGACGCAGTTAAAAAATACTTTGCTTGAAAGCGACCCGCTGGACAAAAAGGGGCATCCCGGCGAACCAAAAACAGAATAAAAGGTTCGGGCAAAAATTAGGGATATAAAGTAAAAAAGGTACACCCGCGAAGTCGAAAACCTACACTGGGCGGCTTCGGCAAAAAAGGGTATCTCGGTGAACTGAAAACCCGCAAAGGGCGGTTCACGCAAAAGTTAGGGATTAAGAAAAGCAAATGACTGCATTCCGCGTGTGGACTTTCTTTGTTTAGTGGTTCGGAGGACCTGAAGGTCGTTTATCTGAATCAATCTCTTCCGAAGCTGAAGCGTCGGAGAAGTATCGAAGTCGAGTGGGTCTTAGAGGGATCAACTCATGGTGTTCGTCTACGCCTCGTTGCCGACATTTGTATATACTGATGTATATTTATGTTTTATTTTTTGTGCGGCTTCCTCATTCCAGGAGCTTGCCTCTGTTGTAAAACATTTTTACCCGTTCAGGGGTTCGTTATCAATAAAATGCCTACTATTCAGCAATTTTGTTTGCCTGTTTAGCATTTATCTGTTTTGTTCGCGAAAAAGAACGCCGATGTTTTTGATAAAATGCACATACATAAACTTACTGGCCTAGGCCACTGATTGTTGAAACAATTAATTACTTGAATATTGTCACGAGATAATAACCTTGATAGGTCCCTTTGAGAAGGGTATCTTGTCTGTTTGTTTGTGTTGTTACAGGTGTAGCATATTCCAGACAGTGCGCCGTGCGCATCCACGAAGCAGGATGATTCCTCCTTCTCCAGCAGAGTTCAGTAGCCTCTCCCCGCAGAGTCTGAACGCGAGATAATGAGCATTGATATGTCTCCCCAGGCAGAGATGATTCCCTCCCCAAGCAGATGCGTCCTGAAGGAACGTCATCCCCTCAGCTGAGTCAGGCGCCGAAGCATGAATTCTCCCCCAGCACCGGGTTACAAGTGCAGGTTTCGTACGCCGAAGTATGCAGCAACTGATGGTGCCAGACTGAAGTCTCCAGCGGAATTGAAATTCCCCACCAGAGTTGTACTCTCCCTCGAAGTCGGATGATTCCTTCTTCCCCAGCGGAATTGAAATTCCTCACCAGGGTCGTACTCCCTCCAGCGAAGCAGAATGATTTCTTCTTCCTCAGCCGAGTTGGCAGATCCCCAAGAGAGCCGAATCCTTGGAAGTTGCTCAGACCATGATTGGTTTCTTCCCCAGTAGAGTGTTGAACAGCTGAAGTTGTTTCCCCACAGAGGTGTTATCTCCAGAGAAGTAGCCGAGACGGCCATGCAGTTTATTCCCGCGATTGACATCGTTTTCTCTCAACAGGTCTAGGTTCCCGTAGAGCTTCGTTCCCCTGCAGCAATCAACTGAAGTTGTTTCCTCCGCAGCAGTCAACTGAAGTTGTGTCCCCTGCGGAGTCCAATTGAGAGTGGCGTGACCTTGTTCTCCTCAGCAGGATGATTCCTCTATCTGAGTAGTTCTTTCTCCTTGACAGGAGGATTCTCCCTTCGGCATTTATTTTGCTGACGGGATCGCATCATTGTGCATGATTGCATAGCATTTATCATAAACGCATAACATTTCCACCGTGTGGAGCATTGTGCCATTGCTGAAGCATATGCATAATAAACATGATCTAGGTTGTTACCGTTCTTGTTTTGCAGGTGTTCCGCCACAGAATTAATGGCTCAGGATGATTCCTGACATTCTCCCCAACGAAGTCGCTTATCCAAGATGATTCTTGAGATCCCCAGCGAGGTCATCGGTTCAAGATGATTCTTGAATTCCTCAGCAGGGCCGTTTGCTTAAGATGATTCTTAAGACCTCAGTGCAGTCTCCAGAGTTGGTTGCTCAAGTTGATACTTAGAGTCCCCAGTGAAGGTTGCCCAGGATGATTCCTGAAGCCCCAAGAGAGCCGAATCCTTGGAAGCTGCTCAAGCCATGATTGGTTTGTCCCCAGCAAGAGTTGCCCAGGATGATTCCTGAAATCCCCAACAGAGCATTCGCTCAGGATAATTCCTGAAATCTCCAGAATGGTTATCGGTTCAAGATGATTCTTGAAGTCCCTGGCGGAGGTATTCGTCCAAGATGATTCTTGAAGTCCTCAGCAGAGTTGATTCATCCAGAATGATTTCTGGACCCCCCGGAGTGGAGTTACTTGATAGATCTCCAGAATCCCCAGCGGCGAAGCGTCCTCCCCAGCAGGTTTTCTAACGGCGAAGTTGAAACCTCCCTTGAAGACTCCATGATTGAAGTCTGACCGTGTTAATGAAGTAGTTCTCTCAGCTGATGCGGAATGCCTGATGGCATGATCAACCTGATGGTTGAAGTCCGGCTGATGCCCGACAAATTTCTCTGAATGCCTGATGGCATGGTCAACCTGATGGTTGAGGTCCGGCTGATGCCCGACAGTGTTCTTTGAATGCCTGATGGCATGATCGACTATGTATTACCGGTTACCGTGTGACCAATTCCCCAATGAAGTTTCTTCACCCTGGCGGCGAGGTCAGACGATATTGAGAGTTGACGGCGAAGTCCGATTATGTTGAGTTTCTGACGGCGATGTTGGGTGCTTCTCAGAGTATGTTGGTTCTCCGGCAGCGATGTTGGATGTTTTTTTCCGATGGCGATGTCAGATTTTTTAGTTTTCCAGCGGCGATGTTGGGTATTTTGGTTGTTCGACGGCGATGTCAGACCCTTTGTAGCTCCAGCGGCGATGTTGGATGTTTGTTTCCGACGGCGAGGTCAGATTCTTTTGTTGCTCCAACGACGATGTTGGGTGTTTTGTTTCCGACGGCGATGTCAGAGTCTTTAGTTCTCCAGCGGCGATGTTGGAGGTTTGTTTCTGGCGGCGATGTCAGGTTCCTTAGTTACCCAGCGGCGATGTTGGATGTTTGTTTCTGACGGTGATGTCAGGTGTTTCTCAGGATGTTTGTTTCTAACGGCGATGTCAGGTGATTTAGTTCTCCAGCGGCGATATTGGATGTTTGTTTCTGACGGCGATGTCGGGTGTTTCTCAGGATGTTTGTTTCTGACGGCGATGTCAGGTGATTTAGTTCTCCAGCGACGATATTGGATGTTTGTTTCCGACGGCGATGTCAAGTGATTTAGTTTTCCGGCGGCGATGTTGGATGTTTGGTTCTGGCGGCGATGTCAGGTGGTTTAGTTTTGCAGCGGCGACGTTGGATGTTTGTTTCTGGCGGCGATGTCAGATTCTTTAGTTCTCCAACGGCGATGTTGGGTGTTTCGATTGTCTGACGGCGATGTCAGATTCTTTAGTTCTCCAGCGGCGATGTTGGGTGTTTTGGTTGTCCGACGACAAGGTTCAGATCAGTATGTCTCCAACTAGTTGCCGTGCAGCTATTATTTCAGTTCAAAGATTTGTTCCCTCCAGAGTACCGTGTACTCGTGTAGTTGGCAAATTTCCGGGTTTATCAGTATTCAACCGTCTCGCACCTTGATTGGCTGAGAGCTGTTCGCTCCTCACCCAGTCAGGTTCAAGCCGTTTGAATAGGGGCAGCTGTTGCACCCCAAAATTTGACCAACATTTATTTACCCATCAAGAGTTGTATGAGACTTGGAAGCTAGCCAAGAAGGTAATTCAAAGATTCAAAGGTTGATACCTTTGTCAGAAAACTCAAGAGATCCTCAGAGAGATTGGTTGAAACCAAGGTTGTGTGCCTCATAACTTGAGAGTTGTGGGTGCTCGTCAGATGATTCTGAGACTATGAGGATGGACTTGAAGCTTTGATAAAGCTTATGAGATGTATTGAAATCCATCATGAAGCCTAGAGAGGCCATTGTACAAGAATTCAGAAGATTCAGCCATGAATGGTGGAATTAGGGTTTGACTGGGTCAACCCTAGGTCAACTGATGATTTGGAGAGGGTTGAGACCCAATCCAAGAGCCATGTGATCATGGAATGATGCATTGAGATGCTATAAGGATGATTCCTAGACCAACTCATCATGATTGAGGAGTTTGAGAGGTTTCAAGCTAGGGTTTCTAAGGATTGACAGTGTAAAATCCCCTAGTTTGATCCCTATCTTCAAGGCAGTTTATCTCAAGATGTGATTGTCATATCATCTTCCCCACAACATGAATGTTGTAGAGCTTATTCTTAGCTTTAATTTGAGTACTAGAAGTCCTTGATAGGATTTGTAGAGCTCAAGTTATGACTTTGACAAATTACAGGTCATCTGAGGTATGTGAATCTGGGTCCTTGAAAGTCACCCAACTTGCATCCAACTTTTGCCCTAGTAGGATGATTCCTATGGATTCTTGGTCAACATGAATGTTGAAGGTCATATTCTTAGCTTTCTAGAGAGTACTAGAAGTCCTTGATAGGATTTGTATAACTCAACTTATGGCTTTGACAAGTCAAGGGCATTTTGGTCATTTGGAGGTTATAGGTCATTTCAAGCATAAGGCCATATCTCCTAGTTCCAAGCTTCAAATGGAAAAATCTTCAACATAAAACTTGCTTAGAATGATGTTTTAAGGCTAGTAGGGAGGTCATGAGATGTTGAAAAGGCTTGTATCAAAAAGTGATAAAAATGGCCTAAAATGGAGGCATAAGTTAAATAAAGTGAGATTGAAAATTGGAAATCACAAGCTATAAATCCAAACCATGTCATGTAATAGGTCATTTTGACTCCAAATGACATTCTAAGAGCAATGGTTCAGCCACAATTTTGATTTGAGGCTTGGATCATAGGGCTGCTTTGGAATTGGATTACTTGCATATTAAGGTACCAAAGCAAAACAAGGCAAAACTCAATAAGCACATTGGTTATGCATTGCAACTTATCATAAATCTCATGTGGGGATAAATTCAAGTCAGAATTGGTTATCACAAGGAGCTTGGCATGAGATAGCATGTAAGGAGAATTGAAACCAAAATACCATGACATGAAAAGTTCAATTTCTCATTGGATGATCCTAGAGGGTTCTAGATGATTCTGAACCACTCTATATAACAAGTATAACTTGCTCAGATGCAAGGTTGGTGAGAATTGGTGCATGAAATAGAGAGTGAAATCCAAAATCTTCCATTGCAAGTCAAGTGCAATTTCTTCATTCTTCTTCATTCCCATCCCTTTTTTCTTCACAAACACTTTCCATAGATCCCTCTGAGTGTGTGCATACTGAATTGAAGTTACATTGATGGAGGATTGAAGGTGTTCCAATTGGATTTGCAAGAATCCATTCATCATCGAATCTTGAAGTGCAAGCTTTCTCCCTCAGATTTTTTGCAAACAGAAGTCTTATCTTCATCCAAGGATCATTTCTGAAGAGTTTCAAGCCTTGAAGTGAAGGATTTCATCATCTGCCATACCAAGAAACCAGGTTTGCAAAATCTCTTTCACCTCATTATTTAGGCATGGTTAGGTTGAATTATTAGTGTAGAATGGCTAGAGACCAATAGGTGATCAATTCTAGAGACTTAGAGAGTAATTGGTGAAGGTTGAATGTGTGACACCATTACTTTGATGAGCAAGAACTCGTGGCATGGTGAGAAAGAATGAGTGTTGGATAGCTTGCTTTAACCAGTGGAGTGAGGTGAACATTTTGATGCAAGAAAATCTAAGTTTGGTTGAAGTCGAGGATTGATCATATGTTGAGGTGCACTATCAGGTTGTATGATAGAGATCATTACAATGAAAACCAAGGTTAGGATTGTGATCAGGGAGAAAAACTGAGCAATTTAGTATTTTAGATTGTTGAATTTGATGCTGATTTGAGGTAACACGAAGGGATGGAAATCTGAGTATGGAGCTGTGTTTTCATGGG
Source organism: Lathyrus sativus (assembly GCA_963859935.3). Classification (NCBI taxonomy): domain Eukaryota; kingdom Viridiplantae; phylum Streptophyta; class Magnoliopsida; order Fabales; family Fabaceae; genus Lathyrus; species Lathyrus sativus. The sequence continues at coordinate 392,236,760 of OZ012736.1, forward strand.
GTTTCAGCAAAACCCTAGGTTGGAGGAAGAAGATGAAGTCTGGACCGTGAGATCATGCGCTGACTCTTGACCTGAGACCTAATCCAACGGCTCACGTTTAATTGAATTTTGAGAGGGAAAGCTGAGAGGCTGAAACGCACCGTTTCATTAAACGGTGGTTCTTGGGCTTGAGTGAATAATGGCTATCCCCACCCTCCATCAAGGCCCATTGCATGTTTGAACTATATTTCGTTTCTATTTGCACCGTTCCCCTTTTCATTTTCTGATCATTTTCTTAATTACTTTCTGATTGGTTTTGGGCCCAGCGCACATGCTATCTGAACCCCCCAGTCTGGGCCCAAGCGTGTATTGCATTGTATATGTTTACTGATTGCACCCCATTCTCATGTTTTCATATTATTTTTTCTCCATTTTCTTTCATACTTTGAAAAATCATAATAAATGGAAAATTAAACATTTTTTGATGGGAGTTTTTTTATCCTACTTCATATTTTTGTCTAGAAAAATATAAAATGAAAATATTTGTCATTTCATGCTTTTAGTATTTTTTGCATATTTTCTACGTTTATTGCATTTTATTTCTTTTATGTTGGTATATGAATTTGTAGAATTTTGTTTAGGTAGTTCCCTTAACTTTCTTAAGCCATTCTTTTTAGGATAATTAGATATATGTTTTAGCTTCCCCCTGGATTTATTCCATAATTTTGTGATGATTTTTAGGATAGTTTTGATTAGATGCTATTAGGTTGTGTAGAATTAGGTCAAACTTCAACATAGGTCCATAATAACTTTAGATTTTTGGGTTTTTAGGACAAATTAGACTATGGGGAATATATGGGTATTAAGGGTAGGTATGTAGGATCCCTTAGAAATTATATTAGGATTTAATATAGTAGTATACTATTTTTAGTTGATTTTTGTATTGATGATTGTTTGTGTTGCCCTTGTGGGCTTGTATTGTTGTTTGCTTTGCTTTGTGGGCTTGGAGAGCTTGGTATTGTTAGAAGGAGCATTGAGGAGCATAGTAGAAGACTTGAAGATGGATTGAGGAGCTTGAGAGCTTGATCTTTTTTTGTTTTGTTATTGTTTAGGGTTAGGGATTAGGAAGAGTTTAGACTTAGATAATTTCTTTCTTAAACATGGATGGTATCTGTCACCTCCATTCCTCCCTGTGATTCAAAGTCCTTCCATGGTATACACCTCTCTCCTTTGGAGGGATAAGTGATGTACCTAGGAAGTAGAACTTTTGAGGGAACCATTCCTTTGATGTTGAACCTTTATAGGTCACCTTTGGTGGTCAATAAGCAGTTCAATATCCCCAGCTTATCCAGTAAGTGATTTCCTCTGGTTTGATTACCTTGAGAGATGTTGAGCCTGAGTTTGAAGATGAAGACTTAATTGAAGAGTATTGAAGATGATGAATCCTTGAGTATTGGCATTCCAGCTGAAGCTTGAAGAGCAACAGGAGCAAGTTGATACTTGAAGACCCCTGAAGATTAGGTGAAGCCTGAAGGTGGAGCTGATCAAGAAGCTGAAGCTTAGAGGAGAAGATAAGTTGAAACTTATGTTGAAGGGTTGAAACCTGGAAAAGCAAATTGATATTTTTCAGGAGTGATTGAAGTCTGAAGACTGAGTTGCTGTTGGAATAGCTGAAGCTTGGAGTTGAGAGAGGAGTTGAGCTGCTTTCCTTTTTCTTTTCTGTATTGTTGTGTTTTGTTTGACTTGTTTGATGCATTAGAATAAGTCCATATCTAGAATAAGTAGAATCTAGGAGCATGATTGCACTACAGGTTGAGTTACTCCCTCTGCTTGTATTGTTACTGTGTGGCTTTGCTTGCGGGTATTCGGTAGAGCCCAACTCCCTTGCCCTTGTGGTTTGTTTGCCTGATGGCATTTTATTTCATTTTATCTGTATGATTGCATTTTACTGTTATTGCTTGATAGCATGTTGTTTATATTTCAGTATGATTACTGTTATCCATTCTGGCTTGAGGTTGAGATGAGCTTGTGGAGGCTGAAGCCCCACACACATTTCCTCCCTCACTTGCATTGCATGCATTTTACTGTTAAGCTGATGCTTTGTCTGTTTTGGTGTATCATTGACATGATCCCTTAGGACTCTCATTTCCTTTGATAAGGATTTGATGATAGAATTTTAGGTTGAAACCTATGCATGACAACTTCTAGGAGTTCCCTGTTCAAACCTCGACCATAGGATGAATCCATGGCATGACAACAGTAGGACTTGATAGTCTCGCTCCTAGTTGGGCCTGTTCTCTTCTCATCTCAAAACAGTTTAAGATACAGTAATCATGAATGATTTATTTCGTACGTACGAGCCTTAAGCTATCTGAGAAAGGATTGTGGGAGAGTTTCTTTTCCGCAGTCTGGATGTTTAGTATGGTACCCTTTGGGTGACATGAGACGCATTCACTCTCAGGTCATAGTCTCTAGTGCGATTGAAATTGCAAACACAATAAAAAACACTTCTTTCGTTAAAGACAGGAAATAAACCGTAGTTTCCCGAACTACATGAGCTCTGATCTCTCATGCCTGTTAAGAGTACGTAGGCACAAGATGGCGATGTCTTGGCGAGCTACCTTCCCCATAACCCGTCGTAGGCCGAACTACGTTGACTCTGATTTCTCATTCTCTGATGAGAATACGTAGGCATAAAGTGCGACGCTTTGCCGAGTCATTTTTCTTTTCTGTTTCAGCCAGCCTTGATAGGTAGAGAGAATAAAACCAACCCGTCCAAGTAAACACAACAAGCGAGGATCCCGTCGAGTACGACGGACGTGAGGGGTGCTAATACCTTCCCCTTGCGTAACCGACTCCCGAATCCAGACAATGGTTGCGACGACCTTGTCTTACCCTTTTTCGTCAGGTTTTTCCGATCGTTTCCTTTCCCGCTCTCAGGGATAAATAACGAAAGATGGCGACTCTTCTGTTGTGTCGGCACCTTATTTTCGCGCAAGCGACAACATTTATTCAATTGAGCATATAAAAGGGACCAAAACATACACACACGCGGCAAAAAAACGTTTACAAGAAGAAAAATTGCAGACACAGCAAGGGATAAAAGGCAGCAGCAGAGACAAATTGAGAAGAACAGAGAGCCATGATATACCTCGAAGTCTCCACCGAACCGCTGTATCAAACTCTTCGAAGGTACGCAATTTCGTATCCTTGAATTTATGAACTCGATTATGAGCTTGTTTGATTTCAATTTTATGTTTTCGATTTGATGTCGTGATTGATCACACGCTGTGGAGAGTTTCTCGTTTGAACACCGCGGGGAAGAACGAGAGCGCTGCGAGAGAGAGTATGCAGGCGAGAAAGTTGAGACGAATGAGTTTCGGCGGAATGAGCGAAAGAGAATGATGAAACACGGCGAGAGAGATTGAAGATGGCATGCGAATTGAAGTGATCAGAGAAACAAATGGGTCGCGGGGGAGAAGAATAGTGTTATTTGGTTGTTTTGATCTTCTTTTACACACGGGTGGGTTGTGCCAAACCCACAGGTTTTTTTTCTTTTTTTTTTTTCTAAAAAAGGGCCCACATCATTTTTTTGTTAGTTTTTTCTCTAAGTTAAATTTTTGGTTTAATTTTAATGTGGATTTTTAATTAAATTTATTTATGGTATTAGTTCTTTTAGAATTTTATAACCATTAATCTCGATTTCAATTTCGATCTCAATAAATTTTGATTTAGGACTAACCCTTAACTTAAATCTATGCTTAGTTTTCTTGGTTTTAAATTTTGGGTTAATTGATTATGAATTTCATTTCGATTATAGTTTTAACTGGATACTAACATGTTAATTCTAGTTCCTGTTTAGGGGAAGATTTGATGGTAATATTAAAGATGATACTGATCCCGACAATAGTTAATCAATACCTTCATATTGTTGACTTTTACTATGAATTTGATATATGTTGGTCTATGCCCTTTTCACGATTTATTTTCATGTTCCTTTATGACATTCTAATTAAATCTTCTCTTTGACAAGTTGAATTAGGAACCCTAGTATTGCAACCATGGTAACTTTGGGGAAGCCTTCCTTCAACCTAACTTTAGGCTTTCAATCGGTTGCATGAAAACTTTTAGTGAGCTCTCTCTTTCTCTCACTTAAACCAGTTCAAGATACTTGATAAATACGATGTGCATGGTGCGTCACAAGGTTTAAGTACATGGGAAAATATGAGCGAATGCATTTCTAACCTCGTCTTAGGCTACTTTGTGCGCGAGAAGTTTGGACTGTTAGCGTGAAGTATTCGATCCCATGTCATACACTTTAGTGCAATGTGCATCTCAAAAAAAGTTAATTCACTTCTGTCAAAACTCTTCAACCAACTGCAAGTCATATCATCCTTCGGATCCTTCCGTCAAACTTTTCAGAAAGGGCATGCTACCTTCTTTCTACCGCAAACAGACATCGACCTTAACTACTAGAACGTGAGCTTAACATCGCGCATAAAAAGATATCAACCAACCGTGGTAGGTCGAACTACGAGCTCTCTGACTTCCTCGTTCTCTTTTGAATGAGGATACGTAGGCACAAGACGGTGAAGTCTTGGTGAGCACAATCCCCCCATTCACCTGTAGTCCTCCAAACTACGTTGAATCTGACCTTTTCATTACACGAGGGAATACGTAGGCATAAGATTGTGAGATCCTATCTAGTCACCTATCATTTTTCTCCTTTTCGCTTCCATTAGCAAATAAACTTTAGATTAACACACCCTTTGATTAGAACAACAAGAGTGGGCCCCATTGAGTACAATGGACGTGAACGGTGCTAATACTTTCCTCCCGCGTAATTGACTCCCGAACCCAGGATTTGGTTGTGAGACCATGTCTTCTCCCCTTTAAGGTTTCTTCGATCATTTCCTTTCCCCCGTCGGGATAAATAACGCTCGATGGCGACTCTATTTTTCCGCCAGTTGTTTTTCGCATTGCGACACATGTGCATTCGCATGCTGGCATACAGATTAGTACTTTTTCTCTAGGATTGTTTGTTGCAGAAATATTCAGGTTTTCTGAGCCCGATTAATCACATCCTCTCAAATATATCACATCATCAACACAAGCACAAAACAAGATTTTCTATACCTATTCATCAGAGCAAAAGGTTGAAAATTAGAATCGTGGCCACATCATCATTTTTCAAGAAAATTAGGAAAGTTTTAGCTTGGTTAATCGATTAACCGTTTGCTAGTGCAAATGGGTTAATCGATTAACCCTTGTAAAAAATGCAAAATTTGCTGCATTTTCAGGACATCAACTTGCACTCTACATTTTTGGGGTCTACTTGGTTCTAGCATTGTGTGGAACATCTAGACAACTTAAGAAACTTCAGGACCTTCTTAAACACTTCAAGGAATTTGCTCCAATACATCGATTTGGATTAAGACCACAATGTTGCTTCATTTCCAAGCATGTGAGCCCTTAGATTTAAGTTTGTATTGGGATGGTTATCGAGTCAACTACCTAACTAACTGAATTAACCTCAAACTCAGTGAGTTGAGGCTAACTAACTCCAAGACTAATTCTGAGGCTACATCGAGAGCTCACTCCGAACCTAGAAACTCCGAATAAAAACTCTATATAAGCAAATCATCACCATTTCACAAAGGAGCTCAATGATTGTCACCAATCATTCTTTCAAATTCTTCATTGATCATTCTCAATTCTCTCATATTCTCTCTGAAGTTTCTGCAACTTCTACTCCTAACCATTTTCTCTTTCTTCCCAAACCACACTAGAGCTCAAATCCTCTATTAAAGAGTGGTAATTTCTTCATCGGAAGTGATTTCTCTTGGGCTTAGCCATCACCATCTTGCTAATTTTTCTTGCTTCTCTAGAGTTATATTGGATTTAGATTCATCTCAAGTGATTTCTTCAATCTTATTCGGTGTAAATTGAATTTTGTAGTTTTTGTCATAATTTGCTTGATTTCGCTACAGTTCGATTGCAAATTCTGTTTTCTCTGGATTTCTTTGAGTAGCTTCATCATAATCTATTTGCAACAACATCCAAGGAAAATCTCAGCCTTGTAGGTTGGTTAATTCTCACTCTTTTCACTGTTTTAATCGTTGTCGTATCGTTTGCGATGTAGTTTCGATACTTTTAATGTTTGTGAATTGATTATGTCATGATTTAATCTTCAATCTTGACGTGTTAATTGATTCCATAAGTGATTATTTGCCATTTTGGGACTTGATTTTCGTGCATAATTATTTTCCCTAACAAGTGAAGGAGTGTGATCGCGACTTTCTGAGTCTATCTAAACTGACTGCAAGTGCACAGTCTATCGCGTAGTAATAAAGATATCGATCCCACAGGGACTCGTAATCAATCTAGTGCTATCGAGTGTTACTATGTTTAGCTAAGTCGGAAAGGGTTTCTAATAAGAAAGTGCGGAATTAAAGGCTAATTTAAAGGAAAATAATAAGTCTTTTTAAAATAATGACAAGGGAAATCGGTATTCAATACCTTAGTTTTCGGGAATTCGATACGTTACCGGCGTGGTTTAATATTTTCGGAGTAGTTTTCAAGAGAAAATAATGGTTTAAAGACTCTCGTCTTACGTTGGTTGTTGACGCTAATCGCAACTCTAAGGCAGGATGTATGCTTTCGCTATCCCATTCGGGGTTAAAATTTCTTTTTGAAAACTATTAGGTTTTGATTCCTTTTAAAGCGCTTTCGCTGTATTTAAAATGAATGCCTAGTTTTTACTATCTGGTTCGAACCCCAGCTTTCGCGTGCAGGTTCGTACCTTAATGAATTTCCCACTGTCGTGGCAAAACTACTGTAAAATAATTTCTCGTTATCGCGACGAAGGTTTATTTAGAAAATTTAATTAAAAACTACGGCCGAAAACATGTTTTGAAAGGCAGAAAAAGCACCGGATGTTATCGAATCCCTTCCTACTAATTCATTACACACCGACTAATGCAGTTTAGCTAGACATGGAATTTAGAACTCGCATAATTAAACAATGGCAGAATGATAAATAAACATGCATTATAACGATAATGGAAAATAAAACTATAATAAAGAACCTGTAAATAATTCAGCTGAGTAGTCCTCCACAATGTCGGCAGGATGCTACTTGGGCGAGAATTTATCGTGCAGAAAAATAAATAATAACAAGGCAATGGAAAATAAAGAAGGAAAAAGGAAACAAGGAAGTATTTGGTTTCGGAAATAAATTGGCAGCACTTCGTGGTCTTCAATGCGGCTCCCTCATTCTGGTCATTGGCTTCTCTTTCTATAGTTGAAAATCTCTACGTGAAATCCTCAGGAAGTGGAGCTCATGGTGAGACAAAGTAGGAAAAGCGTTTCATACTTTATGAGTTTTGTGGGCACGTTTTAAATTCTGGAAGTTATTCATTTTTTGCCTGCATGACGATCGTGAGGGGGCGTGACGTTCGTGATGAGCGTGACGGTCGTCATGGAGTTGTGATGGTCGTGATGCTTGTGACGTGCGTCACATGGGCGTGACGATCGTGATATCAGCAGAATCCTCGTTTCTGCTATTTCTTGTCTCTTTTCATCTGTTCTGTACATTTTAACATGAGTTTTCTCTGTCTTGCTCATTTGGAATGTGAACTTCATATACTTGCAAAACACTTAACGAAAAAGCTCGAAACGATCTGAAATCGTGGTGAAACCAAACATTAGTAGCATAAAATCATGGCATTTAATATATACGTTTTCGCGTTATCAAACTCCCCTAAACTTGAATCTTTGCTTGTCCTCAAGCAAAAAGCATAAGAGCTGAGACGATGCAGTCACACGACGCGTTCCTTTGCGTTTTCAAAGTAGCTTTAGAGGCGCTGAGTCAGGAAATCGGAGAGGATTTAAAACAACACACATACGATAGTGACACTAAGCAGTATGCTCTCGAAGGCCTCCTTCTTATACGAGCCGGTTCCAATCATGTTGTTGTAGCTTGGCGTAAAGTTCCTCGTACCATGTTTTGCCCAGTTTCGTTCCAGCACAATCACATTAAGCCCTTTACCTCTTTGCACGCACGTAGTGGAATAACCTGTTAGTGATTTCGGTCTTTCTTTGTACGGAGTCTGGTGCACGAGTGCGGTACCCTTCGATATATCCTCTTTGTAAGTTGTGGGGGATCGAACCGTAATTCACCCTACCGAGTCCATAACCAGAGACCTATGGACCAACTGACAGAAGACTTTTTTTCTTTATGAGCTTATTTTTGTTATTCCAAGATATCAGAGGTAGATAATCACTACATGGCTGCGGAGAAATTCTTTTCTTTATGATCTTACCGATCACTTATTTGCACCGACTTTCCACGTGGTATGTGCTTAAGGCGGTGCTGACTGCTTGTATAAACTACTAGGGGCTTCGCTCGGTGCTCGAACCTGAGGCTTTGGTACAGTAGGTAGTGGAACTGACTCGCATAAACCGGAGGTCTAAGGTGTCAAAGCGGTAGGGGTGTCGTTAGCAATCGTTCTCGAGGTTCCCTGACTCGGACTTTGTATTGGCGCGTTGGGTGTTGCATCGATTAATGAAAATTTTTTGTATAGCTTGAGGAAAACGGATAAAGCGGGGAAGTTCGCGTAACGGAAAAGAATATAAAAATGCGCTTTATTGTACTGAATTGAAATGACTGGATTAAAATAGTTGAAATGGAAATAAAGTACATAACAGAAGTGAATGGAAATAAAGTGCCGCTCCCACGCCATCTCAAGAAGTGTCCTCACTGATTTGAAACAACTGTGGAAGGTATACATCAACCAAAATTAAATTGCAAGAAATAAAACAACAACAAGATAGTTATGGAGAACACTACTCTCTATCTCTTCCTCTGCTGCCATGTCGTCCTCCTCGGGTCATGGGATGTAGAGCGCTGGTGTGATAGATGGTTTCGCTTAGGCCCTCCACACGGACAGTTAGAGCAGCCATCTCATCAATGACTTTGTCAAGACATTCCCCTTGGGCTACCAACAATGCCATCAACTGCTGGTATTGTTCTTGGTGACGACGTTCGAGCCTGGCTGCTGTCTCGTTTTGTTGCAAAATACCGCGAAGAATTTCTTCATTAGTTACCTCGGACTCATGTCGGGGTCGGAAGGACGGTCCTTCGCGTGCTGGTGGCTGTGATTCGGCGCGGGCGGCTTGGTCTATTGCATCTTCCATCTCATCTGCGGGCTGGTTGGCTTCAACGTGAGGAGGAGCTGCAGCTGTTTCAAGAGCAGAAAGATCAAAGAGCCAGTTTGCTCGGTCCTGTGGATTTGTTCTGTCACGGCATGGCATGATTATGCTGCGGACGGTACGGTTACGTACCACCGGATGATATTTTCCGTCGGCTCGGACTTTAATGAGGTGGGAGGATCGGCAGTAGTCAATGTCAAGTAGGAGCGAAGGCAGTGAGGGTAGGTTCTGCAGGCGCTCGCTGAAACCGAGGGCTAAGGCTATTCAGGTAACAATACCTCCGATGTAAAAAGGTTTCGACCCACGGTCGCAGTTGGCTTGTATATAGGCCAACAGAAACGGGGCAGCATTAACAGCTTCAGCAGAGAACACGCAATGGAGAAAGAAGAGCTCCTTGGAGTTTACCTTATGGTTACTGTCCCTGGCGAAAATGGTATTACCGAGGACGCGGTGGAAGTACCGGATGGCAGGATTATGAAAATGGGTGTTCAAATAAACCGGTTATTTAAATAATCCATATCCATATCCAAATCCGGTTATTAAAAACCGGTTAATTATTAGTATGGTTTTAACCAAACCCATATTTTGGATATATTTTTAATATAGTTTTAACCAAATCCATAATTTGGACATCCATATCCAAAATAAAAACCAAATTAGTCAATTTTTTTAATTAAAAAAAAATTTGAAAATTGTTTTCGAAAAAAAATTATTATTTTTTTGAAAAATTATATTGTTTTAATTTTTTTCAGTAAATAAATTTTTTTCCAAGATGACTTAATTTTTTTCAGTAAATAAAAATGATTTTTTCAATATAAAAGAACTTGTACCAATTTTATTTAAAATTTAAAATTAATTTTTCATGCAAAATATCCATATACATTTTTATGTTTTATTTATTTATTTATTTAGATTATGTTAAATCTTATTCAACTCGATTATAATCTCTTTAATATTATAAAACATATCAAAATCATTCTCTATTTAATATTATGTGCCACTAATTCACAACACACACCAATTTTTTAATACATTATATTAAGCTAACTGTTATATTCAAATTACAAATGAACTAAGTGTTAACTATTTTTTGTTTCAAATATATTTTTATTTAAAAATACTCTAAAACTATTTTTTGTCTCAAATATATTTTTATTTAAAAATATTATGTTTCTTATACTCCTTCAATTTCTTTTCAAATGTCATTGTTTAATTTCTTACGTATATTAATTCATTATTAGATTTATTTTATTTTTTTTTTCTTTTTGTAATAATTATCTAAGAACAATTTTAATAGCATTTAATATTATCTTGAACTGACAATTAAAAAAATAAAAAATTATAAAAAATACACTTAAAAACAAAACAGAAGGAATAATTAATAAAAGTGTTTCGATTCTCTCGACAACTATTCTTTAGTATGATTAATAACAACGTTAAGTCATGTAAATTGGTACAAGTTTTAAATTTTAATATAAAAGAACTTATTTTAAAATTAATTTTTTTAGTAAATAAAAATGATTTTTTTTAAAATTTTAATATAAAAGAACTTGTTTTAATTTTTTCCAGTAAATAAAAACGATTTTTTTTTAAATTTTAAAATGATTATTGTTTTTTAACATCAATATTTTTTAAAAAAAAATATTATGATTTTGAAAAAATTAATTTTTAAAATAAAATTAAATCAAAATTAATTATAAAATTGGTTATGGATATAACCGTTTTATAACCATTTTAAAAAATAAAAATCGGTTATGAGAATTGGTTTTAATAACCAGTTGTAACATATGGATTATTTATGGTTATGGATTGGTTTTAGACATTAACCATCCATGAACACCCCTAATTATGAATGTAGGTTGCATTCGGGCTGTCCCACGCATCAGCGGTGGTACCCGTAAGCCGGTTCCAAAGGGCAAATGCTTCTTGAAAGAATTGATCTGAAGGAACCCGCCGGTGAGCATCGTTGCTGCGGTTGAACTGCAGCATTTCTGCAATCTGGTTTTGGGGCAGCCGGTATTCCGTTCCGAACATCCGGAAACATACGCCTCTGGTGAGTTGGTTTGTTTCGCCGGTTGGGGTAATGTATGAGAAAGAACTTAAGAACTCCAGGGTGAGTTGCTCGTAAGTTGGTTGTGGAGTGGTGCAAAGATGCCAGAGGCCGGCATTCTACAGCATCCACGATACACCTTCCAAGATGCCTAACTGTGTTAAGCAAGCGACATGCACGTAGTGAGTCGGTTGAACTGAGCATTGAAAGAAAGCGACGTAATTTGTTCGTTGTTGGTCACCACGCTCTCCTTCTCTGAAAGTGACGGTGGACATGTCAGGCAATTCGCGGTTTTGACGGGCCATCGATGTGTTTGGGTATTAGGAAAAAGCTTTGGTGGAGAGGGAGAGTGGGGTTCTGTGAAAAAGGAAAATGGAGAAATGTGTGATTTATAGCAAAGGATGGAAGTAGAACGGTTAGTGAAAGGTTGAATGAAGTTAATGGAAATTTGAAAAATGGAGGTAGTGGGAGGTTACAAGATGAAGGGGGTAAATGAATGAGGAACGGTCGTATTCTGCTATTTAGGAGAATTGGGGTTTTTTGAACGTGACGGTTGTGACAGGGATGTCACGTTCGTGACACCTGTGACGCTCGTAACGGGCATGTGACAATCATCACATCAGCAAATTCTGCAGATGCAAATTCTGATGTTGGGTTCGTACTGGGATTAAAAGGCATTTGAGAATTGAGTGCAGGCCAGTATGATAAACAACAAAAAATGTAAATTAAGGGAAAACAGAATTAACAGTAACGGAATGCGAATTATAAATTGAATTAGAAATAATGTGATTGTTCAAACCAAATACAATAACGAAGCAAATTCAAAAATTGAAAATAACATAAACTAGAAAGCTGTAAAAGTGTTCCACTGCGGTAAAAATAGAACTAAAACAAAAAACAAAATAAATGATAAAGTAATCACTCCTTCTGCTTCTTCAACTTGTTGAACTCTTGAGTTATGTATTCGAACTGCTCGACAGCTATGTCCAAGAAACTGGTCAAATCCTTTTGCAATGTTTTCAGTTCATCCTTTACTGTTGTGATTTCCGTCTTGAATCCATCCATGGTTTTCAAGATGTTTTCCAGCTTTTCAGTGGTTTGGTTAGGATTGGGTTCAGGGAAATCATAGTAATATGGTGGAGTTTCAGGATCTGTTTCAGCTTCTGACACGTAGTCCTCATAATACATAAAATCCTGTGCTTCTGAGACGTGATCATCATCGTACATATAATCTTGCGGTGTAGAATGAGGTGAAGGCGGACCCATAGGCTCATTCAACTCGTACAACCAGTTATTTCGGTTATGGACACTGGTAAGCTCATGGTTGGGTAGCGTGAAAAGTTGGACCGGTTGGTTAGCAATGAGGTATTGGTATGGTGCTGGTCCTAAGTTACCAACTATGCGCTGGTTAAAGCAGAATTCTCTGTCCATAAGTCTACAGCCAAGGTGAAGAGCTCGGTTCATCTGATACCTAAGGCCAATTTTACTAGCAATCATGGTTACAAGGCCGCCTATTAAGATGGGCAAGTCATGATCCTGATTGAGTTTCTCGAAGGTTCTCATCATGAAAGGTACGACATTAACGGGTCGACCTTGAGAGGCACAATACGAAATGAAAAGTTCTTCCTTAGAGACAGAGGTGATATTTTCCTCCTTCCCAAAGAGGGTATGGGCTAGCATCCTATGGAAATAATGGATCGCAGGATTATGTATTTCGTTCGAGTTCATGTTATCCTGTTCAAGGTGATAGTTTCCTGTGATTGTTCCCCAAAAATAATCTAACTCTATATCCATGTCAGCTTCATAGGCATCAGTATACATGAATGGTCCGCTAGGAAATCCTAAGAGGTCAGCTAGTGACTTACGGTTGTAAGTGAAATTGATACCAAAGAGTCTAAAGCAAATTAGTTCCTTACTGGAGCCATAACCATGTTCGGGTATGTAGGTTAAGGAACTAAGGAATTCAAAAGTGAGTTCTCTAAAGGTAACAAAACAAGTTTGCAGGGCAGCGTTTTCCCATCCTAATTGGTTATACAGGAAAAGGATACTGTCATGGATTCCTAGTTGGTCCATGGTGGATGGATCGGGGTAAATGGTTAAGGCGATGCCTCTCTGTGTCAAGGCCTGAAATCTGGCTTCCTGAGCTCGTCCTCTAAATACGGTAACCATGTAGTCGATGTTATCCATGCTCGAGAGTTAGTCAGATAAAAAGAGGAGAAAGTAGGTGTTGCGGTAAGAATTGTGATACCAAGCTATTGATTAACCTGAATCTTAATTCTTAAATTCACAACCGGACTTTAATTTATCCAAAAAGGAAAGGTTTAAAGAAAGAAAAATCTATTAAAATGCAAAGCAAAAGGCAAGGCCTAAAGCTAAGCAAAGAGAGATCTAAAGGTTCGGGGGTTGGTTATGCCTAGGGTAGGTATTTCACATCCTAAACATTTGTAGTACTCTACAGGAACCTCTTGTTAATATTTGTGTTTGCTAAAGTTTGCTTGCTAAAGGGAAAGTGCTAAGGGTAGATATGTAAAGTATAAACAAAGTTTGGTAAAGTATGCTCACGAAGACATCGCATCTCGTGCCTACGTATTCTGACGGGAATGGAATCAGAGCAACCGCCGTTCCCCTCGTTAGGGTAAGGAACTCTTGACTGTTGTCAAGGTTCCAAAGGGAAAGTAAATGTCTGCAGTGAGACACCTACATAGAGTGCGGAGACTCTAAACTAAGGTTAAGTTAGAAAAGAAGGGAATGTCCATGGTGGGGTGACTAAATAGAGCACGGCGACTCCAAGCCTAAGTTGCAAAAGTAAACACGGGGAATGTCCACGGTGGGACAACTAAATAGAGCACGGCGACTCCAATTCTAAGTTGTAAATGTTAACAGGAAGTTAGTTGTTAGTTGGGGAGTAAGAAAAGGTTGGCTCGCTAAGAAATCGCACCTTATGCCTACGTATTCTCAACGAGAAATCAGAGCGTTCGTAGTTCCCCTGGTTAGGGGTGAGAAACTCTTGACTGTGGTCAAGGTTCCAGGGGGATGCAAGTACTCAAAAGGAAGTACCTACATGGAGTGTGGCGGCTCCTGAATCTATGTTGAGATTGTTATGATAAAGAATGTCCACGGCAGGACGCTAACATGAGTACGGCGACTCAAATCCTAAGGTTAGGATAAAGGGTATCATACATAAACCAAAAATGTCACAATGATGTAAACAAAACGGTTCAAAACTCTCATGGGGATAATCAAAAGTTTTTAAAGGTGAACCACTTAGACGCATACAAACAAAGTTGAATTTCAAACTTAAATGTTCAAGGAAACCAACAATACAAGTTCAAGTCATCCTCGAATAAAACTCAAAGAAGAATAAAATCCAAAGTTTTGGAAATGAAGGAATGAGAAATAGGAGGGTACAAAACCCTAAAATTAGTTACAATTTTCCCATAATGAAAAGTGTTTCTAAAATAATAATTTTAGAATTCTTTAAGAATTATATGGAAATCTATTATAACACAAGAATTTTGCATAAATAACCACTTAAATATGATTTTAAATTGAGAAGTTAGGTGGTTTTTAAGTTTGTAAACAAAACATAAAAGTCTAAATGATAAAAAGAATAAAGTGCACATGGTAAGACAATGAATCAAACAAATTTTATTATTTAAACATGTTAACAAACATGTATAAATAATACAAGATCAATATCACAAGAAAAATCAACTTACAAGTTGAAAAAGTTTAAGAACATCATGGTAAAAACCCTAAAAACAGTCATGGTAGCATGTGAAATGCAAATGGAAAGTTCACATTTATGAGTTTTAGGTTTACCTCTTGAAGAAAGATTAAGCAATAAGAAAATCAGAGATCTCGAAAGCTCTTCCAAGATCTTCAAATGTTCCTAGGATGATGAATAGATGCTCCAAACAACCTCCAAGCAAGCTAGTGGATGAAAGGCCTTGGATAGCTTCAATACATCATATTTGATGTGTTTGAAGTGTTTCTTGAGTTGGAAGAAGTTTGGAAATGGTTTTGAAAGGTGTTTCGCAAAAGTAGATTTTGAGGGATTTTGGAAACTTAATGAGATTTTGCAAGAACTTGTGATTGTGTAAGGAATGGATTTCTATCTGGTTTCTAGCATGAAACTTGTGTATTTGTGATATAGGAAGTGAGTTCTATTTATAGCCAAAAGCCTTGGATCAAGGTATGGGTAAAAGTGAAGCAAATTGCCAATTTTAACCTTCCATCATGAAAATCTTTGAGTTTTTCAATGCAATCTTCATCTTTGTCTTTAAGCCACTCTACTAAGATATTCTCCATTCCCCATAGGTTTTTTTCATCATGATTGATAGGATAGGATATGAGGTGACTTGTTGAATTAAAGATGATGATTTGACAAGGGTAGCCACCTTTTTTCTCTTTCTTCACTATTCATTTTTGCAACTTGTATTAAATAATGATTTCCTTTGATCTTTGTGCCATTTTCATGGGAATTGATGTAAAAATGTTCATTATCAATATAAACATCATAAATGAGGCTTAATCTTTGATTAGCATCGATTTGGAGAGGTTTTGGAATCAAAAAACTCATGTTGACCTGGTTTTGCAAATGCGAGTTTTTGCCAACTTGTGGACCTCGGTTCTCTCTAACCAGGAAGAGTTATGGAACACACTTGTACTTTTTAGAAAACCATAATTAGGTACTACAATATTTATGTTTGTTTTAGGAACTCATTCCTCTTGAAACTAGGTCAAAAACCCTTGTGTGGTTAAGGAGTTATGGCTTTGCCCTTTTCAAAACCTTAATTCCCCAACTTTTCGATTACTTCTCAATTCTTAATCAATTGGTCACAAAACTTCACGATTAGATATTATATGATGTTGGGAACATATTTGGCTTAAATTTTGGGTTAAAACCCTGTTGGTCAATAGGTTGACTTTTCAGTCAGACGAACCGAACGATTGAAAACCTCTGAATCGACTGTTGGTGTCGTGGGTCTTCTGAAGCCTTGAAACTTCTTTAGTGGACTTCCCTAATCCGCATGAGCTTCATGGACCATAAATCCATCATTGGAACACCTTTTAAATCAAAAGTCAAACTACAGTTGGCTTTTCCTAAATAGAAACCCTAATCGGGTGTCCTAGATTGCACTGTTCTTGATCTTTGGGTGACAA
Source organism: Lathyrus sativus (assembly GCA_963859935.3). Lineage (NCBI taxonomy): Eukaryota > Viridiplantae > Streptophyta > Magnoliopsida > Fabales > Fabaceae > Lathyrus > Lathyrus sativus. The sequence goes on from OZ012736.1 coordinate 392,253,168, forward strand.
ACTCAAATTGGACTCATACTTGACCCAATGAGTATCTTTGATGATGTGGAGAATTGTTTCATGGAGAATAAATCCAATACATTGACTGATTAAACCATCGAAACCTCAATTCCTGACTGTACGGAACCCTAATTCACCTGTATCTTAACAAAGACAAACTTGAAATAGGTTATGGTTAGATAAACAAATGAATATGATCCTAAACTGATGACGAAGATCTAAGGGGTCAAAATTTAGGGTGCAACAGATGCCCCTATTTAAATATCTTCACCAGATGGCAATGAGAGATGATAATCCTCATAGAATCATAGTGAAAGGTATTTAAATATAGCAAACAAAAAATTTTGTCCCTTAGATCCTATGGTATGCAAAAGGACAAATGCTGAAATGCAATGACAACTAAATGATGCTTTATGAAGCCTGGATGCAAGACAAATGTAGACACACGAGCAAAAATTAAAGAACGACAATACGACGAGTAATTACTCACAGGGGACCCGACACACCGGGGAAACAACAGACATCATCCATGAACGGAACTGGATGGAAAAGAGTCACAACATTCAAAATATCAATGAATGAGGTGAGGAGAAACCTGAGAAATATAACAGGGACACAAAAACAAATATTAGAGACATTTGGAAGAACATCGAATGAACTCTGTGAAGGTGAGAAAATTACTTAGAAGGGGGGGTTGAATAAGTAAGACTAAAAATCAAAGATTAGAACACAGATATTTTTATCCTGGTTCGTTGAGAACAACTAGTCCAGTCCACCCTCTCAAGAGTGATTTGCCTTTCTCTGTCAAGGACTTAATCCACTATTTTAATCAAACAGATTACAAATAGCAACACCTAAGAACAACCGTTCTTAGTCTTCTCAAGAGAAACTGATCCCAACTGGATCCTCTTAAGGAAAACCTTTTACAAACAAAGTAAAACTTTTACAAGAGTAAGAAAGCTTCTAATAAGCTGTTATCACAACAGTGATATTTCTCTTAAGTTAAGAATAAAGATAAAGCAAAGTAATATGATTAAGAGCTTTTTTTGAGATTTGCTTTGAGGAGTGATTTTTCTAGAGATTCGATACTGAAGAAGATGGAGTGGACTTCTTTAAATAGGCACTAAGATCCAAGAAGTCTTGTTACATTGAAGGCTGTGCAGAAAAGCCTAGAGCCTTTTGTCTTCACATTGGAGGCTGTGCTGAAACAGGCCTGATGCTTTTTGTCTTCACTTGCAGAATACTTTCCTCAGAATGGAATGCACAGATAAAACCTTTTTGTCTGTGTCCTTGTGTCTAGCACAAAATAGGAAAGAGCTATTGAGAAAGACCAACGTACATATTTAAATCTTCTTCAAAGTAAGTTCAGCTTTCAACATAAGAATCTGAATCTTCAGAGTCTTCTGATCACGGATCATCTGGATCTTCAGAGTCTTGAAAGTTCTTCAGATTGAGCTGAATCAGAGTATGTGCAGCTAGTGTGCTTGAGCGTGTAAATCCTTCAGAGCAGAGTCTTCTATGCTTTAGAGGCTCCTTCTTCAGAATCTTCAAGAGACAGTAGTCAGATTCTTCTGGGAGCAATGTTCAGATCTTCACTTAAGATGCTCTTGAACTTATGAAGTCTTTCATACGAACAATGTTCAGATGCAATTTTGCTTTCTTAAGATAATTTACTTTAGTGCCTGTAGCAAACAATCTAGAACATGTTTAGAGTATATAATTCTTGAATACAAAAATTTATAATTGTTATCATCAAAACATAGAGATATAACTAAGACACAATCTGTGCTCTTACACTCTGAAATATATCAGAGATACTCGAAAAAACATCGAATAAACTCCGGAACATATCCAAAGAAGCACATTGAAGACATATATTTTGAAGGTACATCCAAAACATTTTAGAAGGCTATTCCAAAACATCAAGTAAGCAACAAAGGAGTTCTGAAAGAACCTCAGAACAAATATATATATATATATATATATATATATATATATATATATATATATATATATATATATATATATATATATATATATATATATATATATATATATATATATATATATATATATATATATATATATATATATATATATATATATATATATATATATATCCGGAAAAACATCGGAAAGATTCTGGAAAAACATCAGAGAGTGAAACATATCCGGAAAAACATATCAGAATCAAGGTAAATATCTGGAAAACCATCAGATAAGTTCTGGAAAAACATCAGAACAAAGACTCAATCAGGAAAAACATCAGATAGAGAAATATATCCGGAAAAACATCGGATAGATTCTGGAAAAACATCAGAATCGAGGTAAATATCTGGAAAACCATCAGATAAGTTCTGGAAGAACATCAGAACTAAGACTCAATCTGGAAAAACATCAGAGAGAGACAAACAAAGGTAATATTCAAGAATAACATTGGATAAAAGGAAACCAGACACCCAATAATGGCTTTGAATGAAAGGTATAAACATAGTATATGAGAATAGTATTGGATGTATATAGGAACAACATATCCGGAAGAACAATCGGATAAGAAATGTCATATCTGGAAGAACATCAGATAGACACGGCATAAAAATCTTTTGGTAGGTGCCAAGTGAGTTGGACTTTGACCACAAGGTAAGCGTGGATAAAACATGACCTCCGGAGAAATGAAAATGAGGATGAAACACCCCCGTTATGCATATGAATATGAATTATGCAGATGGTATATGATATAAAATGCAAATGCAGACACCGACGACAAGGCTCGACTCTTTTGGTGAGAAGATAAGACTGGAAGACTGAGTCCTACACACGGAGATCATTGCCATTCTTCTTGGGGACTAAAGATGCTACCGCTGAACATATCTCTGCCACACTGGTAAACTGTGTCAAATTGATGATCCTTGTAGGAAGGATGAATATCTGTCTTGGGATTCTTCAAGTAAACTGCCCCAATTTAGTTGCCTGTTGTAGGTAAACTGATAATCGCTTCAGCTTGTTGAAGATGACTGATCCGCTGGGTGCTCGGAAGGATTGCCCCAGTCTGAGTCTTGAAATATCTTCTAGATAAACCACATTTGAAAAGACCTTGCCTTGAACAAATATTGAACTAATTCTTCGACAGGATGTGAAAAGAACTTGCCCCTGATAGGATCACGACCAGGTTTCTCAACTGTTTGAAAATTCCTTGAGTGGAAAGCCAGTTTGCAAACAAAAGTATTCATACAAACATGGTAATGAAAAGTTCATACAACTTTTGAAATCAAAATCATTTTTGAAAGATGCAAAATAAATGAGTCATTGGTTAGAACACGGTGGTTCAAGACACTCAAAGTTTAAAGGTAAAGCAAAAAGGTATGATGCCAAAACAATTAATTTGCAAAGATCTTTTGGAGTCAGTTTACGCAACCTTGATGTAGTATGCTTTCAAAATAAACTTGTTTCAATTAGGCCTTTTGAGGGTTGTAGGGTGGCCTGGTTCACGGTTTAAGAAACAAAAGATAAAGGCTCAAAGTTTATTTGTACCCACGCAATCTACGTGATGATATTCAGTCCTATGCTCAGCTAACTTAGAATATACACTCAAGTTCCTATAGGAATTGCACTGATTATAGCCATGATGATGGTTCAGAAGTCCAAAAAACACATAACACAATAACGATAACCAAACATCAAAAACTCAGTTCATGTGCAAAACAACAAATAAAACAAGGTCTGGCGAGAGGCAATGAGGGTCAGAAGCTCTGTCATCTTGGCAGCTGACTCTTCTTGCTTAGACATCCAGGTCTTGATTTCATCGGTTGTTTTCTCTTGCTTGATCATCCAGTCCTTGATATCCTTCACATCATTCACAAGTTCTGAAACCACAGATGAAGACGGAGCAGATGCAGCAGCAGCAGGGTTCCCTTCAGATTGGTTTTCAACAGAAGCTTGTTCAACCATTTCAAAATCAGGAACAACTGGAGGAGCAGCTTCCAATAGTAACACAGGAGGAGGAGGAGGCATGTTCATCAGTGTCACCTTTATTAACTCAGCAAATTTAGTCTTAGCAAGCTTAGAGCATTTTGCTCTAACTTTTAGGGCAGCTTTGTTAAACATCCAGATGAAGCGCTTCCACGCAGTATTCGAAACATTTGGGTCCAAACTAGACATACATACAGCCTTAACACGATCATATTCAGAATCTAACTCCTTTTTGAAAATATCAAACATAGCATTAACACAAGATCCTAAATCTGACTGTTCATTCTGACCAGAGGAAAAAGGATTAGGGGTGTTAGCAGGAGTAGGTTCAGATGGTTGTGGTTGAGGTGTGGATGGTTGAGATGTGTGGATGAAAGAGTGAGGGAGTTCAGCTGAGTGAGGAAGAGTTTGATTCTCAGATGGATTAGTTTCAGGTGGTTGTGGAATGGTTTGGTTTTCAGCTGTTTGAGTGTCAGAGGGTTGAGCTTCAGATGGTTGTTGAGATGGAGAGTTTGGTGGGGTATGAAACAAAGCAATGTTAAGATGTTTCTTCATAACACTCTCAGAGCGAGCTTGTTTGAGTGATTCTAAATCATAGTCAGATGAATCAGATGAATCAGAGGATTCATCTGAGTGAACAGATGTAGACGAAATTTCAATTGTTTGGTTGAGGGGTGGAATATCAAGAATATTGTCAGAAAGATTTGGATCTTCTGAGGGAATTGCTTGTTCAGAGTGTTCAGTTTGAACAGTCTCTGGATGATTTTGTTCTGAAATAATTATTTGTGGTTGGGGAATCTCTAAGTGGGGATTCTCTTGTTGCGACAAAGTTGGTTGTGGAGGTGTTGTTGGAGAATTTTCTGGTTGAGTTGGTTCTGGTGGAGTTATTGTTGGAGAGTTTTCAGATAAAATTGGTTCTGGTGGAGGAATTTCTGTTTGAATAGTTTGATGTTGTGGATTAGATGGGATTGGTGCTGGAGATGATTGTAAATTTACTGGTTCAGAGGATAGTGGTTCGGATGAGATATTGACAGACTTTCTAGATTTTGAAGTTCTTGGTATGAGGCTTGGAGAGAGTTGTGGTGAAGATAGTGGTGAATGAACAGTAGGAGTAGGATCAGAGGCTAATACCTATTGAATGGTGTCTCTGATTTCTTCCAGAGTAGCTTCTCTTGGACTGCTTCTGGCCTTCTTTCCTTCTTTCCTCTTCTTTCTTGACGCTTCAGGAGCTTTTCTCTTCTTCTGAGCGGATTCTTCGTCAGCCTTCCTCTTACTGCGCCTTTCCCTCATCTGATTAGGCAATTCTTCTCCAGGCTTCTGAACGAGATTGGCAGGTAAAGGGATTCCTTCCTTTAGGCATTCAGTAATGTACAGCCAGACAAATTCCTTAGGTTCATCTGCACTGAACAGTGGAAAATCTTCCACAGGAACTCTTCTACCTTGAATCTCGTCAGAGTTGATCTTCCTGAGTTGTCCCTTCAATTCTGAGATGATTTTCATCCTCTTCAGATTGAGCCCATTAATTTCAGAGCCAATGATGTGAGTCAGATCTTCTGTAATCTTCGCATCAGTCAGATGTTGAACCAGCTTGTTCTCAACAAGTATATCAGAAATCAACCTTCCCAGGGGTATCCATGTCCTTACTTTACCAGCTTTCGCCCTTACTTCCTCTCTGGTTTCTTTGACATGAGTTAATAAATGACTGAAGATGAGATACGGTAGATCCACTTTGACATTTTTGCTAATGCAGTACATAAAATACAAATGTTCAGAACTCACATAATCTGGAGAGTTTGAAGGTTTTCTGTGGAAAAACGTACTCATAAAGATTTTCGCCCAGATCCTATAAATGGGTTTTAAATCTTTAACCTTACTTGACGGCAAACCAGCAATAGTAACTTCTTCATAAACCCTAGCCATATCGATGCGAGAAGAAGCAAGATTTGAAACACCATCAGACTCAGTATAGCTAAACAGTTGTCTGATCAGGTTTTCAGTGATGACTATCTCCACTCCAAGAACCGAAGAATGTATAAACTTGGGACCCGCGCTTGCATGTATCCAAAATTCCTTAACCAGTGTTGGGAAAACAGGCCCCATTAGCCTTTCAAAATATTTTTCCCACCCTTGAGCTTTGATGGCAGAAATGAGATCAAACCCATTTTCCTTTAAAGAGTCGAGGTCAATGAAGCTTTCACAGAGCACCTCTAGATCAGCCACTGGAGTGAATAAGGTTCGTTCAGGTTCTTTGTACATGATGGTCTTGTTAGGTTTTGCAGCAGTGTTTGAAGTTGACGCCATTGAAGAAGAAGGATACCTTGGTTTCGGTTTAGGGTTTTGGAAGAGATTGAACAGGAAGCAGAAACGCATGAATGAAGTGAATGTGGAAAGTGTGATAGAAGTGTGATAGGTGATATATATAGGAAACTAAAAAAAAACATAGGGCACACAAAAGACACTTACGCACGTTTGGACAGCATTAAATGAAAAGTAATCATTTCACATTAAATTATGACAGCTGGGGGAAAAACAAGAAAAGTGAGATTTTCAAAGCATTACCTCAAACGTCAAATCAGTTAAGCACTCAATCTTTTCAGAAATTGAATGCCACGTGTTTGCTTTGTTGGCTCATTTGATTTCTCTCACGAAATGAAACGTTTCCAACTTTCAGATCTTCTGAGCTTGTTAGTTCAGAGTTTTACCCAAAACGAAATAATCAAATAAATATAAATGAATAAAATAGACAGATGAAATACTTCAGATTATTAAACATTTTGCATCTGAGAGGTTGCCTCTGAGAAATATTACTCTGGACATAAATCCATACAAATATTTTTCAGAATAAACTTAAATCTATCTTCAGCAAGGGGTTTTGTGAAAATGTCAGCCCATTGATGATCTGTATCAACAAAAGCTAGATTAATTACACCCTTCTGAACATAGTCTCTGATGAAGTGATGTTTAATTTCTATATGTTTTGCCTTAGAATGCAAGATTGGATTTTTTGACAAACATATAGCAGAAGTATTATCACAGAAGATAGAAAGGTTACTCTCATAGATTTGATAATCTTCTAATTGACTCTTCATCCAGAGCATCTGAGTACAACATCCAGCAGCAGCAATGTATTCTGCCTCTGTAGTTGATAGTGCAATGGTAGGTTGCTTCTTGCTGTACCATGAGATCAGATGACTTCCAAGAAACTGACAGCTTCCAGAAGTGCTTTTACGTTCAACTCTGTCTCCAGCATAGTCAGCATCACAGAATCCAACTAATGAAAATTCATCAGATCTTCTGTAACACAAACCCATGTTAGCAGTACCTTTCAGATACCTCAGAATCCTCTTAACAACTGTTAAGTGTGATTCTCTAGGATCTGATTGGAATCTAGCACATAAGCAGACACTAAACAGAATATCTGGTCTAGAAGCAGTCAAATATAGAAGAGATCCTATCATACCTCTGTAGAGTTTTTGATCTACCTTCTTACTTACCTCTTCCTTACCTAGAGTGCTTGTAGGATGCATTGGAGTCTTTGCCATTTTGCTATCAACCATGTTGAACTTCTTCAGAAGCTCTTTAACATATTTGGTTTGATGTATGTAGGTGCATTCTGGAGTCTGATTGACTTGGATTCCCAAGAAGAATCTCAATTCTCCCATCATGCTCATTTCAAATTCTTCCTGCATACATTTAGCAAACTCCTTTCCAAGCGTAATATTTGTTGATCCAAAAATAATGTCATCTACATAAATCTAACAAATCAACAGATCTTTCTTAACAGATTTACAGAATAAAGTTGTATCCACTTTTCCTCTGATAAAATTTTTCTTCAGAAGGAAGTTGCTCAACCTCTTATACCAAGCTCTGGGAGCTTGTTTTAATCCATAAAGGGATTTCTTTAATTTGAAAACATGATCTGGAAAGTTTTCACTTTCAAAACCAGGAGGTTGGTGGACATATACTTCTTCTTCTATAATACCATTAAGAAAAGCACTTTTAACATCCATCTGATACAGAGTGATGTTATTCTGTGCAGCAAATGAAATAAGAAGACGAATAGATTCTAACCTTGCCACTGGAGCATATGTCTCAGTGTAATCAATACCTTCTTGTTGACTATATCCTTGAGCAACCAGCCTTGCTTTATTTCTTTCTACTTCTCCCTTTTCATTCAGCTTATTCCTGAAGACCCATTTTGTTCCAATGACATTGAATCCTTTAGGTCTAGGAACCAGATCCCAAACTTCATTTCTGGCGAATTGATTCAGCTCTTCTTGCATAGCTATAATCCATTCATTATCTTCCAGAGCCTCATCTACAGATGTTGGTTCTATCATTGACACTAAGCCAAATAAGGAAGATTCAGAAGTTCTGAGATATGATCTTGTCCTTATGGGATCATCTTTATTTCCAATTATCACATCTTCTGGATGAGAAGCTTTGATTCTGGAAGAAGATCCTCTGAAGGTTGGTCTTTCATAAATATGCAAGTTATTTAGTTGGGAAGTCAAAGGTGTAGCATCTGGGGTTGCGTTAGATTCTTTGTTCTTTGCCTTTTCTGCCTCTGAGCCTTCAGAGTCTGTGAGAATTACTTCTCTATCTGCAGAACTTTCAAACTGCTTTGGCTTTTCAGAGCCAAGCTTATCATCAAATCTGACATGAATAGATTCTTCCACAATCTGTGTTTCAGTATTGAATACTCTGTAGCCTTTAGAGCGTTCAGAATAACCAAGCATGAAACACTTCTGTGCTTTGGAATCAAACTTGTTCAGATTATCTTTAGTATTAAGCATATAACAAATACATCCAAAAGGATGAAAATAAGCAATGTTGGGCTTTCTGTTTCTCCACAATTCATAGGGAGTCTTTTTCAGAAGAGGTCTTACAGACACTCTGTTCTGAATATAACAAGCTGTGTTAATTGCTTCTGCCCAGAAATATTTTGCCAGATTTGTCTCGTTGATCATGGTTCTGGCCATTTCTTGCAATGTTCTATTTTTCCTTTCTACAACTCCATTTTGTTGTGGAGTTCTAGGGCAGGAGAAATCATGTGCAATGCCTTTTTCAGAAAAGTATTTTTCAAAATGTTTATTTTCAAATTCTCCACCATGATCACTTCTGACTTTAATAATTTTACAATCTTTTTCAGTCTGGACTTGATTGCAGAAGTCAAAGAACACAGAATGAGACTCGTCCTTGTGTTTTAGAAACTTTACCCATGTCCATCTGCTGTAGTCATCTATAATGACTAACCCATACTTCTTGCCTCTGATGGATGCAGTTTTCACTGGTCCAAACAGATCAATGTGAAGTAATTCCAATGGTCTGGAGGTAGAAACAACATTTTTTGATTTAAAATGAGATTTTGAAAATTTACCTCTTTGACATGCTTCACACAGAGCATCTGAGTTGAACTTCAACTTAGGAAGTCCTCTGACCAGATTGAGTTTATTAATCTGAGATATACGTCTCATATTAATATGCCCCAATCTTCTATGCCAGACCCATTGCTCATCATTCACAGATAAGAGGCATTTTACATTTTGAACTTTAAGTTCTGAAAGGTTAATTTTATAAATGTTGTGTTTCCTCTTTCCATTGAATAGGATAGAACCATCCTTTTGACATACAGCTTTGCAACATTTTTGATTAAAGATGATATCATAACCATTGTCACTTAATTGACTTATGGACAATAGATTATGTTTCAATCCTTCAACTAACAGAACATTAGAAATAGAGGGTAGGTTGCCATTACCTATAGTTCCAGAGCCAATGATCTTGCCCTTCTGGTTCCCTCCAAATTTCACGTCCCCTCCAGATCTAAGTTCCAGACTTTGGAACATAGACCTTTCTCCCGTCATGTGTCGTGAGCATCCAGAGTCCAGGTACCATGATTGGTGTCCTGACTTTGCTGCTAAGGACATCTGCAACAGGGATTATTTTGTCTTTAGGTACCCAGATCTTCTTGGGTCCTTTAGGGTTAGTTGCCTTGTAGGTTTGTCTAAACTTTTGTTTTTCAACATAGTTTTTGTTTAGACTTGCCTTAGATCTAAACACATGAGTATTCTTTTCAGAGCTCGTGTGTTTAATATCATTTAAATGACCAAATTTAAAATTAGAGTATAAAGGAGTTATCTTAATAATCAGATCATCTACAGGTATTGGTCTTACATCTTTTTCAAGAGAAGAAGATTGAAATCCAATTCCCTTTCTTTTATTCCTACTAACTCCATAGATCATAGAAGCCATCTTGCTTCTGTCTATGCTTTTAGTGAGGAACCTCTGAAAACTAGAGTCATATTTTTCCAAAATATTTTCAGATGACTTAGCTTCAGAGTCAGATTCTTGTTGAACAATTTCCAAATCATTTTTTATTTTTAAATTTATTTCTCTCTGCTCAACAAGTTCTGTTTTCAGATTATCAATCTCAGATTCAAGATTGCTTTTCAGCTTCTTGTTCTTGAGTTTGATATTATTGTAGCTTTTCAAGACTTCAGATAACACCTTTATAAGTTCATCTTTGGTAAGTTTGGACATTACCCCTTCAGCATCAGAGTCGGAGTCTGACTCAGATTCAGATGATAATTCTTCATCCTGATCTTCTATTCCAGCCATTAATGCCATGTTGGCACACTCTTCTTCTGCTTCAGATTTAGATTCAGATTCATCTGAATCATCCCAAGTTGCCATAAGAACCTTTTTCTTTTTATCAAACTTTCTCTTGGGTTTCTCCTTGAGAAGTTTGGGGCAGTCATTTTTGTAGTGCCCAGGTTCCTTGCATTCATAGCATGTGACCTCTTTCTTTCCAGATCTTCTGTGTCCAGAAGATTCCTTCCTGTGGTCAGCTTTCCTGAAGTTGTTAAACTTCCTTCCCTTGTGCTTCCAGAGCTTGTTGATTCTTCTGGAAAGCATGGACAGTTCATCTTCTTCTTCAGAAGACGATTCTTCAGAACTTTCTTCTTTTACCTGCAAAGCTTTAACAGGTTTGTTAGATTTTAAAGCTATGGATTTACCTTTATCTTTCTTCTGGGGCTCATCTTCCTCCAGCTCTATTTCATGACTTCTCAAAGAACTGATAAGTTCTTCTAAGGAGATCTTATTCAGATCTTTTGCCATCTTCAGTGCAGTCACCATTGGTCTCCATCTGGTGGGAAGACTTCTGATGATCTTCTTGACATAATCTGACGTTGAGTAACCCTTATCCAGAACTTTCAGACCAGCAGTAAGAATCTGAAATCTAGAAAACATAGTTTCTACATTTTCAGACTCTTCCATTTTAAATGCCTCATACTTCTGTATGAGCGCCAGCGCCTTGGTCTCTTTAACCTGAGAATTTCCCTCATGAGTCATTTTGAGTGACTCAAACATGTCATGAGCAGTATCTCTGTTTGTAATCTTCTCATACTCAGTATGAGAGATTGCATTAAGCAATATAGTTTTGGCTTTGTGGTGATTCTTGAAATCTCTTTTCTGCACTTCAGTCATTGACTTTCTATCAATCTTTTTGCCATCCTCATCAGTAGGATGTTTATATCCATCAATGACCATATCCCAAAGATCAGCATCATACCCGAGGAAAAAACTTTCTATTCTATCTTTCCAATAGTCAAATTTTTCCCCATCAAACATGGGTGGCTTGGTACTGATCCTATCTCCTTCATATTTGTTGTTGCAAGTTGATGTAGCTGTTTCCATAATGACAACAACACAAATATCAAAGTATCTTTCTCACAGGATCTTTAACTGTCATGGTTAAGTGGAGCACACGCAGAACCAGGCTCTGATACCAACTGAAGGTGAGAAAATTACTTAGAAGGGGGGGGTTGAATAAGTAAGACTAAAAATCAAAGATTAGAACACAGATATTTTTATCCTGGTTCGTTGAGAACAACTAGTCCAGTCCACCCTCTCAAGAGTGATTTGCCTTTCTCTGTCAAGGACTTAATCCACTATTTTAATCAAACAGATTACAAATAGCAACACCTAAGAACAACCGTTCTTAGTCTTCTCAAGAGCAACTGATCCCAACTGGATCCTCTTAAGGAAAACCTTTTACAAACAAAGTAAAACTTTTACAAGAGTAAGAAAGCTTCTAATAAGCTGTTATCACAACAGTGATATTTCTCTTAAGTTAAGAATAAAGATAAAGCAAAGTAATATGATTAAGAGCTTTTTTTGAGATTTGCTTTGAGGAGTGATTTTTCTAGAGATTCGATACTGAAGAAGATGGAGTGGACTTCTTTAAATAGGCACTAAGATCCAAGAAGTCTTGTTACGTTGAAGGCTGTGCAGAAAAGCCTAGAGCCTTTTGTCTTCACATTGGAGGCTGTGCTGAAACAGGCCTGATGCTTTTTGTCTTCACTTGCAGAATACTTTCCTCAGAATGGAATGCACAGATAAAACCTTTTTGTCTGTGTCCTTGTGTCTAGCACAAAATAGGAAAGAGCTGTTGAGAAAGACCAACGTACATATTTAAATCTTCTTCAAAGTAAGTTCAGCTTTCAACATAAGAATCTGAATCTTCAGAGTCTTCTGATCACGGATCATCTGGATCTTCAGAGTCTTGAAAGTTCTTCAGATTGAGCTGAATCAGAGTATGTGCAGCTAGTGTGCTTGAGCGTGTAAATCCTTCAGAGCAGAGTCTTCTATGCTTTAGAGGCTCCTTCTTCAGAATCTTCAAGAGACAGTAGTCAGATTCTTCTAGGAGCAATGTTCAGATCTTCACTTAAGATGCTCTTGAACTTATGAAGTCTTTCATACGAACAATGTTCAGATGCAATTTTGCTTTCTTAAGATAATTTACTTTAGTGCCTGTAGCAAACAATCTAGAACATGTTTAGAGTATATAATTCTTAGAAAAAACATCGAATAAACTCCGGAACATATCCAAAGAAGCACATTGAAGACATATATTTTGAAGGTACATCCAAAACATTTTAGAAGGCTATTTGAAGACATATCTGGGAGAACATCAAGTAAGCAACAAAGGAGTTCTGAAAGAACCTCAGAACAAATATATATATATATATATATATATATATATATATATATATATATATATATATATATATATATATATATATATATATATATATATATATATATATATATATATATATATATATATATATATATATATATATATATATATATATATATATATATATATATATATATATATATATATATATATATATATATATATATATATATATATATATATATATATATATATATATATATATATATATATATATATATATATATATATATATATATATATATATATATATATATATATATATATATATATATATATATATATATATATATATATATATATATATATATATATATATATATATATATATATATATATATATATATATATATATATATATATATATATATATATATATATATATATATATATATATATATATATATATATATATATATATATATATATATATATATATATATATATATATATATATATATATATATATATATATATATATATATATATATATATATATATATATATATATATATATATATATATATATATATATATATATATATATATATATATATATATATATATATATATATATATATATATATATATATATATATATATATATATATATATATATATATATATATATATATATATATATATATATATATATATATATATATATATATATATATATATATATATATATATATATATATATATATATATATATATATATATATATATATATATATATATATATATATATATATATATATATATATATATATATATATATATATATATATATATATATATATATATATATATATATATATATATATATATATATATATATATATATATATATATATATATATATATATATATATATATATATATATATCCGGAAAAACATCGGAAAGATTCTGGAAAAACATCAGAGAGTGAAACATATCCGGAAAAACATATCAGAATCAAGGTAAATATCTGGAAAACCATCAGATAAGTTCTGGAAAAACATCAGAACAAAGACTCAATCAGGAAAAACATCAGATAGAGAAATATATCCGGAAAAACATCGGATAGATTCTGGAAAAACATCAGAATCGAGGTAAATATCTGGAAAACCATCAGATAAGTTCTGGAAGAACATCAGAACTAAGACTCAATCTGGAAAAACATCAGAGAGAGACAAACAAAGGTAATATTCAAGAATAACATTGGATAAAAGGAAACCAGACACCCAATAATGGCTTTGAATGAAAGGTATAAACATAGTATATGAGAATAGTATTGGATGTATATAGGAACAACATATCCGGAAGAACAATCGGATAAGAAATGTCATATCTGGAAGAACATCAGATAGACACGGCACAAAAATCTTTTGGTAGGTGCCAAGTGAGTTGGACTTTGACCACAAGGTAAGCGTGGATAAAACATGACCTCCGGAGAAATGAAAATGAGGATGAAACACCCCCGTTATGGATATGAATATGAATTATGCAGATGGTATATGATATAAAATGCAAATGCAGACGCCGACGACAAGGCTCGACTCTTTTGGTGAGAAGATAAGACTGGAAGACTGAGTCCTACACACGGAGATCATTGCCATTATTCTTGGGGACTAAAGATGCTACCGCTGAACATATCTCTGCCACACTGGTAAACTGTGTCAAATTGATGATCCTTGTAGGAAGGATGAATATCTGTCTTGGGATTCTTCAAGTAAACTGCCCCAATTTAGTTGCCTGTTGTAGGTAAACTGATAATCGCTTCAGCTTGTTGAAGATGACTGATCCGCTGGGTGCTCGGAAGGATTGCCCCAGTCTGAGTCTTGAAATATCTTCTAGATAAACCACATTTGAAAAGACCTTGCCTTGAACAAATATTGAACTAATTCTTCGACAGGATGTGAAAAGAACTTGCCCCTGATAGGATCACGACCAGGTTTCTCAACTGTTTGAAAATTCCTTGAGTGGAAAGCCAGTTTGCAAACAAAAGTATTCATACAAACATGGTAATGAAAAGTTCATACAACTTTTGAAATCAAAATCATTTTTGAAAGATGCAAAATAAATGAGTCATTGGTTAGAACACGGTGGTTCAAGACACTCAAAGTTTAAAGGTAAAGCAAAAAGGTATGATGCCAAAACAATTAATTTGCAAAGATCTTTTGGAGTCAGTTTACGCAACCTTGATGTAGTATGCTTTCAAAATAACCTTGTTTCAATTAGGCCTTTTGAGGGTTGTAGGGTGGCCTGGTTCACGGTTTAAGAAACAAAAGATAAAGGCTCAAAGTTTATTTGTACCCACGCAATCTACGTGATGATATTCAGTCCTATGCTCAACTAACTTAGAATATACACTCAAGTTCCTATAGGAATTGCACTGATTATAGCCATGATGATGGTTCAGAAGTCCAAGGACTCTTGAGACGGAAATCACTACTTCTTTACAACATTTGGTTGTTTTGACGTTAAAGATTTTCATGGTAAAGATTTAAAGATCTCCTCTTCTATTATCCCTAACTTTTGCCTGAACTGTTTCTTGCGAAGATTACAGTCAGCGGGATGCCCCAGTTTTGCCTAAGTCTCCTTCATAGGTTTTGACTTAGCGGGCTTTTCTTTTGATTGATTTTTTTTAAAGAAAAAGAGTGATTGTCTGCCTTTAATGATTACGGTGAACCATCATCGGCTTTTTGGCTTGAAAAACATCTTCGACACCTACTTGTGGTGTGCGAAGGAAAATTTGTGAATGCAACCTTTATATGAAGGGTGTATTGCAGGAAATCACAACCAAGTTAACTGAGAAACTACCCTGCCCCAGGTTAAGATTGCGGTTTTTTTGTAAAGAATGAAACTCCTACTTCTAGGCTCAAAGGGGTTAACGAAGGATTATCTTCCTTATTTCTCCAGTGTTTGGGGGATTGAAATAATGCCTTACATCGTCAACAAAGTTTAATTGAAAGCATACTGATAGCAGTTATGGGTATAACGTTTTCATCATCCTTCATCAAATATTTTCATATCAAAAGTTTGAACAAAAGGTGTATATTTTTAAAAGATAAAGCATAAAGATGCAAATATTAGACAAAATGAATTGAATCAAAAGTTGCAATACTCATTTCATTAACACAAAAGTATAAACATAGTTTGAAGGCAAACAACTTAAACAAAATGAAGGAAAGTACAAACAACGAGAAACAAAAGGCCTAGTGACTAAATCAAAACAAGGATGAGCCATCTTTTCTCAAACATTGGCGTTTAGGAGGATAGCCTGCTGAAGTTAGTCTGAAGCTTCACTTTTGATGTACTGGTAAGGGATTGTTCTGGACATTATGCGTATGTAATTAGCTCTAGTCTGATATCGGTGTCGAGGAATCAACTTGACGACTCAAAGGCACATAGAATAATAAAGACAGCTGGAGATGAGCGAATGGACAAACAGATGGTATGCAACGAACCATGCAAAGATGCAAATTCAATGCAATGTTATGCAAGACAGGATGCAAAAGACACATAATAGGATCAAAGGTTCAAGATCACAGTATGGAGTCTGGGTAAAGAACCAACCATAGGGTGTGTCTTAGGGGTAAAACACCTGCACATTGGGTTCTAAAAAGTTCCCAGAGTCATAGTAAATCCTTCGAATATTGACAACTAAAGCAACTACTTAGTTGAGTCAAGAATATTCTCAAGATAAACTCATCTGAGTGTAGCATCACGTGACAACTTTTGAGGAGCTAATCCCTAACAATTTATGCGCTACGTCCTAAAAAGGCCAAGTGGGGTAAAAGTGTTACTAAAGGTCCTCAGCTTCGCAGACTCATGTTGAAACAATTAGTGAATACACGACTACTCGTGCATTACTAACCATTTCAAAGAGTCTCCACTGAGCGTGATTACATCATATGTCAGACATATTGGGACTACTCCCAATAGCCCAACTATTGATCATATCACAATCCTATCTCATGTGCCACTCAAATTCGGGTTAGGATTTATCTCACCACTCAAGGCACCCAAAACAAATAGATATATTGACAAATATAAACAAATATACAAGAAAGTAAACATATAGCGAATACAAATACAAACAAGGTGGGATTAACCCTCTTAGGGGAAGTCCCTAGTGAAGTCGCCATTTCTGTTGCGGTGAGAATCGTGATACCAAGCTATTGATTAACTTGAATCTTAATTCTTAAATTCAAAACTGGACATTAATTTATCCAAAAAGGAAAGGTTTAAAGAAAGAAAAACCTATTAAAATTCAAAGCCAAAGGCAAGGCCTAAAGCTAAGCAAAGAGAGATCTAAAGGTTCGGGGGTTGGTTATGCTTAGGGTAGGTATTTCACATCCTAAACATCTGTAGTACTCTACAGGAACCTCTTGTTAATATTTCTGTTTGCTAAAGTTTGCTTGCTAAAGGGAAAGTGCTAAGGGTAGATATGTAAAGTATATACAAAGTTTGGTAAAGTATGCTCGCGAAGACATCGCATCTCGTGCCTACGTATCCTGACGGGAATCGAATCAGAGCAACCGTAGTTCCCCTGGTTAGGGTAAGGAACTCTTGACTGTGGTCATGGTTCCAAAGGAAAAGTAAATGTCTGCAGCGAGACACCTACATAGAGTGCGACGACTCTAAACTAAGGTTAAGTTAGAAAAGAAGGGAATGTCCACGACAGGACGACTAAATATAGCATGACGACTCCAAGCCTATGTTGCAAAGGTAAACACGGGGAATGTCCACGGCGGGACGACTAAATAGAGCACGGCGACTCCAATTCTAAGTTGTAAATGTTAACAGGAAGTTAGTTGTTAGTTGGGGAGAAAGAAAAGGTTGGCTCGCTAAGAAATTGCATCTTATGCCTACGTATTCTCAACGAGAAATCAGAGCGTTCGTAGTTCCCCTAGTTAGAGGTGAGAAACTCTTGATTGTGGTCAAGGTTCCAGGGGGATGCAAGCACTCATAAGGAAGTACTTACATAGAGTGCGAAGACTCTTGAATCTTTGTTGAGATTGTTATGATAAAGAATGTCCATGGCGGGACGCTAACATGAGTACGACGACTCAAATCCTAAGGTTAGGATAAAGGGTATCATACATAAACCAAAAATGTCACAATGATGTAAACAAAACGATTCAAAATTCTCATGGGGATAATCAAAAGTTTTTAAAGGTGAACCACTTAGACGCATACAAACAAAGTTAAATTTCAAACTTAAATGTTCAAGGAAACCAACAATACAAGTTCAAGTCATTCTCAAATAAAACTCAAAGAAGAATAAAGTCCAAAGTTTTGGAAATGAAGGAATGAGAAATAGGAGGGTACAAAACCCAAAACTGGATTATAATTTTCCCATAATGAAAAGTGTTTCTAAAGTAAGAATTTTAGAATTCTTTAAACAGTATATTGAAATATTTTACAACACAAGAATTTTGCAAAAAGAACGACTTAAAAATGATTTAAGAGAAGTTATGTGGTTTTTAAGTTTGTGAACAAAACATAAAAATCTAAATGATAAAAAGAATAAAATGCACATGGTAAGACAATGAATCAAACAAATTTGATTATTTAAACATGTTAACAAACATGTATAAATAATACAAGATCAATATCACAAGAAAAATCAAGTTACAAGTTGAAAAAGTTTAAGAACATCATGGTAAAAACTCTAAAAACAGTCATGGTAGCATGTGAAATGCAAATGGAAAGTTCACATTTATGAGTTTTAGGTTTACCTCTTGAAGAAAGATTAAGCAATAAGAAAACCAGAGACCTTGAAAGCTCTTCCAAGATCTTCAAATGTTCCTAGGATGATGAATAGATGCTCCAAACAACCTCCAAGCAAGCTAGTGGACGAAATGCCTTGTAAATTAAGGAAAATCTCCAAAATCCAATGATTTCAAAGACCAACTCACTAGAACCTTGTTACATAAATATGGAAGTGATTTGGATAGCTTCAATACATCATATTTGATGTGTTTGAAGTGTTTCTTGAGTTGGAAGAAGTTTGGAAATGGTTTTGAAAGGTGTTTTGCAAAAGTAGATTTTGTGGAATTTTGGAAACTTAATGAGATTTTGCAAGAACTTGTGATTGTGTAAGGAATGGATTTCTAGCTGGTTTATAGCATGAAACTTGTGTATTTGTGATATAGGAAGTGAGTTCTATTTATATCCAAAAGCCTTGGATCAAGGTATGGGTAAAAGTGAAGCAAATTGCCAATTTTAACCTTCCATCATGAAAATCTTTAAGTTTTCCAATGCAATCTTCATCTTTGTCTTTATGCCACTCTACTAAGATATTCTCCATGCCCCATAGGTTTTTTTTTCATAATTATTGATAAGATAGGATAAGAGGTGAGTTGTTGAATTAAAGTTGATGATTTGACAAGGGTAGTCACCTTTTTTCTCTTTCTTCACTATTCACTTTTGCAACATGCATTAAATGATGATTTCCTTTGATCTTTGTGCCATTTTCGTGGGAATTGATGTACAAATGTTCATTATCAATATAAACATCATAAATGAAGCTTAATCTATAATTAGCATCGATTTGGAGAGGTTTTGGAATCAAAAAACTCATGCTGACCTGGTTTTGCCAATGCGAGTTTTTGCCAACTTGTGGACCTCAGTTCTCTCTAACCAGGAAGAGTAATGGAACACACTTGTACTTTTTATAAATCCCTAATTAGGTACTACAATATTTATGTTTGTTTTAGGAACCCATTCCTCTTGAAACTAGGTCAAAACCCTTGTGTGGTTAAGGAGTTATGGCTTTGCCCTTTTCAAAACCTTAATTCCCCAACTTTTCGATTACTTCTTAATTCTTAATCAATTGGTCACAAAACTTCACGATTAGATATTAAATGATATTGGGAACATATTTGGGTTCTGTTTTGGGTTAAAACCCTGTTTGTCAATGGGTTGACTTTTCAGTTAGACGAACCTAACGATCGAAAACCTCTGAATCGACTGTTGGTGTCGTGGGTCTTCTGAGCCCTGAAACTTCTTTAGTGGACTTCCCTAATCCATATGAGCTTCATGGACCATAACTCCATCATTGGAACACCTTTTAAATCAAAATTCAAACTACAGTTGACTTTTCCTAAATAGAAACCCTAATCGGGTGTCCTGGATTGCACTGTTCTTGATCTTTGGGTGAAAAAATCAAATTGGACTCATACTTGACCCAATGAGTATCTTTGATGATGTGGAGAATTGTTTCATGGAGAATAAATCCAATACATTGACTGATTAAACCATCAAAACCTCAATTCCTAACTGTACGGAACCCTAATTCACTTGTATCTTAACAAAGACAAACTTTAAATAGGTTATGGTTAGATAAACAAATGAATATGATCCTATACTGATGATGAAGATCTAAGGGGTCAAAATTTGGGGTGCAACAGATGCCCCTATTTAAATATCTTCACCAGATGGAAAATAGAGATGATAATCCTCATAGAATCGTAGTGAAAGGTATTTAAATATAGCAAACCAAAAATTTTGTCCCTTAGATCCTATGGTATGCAAAAGGACAAATGTTGAAATGCAATGACAACTTAATGATGCTTTATGAAGCCTGGATGCAAGACAAATGTAGACACACGAGCAAAAATTAAAGAACGACAATACGATGAGTAATTACTCACAAGGGACCCGACACACCGGGGAAACAACTGACATCATCCATGAACGGAACTGGATGGAAAAGGGTCACAACATTCAAAATATCAATGAATGAGGTGAGGAAAAACCTGAGAAATATAACAGGTACACAAAAATAAATATCAGAGACATTTGGAAGAACATCGAATGAACTCTGAAATATATCAGAGATACTCGGAAAAACATCGAATAAACTCCGGACCATATCCAAAGAAGCACATTGAAGACATATATTTTGAAGGTACATCCGAAACATTTTAGAAGGCTATTTGAAGACATATCTGGGAGAACATCAGGTAAGCAACAAAGGAGTTCTGAAAGAACATCAGAATAAAGATATATATATATATATATATATATATATATATATATATATATATATATATATATATATATATATATATATATATATAATATATATATATATATATATATATATATATATATATATATCCGGAAAAACATCGGAAAGATTATGGAAAAACATCAGAATTTAAAGACTCAAACTGGAAAAACATCAGAGAGAGAAACATATCCGAAAAAACATCGGATAGATTCTGGAAAAACATCAGAATCAAGGTAAATATCTGGAAAACCATCAGATAAGTTCTGGAAAAACATCAGAACAAAGACTCAATCAGGAAAAACATCAAATAGAGAAATATGTCCGGAAAAACATCAGAATTGAGGTAAATATCTGGAAAACCATCAGATAAGTTCTGGAAGAACATCAGAACAAAGACTCAATCTAGAAAAACATCAGAGAGAGGCAAACAAAGGTAACATTCAAGAATAACGTTGGATAAAAGGAAACCAGACACCCAATAATGGCTTTGAATGAAAGGTATAAACATAGTATATGAGAAGAGTATTGGATGTATATAGGAACAGACGTATCCGGAAGAACAATCGGATAAGAAATGTCATATCTGGAAGAACATCAGATAGACACGACACAAAAATCTGTTTGGTAGGTGCCAAGTGAGTTGGACTTTGACCACAAGGTAAGACGTGGATAAAACATGACCTCGGGAGAAATGAAAATGAGGATGAAACACCCATGTTATGCATATGAATATGAATTATGCAGATGGTATATGATATAAAATGCAAATGCAGACGCCAGCGACCAGGCTCGACTCTTTTGGTGAGAAGATAAGACTGGAAGACTGATTCCTCAACACGGAGATCACTGTCATTCTTCTTGGGGACTAAAGATGCTACCGCTGAACATATCTCTGCCACACTGGTAAACTATGTCAAATTGATGATCCTTGTAGGAAGGATGAAGAGCTGTCTGGGGATTCTTCAAGTAAACTGCCCCAATTTAGCTGCCTATTGTAGGTAAACTGATAATCGCTTCAGCTTGTTGAAGATGACTGATCCGTTGGGTGCGTGGAAGGCTTGCCCCAGTCCGAGTCTTGAAATATCTTCTAGATAAACCACATTTGAAAAGATCTTGCCTTGAACAAATATTGAACTAATTCTTCGACAGGATGTGAAAAGAACTTGCCCCTGATAGGATCACGACCAGGTTTCTCAACTGTTTGAAAATTCCTTGAGAGGAAAACCAGTTTGCAAACAAAAGTATTCATACAAACATGGTAATGAAAAGTTCATACAACTTTTGAAATCAAAATCATTTTTGAAAGATGCAAAATAAATGAGTCATTGGTTAGAACACGGTGGTTCAAGACACTCAAAGTTTAAAGGTAAAGCAAAAAGGTATGATGCCAAAACAATTAATTTGTAAAGATCTTTTGGAGTCAGTTTATGCAACCTTGATGTAGTATGCTTTCAAAATAACCTTGTTTCAATTAAGTCTTTTGAGGGTTGTAGCGTGGCCTGGTTCACGGTTTAAGAAACAAAAGATAAAGGCTCAAAGTTTATTTGTGCCCACGCAATCTACGTGATGATCTTCAGTCCTATGCTCAGCTAACTCAGAATATACACTCAGGTTCCTATAGGAATTGCATTGATTATAGCCATGATGATGGTTCAGAAGTCCAAGGACTCTTGAGACGGCAATCACTACTTCTCTTCAACATTTGGTTGTTTTGACATTAAAGATTTTTATGGTAAAGATTTAAAGATCTCCTCTTCTATTATCCCTAACTTTTGCCTGAATTGTTTCTTGCGAAGATTACAGTCAGCGGGATGCCCCAGTTTTGCCTAAGTCTCCTTCATAGGTTTTGACTTAGCGAGCTTTTCTTTTGATTGAATTTTTTTTTTGAAAGAAAGAGAGTGACTGTCTGCCTTTAATGATTACAGTGAACCATCATCGGCTTTTTGGCTTGAAAAACATCTTCGACACTTACTTGCGGTGTGCGAAGTGTTGCACCCCAAAATTTGCCTAACCTTTTCTTACTTGGTTTATGTCTCATTGAATTAGCATATCATTGATCTAACATTTGCATAACATAGCATTGTTCACTTGTGCAGGGGATCAAGTGGGGTGTATATCCAGAGAAGCCTATCTAGAGGACTTATGCAAGTTTGAGAAGTCACCATAATCATTAGGAAGGGGGCTGGGTTCTTAAGAAGTTCATTTGCTTGTAGGGGGTTAGTCTCCTAATTTGAGGACCAGTTGAAGATAATCAAGGGATGGTGAGGTCCTGACCAAGGTGAGGGAGTGTGAGTAGAGCTCATTGAAGTGCCTTGAAGGTCATGTTGGAGCTCAATCAAGTCATTATGCCAGGTGTGGAAAGTCACAGTTGAGGGTGTTGCAAGTAGGGTTTTCATCTGAGTAATTCCAAGTCAACTGGGCAGTTGAAGAGAATCAAAACTCAATTCTAGGTCTTTGTAACCATGTATAGTTATGTTGAGACACATGAGATAATATTTCAAGATCAATTCATCAAGGATCAAGAGTGTGAGGAGCTGCTAAATTAGGGTTCTCAGGGTAAAATCCCCTATTTAGAGCCTAACTTCAAGACGACTTATCCCAAGATACAAGTTTCATCTCCACTTTTGGCCAACAAGAAACTTGTACAACATGCTCTTAGCTTTAATTTGAGTACTAGAAGTCCTCCATTGGATTTATAGAACTCACGTTATGGTCCAGACAAGTTACAGGTCATTTGAGGAACGTGAAATTTGTCTGTGAAAGTTCATCAACTTCTAAGGAACCTTTGACCTAGAAGGGTGTTATTCTTGAACTTTTGGCCAACATAAAAGTTGTAGGTCTTGATCTTAGCTTTCCAAATTGTATTAGAAGTCTTTCATCTGATTTGTAGAGCTCAAGTTATGAGGTTTACAAGTCAGGGGTATTTTGGGAAAGTAAGATTATAGGTCATTTGGCATCATAGGTCAATTTCACTATCTTGCAAGCTTCAAATGGATTTTTGTTCAACATGAAAGTTGCTAAAAATGATGTTTTTATCTTCTCCAAGTATCAAGAGTCCATGGATATGGATTGTATCAAGCATTGGTTGAAGAAAATTCTCAGAAAGACCATTTTAATGGATTAAAATGTAAAAATTCAAAACAATTGGAAATGGGATGTTTTCAGGACAAGTTTGTGATCATTTTGATTGGAATGGACATTTTAAAGACTTTGGCATCACCACGTTTTTGAATTGAAGCTCATAACATGGCCATATGGAGTCTTACTTCATTATGAAGAAACATACCTCATGCATCCCTTTGATTGGAATCAAGGAGGGAAAACTCTTCAATTACATTCCCTGACTGTTAAGTAAGTGAATTGGACTGGATTTGAGGAGGGAGCAGGGCAAAAACGTGTACCACATCATTGAAATTTTGGAAGGAAAGTGAAAATGTAAAATCTCAAATTGGGCTTTGTTTGGGCCTCCAAAGTTGTTTAACTGACTATAAATTGGATGTGGATCATTCTGAGAAGCTTCTGGGGTCAAATTCAGTTGAGAAGCCATTGGAACAATTTGGTGAAAGAGCTTGAAACTTGATTTTCGGTTTTGGTGATTCAGAGGGTTTCAGTAAGAATTGGTGATCAAGAAACGTCCATCATCATTCCCTGAAGCAATCTGCACTTGCTGGAGAAGAATTCAGGCCTGAAACCGCTACACTCGAAGCTTAAAATCAGGTTTCCATTTCTCAAAATTTCTCTCAATTCATGCGTTTTTAACAACTTAGATTCATGTGGCTAGGTTGTAATTAAGGTATAGATGGATTCTGGATAGTAAAATTAAGGTTTAGTGACAAATTAGGGATTGATCCATTTTCGTTTGGGATATAGATTTCTCTGGTCTTGAGGTTTTAGCGTGATTGAGTGGTATAGTTGTAATCCTCATGAAATTTCCCTCAAGTTTCATTCAAGAACCATAGCGTTTGGTTGAGTATTGAGAGAGATAGAGTTGCCCGAAGGTTGCCGGAAAAGTACCGTCGCCGACTGGTCTGCGCGCGTGTTCGCTACTTGCAGAACTTCAAAAATGAAGAAGACGCAATCTCCATCGTTCAAGCCTGAGGAAAAAGAAGACTCAGTCATGGCATCTAACAGCAATGAGCACGCCACGTCCACCCCCTTCCAATACTACGTCGTTTCAATTAGTAACTTGTACCAAGCTTGTTTCAGCGCGCTGCTTGAGCCAAGGGGTCTTGGGTTCGATCCCTTGCGTGGTCATCTTTTTTGTTAATTGTGAAAGTTGAGTTGATTTGATTATTGTTTTGGGCTTTGGCTTCTTGCACTATTCGCACCCCTCCCTAGCAGGCCCAAACGCAATTACACGTAGAATCTTTGCTTAATGAACCCCCTGTCATGTTCAGAATTGAGTGAATTTGCTGAATTCACACTCAAATGGGCCCAGTGCCCATGTGCTGTTAGCACCCCTATTCTTGGGGCCCAGGCGAATTAAACCTTGCTCTTCCTGCTAGTTGCACCCTTCCCCAATTATTTCTTTTTATTTTCTTTTCTTTATTTTTTGTTTTAATTGCTTGTTAGATTTAATTCATAATAAATAGTAAATGTTGGTAATAAATTCTGGAAAAATTGTGGATATAGATTGAGATGTTTAGGATTTTATCATGCTTTTTATTTTAATTTTCCATGCATTTTCCATTTTATTTCATATTTTCTCTTTTAGTGCATTTTTAATAATGTGATGATGGTATGCTGAATTTGTTCATTTTCTTTCTCTCTGATATTTTGGTGTTTGACCTTGGAATTTTGTGTGCTGGTTGTAGGCATGTTGATGGTATTGTGTAATTTTTTTTGTAATTTTTAGATGATTTTAAAGGAGGTTTTAGGGTAGTTGTTTAGGAGTGTTCTTTAGTGAATTCCTTTAGTGTACCCTTGAAGTTTTAGATTTAGTTTGAACCTTTTGACTTAGGTTTAACCTCTGATTTTTCTACCATGGAATGTTGATACATATAGGATGATGTAGTATTTTTCTTAGAATTTTTAGGAATGATTTTCCATTAGTTCCCCATTTTACAAATTGGCCTTAGTATAGGTGATCATTAGGAGATAACATTTGAGTTTCTTTAGAGATTCAAGTAGGTGGATGATATTTCCCTAGGATTAGTTCCCCTTTCAAATGTTCCTTTGATTAATTAGAATCCTTCATTGTGAGTATAATTCCTTCTGTGGAGGAATTCCATGCCTTTCACATTGGAGTTGAGCCTAAGCAAGCTCTCTAAAGGAAATGGATTTGGTTGAGTGTCTGTGGTAGGTTCCTGTGGAACTTACCTTGCTTCTCATCTCCATTCTCCTAAAATTCTCCCATTCTTTCCTCTTTAGGAACCTTCTTGAAGTAGCACAGTCCCTCCTGTGGGGGGAATATTGCACACCTCTTGAAGGAGCCAAACCTTTAGGTTTTCCCTAAAAATCTGTTTGTTGGTTGAGTGCCTGGGATAAGTTCCTGTGGACCTTACCCTTGCCTCCCAACACCCAATTTCCTTCCATAAGATAGAAGCTTGTTTGATTACTTGTCATAAATTCCTTTCCTTCTCTTGAAGCTGGTGTGGACTTGAAGAACGGTTACAGACTTTGGATTGGATTGCTTTCAGAAGATTGCTCTGCTGTGGAGATTGCTGGCCTGTTTTCTCTGTTTGTCTGTTTTCTTCTTGTTCAAATGTATTGATGTGACTTGCTTGGAGTGTTGCATTAGTAGTAGGCTTCATGTAGAAGAACATAGGCCTAAAAGCATCCTAAGGGTTGAGCTTCTCCCCTTGCTTGTATTGCATTAGAGGTTGATTTTCTCCCTCTGCTTGTATTTTTACTATGTGGCTTTGCTTGCTGGTATTTGGTAGAGCTCAGCTCCCTTGCCTGTGTGGTGTGTGGTCTGTTTGATTGCATTTACTTTCTTCTATTATCTTTGCAGTTATTCATATCTGGCTTGAGGTTGAGATGAGCTTGTGGAGGCTTCTGCCCCGCACATATTTCCTCCCTCACTTGCATTGCATGCATCTTTACAGTAATTTCTTTATAGTTATTTCTTTTACTGTTTGCTTTCCATTGCTATGTTCCCTTAGGAACTCTGACTTCTCTCGCTCAAGAGAAGTTATGACAGACATTAGGATTCTAACCATGCATGATAACATTAGTTAGTTTCCCCTCTAACCTCAACCATAGGACAAACATTGCATGACAACTGTAGGATAGAGTCAGTTTCCCTTTAGTTGTTCCCTTTCTCTTCTCCCTAAAAACAACAGTAAAAAAACATAATAAAGGAAAGTTAGTACAAGCGCGTTACGAGCCTTAAGCTACTTGGGAAGTGATGATTGAGTGGTCTCCTCTCAATCATCTAGAGTGTTTAGTATATGTCCTTTGGACGATATACGACGCATTCGCTCCTAAGTTATAGTCTCTAGTGCTGTACAAACTACAGACAACTAAAAAACACTTCTTCCGTAATAAAAAAACAAAGATCAAATATCCTTTTGTCCTCTTGGACCTCTAATACCTGGAAACCCTTTTCAGAAGGAGAGTTTCGTTAACTCTCGGTTCTACCGCAAACGGTAACGCCTAAGTCTCCAATGGTCGAGCTGCATACACCAACTACTGGAACCGTCTGTTAACCCTACTCGGATAAAAAAGACAAACTTGTGTCTCTCGTTAGCCCGAACTATGTTTTCTCTAATCTTTCATGCCGTATGAAAGTACGTAGGCACAAGATGCGATATCTTGGAGAGCAACCTTTCCCCCCTTTCACCCGTAGTTAGGCGAACTACGTTGACTCTGATTTCTCGTTCCAGACTGGAATACGTAGGCATAAAGTGTGATACTTTGCCGAGTCATTTTCTTTTCTTTTTAGAACAAACCTTTAGCGTAGATAGTTTAAACACACCCGTCAGATAAACACAACAAGTGTGGATCCCATCGAGTACGATGGACGTGAGGGGTGCTAATACCTTCCCCTTGCGTAACCGACTCCCGAATCCAAACAATGGTTGCGACGACCTTGTCTTATACCTTTGCGTCAGGTTTTTCCAATCGTTTCCTTTCCTGTTCTGAGGGATAAATAATGAAAGGTGGCGACTCTCCTGTCCTTGCCGACCTCGTTTTTCGCACTAGCGACAGCTGGCGACTCTGCTGGGGACTCCAACGGTTCCATGTGCGAGTCATTCCTAGCGCTTGTGTGTTTACCTGTTGGGTTATGTTTATTTATCGCTTTTTTACTTTCCGCATTTTATTTTCAGTATGATATTATTATTATTGTGCTGTTGTGGGAAGGGGCTCTGATGAGTGATAAGCCAGACCCAGGCTTGAGTATGTACATAGCTTTAGAAGCAGATTTGTGGTAAACCTGTATGTTAGGCATGCACTAGTTCCCATGAAATCTGCATTCAGACGAGGTTCTTTGAGATGATTTCCATTTCCAGCCCAGTGGGCCGTTGAAAGGATTTCAGATCTTAGGATTGTCGACTCTGGGGACCGATCATTTGTGATTCAGCTAAGTGAGGCCACTTCAAGAGATGATGATGCCACACCTTCTGGGTATTGTATCATTGTTTCTTGAAAGTCTGTGACACTGATGAACACATAGGATGTCGTACCTTTGTCAGTGATCAGGTCCATACCAGTGAGCGAGGTCGGGTTTATTGCAGGAAACTGTAACCTTCAGACAACTTGGTTTTCTTGTCAGTGAATCAGTTTAGTGGGTTTCAGTAGGCCTTTATTATTAGAATGTGGTATTTTCTTGCTGAAGCAAAATTATGATCTGCCACTTCACCGCACACCACAACACAGTACTTGATCCCCTGCTGCATTTTGCATCTGCATTTACATTTTCATATTGCATTGCATCTAACACGTATCTGTGTTGCAGGTGTGCAGTTCCTTCTCGATTCTAGCAATCTTGTCCTTTCTGTCTCTATCATGGAGCCCAGTGTGAGAAGAACTTTGGCCTACAAATTTCCTACTCCGGATATTACTACTCTGAGGGGTTTGATTTCCTTGCCTGGTAAAGAAGTGATGAGAGATTTCAGAAGAACCTATGGGAAGCTGCTTAGTGTTGTGTACAAGCCATCTGTGTATGAATTGAACGGACTCTAGACTCTACTTCAGTTTTATGATCCCCCGTTGCGTTGCTTCACATTTTTGAGCTATGTGTTGGCCCCCACTTTGGAAGAGTTTTCTGTCATATTGGAGATACCCATTCTTGCCCGGGTACCCTTTTGGCCTATTGATCAGGAGCCAGATCTGGCCAAGATTGCTGCAGTTCTGCATATTGATGTTTTTGAGTTAGAGGGAAAGGCTGTCAAGAGAAATGGAGCCTGGGGATTCCCTTTACCTTTTCTAGCTGAGAAAGCCCGACACTTCGCCAAGAAGGAATGTTGGGTGGCGTTCAAAGCTATTTTGGCTCTGTGCATATATGGTATCATGCTATTCCCCAACATTCCAGATTTTGTGGATGTGGATGCTCTTCGTATCTTCGTCTCAAAGAATCCAATCCCCACCTTGCTCGGAGACGTGTACCATTCGGTGCACTACAAGAATGAAAATAGAAGAGGCAATGGTGTGTCCTGTTGTGCTTCATTGTTCTACAGATGGTTTGTCACTCATCTACCGAAGGATGGTCCTTTCATAAAGATGGAAGAGACGAAGAAATGGTCAGAGCGACTGATGAGCTTGTCTGCCGAAGACATTGATTGGTTTGATAGAGATCGTCTGGGGAGTGAAATTATTTACAGCTGTGGGAGCTTTCCTAATGTCCCTCTTGCGGGTAGGAAGGGATGTATCAACTACAATCCATTTGTTGCTATCAGACAATCCGGGTATGCTTTAAGGGGCCCTCTTATGGACGACGAGGTACAGGAATCTCTGTACCTCACTGGTGCATTAGAAGGGGATGATCTGGTTAGGTTTGAACATGCTTGGAACAACGTTCATCGAAAGGGAAAGACCTCATTAGGAAAAAGCAATAATCAGGCTTATCCTCCTTATGTGGACTGGATTCGTAACAGAGCAAAGAAAGTGTTGATGCCTTTTCCTCCTGTTAAGCAGGACGAACCTTCAGAGCCTACCATGATCGAAATCCAAAAGTACGAGTAGCTTCAAGCCAAGAATGCAGAGCTAGTCAAAGCCAGTGAGGAACTGGAAAATGAGATCGCTCAGCTCTGAAGAGAAAAGAGCGAAGCCGTCTACACCTGCAAGAGGCAGACAGAGATGATCAACCACCTGGGCGCTAACTTGACCAAAGAGACCGATTCTAGAGAGCGTCTTGGGTTGGACCTAAAGGAAGTGCACGGGGTATTGACCACCAAGAAGCAGGATCTAGATAAGGTATACCGGAAGCTGACCCAGTATGAGAAGTTGTGGAATAATACCTTGACTAGCCACAAAGAGATGGAGGAAAAGCTGAAGCAGCAGATAGTCCAGTTGGAAGCCCAGGTTGAGGCCAAAAATAAGAAGATAGAGACTGAAGCCTCACTCCGATGAGATGCCCAATATAAGATGATTGAAATCAAAGCTAACTTACTGGATTATCAACTCCAGGCTGACGCTAAGAGGAGTAGGGTGGAGAACCGTTCTGAAGAAGGTGTGTGTGGGAGCATTGCTGAGAACCTCCCGGAGGCCATCAGGCAAAGGGGTCTGTTGATTCATGGCCTGCTCACTCAGCCTGACCATCCTGATACGAAGAAGTTACTAGAGGATTTCCGTGCTCGTGGCCGCACTTGATTTTCTTTGTATTTCTTTGTACCTTGTATGCATTAATATGCTGATCACCACCAGGCTTGTTGGTTGGGGTCATGCTGCTGCTTCGGTTGTATTTTGCTTTTGTTGTACACTACCCACGCGGGCTTTTCATATATATATGAGGATCTCTTTTCATGATTGGACGGTAGACTTTATTTGTCATGGAGCTATAATCGAGGAGGACTTCCTCCTAATGCATGGATACATGTTTGCATTTGCATAAATCATTTGCATGATAGGGACTTTGAACTGTTTCCTAACCCTCTGTTGATGCAGGTTCCAGGATTGTCGATCAGCGTATTCATCGCTACTCTACCAGAAGCAACTGTAAGAAAGCCATGGACCAGGTGCAGAGTGAGATGCAAGAGATGCACGACCGGTTGGCGCAGTTCATGCAGATGATGGAAACTGTGGCCAATGGCCAGGAGCAACTGCAAACTCTGGTGCAGCCCCTCATTGCTAGGGTTGACAGTCAGGGTGTGCTACACGGCGGGTTGGCTAATAATACTTCTCAAGTCGAGACTCCTCGAGCAGATGACACTGTACCGGTGGTTGCCTTTAATACTGCTGAGAACGGTAACAGAGTTGAGAATGTGAATGTGCCTGGGAATGTTGGTTTCCCTATTGGTGCTGGGAATGTCGGTTTCAATGTTGGAGCTGGGGATGCTGGGTTCAATGTTGGCATTAGGAATGCTGGTCTCGGTGCTGGGAATACTGGTGTGGGCGTTGGTATTGGCAACGCTGGTTTTGGTGGTAATCAAGGCTATGGTAATCAGGGCTATGGTAACCAGGGTTACGGAAATCAAGGCTATGGTAATCAGGGTTACAGAAATTAGGGTTACGGCAATCAAGGCTTCGGTAATGCTGACTTCGGCAATGGGAGTCACAATGGTATGGGTACTGGTGCTCACAATGCTGGCTTTGGGCCAGGTGCTGGAAATCAAGGTTTTGATAATATGGGATACGGTCCTAGGATTAATCAGACTGGTTTTGGTCCTCATACTGCTTATGCTGGTTATAGTAATGAGCATTCTCACTGGGGCGAAGGTCGCCAAGAAGATGCTTTCCCTCCTCCAGGCAGAGATCGTGAGATGCCCGTTGACAGTGATAGAAGGTTCAGGTTGTTGGAAGAACAGATGAGGAATCTTGCTAATTAGAACTCCACGGGGTTGGACGTGACTAACATGGGATTGGTCCCTGGTTTGAGGGTGCCCCTCAAATTTAAAGCACCCACATTTGACAAGTATAAGGGAGATACTTACCCGAAAGTTCACGTGCGATCTTACTATCGAAGAATGTCCGCCTACTCTGACGACGAAAAGATGCTGATGCATTTTTTCCAGGACAGCTTGTCGGGACCATCATTGGAATGGTACATGGGGTTAGAGCCTACTCAAATTGGTAGCTGGAAGGAGTTAGCGGAAGCTTTTGTCAAGCACTACCAATATAATAGCGACCTTGCGCCGAACAGGCCAGCTCCAAAACCTTTCTTAGAAGAATAGTGAGAGTTTCAAAGAATACGCCCAGAGGTGGCGTGAGCTAGCTGCCAGGGTGCACCCGCCCATGGTAGAACGCGAATTGGTGGATATGTTTGTGGGCACTTTCTCTGGGTTGTACTATGATAGGCTCATTAATTGTTTGACGGCTAATTTTTCCGAGTTGATACTCTTGGGGGAACGTATCGAGAATGGTGTTATGATTCGTAAGATTCAAGCGGGTGAGTCAACCTCAGCTAGAAGTGGTAAGAAAGCTTTTGGGAATAAGAGACAAGGGGATACAAATTCAATATACAGCTCTCGGGGGAGAGGTAGAGATCGAAACCAATACCGTCAACAGCAAATTGCTAGCGTGACAATTTCGGTACCTCAACAACAATAACAACAGCCATAACAGCAACAGGGACGACAAAATGCTGCTCCATAGAGATATCAAGGTCGGGATAGGGCTGTGAAGAGAGTATTTGAGGCACCTCCGCTGCCATATGCTCAGCTTCTTCCTACTTTGTTGCAGTTGCAGTTGGTCGAGAAAAGGACGATGGCTCCGTTAATGGGTACACCTCCTTTCGGGTATGACGCTAATGCACATTGCGAATTCCATTTCGGGGCACCCGGTCATAGCATCGAGAAATGCCATGCTTTCAAGCACAAGGTGCAAGATTTGTTAGATAGCAAGGCTATAAACTTCAGCAATGAAGCGCCCAATATTGAGAAGAACCCGATGCCGCCTCACGGATCGGCGCAGGTGGGTGTGATTCTGGCAGATGCTAGTCTGAACCTGGTTATGAATGTGGATGAGTTAAAAATGCCTTTGAGTTATGTCAAGAGCAGACTGTTGAAAGGGGGAGTGTTCCCTGGTTGTGATGCTGATTGTATTGATTGTGTGGCCCAGCCTGAGGGTTGTGATAACTTGAGAAGGGGTACTCAAGGGTTGATCGATGAGGGTACGCTTCAATTTGATCGCACTACTGAAGAAAAGCCTGTTGAGGCAAGAGTGGAGAAGCAGGGCGAGGTTGCAACAATTACAATACCGTTCAAAACTGTCACGATATCGGCACCTCCCAAGAGGCCGACCATCACAATTACCAAAGCTGGACCTATCCCGTATGAAAGCACTAAAGCCATCCCCTGGAATTATGGGGCGGAAGTGTATTGCAATGGGGAGAAGATTAACTTGCCGAGCCCGCCTGTAGGATCCGTTGATAATCTTGTGGGGGCAGGGGGCATAACCCGCAGTGGCAGAATTTTTACGTCGCCAGAAGTAGAAGCTGAGCAAATTGATAAGGGGAAAGGTAAAGTTAATGAAGAAGGACCTTCTTAAGAGAAGGAAAAAGAGGCTTTGACCAAAGATGTAGAAGAATTCATGAGATTAATTCGGAAGAGCGATTACAAAATTGTCGATCATCTGCAGCAGACGCCTTCCAAAATATCAATCTTGTCATTGCTGCTTTGTTCCGAAGCTCATCGGAATGCTTTGCTGAAATCTCTGGACGCTGTATATGTACCCCAGGAGATATCCGTGAATCAGCTCGAAGGAGTGATTGCGCACGTGAATGCGGGGCATGGCCTTGGCTTTACCGATTTCAATTTGACACCCAGGGGTCGTAACCATAACAGTGCGTTGCATATTTCTGTTGAGTGTATGGGCACTGTTATGTCCCATGTCCTTGTTAACACTGGCTCATCCCTAAACGTCTTGCCCAAGAAAGCATTGCTCAAGCTAGATACCTGAGGTGTAATCTGCACGCCAAGTGACTTGGTAGTGAGAGCATTTGATGGGACGAGGAGGTCTGTATTTGGAGAACTGACTTTGCCAGTCCAGGTTGGTCCAGAGGTGTTTGACACCGTATTTTACATCATGGATATACAGCCAGCTTATAGTTGTTTGCTTGGACGACCGTGGATCCACGCTGCGGGGGCTGTAACATCGACGTTGCACCAAAAGCTTAAGTATATGGTCGGTGGTAGCATTGTCACCGTATGTGGGGAGGAAGACATTTTGGTCAGTCACCTGTCATCGTTTAAATATGTCGAAGTGGATGGTGAGATCCATGAGACATTATGCCAAGCCTTTGAAGGAGTGCAAATCAGAGATAAATCTCCTATCTCAAGCAGTGGGTCAGAAGTGGCTATGTCGTCGTACAAGGAAGCCCAAGCAGTAGTTCAGGCCGGGGAGACCAAAGGTTAGGGTCAGGTTCTGGAGATTCCTGTTAAGCAGGATAAGTTCGGCTTAGGGTATCACCCGTCATCGTCATCTTCTTCGCAAAGCAAGCCCAAGTTCACAGGGCCGATTGTGTTCACTTTGGGAGGAGTCAGTTTTGAGCAGATCAACGCTGTGTCTGACAGTGAAGAGGGCGATAGCGATTGTGACATGGATTCATGGATCAAGCCCAGCGAGCCAGGACAGAGCTCATTCAACTGGTCTATCCAGGACTTTATCCAAGTGACGCCGAAACAGTAATGCCTTGTTTTTCGATTATTTTCGATCCTATGTCCTACCCGGGGCATAGTGATTTTATTTCAGGGCCTACTTGTTTATGTGTATGCTTTGTTTAATCATCAAATAAAGGCGTTTTTCTCATTCAAATTTTGTGATCCCTGTTTTTCTGCCTTCTATTTTTATTTTTACAATAAAATGGCAATGTGGTTGTATGCTTCGTTTGCATATCATTTGAAGCATTTAAACCTTTCTCTTTTGCAGGATTCATATTTCAGATGACACCGACCAAGAACTTCTTATGACTCGCTTCGACTTTGAGCACCCGATATTCCAAGCCGGGGAAGAGATTGTTGAGGACGACGACTTACCAGAAGAGCTGACTCGTCTGTTGAAACAAGAAGAGAGAATCATTTTGCCTCATCAGGAGGATATTGAGATCGTTAATCTGGGTTCGGAAGAGATTGTCAAGAATGTCCGGATAGGGGTTGTGCTGTAAGGTGATATCAAGCAGAGACTTGTCGAGATGCTTCGAGAGTATAGTGACATCTTTGCTTGGTCTTATGAAGATATGCCTGGGCTAGATACTGATATTGTGGTTCACCGCTTGCCATTGTGTGAAGATTGTCTGCCGGTTAAGCAAAAGCTCAGGAGAACTAAACCAGATATGGCCGTAAAGATTAAAGAGGAAGTGCAGAAACAGTGGGACGCTGGTTTCCTAGCTGTTACAATTTACCCTCCTTTGGTCGCCAATATAGTACCTGTACCAAAGAAAGATGGTAAGGTACAAATGTGCGTTGACTATCGGGATCTGAATAAGGCGAGCCCTAAGGATGACTTCCCGCTTCCCCATTTTTATGTGTTGGTCGACAACACTACTCAATTCTCGGTGTTTTCCTTCATGGAAGGCTTTTCGGGCTATAATCAGATTAAGATGGCGACGGAGGATATGGAGAAAACAACTTTTATTACCCCGTGGGGAACATTCTATTACAAAGTGATGCCCTTTGGTTTGAAGAACGCTGGGGCAACATATTAACGTGCTATGACGATACTCTTTCATGACATGATGCATAAAGAGATTGAGGTCTATGTTGACGATATGATTTCCAAATCCCAGACGGAGGAAGAGCATCTGGTGAATCTTCTGAAATTGTTTGAAAGACTTAGGAAATTCAGGCTGAGGCTGAATCCTAATAAGTGCACCTTTGGGGTGAGATCTGGTAAGCTACTGGGGTTTATTGTTAGCGAAAAAGGAATAGAGGTTGATCCTGCTAAAATAAAAGCAATACAAGAAATGCCAACGCCGAAAACAGAGAAAGAGGTTCGTGGCTTTTTGGGGAGGTTGAACTACATTGCCCGGTTCATATCTCACCTTACTGCCACGTGTGAGCCAATGTTTAAACAGTTGAAAAAAGATCAGGCCATTGTCTGGAACGAAGATTGTCAAAAGGAGTTTGAAAGAATAAAAGAATACTTGCAGGAACCTCCGGTATTGATGCCGCCAGTAGCTGGAAGACCGCTGATTATGTACTTGACGGTTCTTGAGAACAGTATGGGTTGTGTTCTCGGTCAACACGACGAGACTGGACGGAAAGAGCATGCAATCTACTATTTGAGTAAAAAATCCACAGACTGTGAATCCTGTTACTCTATGCTCAAAAATACGTGTTATGCACTTACTTGGGCTGCCAAACGTCTGAGACAATACATGCTGAATCATACAACCATGCTGATTTCGAAGATGGATCCGATCAAATACGTCTTTGAAAAGCAGGCGCTTTCTGGAAGGATTGCCCGATGGCAGATGGTACTGACAGAGTACGATATACAGTATGTCTCGCAAAAGGCTATCAAAGGTAGCGTACTGTCAGAGTACCTGGCTGAGCAGCCAATTGATGATTACCAGCCAATGACGTTTGATTTTCCTGACGAGGATATCATGTACTTAAAGATGAAAGATTGCGAAAAGTCGTTGCATGGTGAAGGTCCTGAACGGAGTTCCCAATGGCAATTGATTTTTGACGGTGCTGTGAATTCATATGGAAGTGGAATTGGGGCAATCATCATGACTCCCCATGGGACGCACATCCCTTTCACTGCCAGATTGACATTTTCGGTTACCAATAATGAAGCTGAATATGAGGCGTGTATCATGGGTCTCGAGGAGGCTATTGATTCAAGGATTAAAAATCTTGTTGTGTACGGAGACTCCGCGCTAGTCGTGAACCAGATCAAGGGAGAATGGGAGACTCGTCAGCCCAATCTGATACCATACATGAATTATGCAAGGAGGTTGTTGCCCTTCTTTGACAGAGTAGAGTTTCACCATGTGCCCCAGGCAGAAAATCAGAGGGCTGACGCTCTTGCGACATTGTCTTCGATGTACAAAGTTAACTTCTGGAATGAGGCTCCCAGAATAGTTATCTCTCTCCTTGATAGGCCCGCCTTCATATTCGCCATTGAGGAAGCTTCCGATGGCAAGCCGTGGTATTTTGATATCCAGAATTTCCTAAAGAACCAGGAGTATCCGACCGGGGCATCCGGCCGCGATAAGAAGACTCTTAGGAGATTGGCTGGCAATTTCTATTTGAATCTGGATGGTGTTCTGTATAGGAGAAACCATGATTTGGCGCTTTTGCGATGTGTTGATGAAAAAGAGGCTAATCTACTCATGGAAGAGGTCCACGAGGGAACCTTTGGCACGTACGCTGGCGGACACGCTATGTCTCGAAAGTTATTACGGGCAGGGTATTATTGGCTGACAATGGAAAGAGACTGTTTCAAATTTGCAAAGAAGTTCCATAAATGCCAGATTTATGCAGACAAGATTCAAGTGTCATCGAGCCCTTTAAACGTTATGGCGTCCCCGTGGCCTTTCTCCATGTGGGGCATCGATATGATTGGCAAAATTGAGCCCGCCGCATCCAATGGACACCGGTTCATCTTGGTAGCTATCGATTACTTCACCAAATGGGTTGAAGCAGCGTCTTACGCTAATGTTACCAAGCAAGTGGTAGCCCGGTTTATCAAAAAGGACATCATTTGTCGCTACGACATTCCTGAGAGAATCATTACTGACAATGGTTCGAACCTGAATAACAAAATGATGAAGGAATTGTGCCAGAATTTCAAGATTGAGCATCATAATTCATCTCCTTATTGGCCCAAGATGAATGGCGCTGTTGAAGCGGCCAATAAGAACATCAAGAAGATAGTTCAGAAGATAGTTCAGAAGATGGTTGTGACATACAAAGACTGGCACGAGATGTTGCCCTTCGCTTTGCACGGTTATCGTACGACGGTACGCACATCAACCGGGGCAACACCTTTCTCACTGGTGTATGGTATGGAGGTTGTCCTGCCATTAGAAGTTGAGATTCCTTCCTTGAGAGTATTGCTCGATGTCCAACTTGATGAGACAGAGTGGGTAAGGAATAGGCTGAATCAGCTCAGTTTGATGGATGAGAAGAGACTTGCATCTATTGCATATGGTCGGTTATAGCAGAGCCGGATGAAGAAAGCTTACGATAAGAAGGTGCGCCCTCGAAGCTTTCAGACGGGCGATCTTGTGCTACAGAAGATTCTCCCACCACAATCAGATCACAGGGGCAAATGGACTCCCAACTATGAAGGTCCATACATTGTGCGAAAGGTCTTCTCTGGAGGAGCCTTACTGTTGTCCACTATGGACGGCGAAGATTTTTCATCCCCTGTGAACTCGGACGCAGTTAAAAAATACTTTGCTTAAAGAGACCCGCTGGACAAAAAAAGAGAGTCCAGGCAAAAATGGGGCATCCCGGCAAACCAAAAAGAAAAAGAGAAAAGGTTCGGGCAAAAGTTAGGGATAAAAATTAGAAAATATGTACACCCGCGAAGTCGAAAACCTGAGAAGGAGACTCCGGCAAAAAAGGGTATCCCGGTGAATTGAAAACCCGCAAAGGGCGATTCAGGCAAAAGTTAGGGATGTAAAAAGCAAATGAATGCGGTCCGAGTGTGATATTGCAGTGCTTAATGGTTTGGGAGCACCTGAGGGTCGATTATCCAAGTCAATCTCTTCCGAAGATGGAGTATCGGGAAAGCGTCGGAGTCAGGCGAGTCATAGGAGGATCAACTCATGGTGTTCATCTGCACCACGTTGCCGACATGTATACAAACTTCTTTGTACCTCTGTACATA
The DNA here is from genome assembly GCA_963859935.3 of Lathyrus sativus. NCBI lineage: Eukaryota > Viridiplantae > Streptophyta > Magnoliopsida > Fabales > Fabaceae > Lathyrus > Lathyrus sativus. Next base: position 392,292,076 of record OZ012736.1, read on the forward strand.
TTTGCATTTATCTTGTAGCTTCCTCTTTTTAGGAGTTGCATCCCTTGTACAAAACTTTGCCTATTTACAGGCCCGTTATCAATAAAACGCATACTATTCAGTACTTGATTATTTGTTCTTGTTTTAACTTTTGTTGTTTTGTTTGAGGAAAACGCCGGCGTTTTTGATAAACTTGCACATGCATAAACTTATAGGCCTCGACCAATAATTGTTAAAACTTTGAATTGACTGAGCGATTGTCACGACTATTGACCTGGATATTTCCTTTTGTATAGGATATCTTGTTGTTGCTCATGTTTCGCAGGGTCGTTACCCTCGCCGCAAACACCTAAGGGATCGTGTTTCCCCAGCCAGAGTCCCTTAACGTAGGAGCAGGCTCTAGGTGATTTTATTCCTCCCCAGCAGATGGAATTTGCATTTTTATCCCCACAGGGGTCGTATGCGAGTGATCTGCATCCCTAGCAGTGGTCGCGTGCACATGTAATCCCCAGTGAAGTCCCCCAGGGCACAACCAGGTTGTCCATGGTTCAAAAAGTTCATCCCCGCGCAGGGTGGCTTTTTCTATTTCTCCAACAGGTTGTCTTTCCTCCAATAGGCTGATTACCCTCTGCAGAGTTCGTAACTCCGGATCGTAAAACTATCCCCCAGCAAGATTGTTTCTTCCCCCAACGGAGTCGATTCTCCTTTCCAGCATTTATTTTGCTGGAATAATTCTGTAATACCAAGTTATCCCCTGCGGAGTTGGCTTTATCTTCAGCATTTATTTTGCTGAAGTGGTTCTGTATCCAGCTTTTCACCGGCAGCCAGTGCCAGGGCCTGCATTTGCATCATATCGCATTGCATAACAATTTACCCAAATGCGTAGCATTTCCATCGTATATGGAGCATTACGCCATTTTCAAACATGTGCATTCTGAAACATAAGCCAGGTTGGTTACCTCTTTGTTTTTAGGTGTTCTTCCATGCAGGTAATTGGAATTCTTGTTCAGGATCGTTTTCAGATATTCAGATTTGTGGCATGAGATATGTGATGATAGTGTTCGTCCTGCCATGTGTTCCCTTATCAGAGGTGCTTGATTAATTTATCTTCTTCCCCAGCGGAGTGTTCCTTAGATGGCTTCATAATTGGACTTTGGAGTTGTTGTCAAAAAATTCCCTAGTGGAGTTTTCCCTCGGGTTGCTGTCACGTCAACATTTTAAAGAAAGATTTCAGAGATTAGACATCTGGAGTCCTTACTCGTCGTCAATGTGAATGTCTGGCAGTTGACGTCAGAATTTACCCGACAGAGTTATCCTCAGCTGGTTGTCAAGGCTCCATAATTTGACTTTGAAGTTATTATCAGCAATAAAACAGCTTCATAATTAGACTTTGAAGTTTGTTGTCCGCATGGAACGGCTTCATAATTTGACTTTGAAGTTGTTTTCAGTATTCAATGGCTTCTCAATTTGACCTTGAAGTTGTTGTCAGCATTTTGCAATAATATTTCAGTGATTTGACGGCTGAAGTCATTACTTGTTGTCAAGGCTTCATGATTTGACTTTGAAGTTGCTTTCAGCATTCGACGACTTCGTGATTTGACTTTGAAGTTTGTTGTCGGTATTTTGAAAGAAGATTTCAGCGATTTGACGGCTGAAGTCATTACTTGCTGTTAGGGCTTCATAATTAGACTTTGAAGTTTGTTATATCAGCATTACACGACTTCATAATTAGACTTTGAAGTTTTTACCATCATGACATGGCTTCATGATTTGACTTTGGAGTTATTGTCAGTTCTGAAAGGATTCATAATTTGACTTTGAAGTTGTTTTCAGTATTCAATGGCTTCTCAATTTGACCTTGAAGTTGTTGTCAGCATTTTAAAAGGAAGATTTCAGCGATTAGACGGTTGAAATCGTTACTTGTTGTTACGACTTCATAATTTGACGTTGAAGTTCGTCAGCATGGAATGCTCCATAATTAGACGTTGGAGTTGTTATCAGTACTCAATGGCTTCATAATTAGACTTTGAAGATGTTGTTAGAATTTCCTTGGAAGGAGTCTAGAGGGCTTCAGAATTTGACTTTGGAGTTCGACAGAGTTTCCCTTGAATTGCTGTTACGTCAGCATTGCACGGCTTCATAATTAGACTTTGAAGTTCGTTACGTCAGCGCTATAAGGCTTCATGATTTGACTTTGAAGTTGTTGCTGGCATTTTTGAAGGGCGATTTCAGCGATTAGACGGTTGAGATCGTTGCTCGTTGTCACAGTTTCATAATTAGACGTTGAAGTTGTTAGCAGCAGTGGATGGCTTCATGATTAGACCTTGGAGTTATTATCGGTTTATACGACTTCATAATTTGACCTTGGAGTTCGTCAGTGTTATGGCTTCATAATTAGACCTTGAAGGTGTTGTTAGAAATTCCTCGGAAAAGTTCAGCGGCTTCATAATTTGACTTTGATGTTCGGAAGGATTTTCCTCGAATAGCTGTTACGTCAGCATTGCAGACTTCATGATTTGACTTTGGAGACCGACATAGTTTTTCTCGAATAGTTGTTACGTCAGCATTGCAGACTTCATGATTTGACTTTGGAGATCGACATAATTTTCTTCGAGTGGTTGTTACGTCAGCGTTACACGGCTTCATAAATAGACTTTGGAGTCGTCGTTAGCAAGTCCCCAACAGAGTTTTCTCTAGTTGCTGTTACGTTAGCATTGAGCAGCTTCATAATTAGACTTTGAAGCTCAGCGAAGTTTTCATTAAGCGGCTTCATAATTAGACTTTGGAGTTCGTCGGCATTAAATGGCTTCATAATTTGACTTTGAAGTTGTAGCCACCCTTTACGCGACTTCATAATTAGACCTTGGAGTTGTCGTCAACATCAAACGGCTTCGTAATTAGACTTTGGAGTTCGTCAGCATTGAATAGCTTCATAATTAGACTTTGAAGTTATTGTTATTGACAGGGGATGACTTCATAATTAGACTTTGGAGTTGTTGCCAGATTTTTCCCCGCAGAGTTTCTTCGGAAATAGGAGGTCTCGGATAGTACAGGGATACCTCGCCTTACGTAGCGTATGCCCGAAAATGGAAGGTCAAAAGATAGTACATTGACAGTTCCGTGTTTTTATGGAAGATCCCAGATAGTATAGGGATGCCGCACTTTACGTAGTGCCAGCTTATTGTAGCACATGTTTTGAAGTCGATTGGTTGGATTCAATGCCTGTGGTGTCACACAGGTGATTGATGTTAATCAGTTCCTGTATCAGATGGTTGATCAGTTGTTGCCGTGACAACCAGCTTCAATTTTCTGGATATCTTTTTCCCCAAGCAGTTTTGCAGTTTATTTATTCGGTTAGCAAATTTCCAAGTTCTATGGTATTCAACCGTCTCCTAGCTCGATTTTTCAAAAGTCGTTCGCTTTTCACCCAGTCGAGTCTAAGCCGCTTGAATAGGGGCAGCTGTTGCACCCCAAAATTTTCCTAACCTTTTCTAACTTGGTTTATGTCTCATTACATTAGCATATCATTGATCTAACATTTGCATAGCATATCATTGTTCACTTGTGCAGGGGATCAAGTGGGGTGTATATCCAGAGAAGCCTATCTAGAGGACTTATGCAAGTTTAAGTCACCATAATCATCAAGAAGGGGGCTGGGTCTTAAGAAGTTCATTTGCTTGTAGGGGGTTAGTCTCCTAATTTGAGGACCAGTTGAAGATCATCAAGGGATGGTGAGGTCCTGACCAAGGCGAGGGAGTGTTAGTAGAGCTCATTGAAGTGCCTTGAAGGTCATGTTGGAGCTCAATCAAGTCATTATGTCAGGTGTGGAAAGTCACAGTTGAGGGTGTTGCAAGTAGGGTTTTCATCTGAGTAATTCCAAGTCAACTGGGCAGTTGAGAGAATCAAAACTCAATTCTAGGTCTTTGTAACCATGGATAGTTATGTTGAGACACATGAGATAATATTTCAAGATCAATTCATCAAGGATCAAGAGTGTGAGGAGTTGCTAAATTAGGGCTCTCAGGGTAAAATCCCCTATTTAGTGCCTAACTTCAAGACCACTTATCTCAAGATACAAGTTTCATCTCCACTTTTGGCCAACAAGAAACTTGTAGAGCATGCTCTTAGATTTAATTTTAGTACTAGAAGTCCTCCATTGGATTTATAGAACTCAAGTTATGGTCCAGACAAGTTATAGGTCATCTGAGGAATGTGAAATTTGTTTGTGAAAGTTCATCAACTTCCAAGGAAAGTTTGACCTAGAAAGGTGTTTCTCTTGAACTTTTTGCAAACATGAAAGTTGTAGGTCTTGATCTTAGCTTTCCAAATTGTATTAGAAGTCTTTAATCTGATTTGTAGAGCTCAAGTTATGAGGTTTACAAGTCAGGGGTATTTTGGGAAAGTAAGATTATAGGTCATTTGGCATCATAGGTCAATTTCACTATCTTGCAAGCTTCAAATGGATTTTTGTTTAACATGAAAGTTGCTCAAAATGATGTTTTTAGCTTAGCCAAGTATCAAGAGTCCATGGATATGGATTGTATGAAGCATTGGTTGAAGAAAATTCCCAGAAAGACCATTTTAATGGATTAAAATGTAAAAATTCAAAACAATTGGAAATGAGATGTTTTCAGGCCAAGTTTGTGATCATTTTGATTGGAATGGACATTTTAAAGACTTTGGCATCACCACATTTTTGAATTGAAGCTCATAACATGGCCATATGGAGTGTTACTTCATTATGAAGAAACATACCACATGCATCCCTTTGATTGGAATCAAGGAGGGAAAACTCTTCAATTACATTCCCTGACTGTTAAATAAGTGAATTGGACTGGATTTGAGGAGGGAGAAAGGCAAAAACGTGTACCACCATCATTGAAATTTTGGAAGGAAAGTGAAAATGGATAATCTCAAATTGGGCTTTGTTTGGGCCTCCAAAGTTGTTTAACTGACTATAAATTGGATGTGGATCATTCTGAGAAGCTTCCGGGGTCAAATTCAGTTGAGAAGCCATTGGATCAATTTGGTGAAAGAGCTTGAAACTTGATTTTCGGTTTTGGATATTCATAGGGTTTCAGCAAGAATTGGTGATCAAGAAACGTCCATCATCATTCCCTGAAGCAATCTGCACTTGTTGGAGAAGAATTGAGGCCTGAAACCACTACACTCGAAGCTTAAAATCAGGTTTCCATTTCTCAAAATTTCTCTCAATTCATGCGTTTTTAGCAGCTTAGATTCATGTGGCTAGGTTGTAATTAAGGTATAGATGGATTCTGGATAGTAAAATTGAGGTTTAGTGACAAATTAGGGATTGATCCATTTTCGGTTGGGATATAGATTTCTCTGGTCTTGAGGTTTTAGCGTGATTGAGTGGTATAGTTGTAATCCTCATGAAATTTCCCTCAAGTTTCATTCAAGAACCATGGCATTTGGTTGAGTATTGAGAGAGATAGAGTTGCCTGAAGGTTGCCGGAAAAGTACCGCCGCCGGCTGGTCTGCGCGCGAGTTCGCTACTTGCAGAAGTTCAAAAATGAAGAAGATGCAATCTCCACCGTTCAAGCCTGAGGAAGAAGAAGACTCGGTCATGGCAACTAACAGCAACAAGCGCGCCACGTCCCCCCCCTCCAATACTACGTCGTTTCAATTAGTAACTTGTACCAAGCTTGTTTCAGCGCGCTGCTTGAGCCAAGGGGTCTTGGGTTCGATCCCTCGCGTGGTCATCTTTTTTGTTAATTGTGAAAGCTGAGTTGATTTGATTATTGTTTTGGGCTTTGGCTTCTTGCACTATTCACACCCCTCCCTAGCAGGCCCAAACACAATTACACATAGAATCTTTGCTTAATGAACCCCCTGTCATGTTCAGAATTGAGTGAATTTGCGGAATTCACACTCAAATGGGCCCAGCGCCCATGTGCTGTTAGCACCCCCATTCTTGGGGCCCAGGCGAATTAAACCTTGCTTTTCCTGCTAGTTGCACCCTTCCCCAGTTATTTCTTTTTATTTTATTTTCTTTATTTTTTATTTTAATAGCTTGTAAGATTTAATTCATAATAAATAGTAAATGTTGGTAATAAATTCTGGAAAAATTTGTGGATATAGATTGAGATGATTAGGATTTTATCATGCTTTTTATTTTAATTTTCCATGCATTTTCCATTTTAGTTCATATTTTCTCTTTTAGTGCATTTTTAATAATGTGATGATGGTATGCTGAATTTGTTCATTTTCTTTCTCTCTCATATTTTGGAGTTTGACCTTGGAATTTTGTGTGCTGGTTGTAGGCATGTTGATGGTATTGTGTAATTTTTGTTGTGATTTTTAGATGATTTTAAAGGAGGTTTTAGGGTAGTTGTTTAGGAGTGTTGTTTAGTGAATTCCTTTAGTTTACCCTTGAAGTTTTAGATTTAGTTTGAACCTTTTGACTTAGGTTTAACCTCTGATTTTTCTACCATGGAATGTTGATACATATAGGATGATGTAGTATTTTCCTTAGAATTTTTAGGAATGATTTTCCATTAGTTCCCCATTTTACAAATTGGCCTTAGTATAGGTGATCATTAGGAGATAACATTTGAGTTTCTTTAGAGATTCAAGTAGGTGGATGATCTTTCCCTAGGATTAGTTCCCCTTTCAAATGTTCCTTTGCTTAATTAGGATCCTTCATTGTGAGTATAATTCCTCCTGTGGAGGAATTCCCTGCCTTTCACATTGGAGTTGAGCCTAAGCAAGCTCTTTAAAGGAAATGGATTTGGTTGAGTGTCTCTGGTAGGTTCCTGTGGAACTTACCTTGCTTCTCATCTCCATTCTCCTAAAATTCTCCCATTCTTTCCTCTTTAGGAACCTTCTTGAAGTAGCACAGTCCCTCATGTGGGGGGATTATTGCACACCTCTTGAAGGAGCCAAACCTTTAGGTTTCCCCAAAAATCTGTTAGTTGGTTGAGTGCCTGGGATAAGTTCCTGTGGACCTTACCCTTGCCTCCCAACACCCAATTTCCTTCCATAAGATAGAAGGTTATTTGATTACTTGTCATAAATTCATTTCCTTCTCTTGAAGCTGGTGTGGACTTGAAGAACGGTTACAGATTTTGGATTGGATTGCTTTCAGAAGATTGCTCTGCTGTGGAGATTGCTGGCCTGTTTTCCCGGTTTGTCTGTTTTCTTCTTGTTCAACTGTATTGATGTGACTTCCTTGGAGTGTTGCATTAGTAGTATGCTTCATGTAAACGAACATAGGCCTAAAAGCATCCTAAGGGTTGAGCTTCTCCCCTTGCTTGCATTGCATTAGAGGTTGAGTTTCTCCCTCTGCTTGTATTTTTACTATGTGGCTTTGCTTGCTGGTATTTGGTAGAGCCCAACTCCCTTGCCTGTGTGGTGTGTGGTCTATTTGATTGCATTTAATTTCTTCTATTATCTTTGCAGTTATTCATATCTGGCTTGAGGTTGAGATGAGCTTGTGGAGGCTTCTGCCCCGCACATATTTCCTCCCTCACTTGCATTGCATGCATCTTTACAGTAATTTCTTTACAGTTATTTCTTTTACTGTTTGCTTTCCATTGCCATGTTCCCTTAGGAACTCTGACTTCTCTCGCTCAAGAGAAGTTATGAAAGACATTAGGATTCTAACCATGCATGATAACATTAGTTTGTTTCCCCTCTAACCTCAACCATAGGACAAACATTGCATGACAACTGTAGGATAGAGTCAGTTTCCCTTTAGTTGTTCCCTTTCTCTTCTCCCTAAAAACAACAGTAAAAAAACATAATAAAGGCAAGTTAGTACAAGCGCGTTACGAGACTTAAGCTACTTGGGAAGTGATGATTGAGCAGTCTCCTCTCAATCATCTAGAGTGTTTAGTATATGTCCTTTGGACGATATGCGACGCATTCGCTCCTAAGTTATAGTCTCTAGTGATGTACAAACTACAGATAACTAAAAAACACTTCTTCCGTAAAAAACAAAAAACAAAGATCAAATATCCTTTTGTCCTCTTGGACCTCTAATCCCTGGAAACCCTTTTCAGAAGGAGAGTTTCATTAACTCTCGGTACTACCGCAAACGGTAATGCCTAAGTCTCTAATGGTCGAGCTGCATACACCAACTGCTGGAACCGTCTGTTAACCCTACTCGGATAAAAAAGACAAACCTGTATCTCTCGTTAGCCCGAACTACGTTTGCTCTGATCTTTCATTCCGTATGAAAGTACGTAGGCACAAGATGCGATATCTTGGCGAGCAACCTTTCCCCTATTTCACCCGTAGTTAGGCGAACTATGTTGACTCTGATTTCTCGTTCCAGACGGGAATACGTAGGCATAAAGTGCGATACTTTGCCGAGTCATTTTATTTTCTTTTTAGACCAGACCTTTAGTGTAGATAGTTTAAACACACCCGTCAGATAAACACAACAAGCATGAATCCCATCGAGTACGATAGACGTGAGGGGTCCTATACCTTCCCCTTGCGTAACCGACTCCCGAATCCAGATAATGGTTGCGACGACCTTGTCTTATACCTTTGCGTCAGGTTTTTCCGATCGTTTCCTTTCCCGTTCTGAGGGATAAATAACGAAAGGTAGCGACTCTCCTGTCCTTGTCAGCCTTATTTTTCGCAGTAGCGACACGAAGGAAAACTTGTGAATGCAACCTTTATATGAAGGGTGTATTGCAGGAAATCACAACCAAGTTAACTAAGAAACTACCCTGCCTCAGGTTAAGATTGCGGTTTTTTATAAAGAAAGAAACTCCTACTTCTAGGCTCAAAGGGGTTAACGAGGGATTATCTTCCTTATTTCACCAGTGTTTGGGGGATTGAAATAATGCCTTACATCGTCAACAAAGTTTGATTGAAAGCATACTGACAACAGTTATGGGTATAACGTTTTCATCATCCTTCATCAAATATTTGCATATCAAAAGTTTGAACAAAAGGTGTATATTTTTAAAAGATAAAGCATAAAGATGCAAATATTAGACAAAATGAATTGAATCAAAAGTTGCAATACTCATTTCATTAACACAAAAGTACAAACATAGTTTGAAGGCAAACAGCTTAAACAAAATGAAGGAAAGTACAAACAACGAGAAACAAAAGGCCTAGTGACTAAGTCAGAACAAGGATGAGCCATCTTTTCTGAAACATTGGCGTTTACGAAGATAACCTGCTGAAGTTAGTATGAAGCTTCACTTTTGATGTACTGGTAAGGGATTGTTATGGACATTATGCGTCTGTAATTAGCTCTAGTTTGATATCGGTGTCGAGGAATCAACTTGATGACTCAAAGGCACAAAGAATAGTGAAGACAGCTGGAGATGAGCGACTGGACAAATAGATGGTATGCAACGAACCATGTAAAGATGCAAATGCAATGCAATGCTATGCAAGACAGGATGCAAAACACACATAATAGGATCAAAGTTTCAAGATCACAGTATGGAGTCTGGGTAAAGAACCAACCATAAGGTGTGTACTAGGGGTAAAGCACCTGCACAACGGGTTCTAAAAAGTTCCCAGAGTCATAGTAAATCCTTTGGATATTGCCAACTAACACAACTACTTACGTGAGTCAAGCATATTCTCAAGATAAACTCGTCTGAGTGTAGCATCGCGTGACATCTATTGAGGGACTACTCCCAAACAATTTCTGCGCTACGTCCTAAAAAGGCCAAGTGGGGTAAAAGTGTTACTAAAGGTCCTCAGCTTTGCAGACTCATGTTGAAACAATTAGTGAATACACGACTACTCATGCATTACTAACCATTTCAAAGAGTCTCCACTGAGCGTGATTACATCATATGTCAGACATATTGGGACTACTCCCAATAGCCCAACTATTGATCATATCACAATCCTATCTCATGTGTCACTCAAATCCAGGTTAGGATTTATCTCACCACTCAAGGCACCCAAAACAAACAGATATATTGACAAATATAAACAAATATACAAGCAAGCAAACATATAGCAAATACAAATATAAACAAGGTGGGCTTAACCCTCTTAGGGGAAGTCTCCAGTGAAGTCGCCATTTCTGTTTCAGTGAGAATCATGATACCAAGCTATTGATTAACTTGAATCTTAATTCTTAAATTCACAACTGAACTTTAATTTATCCAAAATGGAAAGGTTTAAAGAAAGAAAAACCTATTAAAATGCAAAGCAAAAGGCAAGGCCTAAAGCTAAGCAAAGAGAGATCTAAAGGTTCGGGGGTTGGTTATGCCTAGGGTAGGTATTTCACATCCTAAACATCTGTAGTACTCTACAAGAAGCTCTTGTTAATATTTGTGTTTGCTAAAGTTTGCTTGCTAAAGGGAAAGTGCTAAGGTTAGATATGTAAAGTATATACAAAATTTGGTAAAGTATGCTCGCGAAGACATTGCATCTCGTGCCTATGTATCCTGACGGGAATGGAATCAGAGCAACCGTAGTACCCCTGGTTAGGGTAAGGAACTCTTGACTGTGGTCAAGGTTCCAAAGGGAAAGTAAATGTCTGCAGCGAGACACCTACATAGAGTGCAGCGACTCTAAACTAAGGTTAAGTTAAAAAAGAAGGGAATGTCCACCGCGGGACGACTAAATAGAGCACGGCGACTCCAAGTCTAAGCTGCAAAGGTAAACACGGGGAATGTCCATGGCGGGACGACTAAATAGAGCACGGCGACTCCAATTCTAAGTTGTAAATGTTAACAGGAAGTTAGTTGTTAGTTGGGGAGAAAGAAAAGGTTGGCTCGCTAAGAAATCGCATCTTATGCGTACGTATTCTCAACGAGAAATTAGAGCGTTCGTATTTCCCCTGGTTAGGGGTGAGAAACTCTTGACTGTGGTCAAGGTTCCAGGGGGATGCAAGCACTCATAAGGAAGTACTTACATGGAGTGCGGTGACTCCTGAATCTACGTTGAGATTATTATGATAAAGAATGTCCACGGCGGGATGCTAACATGAGTATGGCGACTCAAATCCTAAGGTTAAGATAAAGGGTATCATACATAAACCAAAAATGTCACAATGATGTAAACAAAACGGTTTAAAATTCTCAGGGGGATAATCAAAAGTTTTTAAAGGTGAACCACTTAGACGCATACAAACAAAGTTGAATTTCAAACTTAAATGTTCAAGGAAACCAACAATACAAGTTCAAGTCATCCTCGAATAAAACTCAAAGAAGAATAAAGTCCAAAGTTTTGGAAATGAAGGAATGAGAAATAGGAGGGTACAAACCCCTAAAATGAATTACAATTTTCCCATAATGAAAAGTGTTTCTAAAGTAAGAATTTTAGAATTCTTTAAAAAGTATATGGAAATATGTTACAACACAAGAATTTTGCAAAAAGAACCACTTAAAAATGATTTAAGAGAAGTTATGTGGTTTTTAAGTTTGTGAACAAAACATAAAAATCTAAATGATAAAAAGAATAAATGCACATGGTAAGACAATGAATAAAAAAATGATTATTTAAACATGTTAACAAACATGTATAAATAATACAAGATCAATATCACAAGAAAAATCAAGTTACAAGTTGAAAAAGTTTAAGAACATCATGGTAAAAACCCTAAAAACAGTCATGGTAGCATGTGAAATGCAAATGGAAAGTTCACATTTATGAGTTTTAGGTTTATCTCTTGAAGAAAGATTAAGCAATAAGAAAACCAGAGATCTTGAAAGCTCTTCCAATATCTTCAAATGTTCCTAGGATGATGAATACATGCTTCAAACAACCTCCAAGCAAGCTAGTCGACGAAATGCCTTGTAAATGAAAGAAAATCTCCAAAATTCAAAGATTTCAAATACCAACTCACTAGAACCTTGTTACATAAATATAGAAGTGATTTGGATAGTTTCAATACATCATATTTGATGTGTTTGAAGTGCTTCTTGAGTTGGAAGAAGTTTGGAAATGGTTTTGAAAGGTGTTTTGCAAAAGTAGATTTTGAGGGATTTTGGAAACTTAATGAGATTTTGCAAGAACTTGTGATTGTGTAAGGAATGGATTTCTAGCTGGTTTCTACCATGAAACTTGTGTATTTGTGATGTATGAAGTGAGTTCTATTTATAGCCAAAAGCCTTGGATCAAGGTATGGATAAAAGTGAAGCAAATTGCCAATTTTAACCTTCCATCATGAAAATCTTTGAGTTTTCCAATGCAATCTTCATCTTTGTCTTTAAGCCACACTACTAAGATATTCTCCATGCCCCATAGGTTTTTTTCATCATGATTTATAGGATAGGATAGGAGGTTACTTGTTGAATTAAAGTTGATGATTTGACAAGGGTAGCCACCTTTTTCTCTTTCTTCACTATTCACTTTTGCAACTTGTATTAAATAATGACTTCCTTTGATCTTTGTTCCATTTTCGTGGGAATTGATGTAAAAATGTTCATTATCAATATAAACATCATAAATGAGGCTTAATATTTGATTAGAATCGATTTGGAGAGGTTTTGGAATCAAAAAACTCATGCTGACCTGGTTTTGCGAATGCGAGTTTTTGCCAACTTGTGGACCTCGGTTCTCTCTAACCAGAAAGAGTTATGGAACACACTTGTACTTTTTAGAAATCCCCAATTAGGTACTACAATATTTATGTTTGTTTTAGGAACTCATTCCTCTTGAAACTAGGTCAAAAACCCTTGTGTGTTTAAGGAGTTATGGCTTTGCCCTTTTCAAAACCTTAATTCCCCAACTTTTCGATTACTTCTCAATTCTTGATCAATTGGTCACAAAAATTAATGATTAGATATTAGATGATGTTGGGAACATATTTGGCTTCAATTTTGGGTTAAAACCCTGTTGGTCAATGGGTTGACTTTTCAGTCAGACGAACCGAACGATCGAAAACCTCTAAATCGACTGTTGGTGCCGTGGGTCTTCTGAGGCCTTGAAACTTCTTTAGTGAACTTCCCTATTCCATATGAGCTTCATGGACCATAACTCCATCATTGGAACACCTTTTAAATAAAAAGTCAAACTACAGTTGACTTTTCCTAAATAGAAACCCTAATCTGGTGTCCTAGATTGCATTGTTCTTGATATTTGGGTGACAAACTCAAATTGGACTCATAATTGACCCAATGAGTATCTTTGATGATGTGGAGAATTGTTTCATGGAGAATAAATCCAATACATTGACTGATTGAACCATCGAAACCTCAATTCCTGATTGTACGGAACCCTAATTCACCTGTATCTTAACAAAGACAAACTTGAAATAGGTTATGGTTAGATAAACAAATGAATATGATCCTAAACTGATGATGAAGATATAAGGGGTCAAAATTTGGGGTGCAATAGTAGGAAGCCTTAAAATCCTGAAAACAGTTGAAAGCAGATTTATTCAAATTAAGTTTTAGAAACGGAAGGCGATAAAAAGAAAATAAAAAGGAGAAAATAACAGCAAAGTAAAATTTGAAAGTTAGTCGTGTAAAACGAAAGAATCATAAAGTAAACAAATAAAGGAAAAATGGGTTGCCTCCTATTCAGCTCTGTTTTTAACGTCAAAAGCCTGACGATAGCTTGGTGACAAGCTAGTTGGGGTGTTTATCTGGAAGCTAGTTGGTGACAAGCTAGTTGGGGTGTTTAACTATGAACGGCGCATTGTTTTTGTCGCAGATTTCAACTGCTCCACTATGAAGGATTTTAGTTATCTCGAAAGGGCCTGACCATCTTGACTTTAGTTTTCCTGGGAAAAGTTTCAATCTTGAGTTAAATATGAGTATGATGTCTCCCACATTGAACTGTTTCCTTGTATATGCGGGCGTTTTCGTATGCGTCTAGTCGAAGCTCTTCCAATTCATGCAGATTCAAGATTCGTTTCTCTCCTGTGGCAGCATAGTTTAAGTTTAGCGTTTTAATAGCCCAAAAGGCTTTATGCTCTAGATCTACTGGCAGGTGGCAGGATTTTCCATAGACTAATTTAAATGGTGTGGTTCCTATCGGCGTCTTGTAAGCAGTTTTATAGGCCCATAAAGCATCGTTTAGTTTCGATGACCAATCTTTCCTAGAGGTGGCAACTGTCTTTTCTAAGATTTGCTTTATTTCTCTATTTGAGACCTGCACTTGGCCGCTGGTCTGCGGGTGATACGGTGTTGCAACATGGTGTTTTACTCCATATTTCAATGGAAGTTTGTCAAAGATTCACGCTATGAAGTGTGAACCACCGTCACTGATGACAAGTCTGGGCACACCGAATATGGGAAAATGGTATTCTTAAATAGTTTGATAACTACTCGCGTGTCGTTAGTTGGAGCGGCAACGGCCTCAATCCATTTTGATACGTAGTCGACATTTGTCGCTACTGCGAAAATCGGCGCCGGCCATGGCAGAAGAGTCGCCACCGTGCGTTATTTATCCCACCAGAGGGAAAGGAAACGCTCAGAGTAAACCTAACGCAAAACGGGAAAGGAATGGTCGTCGCAACCAAATCCTGGATTTAGGAGTCGGTTACGCAAGGGGAAGGTATTAGCACCCCTCACGTCCGTCGTACTCGACGGGATCCACGCTTGTTCTCTAGTACGGATTGTTATTCTATCTACACTAAGGGTTTGGGTTAAAAAGAAAAGAAAATGACTCGGCAAAGTATCGCACTTTATGCCTACGTATTCCCGTCTGGAACGAGAAATCAGAGTCAACGTAGTTCGCCTACCTACGGGAAAGGAGGGGAAGGTTGCTCGCTAGGATACGGCATCCTATGCCTACGTACTTTCATACAGCATGAAAGATCAGAGCAAACGTAGTTCGGGCCACGGAAGACACAAGTCTGTCTGTTTATCTTTTATCCTTCTGAAAAAAGTTTTCTCCTGATTATGGGTCCAAGCGGACAAAAATGACGTTTTGATTTGTTTCCAGTCTTTTATGCAAGAACTGTTTTTTATTGATGTTTGAAATCTTATTATTGTGTTTTGAATGATTTTGAGATAGAAAAGAAAGAACTCTAAAACCCTATGGTTAAAATGGGAATCAAAACTACCCTAATGTTGTCATGCATGGGTTAACATCTAATGTCTATCATATTTCTCTCTTGCGCAGAGAGAAACAGAGATCCTAGGGGATAAATGGAAAAGAAACAGCATATATACAGTAAAGCAGTAAAATGCATGAGATGAAGCAATACAAGTGAGGCAAGGGAGTCCCACTCAACCTCGAACCTGAAAAACAATAGGCAAAGTGAAACAGCTTCACTTCAAACCCAAGGGGAAATTAACACACAATACAACAAAGAAGAAAAATAAAACCCCAAACCCAGCTCTAACAGCAAACCAGCTCCTACAACAACAGCTTCAGAAAGCAGCAAACCCTAATTCAACAGTTTAGCAGCTTTGACATGAACCAACTTCTCCTTTATCATCATCAATGCAATGAACTTCATCTTCAATGGCTTCTATCTTCAAGGCAAGCCCTCCAGAAGAAAATCACTTAACAGAATAAGTTGGAATGATAAAACAGCTTATTGACAACCAAAGGAAGCCTATAAGTGTTTATCATCATGAGAGACTGGTTCCCTCAAAGTTCTACTTCTAAGACAAGCCACTTATCCCTCCAAAGGAGGGATGTGAATATCTTAGAAGGACTTTTAGTCATTGGGAGGAATGGAAGCACAAGATGCTTTCCATGCTTGTACAAAGAATTTGGTCTATTCTAGGGCTCTGCTTATTCCTATTTCCTATGTCTTCAAAAACATCTTCAAGCACAAGAATCTTCATGCATCCAAATTTGATCTTTATAGTCAATCTTCTCCTGTGTTCTTTCATGCTCCACAAGCCCAATCCAAGCCCCATCCCCCATAGCAAAGCCCAACCCCAAGCAAACAATACAAACGCCCACAATGGCCACACCAAACAAACAAACTATTTACAAAAATCAAGTAAAATAGTAGTATATTATTTAAAATCCTAAAATTAATTCTAAGGGGATTTATACATCTACCCTACATACCCTATATTTCCCAGCTCCTAATTCAAGCTAAAAACCCAAAATCTAAGTGTTATGATGCACCTAAGTCAAGTTTAACCCTAATTCTAGTCACCCTAATGTTCTTTATTCAAAACTAATCAAGATTAAATCAAAAAAATGTGATATAAATCTCTAAGGGAACCTAATACTATCCTATAATCATAACAAAAAGAATCACATCAAAATATGAAAGGAAATGGCTAAACAAAATTCAACAAAATGGATATACAAACTAAAATGCAATAAAAGCAACTAAAATGTAAAAAATCACCAAAAATAGAAAAATGACTAAAATACTAATTTTATTTTTATATAATTTTCTTGAGACATTAATGAAAATGGAGCAAAAACTCCCATGTAAAAATACTTATTTTTGAATTTATTATGAATTTTTAAATAATAAAAAGAAATATGTGAAAATAAAGAAAATTATAAGAAAATTGACAAAGATGTGTGATGAATAGCAATTGAAAGCAGTGTATTTCCCTAATTGGGCCCAGAGAGGGGTGTGAGTATCAACGCGCATAAGGCCCAAATACCAATCAGAAATAGAATGAGAAAAACAGAAATAAAAAGGAAAACTCGTGGTGCAGGAAGTAATGATATTTAGTGTATTTTCCATTGGGCTCTAAACTAGGGGTGTGGATATCAAAGATTCATTTAAGCCCAGCATCAACGTTTAATGAAACGCTGCGCTTTGATGAATCTGAATCCCTTCACAAATTAAAAATAAAACATGGCCGTTAGGTCTGGATTTGGTCAAAAGTCTTACTCCAATCTAAAGGTGGTAGGGTCATCTTCAACCTTCAAACTCTCATGGAGGGAAAAGCCATGGCTGAGCAAGGTTTGAACTCCATCTTCTCCCAATTCGTACTCCCTCATATCCTCATCAAATGCAACAATTCAAAACCCTAACATGCTCCAAATTTCACCAGGAATTTATCTATGATAACCAAACACCTTGAAACTAACCCTAGCTCCAAACACGATTCAAACTTAGAAAATCAGTCAAGAACCAAATCTCACCAAACCTGTAATTGAGTGGCTCAATCTCTTCCCTACTTCACACTGATCATTTTCCACTATCAAACACATATTCTACTTCAAAATTCGCCAAGTTATTACTCAAAACAGAAATCGTGTCCATGGTTTAATTGTCTTTAACCTCCACAAATCAATACCTAAAAGCTCCCTCTAATCACCTATGATCATTCTAACCTAACAAAACATGTTAATTCTACCTAAATCAAGCTGTGGATGAAAAAGTACCAACCTGAGAATTTGAGAAGAACAGATGAACAAAACCTTCAAATCAGGTGCTGAGATGCTCCAGATACGATCAATGGAAGGTGTTATAGCTTCTATATGCAAAAGAATCACTTGAAATGGCCTGGATTGTAGAAACCGATCTTGAGTTGCATATGAGAATTTTCAATGGCAAGAACACGATTTAGCCATGAATTTGCTATGATTATGATCTGGAAACACTTGCTAACATCAATGGAAGTGAATGGGATCAAGAAATTGGATGAACAATGAAGAAACTGTTGTAACCGATTTCAAGTTGCAACAAGAAATTTTCAACCTCAATCTCTCTTCTCTCCTTCAATTATCACCAACCCCCAATCTGAACCAACTCTAATCAATATATAGGCCATGTTAGAACTCTCTAGCACCTTCTGAATCCTTCTTATGAGAAGTTGAATTTCTCATGTCATGAATTTCTCTCTTGATGGTATGCACATGTCAATTTTGCTAGCAGCTGGTGCAACACCTGGTTCTGATCCCAATTTGTCATTAGAGGAGATATTGGATGTGTTCAAATGCCTTGGAGCCTTACATTTGCATTGTCAAGTGGTTTTGCAATGGTGCCTTATGATTCAAGTAAGCCATTTACAAAGCAAGTCCTTGAAATAACCATCAACTCAAAATTGTGGCAATTTCAATGTTCTTAAAATGCCTTTTACATTCAAATTGGTATGTCATATGCCTTGGTTTGGTTGTGTAGGTCAAAAACCCTAATTTCAAACTTTGGTTCATTTAAAATATACCTTCATTTTAGGCCATTTTGGTGATTTTGTGAAGCAAGACATTCCAAGTTCTCATGACCCCTTATCTAGCCTAAAAACATCATTTTGAACACATCTCATGTTGAACATTTTTTCATTTGAGGAGTGGAAGATGGAGATTTGGACCTATGTTGAAAAATGACTTATAATTCAACTTTTCCAAAATACCCCTGAGTTGCCAAGACCATAACTTGAGTTCTACAACTCCTCTTGAGGACTTCTAGTACTAAAATTAAAGCTAAGATCAAGATATACAACTTTCATGTTGGCCAAGAATCCATTTGAAAACTCCTTCATGGGCAAACGTTGCTTGGAAGTCAAGTGACTTTCACAGATAAATTTCAGTATCTTCTGGGGATCCATAACTTGCAAGAACCATAACTTGAGTTCTATAAATCTCCTTGAAGACTTATAGTACTCAAATTAAAGGTATTGATAATATCTACAAGTTTCATGTATACCAAGAATTCATTTGAAACTTTCATTTTGACTTATCTGGCTTTGAAGTTAGGCCTAAATTAGGGTTTTTACACTGAAACCCTAATTTAGTAACTCCTCTTCTTCTTGATTCCTCTTGATTTATCCTTGGCACAACACCACACATATATCCACATATCAATTCATGAATTCCACAACCTCCAATCTGGCCTTGATACTCTTCAATCACTCAGTTGACCTAGGGTTGACCTAGGGTTGACCCAGATGAAACCCTAGTTGACTGCATTCAACTGTAGCTCTTGTAATCACACCAATGACTTGACTCATCTTCAAAATGACCCTCTAAGTCCTCCATGATTGTTTATACCCATTCCATACCCTCACTCCATAGCCCATACCCCACTGATGATCTTCAAACACACCTCAAGTTAGGAGAGAAATCCACTGGTTGACCCTTTAAACTTTTCAAAGCTTCCATTCATTCCTTGATGACTTGGATGTTCTTGAGCTTGAATAAAAAACCTTTGATGTACTTCCTTAGATAATATTGGCACTTAATCCCTTGTTGGATGACCTGCTATGCTATGCTATGCAAATGATTCGACTATGTACATGATGCAAACGACAATGCAGTTAAAACATAAACCAGGTGAAATAGGTTGAGCAAATTTTAGGGTGCAACAGCTGCCCCTATTCAAGCGGCTTGGACCCAAATTGGTGAAGAACGAACAACCTTCAGACAATCGAGGTACGAGACGGTTGAATACCAAGAAACCCGGAAATTTTCCAACCGCAGAAATAAACTGCATAAACCGCTTGGGGAACGACATCCATCAACTGGATCTGGCAATAACCGATCATTCGTCAGATAATAACTCTGATTTTGGATCCCACTACCCATGTAAGACCACCGGTACTGAACTATCTTTGCAAAAACACCTCTATCCACAACTGGCCTAACCTTGTCAACACAAGAAGAGAAACAAACTCATCAACACGATCAGAGATCCCATCATCACAGGAAAAACCTTATCCACAATTGTCTTCAAATTTCGTCAACACGAAAAGACATAAATTCGTCATCACGAAGAAACCCTATCATCATAGGAATAAACTGGTCCTCCTTAGGATTCCACATTCCGTCAACATGAAGAAATCATTTCGTCAACACAAAGAAATCATTTCGTCAACACGAAGAAATCCTATTAGCATAGGCATAAATTGTCCTCATCAGGACTCCATATTCCGTCATCACGGAGGAAGCAATTCGTCAACACGAAGAAATCCTATCAGTATAGGCATAAGTTGTCCTCATCAGGACTCCATATTCCGTCATCAAGGAGGAAGCAATTCGTCAACACGAAGAAATCCTATCAGCATAGGCATAAGTATTCCGTCATCACGGAGGAAGCAATTCGTCAACACGAAGAAATCCTATCAGCATAGGCATAAGTTGTCCTCATCAGGACTCCATATTCCGTCATCACGGAGGAAGCAATTCGTCAACACGAAGAAATCCTATCAGCATAGGCATAAGTTGTCCTCATCAGGACTCCATATTACATCATCACGGAGAAATCATTTCGTCAACACGAAGAAATTCCCGGCGACTTCGCTAGGGATAAAAAATTTCGCCTAATAAGAATCCAACTCTGTCAATCGCAGGGAAGGATAATTCCGCCTTGCCTTTGCAATAGCTAACTCCACTAGGGATATTTTGAAAACAAAAGATCGACACCCGTTCTGAAAACGAGCGACCACTTTTGAAATTTTGATTCATGGAACCCTGAAATGTTGCCGCAACAACAAACTTGAAGAAGACGTTCCGCTGGTCGGATAAGAGAAAATTCAGCACGCAACTTTGTGGGGATGATAATAAACTGAATCACATTATCATATGTCTCACGTCAAGACTTTGATGGTCTGAAAATATATCTGAGTTGTAACTCCATACTCCTGTTGAGCCACACACCTGCTGGGGAGAGAAAACTCCGCTGGGGAAGAAACGACTCTCTCGGGGAATATTAACCGACTCCGTTGGGGAGAAAAAACAACCCTACTGGGGATAGGGCATCCTTGCTGGGGATAATAAACTGTCTGGGTACAGTTTACAACTCTGGAATTATCAATCCGATGAAAACTAAACGACTCCGCTGAGGATAAGGAATCCTTTTGGAGAAAACACCACTGTCTGACTACAACTTACAAACTTAAAATTATCAAACTCTGCTGAGGGTAAACGACCATGCTGGGGGGAGTAAACCATCTGGCCACAGTTTACAAACTCGGGACTATCACTATACTGAGGATAAACATCCTGTTACTGGCCCGATGACCCGTGGGGAAGAAAGGAAAACCATCTTCTATGGCGAAAAGTCCTCCTGAACCAACTCTGACTTGGTCAAACACCTTGAGAATCCTCTCGGCTGGGGATTGCATATACACATATTTGGATCTCTCGGGGGAGTATGCGCTCTGCGGGGGGCATTAATCTTGACCTGTTGGAGATATCTTATGAACTGCTTTCATGCGGATACTCTTATGGGGGATACGCTGCGACTAGCTGGGGAAATTGATCCTTCTTCAGTAAAGAACAGTGTCATCTCAGCTTCGGGGAATGAAGTGTGATCTGCGTGGGGATTCACATCACATAATGATCAAGTCTTTTCGTCAAGAGCCTCTGGTTAGGACTACAATTTTCTAATCGTCCACTTCACATGGGCAAGAACCCTGCAACACCATAAACGAGACAAAACAAGTCTATACAATCAAATCTATTCAAGTTAGCGTCAGAGACATCATTTTCAGTCAATTCGAAGTTTTAGCAATTATGGGCAAGGGCCAGCAACGTTATGCAACTGCTAGTTTTATCAAAACATTGGCGTTTTTCACATACAAAACAGTAAAGAACAAGTATCAAATACTGAATAACATGTTTTATTGATTAGGCCTCTGAATAGGCAGAGTTTTGTACACTGGATGTAACTCCTGAAAAGAGGAAGTTACGCACAACAAATATACAAGTATGCACAGGAAGCATAAATACAATGACAAATCAAATTTGCGCATATGTCGGCAACGTGATGTAGACAAACATCATGAGCTGATCCTCCTATGACTCGCCTGACTCTGGCGCTTTCCCGGTATTCAAATTTCTGAGGAGACTGTATCTGATAAATGACCCCCCAAAGTATTCTCCCCAACCACCAAGCGACGTAGTATCAAATTCGGACCGCAGTCATTTGCTTTTTAAATCCCTAACTTTTGCGTGAATCGCCCTTTGCGGGTTTTCAATTCACCGGGATACCCTTTTCTGCCGAAGCCGCCCAGTGTAGGTTTTCGACTTCGCGGGTGTACATCTTTTCAATTTTATCCCTAACTTTTTCCCGAACCTTTTATTTTGTTTTTGGTTCGCCGGGATGCCCCATTTTTTCCTGGACTCTCTTTTTTTTGTCCAGCGGGTCAATTTTAAGCAAAGTATTTTTTAACTGCGTTCGAATTCACAGGCGACGTAAAGTCTTCACCGTCCATGGTGGACAACAACAATGCTCCTCCTGAGAAGACTTTTCTGACAACGTATGGCCCTTCGTAGTTAGGGGTCCACTTGCCCCTGTGATCTGTTTGTGGCGGGAGAATCCTCTTCAGCACAAGGTCACCCATCTGAAAGCTGCGAGGACATATCTTCTTATCATACGCTTTCTTCATTCGGCTCTGGTACAATTGGCCGTATGCTAGAGAAGCTAGCCTCTTCTCATCCATTAAACTTAGCTGATTCAACCTGTCTTTTACCCATTCTGCCTCGTCAAGTTGGACATCTCGTAACACCCTCAGGGAAGGAATCTCAACTTCCAACGGTAACACTGCTTCCATTCCGTATACCAACGAGAACGGGGTTGCCCCGGTTGATGTGCGTACCGTCGTACGATAACCATGCAAAGCAAAAGGTAGCATCTCATGCCAGTCCTTATACGTCACAACCATCTTTTGAACAATCTTCTTTATGTTCTTATTGGCCGCTTCAACAGCGCCATTCATCTTGGGTCGGTAAGGAGAAGAGTTGTGGTGCTCAATCTTGAAATTCTGACACAACTCCTTCATCATCTTGTTATTTAAGTTTGAACCATTGTCGGTAATAATCCGCTCAGGGATTCCATATCTGCAAATGATGTCTCGTTTGATAAACCTGGCTACCACCTGTTTGGTCACATTAGCATATGATGCCGCTTCCACCCATTTGGTAAAATAATCAATTGCTACCAAAATGAACCGGTGTCCGTTAGATGCCGTCGGCTCAATCTTTCCAATCATATCAATTCCCTACGTCGAGAATGGCCACGGTGATGACATCACATTCAGAGGACTCGGAGGCACATGGATCTTATCTGCATAAATCTGGCATTTATGACACCTCTTTACAAACCTGAAACAATCAGTTTCCATAGTTAGCCAGTAATAACCTGCCCGCAGCAGCTTTCTGGTCATAGCATGCCCACCAGCATGTGTACCAAATGTACCCTCATGTATTTCCTCCATGAGCAACTTCGCCTCTTTCTCGTCTACACAGCGTAGCAACACCAAGTCATGATTCCTTTTGTATAGGACACCGTCCGGATTTAGATAGAAATTACCAGCCAATCTCCTGAGAGTTTTCTGATCTCGACTGGATGCCCCAGCCGGATACTCCCTGTTCTTCAGGAAATTCTGGATGTCAAAATACCAGGGTTTATCATCGGATGCTTCGTCAATAGCAAATATGAAAGCGGGTCTGTCAAGCCGAGATATAATAATTCGGGGAGCCTCGTTCCAAAAATTAATCTTATACATGGAAGATAATGTCGCAAGTGCGTCAGCCATTTGATTTTCTACCCTCGGTACGTGATGCAATTCAACCTGGTCGAAGAAAGGAAATAATCTCCTTGCATAATTCATGTATGGTATCAAATTGGGCTGACGTGTCTCCCATTCTCCTTTTATTTGATTCACCACCAGAGCTGAGTCTCCGTATATATCCAGATTTTTGATTCGCAAATTAATGGCTTCTTCAAGCCCCATAATACAAGCTTCGTATTCGGCTTCATTATTGGTAACCGGAAAGGTCAATCGAGCAGTAAATGGGATGTGCGACCCATGTGGAGTAGTGATGATTGCCCCTATTCCACTACCATAGGAATTCACAGCTCCGTCAAATATCAACTGCCATTTGGAACCAAACTCTGGTCCTTCGTCCGGCAACGGTTCTTCGCAATCTTTCATCTTTAGGTACATGATATCCTAGTCAGGAAAATCAAACCTCATCGATTGGTAGTCCTCAACGGGCTGCTCAGCAAGATACTCTGATAACACGCTCCCCTTTACAGCCTTCTGTGAAACATACTGGATGTCATATTCGGTCAAAACCATCTGCCAACGGGCAATTCTCCCAGATAGTGCCTGCTTTTCAAATATGTATTTGATAGGATCCATCTTCGAAATGAGCATGGTTGTATGATTTAGCATGTATTGCCTCAAACGCTTGGCGGCCCAGGCTAGCGCACAACAAGTTTTTTCGAGCATTGAGTATCGAGACTCACAGTCAGTAAACTTCTTACTCAGATAGTATATCGCATGCTCTTTACGCCCTGTCTCGTCATGTTGACCGAGAACACAACCCATACTCCCCTCAAGAACTGTCAAATACATAATCAAGGGTCTCCCTGCCACTGGAGGTATCAAAATAGGAGGTTCCTGCAAATACTGTTTTATTTTATCGAACGCCTTTTGACAATTTTCATTCCATGTTACAGCCTGGTCCTTTTTCAACAGTTTGAATAATGGCTCACACGTAGCTGTTAGGTGAGAGATGAACCGAGCAATGTAGTTCAATCCTCCTTAAAACCCGCGCACCTCTTTTTCTGTTTTAGGCGTCGGCATTTCTTGTATTGCTTTTATTTTCGCAGGATCAACCTCTATTCCTTTTTCACTCACGATAAACCCCATCAGTTTACCCGATCTCACCCCAAAGGTGCACTTGTTAGGGTTCAGTCTCAGCCTGAACTTCCTAAGCCTTTTAAATAATTTCAACAGATTAACCAAATGTTCTTCCTCCGTCTAGGACTTGGCAATCATATCATTGACATAAACCTCGATCTCTTTATGCATCATGTCATGAAAGAGAGTCGTCATTGCATGCTGATACGTTGCCCCAGCATTCTTCAGTCCGAAGGGCATCACTTTGTAACAAAATGTTCCCCAAGGCGTAATGAAGGTGATCTTCTCCATGTCTTCTGGCGCCATTTTGATCTGATTATAGCCCGAGAAGCCATCCATGAAGGAGAATACAGAGAATTAAGCAGTGTTATCCACCAGCACATCGATGTGAGGAAGTGGAAAATCATCTTTCGAGCTTGCTTTGTTCAAATCCCGGTAGTCTACACACATTCTCACTTTACCGTCTTTCTTTGGCACTGGCACAATATTGGCGACCCATGAGGGATATTTTGTAACAGCTAGGAAACCGACATCCCACTGTTTTTGAACTTCCTCCTTAATCTTCACAGCCATGTCTGGTCTAGTTCTTCGGAGTTTCTGCTTAACCGGTGGGCATTCCTCTTTTAGCAGCAGACGGTGAACAACCATATCCGTATCCAATCCAGGCATATCCTCATACGACCAAGCAAAAATATCACTGTACTCTTTGAGCATTTCGACCAATCTTCGCTTGACGTCGCTCTGCAGCGCGGCCCCTATACGGATGTTCCTCTCAACCCCTTCCGACCCCAGATTGACGATCTCAATGACTTCCTCGTGAGGCAGAATGATTCTTTCTTCTTGTTTTACCAACCAAGACAACTCTTCTGGCACGTCGCCATCTTCAACAATCTCTTCTTCGGCCTGAAATATCGGGTGCTCAAAGTCGAAATGAGTCATAGGTGGTTCATAGATGTCATCTGAAAATGTAATCCTGCAAGGAAATGGTTAAATGCTTCAAAGTGTGTATAAAGTGACTAACCACATTGCCATTTTATTGTAAAGATAAAAACAAGAAAAACAGAGATCACAATATTTATACATGAAAAAACGCCTTTTATTTAATGATTTTAAACATTGCAATGTACATAACGGAATGGCCCTAGGCAAAATCACGATGCCCCGGGTAGGACACCGGATTGTTCAACAATTAAGAAAACAAAGCATTACTGTTTAGTTGTCACAGGAACAGTCTCTTGAATAGACCAATTGCAAAGCCCTTGTCCTGGCACGCTCGGCTGAATCCAAGCGTTCATGTCACATTCGCTATCTCCTTCTTCAGAATCTGAAACAGCGTTGATAGTCTCGTAACATACCCCACTAGCCGTAATTGTTATTGGTCCTTTGAAACGGGGTGCCCCTGCAGTAGGCGTTGATGATGAAGGATGATATCCAAGCCTGAACCTGTCATTCTTTACGGGAATATCCAATACCTTGCCCCAACCCTGGGTCTCACCTGCCTGTACCAGAGCCTGCGTTTCCTTATAAGATGACACAGCCACCTCGGATGCTTTACTAGGTACCGGTTCTTTGCCTTTAATTTTCAACCCCTCAAACGCTTGACAGGGTGTCTCATGGATCTCGCCGTCAACTTCTACATACATGAATGACAATAAATGGCTGACCAATATATCCTTCTCTCCACAAACTGTGACGACACTATCCCCCACCATGTACTTTAGCTTTTGGTGTAATGTGGATGTGACTGCTCCAGCAGCATGGATCCATGGGCGTCCAAGAAGACAGCTATACGCTGGCTGGATGTCCATAATATAGAATTCAGTTTCAAAAATCTCCGGCCCCACTTGCAGAGGCAAAGTTATAGATCCGAAGACTGACCTCCGCGTACCATCAAATGCCCTGACCACCCAGTCACTAGGCGTACAAATGATCCCCCTGATATCCAACTTCATCATTGCTTTCTTCGGAAGCACATTCAAGGAAGACCCGGTATCTACCAACACATGGGACATGGTCGTGCCCCTGCATTCAACTGAGACGTGCAGCGCCATATTATGCTCTCTTCCCCTCGGGGTCAAATCAAAGTCCGTAAATCCCAAACTATGGCCTGCGTTCACATGCGCCATCACCCCCTCCAACTGATTCATAGAAACATCTTGGGGTACAAACGACGTGTCCAGAATTTTCAATAATGCATTCTTATGGGCTTCGGAACACAATAGCAGCGACAATATGGAGATCTTCAACGGCGTTTGTTGAAGGTGCTCGACGATTTTATAGTCACTCTTACAGATAAGACGCATAAACTCTTCTACATCTTTCAGTGACGTTTCTTTTTCATTCCTCGGCACAGGAATACTCTCATTCACTTTTCCTTTACCTTTTGCCAATCGTTCTGCCTCTACCTCAGGCGATATAAAAATTCTCCCGCTTCTCGTCATTCCTCCAGTCCCGAAGACATTGTCCACAACCCCAGCTGGTCGCTCATTGAATTCTATTTTCTCCCCATCACAATATGCCTCTAATCCATATGTCCATGGCACGGCTTTGGTACTCTCAAAAGGGACTGGCCCTGCCTTAGTAATAGTGATCGTCGGCCGCCTGGCTGGCGTTGTTATAGTTATCGTTTTCCGTGGAATTGTCACCATGGCAACATCACTCTGCTCATTAGCTAACACCTCTGTAGGCTTCTCAACTGCCGTTTTATCAAATTGCAACGTGCCCTCATCTATCAAGGTCTGAATGCCTTTCTTCAACTCTGCACAACCCCCAGCTTGGGTCCAACATTCTAGACAAAACTCATCGCAGCCCGGATACACACCTCCTTTCAATAACCTGCTCTTTACTTCACACAACGGTGTTTTCAGTTCATCAACATTCGTAACCAGATTCAAATCCTCCTCAGTCAAAATAGCATTTGCCCCATGGTTGGGCATAGGCTGTTGTACTATATTTGGACCCGCTTGTCCAAAATTTATGGCCTTGCTATCCAATAAATCCTGAACTTTATGTTTAAACGCATGACAGGCCTCTATGTCATGCTCGGGTGTCCCGGAGTGGAAGTCACAATGTTTGTTAACATCATACCCATAAGGAAGGGTTGGTCCCGTGGGTGGTGCCAAGGTCCTCTTTTCAACTAAATTCAGCCCCAGCAGTGTCTGAAAAAGTTCCGCGTACGTGGAAGAGGGCGCTTCAAACACTCTTTTCGGCTTCGCATTCAGAAATCTTCTTTGGCCAGCATTCTGCCCCTGCTGCTGCTGTGGCTGCTGCTGTTGTTGCTGTTGTTGTTGTTGTGGCTGTCTCTGTTGAGGAATCGGAATCGTGACACTAGCTATCTGCTGCGGCTGAGCATACTGATGTCTTCCTCTGCCCCTGCCCCTGCCACCAAACACTGCACTAGAATCCCCTTGACGTCGACCACCAAATGCTTTTCTATTACCTCCCGACGAAGTAGACTCCCCAGCTTGGAACCTTCCCACCTTAATACTATTCTCAATCATTTCACCCATCAAGATCAGATCAGAGAAACTGCCCAACGCAACAGGAAACAACTTCTCGTAGAATATCCCCATGAATGTTCCAATGAACATATCGTTCATCTCCTTCTCCACTAGAGGAGGATGCACTCTTGCCGCCATGTCGCGCCACCTTAGTGCATATTCTTTGAAACTCTCCCCAGTTTTCTGTGACAAGCCTTGCAGCTGGACCCTGTTTGGTGCCAGGTCACTGTTATATTTGTAATGTGTCACAAACGCCTCAGCCAGTTGCCTCCATGTTTTGATCTGAGTGGGCTCCAACCCCATATACCACTCAAGTGAGGGTCCAGATAAGTTGTCCTGAAAGAAATGCATCAGCATTCTTTCATCATTTGAGTAAGCGGACATCTGTCTGTAGTAAGAGCGAACATGCACCTTCGGACAAGTGTCTCCCTTATATTTATCAAAGGTGGGAGCTTTAAACTTCAGCGGAACCCTTAGGCCAGGCACCAATCCCATCGTAGTCATATCTAAACCAGAAGTATTCTGATTCACTACACCCTTCATTTGTTCCTCAAGCATTTTGATCCTCTGAACAGGATCCACAGGTCCATCCATACCCCTACCAGAAAAGGCATCTTCTTGTTGGTCCTCATTCCAATTAATATTCTCATTTCCGTACCCGTTATACCCATTGTTGCGACCAAATCCAGACTGATTCATCATAGGACCCCGTCCTCTGTTACCATACCCTTGAGTGACCCCAGCAGGTCCAAACCCAGTGTTGAGAAATCCAGCGCCATTTCCATTACCCAATCCACCATAACCCTGATTAGCATTACCAAAACCATCATATCCGAAACCCTGGGGGTTGAAGCCGAACTTCCCATCCTGATTGACATAATCAAAACCCTGATTATTATAGCCGAACTCATTGTTACCAAAGCCATTACCACCGTTGTTGTTACCACCGCCCAGATTGGCATCTCCAAGTCCTACATTGTTAATGACAGTCTCATTACCAACTCCTGTATTACCATTCCCAACGCCAGCCCCATTGTTCACATTCACAACCGGTGGAGTCACTACAGGTGGAACCACAGCCGTAGGAGTACCATCCCCATGAATGGTTTCAACACGTACAGAAATGTGGTCTTCGTTTCCATTCCCAACACTCTTCGCCAGCAATGGCTGCACCAAAGTCTGCAGGCTTTCCTGCCCCTTCACAATTGTCTCCATCGTCTGCATGAACAGCGCCAGCTTTTCACGCATCTCCTGCATCTCGCTTTGCATCTGGTCCATAACTCTTTTGCAGTTGGTACGAGTAGAGTATCGGTGAGGACGTTGACTTTCAATCCTGAAAAACCTGGCGAGATGCAGGAAATGAGATACAATTCAATAATTACCTGGTAATGCAATATGGCTGTGTATACAAATGCAATGTGTGTCTGTGCATTAGGGAATATCACTCCCCAATTCTAGTGCCAATGTGCTTGTGTAGTGCAGTGCTGTGACAGGGCGGTGATAAGAAGCTTAGATACATTCACAGAAGAAAACAACTCATATATTGCTGAAGAGCCCACCGAATCGGGAATACAATATACAATACAAAGAAGGCATGACCTCAACCAACAATCCTGGTGATGGTCAGCATGATGCAAATAAAGCATACACAATAGTACATAAAACAATCACGTGTGGCCATACGCCCGATACTCTTCCAGCAGCCTTTTGGTCTTCTGATGGTCCGGCTGAGAAAGCAATCCCTCGATAAGTAGATCTCTTCGCTTGAGAACACGCCATAAATCACCAATAGATTTCTCCCATGCCCCTTCTCCAAAGCAGTCATCTAACTTCCGTTTTTGAGATGCAGACTCCTTCTTGCACTTGATAACTTGGTTCAAGGAATTCTGGACATCATACCTCCGCGTAACCTCCTCTTCTAACCTCTTCTGGCTAGCTTTCAACTGACCCTCCAGCTCAGAGATCTGCAGCCTTAGTTTGTCTTCTCTTTCCTTACTGCCGGTCAGCGTGGCGTTCCAAGTTTTGTTGAACGCAGAGATCTCCCGGTAGGCGGTATCGAGTGACTTCTTCTTGGACTCTAACATATCATGAGAGCTTCTGAATTCTTTTCCCAGGCGTTCACGCTTCTTTTTCTCTTCTTCCAATTCAGCACCTAACCTGCTTACCAACTCAGTCTGCTGTTGGAAGGAATACACAGCTTCGTTTTTCTCCCTCCGGATTTGAGCCAATTCCTTCTCTAACTCTTCATTGATCTTTATCAAGTCTTATTTTTCTTTTACGACCTGCTCATATACCTCAATAGCCACAGTAGTCGGTTCCTCGACTGGAATGAGAACAGGACGTGATACTGCTGGAAAAGGCATCTGCACCTGTCTTACCCTTTCTTGAATCCACACCTTGTAAGGCATATAGGCTTGGCAATCATTCTTGCCTAGCAATGGTTTCCCTCTTCTGCAGATATGATTCCAAGCGTGCTGAAGCTTGGCCAATAATTCCCCACTCAGGTCACCAGTGAAATACAGAGATTCCTGTACTTCTTCCTCCTTCGGTGGACTCTTCAAAGCATACCCGAACTGTCGAACCAACAAAGATGGGTTGTAGTTAATACACCCCTTCCTTCCAATCAAAGGCACGTTGGGAAACCCGGCACAACTGAAGATAATCTCTGACCTCAATAAATCTTTGTCAAACCATACAATGTCTTCTGAAGAAAGTCCCATTAGACGCTCATACCATTCAGCTGTATCTGCAGATTCAACAAAAGGACCTTTCTTGGGCAGATGGCTCTCAAACCACATATTCAGCAAAGGTACACAACAATGGACATTTTTCCCCCTTCTGTTTTCATTCTTATAATGCAAGGAATGATAGAAATCCCCAATCAAGGTAGGCACCGGGTTGCCTGCAGCAAACAAGTGGAATGCATCCAAATCAACGAACTCAGGCAGATTAGGGAATAGTATAATCCCATAGATGCACAAGGCAAGAACAGCATTAAACACAATCCAGCAGCCACTTTTGGCATATTCTTGAGCTTTACCCACCAAAAACTTGAGAGAAAACCCAGAAATTCCATGCCAGGAAGTCAACAACAACTCTGCAGGATCCATATGCAAGGGAACAACTAAGTCCTCCAGCTGAGGCTTAGCATCAAAGTGAATTAAGGGCATTTTGTTCTGAACTGGCAACTCTAGAAACTCAGCGTACTCCTCCATGGTCGGAGCCAAAATGAAGTCCTGGAACATAAAGCACCTCAAGGAGGGGTCATATAACTGCATCAATGTGTATAACCCATTCAGCTCATATGCAGTTGGTCTGCAGACCAAACTCAGCAGCTTCCCATAGCTCTTCCTAAAGCTTCTCTTCACATCATCATCAGCTAGGGAAATCAGACCCAACAGAGAAGTCACATCAGGGGTATGCAACTTATACGCAACAGTCTTCCTCAAAGTACCCATAATAACAGATAGAAGTCTGAAGCACTAGAATCGGGAAGTATGAAAATGCACCTGCAGCACAGACACACGTTAATGATATGCACATGATGATGCGAACAATGCAATATGCAAACAATGCAACACGGGATCAAGTGCCCCTGGCTGAGAAGCCCAATCCACAATATCAGCCTCAAATAGACCCACAAACTGCTCAAGACCATCCACAATGCTCCAACCTGGTCTCTGACAGACCCAATAACATTCTCCTCAAATACCACTGAACCTCAATCAAGAAAACCGGTAATCTGGAGGTCAAGTTACCTGCATGCCCAACCCCTCTCACAGGTAGGTGTCCTAATAACTGACACAAGGTACGACATCCTATGCGGTCGTTGGCGTCACAGACTTTCAAGATGGATGATACGATACCCAGAAGGTGTGGCATCATCATGTCCTGAAGAGGCCTCACTTAGCCAACTTCTAAATGATCGGTCCCTAGAGTCGACAATCCAACTAACCAACAACCCCTTCAACCCAAAGGGTTGAAAATGAAGCCAACCAGAAGAACCTCGTCTGAGTGTGGATTTCATGAGACACTAGTACATGCAAAGCATGCACGCGCCCACTAATTTCCACTCTAATTCTAGGTGCACTCAAGCCCAGGTCCGGCTTATCTCTCAATCATAGAACCCCCTCGTACCCACAGCAATAATAACAATAATATAATGCTGAATGTAAAATACAGAAACGTAAATCCATACAAAATCCACGACGGGAAAACAAGCGCTAGGATTGACTCGCGTAGGGAACCGTTGGATTCCCCAGCAGATTCGTCAGTTGTCGCTACTGCGAAAATCGGCGCCGGCCATGACAGAAGAGTCGCCACCGTGCGTTATTTATCCCACCAGAGGGAAAGGAAACGCTCAGAGTAAACCTAACGCAAAACGGGAAAGGAATGGTCGTCACAACCAAATCCTGGATTCGGAGTCGGTTACGCAAGGGGAAGGTATTAGCACCCCTCACGTCCGTCGTACTCGACGGGATCCACGCTTGTTCTCTAGTACGGATTGTTATTCTATCTACACTAAGGGTTTGGGTTAAAAAGAAAAGAAAATGACTCGGCAAAGTATCGCACTTTATGCCTACGTATTCCCGTCTAGAACGAGAAATCACAGTCAACGTAGTTCGCCTACCTACGGGAAAGGAGGGGAAGGTTGCTCGCTAGGATATGGCATCCTATGCCTACGTACTATCATACAGCATGAAAGATCAGAGCAAACGTAGTTTGGGCCACAGAAGACACAAGTCTGTCTGTTTATATTTTATCCTTCTGAAAAAAGTTTTCTCCTGATTATGGGTCCAAGCGGACAAAAATGACGTTTTTATTTGTTTCTAGTCTTTTACGCAAGAATTGTTTTTTTTATTGATGTTTGAAATCTTATTACTGTGTTTTGAATGATTTTGAGATAGAAAAGAAAGAACTCTAAAACCCTATGGTTAAAATGGGAATCAAAACTACCCTAATGTTGTCATGCATGGGTTAACATCTAATGTCTGTCATATTTCTCTCTTGCGCAGAGAGAAACAGAGATCCTAGGGGATAAACGGAAAAGAAACAGCATATATACAGTAAAGCAGTAAAATGCATGAGATGCAGCAATACAAGTGAGGCAAGGGAGTCCCACTCAACCTCGAACCTGAAAAACAATAGGCAAAGTGAAACAGCTTTGTAATACCCAAATTTTTACCCCTAAGATCCCACATTTCATTTGCATTTTTGCATACACAAACAAGACCATACTTTTTGGTTCTCTCAGCGCACTTGTGTTTTCTACTTGCTTTATGTTTACTAACCTCTAACCAAAATACCAAAAATATTTTTCAATTTGTTTGTTTCTTCTTCTCTGTGTGTTTAGGGTTTTGCAAGGAGATTAATGGCAAAGACATTCATTCAAGTTTAAATCAGATGGACGTTTGACTTCATCTTGGTCAAACCATCAAGAGTCTGCTTCAATTATGAGTTACCAGTGATAGTGGACTATTTTCTCAGGAAATGTGTTTGTTCAAGGTTGTTTTGTCCTGTATCTAAATTCACCAAGCTTTCAAGCAGTGTTCTATGAGAAGTTTGAACCAGTTTTAATCAAAGATTCAGAGATCCAATAATTTTGACAGGCTTGTAGTTTGAGTATTGGCTATAGAGGCACAATTGAATGAGGAAGCCTTTGCAATTTTCAAGAAATTCAAAACGAATGTTCAGGCAGTCAATGTATTGATAAAGTTGTCAGGTTTGCTTTCAGAGTTCAAGAAGATGTTGTTTGGAGTCAGGGTGGCTTCACTCTCAAACTTTTGTCGGGGGAAGCCACAGCCTAGTTTTGATCAGGTTAAGCCTGCGCTTCCTGCACTTGCCAGTCTCATCCATTCTAATGATGAAGAAGTCTTGACTGATGCCTGTTGGGCACTTTCATATCTTTCTGATGGCACAAATGATAAAATTCAAGGCGTAATTGAAGCTGGTGCTTGTAGCCGGCTTGTTGAGCTTCTTCAGCACCCAACTCCGTTTGTGCTTATTCCTGCTCTCCGTACAGTTGGAAATATTGTCACTGGAGATGACATGCAGACACAGGTCATCATCGACCATCAAGTTCTTCCCCGTCTTATGAATCTCTTGGCTAATACTTATAAAAAAAGCATCAAGAAAGAAGCATGTTGGACATTATCCAATATCACAGCTGGGAATACACAACAGATTCAGGCCGTAATTGATGCCAATATAATTCCTCCTTTGGTCACCTTGCTTCAAAATGCTGAGTTTGATATCAAGAAGGAAGCTGCATGGGCCGTCTCTAATGCTACATCGGGTGGATCTCATGAACAACTCAAGATCTTGGTAAATCAAGGGTGTATTAGGCCTCTATGTGATCTTCTCATATGTCCTGATCCTAGGATCGTGACTGTTTGTCTTGAAGGGCTTGAAAACATCTTAAAGGTAGGCGAGGCTGATAAAAATATTGGCAACACTGATGGTGTGAATCTGTTTGCCCAAATGATTGATGACGCCGAGGGTTTGGAGAAAATTGAGAACCTCCAGAGTCATGACAACACTGAGATTTATGAAAAGGCTGTGAAGATTCTCGAGACATACTGGTTGGAGGAAGATGATGAGACCATGCCTACAGGGGAAGGGTTCAACTTTGGTGGCTCCGAAGTTCCTTCCGTGCCTACTGGTGGATTCAACTTCAACTAGAAGTTATTCATGTTTTATTAAGGATGTCGGCCAGTCCATCAGTGAAGTCCTCCATTATGGTGGTTCAGTTCAACAGTTGAGGGTCAAGTCAGTTTCGTTTCATTGTCTTTGGTTCTTTAAGGTCCAGCCTTGGTAAATAGGCTGTTACTGGACCGGCTTGGGTTTTTGAAATGGCTGGTTTTACATACATCATGGGGTTAGCTACAAGTATACGCGAGCGAAATGATTACGGAGAGCAGGACAACCAAGACAACCAAGGCAAACCCGCAATTCCTTTTGTACAGCTAAATGTTATACGTCTGTTTGCTGAACTGAGTGCCGCAGTCAACAAATCCAAGCTGGTAGATGTGATATTACCTCTTTTCATAGAAATCCTAGAAGAGGGTGACGCTTCAACTCCTAGTTTATTGAGACTCTGACTTCTAGATGACGTATCTCGAATGGCCAGTTTAGGTTTTGAGAAATCTTACCGCGAGACAGTGGTTTTGATGACTCGAAGTTACTTGAATAAACTTTCTAATGTGGGATCAGCTGACAGCAAAACAGAAGCACCTGAAGCCACAATTGAGAGAGTTGAAACTCTACCTGCAGGATTTCTTCTTATTGCCACTGGTCTTACTACTGATAGACTACGCGCAGACTATCTCCATCGATTACTCTCCCTGTGCTCAGATGTTGGTTTAGCTGCTGAGTCTAAAAATGGAAGGAGTGGAGCAGATTTCCTGGGTCCCTTGCTCCCTGCAGTTGCTGCAGTTTGTTCGGATTTTGATCCAACTTCAAATGTGGAGCCATCAGTTTTAAAGCTGTTTCGAAACCTTTGGTTCTATATTGCTCTTTTTGGTCTAGCCCCTCCTATACAGAAGACTCAGGTAACTACAAAATCAGTTTCCAGTACACTGAACAGTGCGGGAAGCACGGGTACTATGTCCCTTCAAGCTGTAAATGGACCTTATATGTGGAATGTGGAGTGGTATGCTGCTGTTAACCGAATTGCACAAGGGACTCCTCCACTAGTTGTTAGCTCAGTGAAATGGATTGAAAGGACGAGAACTCTCCAGAAGCCTTCGGAGCTTGTAACCGTCTCAGATTTTGATATTCAAGAGAGTTCCGAAACCGATAGCCTTGTGCAGAAGCTGGCAGTTCTGTTTAGTTATCTATAGTGCGGGCCTAAGCATTTCAATGGAAGCACAACAGGACCAGAGTTTGAATCTTGAGGAATGCTTAAAATTACTGAAAGGAGAGCGAGATGAACAGCGTCTCGCTGGGCTTCTTCTAGTCACCAAGTTTTGCAAAGCTGACGATCACTCCTCACTACGCAGGGTTTACGAGGCGGTTGGTTCTCTCTTTCTTGATCGGCTACTCAGAACTGGTATGGGAAAAGGAACCATATCCAGTAGTGGGGACAACAACCGGGATGCATATTTGAACCTGTCGATTGCAGTTCTTGCTACCCTTTGTCGTGTTCCAGAGATTGCATCCTCTGAAGACATGATTTCCAAGAGCCTAATGATATTGGAAGTAATTTCCACCCAACCTTGCTCATCTGTTCTTGAAGAATGCTATTCGTCACAACTTCTTAAAACTCTCCAATTACAGCCTCAAGATAGCTGGTCACACAATATTCGTGTTGGTATCATGGCCATTTTGCATAATCGTGTTGCAACTGCTGGAAGGCTTCAGGCTCTCATTTTAGCTGAGTCTATGGTTTCCATATTTGGAAAAGATTGGCTGATTAGCCAAGTAAGCACTAACAAGACACAGCTCCCTTCATTGTTTCTGATTGCAGAGCACACCTTGATTATGATATGTTTGCGATATTGTCCAGTCCGACAGTTGCTGCCATTTCTGTGGTATTTAACAATGCTGAAACTAAAGAGGTGTATCAAACATGTATGGATGGATTCTTAGCTGTTGCAAAGGTATCAGCTTATTATCATCTTGATAGTGTACTAGATGATTTGGTTGTGTCACTTTGTAAGTTCGTTACTATTTTGGATCCTTTATCTCTCGAGGAGTCAATTTTAGCCTTCGGAGAAGACGCGAAAGCAAGCAATGACAGAAGAAGAAGTGGAAAAGATGTTGCAGGATATTGGGGATATGTGGTTGAGGCTCCTACAGGGACTTAAAAAACTATGTTTGGACCAAAGAGAAGAGGTTCGAAACCATGTGTTGTTATCGTTGCAGAATTGCTTAACAGGATCAGTTGGGATTCAACTTCCACATGGCTTGTAGTTACAATGTTTTGATCAAGTGATCTTCACCGTGCTTGATGACTTGCTTGAAATTTCTCAGACACATTTTCAAAAGGTCTTGACTGCAATCGGGAACTTCTGCATATGTTCAATTGATGTGGGGATGCTTATTGAGCTTGTTGTTATGTATCCCATCCAACACCGTCGCTATCGTCCTGGAATTGATAACCTCCTTGTTCTTCTCATCGGAGGAATTCCAATTGCCATGCCTACAGTTTTATCGGTGACCATGGCCATTGGATCCCATAGGCTATCTCAGCAGGGGGCTATCACAAAGAGGATGACAGCCATTGAAGAAATGGCAGGCATGGATGTGCTTTGCAGTGATAAGACTGGAACTCTAACATTAAATAAGCTTACGGTTGACAAAAATCTTGTTGAGGTTTTTGCAAAAGGAGTGGATGCTGAAACCGTTGTTTTGATGGCTGCTCGAGCTTCAAGACTTGAGAATCAAGATGCAATAGATACTGCCATAGTTGGGACGCTAGCTGATCCAAAGGAGGCACGTGCTGGTATACAAGAAGTACATTTTCTTCCGTTCAATCCTACCGATAAGCGGACAGCATTGACTTATACTGATTAAGAGGGTAAAATGCAGAGTAAGCAAAGGTGCACCAGAACAGATCCTAAGTTTGGCACACAATAAGACAGACATTGAACGAAGAGTTCATGCAGTAATAGATAAGTTTGCAGAGCGTGGCTTACGATCTCTTGCTGTAGCATACCAGGAAGTTCCAAAGGGAAGGAAAGAGAGTCCTGGAAGCCCATGGCAATTTATTGGACTCATGCCTCTTTTCGATCCACCAAGACATGACAGTGCCGAAACAATACGGAGGGCACTAAACCTTGGAGTAAATGTCAAAATGATTACAGGGGATCAGCTAGCTATAGGAAAGCAAACAGGTCGCCGTTTGGGAATGGGTACCAATATGTATCCTTCATCTGCTTTACTTGGGTAGCACAAGGACGAATCCATTGTTGCTTTACCCGTTGATGATTTAATAGAAAAGGCTGATGGATTCGCTGGCGTATTTCCTGAGCACAAGTATGAGATTGTGAAACGCTTGCAAGCTAGGAAACATATTTGCGGAATGACTGGTGATGGAGTGAATGATGCACCTGCTCTCAAGAAGGCAGACATTGGTATAGCTGTTGCAAATGCTACTGATGCAGCTCGCAGTGCATCTGATATTGTTTTAACTGAGCCTAGCCTTAGTGTTATTATAAGCGCTGTTTTGACCAGCCGAGCTATCTTCCAGAGAATGAAAAATTATACAATTTATGCAGTCTCAATTACAATTCGTATTGTGCTTGGTTTCATGTTGCTGGCTCTGATATGGAAGTTCGACTTTCCACCATTTATGGTGCTTATTATTGCCATCCTAAATGATGGTACTATTATGACAATATCGAAAGATAGAGTAAAACCATCGCCTCTTCCAGATAGTTGGAGGCTATCCGAGATATTTACTACTGAAGTTGTGCTTGGTAGTTACTTGGCAATGATGACAGTTATATTCTTCTGGGCAGTATACAAAACAGATTTTTTCCCGAAAGTGTTTGGAGTTGCGACTCTTGAGAAAAACGCTCATGATGATTTCCGAAAACTCGCCTCTGCAATCTATCTTCAAGTGAGCACTATTAGTCAGGCACTTATATTCGTTACTCGATCACGAGGTTGGTCATATGTTGAGCATCCCGGTTTATTGCTGGTTGCTGCCTTTATCGTCGCTCAACTTATTGCAACTTTGATTGCGGTTTACGCTAGCTGGAGTTTCGCAGCAATTGAAGGAATAGGTTGGGGTTGGGCTGGTGTTATATGGCTATACAACATAATATTCTATATCCCGCTCGACTTCATTAAATTTTTCACTCGCTATGCTTTGAGCGGAAGAGCTTGGGATCTTGTCATTGAGCAAAGGATTGCTTTCACAAGGCAAAAGGATTTCGACTGAAACAAAGATGTTCAACACTTGACAAAGTTCATAGTTACCAGAAAAATGTTGAAGTTGGCACTGAATATCCTTCGGCAAAGAGTGCTAATCAGAATAGTAGGTATTATTTCTTGAAGAAGCGGACAACACACCAAGGAGAGCTTTGAGAGTTGTAAGATTCAGGTTTTCTGTATTGTAGAAGAGGAAGCAGAGCAAAAGTGGTTTGAAATTGAGGTTGAGCCATGAAAGCCAAAGCCAAATCCCAGCCGTGTTATAAATTCAAGTGAGCCAGCTGCAACAAAGATAAAATAGTCCACGTCACTTAAGTGAGCTGAAAGAAGAAAAAGCAAAAACGACATGAAAAGTTTCAGCACATGGGTCACGCACAACCCACATCAAATAACCAAAACGCAGAAAAAAATCTCACAAACGGCAAATCATTTTCACTCATTCTCATCTATAAATAGAACACCTACCTCACTTTATTCTTCAAGCTTTTCAAGACAATTAATCCCTGCAGAATTTTCATCATAACTCCTCAATTTTCCTTCAAATTTCACTTTCAAAAATCACCCTCAACCGTTCTTCAAATTTCATCAGATTCAACTCTCTTTTCATTCATAACCTTTCCACATAAAAACTCACCATACTCCAACTTCTTCAACACAACAATCAGAATTTCGCAGTTCAGAAGAAGAAGAAAGAAGAAGAGAGTTTCGATTTCATCATTCACCTGAGTTTGAAGGTAGATTGAGCTTCACCGTCAGTTTCGATCCGTTACTTTTTGTTGTGTTTCTTTGAATTGTTGGTACTATTGTGAAGAGCTCTTGATTTCGATTGCAACCGCATATTTTTCGTGTCCCGCCGTTGTGATTTAAGCAAGCATCCATGGCCGTGAAGTGCTTCACGTGAGAAGAAGATATTTTTGTTTATTTTCTCTTTCTCCTTTTCAAGTATTATTTCATTTATGTTCTTTTTTTTCTTTTTTTATATTTTCTTCTAAGAGAATTGGCCGTGTGGCCCTTTTTTTATGTTATTAGTTTGTTTTTTTTAAAAAAATAATAATAATAATATTCTTGAAAAAAAAGCATTTAAAAAATTATTTGAAAACATTTTAATTTGGATCAATTGTTGGTTGTTTTGGATCTTGAATTTTGATAGGATTTCATCAATATCAATGGACTTTGGGTGTTGATTTTTATCCACCAAGAGAGGTGATTGATATTGATGATAATTTAATCGATTTAAGATTCAAATTGTGATTTCTTTTCATTTTTATTTTCTTTCTTCTTCTTTTTATTTTTGATCGATGAAATCTATGGATCATAGATTGTTGATTATCAAGGTTGTTTAATCTTCATTATTTCAAATCTATGGACGAATAATCATTGAAATAATTCTCCTTACTTTGGAATAGTGATAGATTACCTTTGATTAATTAATTAAAAATCTTGATTGTGATGAGATCACTACCTCTTTTCTTTTTGTGTGGCATGTTTTAGGAGAGTGATTTACATATCACTTCTCTAACATGTATTAACACTAACATTTTATTGACCGGCCTCAGATAGTCATGGTTTCTACATAAACCCGATTACGATTGCTTAACATAGCGCTAAAGTGTCCCTTAATCGGAAAATGATCATTCGTGGCTCAAACTTACGTTTAAAAGTCCAAGTATGTTTAGTTGCTTGTCTTAAGTCCAATACCTATGAAAATCATTATTAGGAGGCTTTGATTCTATCAATCCTCTAATGAGCTTTCATTAACCTTGGTCTAAGGGCAAGAATTAATCATCATTGATCATATGTTCTAACCACTAATTACTAATTCACTAACATTGTCCTTGTTTAATTTTGTTTATATTCTCTTCTTACTCCTTATTTCTTACTTTTATGCTTCCATTTTATCATTTCATATCATATCTTTGTTTATGTTTATGTCATTTCTCTTTTGTCCACTTGGACCATATCTTGTTCAAAACACTAATAAAGGATAAAACATCTAAAAAATTTGGTTCTATTAACTTTGTGGTTATACTCTTGGACCACTCTTAGACCTTGGACTTTATGGACCTTTGGACTTAGAATTAGGTCTCTCATTCCTATGCTTGGAGTATTGTGGATCTTAGCCTTTATTTGGCTCGCTCATTAGCTTATGCTTTAAATCGGATGGAATTCTTTTTTGCTTGCTATGGAGTGTGCTACAAGTCGGTTAGATCTTTCTTATCTCTAGCTCTTATTTTGGTTTCTAGGATAGTCACTTCATCTCCTCCCCTTCTTAAATTTTCAAAACTTTCTCTCTCTTTCAAAACCTTCTTGGTTTCAAACTTCAAAATCGCTTTCGCAATAAAACCTTGATTTTCGTCAAGTGATTTTTAAACTTTGTTTTTTTTCTTAATAAAAGTCAATCAATGTTAATCATGCTTTGACCAATTTCAAAAGACATAAAAAATACAAAAACTCATCAACTCTTTTTATGCCTTTATGCACTTTTTCACTTTAAAACTTTTCATAAAGTTTAGACATGATTCATTTCTATAGTTGAGATGTAAATCTCCTATTCCCCATATTATTAAGACTTTGACATTTTCCACGTTGATGTTGAGTGATAGTCTTGTTGATAATCCAAGCAAATCCTCCATCTTTATGTGACGCAGATGTTGTCTTAATATTCGTGGGTGGATAGTCGCAGTTTTCTCCTTGAAATGACGACTTGTCTTTACATCTAAAATCAATCAAAACCAACAAATTTTTTTCATTTGTACCACGAACTACGGGGTTTTGATTCCATATTGCACTTTATGGGTACGTAGGCATGAGACGATAAGTCTCTCCAAACACAAAAATATAAAAAAATAATTCTCTTCTCATCTCCCCAATCTCTTTTCAAACAAACCATTTTCAAACCAAAAAGCGTAAATATTTCAAAGGGCTCCTATAGAGTACTATAGACGTTTTGGGTGCTAACACCTTCCCATTGCGTAACCAACCCCCTTACCCCGATCTCTGTCTCGTGTTCTTATTTTAGAACTCTTTGGTTTTGTTCGCTCTTTTTCCTTTCCTTTATTTGGATAAAATAAAAGTGCGGTGGCGACTCTTGTTTTTTTTTGAGTTAAGTTAATTAATAACTTACGCTCACGATTTTTACCGCTACAAGCTTCACTTCAAACCCAAGGGGAAATTAACACACAATACAGCAAAGAAGAAAAATAAAACCCCAAACCCAGCTCTGACAGCAAACCAGCTCCTACAACAACAGCTTCAGAAAGCAGCAAACCCTAATTCAACAGTTTAGCAGCTTTGACATGAACCAACTTCTCCTTTATCATCTTTAATGCAATGAACTTCATCTTCAATGGCTTCTATCTTCAAGGCAAGTCCTCCAGAAGAAAATCACTTAACAGAATAAGTTGGAATGATAAAACAGCTTATTGACAACCAAAGGAAGCCTATAAGTGTTTATCATCATGAGAGACTGGTTCCCTCAAAGTTCTACTTCTAAGACAAGCCACTTATCCCTCCAAAGGAGGGATGTGAATATCTTAGAAGGACTTTTATTCATTGGGAGGAATGGAAGCACAGGATGCTTTCCATGCTTGTACAAAGAATTTGGTCTATTCTAGGGCTCTGCTTATTCCTATTTCCTATGTCTTCAAAAACATCTTCAAGCACAAGAATATTCATGCATCCAACTTTGATCTTTGCAGTCAATCTTCTCCTGTGTTCTTTCATGCTCCACAAGCCCAATCCAAGCCCCATCCCCCATAGCAAAGCCCAACCCCAAGCAAACAATACAAACGCCCACAATGGCCACACCAAACAAACACACTATTTACAAAAATCAAGTAAAATAGTAGTATATTATTTAAAATCCTAAAATTAATTCTAAGTGGATTTATACATCTACCCTACATACCCTATATTTCCCAGCTCCTAATTCAAGCTAAAAACCCAAAATCTAAGTGTTATGATGCACCTAAGTCAAGTTTAACCCTAATTCTAGTCACCCTAATGTTCTTTATTCAAAACTAATCAAGATTAAATCACAAAAATGTGATATAAATCTCTAAGGGAACCTAATACTATTCTCTAATCATAGCAAAAAGAATCACATCAAAATATGAAAGGAAATGGCTAAACAAAATTCAACAAAATGGATATACAAACTAAAATGCAATAAAAGCAACTAAAATGTAAAAAATCACCAAAAATAGAAAAATGACTAAAATACTAATTTTATTTTTCTATAATTTTCTTGAGACATTAATGAAAATGGAGCAAAAACTCCCATGTAAAAAAACTTATTTTTGAATTTATTATGAATTTTTAAAGAATAAAAAGAAATATGTGAAAATAAAGAAAATTATGAGAAAATTGACAAAGATGTGTGATGAATAGCAATTGAAAGCAGTGTATTTCCCTAACTGGGCCCAGAGAGGGGTGTGAGTATCAAAGCGCATAAGACACAAATACCAATCAGAAATAGAAATAAAAAAACATAAATAAAAGGGAAAACTCGTGGTGCAGGAAGTAATGATATTTAGTGTATTTTCCATTGGGCTCTGAACTAGGGGTGTGGATATCAAAGATTCATTTAAGCCCAGCATCAGCGTTTAATGAAACGTTGCGCTTTGATGATTCTGAATCCCTTCACAAATTAAAACAAAACGTGGCCGTTAGATCTGGATTTGGTCAAAAGTCTTACTCCAATCTAAAGGTGGTAGGGTCATCTTCAACCTTCAAACTCTCATGGAGGGAAAAGCCATGGCTGAGCAAGGTTTGAACTCCATCTTCTCCCAATTCGTACTCCCTCATATCCTCATCAAATGCAACAATTCAAAACCCTAACACGCTCCAAATTTCACCAGGAATTTATCTGTGATAACCAAACACCTTGAAACCAACCCTAG
Organism: Lathyrus sativus; assembly: GCA_963859935.3. NCBI lineage: Eukaryota > Viridiplantae > Streptophyta > Magnoliopsida > Fabales > Fabaceae > Lathyrus > Lathyrus sativus. The sequence continues at coordinate 392,335,759 of OZ012736.1, forward strand.
CTCCAAACACGATTCAAACTCAGAAAATCAGTCAAGAACCAAATCTCACCAAACCTGCAATTGAGTGGCTCAATCTCTTCCCTACTTCACACTGATCATTTTCCACTATCAAACACATATTCTACTTCAAAATTCGCCAAGTTATTACTCAAAACAGAAATCGTGTCCATGGTTTAATTGTCTTTAACCTCTACAAATCAATACCTAAAAGCTCCCTCTAATCACCTATGATCATTCTAACCTAACAAAACATGTTAATTCTACCTAAATCAAGCTGTGGATGAAAAAGTACCAACCTGAGAATTTGAGAAGAACAGATGAACAAAACCTTCAAATCAGGTGCTGAGATGCTCCAGATACGATCAATGGAAGGTGTTATAGCTTCTGTATGCAAAAAAATCACTTGAAATGGCCTGGATTGTAGAAACCGATCTTGAGTTGCATATGAGAATTTTCAATGGCAAGAACATGATTTAGCCATGAATTTGCTATGATTATGATCTGGAAACACTTGCTAACATCAATGGAAGTGAATGGGATCAAGAAATTGGATGAACAATGAAGAAACTGTTGTAACCGATTTCAAGTTGCAACAAGAAATTTTCAACCTCAATCTCTCTTCTCTCCTTCAATTATCACCAACCGCCAATCTGAACCAACTCTAATCAATATATAGGCCATGTTAGAACTCTCTAGCACCTTCTGAATCCTTCTTATGAGAAGTTGAATTTCTCATGTCATGAATTTCTCTCTTGATGGTATGCACATGTCAATTTTGCTAGCAGCTGGTGCAGCACCTGGTTCTGATCCCAATTTGTCATTAGAGGAGATATTGGATGTGTTGAAATGCCTTGGAGACTTACATTTGCATTGTCAAGTGGTTTTGCAATAGTGCCTTATGATTCAAGTAAGCCATTTACAAAGCAAGTCCTTGAAATAACCATCAACTCAAAATTGTGGCAATTTCAATGTTCTTAAAATGCCTTTTACATTCAAATTGGTATGTCATATGCCTTGGTTTGGTTGTGTAGGTCAAAAACCCTAATTTCCAACTTTGGTTCATTTAAAATATACCTTCATTTTAGGCCATTTTGGTGATTTTGTGAAGCAAGCCATTCCAAGTTCTCATGGCCCCTAATCTAGCATAAAAACATCATTTTGAACACATCTCATGTTGAACATTTTTTCATTTGAGGAGTGGAAGATGGAGATTTGGACCTATGTTGAAAAATGACTTATAATTCAACTTTCCCAAAATACCCCTGAGTTGCCAAGACCATAACTTGAGTTCTACAACTCCTCTTGAGGACTTCTAGTACTCAAATTAAATCTAAGATCAAGATCTACAACTTTCATGTTGGCCAAGAATCCATTTGAAAACTCCTTCATGGGAAAAAGTTGCTTGGAACTCAAGTGACTTTCACAGATAAATTTCAGTATCTTCTGGGGATCCATAACTTGCAAGAACCATAAATTGAGTTATATAAATCTCCTTGAAGACTTATAGTACTCAAATTAAAGGTATTGAGAAGATCTACAAGTTTCATGTAGACCAAGAATTCATTTGAAACTTGCATTTTGACTTATCTGGCTTGGAAGTTAGGCCTAAATTAGGGTTTTTACACTAAAACCCTAATTTAGTAACTCCTCTTCTTCTTGATTCCTCTTGATTTATACTTGGCACAGCACCACACATATATCCACATATCAATTCATGAATTCCACAACCTCCAAGTTGGCCTTGATACTCTTCAATCACTTAGTTGACCTAGGGTTGACCTAGTGTTGACCCAGATGAAACCCTAGTTGACTACATTCAACTGTAGCTCTTGTAATCACACCAATGACTTGACTCATCTTCAAAATGACCCTCTAAGTCCTCCATGATTGTTTATACCCATTCCATACCCTCACTCCATAGCCCATACCCCACTGATGATCTTCAAACACACCTCAAGTTAGGAGAGAAATCCACTGGTTGACCCTTTAAACTTTTCAAAGCTTCCATTCATTCCTTGATGACTTGGATGTTCTTGAGCTTGAATAAAAACCCTTTGATGTACTTCCTTAGATAAGATTGGCACTTAATCCCTTGTTGGATGACCTGCTATGCTATTCTATGCAAATGATTAGACTATGTACATGATGCAAATGACAATGCAGTTAAAACATAAACCAGGTGAAATAGGTTGAGCAAATTTTAGGGTGCAACAACATCGACGAGTATATATTTGTTTCCAAAAGAAGATGGGAATGGACCCACGAAATCGATCCCCCATACGTCAAAGACTTCCACTTCCAAAATACCCTTTTGGGGCATCTCGTCGTGCCTTGAAATGTTTCCAGTGCGTTGGCACCGGTCGCACCTTAGTATAGCAGCGTGGACATCTTTCCAAAGGCTGGGCCAGAATAGGCCAGACTGTAGGGTTTTAGCACATGTCTTTGAGGTACTAGCATGTCCACCGTAAGGGGCAGAGTGACAATGAGAGATGACGTCTTTTGTTTCTTCCTATGGGACGCATCGACGGAATATATTGTCGGCTCCTCTCTTGAAAAACAGAGGTTCGTCCCAGTAATAGTGTTTTAAGTCGTGGAAGAATTTCTTCTTTTGCTGATAAGTTAAGTCCGGTGGGAGCACGCCTGCGGCTAAGTAATTTACAATATTAGCATACCAAGGCAGGGTGACTTGTGCGTAGTTTGCTTCCATGACTTTTTCTAGTTCTGGTTCTTCCGAGGTTAAGTGTGGCATATCGCTTTCCAATCTATCTATCAGGCGTTCATAAGGGAAATCGTCGTTGATAGGAACTAATTCTGGCTTAATGCCTTTTATTCAGGATAAGTGATCGGCCACTACGTTCTCGGTTCCTTTTTTGTCTTTGATTTCTAAGTCAAACTCTTTTAACAATAGGATCCAGCGTAATAATCTCGGCTTGGCATCCTTTTTGCTTATCAGGTACCTAATGGCAGCGTGGTCTGTGTAGATGATTATTTTTTGCTCCCACCAAATAGGAATGGAATTTGTCAAGGGCGAACACAATTGCTAGAAGTTCCTTTTCTGTTGTGGCGTAGTTCATTTGGGCAGGGTCCAAAGTTCTACTGGCATAGTAGATTGCGTGAAGCTTCTTGTCTTTCCTTTGCCTAGAACTGCACCTACAGCGTAATAACTCGCATCACACATGATTTCGAATGGTAGTTGCTAGTCTGGTGGTTGCATGATTGGTGCGGTGATGAGGGCTATTTTTAGAGTTTCGAATGCTTCCAAGCAGTCCTCGTCAAAGACGAATTCAGCATCTTTCATTAACAGACCTGTTAGAGGTTTTGTAATTTTCGAGAAATCTTTTATGAATCGTCGGTAGAATCTGGCATGTCCTAAAAAGCTTCGTATTTCTGGTACGGTTTTCGGAGGTTGAAGATCCTTTATAATTTCTATTTTTGCTTTGTCAACTTTGATCCCTTTGTTAGATATGACATGTCCTAGAACTATTCCTTGTCGGACCATGAAATGGCATTTCTCCCAATTGAGAACAAGGTTCACTTTTGCACATCTTTCGAGTACCATCTCTAAGTTCGACAAACACCCTTTAAAACTTTGTCCACATACAGAGAAGTCATCCATAAACACTTCCATGATGTCATCTATGAAATCCGCGAAGATTGCCATCATGCATCTCTGGAAAGTTGCGGGAGCATTGTAGAGCCCAAACGACATTCGTCGATAAGCAAAAGTTCCATAAGGACAGGTGAATGTAGTCTTTTCTTGGTCATCGGGGTGAATAGGAATTTGTAAAAATCCCGAATAACCGTCTAGATAACAGAAATACGAATGTTTGGCCAATCTCTCCAACATCTGATCTATGAAAGGTAAAGGGAAATGATCTTTCCGAGTGACCTTATTTAGTTTTCTGTAATCGATACACATCCTGCTTCCGGTTACAACTCTTTGGGTTATCGATTCACCTTTCGAGTTCTTTACCACAGTGACACCTCCTTTCTTGGGTACGACGTGCACTGGGCTAACCCATTGGCTGTCGGAGATCGGATATATGATTCCTGCATCTAGTAACTTCTTCACTTCGTCTTTGACCACAGTGCTTAGGATATGATTTATCCTCCTCTGATGTTCTCTAGAAGTTTTGCAATATTCCTTTAGCATGATTCGATGCATACAGATGGAAGGACTTATACCCTTGAGGTCAGTTATATTATAGCCTAACGCAGTTGGGTATTTCCTTAGGACTTCTAATAGTATCTTGGTTTCTAACTGTCCTAAATCGGCGTTGACTATCATTGGTCTTTTGAATTCGGTATCTAAGAACTCGTACCTGAGGGTCTTAGGTAACTCTTTAAGCTCTAAAGTTGGGTTCTTCGGACTTGGCATGTGATTAGGAGTTAGTTCTAAGATTTCGCTTAGACTATCGTCTTTGTATGGCGCACGCCAATTGTCATCTTCATGAATTTCAGGGATTTGGATTTTCATGATTTCAGAGTATGTAGTTTCTTCCTTCTCCAGTTCTCTTATGCATTCGTCAATGACGTCTACTAAATAGCATATTTCGTCTATGGCTGGTGCTTGTAAGAACTTGGTGAGGATGAATTCTATCTTTTCTTCTCCTACTTCGAATGTTAGCCTACCTTTCTTTACGTCTATAATAGCTCCGGCTGTTGCTAGGAAGGGTCTTCCTAAGATAATCGGGGTAACAGAGTCTTCCTTAATATCCATGATTATAAAGTCGGTTGGGATGTAAAATTGACCTATGTGCACTGGAACGTTTTCCAGTACACCGACGGGATATTTGACTAATCGGTCAGGCAATTGCACGGACATTTTGGTTGGTCTTAGTTCACCCATATTCAGATTTTTGCATATAGATAAGGGCATAACACTTATACTGGCTCCTAAGTCGCATAAAGCTTTGTCTATGATGAACTTTCCAATGACACAAGGTATGGAGAAACTACCTGGGTCTTTTAGTTTAGGAGGCATGTTATTTTGAATGATCACGCTACACTCGGAAGTAAGTGTAATTGTTTCATTATCCTCGATTTCTCTTTTGTTAAACAAGATTTCCTTGAGAAATTTAGCGTATGAGGGCATTTGAGTGATAGCTTCTGTGAAAGGAATGGTGATATTCAGTTGCTTCAGAAGTTCTACAAATTTCTTAAACTGTCCTGTAGTTTTGGAATTTATGAATCTTTGAGGATAAGGAATCGGTGGCTTATACGGCGGTGGAGGCACATACGGGTTTTCATTTTTGGCGGCCTCTTTCTCGTTATCTCTCTTCTCTTCGGTTTCATACTCCTTTTCTGCCTGTTTATCAGTTTTCTGATGCATGGCTGAGTTTTCGCTCCTACGATCGATCGGTCCGTCCAGTTCTTTTCCACTTCTTAATATGACAGCGTTTGCATGACCTTTCGGATTAGGTTCTGGCTGTCCAGGAAATGTGTCAGCGGGTGCGGCTGCAGAGGCTTATTGTTGAGCCACTTGCGATATCTGTGTTTCAAGCATTTTATGGTGGGTGGCTAAAGCGTCTACTTTGCTGGTTAGCTGTTTAATCTGCTCGCTAGTGTGTATGTTTTGATTCAGGAATTCTTTGTTCGTTTGAGCTTGAGTAGCTATGAATTTTTCCATCATCAATTCAAGATTTGATTTCCTAGAGGCATTTGGAGCAGCTACGGCTGGTTTCTGATATTCTGGTGGAACAGCAGGTGCTTGATTAGGTGCATACAATGTGTTATTGCTTTTGTAGGAAAAGTTTGGATGGTTTTTCCAGCCTGGGTTGTAGGTATTCGCGTAAGGATTACCTTGGGCGTAGTTCACCTGGTCTGCAGGGATTCCTGCCAGTAACGGGCATTCGGGCACATTGTGAGTAGCGATTCCGCACAACTCACAGTTTGGGTTACGGCAGCTACGGTAGCAGGCGGTGTTACAGTTAAACTGTCGATCTTCTGGGTCAAGGCATCTACCTTAGCGTTGAACTTTTCAAGACTGCTAATCTCGAACATCCCACCTTTTGCTGCGGGTTTCTTAGATGGAGTCCTTTCACCTCTCCATTGGCAATGGTTCTGAGACATGTTCTCGATAAGTTGATAGGCTTCATCGTAAGGCTTATCCATAAGTGCACCGTCCGCGGCGGCATCTACTGTTAATCTGGTGTTGTACAGAAGCCCATTGTAGAAGGTATGAAAAGTCACCCAGTTTTCTAAATCGTGGTGAGGACATGCTCTCATCATATCTTTGAATCTTTCCCATGCTTCGTAGAGAGATTCGGCATCTTTCTGTCAAAATCCGTTAATTTGAGCTCTTAGCATAGCAGTTTTACTTGGCGGAAAGTATCTCGCTAAGAAAATGTTCTTTAACTGTTCCCACGTCGTAACGGAGTTAGATGGCAAGGATTGTAACCAAGCCCAAGCTCTATCTCTAAGAGAGAAAGGAAAAAGACAAAGTCTTATTGCGTCTGGAGTTACGCCATTTGCCTTCACCGTGTCTGCGTATTACACAAACTTTGTTAAATGTTCATTCGGATCCTCGGTTGCATTTCCTGAGAATTGATGTTGTTGTACAAATGACAGCAATGATGGTTTTAGTTCGAAATCATTCTGATTGATAGCGGGGGGCAGTAATGCTACTATGAGGCTCTAACTAAGATGGGGTAGCGTAATCCTTCAGAGGTCTTTTCTGAGGTCCTTCAGCCATCGTTGATTCTTCTTCAGATTTAGGAGTGTGAGCGAGAAGTTGAGGATTATTACGTCTTCGTTGATGTTCTATGAATCGTCTTCCTAAGTGTAGGAAACGTTCAAGTTCGACGATTGTTGGTAGCAAATTTTCGCTTTGTGAGCGAGTAATTGGCATGCAATCGATGAACGAGTAAAAGGGAAATAAAATAGTTAACCTAGTCTATACTATGTAACAAAGGTTTACACTATTTGACTAAACGGGTCCCCGACAACGGCGTCAAAAACTTGATCGCGACTTTCTGAGTCTATCTGAACTGACTGCAAGTGCACAGTCTATCGCGTAGTAATAAAGATATCGATCCCACAGGGACTCGTAATCAATCTAGTACTATCGAGTGTTACTATATTTAGCTAAGTCAGAAAGGGTTTCTAATAAGCAAGTGCGGAATTAAAGGCTAATTTAAAGGAAAGTAATAAGGCTTTTTAAAACAATGACAAGGGAAATCGGTATGCAATACCTTAGTTTTCAGGAATTCGATACGTTACTGACGCGGTTTAATATTTTCGAAGTAGTTTTTAGGAGAAAATAATGGTTTAAAGACTCCCGTCTCACATTGGTTGTTGACGCTAATCGTAACTCTAAGGCAGAATGTATGCTTTCGCTATCCCATTCGGGGTTAAAATTGCTTTTTGAAAACTATTAGGTTCTGATTCCTTTTAAAGCGCTTTCACTATATTTAAAATGAATGCCTAGTTTTTACTATCTGGTTCGAACCCCAGCTTTCACATGCAGGTTCGTACCTTAATGAATTTCCCACTGTCGTGGCAAGACTACTGTAAAATAATTTCTCGCTGTCGCAACGAAGGTTTATTTAAAAATTTTAATTAAAAACTACGGCCGGAAACATGTTTTGAAAGGCAGAAAAAGCACCGGATGTCATCGAATCCCTTCCTACTAATTCATTACACACCGACTAATGCAGTTTAGCTAGACATGGAATTTAGAACTCACATAATTAAACAATGGCAGAATGATAAATAAACATGCATTATAACAGTAATGGAAAATCAAATTATAATAAAGAACCTGTAAATAATTCAGTTGAGTAGTCCTCCACAATGTCGGCAGGATTCTACTTGGGCGAGAATTTATCGTGTAGAAAAATAAATAAGAACAAGGTAATGGAAAATAAAGAAGGAAAAAGGAAACCAGGAAGTATTTGGTTTCGGAAATAAATTGGCAGCACTTCGTGGTCTTCAATACGGCTCCCTCGTTCTAGTCCTTGGCTTCTCTTTTTATAGTTGAAAATCTCTACGTGAAGTCCTCAGGAAGTGGAGCTCATGGTGAGACAAAGTAGGAAAAACGTTTCACACTTTATGAGTTTCGTGGGCACGTTTTAAATTCTGGAAGTTATTCAGTTTTTGCCTGCATGACGATAGTTAGGGGGTGTGACATTCGTGATGAGCGTGACGGTCTTCATGGAGCTGTGACGGTCGTGATGCTTGTGACGGGCGTCACATGGGCGTGATGACCGTGATATCAGCAGAATCCTCGTTTTTGCTATTTATTGTCTCTTTTTATCTGTTTTGTGCATTTTAACATGAGTTTTCTCCGTCTTGCTCATTTGGAATGTGAACTTCATATACCTGCAAAACACTTAACGAAAAAGCTCGAAATGATCTGAAATCCTGGTGAAACCAAACATTAGTAGCATAAAATCATGGCATTTAATATATACGTTTTCGCGTTATCAGAGTGCACAAATCATAAGTGGCCAAAAGTGCTTTTGAAAACTCGAATTTTAGCCTCTGCTACAGGGTTAATCGATTAACACTTTTGCACTAGCAAAGTGTTAATCGATTAACACTGTTATTTTCAGCAAAAATGCCTTTTCTAAAAGGGTTAATCGATTAACACTTTTGCACTGGCAAAGTGTTAATGGATTAACACTTTTTTAAAATGCCATTTTTATGCATTTTCATGTATGTTTGGCTTTCTTTCTTCTTTCAACTCTCATAGATTGATATGTTTGATTTTTATGGATGTTTTAACTTCTGTTTGAGGCATCTTTGTGTATTTTCCGATGCTCGATTTTATCATTATGCATTTGTTCACATTCTTGGCATTATATGAGTGTGTTCATATTTGCCTTTTCTTTTATCACATGTTACTTGGTTTGTGATGCATGCTAATTAATTTTGGTACTGTTTTTGAACTTCCATTCATGTTTACATTAAGTTTGTTCCTCTTTGGAATGATTTTAATCTTGTATAATCAATAATTCACCTCTTTTACTTTAATGATTTTTCATCCTTTTTTGAAAAATTGTTAGCATGTCTCTCCTTTTGATTGATTAATCGAAACTTTGTTTTGATTATTTGATCCTTCCCGTCTTTCTCCTCCTTTGGATCTTTTAGAGCTTTACCCTCTCTTTCCATCGCGGAGTTGAAGATTTGCAACACATTGGAGCACTATACAAGTTTTGCGCCGTTGTGTTGTCCGTTTCGTTTCTTGCACTACACTTCGGTGTTAGAGAAGGAATGCGAGTGGAATATTCCTACACTTATTCCGACTATTTTGGGTAGGGGACGAATGACCTTGTGCCTAGAATAGTCGCCTCTATCTCCTTACGGTGGTTTCCCTGTTCCTCCAGTCGAGTCGATCTTTGATCACTTGCACCCTTACCTCCTCTTTGGAGGTAACCTCCTCCTTTTGATTTTCTTTTCTCTTGTGGTTGATCACCATCCTTTGTTTCCCTTGAGATTTTTTACTCATTTCCTTTTGCTTGCTTGGTCAATCGTTCTTCAGTTTTAACCAATTTTCTTCTTCCTCAGCGAAGTCAATCCTTTTTCTTTAGTTAAACAGTCTTCCTGTTAGACCCTAGTCCCCATCGGAGTTCGCAACCTTCTCTTGGTTCTCTCTCCTTCTTGCCTGGTTTATCACTGTTTCTTAGTTAAACACCAGTCGCATTTTCCTCAGTTAATCATAGTATGTCTGTTAATACTGAGCTTTGTTTGGGTTAATTGCCTTCTTCCGGATAATCACCCGAGCTTTGGTTGATCACGATATATCCGTTAAAACCAACTTTTCTTTGGGTTAATCACTTTCTTTTGGTCAATCACCCACCTTTTGGTCAATCACAGTCCACCTGTTTGAGCCAATTGTCCTTTTTTTCTTAGTTAACCATATTCTGTCTGTTAAGATACTGAGCTTCTTTGAGTTAATCACCTTCTCTTGGTTAATCACTCATTATTTTCAGTTGATCAAAGTCCACTTGTTAAACACCGAACCCCTTGCAATTAGCAACCTTTCTTTGGTTCAAATACTGCCAGCTTTGGGTTAGTAACTTTTGATCAGTTTGAATACTCTTTTGGTTGATCATCGCCCTCCAGTTAAATCTAACTCCTTTCCTTTTGTTGGTTAACCATTATTTATCAGTTAATATACCAAATTTCCCCCAAAGTCTAACACCTTCCTTTGGTTCAGTACTTTTTTTCTTCTGGTTCGTCGTAGACCTTTTGTTGACACCATCCTTTTTGCTCTCCTCGCAAATTTTCGCTCTTATCTTTCTTCGTTTAATTACTGTCTGTCAGATAATGCACCGAATTCCCTACAAATCTTACCTTTTTCCTCGATTCTTGTCCCTTTTTCCCCGACTACGTAGCCATTGTTACACCCTAATTTTGACCCTAAGTCACCAGACCCAACATATCATAGCATTTTCATCATCTATGCATCATATCCATCATTCAGGTCATCTAGCCATTATGCCTCTGAAAATATTTGTCTTTTGCTGGGTTCCTAAGCTCAAGTCTTGCAAGATTGAATCGAGGATCAGGAAAAGTTATCAAGTCAAGTACGTTTGCAGTCTTGGTTGAAATTTCGTGGAAGTTTGACCTAATTTTGGTCAAACAAGTGGTTGGCTTCAATATCAGGTTATCAGGTTGTGGCAAAGATTCTGAATCAGGGATTTGGTCCTCAACAAGTCATTGTTTCATCAGTATGCACTCAAGTACATTCAGGCCAGGTGTGTGCGGCGTGGTTTGAAATTCAACGGAAGTTTAACCTCATCTTGGCAAACAAGTAGTCTATTTAAAGGTCAAGTTATCAGGCTATGATAAAGGCAACTGTTTCAAGGTGGATAACCACAAAACTCAATTCCCTTTCAATTAGGATTTTGGTGCAGTGGCAGCACAGTTCGGGTCACCTGTGTTATTGATCGTTGTGAGGGCAAAGAGGTGTCAGATTCAAGTGACTTATGTCTGAAAACCACCAAGTGATCAGGGTTAGGGTTTTGTTCAAGTTCAAGTTACTTGGTGAAGTCAAGTTGCAGAGCCACCAAAAGTCAAGACGTTTGGTCAACATTTCAAGTCATTCCCAAGCCCTAGTTATGCGGTTCATGTTCTTGTCAATATCATTTCAAGATGGGATCGGGATGTGGTTGTATGTCTCACAGATTTGTTTCAGGGTTTCAATTCATTTTTGATACGATTTTACTGAAGAGTTCAAGATGTTGAAATATGGTTTCGAGGATGATTTGTTGGATCAAATCATGAGCGTCACTTGTTCAAAATTGTTTCAAGTGAATCACTTTTGAAATTGATTCATGGTTTAATCGAAATTCAAAGATTCAAAATTTCAAGTGCCTAATTCAATCAAATTCAAGTTTCAAGATCCAATTTTAGTCCAATTCATATTTCAATACTAATCAAAATTCAAGCGTCAGTTCTAACCTAAATTCAGGTTTCAGTTTCATCTCAATTCTAATTCAAGCGTCCATTTCATATTTCAATTCTATTTCGATTCGATTCAAGTTTCGTCTCCATTTCAATTCACTTCAAGTTTCAAATTCAAACGTTTCAAGTTTTTAATTCAAATTCAATTCCATTTCAATTTCCAATTTTATCCCATTCAAGTTTTGAGTTTATTCTAAAATTCCATTTCAATGCCTTTCAATTTTCAATTTCCTTTCAAGTTCTTTTCAAATATCAATTCACAAAATCCGTTCAAGATTCATCTTCAAGTTTTTTATCTGATTTCAAATTCTATTCAAGATTTAGGTGCAATATCTATTTCCAAATTCAAAGTGCCAATTTCAAGATTCAAGTTTACAAATCATAACCAAGTTTAAATTCCATCTAAAAATTCAAGTCACAAATTTAATTTCATTCCAAATTTAATTCAAAGTCCATTTAAAATAAAAAACACCATGCCAAAAATTACAAAAAGTCCAATTATAAAAAAATATTACAAAAAAGGAGAGAGACCCATATCTAAAGCCCATGAAAATTGTGAATATCATTGCCACATACACATAGTTTTCAGGAAAAAAAATCTAGCAACCATACATATATATTGATTAGGGGTGGACAAAATTTTCCAACCCAGCCCAAACCGACCTACCCAAAGGACCCGGAAATATGCGGGTCGGGTTAGGCGGGTTATCGGGTTAACTATTTGGAAAAAAGGGTTCAAATGGATATATTTGGTCGGTTTAGGATACAATATTTGGACCCATGGATATCCCAACCCGACCGACCCAATGAAAGTCAATTTTGCTTGAGGGGGTTACGTTCAATTCTTCATTCATTCATTTCTGTCTTTGCCGCTAGGGTTACGTTCTAGTTTCAACTTTGATCTTCTTCTTCAATGGATGATGATGAGTGGTTAAATAAGTTGAATCTTGTGTTTTTCTTCATTTCTTGCATTGTTTCAGTGGTTCAAGGGTGGAATAACCAACATCTGTTATAATTGCGTTGATCGACATGTTGAAGCTGGACTTGGTGACAAAGTAGCGTTTTACTGGGAAGGGAATAAACTTGGTGTAGATGCTACTTTAACATACGCTCAGCTTCTCGATCAAGTTTTCTAGGTTGCTTTTTTTTTTCCGATAGGTTAATGATGGTATATTAGTTGTTATCCTTCAACTCCTTTAACACTTATCTCAAACTAGTTAAGTTAGGTAACTTTTATGTTCTGATTTTCCTCTTTGTCTGTTTCTTTCTCACCCAAAAGGATATTTAAACTAAAATTTCTAAACTTGGGTTGTTTGAATGTTTTGTTTTATAGATGAAAATTGGCAGAATGATTGGAGATTTATATGTGTGTTTTTTTCCAGGTTGCAAAATACCTGAAAGATACTGGTGTGAAAAAGGGGGATACTGTGATTATTTATTTGCCCATGCTTGTGGAGCTTCTAATCACAATGCTTGCTTGTGCCCACATTGGGGCTGTTCATTTGGTATCACACTAACACCTTTTTGTTCTTGGCAAGTTATTTCTTGTTTGCTGATGTTTTCAAACATATCAGATTGTTTGATTTGTTAATACTGCTAGTTTTTTTTTATTTGTTTAGGTTGTATTCGCTGGTTTTTCTTCAGAATCTCTTTCGCAGAGAATCATTGATTGTAAGCCAAAAGTTGTAATTACTTCCAATGTTGTTAAGAGGGGCTCTAAGGTTATCTATCTTAAAGACATTGTTGATTCCGTCATCAACGTGTCGCTACTGCGAAAATCGGCGCCGGCTGAACAGAAGAGTCGCCACCATGCGTTATTTATCCCACGGGAGGGAAAGGAAACGCTCAGAGTAAACCTCGCACAACACGGGAAAGGTATGGTCGTCGCAACCAAAACCTGGGTTCGGGAGTCGGTTACGCAAGGGGAAGGTATTAGCACCCCTCACGTCCGTCGTACTCGACGGGATCCACGCTTGTTTTCGGATATGGATTGTTATTTCTATCTAAACTACAGGTTAAGGGTTAAAAAGAAAATAAAATGAAAATAAAATGACTCGGCAAAGTATCGCACTTTATGCCTACGTATTCCCGTCTGGAACGAGAAATCAGAGTCAACGTAGTTCGCCTACCTACGGGAAAGGAGGGGAAGGTTGCTCGCTAGGATATCGCATCCTATGCCTACGTACTTCCATACAGCATGAAAGATCAGAGCAAACGTAGTTTGGGCCACGTATGACACAAGTCTGCCTTGGTTGATTTTATTCCTTCTGAAAAGGTTTTTCTGATTAGCAGTCCAAGCGGACAAAAATGACGTCTTGATGAGTTCACATTCTTTTACGGAAGAAGTGTCTTTTATTGTGTTTGAAATCTTTATGGTGTTTTTTTATTTGTTTTGAGAAAGAAGAGACAGAACTCTAACGTACGGTTGCGAAGGGAATCAAACTAACCTAATGTTGTCATGCATGGGTTAAGACCTAGTGTCTATCATGCTCCTCTCTTGCGCAGAGAGCAACAGAGATCCTACGGGATAAGCGGAAACAGAAACAATATCAGATATATACAGTAAAGCAGTAAAATGCATGGATGCAACAATACAAGCGAGGCAAGGGAGTCCCACTCAACCTCGAACCTGGAAAACAATAGGCAAAAGTGAACAGGATTCACTTTCAACCCAACAGGGTAGACAGCAAACAATACAGTCAGGAAAACCAATCAATACATCAAGAAATGAAATACAGCAAAAAAAGTAAACAGCATCAGCAGCTCTGAATCAACACCTATCTCCAAGTCCAGACAGCAACAAGCTTCAGCAAGCATCAATCTCTATCTCCACAGCCTTCAAGCAAGGTCCTGATCATCAGTCTTCAGTCTACAATGGCTTTTCTTCAAGTCTCAGGCTCCAGGAGGAACATCAGTCAACAAGATGAAGTGAATGAATGTTAGACAGTCAATTACCTACCAAGGGTGGTTCATTAACTGTTAACATTAAACAGAAAGTTTTCTCTCAAAAGTTCTATCTTTCAAATACATTAACTGATCCTTCCAAAGGAAGGAGGTGGATATTTGAAAGAGACTTTGACTCATAGAGAAAGGATGGATGCAGACAAGGCATTCCATGTTTGAGAAACAAGCTTTCTAATCTAGAGCTCTGCCTAGCTCCTAAACCCTAATCTCCTCAACAGCTGCTAGCAGGGATCTCTTCTTCAACTCTGGAAGTTGGTCTTCAGTCTCTGGATCTCCAATGGCTTCAACATCACAAGTCTTCAGCTCTCCCAATCCCCAAACAATCCCTATACCCACACAGATAAACAGCAATCCCCAGAGGGCACACCACACCAATCAATCAAATATAGACAGTATTATACCAATAGCAGTAGGGGAATCCTAGTGATTTCTAAGGGGATCTATCCTATACCCATAACCCCTATAGTCCATACCCCAAAAATCAAATGAAAATTTCCTAAAAGAAATAAACTATCTCACCTAAGTTGATTTAAAACCCTAATTTTATTCATGTTATTCACACCTAAACTAAACCCCTAAAATCAAGTCCTAAAAATATAAACTAAATTGCATTTACAAGCTAATAATGTCTATTAATCAACCTAAAAAGAATGGACAAAAATTATTAAAGCAACTATTAGAACAAAAATTATCAAAATCATGTATGAAATGAAACACCTAAAATAGGCATTTATTTAGAAAATATGGGAAAAATACCAAATAAAAAATAAAATGCAATTTTTATTTTTTATAATTTTCTAGACATCTTGAAGAAATTAATGCAAAAAGAATCATCAAAAAATATGAAATATATGATTTATTATGATTTTTATAAAATACATGAAAATGAAAAGAAAATTAAAATGAAATAAAGCAGGGGGGTATGAAAAGTAAGGGCGCCTAGTTGTTTCTCAGATGGGCCACACGGCAGGGGTGTCATTAGCAAGATACGCAAGGCCCAAGAATCAATCAGAAACAGACAAAAATAAAAAAGTGAGAACGGTGCAAATAGTCATTAATTCAGTTCATTTACGTTGGGCTTGGTTATTGGGGGTGTCATTAGCAGTGAAATTCAAGGCCCATTCAGATACTTAAATGAAACGGGGCGTTTTGATGCCCAGGGTTTCCCTCCGTTTCATCTTTAAACTTGGACCCTTGGATTAGATCCCCAGTCAAGGTCAAATACCCAATCGAACGGCCAGAGGTCATCGTCTACCTCCAGCCAAACCCTAGCTCAGAAAACCATCCTTCATGCACGCGCCTTCAACCCTCTTGTTCTCACTCAATTCTCCATGAAAGCTCATGATGTAAAAACCAAAAGCACTCCATTCTTCTCCCTCTACACAGCCATGGCCATGGTTCCTTCTAAAACTCACCCAAACTCCAAACCCGATAGGTGTAACAGATGAAATCCACCATTAACACCTGCTATCGACTGCTCCAATTCTCCATAATTTCTACACTAAAATGATCCACAAGCCATGCTAATCAACCTGAGCCATTCATCTAGGATTCTCTTGCCATAAACTGTGAGTTATCAATCCTAACAGATTTGGTGCACTATGAGCAACCTCCATAAAACTTCTCCAAACTCTGTGTAAATCATCCCCTAACCACCTAGGTCTCTAATATACTAACAATCTTATGCCATGATCACTATGCTAACTAATTCGAAGGAAAACATACCTGGTGCAAATTCTTGAAAACAGGTGCTAGAACCCTTGAATCTGATGCTTGTGATGAGTGGAAAATGATCAAGGAGCTTGATTATGAATTCTGTATGCAATGAATCTTATCCAATCCTTCTGAATTCAGCAATTCCAAAGTTCTTGCACCTTGGATGTTAAAGTTCTATGGCACGATTCTTGCTCAATTCCACCAAATGAATATGTGAATTCTGATCCTTGGATGATGATGATGATGATCAAATCAAGAGAGATGGAAATTGATGAGAATTTGAGAGAGTTTGTGATGCTTATGCAAATTGGAGAAAGTGTGTTTATCTTGTGGTTTTGAACAAATGAAATCACCAACCATGGCATGAACCATCCCATATCAATATATACATGATGTTAGAAACTCCTAGAAGCTTGGAGAAGCTTCCCTTGCTCAATTTCCCTTGGATTTGGTTTATGTATCTTCCATTACAAGTAACCATGGATAATTCCCAAAATGTGAACTAAGCTCAAAATTCTAATTTAGCCAATGTCTTTAAAATTATCTTTCCATTCAAAATGACCTATAATTTTGCTTCATTTGGCCAAAGTATGAAAAATCTCATTTTTAAGTCCATTTTTATTCATTAAATCCAACAATTTTGAAACCATGTGCCATGAATCTTTCCAATCTCTCATGGTCACTTTTCTAGACTCAAAATGTCATTTGGAACAAGTTTGATGTTGTAAAGTTTTCCATTTGAAGCTTCCTTGTATGAGTTTTGGGGCATAGGTTGAAATGACCTGTAATTCTCAAATGACCAAAATACCCTTTGCTTGCCAAGACCATAAGTAGAGTTCCACAAATCATATGAAGGCATACTATACCATTCTAGAAAGCTAAGACAATGCGGAACAACTCTTATGTTGACCGGAAATTCATTTGAAATCTCCTTGAGGGGTAAAAATTGCTTGGAAGTCAAGTCACTTTCACAGACAAAAGTTCAGACACCTCAGATGACCTGTAACTTGCAAGGACCATAACTTGAGTTCTATAAATCTCCTTGGTGTCTTCCACCACTCAAATTAAAGGTATTGAGATCCTCTACAAGTTTTATGTTGGCCAAGGATCCATTTGAAGCTTTCATTTGGACTTATATTGCTTGGAAATTTGACCTAAACTAGGGGATTTTACATAGAAACCCTAATTTAGAAACTCCTCTTCTCCTTGATTTCTCTTGAATTCTTCTTGGCATATCACCATATCCTTATTCTCCATGTCAAATTATGAACCCCACATCTCCTCAATAGCCCTCAATGCCTTTCAATCAATCCATTGACCTAGGGTTGACCCAGGGTTGACCCAGATGAAACCCTAGTTGACTGTCTTCCTCCACAACTCTTGTGACTACACCAATGACTTGTCTCCTTCCCCAAATGACTCTCTAAGTCTCCCATGATGTCCACATACTCTCCATGCTCAGCCCACAGCTCACAATTTCTTTGTTGATTCTCACATACCCTCAGCTAGGAGATAGACTCAATGCTTGATCCACTGACTTCTCCAACTTTCAAATTCTTTTCTGATGACTTGAATGAGATTGAATCAGGATAATAACCTCTTGATAGGCTTCTACAGAGGAGAATAATGCTTGGTCACCTGTTGAATGACTTGCTATGCTTATGTTATGCAGATGAGTAACCTATGTACATGACTCTATATGCAAATGCTAATGACATTGAAACATAAACCAAGTGAATAAGGTTGGGCCAATTTTAGGGTGCAACAGTTGCCCCTATTCAAGCGACTTGGACCCGATTGGGTGAAGAGCCCGGAGCCTTCAGACATTCGCGGTACGAGACGGTTGAATACTAGGAACCCAAAAATTTGCCAACCGCAGAAATAAACTGCATCACTGCTTGAGGAACGACATCCATCAGCTGAATCTGACTGTCACGACAACCCACTGATCTCGTGCTGGGGATTATTTTCATCAGCCTGAAAAAGATTTTTATCATCGCAGAGATAGAACATTGTCCACGTCAGGACGCCTGCTTCGTCAATTCGGGAAACTTCAACAACTTTGCTGGGGATGGCTCGTTTGCCTTCTCGTCAGAAATAAATCGTCCACGTTAGGAGTAAACTCTTCCACGTTAGGAATAACACCGTCCTCGTAAGGAATAACACCGTCCTCGTAAGGAATAGCACCGTCCATGTTAGGGCTAAGTCTTTGTCTGGATCTGTCCGCGTCAGGACTATACTTTCCGCGTCAGGAATAATCTTTTCCACGTAAGGAATCAATCTCTCCACGTAAGGAATCAATCTTGATATGTCCGCGTAAGGACTCAATCTTTCCACGTAAGGAATAAACTCGTCTTTCCACGTAAGGAATCTCCAACTCTTTCCACGGAAGGAAACCAATTTTCTTCCACGTAAGGAAACCAACTTGATCTGTCCACGTAAGGACCCCTTCTTTCCACGTAAGGAATGCATCTTCGTTCCACGTAAGGACTCAAACTTGTCCACGTTAGGACTACATCGTCCACGTTAGGACCCACCTTTCCACGTTAGGAATAACTCTCTTCTTGATTTGTCCACGTAAGGACTCCCTTCTTTCCACGTTAGGGATTCGTTTTCTTTCCACGTAAGGAAACCAAAGTCTTGATCTGTCCACGTAAGGACTCTAAGCTTTCCACGTAAGGAATACGCTCATCTTTCCATGTAAGGAAACAACCTTCTTTCCACGTAAGGAATAGACCTGTCCACGTCAGGACTCTCGTTTCGTCTTGATTTGTCCGCGTCAGGACTCGCCTCTTGACTTACTGAGAAAATAAAACTTGTCCACGTTAGGACCCATATCTCAACCTGCTGAAGAAATAAACCTGTCCATGTCAGGACTTGCGCGTCTTTGACTTGCTGGGGAAATAAGACTGTGTCCACGTCAGGACTCATACTTTGCCCACAACACGAAGAAGGATAAACTTGTCCACATCAGGACCCTACACTCAATCAATACCGAGAACTCGAAGCTATCCACGTTAGGGCTAACACATACCGTCAAACTGGAAGAAATGTCCACGTTAGGACTCCACACTCCATCAATTCTAAGAAATCGAACCTGCCCACGTTAGGACTAGCACCTCCCATCAGCCCGGGAAAGAAAACTGTCCATGTTAGGACTCCACTTTTCTAACACGAAGAAAACCTGTCGAGAAATTGTCCACGTTAGGACTCATCCTTCCATTGGTCCGCAAACTTCTCATCACTGACGCTACAGCAACTTTGAGACTGACTCTACTGGGGATATTTGGAAACCAACCCACTGGATGCCTGCTCTGATAACTGGCGGTAGCCTCCGAAATTTTGGTTCATGAAACCTGTTAATACTGACGCAACAACAACTTCGAAGGAAACCATCCGCTGGTCGGACTAGAGAAACTTCAACAAGAACTCTGGCGGGGAAATAAGTAACTCTGCTCGGGGACAAAGAGAAACTTATCCTGCTGACTCTGTGGGGAGTAGTGCCACAGCTGACACTTCGTCGAATGTCTCGCGTCGAGATCCTGAATGTTTTATTGATTCACCTGAGCAAGGGCTCTCTCTACCTGCAAGAGAAACAATACTTGAAACAAAAGGTCAGCCAACCGAGCTTATGTTTCAAAATGCATATGTTTGACAATGACACAATGCTCCAATCGACATGGAAATGCTACGCTTTTATTTGGTGGATGCGAGTATGACACGATATGCCCATGCAAATGCAGACTTGAACTGCTGGGTACAAAAACTGCTTCAGCAAAATGCTGAAGATAATGCCAACTCCACTGGGGATAGCCAGATGCTATAGAATTATTCCAGCAAAAATAAATGCTGGAAGGGTGAAATCGACTCAGCTGGGAAATTGGGAACTTAAACCAAGCACCTCACTGAAGTAACACCCTGCTGAGGGATATAACTCTTGCTGGAGAATGGCAGAAGCGCCTGGTATGATTGGACTTCTGCTGTAAAGTAAACGGATATCAAACGGTATTTTGACAAAATAAATGCCAATGCACCATACCAACTCTGCCGGGGAGAGTCTTAATCTTCGAGTTCCACTGGGAGGAATGAAGACACTGGTTGGAAAGAGAACTCCGCTGGGGATGGGATGATTCTCTTAGGGAAAATTAACGGACTCCACTAGGGGAGAGAGTAAATGACCCTGCGGGGAAGGGTGAACTTGTCTGAATACAGCTCACAAATATTAATCTTCTGTGGCTAAACCACTCTGCTTGAGATGCACTGTCTGAATACAGCCTTATAATCTTGGAATCTCCAATTCTGCTAAGGATAAACGACTTTGCTGGAGCATGTCCTTTGGATAAGCTACGGCTAGCTGGGGAATTCGATCTCTCTTCAGTGAGGAACACTGCTATCCCAGAAGCGCTACCCGCGTGGGAGTCGAGTCTTTCGTTATTGCAACCTTTTGGTCATCTTCTTCGTACGATTATGAAACCTGCAACAACACAAACAAGACAAGACAAGCCTATACAACCAAATCGATTCAGGTTAGTGACGTTATTTTCAGTTAATTCAAGGCTTTAGCAATTGTTGGCAAGGGCCAGTGATGTTATACACATGCTAGTTCCAATAAACTTAGGCGTTTTATCATGCACAAAACAGTAAAGAACCAGCATTAAGTACTGAATAACATATTTTATTGATTGGGCCCCTGAATGGGCGGAGTTTTTGTACACGGGATGTAACTCCTGAAAAGAGGAAGCTACGCAAAGCAAATACACCAGTATGCACAAGAAGCATAAATATTTGACAAATTAAATTTTGTACACATGTCGGCAACGGGATACAGACGAACACCACGAAATGATCCTCCTATGACTCATCCGACTCTAATGCTTTCCCGGTATCCATACTTCCGAAGCGGTTGTATCTGATAATCGACCCCTCAGGTATTCTCACGCACTGATGCTCACTGCAATATCAAATTCGGACCGCAGTCATTTGCTTTTCAAATCCCTAACTTTTGCGTGAACCGCCCTTTACGGGTTTTCAGTTCACCGGGATACCCTTTTTTGCCGAAGCCGCCTAGTGTAGGTTTTCAACTTCGCGGGTGTACATTTTTTCGATTTTATCCCTAATTTTTTCCCGAACCTTTCATTCTGTTTTTGGTTCGCCAGGATGCCCCATTTTTGCCTGGACTCTCTTTTTTCTGTCCAGCGGGTCAATTTTAAGCAAAGTATTTTTTAACTGCGTCCGAATTCACAGGCGACGTAAAGTCTTCGCCGTCCATGGTGGACAACAACAAAGCTCCTCCTGAAAAGACTTTCCTAACAACGTATGGCCCTTCGTAGTTGGGAGTCCACTTGCCCCTATGATCTTCCTGCGGCGAGAGAATCCTTTTCAGCACAAGGTCGCCCGTCTGAAAGCTCCGAGGATGGATCTTCTTATCATACGCTTTCTTCATTCGGTTCTGGTACAACCGATCGTATGCTAGAGAAGCTAGCCTCTTCTCGTCCATCAAACTCAATTGGTTCAACCTGTCGTTCACCCATTCTGCCTCGTCCAGCTGAACGTCTCGCAATACCCTCAGAGAAGGGATCTCCGCTTCCAATGGTAATACCGCTTCCATTCCGTATACTAACGAGAACGGGGTTGCCCCGGTTGATGTGCGTACCGTCGTACGATAACCGTGCAAAGCGAAGGGTAGCATCTCATGCCAATCCTTATAGGTCACCACCATTTTCTGAACGATCTTCTTGATATTCTTATTGGCCTCCTCAACAGCGCCATTCATCTTGGGTCGGTAAGGGGAGGAGTTGTGATGTTCGATCTTGAAATTCTGACAGAGCTCCTTCATCATTTTGTTGTTCAGGTTTGAACCATTGTCCGTGATTATCCGCTCGGGGATCCCATATCGGCAAATGATATCTCTCTTGATGAATCTGGCCACCACTTGCTTCGTTACATTTGCATAAGACGCCGCCTCCACCCACGTGGTGAAATAATCGATTGCTACTAGGATGAACCGATGCCCGTTAGAAGCCGTCGGCTCGATCTTTCCAATCATATCGATTCCCCACATCGAGAATGGCCATGGCGATGACATTACATTCAGAGGACTCGGAGGCACATGGATCTTATCAGCATAGATTTGGCACTTGTGGCACTTCCTCGCAAACTTGAAACAGTCAGTTTCCATCGTCAGCCAAAAGTAACCCGCCCGCAGCAATTTTCTCGTCATAGCATGCCCACCAGCATGCGTACCAAAGGTACCTTCGTGTATTTCCTCCATGAGCAACTTCGCCTCTTTCTCGTCTACACAACGCAACAGCACCAAGTCGTGGTTTCTTCTGTATAAGACGCCATCCGGATTCAAATAGAAATTACCCGCTAATCTCCTGAGAGTATTCTGATCTTGACTGGATTCCCCAGCCGGATACTCTTTATTCTTCAGGAAATTAAGGATATCAAAATACCACGGTTTATCATCGGATGCTTCATCGATAGCAAATACGTAAGCTGGTCTGTCTAACCGAGAGATAATGATTCGGGGAGCCTCGTTCCAGAAATTGACTTTGTACATGGAAGACAACGTGGCGAGAGCGTCAGCCATTTGATTCTCAGCCCGCGGCACATGATGCAACTCAACCTTGTCGAAAAAAGGCGACAATCTCCTTGCATAATTCATGCAATGTATCAAGTTGGGCTGACGTGTCTCCCATTCCCCTTTGATCTGATTCACTACCAGAGCTGAGTCTCCGTATACGTCTAAATTCTTGATTCGCAAATCAATGGCTTCTTCAAGCCCCATTATACAAGCTTCGTATTCGGCCTCATTGTTGGTAACGGCAAAGGTCAATCGGGCAGTAAACGGGATGTGCGACCCGTGCGGCGTAGTGATGATTGCCCCTATTCGGCTACTGTAAGCATTCACAGCTCCGTCAAATATCATCTTCCATTTGGAACCCAACTCTGGTCCTTCATCTGGCAACGGCTCTTCACAATCTTTCATCTTTAGGTACATGATATCCTCGTCAGGAAAATCAAACCTCATCGATTGGTAATCTTCAATAGGCTGCTCCGCCAGATACTCAGACAGCACACTCCCCTTTATAGCCTTTTGCGAGACGTATTGGATGTCATATTCAGTCAAGACCATCTGCCAACGGGCAATTCTTACTGACAACGCCTGCTTTTCGAATACATATTTGATAGGATCCATCTTCTAGATGAGCATTGTTGTATGATTCAGCATGTATTGCCTCAAACGCTTGGCGGCCCAGGCTAGCGCGCAACAAGTTTTCTCAAGCATTGAGTATCGAGATTCACAATCTGTAAATTTCTTGCTCAAGTAGTAGATCACATGCTCTTTTCTTCCTGTCTCGTCGTGCTGACCGAGAACACAACCCATGCTTCCCTCAAGAACCGTCAAATACATGATCAAGGGTCTGCCCGCCACTGGGGGTATCAAAATAGGAGGCTCCTGCAAATACTGCTTTATTTTATCGAACGCCTTTTGACAATTTTCGTTCCACGTTACAGCTTGATCTTTCTTTAACAGCTTGAATAATGGTTCACACGTGGCAGTTAGGTGAGATATGAACCGAGCGATGTAGTTCAACCTCCCTAAAAACCCGCGCACCTCTTTCTCTGTTTTAGGCGTCGGCATTTCTTGAATCGCTTTTATTTTAGCAGGATCGACCTCTATTCCTCTTTCGCTTACGATAAACCCCAGCAGTTTACCCGACCTCACCCCGAAGGTGCATTTGTTAGGGTTCAGTCTTAGCCTGAACTTCCTAAGCCTTTTAAATAACTTCAGCAGATTCACCAGATGCTCTTCTTCCGTCTGGGATTTGGCAATCATATCGTCAACATAAACTTCGATCTCTTTATGCATCATATCGTGGAAAAGAGTCGTCATCGCACGCTGATATGTTGCCCCAGCATTTTTCAAACCAAAGGGCATCACTTTGTAGCAAAATGTTCCCCAAGGCGTTATGAAAGTAGTCTTCTCCATATCCTCTGGCGCCATTTTAATCTGGTTATAGCCTGAAAAGCCATCCATGAAGGAGAATACGGAGTATTGAGCAGTATTATCAACTAGCACGTCAATATGAGGAAGCGGAAAATCGTCTTTTGGGCTTGCTTTATTCAAATCTCTATAATCCACGCACATTCGAACCTTGCCATCTTTCTTCGGCACTGGTACGATGTTAGCAACCCATGAGGGATATTTTGTTACAGCCAGGAAACCAGCGTCCCACTGTTTTTGAACTTCCTCTTTGATCTTCACTGCCATATCTGGTCGAGTTCTGCGAAGCTTTTGTTTGACCGGCGGGCATTCTTCTTTCAGTGGCAGGCGGTGCACCACCATATCTGTATCGAGCCCTGGCATATCTTCATACGACCAAGCGAATACATCACTATACTCTCGGAGCATTTCAACCAGTCTTCGCTTGATATCACCCTGCAGTGCGGCCCCGATACGAATATTCTTCTCAACCCCTTCTGACCCTAAGTTGATAATTTCGATGACCTCGTCGTGAGGCAGAATGGCTCTTTCCTCTTGCTTCACCAACCAAGACAGTTCTTCAGGAACGTCACTATCTTCGACAACCTCTTCTTCGGCCTGAAATACCGGATGCTCAAAGTCGGGACGAGTCATAGGTGGTTCAAGGATGTCATCTGAAAATGTTATCCTGCAAAAGGAATGGTTAAGTGCTTCAAAATGCGTATAAAGCGAATAACCACGTTGCCATTTTATTGAAAAATACAAAAACAAGAAAGACAGAGATTACAATATTTGCACATGAAAGAAAACGCCATTCATTTAATGATTAACACGCAATGTTCATAACAACACAGCCCTAAGCAAATCCTGATGCCCCGGGCAAGACATCAGATTATTCAACAATTAATAAAGCAAAGCATTACTGTTTAAGAGTCACAGGTACAAGCTCCTGAATAGACTAGTTGCACAGTCCTTGTCCTGGCGTGCTTGGCTGAATCCAAGCATCCATATCACAGTCGTTGTCTCCTTCGTCAGACTCCGAGGCAGCATTGACGGTTTCATGACATACTCCACTGGCAGAGATGGTAATTGGCCCTCTGAAACGGGGTGCTCCCACAGCGGGTGTTGACGACGACGGTTGGTATCCCAGCCCGAACCGGTCCATCTTCACAGGAATATCCAGCACTTTGCCCCAGCCCTTTGCTTCTCCTACCTCCACTAGAGCTTGAGCTTCTTTATACGACGAGACGGCTATCTCTAACACTTTGCTCGGCCCAGGACCTTTGTCCTTGATACGCAACCCTTCAAATGCCTGGCAGGGCGTTTCGTGGATCTCTCCGTCGACCTCCACATATTTAAATGACGACAGATGGCTGACCAGGATGTCTTCTTCTCCGCATACGGTGACTACGCTGTCTCCGACCATATATTTCAACTTCTGATGCAGGGTAGACGTGACTGCCCCAGCCCCATGAATCCAAGGTCTTCCGAGCAGGAAGCTATACGCAGGCTGTATATCCATGATATAAAATTCCGTGGCAAACACCTCCGGCCCCACCTGTAGAGGCAATGTTATCGATACAAAGACTGTTCTTCGCGTACCGTCAAAGGCTCTAACTACCAAGTCACTGGGTGTGCACAAGATTCCTCTGACATCCAGCTTCATCATCGCTTTCTTGGGCATCACATTCAGAGATGATCCGGTGTCGACCAATACATGCGACATTACCGATCCCCTGCATTCGACAGATATGTGCAGCGCCATATTATGATCTCTCCCTTTCGGGGTCAAATCGAAGTCGGTAAAGCCTAAGTTGTGGCCTGCATTCACATGTGCCAACACTCCTTCCAGCTGATTCACGGAGACGTCTTGGGGGACGAAGGAAGTATCCAGGACTTTCAACAAAGCATTTCTGTGAGCTTCCGAACATAAGAGCAATGACAGGATATATATCTTTGATGGCGTCTGCTGCAGATGCTCCACAATCTTATAATCACTTTTTCGAATCAAGCGCATGAACTCTTCTACGTCTTTCGATGCCGCTTCTTTTTCGCTTGCTTGCACTGGGACATTCTCAACCATCTTCCCCTTTCCTTTCGCTAGTCTTTCGGCCTCGACTTCAGGTGATATAAAGATCCTACCACTCCTTGTCATACCTCCTGAACCAACAACGTTATCGACAGTCTCAGCTGGCTGCTTATTAACATCAATCTTTACCCCGTCACAATACACCTCCAACCCATATGACCATGGGACTGCTTTCGTGTTCTCGTACGGGATCGGTCCGGCCTTAGTTATGGTGATCGGTGGTTGCTGGCCTGGTGCGGCAATAGTGATTGTCTTCCGAGGAATCGTTACAGTGGCCACATCACTCTGATTATCTGCTACTGCCCCTGTAGGCTCTTCAGTTGCTGCTCGGTCAAACTGCAATGTGCCTCCGTCAATTAAAGCCTGAATGCCTTTCTTCAAATCATCACACCCCCCAGCTAAGGTCCAGCATTCTAAGCAATACTCGTCACATCCTGGATAAACACCCCCTTGCAACAGTCTACTTTTTATCTCGCTCAGCGGCGTCTTTAAATCGTTGACATTCATGATCAGATTCAACCCTTCCTCAGTCAGAATGGCGCTTGCCCCATGATTAGGCATGGGTTTCTGCACTATATTCGGCCCTGTTGTTCCGAAATTGATAGTCTTATTGTCCAAAAGATCCTGCACAACGTGCTTAAAAGCATGGCAACCCTCTATATTGTGGCCCGGAGCCCCAGAATGAAACTCACAGTGCCTGCTTGCATCATAACCATACGGAGGAGTCCCTGTTATCGGTGCCAAAGTTCTCTTCTCTACCAGGTTCAAACCCAACAGCGTCTGCAACAAATCTGCATAGGTTGAGGGAGGCTTCTCAAACACTCTTCTTGGTTTACCACCCTGGAATCTTCGCTGAGCCTGTTGTGCCCCCTGCTGTGGCTGTTGCTGCTGCTGCATTGGCTGCTGCTGAGACGGTTGTTGTTGTTGAAGTGGTTGTTGCTGATATGGGATAGTAACACTCGCCACCTGCTGCGGCTAATGATATTGGTTTCATCCCCTGCCTCGGCCTCGGCCTCGGCCTCCAAATACCGCGCTTGCCTCGCCCTGACGGCGCCCACCAAAAGCCTTCCTATTACTGCCAGATGCAGTTGATTCCTCAGCCTGGAATTTTCCTTGCTTAATGTTACATTCAATCTTTTCTCCCATCAGAATTAAATCTGAGAAACTGGCCAGAGATGTATGAAACAACATGTCATGAAACAAGCCTGTGAGTGTGCCGACGAACATGTCATTCATTTCCTTGTCTTCTAAAGGAGGACGGACCCTGGTAGCCATATCGCGCCACCTTTGCGCGTACTCTTTAAAGCTCTCTCCCTTCTTCTGAGACAGCCCTGTCAATTGGACCTGATTGGGCGCCAAATCGCTGTTATACTTGTAGTGAGCTACAAATGCCTCCGCCAATTGCTTCCATGTCTTGATATTAGTTGGCTCCAACCCCATATACCACTCTAGGGAAGGGCCTGACAAACTATCCTGAAAGAAATGCATTAGCATTCTCTCATCAGTCGAGTATGCAGACATTTTTCTGTAATAAGCCCGCACATGCACTTTCGGACATGTGTCCCCTTTATACTTGTCAAACGCAGGAGCTTTGAATTTAATTGGCACCCTCAAGCCAGGTACCAGACCCATTGTTGCCATGTCCAAGCCCACAGCACTTTGGTTCAGGACCCCCCTCATCTGCTCTTCCAGCATTCTGATCTTCTGGGAGTCATCCATCGGCCCTTCGAAACCTCCGCCGGAGAAAGCGTCCTCCTGCTGATCTTCTTGCCACATACCATTCCCAGCTCCATACCCATCATATCCATTATTGCGGCCAGCTCTAATCTGATTCACCCCCGGACCTCGGCCTCTATTGTCGTATCCTTGAACACCTCCAGCAGGCCCAAAAGCCATTAACCCATTGCCGTTTCCATTTCCGAAACCTCCGTAACCCTGATTGGCCACACATAACCATCTTGCCCAAAGCCTTGAGCATTGAAACCATATTTCCCAGCGTTATCGAATCCCTGATCATTGAACCCGAATCCAGCATTGACAAAGTCGTTGCCTCCCATATTATCGCCCAAGTTGACATCACCAAGCCCAACGTTATGGACAGCAGTCTCATTCCCAACTCCGACGTTACCGTTCACAGCAGCGGTAGCGTTGTTGACATTATCAGCAGGTATATTGACTACAGGTGGAGCCACTGGCGTGGGAGTGCCATCTCCATGAGCGGTATCGACTCGCACAGACTGATGATCCTCGTTGCCGTGACCAGCATTTCGGGCCAACAGAGGTTGGACCAGGGCTTGCAAATTCTCCTGACCCTTTGCAATAGCTTCCATGGTCTGCATGAAGAGAGCGAGCTTCTCGCGCACATCTTGCATCTCGTTCTGCATTTGATCCATGATTCTTCGACAGTTGGTGCGAGTAGAATAGCGGTGCGGGTGCTGATCTGCAATCCTGAAAAATACCTGGTACAGAGCAGGAAATAAGACACCATCCAAAGATTACCTGTAATGCAACATAAATACGAATGCAATGCAATGTGTGTCTGTGCATTAGGGAAATTCATTCCCCGATTCTAGTGTGAAGGTGCCGGTGCAGTGACAGTGCTAGCAATACAAAGATTGGAGTTGAATCACAGAAAGCCTCATACATTGCTGAGAAATCAATAAGCTCGGAATACAATATCACTGAAAATACAACAAGAAGGCATGACCTCAACCAACAATCCTGGTGATGGTCGGCACTATGCAAATAAAGCATACAAGTTACTACATGAAATGATCAAATCCTCCCATAGGTCTGATACTCTTCTAGCAGCTTCTTGGTCTCCAGATGGCTTGGTCGATCAAGCAGTCCCTCAACTAGTTGGTTTCTTTTCTTAAGAACACGCCGCACGTCTTCAGCAGTTTCTTCCCATGCCCCCTCTCCGAAGCGATCCTCTAGTTTACGCTTCTGAGACACAGCTTCATCTCTGCCTTTGATGGCCTTGTTTAGTGCATTCTGGAGACTGTACCGGGTCATCACCTCTTCCTCACACTTCTTGATGCTGGACTTCAACTGCTCTTCGAGGTCGGAAATTTGCTGCTTCAACTTATCTTCCCTCTTCTTATTGTTGGTGAGCGTAGCGTTCCAAGTCTTATTGCAAGAAGAGATCTCTCGGTTTGCTGCGTCGAGCGCCT
Organism: Lathyrus sativus; assembly: GCA_963859935.3. Taxonomy (NCBI): domain Eukaryota; kingdom Viridiplantae; phylum Streptophyta; class Magnoliopsida; order Fabales; family Fabaceae; genus Lathyrus; species Lathyrus sativus. The sequence goes on from OZ012736.1 coordinate 392,365,103, forward strand.
TCTTCTTGGATTCAAGCATGTCATGGGAGCTTCTGAACTCTTGCCCCAGACGTTCGCGCTTTTTCCTCTCCTCAGTCAACTCAGCCCCTAACCTGTTCATTAGCTCAATCTGTTGTTGGAAAGCATGGACGGCCTTGTTTTTCTCACTGCGTATCTGGGCTAGCTCCTGCTCTAACCCTTCGTTGATCTTCATCAAGGCTTCTTTTTCTTTCACAACTTGTTCGTAGGCCTCCCTAGAAACAGTAGTTGGCTCTGCTACCGGAATAGGAACAAGAACTGGTGCATCTGGAAATGGCATCCTCAACTGACTTGCTCTCTCCTGGATCCAAACCCTGTAAAGTGCATAGGCCTGACAGTCATTCTTCCCTAACAACGGCTTCCCTCTTCGGTTAATACGCGTCCAGGCATGCTGCAGCTTGGCCAATAACTCCCCCTTTAAATCACCGGTAAAGTACAGAGATTCCTGTACTTCTTCCTCTTTGGGCGGGTTCTTCAGCGCATATCCGAACTGACGGACCAACAGAGAGGGGTTATAGTTGATACACCCTTTCCTTCCTATCAGCGGGACATTAGGGTACCCCAAACAACTGAAGATGAGCTCAGATCCCAGTAGGTCTCTATCAAACCATTCAACGTCTTCTGAAGATAGTCTCATCAGGCGCTCTGACCAGCTAGCTGTGGTTGCACTCTCCACAAATGGCCCCTTCATGGGAAGATGACTCTTGAACCACATGTTCAACAGCGGCGCACAGCAGTAAACAGTCTTTCCCCTTCTGTTTTCATTCTTGTAGTGCAATGAGTGGTAGAAGTCTCCGATCAACGTGGGCACTGGGTTGCCAGCAGCAAACAGATGGAAAGCGTCCAAGTCCACGAAATTGGGCAAGTTAGGAAACAGCACAATCCCATAAATGCATAGAGCCAAAATAGCATTGAAAACCACCCAACATCCGCTCTTGGCATACTCCTGAGCCTTGCCAACCATAAAATCAAGAGAGAAACCTGAAACCCCAAGCCAAGAAGTCACTAACAGTTCTGCAGCGTCTATGTGCAAGGCTTTAGCTAAGTCCTCCAACTTGGGCTCAGCAGCAGAGTGAATAAAGGGAACCTTGTTCTGCACGGGTAACTCAGTAAACTCCATATACTCCTCAATGGTGGGCCCTAGAATGAAATCAGCAAACGTAAAACATCTCAATGCGGGGTCATAGAACTGCATCAAGGTGTACAGCTCATTCATCTCATCAGCAGTGGGCTTTCAGACTAATCTCAGTAATCTCCCGTGACTCATTCTGAAGCTTCTCCTAACCTCCTCATCAGCAAGAGATATCAAACCAAGCAAAGGGGTAATATCAGGTGCAGGCAGCTTATACGCGACTGTCTTCCTCAAACCAGCCATAGTCAATACTCAGAAGTCTGGGCACTAGAATCGGAGGATATGCAAATGCACCTGCAGCACAGACACACGTTAATGGAATGCAATGATAATGAGTATGCAAACAATGCAATGCAAATAACATGCAACAGGGACCAACTGCCGTAGCTGAATAGCCTGAACCATATCAAGAAGTCTCAGATAAACTCTATAGAAGTCCTCAAACCCTGGTCTCAGATAGACCTAAAACAAAGCTCCAACCAATGGTCTCTGACAGACCTCAAACCATAACTCTAACTGGTCTCTGGCAGACCTCAAATCACATCTCCGACTGGTCTCTGACAGACCTCGGAACTATCCAGCTGGTCTCTGACAAACCTCATAACACATCTCCAGATGGTCTCTGACAGACCTCACATCTCCATGAATACCCAGGATCTCTGATCAAGAAATAACCGGTATCTGAAGGTCTAGTTACCTGCATAACCCCAAACCCTCTCACAGGTGGATGTCCTAGCAACTGACAAAGGTATGGCATCCTATGCGGTCGTCGGCGTCACAGACTTTCAGGGTTGATGATACGATTCCCAGAAGGAGTGGCATCATCAAATCCTGAAGAGGCCTCACTTAGCCAACTTCCAAATGATCGGTTCCCGGAGTCGACAATTCAGCTGACCAACAACCCCTTCGACCCAAAGGGTAGAAAAAGAAGCCAACCAGAAGAACCTCGTCTGAGTGTAGATTTCATGAGACACTAATGCAAGCAAAGCCGGAACGCGCCCACTACTTTCTACTCTAATTCTAGGTGCACTCAAGCCCAGGTCCGGCTTCTCACTCAATATCAGAACACCCGTCACACCCCAAAATACAGCAATAATAATCAATATATAATGCTGAAAATAAAGGTCAGAAATATAAATCCATACAAAATCCTCGACGGGAAAACAAGCGTTAGGATCGACTCTCTTAAGGGACGTTGGATCCCAAATGCATAAGAACTATCGCAGTCCTTAGCAGCCAGGGGACGTTGGATCCCCAGCAGAGTCGCCAGCTGTCGCTACTGCGAAAATCGGCGCCGGCTGAACAGAAGAGTCGCCACCGTGCATTATTTATCCCACGGGAGGGAAAGGAAACGCTCAGAGTAAACCTCGCACAACACGGGAAAGGTATGGTCGTCACAACCAAAACCTGGGTTCGGGAGTCGGTTACGCAAGGGGAAGGTATTAGCACCCCTCACGTCCGTCGTACTCGACGGGATCCACGCTTGTTTTCGGATATGGATTGTTATTTCTATCTAAACTACAGGTTAAGGGTTAAAAAGAAAATAAAATGAAAATAAAATGACTCGGCAAAGTATCGCACTTTATGCCTACGTATTCCCGTCTGGAACGAGAAATCAGAGTCAACGTAGTTCGCCTACCTACGGGAAAGGAGGGGAAGGTTGCTCGCTAGGATATCGCATCATATGCCTACGTACTTCCATACAGCATGAAAGATCAGAACAAACGTAGTTCGGGCCACGTATGACACAAGTCTGCCTTGGTTGATTTTATTCCTTCTGAAAAGGTTTTTCTGATTAGCAGTCCAAGCGGACAAAAATGACATCTTGATGAGTTCACATTCTTTTACGGAAGAAGTGTCTTTTATTGTGTTTGAAATCTTTATGGTGTTTTTTTGTTTGTTTTGAGAAAGAAGAGACAGAACTCTAACCTACGGTTGCGAAGGGAATCAAACTAACCTAATGTTGTCATGCATGGGTTAAGACCTAGTGTCTATCATGCTCCTCTCTTGCGCAGAGAGCAACAGAGATCCTACGAGATAAGCGGAAACAAAAACAATATCAGATATATACAGTAAACCAGTAAAATGCATGGATGCAACAATACAAGCGAGGCAAGGGAGTCTCACTCAACCTCGAACCTGGAAAACAATAGGCAAAAGTGAACAGGATTCACTTTCAACCCAACAGGGTAGACAGCAAACAATACAGTCAGGAAAACCAATCAATACATCAAGAAATGAAATACAGCAAAAAAAGTAAACAGCATCAGCAGCTCTGAATCAACACCTATCTCCAAGTCCAGACAGCAACAAGCTTCAGCAAGCATCAATCTCTATCTCCACAGCCTTCAAGAAAGGTCCTGATCATCAGTCTTCAGTCTATAATGGCTTTTCTTCAAGTCTCAGGCTCCAGGAGGAACATCAGTCAACAAGATGAAGTGAATGAATGTTAGACAGTCAATTACTTACCAAGGGTGGTTCATTAACTGTTAACATTAAACAGAAAGTTTTCTCTCAAAAGTTCTATCTTTCAAATACATTCACTGATCCTTCCAAAGGAAGGAGGTGGATATTTGAAAGAGACCTTGACTCATAGAGAAAGGATGGATGCAGACAAGGCATTCCATGTTTGAGAAACAAGCTTTCTAATCTAGAGCTCTGCCTAGCTCCTAAACCCTAATCTCCTCAACAGCTGCTAGCAGGGATCTCTTCTTCAACTCTGGAAGTTGGTCTTCAGTCTCTGGATCTCCAATGGCTTCAACATCACAAGTCTTCAGCTCTCCCAATCCCCAAACAATCCCTATACCCACACAGATAAACAGCAATCCCCAGAGGGCACACCACACCAATCAATCAAATATAGACAGTATTATACCAATAGCAGTAGGGGAATCCTAGTGATTTCTAAGGGGATCTATCCTATACCCATAACCCCTATAGTCCATACCCCAAAAATCAAATGAAAATTTCCTAAAAGAAATAAACTATCTCACCTAAGTTGATTTAAAACCCTAATTTTATTCATGTTATTCACACCTAAACTAAACCCCTAAAATCAAGTCCTAAAAATATAAACTAAATTGAATTTACAAGCTAATAATGTCTATTAATCAACCTAAAAAGAATGGACAAAAATTATTAAAGCAACTATTAGAACAAAAATTATCAAAATCATGTATGAAATGAAACACCTAAAATAGGCATTTATTTAGAAAATATGGGAAAAATACCAAATAAAAAATAAAATGCAATTTTTATTTTTTATAATTTTCTAGACATCTTGAAGAAATTAATGCAAAAAGAATCATCAAAAAATATGAAATATATGATTTATTATGATTTTTATAAAATGCATGAAAATGAAAAGAAAATTAAAATGAAATAAAGCAGGGGGGTATGAAAAGTAAGGGCGCCTAGTTGTTTCTCAGATGGGCCACAGGGCAGGGGTGTCATTAGCAAGATACGCAAGGCCCAAGAATCAATCAGAAACAGACAAAAATAAAAAAGTGAGAACGGTGCAAATAGTCATTAATTCAGTTCATTTACGTTGGGCTTGGTTATTGGGGGTGTCATTAGCAGTGAAATTCAAGGCCCATTCAGATACTTAAATGAAACGGGGCGTTTTGATGCCCAGGGTTTCCCTCCGTTTCATCTTTAAACGTGGACCCTTGGATTAGATCCCCAGTCAAGGTCAAATACCCAATCGAACGGCCAGAGGTCATCGTCTACCTCCAGCCAAACCCTAGCTCAGAAAACCATCCTTCATGCACGCGCCTTCAACCCTCTTGTTCTCACTCAATTCTCCATGAAAGCTCATGATGTAAAAATCAAAAGCACTCCATTCTTCTCCCTCTACACAGCCATGGCCATGGTTCCTTCTAAAACTCACCCAAACTCCAAACCCGATAGGTGTAACAGATGAAATCCACCATTAACACCTGCTATCGACTGCTCCAATTCTCCATAATTTCTACACTAAAATGATCCACAAGCCATGCTAATCAACCTGAGCCATTCATCTAGGATTCTCTTGCCATAAACTGTGAGTTATCAATCCTAACAGATTTGGTGCACTATGAGCAACCTCCATAAAACTTCTCCAAACTCTGTGTAAATCATCCCCTAACCACCTAGGTCTCTAATATACTAACAATCTTATGCCATGATCATTATCCTAACTAATTCGAAGGAAAACATACCTGGTGCAAATTCTTGAAAACAGGTGCTAGAACCCTTGAATCTGATGCTTGTGATGAGTGGAAAATGATCCAGGAGCTTGATTATGAATTCTGTATGCAATGAATCTTATCCAATCCTTCTGAATTCAGCAATTCCAAAGTTCTTTCACCTTGGATGTTAAAGTTCTATGGCACGATTCTTGCTCAATTCCACCAAATGAATATGTGAATTCTGATCCTTGGATGATGATGATGATGATCAAATCAAGAGAGATGGAAATTGATGAGAATTTGAGAGAGTTTGTGATGCTTATGCAAATTGGAGAAAGTGTGTTTATCTTGTGGTTTTGAACAAATGAAATCACCAACCATGGCATGAACCATCCCATATCAATATATACATGATGTTAGAAACTCCTAGAAGCTTGGAGAAGCTTCCCTTGCTCAATTTCCCTTGGATTTGGTTTATGTATCTTCCATTACAAGTAACCATGGATAATTCCCAAAATGTGAACTAAGATCAAAATTCTACTTTATCCAATGTCTTTAAAATGATCTTTCCATTCAAAATGACCTATAATTTTGCTTCATTTGGCCAAAGTATGAAAAATCTCATTTTTAAGTCCATTTTTATTCATTAAATCCAACAATTTTGAAACCATGTGCCATGAATCTTTCCAATCTCTCATGGTCACTTTTCTAGACTCAAAATGTCATTTGGAACAAGTTTGATGTTGTAAAGTTTTCCATTTGAAGCTTCCTTGTATGAGTTTTGGGGCATAGGTTGAAATGACCTGTAATTCTCAAATGACCAAAATACCCTTTGCTTGCCAAGACCATAAGTAGAGTTCCACAAATTATATGAAGGCATACTATACCATTCTAGAAATATAAGACAATGAGGAACAACTCTTATGTTTACCAGAAATTCATTTGAAATCTCTTTGAGGGGTAAAAATTGCTTGGAAGTCAAGTCACTTTCACAGATAAAATTTCAGACACCTCAGATGACCTGTAACTTGCAAGGACCATAACTTGAGTTCTATAAATCTCCTTGGTGTCTTCCACCACTCAAATTAAAGGTATTGAGATCCTATACAAGTTTTATGTTGGCCAAGGATCCATTTGAAGCTTGCATTTGGACTTATCTTGCTTGGAAATTTGACCTAAACTAGGGGATTTTACATAGAAACCCTAATTTAGAAACTCCTCTTCTCCTTAATTTCTCTTGAATTCTTCTTGGCATATCACCATATCCTTATTCTCCATGTCAAATGATGAACCCCACATCTCCTCAATAGCCCTCAATGCCTTTCAATCAATCCATTGACCTAGGGTTGACCCAGATGAAACCCTAGTTGACTGTCTTCCTCCACAACTCTTGTGACTACACCAATGACTTGTCTCCTTCCCCAAATGACTCTCTAAGTCTCCCATGATGTCCACATACTCTCCATGCTCATCCCACAGCTCACAATTTCTTTGTTGATTCTCAGATACCCTCAGCTAGGAGATATACTCAATGCTTGATCCACTGACTTCTCCAACTTTCAAATTCTTTTCTGATGACTTGAATGAGATTGAATCAGGATAATAACCTCTTGATAGGATTCTAGAGAGGAGAATAATGCTTGGTCCCCTGTTGAATGACTTGTTATGCTTATGCTATGCAGATGAGTAACCTATGTACATGACTCTATATGCAAATGCTAATGACATTGAAACATAAACCAAGTGAATAAGGTTGGGCCAATTTTAGGGTGCAACACAACGATTCATCTAAAAATGGGGTCTCTATAGGTGGGAATGTCATTGATTTGTTTATTGTTCCAGCACTATAATCTCTTCTCTTCAATTAATTGTGCAGTTCTTTATCATGTATTAAAATTCAAACACATGATCCCTGCATCTAATATCATAGGGGATGCATATCTATATATATTAGACAGAGATCAGAATAACTAATATCATTCACTTTTACATACATGATCAGTGACAGTGAGTAAATTTTAGCATGCTAGTAGGAAGATAGGTCAATCACTTTGAATAAAATGAATAGTGATTTCCACCACATCATTCTATTAATTTGGTAATTTGAGTTAATGGATATTTTTTAAAGAGTCATAGGTTTGCAAAGAAATGCTTTGCTCTGAATCTGATACCATGAATGCAGGCTCCCAATTATCCTGATGCTGGGCGTAGTTGGAACATTGTTGACAAATATAAAGTATCAATATTCTACATTGCCCCTACATTGGTGTGGTCCCTCATGCAATATGGTGATGAGGTAAGATACATCTATGATTACTCTATACCTTCCTGAAAAATTATTTGTAATGGTGAAAAAATGCTTTTACACATGGAAAAGAATTGAAAGTAAAATATTGCAGAAGAATGCATACAATGTCAAACAGGACTGAAAGCATAATTAGCATTATTAATGGTTACTTAATTCTTTCTTGCCCCTTCTGTTCCACCCCACATGTATGATTCAAGCATTAGGGTTCTCCCTTTTCCCATTTGTTTTGCTTTACGCATATTTAACCTTGAAGATATTCCATAGTTTGGGTTAACAATCCCTGTTATTTCTACATCAACACTTTCCTTTGTGAATATTTAAAATATTATTTCTAGTTCACTGCTGTTAATCTTTCCTTTGGGATTGAAATTCCAATCTGTTGCTTGCAGATAACTCCACTACCTGGTGGTGGCATATAATGTGGTGGTGGTAGCTCTAACAGAGTTAAATGAATATAATCCCAACGGGCGATATGTAACCTCAGAATTATGGACCTATGATGAGGACAGAAGAGCAACTCTGCAAGAAGGAATACAATTTCTGATGGACAACTCATCAAACAAACGCGAGAAGGGGAAAAAATACACTGGGAAGGTTTGTATATAAGTTATAATAACCTATACAATTCATTTATGTGGATACTGCATTTCTGTTAAGAAGTTACATGTGATTTCTGTTAAGAAGTTACATGTCATTTATGTGGATACTGCATTTGATATGATTAGAAAGAGTAGTTTTCCAATCATCTTTTATGGATGCTAAAATATGATCTTAGTGCCACCTCCAATATATGTGCCATCCTGCAGGAGACCAAGATGTGCCATCCTGCAGGACACAAAAAGAAAAAGTAATTTTCCATTTGCTTTTTCTTTTGTGGATGCTAAAATACAAGTTGTGTTCTGCAGGAGACCAAGATGCTATCCAATATATGTGTAGGGAGGCACCAAAAGCAGTCATTGAACTTGAAAATTATGGATTGCCATTTTCACGAACCGAAGATGGAAGAATAAACAAGTGCGGCGCATACTCATAATCTTTACCTACATGCCACATGAAGCAAACAATCCATAATGGGTTTTCTTCTGTGTTTACAGTTGCCTTCATTGGAGGTGCTCTTTTTGTACTTCAGCATTTTGCAGGCATAAATGGAGTTCTTTATTTTTCATCATTGACCTTTCATGACGTCGGAATTCAAAGTAGTGCTTTAGCAAGCTTGTTTGTTGGGCTTACAAACTTTGCAGGTTTGCAGTATTCATTGCATTTATTTATCTCAATATAAGTTTCATCTTGAACTCAGATCCTGATTACCGTGAACTGATTCTTTTCTTTAGGTTCCCTTTGTGCTTTATACTAAATCAATAGGGAAGGGAGGCAAAAACTTATTATAGGAAGCTACTTAGGAATGGTGAGTGTGTACAAGATGCTCGTAGCTTGTTTCTCGGTATATGTAAACAACAGTATCATGCATGCGCAGACACATGCTGAATTTGTTTAGATCTTATTCCTTGGTAACTCTTTTCTCCTTTCTTCATTATATTGTTCATGTCTGCATCTTCATGCTCCATAGAACTTTAAAATAATTCCAATTATCATGCATTACAGTGCTTGTCCAATTTTCACAATACTAAATATATATTTCAGGTGCCAAATCCTCTATTTGACCTTGCTGGCATCATGTGTGGATAATTTGGTGTTCCGTTTTGGAATTTTTCCTTGCAACTTTGATTGGAAAGGAAATTATTAAAACTCAAATACAGGTAATATATGATATATGTTGTTGTTCTATTGCAGTTCTCAAATTCTTTGTTGTTCTATATATTGTTGTTCCATTAATACATCATTTAGGGTGGATGAAAGTTGGTATAAGCTGCTGTTTGAGACCTGTAACATTAGTGTTTGGTATAAGCTGTTGTTTAAGAACTACTGCTTAAGGATGTTAGCACTATAGCATTAGTGTTTGTGTAAAATATTGAGTTTTTATTTTGTTGACTGTAATATATTAATAGGTTATATGTTGCCATCTACTTGTTGCAGCAAATATGATTAAACTATTAGATAACAGAATGCCACAATGCTTGAATGCTTGCTTGAATGCTTCCATCATGTATATTTTTGGAACAGGCTCACAACTTATGGTTTAACAGATTGATTTGTTGTTTGTCAGATAATTGACTTGGAAACATTAATTGGGGCATGTATAATTGCTCTAGGACCCTCAATTGCAGGTAATATTCCACTACTGGTACTCAATTATAGCTAATTTTCCACTATTGGTGCTTTGTCTTTAAATTGTTGATCCCATAGAATGAATTGTTTCATTTATGAGCTAATTACTAATGCTAACTATGTTTTTAAAGGTGCATTTACACCCAGCGATGAGCTGACTAAGGAAGTTTTTTATGCTTCTGAAGTGAGTGGGCAGAAACTATGGAGGATGACAATAGAAGAAAGTTACTGGGAATCAATGAAATCTGGAGTTGCTGATATGATGAACACGGGTGCTCGACAAGGTGGTGTTATCACTACTGCTCTTTTCATAAAGCAAGTATATGGTTAATCATATATTGTCACTTTCTCATTAACATAATGCTCAATTGCAAGCATGTAGTAATCATAATATCTATATGATATACTCCATTTTGATTTTCTATGAAAGCTTATGTTCCCCTGTTATACGTTATATGAATCTTACTGGAGGGCTATGTTGCGATTTTCTAAAATAATTGTGGTTTTGCAGTTTGTTGACGAAAAGGTTCAATGGATGCATATTGATTTAGCTGGTCCTGTTTGGAATGATAAGCACCGTTGCACAACAGGATTTGGTGTATCAACTTTAGTGGAATGGGTATTGAAGAATGCATCTTAAACGCATATTCAAATCTTGTTTAATCGTGCTGTGTGGTTCCACGAGCTCAATTTTATCATTGATTCTATCTGTTAACGCTGCGTTTGTGTTGTTAACGTTTCAAGTTTCATCTTACATTTGAGATGAAGTTGGTCTGGATTGGTAAATATGAAGGCACTGAAAATATATTAATGAACTTGTTTCATTCATACCAACACCATAGCATTGAGAACAGTAAACAAATAAGATAGAAGTTAAAGACAAAATATAAGATAGATTCTTAAGCCCACAATTTTTTGAATTCTCTAAACATATTTCATTTTAACTTGTTTTGTAAGAATTTTTCTGGTAACTATATTCGGCCCATACTCAGTTAACCGAACAAACCGATCCATTTTAACCGATCAACCGATTAAGCCGATCCGATCAAACTGATTAAAATTTCAGTCGGAATTGGGCCTACCAAATCTACCCATGGTTTTGGCCGGTTTGACATATTGAGCCCAAATTCAATCCAAACCGACCGATGTCCAGCCCTTGATAAAGATGTAGTAGAGAAAAAAGCATGGGAAGACAAGAAAAAACATATAGGGGCGGCGCAGAGATCTAGAAAGAATGGAAAGAAGAACAAAACCTTTGTTTTCTCTACAAATAACACTTTTTGCTTTTTTCATTTCTTCCATTTCAAAGCTTCGGAACACCATACTCTACCATAGCTCACAAAAATTTCGTAATTTCGATACTTCTTCTACAGCAATAACGCTGCAGCAAACACCATCTAGTAGCAGAAATTTCTCCTTCTTCTCATAACCACCATCATCAAACTTCAACTCATTGCGCTTCCTTCATGAGCTCTTCTTCAATCACCACTTATCAGCTCACATACCACCGCAACAAGCTGTAACACAACTCTAAAATAACAACTCGACCTCACTTCACAAAATCTTCCATAACTAACACACTATTGCTTTTGCTTATCCATACTGAAAAAAAATCACCTTAACATGTTCACCCTCTTTCCATTTCCGACACCACGTGACAACTGTTTCTCTCGCAGTGAACGACAACCATGTTTAAAACACCATTGCGTTTTGACACTGACCGTGCTTTCACGGTAGAAGCAAATGGAAGCTCACCGGAAAACTAACTTCACTTGCGACTTCAATGGCCTTTGATCTCCTGAGTATTACTCTTCACTTTCATTTCCAGCTTTGCCTTGCTTTTTGTTGTTGTTGCAAATGGTGTGATTGTGATCTTTACGATAACGACGTCTTCATGCTGTTTAGCATGAGCTTTCTTTTCCTCAAGATGACATTGATTTTGTTTATCTTGTGTTTGTTGCTGCAAATGATGTGAATAACACGTTGTATTGGTAACCATTAACATGACATGAGATGTACTGTATTGGTTTTTTTTTTTTTCTTTTACTCTTTCTTCCCATGTGAATATTTGAGTTATGATGTTTGGTTGTTTAAATTCATTTTTGAAAAAAAATAAATTTTGAGTTTTGGTTATTAAAAGAGTTAAACTGTGTGATGGCAAAGAAATTGGCTCTGTTTCCTTTTCATGAATAACAAGTGAGTGAGAGAAACAAAGAAATATGAGAGAATGAGAGAATATATGGTTATTGGTTGAAGTTTTTTAATTCATTTTTGACTTGTTAGTGTACCACGTGTCGTCGTTTATTTGGTTGTTTTTTTTCTTTTTAATTTTAATTTTATAAATGATCACTTTTGTTTGATTTCATGAAGGGAGACGTTACTTTTTGAGAGAATATTTATTTAAGTTTGTTTGTTAGACTTAAATTTTATTTATTTGTTTATTTGTGGCTTTCAATTGAGTTTAAATGAGTCAAACTTTTCTTGTTTTTTTGTTGTCCACGTTTTATGAATGAAAAAGTGATTTCTTCTACTCCTATTTTTGTTGGTTTTGTTTGTTATTTATTATTATTATTATTATTATTATTATTATTATTATTATTATTATTATTATTATTATTATTATTATTATTATTATTATTATTATTATTAAAGCATGCCACATGATACTTAGGTAATGGTTATTCTAAAAATTTGAAGTGTGAGAAATGAAAGGCGGGGTGCTGTCCCCTTAATGCATGCATCTTTTGTTAATTTTTTTTTTATATTTTATTAATTTTTTTGTTTAATTTGATATTTACATTATTTGATTAGTAAATTATATTATAATTAATTATTGATTTCTTTTAAGTAAATTATTTAATTATCGATCTCATGTGTTTATTCATTTTTTTAGTTATCTTTATCTATGTTCATGTTATCATTGTTTATATTATCTTGTTATTTTCATCTTATTCCAAAACACAAAAAATATAATATATTTATCAAAATCCTAAAAGACTTTCAAGTGGTAGACTGTGGTTACTATCTTTGGGCATCACAGAATTGAGACATTGTACAAAAACCCTAGCAAAGGAGCTATGGATCTTGGTTATCTCTATTTTCTTTTACTCTAGCTTAGGACACTTTGCACACGTACGACTTTCTATTAGGCTACCTGACAATGACCCATTTTATTTTCTCGCACTCTCATGTACTTTACATGTACCCAGCTCCGTTTTGGATGTACGCTCTTTATACTCTTCTTTGATTGTAGTTTTGTTTACTAGGAGCACTCTTAGGGGTTAGGATAGACTAAACCATTTTTCAAACTAACTCTTGATTCAACGTCGAGCCTTTTTTTTCACCCTTGTAAGTTGATTGCCTCGTGCGTCGCCATCAACCTCATGGTCACTATACACAACATTCATAGCTTACTCCTGGGCTTTCTTATAGTGAGACCTATTCGATCAATTACTTATAGTTGATCGTTTAGAAGACTAGCCCACTTTGCTAGTGCACACGATTAAAATTCAATTTGATTTCTTTCCTTTAATTTTTTATTTATATATTGTCTTATATGATGATTCGAATCAAAACCCTAAGGTACAAATCATACCCATCTTGTAAGTCGACCACTTTTGCCTCGCCATCGACCTTACCTTATACCATTAGGACCTCCTTACCGTTTAGTTCAAACCATTAACTTTTTCGCATGCAAATTCAAACCTCGATCAATATCTAGCATTTTATCAAAGTCAACTTAATAAACTTAATTATACTTAGGTCGTATTTCAATCAAAGATGAAAATGGAGTTGGAATGGAGCCTTCGAATTCTCTCCTCAATTGTTTGGGCCCGAGGAGCCTTTCTTAAGCTCGAACAATTGTCTTCTCTAAGAGATTTATAATCCGATCATACGTAAAACTATTTCACAATAAATTAAATCAAATCTATTTTCTCAAACACTTAGATGAAAAAGAGAGAGAGAGTCGAGCCTTTGACTCACTCTCCTGATTACTTGGGCCCGAGGAGCCTTTCTTAAGCTTCGAGTAATCGTCATTCGTAACTTACTCTAACTATATCAAAATTCTTTCATAATATAAGATGAAAAAGAGAGAGAGTCAAGTCTTTGACTCACTCTCCCAATTACTTGGGCCCGATGAGCCTTTCTTAAGCTTCAAGTAATCCTCATCCGTTTAGAATACTTTAACTATCTTCCATCATTCAAAACACTTTCTCAATCACAACCTCTTTTCGAGATGAAAAAGAGAGAGAGTCAAGTCTTTGACCCATTCTCCCAATTACTTTGGCCCGATGAGCCTTTCTTAAGCTCCAAGCAACCGTCATCCAAACAAAACCTCAACACATTAATTCAATTTCTCGCCGTCGTGCGAACCATCTTTTCATAAACGCGAGATATGGTGTCTTGAGACGACGCAAAATATTGTATCGTCTGTAACCTATTTGAATCAAGATAAGTGACGTATTTCCCATGAATGTTGATATATGGAAATCCATTCAAAGTGATGCAAGCGTCCTCTCCTCACCCGTTTGGGTAAAGCAATATTTTATGTCGAATGCGACTATGTATCTTTTGATAGAATCAAACCAACATCCGTAGTCCGAACTACAGACGCTCTGATTTCTCATTTGTCAATGAGAATACGTAGGCATAGGATTTCGAGATCCTAGCTAGCAATCTCCTCTCTTTTCTCCCGTAGTCTCACGAACTACGGATGCTCTGATTCTTCATTTCTTATAATGAAGGTACGTAGGCACAAGGGTCTTAATCCTTGGCGAGCACCCTAATCTAAAAACCACAAGTTTCTCCTTAGAGATCTAAACCCTTTTACTTTACCTTTTCACTTTATTTCCTTAGAAGAAAACAAACTAACTAACCTAACATTTCTCACGAATCGAATCAAGAGGTTCCCGTTGAGTACAACGAACGTGAAAGACGTTAATACCTTCCCCTTGCGTAACCGACTCCCAAACCTAGAACTTGGTTGCGATGACAATGTTCTTTCCCTAAAGGTTTTATCGATATTTTCCTTTCACTCTTTGAGATAAATAAAATTCGGTGGCGACTACGTTTTCTGCGACCATTCGTGAAGGATCGTGCTTTTTTCGAGGTACGACAACAATCTATTTTTGTTTTCTCCCGGTGGAGTCATCTCTATTCTTCAGTGTTTCCCAGTGGAGTTATTACTTCCCTTTTGAGTTTCTCAGCAGAGTTATCTTTTTTCTTTCTTGGTTTTGACACCATTCCTCTTGCATCCCCCAGTTGGGTCTCGCTTTCCTCTTTCCGCTCTTGGCTTTGACATCGTCCATTTTCATTTACTTTTTTAGCGTTGGTTCCCCGAACTACGTAGGCTCTGATTTCCTCATTGCACTATAAGGGTACATTGGCACAAGATTGAGAAATCTTGACGAGCCCCCTTCCTCCGTCTTCCTCCATTCTTTTATCTCTCTGGTCCGTCCAGATCATTTTCTTTTCTTGGTTCCTTGAACTACGGAGCTCTGACTTCCTCATTGCACCATGAGGGTACGTAGGCATGAGGGCCCCAATCCTCCGCGAGCATGTTCTTTCTCTTTTTTCTCCTATTCTTCTCTCCTTTCTTTTTAGTTAAAAGCCAGTAGATAGATAACTCATCCAAGCCTAGAAGCAAGCGAAATGGTTCCCGTCGGGTACAAGGATGCTTGAGGCTAGCACCTTCCTTTCGCATAACCGACCCCCTTACTTGTTTCTCTTCTCCTTGGGTTTTATCGATATTTTCCCTGTCCTTTGGGACTAAATAAAGTTCGGTGGAGACTCTGTTGTATCTTTGAGTGTAAGATTTACTCAGGTATAATCCCGCTAGCTTCAGATGCCATGGCTTGTCGTCAATGACTGCTTCAATTACAAATATGCAAGTGGGTCTGTCAAGGCGCATTGTGTCAATCTTGGGTACTTTGTTCCATTGATTCGCATTAATCATTGAGGATAGAGTAGCCAGTGCGTCAACCATGTTATTTTCTTCATGAGAAATGTGATGAAAATCAATTTTGTTGAAGAAAGGTAACAACCTTCTTGCTAGTCTTTGTAAAGGATTAAACCAGGTTGGCGTGTGTCCCATTCTCCTTTGATCTGATTTATAACCAAAGCAGAGTCTCCATACACATCCAAATTTTTTATCCTTAAGTCAATGGCTTCTTATAGACCAATGATGCAAGCTTCGTACTTGGCCTCATTATTTGTACATTTGAATGCCAATCTGGCAGTGAAAGGAACATTGTAACACCCTAAATTTATTAGAATATTTATTTAATTTATTTAAATATGAATATTCGTATTTTTGGTGATTTTCAGTGGTTGGTATGAAATATTGAGAATTATGGATTTTGGGTTATTTATTTAAATAATAGTTTATAATATGAATATATTGGTATTATTATTAATTTAAATAAATATAAGTGAATTAAGAGTAAAATGAACATTTGAGGAGGAGTTAGTGAGGGTGAAATTGGAAAGCCCATTTTAAGGCCCAAAGTTAGGTTTAACAAAAAGGAATTTTGAAGGAATTAGGATTCATTCTTGTTAGACCGTGAAAAGGGAAGAAATGGAGGTCAGAGCTCTGAGGAAGAGGATATAGGCAAAAGCTTCGCAAGGTTTCCAAGAATCAAAGAGAAATGCTTAAAGTCGACAATTAAGGTATGGGGAGTATTGCCTTCATTGTTTTCAATGTGTTTAAAGTCGATTTAAGAGTTTAGGGATTTTTTTAGTATTGAATTGTTGTTGCCTTTCTGATGGTGAGTTTAATGAGTTTGAGGGATTTGAACTGATGGTCTAATAGGTTTGAGGCTGATTTGAGAGTAAGGGAAATTAGGCCTTCGTGGCCAAATCTGTTGTTGAGGTTGTTTAACCGTATAGGGTAAGTGATTGTGAGAACTTTAATAATTGTGGGGTATTTGTAAGAAATTATAGGAATTGAAGGCATAAATATGATACGGGATTGGCCTAATAAGTCGTAGATTTTGTGCCTTTATCGCCGTAATTCCTTAGGAATAATTTAGGGATGTTTTTTGGGGCATTGGGGAAGGAAATCATAGAGGTTTTGGGGCTGATTTTGGTGCTGGTGCATAATAGTGATTTACTGTAATCACAAGTTCTCATGGCAAACATTCGCCTCAGACTCGCACGGCGAACTTGCCAACGAACGTAGCAGAGTTTTGCGAATTATGTTCTGGTTCAGTGATGACTTGATGTTTTGATGTTGTGATTTTCCTGATGAATTACCATGAGTGTAAATGTGATTATTATGTGATTAAATGAATATATGATGAATTACTATAAGTATAGTTGTGATTCCTATGTGATTAAATGAATGTATGATGAATTACTATGAGTATAGTTGTGATTCCTGTGTGATTAATACATGACCGTATGATGAGTACCCATGAGTATAATTGTGATTCTTATGAGATTAATACATGATTGCATGATGAATCCCCATGAGGGACTGTGACGATTTGTGACGTTGATTCCATGAGGTTTTGATGATTCTATGATGACGTGATTCTTATGATTATTTTGATGAATGATGATGCACCTAATGAGGTTATTATGAAGATGATATTGACGTGTGCATCATGCATTCATATGCATTCTGGACTTTGGTCTAGGACCTTGATTCTTGTGGCTTCAGTCCCATTGTGCGGATGTGAGGTATTTTATTGTGCTTCAGTTCTCGTGTAGAATCGATACTACTGTTGTGAATCTATGGAGGTTTGATGGTCCAGTGTTCATCGAATTTTATTAATCGGTACCACGTGCATTCCGGACTTCGGTCTAGGACCTTGATTCTTGTGGCTTCAGTCCCATTGTGCAGATGTGAGGTATTTTGTTGTACTCCGGTTCTCGTGTAGAATCGATCCTACTGTTGTGAATCTATGGAGGGTTGATGGCCCAGTGTCCATCGAATTTTGTTGATCAGTACCATATGCATGAGTCTTGTTGCAATTGCATTTATGTGACAATTTGGTGTAATTTATAATGTTGTGGCCTTTGATGTTTCCTTGATGATTATGATGATGTTGGATATGAAAATGACACTATTTTATATATTGATTATTATGAATTATTTTACTCACCCTGCCTATTTGAATGTTGCCTCCATGTGGGTAATGTGCAGACCACCAGGTTTAGCCGTTTATGCCGTCGAGGAGTTTTTGATGTTTTTGGGTCGTTGGCCATTGTGGTTGACTTAGAGGGTCTTGCTCTAGAAGTGTAACATCGGGTTGGGGTCTTTGATTCAAACTATATTTTATTGAGTTTTTTTATGTTGATTTCCTTGTGGTACAAGGAACTTTTTGGATTTGCCTTTTTGAGTTCTGTTGCCATTCGAGCACTTTAGAGTAATTTTGAGAAAACCTGTTGCTTATGGAGCATTGACCTTGATTTGAATTTATTGAGAAATGTGCACCCTTTATTGATGATTTTACTGCGTTCAATATTTTACTCTGATAAATTCGATTATTTTGCCATAATATTCGTGGGATAGAAAAGGGTGTCACATTAGTGGTATAAGAGCAGGTCAGTCCGTCTGGCCAAGTTGTCTAATGTTATTTGTTCCCTAGTATATGACATGTGTGTAAAAAAACTGTCGGTACACGTTTGTTTTCTAACCTTTGTCTACAGAAGTGGGAATGAAACAAATGGGGAAGAAGCTTGTGCTTCTCTAGGATGCTTCAAGTGTGGAGTGGTGACTCAGTGTGTCGATGAACGCTCTTATAGTTTGGTAAAGATGGTTTATGCCCCATCATGATTTTTGGCTGTCTATTGACAAATTGAGGAACTTATCACCTTTAATCTCTTGTTGATAGTAGACGGAGTCATGTTCGATGGGATAGACGTGTCTTACAATCTTAGATGGCGTGTGTAGTGAATTGTTTTGAGTTAAGCTAAGTGCTTACAGATTGTTTTGGTGAGTCGGTGCAGGATGGTGCTGAGATGTTTATTTTGATGGAAACTTTGAGTATTAATAGAGTGGGGAAGTTGGTGGTGTGCCAATTATTTGTGATTATCCAGAAGTTTTTCTTGATGAGATAAGTGACTTACCTCCGGCTCCATATCGGATGTCCACATCGGAACCGAAGAAGTTGAAGAGTTAACTTGAAGATCTTCTTGAGAAGAGATTCATTTGTCCGAGTGTGTCACCATGGGGTGCACCAATTTTGTTGGTTAAGAAGAAAGAAGGTTCTGTGAGGCTTTGTGTGGATTATAGACAATTGAACAAGGTGACTATCAAGAATAAGTGTCCACTTCCAAGGATTGATGATTTGATGGATCAGTTGGTTGTTGCAAGTTTGTTCAATAAGATAGATTTGAGATCTGGGTATCATCAGATTCGTGTGAAGGCTGAAGATATTCAGAAGACTGCTTTTAAAACAAGGTATGGACATTATGAGTATTTTGTGATGCCATTTGGTGTGACTAATGCACCACGTGTATTTATGGAGTATATGAACAGTATTTTCCATCCTTATTTGGACAAGTTTGTGGTTGTGTTCATTGATGATATTTTGATATATTCGAAGAGTAAAGAGGATCATGTTGAGCATCTGAAAATTGTTTTATCAGCGTGGAAAGAGAAGCAGTTGTATGCAAAACTGTCAAAGTGTGAGTTTTGGTTGAAGGAAGTGAGTTTCCTTGGTCATGTGATCTTGAGTAGATTTATTATGGTTGATATGTCAAAGGTTGAAGCTGTATTGCAATGGGAAGATCCAAAACCTGTTTTTGAGATTAGAAGTTTTCTTGGGTTGGCAAATTATTATCGAAAATTCATTGAAGGATTTTTCCAAGTTATCTTTTCCATTAATGTAGTGGACTAGGAAGGTTCAAGCTTTTGTTTTGGATGCAAAGTGTGAAGAAAGTTTTAAGAGCTTTTGAGAAGGATGACAACAACTCATGTTTTAATTTTGTCGAATCCGGCAGAACCATTGTTGTATATTGCGATGCTTTGTTAATGGGATGAGAGGTGTGTTAATGCAACATCAGCAAGTTTTAACTTATGCTTCAAGGCAACTTAAAATGCATGAGAGGAATTATCTAACGTAGAATTTAGAGTTGGTTGTTGTTGTGTTTGTGTCGAAGCTTTGGAGGCATTATTTGTTTGGTTCAAGATTTGAGATGTTTAGTGATCATAAGAGTTTGAAGTATTTCTTTGATTAGAAAGAATTGAATGCGAGGCAAAGGAGATGATTGGGACTTCTGAAGGATTATGGTTTTGGTTTGAATTACCATTCGGATAAAGCAAGCATGGTAGATTGGTAGTTGATGCATTGAGTAGGAAATCTGCGCATATACCGATGATGATGGTAAAAAAGTTAGAACTGATTGATCAATTTTGTGATATGAGTTTGATTTGTGAAGAGATTTCTTATGGAGTTAATCTTGGTATGTTGAAGCTTACTAGTTGTATTATTGATGAGATTCGAGAAGGTCAGAAACCTGATTTGAGTTTGGTAGGAGATGTAAGACTCCTTTGTGTTGGCATGAGTCAGGCGAGAGTGTTATGCTCAGACCTGAGATTGTTCATCAGACGACTGAAAAGATCAAGAGAATCCAAGAAAAGATGAAAGTTTCACAGAGTCTTCAGAAGAGTTACCATGATAAGAGAAGGAAGGCACTTGAGTTCCACGAAGGAGATCACGTGTTTTTGAGAGGTACGTTGGTAACTGGTGTTAGCCGAGCTTTGAAGTCTCAAAAGCTTACACCGTGTTTTGTTGGTCTGTATCAGAGTGGTGCAGCGGAAGCGTGGGAGAAGTAGTATGTCAGATTGCTTTATCGTCGTCGCTTGGAATTTGCATTGTGTAAGCAACTGTGAGGTAAAGAGATTTCCTTGGTAAAGGTAGTTTTGGGAGGACCAGCTGGAGAAAGTTGGGCTTGGGAGCGTGATGATCAGATGAGGGAGTCGTATCCGACTCTGTTTCCTTGAGTTAATTTTTTAGGGAGGAAATTCTTTTAAGTGGGGGAGAGTTGTTACACCCCAAATTTATTAGAATATTTATTTAATTTATTTAAATATGAATATTCGTATTTTTGGTGATTTCCGGTGGTTGGTATGAAATATTGAGAATTATGGATTTTGGGTTATTTATTTAAATAATAGTATATAATATGAATATATTAGTATTATTATTAATTTAAATAAATATAAGTGAATTAAGGACAAAATGGACATTTGAGGAGGAGTTAGTGAGGGTGAAATTGGAAAGCCCATTTTAAGACCCAAAGTGAGGTTTAACAAAAAAGAATTTTGAGGGAATTAGGATTCATTCTTGTTAGACCGTGAAAAGGGAAGAAATAGAGGTCATAGCTCTGAGGAAGAGGATTGAGGCAAAAGCTTCGCAAGGTTTCTAAGAATCAAGGAGAAATGTAACACCCTTTTTTACCCCACAAATGAAATGGAAAAATATTCACATTTATCAGAGTAAAATATTAAACTCAATAAAAATCACCTCAAAGGGCGTACATTTCCCAATAAATCAAATATAGGTCAAGGCTCCATAAACAACAGGTTTTTCCAAAAGATATCAAAAATTGCACAGAAGGCAGCGGAACTCAAAAAAGGCATAATCTAAAGTTTTCCTTGTACGGAAACATAATCAAAATAACAAAAAATCAAATAAAACATTGATCAACTCAAAGACCCCAACCCGATGTTACACTATTAGAGCAAGACCCTCTAAGTTAACCAAAATGGCCAACAACTAAAAACTCTAAAAATATCCTCGATGGCATCCGCGGCTAAACATGGTCATCTTCACGTTACCCACGTGGAGGCAACATTCAAACAGGCAGAGTTAGTAAAACAATTCATAATAATCAATATAGGAATTCAATATATAAAATTGTGTCATTTTCATATTCAACATCTTTCATAATCATCAAGGAACATCAAAGGTTATAATATCATAAATTACACCAAATTATCTCATAAATGCAAATACAACAAGACTCATGCATGTGGTACCAATCATCACAGCTCGATGGACACTGGGCCATCAACCCTCCATAGATCCCCATCAATAGGATCGATTCTACTCGAGAACCGGAGCACATCAAAATACTTCACATCCGCACAATGGGACTGAAGCCAAAGAAATCAAGGTCCTGAACTGAAGTCCGGATGCACATGAATTCATGATGCACACGTCAATAATCATCCTCATAATAACATCATAGGTGCATCATCATTCATCAAAATCATCATCATAATTCATGTCATCGTAGAATCATCAAAACTCATGAAAATATCATCATGGCTCATCAATAATTATATCATAGGAATCATCATATAATCATGTACAAATCACATAGAAATCACAGTCATACTCATATTAATTCTTCAAAGAAATCACAGCATCAAAACATCAAGGCATCACTACACAAAATCAGAATCTGCGAAACTTTGTTACGTTCGCTAGCAAGTTCGTTATGCGAGTATGGGGCGAGTTTGTTTGTTGTGTGAAGGATTCTTCACTGTGCGAGTCTGGGACTAGTTTGTTTGTTGTGTGAAGGATTCTTCGTTGTGGGAACACGCAATTACAGCAAAACATTGTTACGCACCAGAACCTAAAATCAACCCAAAAGTCCAACGATTTCCTTCCCCAATGCCCCCAAAACATCCCTAAATCATTCCTAAGGTATTACGGCGTTAAAGGCACAAAATCTACGAATTATTAGGCCAATCCTGTATCATATTCACACTCTAATTTGCACAATTTCCTTACAACTACACCACAATCATTAGAGTTTCTCACAATCTAATTACCCTACAAGGTTGAAACCTCAACGACAGATTTTGGCCATGAAGGCCTACTTTCCCTCAAACACAAATCAACCTCAAACATATCAGACCATCAGTTCAAATACCTATACGGTTAAAACCTAAATAATAGATTTTGGCCACGAAGGCCTAATTTCCTTTATCTCAAAATCAGCCTCAAACCCTTTAAACCCTTAAATCGGCTTTAGATACATTGAAATCACATATTAAAAACAATGAAGGTAATACTCCCCTTACCTTAATTGCCGACTCTAAGCCTTCCCCTTGATTCGTGGGGACCTCGCAAACCTTTTGCCACAATCCTCTTCCTTAAAGCTCTGGCCTCTAATTCTTCCCTTTTCACGGTCTAACAAGAACGAATCTTAATTCCCTCAAAAATCCCTTTTTGTTAAACCTAACTTTGGGCCTATAAATTGGGATTTTTCAATATTACCCTCACTAACTCCTCCTTAATTGTCCAATTTGCCCTTAGTTAACTTATATTTATTTAAATTAATAATAATACCAATATATTCATATTATATATTATTATTTAAATAAATAACCCAAAATCCATAATTCTCAATATTTCAGACAACCACCGAAAATCACCAAAAATATGAATATTCATATTTAAATAAATTAAATAAATATTCCAATAAAAATTGGGGTGTTACAACTTTTCCCCACTTAAAAGAATTTTCACCCTCGAAAATTACCTCAAGGAAACAGAGTCGGATATGACTCCCTCATCTAATCTTCACGCTCCCAAGTACAACTTTTTCCAGCTGGTCCTCCCCAAACTACCTTCACTAAGGCAATCTCTTTACCTCGCAGTTGCTTCACTTTTCGTTCATCAATCCGAACTGGCAATGCCTCAACAATCAAATCATCTCTCACTTGTACATCATCCATCTGAGTCACATGCGACGGTCTGGAATGTACTTCCTCTACTGAGACACATGAAACACATCATGAAAATTCGCAAGCGACGACGGTTAAGCAATTCGACATGCTACTTCCCCCACCCTCTACGAAATTTGATACGGACCAATAAATCGCGATGTGAGCTTTCGAGACTTCAAAGCTCGACCAACACCAGTTACCGGCGTAACTCTCAAAAACATGTGATCTCCCTCTTGGAATTCAAGTGCTTTCCTCCTCTTATCATGGTAACTTTTCTGACGACTCTGCGACGCTTTAAGTTTTTCTTGGATCATCCTGATCTTTTCAGTCGTCTCTTGCACGATCTCAGGTCCGAGTACATCATTCTCGCCTAACTCATACCAACACAAAGGAGTCCTACACCTCCTACCATACAAAACCTCATACGGTGACATTCCGATACTAGAATGATAACTTTTATTGTAGGTAAAATCAATCAACGACAAAAGACTATCCCATGATCCACCTCGATCCAACACACAAGCTCTCAGCAAATCCTCTAATGACTGGATAGTTCTCTCTGTCTGTCCATCCGTTTGAGGATGATAGATAGAACTCAACCTCAACTTAGTACCCAAAGCTGTCTGCAAACTCTCCCAGAACCTTGATGTAAATTTCGGATCTCTATCAGACACAATACTTGAAGGAATACCATGCAGTTTCACAATCTGATCAATATATAATTCGACAAGCTTCTGCAACGAATAATTGATCCTCATTGGTATAAAATAAGCCAATTTGGTCAATCTATCAATAATCGCCCAAATCAAACCATGTCCCTTCAAAGTCTTCGGTAAACCTATCACAAAATCCATAGAAATGCTATCCCATTTCCATTCTGGAATATTTAATGGTTGCATTAGACTCGACGGTCTCTGATGTTCAATCTTTAACTTCTGATAACTTAAACAAGCATACACAAACTCTGCAATTTCCTTCTTCATACCTGGCCACCAAAACAATTTCTTCAAATCATGATACATCTTTATGGCACCAGGATGAATACTTAACCCGCTTCTGTGGCCTTCCTCAAGAATGCTCTTCTTGATTTATGGCACATCGGGAACACACACTCTATCTCGAGACCTCATCACACCATTCTCATCGATTAGAAAATCACCCCCGTTACCTTGATTGATTAACGTGAGACGATCCACTAAACTCAAATCAGATTTTTGACCTTCTCTGATTTCTTGGAGAATACCACTGGTCGACTTCAGCATACCCAACTTCACACTGTTAGGAGTCTCTTCACAAACCAAACTCATATCTCTGAATTTCTCAATCAGTCCTAACTCTCGAACCATAAGCATCAACATATGTAAGGATTTCCTACTTAACGCATCAGCCACAACATTAGCCTTACCAGGATGGTAACTCAATTCAAAATCATAATCCTTCAGAAGTTCAAGCCATCATCTCTGCCTCATATTCAACTCTTTTTGATCAAACAAATACTTCAGGCTCTTGTGATCACTGAACACTTCGAACCTGGAACCAAAAAGATAATGTCTCCAAACTTTCAACACAAACACCACAACAGCCAACTCTAAGTCATGCGTAGGATAATTTCTTTCATGAACTTTTAGTTGTCTGAAAGCATAAGCAACAACCTGACCATTCTGCATCAGTACTCCACCAAGACCCATCTTCGATGCATCACAATACACTACAAAAGACTCACTCGGATTTGGCAAAATCAACACTGGAGCAGTCGTCAACTTCTTCTTGAGTTCTATAAAACTCTGCTCACAAGCAACATCCCACATATAAGCTTGACCCTTTCGAGTCAACTGAGTAAATGACAGGGCCAAATTTGAAAAGCCTTCTATAAATCTGCGATAATAACTAGCCAATCCAAGGAAACTTCGAATCTCAGTAGCAGACTTTGGAGTTTCCCACTGCAACACAACATCATCTTTCGACGGATCAACAACAATTCCTCCACTAGAAATAACATGGCCAAGTAAACTCACTTCCTTCAACCAAAACTCACACTTGGAAAACTTGGCATAAAGTTTCTTGTCCCTTAAAACCTGCAATACAACTCTTAGATGTTGCGCATGCTATTCCTCGAACTTAAAATATATCAAGATATCATCAATGAACACTATCACAAATTGATCCAAATAAGGATGAAAAATCCTATTCATATACTCCATGAATACACCAGGTGCATTAGATACACAAAACGACATCACAGTATATTCATAGTATCCATACCTCGTCCTAAAAGCTGTCTTCGGAATATCATCAGGCTTAACGCGAATCTGATAATAACCAATCTTTGCTTGACGTCACTCTGCAGTGCATCCCCTATCCGAACATTCCTCACAACTTCCTCAGAACCCAAGTTAATAACCTCGATCTCCTCCTGATGAGGCAGAATAACCTTTTCTTCCTGTCTCAAAAGTCTAGCTAGCTCTTCTGGTAAGTCTTCATCTTCATCAATCTCTTCTTCAGCTTGAAATATCGGATTGTCGAAGTCGAAGCGAGTCATAGATGTCTCTGGCGTGGTGTCATCTGTAATGTGAATCCTGCAATGATAATGGTTAAATGCTTAAAATGATATGCAAAATAAGCACAAAGCCACATTGTCATTTTATTGATAAATATAAAACATGAAAAACAAGGATCACAATATTTGAATGCAGAAAAAACGCCCTTTGATTAATTGAAAAAGATTGTGCAAGCATAAATAATAAGGCCCTGAAGATAAGAACCACTATGCTCCGGGTAGAACATAGGGTTGTACAATAATCAGAAAAACAAAGTATTACTCTTTAGTTGTCACTTGAATGAATTCCTCGATAGACCAATTGTTGAGGCTTTGTCCTGGAATGCACGACCTAATCCACGAGTCCATATCACAGTCGCTATCCCCGTCTTCATCTGAAATAGCATTGATCCGTTTGAAGATAACCCCGCCTTTGGTAAACTGTACCGGCCCTTTGTAGCGCGGTGCGCTCTGTGAGGATGACGAAGAAGATGGGCGGTATCCCAGACCAAACTTATCCTGCTTATGGGGAATATCCAACACTTGACCCCAACCTGGTCCTACCCCGGCCTGTACTGCTGCTTGGTCTTCCTTGAAGGATGACATGGCCACTTTGGGCGCTTTGCTCACAGCAGACACTTTGTCTTTAATTTGTACCATCTCAAAAGCTTGACAAAGAGTCTCATGGATTTCACCATCCACCTCAACATACTTAAATGAAGACAAATGACTGATCATTATATCTTCCTCTCCGCATACAGTGACAACGCTGCCACCCACCATATACTTAAGCTTCTGGTGCAGCGTGGAAGTTACGGCTCCCGCCGAGTGAATCCATGGACGACCCAACAAACAGCTATAGGCAGGCTAAATGTCCATAATATAGAATACCACATCAAATACTTCGGGACCCACCTGAATAGGCAATGTCAGCTCTCCAAACACAGATCTTCTGGTACCGTCAAAAGCACGTACTACCAAGTCACTTGACGTACACGTAATGCCCCGAGTATCCAATTTCATCAGTGCCTTTTTTGGAAGCACATTCAAAGACGATCCTGTATCTACCCGCATATGAGACATGACGGCTCCACGACATTCAATTGAAATGTGCAACACACAATTATGATTCCTGCCCCTCGGGGTTAAATCCAAGTCTGTGAAGCCTAGCCCATTTCCTGCATTGACGTGCGCTACAACCCGTTCAAGTTGGTTAACCGATATCTCTTGCGGCACGTAAGCAGTATTCAATATCCTCAACAAAGCATTTCAGTGCACTTCCGAACATAGTAACAGGTACAAAATAGAGATTTTTGAGGGGGTCTAATGCAGGTGATCAACTATCTTGTAGTCACTTTTTCTTATCAATCTCATGAACTCCTCTACTTCCTTCTCCAAAGAAATCTTCTCACCAGCTTGAGAAGTTTCTTCAACCACAACTTTCTTCCCCTTATCAACTCTGTCAACAACCACTTCAGGTGATGAGAACACTCTTCCTCTTCGAGTGATTACCCCAGCTCCAACTAGATTATCCATAGAATCAGTCGGCAAGCTCTTCAATTCCTGTTTCTGCCCATTACAATATACCTCTGCCCCGTAGTTCCACGGATTTTCTTTGGTACTCTCATACGGCACAGGACCGGCTTTGGTGATGATAATGGTTGGCGACCTCGGCGCAGAAATAGTTATAGTTTTGTATGGAATCGAGATCGTTGCAACCTCATTCCTTTCCTCAACATTTATCTCTTCGGACTTCTTCTCGGCAATCCGGTCAAACTGCAGCATTCCATCATTCATCATACCCTGAATACAGCTCTTCAGCTTTGCACATCCCTCGGGATGACTTAAACATTCAGCACATGATTCATTACAGCCCGGGAATATCCCTCCCTTCAATAACTTCTCCTTCACAAAGCCCAACGGCGTCTTCATATCATTGACATCAGTTATCATATCTAAACTCTCATCTTCAATGATTGCATTGACTCCGGATGCCCCATGGTTGGGCATGGGGTTCTGCACGATGTTGGGAGCTTCGTGAGAAACGTTTTTTTGCCTTGCTATCCACCAAATCCTAAACTTTGTGTTTAAAGGCCTTGCAGTTGTCAATGTTGTGCCCAGGTGCCCCAGAATGGACCTCACAACGAGCATTCGCATCATAACCGGGCGGTGGTGGTCCTGTCAGAGGAGCCATGGTTCTCTTTTGTACCAATTGTAACTGTAACAGATGTTGAAGCAGTTGAGAGTACGACATCGGAGGCGCGTTAAATTGTCTATTCACCCGGCCTCGATCCTGAAATCTTCTATAACCCTGTTGATTCTGCTGTTGCGGCTGTTGCTGTGGTTGTTGCTGTTGAGGAACGACTGGAATTGTGATACTAGCAACATGCTACTGCTGATGATGATTTTGATGGCGTTGATATCTATTCCTTCGGGAACTAGACACTGAATTAGTCTCGCCTTCACACTTCTTATTACCAAACACCTTTTTACCTCCTCCTCCAGATGAGGACACTTCACCAGATTGGATCTTTACCAACTTTATACCATTCTCTACCCTCTCTCTAGTGATGATCAAATCGGAAAAGCTACCGGACATGCTACTGATAAGCTTCTCATAATAGACACCAGGCAATGTAGCCACGAACATATCAATCAATTCACGCTCCATCATCGGAGGTTGCACTCTCGCTGCAAGTTTGCGCCACCTCTGGGCGTATTCCTTAAAGCATTCACCAGTCTTTTGAGACAAATTCTAGAGTTGGACCCTGTTAGGAGCAAGGTCACTATTATACTGATAGTGCTTCACGAAGGCTTCAGCTAAGTCTCTCCAACTGCGGATATTAATAGGCTCCAGTCCCATATACCACTCAAGCGAGCTATCTTGAAAAAAGTGCATGAGCAATTTTTCGTTATCCGAGTAAGCAAACATTTTGCGGTAATAAGAACGCAAGTGGACTCTTAGGCAAGTAGTTCCCTTATACTTGTCAAAGTCAGGGACTTTGAACTTCAGCGGAACTTTAAGATCTAGGATCAGCCCCAGATTGGTCATGTCTAGCCCCATGGAATTCTGATTTTCAAAAGATATCATCTTTTCTTCAATCAACCTAAACCTTTTATCAGCCTCAGACGGCAGTCCAACACCAATGTATCGCATAGAAAATGCGTCTTCCTGCTGGTCCTCATCCCATTGAGGAACATTGTTGCCATGCATAACACACACCACTTCAGGGATTCCGCCTACGTTGCCTCCTCCTGGAGGGATAACTGTTGTAGGAATAACATGAGCATGTGGCGTACCATCACCACGAGGAGGATTAGCAGCAATTCCTCCGTGGAGCACACCATTGTTATCAACACGAGCAATCAATGGCTGCACCATGGTCCTTAGTTGTTCCTGGCCATTTGCCACACCCTGCATCAGCTCCATAAACTAAGCCATCTTGTCCCTCATCTCCTACATCTCAGCTTGCATTTGTTCTATAACTCTGCGTTGATTCCCTCTTGTGGCGTACCGGTGAGTAGTCTGGCCGTCTATCTTGAAACAATCTAACAAACCAACAGGGGTAAGAAAAATGGTTCCACTGCACCTGCTATGCAAAAATGCTATGCAAAATGCAGACATGTATATATGCATTAGGGACGTTTCCCCTCGATTCTAGTTTCTGCGCGAACAACGAGCCATAGGGAAACCAAAACTAAGCCAAACACCTCATACATACAAGAAAATGCCAACCAGCAATGTACAATCATACAACTGAGTACAATGAATCCAAAAAAGGACCTCATCCAACAGGTCTGGTGATGGTCACTACAAACATAAGCAACAAGCTACAAAAGAAAGACATCAGGTAAGGCAACGAGTACGAAACTCCTCCAACAGCTCCTGTGTCTCAGGATGGTCTGGTCTGACAAGTAATCCCTGAATTAGCGAATCTCGCTGTCTGATAGTGGTCTGTAACTCCTCAGCATAGTCTCCCTAGGCTCCCTCACCAAATACTTCCTCTAGCTTGCACCTCTTCGAATCATCCCTCAGCTTGTAATCCTCCAAGGTTGTCAAAGCTTCGTTCAGTCTGCAATCACTGTCCCGCCTGAGTGAGGCTTCATCTACAATCCTCTCATCCTTCGCTCTGAGCTGAGTCTTTAGCTTGGCAATATGCTGCTTCAACTTATCCTCACGCTCCTTATTGTTGGAAAGAGTAGCATTCCACTGCTCATTGAACTTGGAAATCTCCAGATAAGCCCTATCTAAGTCCTTCTTCTTAAAAGTGAGAACATCACTGATAACTTTCAGATCTAAACCCAAACGTTCACAGGAACGAGTCTCCTTGGTCAAATCTGTACCCAACCTGTTCACAAGCTCAGTCTTCCTCTTAAAAGAGTGCACAACTTCAATCTTCTCACTCCGGAGCTGAATGATCTCTTTCTCTAACTCTTCATTAGCCTTGCGTAGCTCTTCTTTCTCAGACCACAACTGGTTGTACTTCTGGATATCCACAGTGGTAGGTTTCTCAATCATAAGAGGATATAAAGGCTTAACAAAAGGAAAAGGCATCATAAACTTGGTAGCTCTTTCACGAATCCAGGCCAGATAAGGGTCGTAGGCCCTACTGTTACTTTTCCCCAGAAAATCCTTCCCTTTCCTGTGAACACTATTCCAAGCTCTCTCCACTCTAGCCAAAGTATCACCCTCCGGCAATCCAGTGAGATACAGAGATTCCTGTATCTCCTCTTCCTTAGGAGGTCCTCTCAGCGCGTATCCAAACTGACTAACTAACAAAGATGGGTTATATTTGATGCACCATTTCCTTCCGACCAACAGGACATTAGGAAATCCACCACAACTATAAACAATCTTTGTACCAAGTAGGTCTCTGTCAAACTAGATAATGTTCTCTGCAGACAATCCCATCAACCTTTTTGACCATTCTGAAGTACCAGCAGTATCAACAAATGAACCTGTCTTAGGAAGATGACTAGCAAACCACCTGCACAACAAAGGAATACAACAAGATACATTCTTTCCCCTCCAGTTCTCATTTTTGTGGTGAATAGAATGATAGACGTCACCCAAAAGCGTAGGTACCGGATTCCCTGAAGCGAAAATGTAGAAAGCATCTATGTCTACAAAATCCGGAAGGTTAGGAAACAATATGATACCATAGATACAAAGAGCTAAGATGACACTAAACACGAACCAATAACCATCTTCCGCTTACTGCTGAGCCTTATCAATCAGAAAAGGTAAAGGAAAACCAGGCATCCCACTTCTCATGATCAACTTCCCTTCCAACTCTGAAACATCCAAATGCAGAGCAGCATCAAGTTTAGCCAGATCGGGCTCAGCACTAGTGTGATAGAATGGCATCCGGTCTAAGCTAGGAACACCCAACAGCTCAGAATACTCCTCTAAGGTAGGCGCCAGAACATAATTCGGAAAAACAAAACACCTCAGCTATGCATCATAGAACTGCAGGAGAGTGTAAAGACCACCTATCTCATATACTGAAGGCTTGCAGACACATCTCAACAGTTTCCCATAAGATTTCTTGAAGTCTTCCATCACTCTCTTGTCAGCCATGGAAATCAAACTCAGTAAAGAACCAATATCCGGAGTTGGAAACCTG
This sequence comes from Lathyrus sativus, assembly GCA_963859935.3. Taxonomy (NCBI): domain Eukaryota; kingdom Viridiplantae; phylum Streptophyta; class Magnoliopsida; order Fabales; family Fabaceae; genus Lathyrus; species Lathyrus sativus. The sequence goes on from OZ012736.1 coordinate 392,396,812, forward strand.
TATGCCACTGTCTTCTTCAAGGGCTCCATATCAGAAATAAGGGAACAAGATCACTAGAATCGAAGAGGAAATATGCACCTGCAACATAGATACATGTTAATGAAAATGCACATGCAAATGCAAACAGGGGATCAAGATTGATGTGTTGTTGATTGAGAAGAACCAGCGCTCCGCTTTGACAAGAACATAGCATTGTCACTGGTAGGAATCCCTTGTATCAGGAACACAAATTCACACTACAAAGAAAACCGTGTAGTTTGAAAGTCAAAGTTTCCTGCATAACCCAATCCCTCTCACAGGTATGGACCTATCCACTAATAAGGTTCGACCTCCTATGCGTTCATCAGCGTCACAGACTTTCAAGAAACGATGATACGTTCACCATTTCTGGTTTGGCATCATAATCTCCCGAATAGGTCTCACTTAGCTGAATCACAAAGGATCGGTCCCCAGAGTCGACAATCCTCAGATCCAAGATCCCCTCAAGTTCTAAGGACTGGAAAGGAACTCATCAAAGAGAATCTCGTCTGAGCGCGAATTTCATGGGAACTTGTGCATGCTAGGCATACAGGTTTACCACTACTTTCCACTACTAATGCTATGTTTGTACTCAAGCCCGAGTCCGGCTTATCTCTCAATGGAACATTCCCCCCAACAGCACAACAAAACTGATATATACAATGCTGAAAGTAAATGCGAGAAAGTAAAGTACAACACATATATACAACACCCAAAAAATAAACAACCGAGCGCTAGGATTGACTCGCATAAGGGATATTACTGTCCCTAGCAAAGTCGCCAGTTGTCGCATTGATGCGAAGAGGGGCCGGCAAGGACAGAAGAGTCGCCACCGTTTGTTATTTATCCCAAAAGAAGGAAAGGAAACGATCATAGAAAACCTAACGAAAATGGGAGAAGACAGGCCACTGCAACCATATCTCGGGTTCGGGAGTCGGTTACGCAAGGGGAAGGTGTTAGCACCCCTCACGTCCATCGTACTCGACGGGATCCACGCTTTGTTGTCTATATAAAAGGGTGTTTACTATCTAAGCTACAACTCAGGGACAAAAGAAAAGAAAAGAGACTCGGTAGAGCATCGCCGCTCTATGCCTACGTATTCCCTCGTGCAATGGGAAAGTCAGAGTCGACGTAGTTCGGCTAACTACGGGTGAAAGGTGGGGAAGGTTGGTCGCCAAGACATCTTCGTCTTGTGCCTACGTATTCTCATCTGGTATGAGAAATCAGAGCAAACGTAGTTCGAGCTAACAAGAACACCGGTTGGTTCAAAATGTTTTAGGCCTGAGTAGGGTTAAAACCTAGTTCTAGTAGTTAGGTGTATGCAGCTCGACCGTTGGAGACTTAGGCGTTACCCGTTTGCAGTAGAACCAAGAGTTAACAAAAATCTCTTTATGAAAAAAGTTTCTAAATTAAGATCCCGAAGGATAAAAAGATTTGAAGTTTGTTTTTGTGTTTTTCAGAGAAGAAGTGCATTGCTTGTTGTTTGTAATTCATGTTGCACTAAAGACTATGACTTAGGAGCGAATGCGTCGCATATCGTCCTAAGGACGTACACTAAACACTCTAAGCAATTGAGAGGAAGCCCCCCAATCACCATTTCCTAAGTACTTAAGGCTCGTAACGTACAAGATTCATTAACCTTTATTAAGTGTTTTAAGAGAATTTAAAGAGGAGAAGAGAGAGACACTCTAAAGGGAGATAAGACTCAACCTAAAGTTCTCATACAAAGTGCACCTATGATTGAGATAAAAAGGGAATTCTACCTAATGTTATCATGGATGGGTTCAAGCCTAAGGTCTATCATAATCAACCTTGAACAAGGAAGATTAGAGGTCCTAAGGGAACATGGCAAAGAAGAAAGAAGAAGAAGATGGAAGCATGAAATAAGAAAGGTGCAAGTATGCAAACATGTAATGCACAATTAGAATGAAAGTGAAGGAGGAAAAGAAGTGTGGGGCAGTAGCCTCCACAAGCACATCTCAACCTCAAACATGCATATGAGAGATGCAAAGAAGAAGGAAGAAAGAATGCACACAAAGGAGATCAAACAAGCACACAAAAGTGGGATGAAATGGGAGAACAAGTCCTACAACCATTTGTCATCAACCACAAGCCCAAAGGCAAACCAAAAGGAAAGAGAAGAAGCCATGATCAAATGAGAAAATAGGAGGCAAGGTGAGGACAGAAAGGAACTCAAATGGGCAACTCAACCATAAGCCATCTCAATGATCATGCAAGAACACATCAAAAGAGTCCTCAAAGAATCACCATTCATGATATGCGTCAAGCACTTCCAAAGGAGGGACTAAACCATCTCAAATGGGACTCTAAGGTCATGGGACAGAAACAAAGATGAGAGGAGAAAGTGCACAAAGCAAATAAGAAAAAGCACAAAGGAGAATGCAAGCATAGGTATGGAGAAAGACCTAAGTCTCAAGCATATTCAATACTTGAACTTCAAGTGGAAAGCCTAAAAAAATGCAAATCTCAACAAGCAATGAACAAAGTTTATGACCTAAAGATGAGCATTCAAACACCTCAACATGTTAGAAGTATGAATCAACAAGAATTGAGATCTTCATCTCTAAATGTAAGATCTCTAAAGTAAATTAGAGAAATTAAGAAAGTTGATTGAATTAATTTTGTTAATTATTTGTATAAATTTATAAATTTATTTTCAAAAGAGAATTATTTAATATTTGTGTACGAATATTTAATTCAATATAGAAAGGTAATTGATTTTGATATATTAATGCTCAATTAACGTCTTAAATATGATGAAATATATGCTTAGTTTCTACAAAACCCTTCCAACTTTTTAGTCTTTAAAAAAATGTATTCACTTTGAATTTCTATAAACTTATAACCGATTATTTTAACTTATAAAAATGAAAATGAAAATATTTTACAAAAAAAAATTATGAAATTTTAAGTTCAAATTTAGATTAAGATTTTCAATGTAACAATTTTGTTTCTTAAGAATATGTTAATTAATCTACGTCAAAATTTTCTATTTAACAATTACAACTTTTGTTAATTCTGTATTAACAAGATCTATTATTATATGATTTTGGGGTATCAATGGTCAATCAATATCATTAAATATATTGTCTCTACATAATCACTACATTCAAACTTTTTCCCGGGTAAAGTACAACATTCAAACTTTAGTGTTTAAAAAAATATATTCACTTTTTAATCTGTTTGTAATTTGATAACGATTATATTATCTAAAGTGTCAATCTTTTTTATACAATAATGTTTTTGAAATAAGTATTTTTTTTATAAAGTGCAATGTTATTGAATATATTTTAATCATACACTTTTTTACCGAACATTTAATTATACAGTAATGAGTTTTTGCATTTCTCTTTTGAGAAATGAATCTTTACTCGTAAAATCAAGTAATGAATTTTTCCATTTCTTCTTTTGAAAAACGAATCTTTACTAGTAAAACCATACCCTATATGCACAAACAACATCGAGATATTTCAGGCACATAAAGAAAATGTTAACTGTGTCAAACTACATATACACACAACTATCAAGAAATAATGCAAAAACGCTGGAGAGGATCTATTTCCAGAAATAATTGGTACATAAAGTCATCAAAAACATTTTTTCTGTTATCTTTGTAAAGAGATCAATAGATCACTTTGAAAGGTCACCAAATCAATCATCCTAATGGTTATCTATTTCGGGGAAGTTGAATCTAGACAGCAGTGACACAGTCAGACGAGTTACATTGCAAGGGTGACAACGGTTGTCGAGAAGAAACGGAATCTAGATCATCGAAATCAATCTTTTTCCTCATCGGGCTACTTGTTTTGGGACTTGACTTTCTCTTGCTCGACTACAAAAGTCAAACCAATTGCTGATGAGTCTCCTTAGCTAAAGGAGAGAATTTAAATGAAATTAATGGGAATTCAACATGCCCCAACGATTCTCACCTTGGCAGATGCACTATGGGAAAGTTTCATCAATAGCCTTTTGTTCTCCTTTTCCAATATGCCATTTTCAACAAATAGTAATTTTCCCTATGGTTTTACCAAGACAAGTCATTCATTGCATTATAATCCAAAAACTGGAAAAGTCAGACAATACAAGGATCAGTAATCCTCACCTCCTCTTCAGCTCTGTCAAGGTTAATCCTTAGATGCTCTTTATCCTTTTCTAGAGAGGTCAGTTCAGCGACAAGAGACAAAACTCTCTGAGTTGATTGTTTGAATCTATAAAATCCAAATGATAAATCAGGCTTTTAACATGTAAATGGCACAAGAGGATAATTTAACTTGACAAAGGAGAATTTTCTTCAAGAATAATGTAACAATAGGAAACTTGAGGGAGAATAGGAGGAACAAAGTACGAGACTCACCCACTCCACATTGACAGCAACTTTTTACAATGCTCATTTTCACTATTTGCGACCAAGAACTCGTGTGTAGAAGAGTCATCTTTAGTAGCAACCGTTGCCAGAAGGGAGTCAAGCAAACTCTCCTCCTCCGACGTGCTTGTGGAAGAAAAATCAACCTTAATAAAACAATATGAATATCAGCAGCTAGCATTCATGACCAAAGAGTATAAATATAAAAATATACAAGAATATTCATATTCTAGTTGTAGTAGTAGTCCAAGTTGGTTTCCTTCCTTAGCTTAGCAGTACCACAATTTGGCAGTTATATGCAAAATGTTCAGTGAATGGAAATCAAAATTAGAGATTATGAAGCATGTTAGATGAAATGCGTTGCAGATAAAATAAAAATGTTTAGCGATTAAAATACTCCAAATCCAAATGAGGATAAGCATGTTTACTCAAGAATGGTGAGAAACAACTTTCCTATTGCATAACAAGCTGAGTAAATGTACTGCAAAATCTAACACTGGCTTGTTTTGTATATTAGAGTTCAATCAACTAAGCTCTCAAAAAGTTCACATAGAACGAACATGGTGGTCAAAGATGGGTGACTTTGTAAGGTTTAGGAGAGAAACTGGAACAAATGGTGGCATTGCAATGTATCTAGAGCAAATGTTATGGTACATGGGTGTGTCCGGTACTTACGCTGCCGAATCCCAACATAATTCCTAATTCAATGTGATTTCTCGGGAGGCCTAATGCATACTTTAGCAAGGTGTTGGGGATAAGGAACTTACCAAATCGGCTTACAAAAAAGAGTTGATGACAGTGGTGTTTTTTATCCAACATTGGAGGCTCTATCTATTAGGAAGACGCTTTGTGGTGTCCACTGACTAGAAAAACCTTAAACAGAGGAATGTAACAAATGGAGTAACAAAAATGGGTTGACAAACTACTTGGCATAATTTTGAGATTCACCACAAACTGAGGAGAGAGAACAAAGGGGGCTGATGTGCTGTGCGGTGTGGCAGAGGGTAGAGAACTTTTCAGAGTTTGGTCACCTACTCGGTATGAGAAGATCAGAAACAATAGTGAGAAAGTTTAAAGTGATGAAAAATTAGGAGCAATCATCGCAGCCTTGCAGAAAGATGCTGCGTCAAAGGCCGGTTTCACCTAAAAACAGGGGGTTTTGTACTGTGAGGGGCGGATGGTGGTGTCTAGTAAGTACACTTTCATACTGATCCACTTAAGGGAACTCCACACCGCACCTCAAAGTGGAGATTCGAGGTTCTAGCAGACCCACAGGAGGTTGGCAGCATTTATTTAATTGGTTGGGAATGAAAAGTACAGTCAAAGATTTCGTAAAGGCGTGTCATTTTTGGCAAATACAGAAGGACTTGACTGTGTCACCAGGGGGATTGTTACAGCCGCCACCCTAATAAAAAAGGATGAGGTTATCTTAGTAGTGGTGGATAGATTGTCCAAGTACTCCCATTTTATCCCTCTTAAACCATACTCAGGCAGAACAGTAGCAGAGGTTTTTACAAAAGAAGTGGTTCGCCTACATGGAACTACGTCATCCATTGTAAGTGATAAAGATCTGCTTATCATCCCAAGTCGGATGGGCAAGTGAAAGTGGTGACCTCATGCTTTGAGACATATCCGAGGTGCTTTATTGCAGATAAGCCCAAGACTTGAGTCTCATGTGTTCATTGGGCTGACTGAATATTGTTTCAATACGACAAATCATGCTTTCACAAGGAAAACTCCTTTTGAGACAATATATGGATGCAAACCACCGGTCGTAACACAGTAGATACAAAGTGAAACAAGGGTAAAAGTGATGCAGTGGGAGTTACTAGACCTTGATGAAGCTATTAAACAATTACATGTGCATTTACGGTGTGCACAGTAATGCATTAACTCTCAGGACGACATGAAAAGGAGTGAAACGAGTTTTAAAGTGGGGAGTGGGATTTCGTCAAGTTATGGACACATCACCAATAATCTGCAGTAACCTAAATCATTGCCAAACAATGGCGTATAGGCTAAAGGTACATATGGATTTTCTAAGGTCCATCAGGTATTCCATTTTTCGATATCGAGGAAGGCTGTTGGAGAGTATATGACGAAGAGGAGCTGCTTGCATACATGGCAAGCGACAACACAAATATGAATGGACCTAAGACTGTGTTGGATTGTCACCCCGTTCAGAACTGAGGGGATAACTTCTTGCAGGTTAGTTCAATGGAAAGGAAAAACGGCGGAAGAAGCTACATGGGAAGATGCTACTACCATCATATACTAATTCATTCTTATTCACCTTTTCTTGTATTGTCAGCTTGTTATATTTTCTTGTACTTAAGAACTCCTAACATGGAAAAACTTTAAAATAGGAAGTAAAGGAGGCTTTTTGTGTAGAGCATATAAAAAACCCACACTCCTTTCCCCTCATATCCCAAAATAAGGTAAGGTTTTATCATAACCGCTTCCCTTAAAACCCTTTCCTAAACAAGCATTTATATATTAAAATACTAACAAAAATCAATTAAAAAGTTCTAAACCATTAACTGTATCTCACACGAAAGATAAGTTTCTCATGTCTCAACATTTAATGTATGTTTTAAATAGCTACAATTCACCAATTGATTAATTAGGTAATCACAAAATCTTCATGAAAACAAAAGCCTAAAACCATATAAAAACCTTCAAAGCAAAACAATTAATAACCTAATTAAATAATTCCCTATTAATCAATTAAAATTTCAAAATAAGCACTTCAAAAACAGAAAAGAATCAAAGAAAACAAAAAGATCCATATTCATACCGATTCATTCTCTTCCTGGCATTCTTTCATCTTCATCTCATAAACGTTCAAATCTCGTTCCAACTCTTCAACTAGCAACCACGCCTCCCTCGCTCGTTCCTCAGCTTCATTCTGAAAATTAATCAACGCTTCCCTATCCTTCTCATACAGCACAAATTCCTTCTCCAGTTTTTGACAATGCTCCACAAGATTCTCACACTCCACTGCTAATTTCTGATTCTCCTCAACGAATTTCTTAATCGCTTGAGCACTCAAACAAGCTTCATACTATTCATATTCAAAAATCAAAAAGAAATTGAAAATCAAATGACAGTAACTAATTATTGAAGAAAAAAAAAAAGAAGTATCGGAAACGAACCTTGGCTTGTTCGATGAGTTCATCTTTTTCTTTCAATTTATTAAGTAGTGATGCGTTCTGATCACGGAGTAACTGATCTGATTGTTTGGCGGCGCGAAGCTTGATGTCGAGGGTTTGGGAAGAGACTGGAAGCCCTAAAGAGTGATCTATGGCTAGTTTGATGAAATCGTCGATTTCAGGAGGGAGAGACATTGTGTTGTTGTTGTTGATGATGAAAATCAGTGGTTACTGGAAAACACGAATCGCTGAGAATTAGAAAGTGAAACTAAATGTTAAAAGTTTCAAATTGAAAAATTGGAGGAGCCGTTTGTTATTTTTCACGGAAAAGCCGTTGGGTTTGATTTTGAGAAATCTATACCTATATTAAAAGGAAAAAAATTTGGAGGAGCCGTTTGTTATTTTTCACGGAAAAGCCGTTGGGTTTGATTTTGAGAAATCTATACCAAACTAAAAAGTTTTTTTTTTCTTTTAAATATCTCTTTTTCAGTTTTTATTTTAAATTTTAGTATTTTTTTTAACAAATGATGGTTATCTATACATATATCTATACATATGTAAAGGAAAAACATAATTTTGGTGTATTTTTTTTTTCTTCTAAATATATCTTTTTCAATTTTTATTTTAAATCTTAACATCTTTTTTTAACAAAGGATGGTTATCTGATAATATATTATCTTTTATACCATTATCTATTACTATTATTTAAAAATAAATAAATAATAAAATAAAAATTAATTAAAAATAATAATATAATTTATATTTTACACGCGTGAGTATTATAAAAAGCGGACAGACGCATGTGCTCGTCTGGATGCTAGTAATAGATAAAATCGATTTAAAATTTAATTTTTATTAAAAAATACTAATTTAAAAAATGATGGTATAATATTTAACGGTTAGATATACTTGCTAGATATTTAATTTTGGGTTAAACAATACTAGCATCCAGACGGGGACGTGTTCGTCTGTCCGCTTTTTTTAATATTTATAGGCGTAAAATATAAATTGTATTTTTTATTTTATTTATTTTTATTTTAAATTATTTATAAAATAGTAAAAAATAATGGTATGAAAAATGATAAACCGTCATATAATCGTCATTTGTTAAAAAAATGATTTAAAATAAAAACTAAAAAAGATATATTTGAAAAAAAAAAGACTACACCAAATCTATGTTTTGCTTTTATATATTAGTATTAGTATGGCTAAACAAGTTTCGATTTCTCCACTATAATTTTTTTTAATCTCTTAAAATGTTAAACTTTATGTCTTTTGTCTCCTAAGCATCAAAGTTATTTCTATAATATTTTTTATTGGTTTATCCCAATCAAAACAAATATTACAGGATGTTGTATGTTTAACCCTTTAATTTTTTTAATTATAATTAGATGTTATAATAAATAAAAACAAAAATTAATTCTATTTTAAAAATGATATAATATTTAATTTTAGAGAATTTTTTATGGCACCCTAAAAGTGTGTTTGGATGGGATAATTTATAATTTTTAAGAAATTCAAAATTCTAGACAATTCAAATGATTCAATGGAAATCCATTCAATTTTAAATTCTTTTGTTTTGATAAAGTATTAAAATGATTCATGTTAATTTTTTTTTTGTCATTTTTAATAAAATTTAAAACTTTTGGGTCAAATTTAAAATATAAAAAATAGGGATCAATTTACATTTTTTAAAAATTTTAAAGGACCAATTTATAAATTTTGAAAATTATTAGGGGCTTATATGCAATTTTTTGAAAATTTTAGGAGTGAATTTGAAATTTTCGTAAAATATGATGACCATCATGCAAAATTTAAAAATAATAATAAACAATTTAACATTTGCATTATATAGAGTGAGGGAGAATTTTCAAAATTTTAACTTTCTAGTGTCATTTGAAATTCCTTAAATTTATAACTTGAATAAAATACTTCATAAATTTACATCATTTTAACAATTATCTATATTTTTTATTCAAACAATGGATTTTGATCAAGTAATTTTAAATTTCTTCAAAAAAATATTTTCCCTCATTAAAATGCTTCGTCCAAACACAATGTAAGTCTTTCTACCGCACCATGTGAATCTCCACAAATATCCCTTGGATATGCATCTCTGGACGCATCCAAATGTAAGTTAATGTTAAATATTTCGGAGATGCATCTCCGAAATATTTTGGAGCATAAGTGACGTCAGACTCTTCTCCTTCCTCATTTTACATTTCGTCAACCTCAATTTAAAACTCTTTCAATACCTTACTCTACACCAAATCAATTTTCATCAAACAAGGCTCAAAGGAACATCAATATTCATCTATAACATCATCCAACTTCATAAAAAATATCAATTTCAAGTAAGGTTTTAGAGTTTTTGATAACTGTTTTAATTTTTGTGTAAATGAGTAGAAATCAATGTTTAGAGTTAGAACTAAGTAGAAATCACATCTATCATAGTTTAGACGTAGTGTATTTGTTGTTCGTTGGCTAAAAATGGTGATCAGAAAAAAAAAAAGTTTTGACCTTGCATGTGGTAAGTTACGCCATTAACGCTATTCTGAGTTGCAGAATATTTCGAAGATACATCTCTGAAATATTTCAACGTTTAATTTTCTGCAGGAAATTTCGGAGATACATCTCCATAATTTTTCAACGTTTTGCTTTCCTGGTGCTTCCGAAGATGCATCTCCAGAATTTCCTGCAATATATATTTAATTTTCTTGCTTGTGTGTTGTTTGTGTGCACTAATGGTATGTCTTACTTTAACTTACATGGATAATAGCTGACAGCCATGACAGATGAGACATGGCAAGGTTGCTTAGCACACATCTATTCGGCAGAAGAAGAGCCAGTAGATTCCTGAGGCTCCAGGTCCCTATAGTTAGACAGAGTCGTCTAGTTTGGGGTTCATGCTTCTCCTCAGGTCATTCCACCTTCTTCTTTCTGTAGGAAACAAGATTCACCATCTGACACATCACTTCCCCCATCCTCCCGCAGGCGTCAGGATTCACCAGTGCCACCTTCTACGGATAATGTTGCTGATTTAATCACACCTCTTACTGATGATATTTTTGATCGAGTGCTATCTCCGGAGAGTGAGGTTGCTGCAGATGTCGAGCCAGAGATTTTTGGAGGAGGTCCATTTGATTTGTCATTACTGCTTTTGTATCCATACCATACTGCCAGACATATCTGGGACGGAGAGGTAGCATTAGTTAGATTCTTTATTTTATTTTTTTGCATTAATTTTAATTGTTGACATTGATAATTTCTAACATTGATTATTTTTGACAAATTTTAGGAGGCGGATTGGTTTTAGTTGATTTTATCCTTATTTGACCTGAAAGACTTGTGCATGACTAGTTACACTCTAGTCAACCACATAATATTTAATACATTCGTGAAGAGATGGCACTCGGAGACCTCGTCATTTCATCTCCCGTATGGTGAGATGTCTATCACACTCCACGATGTCTCGTGTTTGTTATATCTTTCGATCAGGGGGAAATTCCTCGATCATGGGAGAATTACCAAAGACAAGGCAGCCGAGATGATGGTAGAGCATCTGGGGGCTGACCCAGGGGAGGCGATGAAGGAGGTGGATAAGATCATGGGTGTTCGTGCTAAATTTGAGTTCCTGAGGAAGATCTATGTGGCTGAGATCCACAGAGCAGAGCAGGCTCATGGTGATGATGAGTAGGTGGCGGTCTAAAGATCACATGTACTGGGAGCATACTTCTTTTTTTGTTGGCACTATGATTTTTGTGGATAAGAGTGTCACTTATACTAACATCGTCTACCTACGATACTTTTTGAATTTCAAGCAGATCCATGAGTACAACTGGGATACGGCTTGCCTGGTCTACTTGTATTCAAAGTTGAGAGAGGGTTATATGTGGAAGATAAAACAGGTTACAGGGCAGCGTGACACTACTGATAGTAATAATTATTGGTCTTTGAATGTTTTTATTTTAATTTTAATTTCTTATTTGCAAAGCCATTACTGATGATTCGTGTGTTATAAACTTTTCATTTCAGGCTTGAACCCTCCAGCATTTTTCACACATATCTGGTTGGGCGAGTGTGCCTGAGTACACTAAGGAAATGTTGCATGCTACTGCTTTTATCCCGCTCAGAAGGAACCAAATGACCGAGCCTTATATAGTCTATCTTGACCGTTTGGTTGCTAAGGATATGCACTTCAACAACTATGTTAATCACCGTCAGACGCGACCATTTGATGAGATAGTGCTATACTCTAGATGGTTGGTCTGTGGATCATGTCTCACTGCTCCTCACCTACCCGAGCGCGTCAAGTAGTAGTTTGGGTACACTCAGACCATCCTCAGCCACCCTGTTATCTCTGCTCCTTCTGCCTTGACACGTAGAAAGATAGAGAAGATATTTGATGATTATGAGAATCATCTAGTACCAGAGGAGGCACGAGCTACCATAACTATGAGCGATTGAAGCTATGTCAAAGGGTACATCAGATGGTTCTTTAGGGTGTCACATCCGTACATGGTGCATGGTGCTCCAGGAGATCCATCGAGATCGGCTCATTAGGGTGCATTAAGAAATCCTCTAATTTTATCATATAATTGCTAGATATTTTTGTTTTGGCAAAAATTATTATCATGGGTGGGCACCAAGGATTCAGTGAGATCATGATATTATTGTAATTAACAATCACTCCAATGCAACAAATCTGATTTTTGGAGAACACAATGTGGGGGTGACTCCAATTGTACATCCTTAAGTTATGTTGTCATGAGACTGAATAATTTAATGTTTTAAATTTGGTTTAAATTCTTTCGAAAAGGAGTGTGATGTCTCTTGAAAGGAAGAGATTAAATGTATATGATATAATATATACAATTATTCTCTCTTTTACATTTATATAGTACAATGACTCTGAAAAAGAAAAACCAAATGATATATTAATGAAAAATAATTTTGTTTGTGAAAAAGAACATGCATGTAAATTTAATTTTGATACACTGTCTTCGTAATTATTAATATTGTCAAACTTTTAAAAAATTAAAGTAAGAATTTACACAAGTCTCAATGTTTATGAATTTACACAAGTCTCAATGTTTATGCATGATATTATGTAAATAATCTTTTTCTTTCAAAAATTAGTATTTCATTTAAAGTTGATATCACATAATTGAAAGAAAAAAAAAACCTTTACACGCATTAGAAAAAAAAAAGAGTATCTTAGATGTACTTGTTTTATAGTAATCAATTAATGTGATAGGAGAGTTTGGACAAGTTTTTTATTGTTAGAATGTTATGTCTAAACTATGTTGTTACAATTATTATTCATTCGATCTTTTTTATTAAATTCAAAAAAAAAAATTCATCATGTGAATGATGTGGACGCTTCTTTCAAAGGGGAAGATAAAAAATTTATGACAAGATATATAAAATTATCCTATTTTTTACATTTATGCAATGATTATGAAGACATAATACGCGAAAGAATATCTTTAATGGAGAATATTTTTATTCACGACTATGTGTAGGAATGTATATAAATTTAAATTAGATTCATCGCTATTCTAATTATTAACCTTGCATCATTTTTAAATTTGAAATTTCTACTTATATACATGTTTGTCAATATTTGTGCATGATATTATGTGAATAATTTTTTTTTCAAAAATAAATAATTCATATATAAAATATTATCTTGAAATTGAAACAAATTTTTAGACACGTTAACACAATATCAAAACAAATAGACGAAAAGAGGAGATTCAAGGAGTTTCGGGAGAGGACTATGTTAAACGTAACTATTTTATAACAATATATAGACGAGAAAAAATATTTTGGATGAGCTTTTTCATTGTTCCAATTGTGTCATTAAGTTATGTTCTTATGAGGGTAATTGATTTGGTATTTTATGTTTAATTTATATTATTTCATCGTCTAAAAGGAGTATGCGTTGTCTTTTAAAAGAAAAAATCAAATGTGTATGATGTAATATATAAAATTATTATCTCTTTTACATTTATGCAATGACTCTGAAGAAAGAAAAATAACGAATAATATATTTAATGAGGAATAATTTTGTTTGCAAATAAGTGCATGCATATAAATTTAATTTTGACACACTATTACCGTAACTATTAATAATGTCAGTCTTTTAAAAAATTGATGTTTACACTTACATATACCACTCCCAATAGTATGCATGATATTATGTAATTTTTTTCAAAAATCAATAATTCATATTTAAAGCTATTATCACACGATTGAGAAAAATCTTTACTCATGTTATCACAAAAATAAAAAGAACAGGCGAACACATAGAGATTTGAGGCATTATGAGGAAGTGGAATAGCCTAGACGTACTTGTTTTACAACAATCATTAAATAAGATATGGGTGTTTGGACAAATGTTTTCATTTAGGAATGTTATCCTTAAATTTTGTTGTTACAATTGTAATTGATTAAGTCTTCTTTTGTTAAATTCAATTATTCCATGACGTGAATGATGTGGGTGATTCCTTTGTAGAGAAAGATAAAAAAAATGATGAAATATATAAAATTATTCTCTCTTTTACATTTATGCAGTTATTGTAGAGATAGGAAACAAACAAGAATATATTCAATAAAGAATAATTTTATTTTTCACTTATATATTTGACTCTCATTATTTTTAAATGATATTAACTAAATATTTAAGTATATATAAATATACTATCGTGCAATTGAGAAAATATTTAATATGCATTTGCATAATAAAAAAAAGGACATACAAGTATAGGAAGAATTGAAGGGCAATGAAGTAGAGGAGTAACATATGTTGGTGCAAAGGTAGAATAAATGATGAAAAGAGAAATATTTTATTAAGAGAATGATGGCTACACACTACTACAAACAACAATGATTGCATCCCTATTTATAAGCTAAAACTAGGGTTACTAGAATAAGATAAAATACTAAAATACCCTCTAACAAACTTAGGGGCTAAGAAAATAGTACAACTAATTAAATATGAATTACTTCTAATACCATCCCTTAATTCATATTCCATCAAAACTTGTAACACCAATTCCATCCCTTAGTCTGAGAAATTGATCAGTCTTGATAGCTTTCGTCAGAGCATCTGCCAACTGTTTCTGAGTGCTACAGTGTACAACTTCTAGCACTCCACTCTGAACTTGATGTCTCAGAAAATGATACTTGGTCTCAATATGCATGCTTCTCCCATGTAACACTGGGTTTCTTGCAAGATTGATTGCAGACTTGTTGTTAATCATCAACTTCAGAGGTTTGTTTATTTTAATCTTCAGATCCTGCAACAGATTCAGAATCCACACAGCTTGGCATGCAGTAACAGCACCTGCAATGTATTCAGCTTCACAGGTTGATAACGCCACAACAGGTTGCTTCTTGGAACACCAAGAAATGGGATCTCCCAGAAATCTGAACAAGTACCCAGATGTACTTCTCTTGTCAACTCTGTCTCCACACCAATCAGAATCTGAATAACTCAGAAGTTCTGACTCATCCTTTCTTCCAGAAGGAAACAACACTCCATACTTCAGAGTTCCCTTGATATACCTCAAAATCCTGACAGCAGCTTGGTAATGGGACCACTTAGGTTTACTCATGAACCTACTAACCATCCCAACAGAATAGCAAATATCAGGTCTGGTATTGCACAGATACCTCAGAGAACCAACCAACTGTTTGAAGGTTGTAGCGTCCACATCCTTTCCATCAGAGTCAGAATCCAGTTTCTGATTTGTATCAGAAGGTGTGACAGCAATCTTACAATTCTTCAGTTCAAATCTCTTCAGAAGTTCTAATTCATACTTGAGCTGATGCAAAATGATACCTTTCTCAGAATATCTGAACTCCATCCCTAGAAAGTATGTCATTTTGCCTAAATCAGTCATTTCAAATTCATTCACCAGAACTTTCTTGAACTTGGCTATCTCCTGTTCAGAACTTCCAGTCAATAGTATATCATCAACATATAAACATACCAGAGTCATATTGCCTTCAGAAGTATGCTGAGCATAGACACCGTACTCCATCTCACATTTATGAAAGCCTTGCTTCTTGAAAAATGAATCAATCTTCTGATTCCAAGCTCTGGGCGCTTATTTCAGTCCATATAGAGCTTTGTATAATCTGTACACCATCCCTTCCTGATTCTTTTTCACAAATTCAGGAGGTTGTGACACGTAACTTCTTCTTCTAATGGACCATTCAAAAATGCAGATTTTACATCTAAATGCATCAGAGGTCAATTCCTGTTAGCAGCTATTGCAATCACCATTCTGATTGTTTCATGTCTTGCTACAGGTGCAAACACTTCAGAATAATCTAGCCCAGGTTTCTGTAGAAATCCTCTGGTTACCAACCTTGCTTTATGTTTGCCAATTGAACCATCTGGCTTTAAGTTCTGCTTGAAAACCCATCTGACGCTGATGGCTTTCTTGTCTTTTGGAAGTTCTGTCAGCTTCCAAGTCTTGTTTCTCTCTATAGCATCAAGTTCTTCTTTCATGGCCTTCAGCCAGAGCTTCTGCCTAAAAGCCTCTTATGTACTTATGGGTTCAGAGTCTACTATCATGACACACTGAATAATTTCTCCTTTAGAGTCTACTTCAGTGTCTTGCAGCATGTCAAATTCTGCATATCTTCTGGGGACGTTTCTTATTCTTTGTGGTCTTTGAACTTGTTCAGAGTCTTGAGCTTCAGATGATTGAATTCCTCCAGAGCTTTGACCATCTTCAGGGTCTGGCATATTTCCAGAGTCTTGAACTTCAGAATTTCTAGCTTCAGAGGCTTGACTTCCTCCAGAGCCTTGGCCATCTTCAGAGTCTGAATTGCCACCAGAATCTGGATTACCATCAGAGTCTAGGTCATCAGAGTCACCTTCATCTTCTGAGTCTTCTCCAGAGTCTGAATCACTATCAGAGTCAACGTCAGAATTTACTCCAACTTTAGAAATTCTTAACTCTGACCTTTCTTCAGAAGTTCTAACATCAGATTCAGATTGAGACTTATCCCAATTCCAAACTTCTGATTCCTTCACAATCACATCTCTGCTGAATTCAATTTTATTGGTTTCTGGACAATAGAGCTTGTATGCACCAGTACTATGGTACCCTATTAGAATCATCACTTTGCTTCTATCATCCAGCTTCTGTCTTCTGGGTTCTGGAACATGTTTATAGCAAACAGAACCAAACACCTTCAGATGACTAACACTTTACTTATCTCCAGTCCACTTCTGTATTGGAACTATTTCCTTCAACTTCTTCGTAGGACATCTGTTGAGTACATACGTTGCAGTGGCAACAACTTCTCCCCAGAGCTTCTAAGGAAGCTTCTTCTCCTTTAGCATGCTTCTCACCATATCAAGCAAAGTGCGGTTTCTTCTTTCACCAAGACCATTGTGTTGAGGGGTATAAGGAGCAGTAACCTCATGCTCAATTCCATTCTCCTCATAGAACTTCTGGAACTCTTTGGAGTTATACTCACCTCCACCATCAGTTCTAAGAATCTTCAACTTCTGACCACTCTGATTCTCAGCCTTCATTCTGAACTTCTTGAATTCATCAAACACCTCATGTTTAAACTTAATAAGGGATACCCATGTCATTCTTGTGAATTCATCAACAAACAACACAAATTATTTATTCCCTCCAATTGATGCTATTGGAAATGGACCACACACATCAGAATGTACAACTCCCAAGGCATGTTTTACTCTTGGAGCAGTTTCTGACGCAAATGACAATCTTGGTTGTTTTCCTTCAATGCAAACTTTGCATGACTTTTCAGGCTTCTTAATTGCAGGAATTCCATGTACCAACTTCTTTGAATTCAGATGTTTTAAGCTTCTGAAATTCAAATGACCAAATCTTCTGTGCCACAGCTCACTCTCCTTCTTAGCACTTGTTGCACTAAGACATTCTGAGTCTGCAGTTCTGACATTCACCTTGAATGTTCTATTCCTTTCCTGTTCTGACTCCATAATCAACTTCTGATTGCAGTCATACAACTTCAGAAGATTGTCCTTCATGGTAACTGAAAAACCTTTCTCAATTAATTGTCCCACACTCATCAGATTGCTTCTGATGCCAGGTACATACCATACGTTCTGAATCAATGCTGTTTTCCCATTGTTTAGAATCACTCTGACATTTCCCATACCTTCTGCATTAAGATATTTGTCATCAGCACATCTGATCTTTGTTCTCTTTTCAGAGTCAAAGTCAACCAGCCATTTCTTGTTTCTAGTAAGATGATTTGAACAGCTAGTGTCCATATACCACCAGTCTATCAGATCCATATTATCAGATTCAGAGGCCATCAATAGCACAGATTCGTCATCAGAACTTCTGGCTATATTTGCTTCTTCTGATTTTCTCTCCTTGTTTGACCAACAATCTCTAGCAAAGTGACCAAACTTCTTACAATAGTAACATTGGATCTTCTTCTTGTCATACTTCTCTTTTCCCTTCTGAGCATTCTTTTGTCTATCAGAGGTTGAGCTTTCTGACTTCTGACCACCATCATATCTTCTCCTGGCTTCTGACTGTTTCTGATACCTCCTATCAAAAGTTGCTTTCAGAGCCTGCTGCTCTACTTCCTTTTCAGAAGTTCTCTCAGTCAAACGCAATTCTTGCGCTTCTAGACTGCTCTGCAACTCTTCAATTCTCATGGTGCTCAGATCTTTGGAATGTTCTATTGCTACCACAATGTAATCAAATTGAGGGGTAAGGGATCTCAATACTTTCTCCATGATTGCTTCTTCAGAAAGAGTTTCTCCACACGCCTTCATCTCATTAGTGATTAGAATCATTCTGGAGATGTATTCAGAGACTTTCTCATTATTCTTCATGTTGAGATTCTCATATTGCTTTCTCAAGGACTGAAGCTTCACCTTCTTCACTGATGCGTCACCACCATAACATCTCACCAGTGTGTCCCTGTTGGTGTAAGCCCTAGAGGCCAATACTTTTTGGTACTTGTATCGGATTATTCGTTTAATAATAAAAGGCATTTCTTTATTATGTTTGTCTTTCAGAATAATAAAGTCCCTAGAATAGTTAGTCTGTTTAATGAAATGTTAAGTGTGACTTAATCATGAGATCCCATTAAACATAAAGACATTATTCTTAAAATATCCGTAGTCAAGCTTTATTGCAAAGTGGGATAACATTAAAAGCATTGAGACTATTATGAAGATAGACTGATGATCACATCTCATGGATCATGGATAAAGAGTTATCAAGTCTTGACATAGGTATAAATATTAGGAGTAATATTTATACCGGATTGACCCGCTATGAGAATACTACATAGTATGTTATGCAAAGTGTCATAAGTTATTCTCATGGTGATAATGGTGTATTACCACCCTTCGACCTGAAACCACTATGGACCCTAGATGTAGAGTCGGGTGCTTTATTGCTGATCAAACATTATCCGTAACTGGATGATCATAAAGACAGCTGATGGGCACTCCACGAAGCATGCTGAGGGACATGAGTGTCCTAGATGGAATTTGCCAATCCTGCATAACAGGAGAAATGTCTAAGGGCCCAATATTGAATTGGACAAGGATGACACAGTGTATGCCTTGTGTTCAATATAGACATAGGGGCAAAAGGGTAATTGTATAAACATATATTATCACGAAAAAGGTCTTGTCAGATCACATGACATTTTCGTGACTTGGGTAGCAGTGATGTGTTGCTAGATACCGCTTACTGTTTATTATGTTAAATATATAATTTAATATAATTACCAACGTTACGAAATCCTACAGGGTCACACACATAAGGACAGTTTGATGAGGGATAGAGAAATCAAAAAGGAACACCGTAAGGTACGGTGCACTTAAGTGAAAAATAGAAATTCGGATAATATAATAATAATTATTGTTATTTTATAATGGTTATAAAATAATAATAAAATAAATATATTTATTATAATAATAGTTATTATAATAATATATAATATTATTATGGATCATGTGAATTGGGTTTTAGCCCGCAGCCCACAAGAGAGTCTATAAAAGGAACCCTTGTGATGAAGCTTTCACTTGATGCAATTTCGTTTTTGATTCTCTTTTCTCACTCAAATAATTCCGTTCGTAAGCAGCTAGCACTGTGACCGGAAGCTGTTCGTGTGGACTGAGTAGAGGCGTTGCACTTTATCAACGCTTGTGATCGCTGCATCAAAGATCTGAATCGCCACAAAGAGGTAACGATTCTATCACTGACCATGCTCATTCGTAAGGATCACTAAAGGAAATTTTTGTTTTCCGCTGCGTTTAGATCGCAATTTTCCTTCAGTCCCACGCAACCTTTGTTGTTGTTGAATCTGCAATCTTCTCAAACACATTTACATCCACACATTGATGAATGAAGAACAATGCTTTCTGATCCTTCTTCCTTACTTCCTTCTGCGCGTTTTTCTGTTCATCTGTTGCATTTGCTGCTACTGGAACATAACCATCAGTGATAAGATCTAGAATATCTTGAGCACCAAATAGTACACGCATTTGGATCATCCAACGATTCCAGTTTTTACCGTCAAATACTGGAAGTTTGGTGTTCATGTTGCCGTTTCCGTTCATCTTCTACCTTTCACAGTACACTCAGATTTCTCACACAGTGTTTCCCAACCCACATAATTAAAATTTTGATCAGATTTTGTTCAAGATTCAACACGAATCTAAGAATCAAAGTCAAGCACACAAGACCTCACGTTCACTCGTGTTTCCCAATGAATCCGAACCGGAGCTCTAGATACCAATTGTTGGTGCAAAGGTAGAATAAATGATGAAAAGAGAAATATTCTATTAAGAGAATGACGGCTACACACTACTACAAATAACAATGATTGCAACCCTATTTATCAGCTAAAACTAGGGTTACTAGAATAAGATAAAATACTAAAATACCCTCTAACGAACTTAGGGGCTAAGAAAATAGTACAACTAATTAAATATGAATTACTTCTAATAACATACACATATTATAACAATATATAAATAAAATAGATGATTTTGATGGATCTTTTCATTGTTTCAATTTTATTCTTAAACTAGCGTTCAAACGGGCACTCGTTTGTCCGCTTTTTTTTATTGCGCTAACGCGCAAAAATATTAACGACGTATTTTTTTATAAATTTAATTTTACTATAAACTATTTATATTGATTTTAATATAAACTATTTATATGATGAAATATTTTATTTTTATTCAGATACATATTAAGTTTTGTTTACAATATGTAATATCCGCGCATTAAATTTTGTTTGAATTGAGAAAATTGCATTGTGACGTGACTTTACTTAATCAGTTTTTTCAAGCAAATAAGTAATGTGAGTGGAATAATTTGGTGGCTGGGATTACTGTATTATGGAAAAAGAAATTAGGTTACACCAAAATTAAGTTTTGTATTTATATATTGCTATAGATTACTCAAAACCATAAGAAGATTTAGATAGAATAAGAACAACAATCTTTCTCACAATTTATTAAGCAAATAAACATTAACATTAACACGGATATTAAGTTACATTATTGCTTAATAGGAAGGTCAACCATGAAATCAAAATCAGAAATATCTCTCGTTTCACTGCAAAACAAATGAAGTAAATTTTAGTAGTCAACGATATAGTGTAATCTAGTAAGTACACGCCTAGTGTGAGATTGCAAAAGTATAGTTGAATGATTAAACATAATAGATAAATACCTGAGTTTGTGATAACAAAATTTCTTTAAAAACTATATTTTTTGTAAACTCCCCTTCTTCCCCATCTACTCTTTCGTCTTTAATTAGCACTCTTGTTGCAGCCCGCGAAACACCTCTTGATAAAGCAACATACAATTGTCTGTGACTGAAAACATGTCGTGGAAGATAAAATTCGATATTTGGAATTGTTTGTCCTTGTGATTTATTTATAGTGATTGCAAAGCTTACTTTGAAAGGAAACTGTTTTCTAATAAGCACAAAAGGAAGTCCCGCACCTTCAGTGGTTTTGAGCTTAATTCTTGGGAAGAAAGCTCTTTTTCCAGCATTGTGGCCTGTAAGTATTTCAACATCAAGAAAATTCATAAAAAACCATGACATAACAGCCTTGTCCCATTACACAATCCAAATTTAGGGTCTATCTTTCGCAACAACATCAGTGGAGCCCCTATTTTTATCTTTAAAATATGTGGCGGTAAAGCACCAGGAGCAATTGTGTGCAAGTATTTCTGTTGATATAGATTATGAGTATCACCCTCAACCTCATCAAAAGATAATAAAATATGTTCATCTCTAGGGAATTTATTAATAATCATGTCATTCAACATATCCACATCACAATTTTTTGGAGTAAGTATCGCTCTCTCCATCATATATGAAGCATCCCATCCATGGTTTTCTAACTGGGGGAATGTATGTTGTATAAGCTTTTGTATAGAGCTTTCTCCTTCCCATGGTATTACAATTTCAGCAGGCATCCTGACCATGTCATCCTCTTTATTAGGTTCATTACCATCTCCAATCCTCATCAGAAATTGCACAAAGTCCTGGTCATGAATTGATCGCATGTTTTGGCGCAAATGTAGGACCTTTGTGGTGGCCCATAATCGAGACCTAACAATACATGCTAAAATCATTTGTCCTCTATTTCCTTTTTCAATAACAGGTAGCACTTGACGAAAATCTCCGCCCATGATCATTATTTTTCCATCAAATGAAGCATTGTTATTCATGATGTCTTGAAGTGATCGATCTAATGCTTCTACACAATATTTATTTATCATGGGTGCTTCATCCCAAATGATTTCATTGGTTATTCTAATGAGTTTTGCAAGGTCATAATTCTTTGCTATTTTGCAAATAGAATGGGGCTCTATATCAACGGGGATCCCAAATCGAGAGTGTGCAGTTCTACCACCAGGTAATAATGTAGCAGCTATGCCAAAGGAAGTTGTTGCTAAGACAATTTCATTATTACGCCTCAAATTTGCCATTATAGTTCGATAAAGAAAAGTTTTACCTGTCGCTCCAGGACCATCAACAACAAAAATTTGACCTTGTTTTTGGTGGATGGCGTTCATAATTATATTGTAAGCACTCATCTGGTCATTATTTAACTTCACAACAAATTGAATGTCTTCGTTTGGAGTTTGGACCGACAACTCTTCCTGAATAATTGTTGGCACTCCCCCGACTTCATTTGTTTCCGTTGTCAACATTAGAAGATCGTAGTTTTTTATTAGTTTTCCATGTAGTAGCAAAAGATCCCTCAATAACATATTTTCAAAGTTATCCCCCACAACAATATTTGTCATTTGATAATCTTCCACCATGTAGGGATAAAACTCATTAAATAGGCCTCTAACATCAGTTGGTTCACAAAAAATTAATATAGTCACAAACAACCTTCGTAAAGCATATGACATACACATATTTGATGCTTCAAGAAAACATTCACAAATACTATTATCACTCTCTAATAACCCCCAATCCTCAGCTGATTCTTTGAATGTGAAAAAACATGCACCATTATGTGTAAGAAGGCATTCCCAGCTTTTTGGACCTCTTAAATGAGACAACAAAACACGTAAATAAAATTTCTCACCTTCTGAAGGGGATATTGTATAGATTCGACCAATAAATTTTCGTTTTGTATGTCTTCGCTTACATTTCTTGACCCCTTTTATCCAACAATAATGCTCTGGAATCTCTCTGTACAAATAATTCCTAGTATGTGGATCCATTTGGTTTAGTGCAAAGAATTCAGTGAGCATGGTTACTGCATTTTGGTTATTATTTAGCACATCTGTGATTCTTTGATGCTTATAAAACCGCACTTGATGATGATTTGGCAAGTGGATTTGTAGTCTTTCAATAGAGGGATATAACTTGTAAAGTGTGAATTTAAATATTTTCCACAATGCCTCTGGAGCACAGATCCATCTTGCATCAACATATTGTTGAATCTCATCCAAATATGTACCTCTGTGAACTTCCATTGCAACTCGATCAGGACCTTTGTAAACATATTTATACAAATATTTAATGCTTTTGATGTTGCTGCAAATCTTGACATTGGTGTGACAACCATACTTCAACAACAACCATGGATTATAAGGAACCACCTATCTATTATCAATATACTTATTTCTATTTAGAAAAATGGGATCACTAAACCTTCTTCTGTATTTCGGGTATGAGTCATTTCCCTGACGCGTTTCTTCACAAAAGTCTTTTGGATATCTTTTTTTACAATGACCATTCTTCATACATGGAGATTTTTGATTCAATACTCCACATGGACCATGAATCATGTGTTTTAACACCGCTTCATACAATTCTGATTCAGATTCATGTCGTGGCATTTCTTCTTTTACCACACTATCATACTCTTCAGGTTTCTGTAACTTGTCATCAGTATCCAAGATGAGTAGCATATGCATATGTGGTAGTCCATGTTTCTGAAATTTCGTTACATACATATAACTCCTAACTCTCCCTAAGACTCCTTTATTAATGACATCATCCTTCAACTGCTCAAATTTTAATAAAAAAATTCTTGTTAGCAAATCAGGTCGATCTTGTAGAGTTTGATGGAGGCCTAATTCGGAAGTTATCTTAATCCAAGAAGGATTGCATGTCATTGTAAGGAATATATCCGGTTTACCATCATTAAGAACAATAGCCATACCATCCTGATATCTTTGTGTCATCTTTTGCTTACTTCCAATAAATGACAATGGTAATATTGTCCTTTGTCCAACATTATTTATAGAAATATATGAAAATTATAAATAAAAAAAATGTGTCGATAGTGGTAAACATAAAGTGGATGTTCTTCATGTATAAATCTAACATGTTATATTAAATACCTGCATTATTCGTCCCATCGTGCAATGCATCTTGTAACCCCTGATATACCTCAGATCGAATATTATTTTGATTTCTTCGAATCCATCTCAACCTTCCTGTTTCAATCTTTACATAATTGTCTATAACATACTGTTGTAAAAGTCAACCCGATTTTAACAATACAAATTGATCATTATGTCGAATCTACATTGAATAAAATAATCAATCATGGCCTATTTTTTTTAAACTTTTAGAAGTAAATTTCTTTTTAAAAAAAGTTTAGCATGTACCTGAAGCACATAACTGTAGTATTCTCGGCATGTAACATTTTTCCAACATCATTTTTTGTTTCTATGTCCCAACCGTATGTTTCGAACGGAAACAATATAGGATATTGTAAAGGATCATAATACCCAATTGTTTCTTGAACCTTTGTTAGATTTCCATCACAGCTTATGGCATTTATATCTCTTCCACATTCTATTGTATCTTCATCACCACCACCAAAAACAATTGCTGCGACTTGAGAAGCTAAAGGGAGACTATATTGTGGCTGATTTGACGGACGTTCTTTAATGAGTAACCTACATTCTTCAACATTTGGCTCTAGTGCAAGCTACCTAAACATAATGGCAAACAGGTTGCATTGATGGAGTATTTTTTTTTGCAATTTATACACTATGGCTTGGTTAAGTATTGGGTTTTCCCTCATCCTATTTTGAAGCTCATGATCGGTATCATAAATGTATAGCTGCAAGTAGCGTGGCCTTGAACCTTGATTAAGATGAAAACCTCCTATTTTGTGATAAATTGTGCCTTGAGCACGAAATGTGTAAATACCACGACCAGTTGCAACTAAACTTTCGTCGACGTGGACACCAAGTGAAGTAAACGACATTACATGGTTGTAACTTCTAATATGCTGTCTAAAATTTCATCCTTCAGTAGAAGTGTCTGAAAATAACTGTAACAACTCGTCAGGAGCAGGCACCTATGTAATTGTCACCTTTCCACCTTTGCAACACATATCTTGAGATTCTTTATGAAACAATTTTGCAGTGCATTGTCTACACTCACCTGAAGTAGGCAGTAGGGGTTTGATTGTCATAACAGTATTTCGAAAATTTCTAGCAATGTTATGTCTTGCTTGAAAAACATACTGTGATTCTGTATTTTATTACATTTAAAACATTCATTAAAAAAAAATAATTATTATATACACACTTACTAACATGAATATTATAACCCTCAACAATTTTAGTTGGATATATATATATATATATATATATATATATATATATATATATATATATATATATTCTACCAATTTTACCCTATTATAATTTGTAACTTACACAATAAGTTCCATTGAAACCACTACTATCATCTTTCATATAACTTCGTACTATTAGCATTCTATTTAACTTCCTACTATTAACTCCCTACATAACTTTAATTTATAATTAATATTAAATAAAAAAATATCATTTAAACTTTTACGTATGCATTAAAAAAAGCGGGCACGCGAGTGCCCGTCTAGACGCTAGTAATATTTAAATAAAAACATACAATATATATTATAGATTAGAAATACATAATCGTACCTTGATAAAAAAACTGACTGCATTTCGTGAGTTTCAACAACTGAATTCATATTTTGCGAAGGTGATTCCATAAAATAAAGTATTAACTTCAATATAGAGTTATAGTTTAAAAATAACAATAATGTATAAATCTAAATATGTATTACTATTAATGTGATTATTGACAGAATTATACTTACCACAATCATTGTCATCAATATTTCTTATAAATGGTCTTGCTTCGTTGTTATCAGTTTGTTGAAAATTTGGGTATGGAAAATTTTGATCTGTAAATTAGTTTTGAATTAATAGACAGACAATCATTTTTGCATAATTAATTAATATTTTTTAAATTTAATGTATTAAAGTATAATCTATAACAAAAATTAAAGTTTCTAACCCGGGGATGGAGTGCGACTGGCATGTGCGTTACTCGGTCCAACTTCACTGTCATGTGCCCTTGGATACAATCGAGAAGTAAGATTGACATTCGTCAAGTTTTGAAATGACATTATGGGTCTCATATTAGAAGTATTATATGTTTGAACTTGTTTTCCTTTGTCTTTATTTTGTCTGTAATTCGAATGCCTTCTAGCTAATTCTTGTTGTCTTTGCTCAACACTCATCCGTTGTCTTTGATCTCTTGCATTTTGTGCTCGTCTTTCTCTTTGACTTCTCTTAAATCTTGACTACGGATATTTTTCATTATATTATTTTATCTGTAAAATTAAATGTAATATTTAAAAGTTTTATAATACAAAAATGAATGTGTCGTGTACTATAGAATAACCTTGAAGGATAATTTTGAAAAGTGAAATAAGCAACACAAAAACAATGTTTTGACTTTATATATTGTTATAGGTTATAGAATAACCTTGAAGGATAATATTGGCTTTATATATTCTTATAGATTTACTACTAGAAATACACAGATTACTTGTGGAAAGATTTCCGCAGCTGTACCTGCGATTTCACCTGCGCCTTTATATTGTGAAATATTATTTCCTGCGAATATTAAAGTAGCAGCAAATTTCGCAGGAAATCCTGAGACTTTAGCTGCGATTTTAGACTTGAAAGTAAAATATACATTTTCCTGCGGATTTAGATGCGATACTTTTCGCAGGACTTAGAAACCACAAGATTCTCCGGAAATATCGCAGGAATTGCTGCGAAGTTTGCTGTAAATATTTCTGCGACTTTTGCTGCGAACTGTTTAATTTATTTTTTGTTTTATAAATAAAATTATACATCAAGAATATATTGTTGAGACATTTTTTAATTTTATATTAAATTTTAATTTTTATTAAGATAGTTTTATAATATTAATTGAGTTTTTTTTATTTATTTTTAAAAAAAGTTATTTATTTAATATTTATTTATTGTTGTAAAAATTAGAAAAATACAAAATATAAGTTGTAGTTATTCTATTGTTATTAATTAATAGTACAATAAAACTAAAACAAAGGTAAAGAAAAAGAAAAAAAGAAAAGAAAAAGATTAACATTAACTACAACTACAACACCCACACACTCCATCACCGCACCAAACAAAAGCCCCTTTTCCCTCTTTCGCACTCGCTAGGGTTTTCTGTATTCGCATCTCAATTTTTCGATATTCTCCATGGATGAGGTAACACCGATTAATTCTTACTTTGATTCGATTAATTTTATCTCAGATTATTTTGTGTGTTTTCTTCTGATGAATCGTGATTTGTTGTTATTCGATTTTGACTTTTCTGAAATTAAGAGTTGTTTGATTTTCCGAGGTCGGCGTGGAGTTTGATTGGTTAATTTTCCGTTTTAGGTTCCTGTGTTGTTGGAAGAGAATGAAACAAAGTCTGAGGCGCATTTGACTTCTGCTGCTGCTTTTGTGGAAGGTGGAATTCAGGAGGCTTGTGATGATTCTGACAGTATATGCCTTGAATCCTTCTCTGACAGTGATCCTTCTACGGTAGGGTTCTTTGTATTTTATTAATTTTGATGGGTCTTGTGGTTGGTAGTAGTGATCACTGATCAGTGATTACTGTAGGGTTGTTGTGTTCGTCTATTCTAACATTTTGCTGTTGTTTTACCTTTAGGTGACGAGTTGCAAGCACGAGTTTCATCTTCAATGTATTCTGGAATGGTATTGCCTTTTGAATTTGTCTGTTTAATCTTTTGAGTCGGTCTTGTGCTGTACTGTTGACTATGGTGACAATTGTGGTTTTCTCTTTTCCAGTATACCGTGGTTACACTGAAAAATGGCTCGGTGCTTTATAACTCTGTATGTGTGAATTATTTAACAGGCTTGCATTGCTAATATAATCTTGTACACATGTATGACATCTAATAATGTAGAAAGCATGACTTTAAATTGTAATACTAATACTATTATTTGACAGTTGACTATCATGGCCATATTAGACGCGTGTCTACATACATGTGTTCTGAGTCTTAATTTTTTGGAAATCTTTCTTTCAGGTGAAAATGGTGTTTCATCAGTGGCTGGAAACTTAGAGCAGCTAAATATACACACATATGATCAAGGGACAGAACCAGAGGAGGACAATTCTGATGTACTTATTCCAAATCATCTACAACTCCATACTCTAGAGTGCTTTAGTTTGAGCTTTGGTAGTTTTGGATCTAAACAAAATGTCACCGCTGTTTCTGATGCTGGAACACATGCATCTGGTGCTAGAACACATGCATCTAGGCCCTTACAAAGCAACTTGGATGAGGCTTCTGGAGCTAATGATGTTTCAACTATTGGGTCCTCAGATGCCAAGTATGTGCTTAGATGATAAGACATTTATTCCATATTCTTGTTGTTCATTGTTTAATTAGACACGTCTTTAATTATACTTGCAGAAATCCCGACTATTACGGGGAGGAGCATATTACTACTACCTCAGATGGAAATATAGCCCACATAACTGGTGTGGATGCTAGGACATATGAACATTCTTCCATTTCACAACTAGAGGCTTTAAAACCGGAACCCTCTGAAACTGCTCAGGAAAATCAATATTCATTTCCTTCATCTTCGCACGAGTTTACCCGTGAAAATGCCCAACAACCAGATCTTACATATCCTCATTTGCAAACAAGCTCACATATCCAGAACCTATCTCCTTACTCCTGTGTAATGGTAATACACTGGATTGTTATATTTTGGATGTGCAATACTATATTTTAAAGCTTTGTTTTATTTTGGCTCTCTAGTTAACTAGAATTTGTTTTTAAATGGTTTAGTTAGAATTTGGAAATCCTGATTTTTAAAGATTAGGTTATTGTTGATGCTATAATACTACTCATTTTTCAGAGAGTAAAATGAAGCTTATTTTCTGCAAAAAGTCTTGTAGGAGAGAAGTTGATTATTATAAAAATAACAATTTTCGAGACTTTTATTTTGCGTTTACAATTAATCACAATTAGTTTATGTTATGGTATCCTAAGCAAATAAACCCATGTACCATGAACTCTCTGAAATCTTCATCTAATGTAGTATTTTTGTCCCATTAGATTATGTTATGGTGAAGACAAATCAGTGTTGTTGTGTGGTAATAACAATGAATATTACTGTAAAATTCTTTTATTTTAAAATATTGATGTAATTACTATCTAGATCTAACTTATATTGTTTTACAGGCATATACAAATTCTTTGCCCAATGCATTGTTGGCTTCAACGGTTCAAACAGCAAGGGAGGATATCTCGTATTCACCCTTCCCTGTTACACAATCAATGCCTGCAAAATATAGTAACATGGCTTCATCAATTGGTGGTTCAAACATGAACATGTCAGAGGTACACTTATTGCCAGCTTATTTAAGTTAATCTATTAACTAGCTTTCAGAAGATGTTGGGTTACAAATAATTTTAATGTTATGGCTCACAGTGTCTGTCTATTTTTAGGAAAATAATATTTTGGAGTTCATGTGTACATATGAAACTCTAATACTTGGGCTTTGTGCTTAGGTGTCAGAATCAACCATGTCATTTGGTCATTATTTGTTCAATTTAGTCCAAATATATTTTGCAGTACTATTTTGTTTCGTTGCTTGATAATGCTAGACAATGCTAGTAATCTGCGAGGGACAAGTCTTACATTGTTCCTTACATATAATGCTCTCTAAAATAGTGACCAAATGTATTAATTTCAATTTTCGCTTGGCTGTTTGGTGTGCTCTTTAAAAAGGGGTGTATAATGTTGCACGGGTACAATTATTGACATCTAATATAATTTCATATTTGTAGTTAAAAAAATGTTAATACTGGTTCAGCAATTTGTTTTTTATGTAAAAAATGCTATAAAATGTCCACGTGTGATGGTCCTCTACAAGGTCAACTTTTATGCTTGTCTTGTGATACATTAGTACTGAGTGGAAAAAACTACACTGCATATGAGTATTAGTGTCGTTAATAATTCTGACGAGAATATAGTATCTTTTAACCCACTTTTGTAATGTGTATACAAAATACCTAAGTGAAGCAAAGGAATATTCTTAGAGGAGGTTATGCATACATTTGTACCAACATCATTTATCATTGATTACGTTTGATGTGTGTGCATATGTAGAATTATATCAGTTTTTTAGCCCCTATTTTAAGAATACACTGAACTAACTCTAAATGTGTAGTGTTCGTCATTTGGCGCATATGTATTAATATACTTATTGTATAGGAAAGATGATTACAACTTGCAGTTTAGTTTTATGTTGGTGTCTTGATTTTATTGGTTTAGAGAGAGGGAGAGTGTAGGCATTCAATCTTTTGATAGTGTTTTTTTTTCAAGATGCAGGCTTTAAGGGCAAACAACATTTCTACGCCTCAAGCTCAACCAAATCAACAAGCTTTGCCTGGTGCTGGTATTGCCATTGGACCTTCACTTCCTCAGCACCTTGTTGTGCATCCCTACCCGCAGCCTACTCTTCCTTTAGGGCATTTTGCTAATATGATTAGCTATCCATTCATGCCCCAGAGCTATACATACATGCCATCGGCATTTCAGCAGGCTTTTGCTGGGAATAACACATACCACCAATCTCTGGCAGTAGTGCTTCCACAATATAAAAACAACATTTCTGTCAGTGGTTGGTAGTAGTGATCACTAATCAGTGATTACTGTAGGGTTGTTGTGATCGTCTATTCTAACATTTTGCTGTTGTTTTACCTTTATGTTGGTGTCTTTGTTGCATGCCGATTTTTATCATGTTTGCCCTTGTTGTATGCCGGTTTTTATCATGTTTGCCCTTGTTGTATGCCGGTTTTTATCATGTTTTCCCTTGTTGTATGCCGACTTTTATCATGCTCCTAGTTGGTTTTCTTCTGTTTCTTATAACATTATTTATTCCAATATATGTTGCCCTGGGATGTGCTCTTTCTGACTGGATTTGTTATTAGGTTGGTGCAGATTGAGATAATTTATGATTATGGCCGTGAAGACAACAACTGAAGATTTTTTTTAATCTACTAAGAGGAACTTTGAGGTCTGGAAGGCGAGAGTTGCATACTACAAGACACTAGATTATCAGCTAGCAGAGCCCGGGAGGTTCCGTAATCTACTTGATATGAATGCTTA
This sequence comes from Lathyrus sativus, assembly GCA_963859935.3. NCBI lineage: Eukaryota > Viridiplantae > Streptophyta > Magnoliopsida > Fabales > Fabaceae > Lathyrus > Lathyrus sativus. The sequence continues at coordinate 392,428,376 of OZ012736.1, forward strand.
CTTTGGAGGCTTTGCAGCTGCAATGATTGATAATCCAGTTTGGGTCATGAATGTTGTTCCCGTCAAGGCCGAGATCAACACCCTCGACGTCGTTTTTGAACGAGGATTGGTTGGAACATATCAGAACTGGTATATTTTTCTTTCGTTTACACCCCGTCGATCACCCTGCCCTCTCCGCACTTCATCAAACCTCGCCGTTACCTACCCTCTCCTAATTGAATACGGTAATAACCTCAATATTCCGCTTTCGATTCTCGTTGCTTGCTTTTGCTTATTATTATTATTATTATTATTATTATTATTATTATTATTATTATTATTATTATTATTATTATTATTATTATTATTATTATTATTATTATTATCATTTTTTGGTTCAGATGTAGACAAACTGTCATCAGCTGGAGAAGTCGAATTTGTTTGTAGAAGTTGCGATACCATTTGACCAATAAACCTATCAGGTATTTTTTTTATTCTTTGTTTACCTCTATTGTTATAGATTAGTGGAGTTCTTTGGATATGTTATCATTGTATGAAGTTGAGCTTTAAAAAAGTAGATTGAAGTTCTTATGATTGTTATGTGGTTTACAATAATTATTTAGGAATTTTGTTGAAATGCCGTCAGCGAATTGGAGGGAGGTGGCTGACAATTGGTTTGGTGCTTGTTGTTCGTTTGAAGGTATAAGTGAGAAGCTGGTGATGAGGTACGTGAATTCTCACACGTGTGCACAAGGGATGTTATCAGGCCATCCTGAATAGCAGAGTCTTCCGTCGTTTCTGCTGAAGCTACCATACATCAAATAGAACTTAGTTTTTGTGTCCTACATTACATCATTTAAAATTCAAATAAACCATACAGCTTGAAATTTGTAGAACGTACTCATTTTTGTGTGTTCCAAGAGAGTAGCTATAATTGCAAGCCTTAATTTTATTGTATGGTAGCGTAAACTCTGTTTTTGACCACATAAAATTTGTAACAGGGTGAAATATAAGAATTGTTATTTAATTGAATTTTGCAAATAAGTTATGGTTTAAAGTTTTATATAAATAAAACATTGTTAATAATATAACTCTAGAAGTATTGTTATTGACTTTATAGTTATGTTTGGTTGTTTGAAAATTTTGAATGTGATTAGTGTTGCATTGTCTTATTCAAATTAGATATTTGTTTTTATATTATTATATTTAACAATAATTATAACATTTTAAATATAAATTAAACAAAATGAACATCAAAAATTAAAAACATGAGAGAGAAATTACCTGTGAGTTTACCTGCGGATTTCTATTTTTCTGCGACATTTCCTGCGAAAATTTCATTTACCTGCGTCTTTATCTGCGAGTTTATCTACTTTACCTGCGACCTTTTCCTGCGACCTTTTCCTGCGACATTTTCTTATGACATTTTCCTGCGACTTCACCTGCGACATTTTCTTATGACATTTTCCTGCGACTTCACCTGCTATATTAATTACCCACGAAGGTTTTAGCTGGAACAGAAAATAATAGGGAAAATTGCAGGTAACACGTTTCCTGCAGAAAATTTGTCAAAATCTGCATGTAAAACCGCAGGAAAATAGAGTATATTATAGATGTAACAATCATATTGTTATAGATTATAGATGTAACAATTATATTGTTATAGATTATAGATATGTTCGATATTTTTAATGCACTAATTTTAAATATGCAACATTTACTTGGTAGTTATTTTTTTGGATGATATCAAGTGTAGTTACATATTTATGACCACATTGCAGCAAGTAACTGCATGTTTATATGGCCATCTAAAATAAATACAAAAATTGCAAAGAAAAAAAACCATTAACAACTTAAAATATTTAATTATAATATAAAGATTTTATTTACTGAAAGATCAAATCTATCGTAAAATATGATCTAAACACCCAATTGTTGGAAGACTAAGAAGAGTAGGAATAAAAAACTTTACATGTTCATCAATTCTTCCTTTCAAAAATCGGTCTTCATAGATAATAGATGCTATAAAACGAAATTATTTCTTTCTTTTAATAGTTTATAATCATAGAAAACTAACTATTGTTAATACTGAACCATAGCATAGAAAATTTACCTTCCAATGTCATCAATTAGTGAAGAATATGCAATAGAAGCATGTTGAACATTTTACCAAAAAGAAAGATGTATATTCTAAAAATTTGGTTAGTAACCGTGGTTCTGAGCAGCAGTTTATTTATTGTAAAGAAATCAATTATGGTGGATAGTTTTTATTTAATTTTATATTGTGGAGAGATATGCAACCCCTTAGAAAAACCTAGAATGGAAAGATACAAAATCAAAGTTATTAGTCAATAAATCATCCAACAAAGCAGAAAAATGTTATCCGACCAGTGCAAGCCGTTGGAAACAACTCATATTTATTTTTCTCTCTTAAGATATGCAACCCCATAAAATTCATAGATGAAGTAACATGAACACAATTATCCCACCTATTCCACAAAGTTCAATGAACGATTGAAAAATTAATTTGAAAATGCTGTGACCACATTCATGGAGTCCGTCTCTAGCCAAAGGGAGGACCAATGTCTAATAACGACTAACTCAATTATAAGTATAGAGTGTAACTAAGAGGGGAAGGGGTGAATTAGTACTTTGATCGATTTTCAGTTTTAGTGAAATATTTCTTTAACTTTCTGGTTTGATGGTGTTTATGAAAGCTGTAAAATGCAGAAAAGTAAAGAACACCGAGGGATTATACTAGTTCCTCTCACAATTCGAGAGTATATCTAGTCCCCTTACCACGTGTAAGAGATTTCACTATATGTTAGAATCTTGTACAAGCCTAATCCTAACCTCTATACACAAGTTATTAACCAAATCAATAAGGCACAATTCCTTATGATTTCACAAAGTAGAAAAAGAAAACAATTCTCTCTTTTTCACTCTATTATTTTCAACAATTCTGAAAAACAACGTACTAAAACAAGATTGTAATAACAACAAACTTTAGTTTTGAATGTTAAGAATAGTTGGATATTGGTCTCAACAAACGGGTTGTTCTTCCCTTTTCATGTAACAATAAAATTCACACAATATTTAAAGTGCTCAAAGAAAACTTCTATATAATGTGAAAGTTTATGCAGCAAAACAAATTTTTGTTTTAACAAAAGTTTGAACACTTTGAAAATTTTATCAAAAAAAGAGGTGAATTAAAATCTAAAAAATAATTCCTATTTATAAGACACATGCAACCCTTGGTTAATCATGGGAAGGTTTTAAAAGTAATCAGAACAGTAATGGCAATGGCTTAGAAATAGATGCTAGGAAAAAATGCCATGAAGAGAAGTGTTTAAATTTTAGAAAATTTGAAAAATGCTATATAACTGGTGTAATCAATTTTTTGAGAAAAAAAAAATCAAAGTTGACAAAGTGACAATCGATTGGTATCAACTATAATCGATTGATGGTTTAGAAAAAAAGAGAACATACTAAAAGTTGACAAAGTGACAAGGTCAAGAATCAAACCCAAAACCCTTAAGAATTTTAGAGCAGACCTTTTAACACTAGAACACTTTTATCATTCATTGAAAGTATGCATAGTAAATTTGAAATACTAAAAGACTTTAAGATGAAGGAATTTAAAATCAAAGATTAAATGGATGAACTTTGATAAAAAAAAAAAAAACTTTGAGCATTCTAAAATATGTATGTGTACTGAATTGTTTTATACATTTGGATAAGATCATGAGTTTGTAGAAGATTTATTTACTTAGTCTAAAGCTTAACCACAAACATAAGTCTTTTCTCTTATTTTCACCATATTTGTCTTTATCAAAATATATTAATTGAGGTCTTGAATTTACATTCTCCTCCTTTTTCATGATGGCAAATATTTGTATGTATTGTTGATTCTGAAAAATATTTCTTACAGTTTGGAAAAGTGAAAAGTCTTGAGAATACAGTTTGAAAAAAAACATTCAGAGGGAAAACTAAAGAGTTCTCCATACTTGGATTTCATTAATTTCTTATTGAAGAAGTGTTCTTCATACCTTTCTTACTGTTTTGGAAAAGTGAAAAGTCTTGAGAGATCAAGAGTACTTCTAGAGCTTGTTTCTCTTTCTTTCCCTTTGGATTTTCTTTAAGCATCCATGAATAAGTAAAAAATTGAAGCCTGAAGGGATACAAGGAGAGTGAGGTGTGGCTGTAAGAAAGAGTGAGTGAGGGCTGATTTGTGAAATTAAGGTTACACACCAAGAGAACCTTATATAACTAGTAGATGAAGTATGAGATTTTTCTGGAAATTTGAAGTCAATCAGTCTTGTACTCTGTTAAGAGTCCCACATCGGACAATATATGGCATGAACATGTGTTTATAAGTGGGAGCAATCCTCACTCTACCAACCGGTTTTGTAGGGTTGAGTTAGGCTCAACCACATTTCTTAACATGGTATCAAGAGCCTCGTTTAAGATCCGGTGGGCCACCTTCTATGGCTTCCGCTATCGGGCCACCACCATTTATTTCCACGCTTCAGTTGTCCAGTCCTGAGCGTGAGGGTTGAGATAGGCTCAACCACATTTCTTAACATACACTTATTTATGCTGAACATGTTCTTGTTAGTGAAGTGTAAATGTTGATGATTCTATTGAAATGTTTGTACCACTGTTGTTGTAATCAATGTAAAGTTGTTGGAATGTTGTTCATGTATTGTTGTTGGAATGTTGAAATTTCATGTTGTTAAAATGTTGTTCGTGTATTGTTGTTGGAATGTTGAAATTTCATGTTGTTAAAATGTTGTTACATTTGTTTATGAAATGTTAAAATGTTGTTTAAATGGCCATGATTTAATAACATAATTGGAAGTATGATAAATAAGTTTGCCCATAATTTGCCTTAGTTTGGCCATAATGTAACATACCTTAATTTAACAACATAGTTTGGCCATAATTTTCCTTAGTTTGGACTAAATTGGAAACTTTTACCCAATTGTATGATAAACCAACCTCACCAAATTGACAAAGTATGGCATTCATCACAAAGGTTTGACATTACATATAAAGTCCGTTACAAAAACATGACATATGGAGGTAGTAGATCTAGTCATTACATTACAAATAATGGTAGTTGATACATTCCATTGAAGTATATTACAAAGTAGAATATGACACATAGAGTATATAACACCACTCAAATATCTTGAAAACATTAACATATGATAGTACATATAAATATCTTCATATTATCGGCATAATTTTCATTGTTTGAGGCCTTTGCAAATGTCTTCCTAACCTTTTAATATCTTAGCATCACCAAGGACATCTACTGTGATTTTCTCTTCAGTCATCACTAATGGATCATTCGGTTCCTTACCAGACCCATCTATGTCTCTTGCTTTCTAGGTCCTTAGTCTGTCACTCTTCCTTTTTTCAACTGTGAAATCAACACTATTCTTCACCTTTTTCTTTGGTATCAGTCTCTTGACCTAGTAGAATCAGGAATAGGCATAAGTTTTAAATGTTGATAACTAAATTACAAAGGAATAGGTTGAGTTTGGTTTACTCACAGGATCATTGTTGCTTGGTTTTTGTGTAGAAATTTGTACAAAACCTGGTGGTTTGAAGGCATTGTTTGTACATGCTTTTGATTTCTTACCAAAGAAAGTCCTGACACCAGCTGACTTTGATGGACTTGGCTTTGATGTGCTTAGTTTTGATGTGCTTGGATTAATAAGTGATGTGTCAATACTTATAGGTTGAATGTCAAAAACCTTTTTATTACTCAGTAATGCTTCCAATGAATTAACATCCAAGTCACAATACTTGTCCAAACTTCTAGCTTGTGTTGCTTGTTCAACAATGTTAGGATGAATTTCAACATTGTTAGTTGGTTGTTGAACATTGTTGGCTGATTGTTCAACATTGTTAGGAGGAACTTCAACATCTATTTTTTTCTTCTTTTTCTGATGTTTTTTAATCTTTGTTGTTGTCTTACTGGTGCTGCCATTCACTAATAGGTATGGCAAACAAACCCGGGCCCGCCCCGAAATTAACGGGGGAAATCCGATTTAATTGGGTGCGGGTGCAGGTGCGGGTGAAACTCGGTTCTTAACTACGGGTGCGGGTAGACACTAAGACCCGCCCGCACCCGCCCCCGCCCCGCCCCAAATAATATATTTTATTTTGATTTCCTTATTTTATTTATTTTAATATTTATTTATTAATTATACTTTTAATTAAGTTATTAATATTCTTATTGCAATTAAAATAATAAAATTAATCAAGTTAATATTCATTTATTAATTAAAATTTTAATTAAATAATTAATTAATTTATTAAAATAATCAATTTTTTAATTAAATTATTAATTTTTATTATAATTAAAAAAATAATAATTTTTTACGGGTGGGGGCGGGGCGGGTGCGGGTGCACCCGTTTTCTACTGGGGGCGGGTCTGGGTGGTAAATTTTCACCCCCGATTAGATTTGGGGGCGGGGGCGGGTCTGTTACATGGAGGCGGGTGCGGGTGCGGGTATAGTTAAACCCGCCTCCGACCCGCCCCGTTGCCATCCCTATTCACTAACCCCTTAGGCCTCTTTTGATATTAGTAAAGACATTTTTTAATGACATAACTAGTTGCAGACAAACACAAATTAAAGTTAGAATAATACCTTTTTTGTGCTACTTGGGCTTTGGTAGTCTGACTGGCCTGTTTAGGCAGCTCCTGTGTCACATTTTCATATGGAACAAACATAATTTACTTATTTTTCTTGCAAGTTTTAACATTGTGGCCAAGTTCCAAACAATCTTTTGCACCTATGAGTTGATATTTTTTCTTTGCCATTTATGTTGGTTTGCCTCCTCCGGTTCTCTCTTGCGTAGTATTAGCTCTCATTTTCGACGCTAGTGAAAGCCAGAACCATCTTAAGTTAAAAGGTCACTTTAGCACATGTGAAGGTTTCGACACGACTATGAAGAAATCCGAGTCGAAGAAAGGTGGACAAAGTTTCTAAAAAAATATTAAGTGTTGGAAATATTCTCGACCAAGATCATGCTGAAGGGAGCGCAAGGCAATTACTATCAAAATTGGAGGGAATCCTTAATGTCTAAATTCAAAGTGATAGTGGGCGAACGTGGGAGAAGTTGAAGTCTGAGAAAAGCGCCAAAAAGACACGTTGTGAAGCATCAACCGTCATATAAGTGGTTACTTTCTAGCACTATAAATAGGTGTTATTTTTTATGTAATAGAAGTGTTCATTCATTTCTGTACTAGTCACTCCATACAACTCAAAGTACCCGCGTGTAGAGAAACAAGTTAGCGAGAATGTACGTGATACAACACCAACCCCTTTTCCTTAATGCAATTTACTCGTTCTTGCCATTTACTTGTTGCCCTTTTACCTTCAGCTTTTACATTTAAATTGTTTTACAAGCTTCCCTCAACTTAAAATTTCCTTTACTTTCCATGCCATTTAACTTTTCTGCACCTTTATTTTCAAGGATCCCCTAGTCAAACGTGGAGTTCAGATTAGCATCTTTTGCACCTTTAATATTAAATTCCATTTAACTTTTCTGCACCTTTATTTTCAAGGATCTCCTAGTCGAACGTGGAGTTCAGATTAACATTTTTCGCAACTTTAATATTAAAAGTCATTTACGTTCAAAACCCTTTATTTTCAAAGATTCCATAGTCGAACGCGGAGTTCAGATTATAGTCATTTGCACATTTACATTATTGCCTTTATTTTTAAAGTCATTTACTTTTAAAAGCTTTTACATTACTGCACTTTTACATTCTTCCCTTTTAACCTTCGACGCATTACTTGCTTTCTTTTAACCTTCAAGTCATCTTGCTTTCCAAAAGATTTCATAGTCGAACGTGGAGTTCAACTTAGCGTCTTTTTGCATACATAGCACATGTTCTAGGATTTAGTATGGTCGATCTTGCAAGTTAGTCAATTTTTTCCTAGATTCATAGACCAGTAGTTGTTTACCAAATTCATAGTAAATAAATTGACACACCTGGTGGGACCCAGTACTAAGCATTTCAAAGTTTACATTAATCTTTTGGGCGAATACTTCGTTGTATGTTATTAAGGAGTGGAAAGTTAGCCACAACACACAGAGAAGTACCAAAAAGAAGATACACTAAAAGAATGGCAACAAGTGCTAATCAATAAGTTGATCCTCAAGGAAGCATTTCAAATGCTCAGTCGAGCATGGGGTCTCAGAATACTCCATATCCAGTTTCTTCGATGGGAGCACAGATGCCACCGCCAGTAGTTGTGTCTGAACAAGTGCAGCCTATGGTGAGTCCAGGATCAACATGCGTACGAATGTACATTCAACCTGTGTTGGAATATGTAGGACCCCAAAGTCCTAATTCGCCAACACCCCCATGAAGTTCAATATACAGGCAAATTCCTCCTCCAGGGTTCTCACAACCATTATCAAGGAACCAACCATATGGTATGCCTACGTCAATAATGCAGAATTTGCAGAATGCTCCATCCATATTTTCAGAAAATATGGTATCATCGCCAGTACAAGGAGCTGGGTTAGGTCGTCGAAACAACCAGAGCATATGTGTTGGTTACTCTGGGCAAGCACCTAGTCTTACAAATACATCTATAAACTGCTTAAGACAATAAATGGATGAAAGTAATATGCAAATGGTGCACACATTGTCTCAGACAATGGGAGAGATCTTCCAACCTCTAATTCAGAATACTACTCAAACTAGTCAGCAGGTGGCGACGCAATTAGCCCGTATAGCTGATTTTATGGGAGTACCAACATTTGAGAAAAGAGCAACAGTTGTCGAGAACATTCCATGATATCAGCAACGGGACATTCATGAGGCGAATATAGAGGACCAGGAGATGGGCGAACCTTTTAGAGTTGAACCACAAAGGAACCAGGTACCAGCCCATATGGAGGAAGAACCATGAATAGTCATGGTGAACAAAAATTAGAATGCTGACCAAATACTTAGACAAGTTCGACGTCACGATGCAGAAGAAGAGAATAACCATGCAACTATGGTCGAAAGGATAATGACCAGAAATGGAGCAAACTTTGGCTTTACAAGGCCAAATTATACTTCACCTATAGTGGATTATATTTTGCAGGCTGAGTTACCTCCTAAGATGAAGATTCCAAAATTTAGTAAGTTTGTAGGGGACACTACTGAATCAACTGTCGAACATGTGGCTAGGTACATGATTGAAGCAGGAGAGATAGCTGGTGATGAGAGCCTTAGGGTCAAATACTTCCCAAGTTCTCTCACAAAAAATGCTTTTACATGGTTTACTACGTTGCCTCATAATTCAGTTTATAATTGGACCCAATTAGAGCGTTTGTTTCATGAACAGTTCTATATAGGGAAAACCAATATTAGTTTGAAGGAATTGGCTAGTATCAAACATAAGGGTACTGAGCCAATTGATGATTACCTGAATAGGTTTCGACTTCTTAAATCCAGGTGCTTCACGCAAGTACCAGAGCATGAACTAGTCGAAATGGCCGCAGGGGGCCTAAATTATTTCATTAGGAAAAGATTGGATACCCAGTATCTCAGAGATATGGCGCAGCTAGCTGACCGAGTCCGACGCCTAGAAAGGCTAAGAGAAGAGAAAACTAGGTTCAACAAGGGTAAAAAAGTACTTTTGTCGAATGTAACGAAGATGTAGAAAATCTGTATGATGAAACACTTTACTTCGACGAGTATGAGGTTGACGTTGCTGAATTAAAGCAGGGTCCACCTTACGCCTGTAAACTTTTAGCTCCTTCAAATGGGAAAAACCCCATTGAGTCTAATGACAAATTTCCCAAAAGAGCATATACTTTCAACATGACGAAGTGTGACGAAATCTTTAACTTGTTAGATAAGGATGGACAAATAATAGTGCCTGCTGGTGCTAAAGTGCCTCCTTTAGAACAAAGAAAGAAAAGAGGTTTTTGTAAGTACCATAATTTCTTGGGTCATAAGACTTCTCAATATTTTCTTTTCAGGGATCTGGTGCAAAACGCCATTCAGGAAGGAAGGCTGAAGTTTGGAGACAAGGGGAAGTCTCAAATGAGTATTGATTCTGACCCATTGTAAGCTGTAGAAGCTAACTACGCAGAACCTGAAGAAGTTCAGATGGTCGAGGCCATTGAAGAGTCTTCAGTCAACATGGTGGAACTCACTGAGAAATTCGCCACCAAACTTGAGACGGATGAGGTGATTGACGGCTGTAACTCAAAATCAAAGAATCAAGAAAAAAACTGATGGTCATAACTTGATGCTGGTAACCAGAAGACTGCTGACGAATTCGTTCAGTTCGACAAAACTGCTAAAGAATCAGATGTGGCAGAAAAAGAATTGGGACGAAACGCTGCTGAAGGCATTGATATGGTTGAAGCTGGCAAAGAATCTGATGCTAGTACTGACAGTGTCAGCACCAATGAAGCGTTAGGTAGAAAATTTCCTAGGGACCAAGTGATCAAAGAATTGGAGAATAACATGCTGTTGGTGGGAGAAATGATTGAAATGGATGGTTGTCTACTAGAAAACTGGATATGCATGGTAGGAGAACAGTACTTCAACACCTCCCCCGATGTTGAGAGGTTTAATGCTGAAGATTCAAGTTAGATCGAAGAATCCAAGGATTTTGAAAACCTGGGAGTTCACTTGTCTAAGATGAAGCTCGAAGATAAGGTTGACGTCAACATGGTTGAGATCACCAATCAAAAGGTCGAAGAGATGGGTGAAGCAGAAGAACCTAACTAAGTGGTGTACCCCATGTAGGAGGAAACCATTGTTGACTTTCTCCATCGTTGCCAGAAGAATGAATCAGGAGTAATGCTATGCCCCAGGTACAACGCCATTTTTGATGAGAAAGCTACTCACGACTTAGAAGAAGTCAAAAAGACTAGTGGAAACTAGAGGCAAAAAAAGAATCAGGGCCCAAGAAATCTTGATTCCAGAAACCCCTCGATGGGGATAAAGACTCCAGCTAAACCCAACACATTTAAGCCAGCTGGAAACCTGCCAACAGGAAACTGGATTAAACCTGTCGAAGGACAAGGGCGGAGGAAACGGAAAAAGTTTGACGTGGAAAGGGGTTCCTCATTCGAGTATCTAAGAGAGAATCATACCACTAACAAATCAGCGTACATCTCTCAGAATTACAAAGGAAAAAACCCTATGACTAGGTCTTAATGGCGAAGGGAACAACGTAGGCGAAAGACCATTAGGGAAGCGCAGGGACCAAAAAAGGGGGAGTCAAGTAATAACATTGGCAATCAAGGTGGAAACACTGAGAGGATGCCTATAAGACGAAAGTTATTTAATGATCGAAAGAACCAGCCAGTCAGAAACGTTGAAAACAATGAAGATATGACGGATAACTTTGATAGTGAATCAGCAGCCTCCTTGGACATCTTAGTAAATGTCGTATCTGTCATGCCTAGAGAGTTCAGCCAGGTCACAGAGGTAGAAGATTTGAATCAAAATACTGAGATGGAAATGCTGGCACACAAGCCTGTGTGCTATTATATTATGAATAATGGGTGCGTAGAGGAGCAAAATGCTTTCTTAGAACGCCCTACAGAGGCTATGAAGGGTCACTTGAAGCCTCTTTATGTCACTGGGAAGGTGGAGAACGTCCCTATCAACAAAATACTAGTGGATTGTGGCGAAACGGTGAATTTGATGCCCCGTTTCCTACTAGGTAAGATTGGAAAGTGTGACGAAGATACCAAGCCTCATAACATGGTTCTGTCGAACTACGAGGGAAAAGTGGGCTCCATATTGGGAGTGATCTAGGTGGATCTTACAGTGGGAACGGTCACTAGACCCACAGTGTTCATGGTTGTTGAAACCAAAGCTAATTGTAATTTGCTCTTGAGAAGAGAATGGATTCATGGCGTAGGCGCTGTACCTTCGTCAATGCACCAAAGAATTACCATTTGGAGGCCAGATGGTATAGTCGAGAACATTGAAGCTGATCAAGGGTACTTTAAGATCCCTGTCAGTTATGTTGATGGGAATCAATTTGATAAGCATCTGGCGAACATTGCTCCATGTCCTCCAGCAAAGTTTGAGTTCACTCCAAATGAAGCAACGTTCCATTCATTATACTTGCATCCTGTCGAACGTTTCAGATGGGACAGTGAGGTCCCAGGAGAGAGGCTACCGGGTTTTAAGGGGCCTCTAATAGAATCTACTGGATGGGGAAGCGAAGTCATTGACCATGACTGAGTTCGAAGCATTGAAGAAAATTTCGGCCTATGTGGCTGAAACGAAGTTACAAGCGGCTCTGGAAGCTGCTATTAATCACATGGCTGGTGAAGCCATTTCTGAAGTTCACCAAGAATGTCCCATGGAGGACTTCAATATAAAATCTCCAGATAAGATCCAAGATGGAGAGCAAATCCAAAGACTCGACGTCATTTATGAAGATGAGCCTTTGGGGTTTGAAAAAGATCCGCTAGCAAACAGTGTCAAGATGTTGGCACAAGATCATTTAGAAGAAATAGATCTTAGTGAGGGGTCAATCAAGAGGCCTACATACATTAGCGCCAATTTGAACCCCCAACTAAAGGTCGAAGTGGTTCAGTTATTGAAGGAATTCAAAGACTGCTTTGCCTGGGAACCGACGAGATGCCTGGTTTGAGCAGGGAGTTAGTCGAACATAGGTTGCCTATGACACCTGAGAAAAGACCAGTCAAGCAAGGTCCAAGACGGTTTGTGTAACACCCCCTTCAATACCCCCAAATAAACAAATAAATCACATAATAAAATTTCATCAGAGTAAATTTGAAACATGGTATAAAGAAGTATGCCACATCATGCACAACAAACATACAACACCTGCTCTATAAAAGACATGTAACAGTGGGGTAGCTCAACAGAGGAACTCAGTACTTACACCCACATCTCAATATTTAGAATTAAAGCGGAAAATCTAGACATTGAATCACTTAAAACATGTAATCATATAAACACATATCATTCAGTTCGTTTCACCACATCATTCATGTTTACATAAATTTTTACCATCAGATACATATACAAAATGCATCCCAAAAGAATACTATACAGTCCTAACTACCCAATGCTACATATCATAGCATAGCCGACCAAAAGAATGAAGCTATACTTCACAAAAGACCTCCATCAAAGCTAATCTGCAATGCCTCATAGGGCATTATAAAACAGCAGAAGGGTGAGAAATATTATCATAATTATCATAATAATCAATGCATGTAATTATATATATATATATATATATATATATATATATATATATATATATATATATATATATATATATATATATATATATATATATATATATATATATATATATATATATATATATATATATATATATATATATATATATATATATATATATATATATATATATATATATATATATATATATATATATATATATATATATATATATATATATATATATATATATATATAGACACACACACACACACACAAGCATAATATACACATATTTCACATTTCTCACCACAATTCATTCATAACTCATCATACATTTCACAACATGTATAAACACACATGAATAATCACAAAACATGTTTCATCATGCACATATCCATAGTTCTCAACTCAACAATCCATACATAAGCATATTTCATATAACAATGATATCCATGCTATGTGACCAAACACAACTTAATGCAACTCATGCCATGTGGTACCAACACTTGTTATCATTTTTCGGTTTTTACACTTAAACCGGGTCCACTCTTCTAGACCGATAACAACAAAAACCCGTCCTCTAAGCTTTCAAACCCACTCTTCTAGGCTTGGGACAAGTCACTAGTCTCCACGAAACTAGCAAGCATTGCCTCTTGACTAAATGATGCATATGCAATCAATAACCAAATGCACTTAAGACCGTTCTCACATCTTAATCTCATGCATTCTCAATAATTCATCACATAAGAATTATAACATGATTGCACACACAACACATTTCACATAATCAAAGTATTCATATTTTAAATCATCATCACCATATTATCAAGCAATGCACACATATTCACCAATATATTCTCATGCATTATTCACATACAATTACAAGCAATGCACACATATTCACAATATGTTCTCATGCATTATTCACATACAATTACAAGCAATGCACACATATTCACAATATGTTCTCATGCATTATTAATAACATCGTTCCAACGACAACGAACTCAATCACAATCATCATGCACTTTTAATCAATTTAAACAATGCATATATTTATCAAAAGACCATATTTCATAATCGATTCCATAATCTAGGATTCACGTCATACGACTACCCATAACATATCACACCATAGTACACAACTATTTATTCTGATAAGGATTGAACACAATCGAACCAAACAATCAACATCGGATGGAATCTCAAGGAAAATGAAATGCTGTCACGCTCGCCTATCGAGTCCCTAGCAAATACTCGCTATCTGTTCGCCTTGCGAACAAGCTCACGAAGGAAAATAGAAGCTACTGACTTCGTTCGCCACCTACTCGCTGCAGCGAGGCCCTAGCGAATCCTTCGCTACCCCATTCACTACCTGCGAACCACATCGAATACATTATGTCCAAGTCTGGGACCTCTCACTAACTTGCTCGCCTAGCGAGTTGCTAGCGAACACTCGTGACCTGTTCGCCTAGCGAAGGTGCTAGCAAACGTCTGCGATCTCAGAAACCCTCACTGTCATCAATCCTCAACTTTTCACAAAATCAACTGATTCTCACAAAACCAGTTCCTATAGTCTTAGTCTAGCATTCCTCGACTAAACTACACACTTTGTTCTCGATTCCAACCGTTAAAACCTTGATTCTACCGATTAAACTCATTGATGCCCTAGAATGAAAAAGGGAGAAAACATCCAAACAATCCAAACCAATCATACATAATCATAGACATTGATAGAATAACAACGTTTTACACCCTTACCTTGATTAAATCGGAAGCTAGGAGTTGTTCTTGATGATTCCAAGCTTTTCCTTCTTCTCCTTCTCTTTTCTCCTCTTCCTTTTTCTTTCTCTTCTTTCCACTTATGTTTCTATCTTTTCCACTTCTTTCCACTTTCCTTACATTCCTTCCATAAATTCTCCTCTCAAATATTTACCAATAATTCCAATAATTAAAATCATCCAAATAAATCAATTATTTAATACGAATAATTAATTATTGAAAAATTGGGTTGTTACAACCCTCCCCCACTTCAGGAATTTTCGTCCTCGAAAATGTTACCTGATTCAAACAGCTCGGGATAAGACTCCCTCATCGGACTCTCAAGTTCCCAAGTCACATTTCCACCAGCCGGTCCTCCCCAAGCGACCTTCACCAAAGCAATCTCTTTACCTCGAAGTTGCTTCAACTCTCGATCCTCTATCCGCATAGGTGATGTCTCCACAGTCAGGTTATCTCTCACCTGCACATCATCTACTTGGACAACATGAGACGAATCCGCAATGTATTTTCTCAACTGAGATACATGGAACACGTCGTGAAGATTAGCAAGCGACGACGGTAAAGTGAAACGATAGGCTACCTCCCCTATCTTCTGCAAAATCTGATAAGGACCAATAAAACGCGGCGTCAACTTACGCGACTTCAATGCCCTACCAACAACAGTCATTGGAGTGACTCGAAGAAACACATGATCTCCCTCTTGAAATTCAAGTGTTTTTCTTCTCTTGTCATGATAACTCTTCTAGCGGCTCTGAGAAATCCTCATCTTCTCTTGAATCATCTTAATCTTATCGGTAGTCTTCTGGACTATCTCGGGTCCAACCACAGAACTCTCTCCAGATTCATACCAACATAATGGCATTCTACACCATCTACCATACAATGCTTCAAACGGTGCCATACCAATACTCGAATTAAAACTGTTGTTGTAAGTAAATTCAATCAATGGTAAGTAGCTATCCCAAGCTCCTCCCTTCTCCAACACACAAGCTCTCAAAAGATCCTCAAGTGACTGGATCGTTCTCTCAGTCTGACCATCGGTCTGCGGATGATAAGCTGAACTCAAACGCAACTTCCAAAGCACTTTGCAAACTCTCCCAAAATCTTGAAGTAAACCTCAGATCTCTATCTGACACAATGCTAGACGAAATACCATGCAAACTGACAATCCTCTCAATGTACAACTTTGCCAATCTCTCTAATGGGTAATCCATTTGCATAGGAATAAAGTGAGCAGATTTGGTCAATCTATCCACAATAACCCAAATAGCTTCAAAATTACTCAGCGTCCTTGGTAAACCAGATACAAAATCCATAGAAATGCTATCCTATTTCCACTATGGAATAAACAACGGTTTCATCAAACCCAACGGTTTTTGATGCTCAATCTTTGACTTCTGACAAGTCAAACAAGAATACACAAACTCGGCAATATCCTTCTTCATACGAGGCCACCAAAACACTTTCCTCAAATCTTGATACATCTTAGTAGCACCCGGATGAATACTCAATCCACTACGATGCCCTTCTTCAAGAATGCTCTTTTTCAGCTCAACAACATCAAGAACACAAACTCTATCATGACAACTCATGATACCATTCTCATCAATCTGAAAACCACCACCTTGACCTTGATTGATCAAAGTCAACCGATCAACTAAACTCAAATCAGATTTCTGTCCTTCTCGAATCTCGTCCAGAATACCACTAGTAAGCTTTAACATACCCAGCTTAACTCCGTAAAAAGTCTTTTCACACACCAAACTCAAATCGCGAAATTGCTCAATCAATTCCAACTCTTTCACCATCATCATCGACATATGCAACGATTTCCTACTCAATGCATCAGCTACCACATTTGCTTTACCCGGATGGTAATTCAAACCAAAATCATAATCTTTTAGAAGTTCCAACCATCTCCTCTGCCTTGCATTCAATTCTTTCTGATCAAAGAGATACTTCAAACTCTTATGATCACTAAACACCTCAAATCTCGAACCAAACAAATAATGCCTCCAAAGTTTTAACACAAATACAACGGCGGCAAACTCTAGGTCATGCGTCGGATAATTCTTCTCATGCACTTTGAGTTGCCTCGAAGCATAAGCTACAACTTGTTTTTTTTTGCATCAACACACCTCCTAAACCCATCAAAGAAGCATCACAATACACAACAAACGGTTCTGTCGAATTTGGCAAAATCAAAACAGGAGCTGTTGTCAATCTTCGCTTAAGCTCTTGAAAACTTCCCTCACACTTCGCATCCCAAACAAAAGCTTGAATTTTCCTAGTAAACTGCGTCAATGGAAATGATAACTTGGCAAATCCTTCAATGAATTTCCGATAATATCCCGCCAAACCAAGAAAACTTCTAATCTCAAAAACTGATTTCGGAGTCTCCCATTGCGATACCGCTTCAACCTTCGACGAATCAACTGCAATACCTCTACTCGAAATCACATGACCAAGGAAACTCATTTCCTTCAACCAAAATTCACACAGAAAGTTTAGCGTATAACTGCTTCCCTTTCAATACAGATAACACAATCCTCAGATGCTCGGCATGTTCTTCTTCACTCTTCGAATAAATCAAAATATCATCAATGAACACAACCACAAACTTGTCCAAATAAGGATGGAAAATCCTATTCATGTACTCCATAAATACACATGGTGCATTAGTCACACCAAATGGCATCACAGAATACTCATAGTGTCCATACCTCGTTCTAAAAGCAATTTTCTGAATATCCTCAGCCTTCACACGAATCTGATGATACCCAGATCTCAGATCTATCTTACTGAACACACTCGCACCAACCAACTGATCAATAAAATCATCAATCCTCGGAAGTGGATACTTATTCTTGATAGTCACCTTGTTCAATTGTCTGTAATCCACACAGAGTCTCATAGAACCTTCTGTCTTCTTAACAAACAACACTGGTGCATCCCATGGTGACACACTCGGACGAATAAACCTCTTCTCAAGTAGATCTTCAAGTTGACTCTTCAACTCCTTCAATTCCGATGCGGACATACGATATGGAGCCATCGATATCGGACTAGTTCCAGGAATTAAGTCGATCACAAACTCCATTTCTCATTCCGGCGGTAAATCTATTATCTCCTCAGGAAAAACTTTCGGAAAATCATGGACAATTGGTAAAGCATCAATTGTTCCACTTTCACCAATGCTCACCATTTCCATTAACAAAAATACCTTAGCACCATCTTGCAGAGATTCCTTCACTTGCTTAGCAGTCATAAATAAATCTCTTTCATCATCAGGTTCAGGAAAAATAACCGTTTTGTCAAAACAGTTAATATAGACACGATTGAATTCCAACCAATTCATCCCAAGAATAACATCAAGTTGATCTAAGTGAAGACACACTAAATCAACTCCAAAGTCTTTACCAAAAATACTCAACGGACAATTCAAACACACATACGGGGTAGTTACCGAACCCATAGCAGGAGTATCAATAACCATACCTCCACTCATAACAGACAACTCAAGGCTTAATCTCTTAACACAATCAAAGGAAATAAAAGAATGTGTAGCTCCAGTATCAATTATAGAGATCAAAGGTATACCATTAATGAAGCACGTACCTCAGATCAATCGATCTTCACTAGCAGTCTCCGATCCTGATAGAGCAAACACTTTCCCATTCCCTTGAGTCTTCTCCGGCTTGTCATACTTGGTACTAATGTGCCCTTGCTCACCACAGTTGTAACAAGTCACGTTCGCACCGCTTCTGCACTCAAGAGCTTTATGGCCTGGCTTCCCACACTTGAAACACTTCACCCTAACACTCTTGCACTCAGGAGCACGATTTCCCACTTCACCGCAATTATAACATCTTACCAGGGTGGAAGCTCCTCCCCCACTCGGCTTCTTGCCGTAACCAGTTTTCTGTTTCCCCTTATCTGCAGGAGTCACATACGACTTTCCTCTAAATTGACCTTTTCCTTTCTTATCACTTAAACTTTTGTAGTGGCTAGGCCGAGCCCTACTGTCTTCATCATAAATTCTACTCTTGTTCACCAACTCCGAAAATCGCCCAATTTCCTGATAACCAACAACTTGCTTAATTTCCGGCCTCAGACCATTCACAAACTTAAGACACTTGGACCTCTCTGCATTAGTAGTGTTATAATGAGGACAAAACTTAATCAATTCCTCAAATCTTGCGGCATACTCGGCCACAGTTGAGTTACCCTACTTCAGCTCAAGGAATTCGATCTCCTTCTTACCACGCACATCTTCTGGAAAATACTTCTCCAGAAATGCCTCTCTAAAAACATCCCAAGTAACCACAATATCATCCTTTTCAAACCTTTGGCGAGTATTACCCCACCATTCCTAGGCTTCCTCTTCAAGCATATGAGTGCCAAACTGCACCCTCTGCGCATCTGAACAATTCATGACTCGAAAGATCTTCTCAATTGCTTTCAGCCATACTTGTGCTTTTTCAGGTTCATGGGTTCCCTTGAAAATCGGTGGATTATTCCTTTGGAACCTCCCCAAAGCACGAAACTCATCATCAGCGTTATTTCCAACGTTTACATTGGCTTGAGGATTCTGCCCAATCGCTCCAGCCAACCTCGTTAACGCCTCAGCAATCGGTTCATCATTCCTGCCTGCAACCATTGTTCTTGATTCCCACAACAAATCCTCGTCAGAACAACCATATGGATAGTGCTACACACACATACCAAATGCATAAGGGAATGAACACGTCAACAACTTGGTCAACAAACCGATCTGCTCTGATACCACTTAATGTAACACCCCCTTCTATACCCCCAAATAAACAAATAAATCACATAATACAATTTCATTAGAGTAAATTTAAAATATGGTATAAAGAAGTATGCCACATCATGCACAACAAACATACAACACCTGCTCTATAAAAGACATGTAACAGTGGGGTAGCTCAACAGAGGAACTCATCCTTACACCCACATTGCAATATTTAGAATTAAAGCGGAAAATCTAGACATTGAATCACTTAAAACATGTAATCATATAAATACATATCATTCAGTTTGATTCATCACATCATTCATGTTTACATAAACATTTACCATAAGATACATATACAAAATGTATCCCAAAAGAATACTATACAATCCTAACTACCCGGTGCAACATATCAGAGCATAACCGACCAAAAGAATGAAGCTATACTTCACAAAAGACCTCCATCAAAGCTAATCTGCAATGTCTCATAGGGCATTATAAAACAGCAGAAGGGTGAGAAATATTATCGTAATAATCAATGAATATAATTATATATATATACACAAGCATAATATACACATATTTCACATTTCTCACCACAATTCATTCATAACTCATCATACATTTCACAACATGTATAAACATACATGGATAATCACAAAACATGTTTCATCATGCACATATCCATAGTTCTCAACTCAACAATCACAACACAAGCATATTTCATATAACAATGATATCCATGCTATGTGACCCAACACAACTCAATGCAACCCATGCCATGTGGTACCAACACTTATTATCATTTTTCAGTTTTTACACTTAAACCGGGTCCACTCTTCTAGACCGATAACAACAAAAGCCCGTCCTCTAAGCTTTCAAAACCACTCTTCTAGGCTTGGTACAAGCCACTAGTCTCCACGAAACTAGCAAGCAATGCCTCTTGACTAAATGATGCATATGCAATCAATAACCAAATGCATTTAAGACCATTCTTGCATCTTAATCTCATGCATTCTCAATAATTCATCACATAAGAATTATAACATGATTGCACACACAACATATTTCACATAATCAAAGTATTCATACCTTAAATCATCATCACTATATTTTCAAGCAATGCACACATATTCACCAATATGTTCTCATGCATTATTCACATACAATTACAAGCAATGCACACATATTCACAATATGTTCTCATGCATTATTCACATACAATTACAAGCAATGCACACATATTCACAATATTTTCTCATGCATTATTAATAACATCGTGCCAACGGCAACGAACTCAATCACAATCATCATGCACTTTTAATCAATTTAAACAATGCATATATTTGTCAAAAGACCATATTTCATAATCGATTCCACAATCTAGGATTCACGCCATACAGCTACACACAACATATCACACCATAGTACCTAACTATTCATTCCGATAAGGATCGAACCAAACAATCAACATCGGATGGAATCACAAGGAAAATGAAATGTTGTCACGCTCGCTGGCTTGCTCGCCTAGCGAGTCCCTTGCGAATACTCGTTATCTATTCGCCTAGCGAACAAGCTCGCGAAGGCAAACAGAAGCTACTGACTTCATTCGCCACCTACTCGCTGCAGCGAGGCCCTAGCGAATCCTTCGCTACCCCATTCGCTACCAGCGAACCACATCGAATACATTCTGTCCAAGTCTGGGACCTCTCGCTAACTTGCTCGCCTAGCGAGTTGCTAGCGAACACTCGCGACCTGTTCGCCTAGCGAAGGTGCTAGCGAACATCTGCAAACTCAGAAACCCTCATTGTCATCAATCCTCAACTCTTCACAAAATCAACCGATTCTCACCAAACTAGTTCCTATAGTCTTAGTCTAACATTCCTCGACTAAACTACACACTTTGTTCTCGATTCCAATCGTTAAAACCTTGATTCTACCGATTAAACTCATTTATGCCCTAGAATGAAAAATGGAGAAAACATCCAAACAATCCAAACCAATCATACATAATCATAGACATTGATAGAATAACAACGTTTCACACCCTTACCTTGATTAAATCGGAAGCTAGGAGTTGTTCTTGATGATTCCAAGCTTTTCCTTCTTCTCCTT
This sequence comes from Lathyrus sativus, assembly GCA_963859935.3. NCBI lineage: Eukaryota > Viridiplantae > Streptophyta > Magnoliopsida > Fabales > Fabaceae > Lathyrus > Lathyrus sativus. The sequence goes on from OZ012736.1 coordinate 392,450,230, forward strand.
CTCTTTTCTCCTCTTCCTCTTTCTTTCTCTTCTTTCCACTTATGTTTCTATCTTTTCCTCTTCTTTCCACTTTCCTTATATTCCTTCCATAAATTCTCCTCTCAAATATCTATCAATAATTCCAATAGTTAAAATCATCCAAATAAATCAATTATTTAATACGAATAATTAATTATTGAAAAATTGGGCTGTTACAGTTTGCACCAGAAATACTGTCAAAGATTAAAGAGGTGGTCGAAAGACTTCTTCATTGCAAATTCATTCGCACAATAAGATATGTCGAATGGTTAGCTAATATAGTGCTTGTTATTAAAAAGAATGGTTCATTAAGAGTTTGTATAGATTTTAGAGATTTGAATGTTGCAATTCCTAAAGCCGAATATTCAATGCCAGTAGCAAAAATGTTAGTAGATTCTGCTGCAGGACATGAATATCTTAGCATGTTAGATGGATATTCTGGTTATAACCAAATATTCATTGCTGAGGAAGATGTTCCTAAAACTACTTTTAGATGTCCTGGGGCTTTATGCACATACGAATGGGTTGTGATGCCCTTTGGTCTTAAAAATGCTGGTGCCACTTACCAAAGAGCAATGAATTCTATTTTCCATGATTTTATAGACACTTTCATGCAAATTTACATTGATGATATTGTTATAAAATCTATTTCTGGGAAGGATCACATTGAACATCTTCGACACTCATTCTTAAGTATGAGAAAGTTTGGTCTCAAAATGAATCCTCTTAAATGTGCTTTTTGTGTACAGGTGTCGCTTACGCTAAAATAAGGTGCCGGCATAACAGAAGAGTCGCCACCTTTCGTTATTTATCCCTCAGAGCGGGAAAGGAAACGATCGGAAAAACCTAACGAAAAAGGGTAAGACAAGGTCGTCGTAACCATTGTCTGGGTTCGGGAGTCGGTTACGCAAGGGGAAGGTATTAGCACCCCTCACGTCCATCGTACTCAACGGGATCCACGCTTGTTGTGTTTACTGGACGGGTTGGTTGTATCTATCTACCTATCAAGGCTGGCTTAAACAGAAAAGAAAAATGACTCGGCAAAGCGTCACACTTTATGCCTACGTATTCTCATCAGAGAACGAGAAATCAGAGTCAACATAGTTCGACCTACGACGGATTAAGGGGAAGGTAGCTCGCCAATACATCAGTATTGTTCCTACGTACTCTCAACAGGTATGAGAGATCAGAGCTTACGTAGTTCGGGACACTACGAATTATTTTCTGTCTTTTACGAAAGAAGTGTTTTTATTGGTTTGAAATTTCAATCGCACTAGAGACTATGACCTGAGAGTGAATGCGTCGCATGTCACCCAAAGGGTACCATACTAAACATCTAGACTGTGGAAAAGAAACTCTCCCACCATCCTTTCTCAGATAGCTTAAGGCTCATAACGTACGAAAGAAATCATTCCTGATTACTGTATCTTAAACTGTTTTGAGATGAGAAGAGAGTAGGCCCAACTAGGAGGGAGACTATCAAGTCCTACTGTTGTCATGCCAAGGATTCATCCTATGGTTGAGGTTTGAATAGGGAGCTCCTAGAAGTTATCATGCATAGGTTTCAACCTAAAGTTCTATCATCAATTCCTTATCAAAGGAAATGAGAGCCCTAAGGGATCATGTCAATGATGCACAGAAACAGATAAAGCATCAGCTCAAACTGTAAAATGCATGCAATGCAAGTGAGGGAGGAAATGTGTGTGGGGCTTCAGCCTCCACAAGCTCATCTCGACCTCAAGCCAGAATGAATAATAGTAATCATACTGAAATAAAAAACATGCTATCAAGCAAAATACAGTAAACTGCAATCATACAGAAGAAAATAAAATCATGCTATCAAGCAAACAAACCACATGGGCAAGGGAGTAGGGCTCTACCGAATACCCGCAAGCAAAGCCATACAGTAACAATACAAGCAGAGGGAGCAACTCAACCTCTAGTGCAATCATGCTCCTAGATTAAAGTTTAGTCTAAATATGAATTTATTCTAATGCATCAAGCAAGTCAAACAAAACACATCAATACAACAAAGAAAAAGATAAGAAAGCAGATCAACTCCTCTCTCAACTCCAAGCTTCATCTCTTCTAACAACAACTCAGTCTTCAGATTTCCATCACTCTTGACAAATATCAATTTGTGCTCTTCCAGGTTTCAACCCTTCAACATAAGTCTCAACTTATCTTCTCCTTTAAGCCTCAGCTCTTCAGAGTCAATCTCAATTGAATCCTCTTCCTAAGTACCAACTTAGTCTTCAAGATCTCAAGCTCTCTCTGCTTTACCAGTCTCAACTTGGCCTTCTCTTCCTGCAAGCTTCAGCTTCTCAGAGTAATATTCCATCACTTATAAGTATCAACTTCATCCTTCAACCTTTAAGCCTCAGCTCTTCATTCAGTCTTTACTGGATCTTCCTTGGGTCTTCAAGTATCAACTTGATCTTGTTGCTCTTCAAGCTTCAGCTGGAATGGCAATGCTCAAGGACTCATCCTCCTCCACATTCTTCAATGAAGTCTTCATCTTCACACTCACTCTCAACATCTCTCAAGATATTCAAACCAGAGGAAATCACTTAACTGGATAAGCTGGGGTGTTAAACTGCTTACTGACCATCAAAGGTGACCTATAAGGGTTTAACATCAAAGGACTGGTTCCCTCAAAAGTTCTACTTCCTAGGTACCATCACTTATCCCTCCAAAGGAGAGAGGTGAATACCATGGAAGGACTTTGAATCATAGGGAGGAGTGGAGGTGAAAGATACCATCCATGTTTAAGAAAGAAGTTAACTAGGTCTAAACTCTTCCTAATTCCTAACCCTAAAACAACAACAAAACAAATAAGATTCTCAAGCTCTCAAGCTCCTTCTTTAATCTCCAAGTCTTCTACTATGCTCCTCAATGCTCCTCAAAGCAAGACCAAGCTCTCCAAGCCCACAAAGCAAAGCAAACAAAAATACAAGCCCACAAGGGCAACACAAACAATCACCAACTACAAAAATCACTTAAAAATAGTATACTACTATATTAAAACCTAATATAATTTCTAGGGGATCCTATATACCTACCCTTAATACCCTATATGTCCCAATATCTATCTTGACCTAGAAACCCAAAATTCTAGTGTTATTGTGGACCTATGTTAAGGATTGACCTAATTCTACACAACCTAAAGTCATCTAAGAAAAACTAATCAAAAATTCATCACAAAATTATGGAATAAATCTAGAGGGGAGCTAAAGTCCTAATCTAACTATCCTAAAAAGAATGGCCTAAAAATATGAAGGGAACTAGCTAAACAAAATTCTACAAATTCATGCATCAACATAAAAGAATTACAAAGCTATTAAAAGAGAAAATACACAAAAATATTAAAAATGCATGAAATGCAAATATTTTTATTTAATAATTTTCTAGACATGATCATGAAATGGGAGAAAAAATCCCCATACAAAAATCATTAATTTTCTATTTATTATGATTTTTCAAAGATTAACATAAAATGGAAGAAAATGAAATTAAAATGAGAAAACCTAGGTGCAGATAACAATGCCAGATAGTTCATTTCATGAATGGGCTCAAAATGGGGGTGGGGATAGTGAGGCGCGCTAGGCCCAACCATTTAATCAGAAATTAAATCAAAAACATAAAGAAAAATGAAAAAGCAACGGTGTGAAAAGTAATGAAAATCAGTACAAAAACCAATGGGCCATGAAAGTGGGGTGTAATTAGCAGTCCAGCCCAAATCCCTTTTAATGAAACGATGCATTTCAGGGTCTTCATATTTTCCCTCTTCAAGCAAGATTGAACCTCAGCCCTTGGATCTTGGTCTTAGTCAAGGGGTCTAACATGATCAGATGGCCACGCCTTCTTCTTCTACCTCCAGCTAGGGTTCTAACTGAAACATCCATGGAAGCAGAGCTTCAAGTTCCATCTTCATCAAACTCGAACCTTATCAATTCTCCATGAAAAATTGAAATTCAAAACCCTAACCTGCCCAGAATTTCATGCTGAATCTAACCATGGCCTTGAAATCAATTGAAACATCCTAAATCTCCAAACCCGATCCAAGCTCAAAGATATGCTCAAACATCCACTTCAACAATTCTTGCAATTAACTACCTCAGATTAATCACCAACTCACACTGATTGATTCTTGACATCTAATTCATTTTATATCTCACCATAACTCGAGTTCTTGGTCCAAACAAAAATGGTGACACCAACTGAAACCTCACCAATTGCTCTCAAACTGTTCAGAATCCATCTCTTATTGGTCTCTAACAGTTCTAACCTAACCATTCTTTCTAATCATGCCTAAATCATGGTGTAGAAGAAAAGTTACTAACCTGTTGAATCTTGATTGACAGATGGTGTAAACCTTCACTGCAAGCCTTCAAACTCTTCAGAATCGATCCTTGAATGATGATATTGCTACTGTTTGCAAAAGATTTGATGGAGAATGCTTGAATCTCAGAATTCGATGGTGACTTGCAATCTTGAAAATCTAAATGCCAATTCTTCAAATCTCCATGGTTTTGCTCTCAAATTGATCTGCACAGCTTCACTATGATTAGAGGAATGTGTTTAGATTGAAAGAATGGATGGAATTGAATCAGAATGTGGATTTTGCTTTCAACTTGCAATGGAAGCAAGTGAAATGGCCAACTCTCTCTTCTCTCAAATCTTACACCAACCTTGCATCTGAGCAAGTTCTATAGGTTATATAGAGTGGTTTAGAATCATCTAGAACCATCTGGAACCATCCCATGAGAAATTGGGATTCTCATGTCATGAGTTTATGAATTCATTCATATCATGTATCATCTCATGCCATAGCCCTTGCAACAACCAATTCTGGCTTGAAATTATCCTTATATGAGATATAGGATGTGTTAAAACCCTTAACTAACTTGTACATTGAGTTTTCTTAAGTTTTGCATAATGACCTCTCTAGGCCTCATGATGGCTTTCAAGACATCTCATAAGCTCTCTCAAAGCTTCAAGTCCATCCTCATAGCCTCAGAATCATCTGAGGGGCTCCCACAACTCTCAAGTTATGAGGCATACACCCTTGGTTTCAACCAATCTTTCTGAGGATCTCTTGAGTTCTCTGACAAAGGTATCAACCTTTGAACACTTGAACAACCTTCTTGGCTAGCTTCCAAGTCTTGATTGGTACTCATACCTCTAGATGAACACAAGCTAGGTACATAAATGTTGGTCAAATTTTGGGGTGTAACAACAGGCCAGAGATTTTCTAGGCTTTGTGGTCCACAAGAAAGGGAATGAAATAAATCAGAATAAAACCAAAGCTATAATGGAAGCGAAAGCGCCATCAACCAAGAAGGAATTGCAATCATTATTGGGAAAAATTAACTTCTTAAGGAGATTTATCTCCAACTTAAGTGGCAAGACGCAAGCTTTTTTGCCATTGCTTCGTTTCAACAAAGATGGTTTCGATTGGGGGCAGTTACAACAGGAAGCCTTCGACAAGCTCAAGGATTACCTAAGTCACCCACCAATCATTTCACCACCTTGTAGAAATAAAAGTATGAGATTGTATATAGCTGCATCTGATAAAACTTTAGGGAGCATGTTGGCTCAAGAAGATGAGAATGGAGTCGAAAGAGCCATTTATCATATTAATAGAGTTTTAGATGACGTCGAGACTAGGTATAACATGATTGAAAAGTTATGTTTATGCTTGTATTTCTCTTGTACCAAATTAAAGCAATATATAAAGCCAGTTGAGGTGTATGTTTCGTCTCACTTTGATGTATAAAACACATGTTGTCTAAACCTATTTTGCACTGTCGAATTTGCAAATGGGCATTAGCATTAACAGAATATGCATTAACATATCAACCTTTAAAGGCTATGAAAGGGCAAATAGTGGCAAACTTCATAGTCGACCATTCTGTCAATGAAACGGATTTGAATTATGTCGAATTAAAATCCTGGAAGTTATACTTTGATGGGTCAAGCCATAGAAATGGAACAGGAGTGGGCATACTGATTATTTCTCCTGAGCAAATTCCAACAAAATTTAAATTCAGCATTGATGGGCCTTGCTCTAATAATGAGGCTGAATATGAGGCACTGATTGTTGGCCTTGAAATTTTATTAGAATTGGGGGCAACTAGAGTCGAAATAATGGGAGACTCAGAGTTGGTGGTGAAGCAAATCACAAAGGAATACAAATGTGTTAAAGAGAATCTCATTATGTACTTTGCGATAACAAATTGGCTATTAAAGAAATTTGAAGAAGTGGCCATCCAACACATACCAAGAATAGAGAATCAGATTGCTAATGACTTAGCCCAAATTGCTTCTGGATATAAGGTGTCAAAGGAGAACCTTCAAGAAGTGATTGAAGCAAGAGGAAAAGTGATAGCTGTTGGATTATGCCCATCAGATTTGGAGACAACTAAGCTTGGGTACCTGAATGGCGAAAATTTTGAAATTTTTGCCATAGACGGTCTAACAAATAAGGATTGGAGAAAGCCGATAGTCGAATATCTGCAAAACCCAACTGCTTCGACAGAGCAAAGAGTCAGGTACCAAGCCCTAAGTTACGTGCTAATGGGAAATGAATTGTTCAAGAAGACCCCTGAGGGAGTCTTGTTGAAATGCCTTAGTGAAACGTAGGCATATTTAGCACTTTCAACAGTTCATAGTGGGGCCTGTGGAGCACACCAAGCTAGCCATAAAATGAAGTGGTTATTGTTTCGACAAGGCATGTATTGGCCTACTATGCTGAAAGATTGCATAGAGTTCGCCAAGGGTTTCCAAGAATGTCAGGTCCACACTGGCATACAACACATCCCCGTAAGTTAATTACATTCTATAATGAAACCATGGCCTTTTAGAGGATGGGTTGTGGATATAGTGGGAGAGATTCGACCAACATCGTCAAAAAACCAAAGATATATCTTGGTTGGTATTGACTACTTTACCAAATGGATTGAAGCAATACCATTAGTAAATGTAGGTCAGGAAGATGTTATTGAGTTCATCCAAAACCAATCATCTACACATTTGGTATTCCAGAAACAATTAAAACAGATCAAGGATCTGTTTTTACTGGTCGAAAGATGCAGGAACTTGCCAAAGAAATGGGTTTTAAACTCTTAACTTCCACGCCTTATTATGCTCAGGCGAATGGGCAAGTCGAAGCTGCCAATAAGGTAGTATTGGACTAATCAAGAGGCATGTGGGAAAGAAGCCTATAAATTGGCACAAGACGTTAGACCAAATCTTTTGGGTATGTCGAACGTCATCCAAGGAAGCTACTAATGCTACGCCATTTAGACTTACCTTTGGTCATGATGCAGTGTTGCCTGTTGAGATATGTTTGCAGTCTGTGATAATCCAAAGACATCATGAAATCCCTTCTCAATCTTATTAGGCAATGATGATGGATGAACTGGTAGATCTGGATGAAGAAAGGCTTAAGGCCTTGGAGCTATTAAGGAGACAAAAAAGAAGGGTCGAAGAATCCTACAATAAAAGGGTTAAATCCAAATCCTTTTTATATGGGGAGCTAGTGTGGAAAGTAATTCTGCCTATGGATCAAAGAGATAGAACTTTAGGCAAATGGTCTCCTAAATGGGAAGGCCCATTCCAAGTCATACAAGTATTCTCCAATGGGGCCTATGAAATTGAGGAATTAGACAAAGATAAAAGAATCTTGAAAGTAAATGGAAAATATTTAAAAAAGTATAGGCCTATCTTGTAAGAGATTCATATCAAAACTTAAATTTCATTAAAAAGGCGCAAAGGACAAAATAGGCCAACAAGGCTAACATGGCTATCCAGAAAGAAAAACAAAAATGAAATCAATACAACAGTTTCTGATGCAAATAAGGATCAATCAAAATCCTTCAAATAAATGGATTTGAGAAATTCCTTGTAATCCTCATCTGCCTCGTCGTCAGAAGGGCTGGTAGGAGGACATTTCTTGGGAATTTTGATTTTGGTTTCATTCTTCTTCGTACGAAAAGAGAATCCAGTTGAAGCCTCAGACTTGTGGACCTCTTTAACTTCCGTTGTTACTTCAAGTTTCTTGGAAGCCTTAGCCTGCTCTTGGATGACGGGTGCTCCTGAATTGGTATTCATGCTAGATTTTTTAGATGCCAAAATACGATTTAGAAGAGGAAAGGTTTTATAGAAGAAATACATGGCACATATTGACCATTTAAACGGTGGAAGTATAGGGATTGGTCTTGGGAGTCCGCCTAAATAGGCTATACTTTAAATGCCATAATGAGGCTAAAAGCCTATGTCGTTGGAGCATTAAATGAAACTAGAAAAAGGACTTTCTAGGAAAAGAAAAGGCCTTAAGTGCAAAGTGGATTTAGGCCATGAATAGAATACGTCATACATACACCATAAACATGCGTGTCAAAAAGATATGATATGGTGCAAATAATTAAGTTAAAAAAGCAAAATATTGTCATTACATAAGAGGGATCGAAAGCCACGAAGAAAATGATGATTACAAAACAGAGGTCGATAAGATATCAGAAGGCATCAGAAAGGAAGCTTCGACTTCAGCTGAGCAAAAGTACTCACGTGATGACCAAGGCGAGCCTCGCATAGAGATTTGTCGAGCCTGGTTGCGGCGAGCTCCTTTTCAAACTTTTGGGCTGCATCAATGAAGTCGATAGTACTCTTCATTTCTTGGCCCATATCAGGGTCGACAAAGCCTTGCAACTCAAGATTACGCTTTTCAGCGTTAGAAATCTTCATTTGGAGCTCCTTGAGTTGCTGCTTGCATATATCAATGTCCTTCTAGTTAGAAGTTATCTCTTCTTGATGTTGTTTGTGGGCAGCTTCCAACCGTTCAAACCTAGCCTCTGATTCTTGTGCACCAGTCCAGGCTGCACTTTCATGACCAGCTGTGGCCCAAATGGTCTTCACGAGAGAAGGGAATCGTTGAACCTCTGAAGATAAATCATCCACCAAAACCGTCAACTCTAGCAAAAAACCATGAACTTCTGGACTAAGAGTGGTGAGATCCAGTTTCTTGAGTTGATCTTTCAAAAAGAGACGGGTTGTGGGGTCTGAAGCCAGGACATTGTGGATATCGCCTATGAAGAATTTCTTCTTGATGGATTGGAGAATTGGACCAAAAAAGTCATCTAACGTTGGATGACTGGAAGGGGTCGAAGAGGTGGAAGCAAAACCACACTTTTTCCCAAGGATCCTCTTGGCATATTCCCCGGGGTTCGACCACTTAAGAACTGTCAAAGGATCTTCAGAAGTCACGATGGGAGCTAGATTTTTCTTCACCATAGGTGAAGTATGTTGAGGCTCAGGGCCAGTTTGGCCTTCTTCTTATTCCTCTTCTTCCTCTGCCACCTCTTCTTGTTCTTTAGTTTCTCTGTCTTCTTCCACCTCTTCTTCGACTCTCACTTCTTCGTTTCTATCGACAGTGGATAGATAAGTGTCGGAATTATGAGTGGGTTCAGGGGGCATGTCTGTTGGCTCTTCATGAATGGTTGTATTTGGGCTATCAGTCATTGGTGGGTCTGAAGGAATACTTGTTTGTTCGATAACCACCTTATCAGTAACCATAGGTTCAACCTGATTGAGGGGTGGGGGACTTGAAGAATTGTCTTCCTCAAAATTAGAACCATCAGCGTGAGCCTGCTGCGTGTGGTGTGTGCCAAAGGAGGGTTGTTTCCTGTAGAAGGTACAACAGGTTGGTTTACTTCACTTAAACCAGAGCCGAAATCAGAGGAGGGGTGATAAGTTGGATCACCTTGGCTATTAAGGGGATAAGTGACAGAATTGTCTGAAGCGAGAGGATAGTTAATGTTTGTATCATCCTGAAAACAAGCAAAAAAGAATAAGGCTAAGTAGGTGATTAACAAATGTACATGTGACCAAATGTTGGTACACATACCTGAGTTGGTGTGGCACCAGGGTTAGAATGGTCACCTCCATGGTCACCAAAAGTTGTCTTCAAGATAGCAATAGGAGGTTGTTTTTCCACACTGCTTGTAGCAGGTGTCGTCTCAAGAATTTTGGCCACCTTCGATAGAGGTGGGCCAGTGGGTCCAAATGCCTTTATAGGCTTCTTTCTCTTTTTTACAAGAATCTCCTCAAGAGATTCATCAGCATCTGAGGCAACAACAATAGGAGCGTCCTTCTTGCCTTTCTTGGAAGGAGTCGAAGGTTTTCGCCCAGCCTGAGAAAGTAAAAAAGAAACAATACAAGGGTGAGAAAAGAATCACATAGTAAGAAAATAGGCAAAAGATGTAAGATATACCTGTTCGACTTCTTGTTCCTTGCTACTTTGAGAGGTAGCAGCCCTAGTGGAAGGAAGTTTCCTAGGTACAGCTGGAAGACAAGAGATGAGTGCCAGTTAAATATTGAATGTTTAGCTGCATAATCATAGGTAAAGGGCATCAAACCTTCATATATGTCATATTCGACACGAACGTCCTGAATCCTTATATGAAGATGTCCTTTGAAACTGTCTAAAGTGTGCTTAGTCGGAACCACTCGTCGAGCCTTGGGTTGGGACTGTTGTCGAAGGAGTTTAGGATCCTCGCCATAGACAAACCAATCGGGAAATGGAGGGGCAAGTGCCACTCTAAAATCAGCAGTAGGCAGGCGAGGGAATTTTGTAGGAAAGAGTTTAAAAGCTACCTTATAACGTTTCTCACGAGGAACGTTGGAAGGAATTTTTAAGTGATTCAGTTTTTGCAGAAAGTTTCTTTTTAAAGCAGCATCCTCATGAATGATTCGACTAAGATCATCTGGTCGATAGACAGTTTCAAAGTATTTTTGAAAAGCTTGAATTTCTTGGATATGAGCGAGCTTACTTTTCTTCGTCTTGTCCTGCACATCAAGGAAAGTTTGGTCAAGTAGTAAAGAAAAAGTGGTCACATTAAGAAAATGTTCACTATAATGTTTGGACCACCAGTGGTGGAATGAAGAAGTGCATATAAAAGAAGACTCAAAGAACACAGGCGAAAGCACTCCTCTCTTCTTGCTCAAATCAACGAAGATGTCAACAATTGTTTCTTCGTCGAAGCTGGAAGTATGAAGGATGACTTGGCCCTTCTTTTCATATAAGCACCTAGGAAAACTCTGGATCAACCCAAATTAGCGAGAAACAAGGTTAGGTTGATATGCAATCAAGGCTGCTAAACCTCTTCCCAAGTTAAGTCTGTTGACAATGAACCTAGGAATTAAAAAAGGCTTCCCAAATAGCAACATATTCATCAGAAGTGGGAAATGGCCTTTTGAACCATACAGGGCCATACTTCCTTGCAGCAAAAGGAAGTAAACCCATGGCGCTTAACAAACATCAGGATGTAACTGGTGAATGCTCCCTTGGTGGTTTCACCATCATCGTTGGGAGTCAACTGGACCAGACGAGGTCCCTCGATGCTCCTCCCTACGATTTCAATAGAGGCTTCATTAACTAAGTCTTTCCTAGGAAGGCTAGATTCAAAAGTTGTGTTAAGCCACAACTGAAGCAGCCACAGAGGATCACTCAAAGATATAGAATCACGGGCCTCCATGCGCTTCAGTCGAGAAGCGACTTCACTCAGGGACTCATAAAGGTTTGCCAGAATAAGTTCACCCAAGCTGACACCTTTGTTATGATGAAGCTAGTTGGCAAGAGGCAAGTACTTTTTGGCAACCTGCAAAGATTTGTGCAAAACACGTATCTCGACAGCCATACGGTGAGAAACACTATATGCTCTTCATCAGATACACCGTCAGTAGTTTGGTCGAAGTGGTGTTTGATGAAGTGATTATACATGAGTTTTGAGTTAGAAAAATTGATATAGTCTTTAGCATTGACATCAGGCTGGTAGGAGACACCATCAAGGCGAAGGACGGTAATAGCGGCTATGTCAAAAAGAGTTGGGGTAACCGTCCCACATGGCAGGTGGAAAGTATAGTGGGTGCTATCCTAGAAGTATAAAGAGGCTGCCAGCAAGTTCAGACAATATGGTATGTTCATCTTCGATAGCATCAAAAGATCATAAATCCCTACGGATTTCCAATGGTCAACTTTAACTTCTCCATCTTCGCCATCCTAAAGTTAAAGTTCTTAAGGGAACTGAAGGCTCTCACTAGCCTTGTACCATCAGCGAGATAACCAAGGTTGAAATTTGGTAATGTAGATTCTTCAGTAGCAGTGGTGAGGAGTCTAGGGAAGCTTTTTTGCCCTAACGACCTTGTTCTCTGGTAAGATGGCATAAATTCACTCAGTCTCTTGTCCGAAGTTCCAACCTGAGCTAACGGACCCGAAAGCGCGTAACGTTTATCTGAAACAATTAAAGGAATCATTAACTGAGATTGATAGATGCTCCTTGCAGCTTCAGTGGTAGGTTCCAGTACACATTGGCGGTTCTCCACCAGTTGAGGGCCAGGAATGTTTGCAAAAGGAGGGATGGCTTATTTGAACTGATTAACTTGGCCTTTCTGGGTTTTCTTATCCTGAACGTTGGATTGAGAAAATGCCATTGTTGAAAGAAATGAAAGAAAATGGGTTTTTTTCTCTAAATTTGGGGGAAGAAAACTGAAGAAAGAGACAGAATGCTTGAGATTCTGGAAAGTGTAAAAAGTTCACGAAATGGTGAAGGAAGGTATTTATAGGCGTTTAGGAATCCTAAAGGTTTAAATCCATCGTTGAAGTTCATCAGATAGTGGGACACGTGTTTTGTTTTGAGTATGGTCGATCCTGCAATTTAGTCAATTTTACCCTAAATTGATAGACCAACGGTTGCTTACCAAATTCACAGTAAACACGTAGTTTCTTAGGCTTTCCTGGGCCAGGTTTGAACATGGGTGGCAGCACCATAGGATTAGATGTCCTAAGACTTTTTTTTTGCCCATGTAAGGGAGTGACCGCTTCAATATAACATTATAGATATGTGCTCTTGTAATAGTATTATAGATGCTTTGATTGGATGCATTTTATGGCAAAATATTGATGGATGAATGAATGTCATGACTGATGTTATGACATACATAATGAGGATTCAATAGGGTAAGTTTAAATAGCTAACAATCACTTAAGTTGGATGTCATGACTGAATGTTATGACATCAAGCGTATAACATCAGAGTGCGCAGGTATTAGTTTATGTTATTAGCTCAGGCTATACTTCAGGAAACATTTTAGGAAGCCTAGTTATCTTAAGCGACATATCAGACATTGCTTAGGATAACATGGAATGCCCCTGACTCAATTGGACGTGCGCAGCTTCATGAAGAGAGGTTTATCTTGGGTAAACCTAACCTATGTACGAAGGCCCAGTGACTGTATGCTGCCTATATATACAGAAGGAGCAATCCTAATTGAAGACAGTTCTTGATAGGGTTTCATAGAACATGTATTTGTGAGTGAAGAAGTCTGATTGTATCAGTTGTTCTTCACGTGTGTATTGTGTCTTAGGATACTTGTATGCCAAGCAATTGTTTGCTACATGATTGCTTTAGTTTAGTGCTTGTGAACGGTTTGTTCAGTGTGTCACTCTAAGCTTTTAAGCAAGAGAGTTGTGTCACTTGATCAAAGCTGTGAAGCAAGATCAAGGTGTGTTTTAAGTGTGTCTTCAAGTTTATTTGTAACTTTGAATTGGTTGATATCACTACTGTGATTGAGGGGGAGTGAGTGGGTAACTCTGGTCTAGTATTAGGCTGAAGTGTCATTGGGTAGGCCTTAAGTGAAGAGTGCAAACTGGTTGTTTGACTCTAAATTAATTCTACTAATAGTGAATTTCCTCCCTGGCTTGGTAGCCCCCAGATGTAGGTGCGGTTGGCAATGAACTGGGTAAACAATTACTTGTGTTATTTACTGTTTTCATTTACAGTTTATTATTAAGTTTAGTAGTCTCTGTTACAGTGGATGTCATAACATCCGTGATAACATCCATTGTTGGATACCTAGAATATCAATTGCCATCAGATCAGGCACCCTGCCTGTTATTTTCTGGGTGAGATCTAGGGAAGAAAAATTATAGTACTATGGGTAAGGATATAGGATTCACAAATAGACCACCAATTCTGGGTGGCTCTAATTATGACTACTTGAAACCTAGGATGATAGCCTTCTCTAGGTCCTTGGACAACAAGGCATGGAGAGCTGCAAACTCAGGATGGGAACATCCAGTGAAGACTGACAAGGATGGATTATCTGTGTTAATACCTGAGGAAGAATGGACCAAAGAACAAGAAGCCTTGGCTCTTGGGAATTCTAAGGCTTTGAATGCCTTATTTAATGGTATAGACAAGAACATATTCAGACTAGTGCATCATTGTGAACTGGCTAAAGAGGTTTGGGATACTCTCCAAACAACTCATGAGGGAACCTCGAAAGTCAAGATGTCAAGATTACAAATGCTAACCACCAAGTTGGAAAATCTGAGAATGAAAAAGGATGAGACTATTCATGAATTCTACATGAATATTCTTGAGATTGCCATCACCGCAGGTGCTTTAGGAGAAAAGATGTTTGAAGAAAAGCTTGTGAGGAAGATTCTAAGATCTTTGCCTAAGAGGTTTGCCATGAAAGCCACTGCTATTGAAGAGGCTCAGGATATATGCAACATGAATGTGGATGAACTCATTGGTTCTCTCCAAACTTTTGAGATGGGAATGAATGATCAGGTTGAGAGGAAGAACAAAAGCATAGCGTTTGCCTCAAAGTTAGCAGAAGACTCTGATGAAGACAACGATGGAAGCAAGGAGAATCTCTCAGAAGTTGTAGCTATGCTTGGAAGACAATTCAACAGACTCATGAAAAGGGTAGATAAGAAGGGTAAATTAAATGTCAATAACATCTCATCTGACATTAACAAAAGAGCCAAGTATGAAGAAAAGTCTAACCAAGACAAAGGAGCTCAGTGTTATGAATGTGAGGGATATGGGCATATTAGAACTGAATGTCCCACCTATCTCAAGAAGCAAAAGAAGGGCCTAGCAGTTACTTGGTCTGATGGAGACTTAGAGAGTGGATCAGATCAAGAATCTGCCAAACATGTCACTATTCTGAACAGTATATGCATATCTGATGGTGACTCAAGTGAAAATGAGCTGACCTTTGATGAACTTGCAGCCTCATACAAACAACTATACATTAGAAGTGATGAAGTATGTCAACTAGGGGAGAAGCATAAGAAAATCATCAAGAAGTTGGAAGCATAGAAGAAGGAGAATCTTGCAACCAATGACTCACTCAACAGTGAGGTCAAAATTTTAAACTCCAAACTTGATCAGATGACAAAATCTGTCAGGATGCTAAACCCTGTGACTGACACTCTAGAAAAAATCCTACAGAGTGGTCAACAAGCTGGAAACATGTCTGGAATAGGATTTGTTGGTGAATAGAAACCCACCTTGGGATTCAAGAAACCAAAGGATGAAAATCATAGACCAATGTCACAACATCAGGAAAACAGAAGCTGGAACCTGGTCAAGAATAAATTCCAAGGGTACAGGTGTTACTTCTGTGGAAGACTTGGACACATCAAACCTTTCTGCTTCAGGTTACATGGATTTCCTAGTCACCCTTATCAAGGCAAATTCAAACAGGGTACTCATGCTAAGAAACAACATCAAGTGAGACCCAAAAAGGAGGCTCAGGTCAAGAAACAACAATGGTTTGCCAAGGAGGTTGCCAACCAAAGAAGACTGGTATTTTGACAGTGTCTGTTCTAGACACATGAATGGAATGGAGAATCTTTTGATTAACCTCAAACCTCATACCTTAAGCCATGTAACCTTTGGTGATGGAGCTAGAGGAGAAGTCATAGGTGCTGGAAAACTGGATTGTCCTGGTGTTCTAAAACTGGAGAATGTCATGTTGGTTAAAGCACTAACTGTGAATCTTATAAGTATCAGTTCGCTTTGTGACCAAGGTCTCAATGTCAAATTTACTAGGGGTAAATATGTTGTCATCAATGAAAAAGGTGAGAAAGTCATGAGAGGGTCGAGAGCTAAGAACAATTGTTACTTATGGGACCCTAAAAGTAACTTGAATATCTGTCCCTTGACCAGAAAATAAAAGGAGGATAAATTATGGAATAAAAAGGGTGGACATCTTCCAAGGATAAAGAAGACCATATCCAAGGAAGCAGTAGGAGGAAATTTAAAGCTAACTCCAGATAATAGGACAGGTTGTGTAAAATGTCAGGCTGGTAGGCAAGTCAAGAAAGGACATCCAAAAGATAGACATCATAGAAACCTAGACCTGTTATACTGGAACCTAATGGAGTCCATGAAAGGTGATCAGCATAAAAGAAGCAATGTCACTCAGGATGTCATGACTTTATTTTGTGGCACTCTTAGTGACTTCAATATGAACTCCATTCAGCTTAATAGAGCAATACAGAGTAATAACATACATCACTCTAGAGAAGATAGCGTGGAGCTTATGGACTCTGACATACAAAGGACTAACATTTTCACAAGGGATCACAAAACTACTCTAAGTGAAAATGTAAGAAGCGAGTGGGGAAGGAGGTTATTTCAGAAATTATAGTAATTAATGAAAATTGGGAATTGTATTAATCATCTGCTGATTGGTCAAAATATTGAGTTCTCTCCTCTTTGGAAATCAAACCCCTACACACTATCCAGCTGCTTCAGTTTGTGCCCACACCAAGTCTTCATCTTTCATACCTCTCTCTACAACAGAAAACCCTCCTTCTCATGGCCAAGGTCCCCTACAATGTCTCAACAACGAAAATCCATCCCTACCAGGCACGATACTGCTGAATCTTACCATGCTCACCACATGTGTGTCTCTCTGGATGATGTCCTTGATATTGCTCTTCTCAATATGGTTCCTGGAAAGGTTAGTGAAGTCCCAAATTCAGCTCTCTGGATGATGTCCTTGATATTGGCTTATGTTTCATTTTTTCCATTTAGCATTTTGCATTGCATTCGGTCTCGAGGCATGGGATCAAGGTGTAACTGTGGCTCAGGTGCATTTCAGTGCAAGAGATCAAACAACAAACAGAGAGCATCAGAGCTTCGGCATTTATTTTGCCCAGCAATCGAGCGATTGATTTTATTCAGTTTTGCAAGTTAATTTCAGATCAGAAAGAAACACTCAGGTGCATAACAAGTATTCTCATAGTGACAACGGTAAAAAAATGAGGTTCAGCAGCTAAATAGAGCTCCAGACAGTTGAAACAGGGCAAATGGACAGATTCTCACCAAAAGGCGCCAAATTCAAAATTTTGAAGGTGTTAATCGGTTAACACATATGGTTAACCGATTAACCATTTGAAAATCAGCCCAGAATTGAAGGGTTAACAGTGTTAACCGGTAAACGCATATGGTTAACCGTTTAACCATAGCAGAATTTGCCCTGTACGTGAATTTTCAAGTGGATTTGCTTTGGGGTCCAATTTTGATCATTTGAAAGCTCATTTTTGCACTTGGGAAGGATCTAGAACATCATTTGAAATTTGGTTAAATTTTATTTCCCTCCAAAATCCCAAACCTCATTCCATGCCACAATTTCCAAACCAACTTCCAATCCTTGCTTTGGATCCCATACCAAGAGAGTATTTAAGTGATTTACTCCAAAGCAAGCCATTCTAACCTTCATTTTTACTCTCACTTCAGATTTGATTTGAATTCTCTCTCAATTCTCTCAATTTCCTCCATAGCCAAAACCTTCATTCAAAGCTCTTTTCCATTGAAATCATTGATTCTTTATTGGAATCCTTGATTTCTAAGAGCAAAACCTCCATCCATTACATTGATTGAAGTGATTTCATCATTCAATTTTCATGCAAGCTTAGATCTGGATTTTGAGGTGATTGTAGAAGTGCTTATTTGGAGTAATTTGACTTAATTGTGAAGGATCTTCATTCATACAACATCAATTAGCTTGGATCTTGAAGTTTTTCGGACTTCTTTGCTTAGATCTACACAATTACAGTTGAGTCAACAATTACCGAATCAATTCTCCGATTCATAGGTTGGATTTCTGATACGATTTAATCTTCGAGCTCATTTGCATGTTTGTTATGTTAATCTTCATATTCGATTGAATTGTGATTGATTTGAGTTGTTTGATACATGATCTGGTTGTGTTGATCTGTTTGCATGCTGTTTGAATCATGATTTGCTAGTTTAAGTTCATGAATAAGTGATTATGCGATCATCCAGTTGATCGGATAAGTGCTTATTTGCTGGAAAGTGGTTCTGTTTGCTGTTTTTCTGATTCTGGTACAGTGTTAACCGGTTAACGTATATGGTTAACCAATTCAAATATTTAATTTTTTTTAGAGTTTTCAGGGTGTTAACCGGTTAACGCCTGGTGTTAACCGATTAACACCTACGAATTTTCAGATTTTCACTTGTTTTACACAAGTTAATCGATTACTAGTATGTGTTAACCGATTAACACTGAGCCAAAATGCCATATTTTGCTGTTTTCTTGTATGTTCGCATACCAGTTCGATTTGAATCATCATAGATCAATGTGATGCATTAGGATTGAATTGTTTTGGATATTTGCTACTGTTTATGGTTGTTTAATCATGATGTTGTTGCCATGTACGTTCATTCTTTCAATTATTTGCATGTTTGTTTGTGGTTCGAATCGATCATTCGTTTGCATGTTCGTATGCTTCCATCTCTTATTTTCTCCACATGTTTGCATCATTCTTGCATTGTTGTTGAGGTTGAGACGTGCTTGTGGCGGCTGCTGCCCCACACAATTTTCCTCCCTCCCACCATTCTAATTGTGCATTTTTCATGTTTGCATTTATCTACTTGTGATTGATTCTTCCTTTGTTCTTCTTGTGCTTTCTTGCCATGATCCCCATAGGATTCCTAGTCCCTCTGTTTAGGATAGGAGTAGGAGAAACATTAGGTGTTCAATCCAAGTATGCTGACATTAGGGTAGATGTTCCCCCTTTTCATCCGAACTTTAGGATCACTTTGCATGACAACATTAGGGCCGAGTTTCCCTTAGACCTTTCGTGCGTCTTCTTCTTCTTATCTCAAATCATGCTAACTCATTTAATAAAGGCGATAAACGTTGCGTGCTACGATCCTTAAGCTACATGGGGAATGATGAGTGAGGGGTCTCCTCTCGCTTATCTAAAATGTTTAGTATCCGTCCCGTTTGGGGGAGATATACGACGCATTCGTCTCCGTGTCATAGTCTTTAGTGCGACGTGAATCACAAACCGAAATTAATTCACTTCACTAAAAAAAACAAAACAAATTCAAACATTTTTCCTTCGGGATTAATCAGAACTTCTTTTTTAGAAAAGAGTGTCGTTAAGCTTCGATTCTACCGCAAACATGCTTAGTCCCTAACTGCTAGAACAAATGTTTAACTTTACTCTTCTAGGAGACTTGTATCATGCAGTTCATTACAAGAACGAGAAAAGAAGACGAAAGATGGTTTCTTGTTGCGCACCGTTGCTGCATAAGTGGTTTGTTGATCACCTTCCTCGCTTAGGAGCTTTTGTGACTTCCGCGAACTCATCTGAATGGTCGAAGAGGCTTATGGATTTAACGGAGAAGAATATTGTTTTGTTCAATCGAGACTTGTTGGGTCGTGAGCTTATTTTCATATGTGGTAGCTTTCCTAATGTGCCTTTGATAGGGAGGAAAGGCGGCATCAATTATAATCCTTCTCTTGCTGTGAGACAATTCGGTTATGCTTTGAAAGGACCTCCGAAAGAAGAGGAAGTGCAGGAATCTCTGTACTTCACAGTTGCAAATGATCCTTGTATCTCAGCCCGACTTGTGGACGCGTGGGGTAAGATTCACAAGAAGGGAAAGCTTTCTTTGGGCAAAGGAGATTGTAGAGCCTATGATTCATACTCGGATTGGATTCAGAAGAGGATTGAAGAGGTTTTGTTGCCATTTCCTGTTGAAGCACCATTGTATCCCTTAGTCATCGAGCCGCCGGCAACTGTTTCGAGATATACCAAGCTTTGGGCAGAGAAGGAAGATCTGTGTAAAGAGAATGAAGAGTTGAAGCAGGAGATCAGTCAGCTGAAACATGATAAGGGTGAAGCTGTGTATTTGGCCAAGACGAATGCATAATTGTTGACCAAGTTGAAGGAAGAACTTGTTGATCAGGTACAAGCACGGAAGCAAGTCGGTCTTGATCTGAAAAGCACTTGTGATGTTCTGAAGAGTAAGAAGGAGGATTTAGGTAGAGCCTATTTGAAGATATCCAAATTCAATGAGTAGTGGAATGCTACTATGACTGCCAACAAGAGTAGAGAAGATCAGCTTCGTGTTCAGGTATATAAGCTGAAAGCACAATTCGAGGCTAAGGAGAGAGAGAGCTATTGCTAGAAACGTTCCGTAGGAGCACGATCGAGCAAAAATACCAAAAGAATTTATCAGCACTTGAAGAGTTCAAGATCCGTGCAGAGGTGAAGAAACCCAGGCTTGAAGACGCCTTCAACGAAGATGCTTGGGAGGATCATTGTCATTACCTTTGGGATGTGATACGCAAAAGGGATGTCCTTATCCAAAGTTGATAGAGAAGCCAGACCATCCAGATACGAAGGAGATGCTTGAGGAGTCCCTGGAGTGGCGTAGAGATCATGTCTACTAGGAGTTTTATCTTTTGTAGTTTCATTTGATTTTGTATCTTGATCATCACCAGAGATGTTGGATGAGATCAATGCTTCTTTGTGTGTGGATATTTCTCATTTGGTTGTATTGTTTCAGCTTTACTTGATATATGAGAAGTTTTATTGTGGTATTCTTATTCATCTCTAATGTTCTTGTTTATTGAAACCGGAATCAAGGGGAAAGATCTCCCTGTGTATACATAGACATGTCTGCATTTTACATCTTGCATCCTCGTTTGCATTGCAGGTTGTTCTTGGTGGCCTTGTGTTCTTATCTCTGCTTGGTTTTCTTTAGTTCAGGATTGAGGAATTCAGCTTCCACAGATACTCTACTCGAGGGAATCAGCAGAAGGTGATGGATTAGGTTCAAGCGGAATTGCAGGAGGTTAGGGCTCGTATGGCCTAATTTATGGAACTGATGCAGATTGTCGCCAGTGGACATGAGCAGTTGAGAACTCTCGTTCAGCCGTTGATAGCACGGGTTGATGAAGACGGCGTTTTGCACGGAGGGGATGGTGTTGTTCATCCTCCGGTTGGTGGGTCTATTCCTCAAGGTATTCCTACTGTTGTTGTACCTCCGGGCGGAGGAGTTGCTGGTGAGAATGGTAATATCGCGGGTA
Organism: Lathyrus sativus; assembly: GCA_963859935.3. NCBI lineage: Eukaryota > Viridiplantae > Streptophyta > Magnoliopsida > Fabales > Fabaceae > Lathyrus > Lathyrus sativus. The sequence goes on from OZ012736.1 coordinate 392,471,461, forward strand.
ATGGCAGTGTGTGTGCGGTGCACGGGGTTGCTGGTCCTCATTGGGAGGATAATCAGGATGATATATTTTCTGTGAAAGATCTAGATGGTGGTTTGCCAACTGAAGCCGACCAACGTTTCAGACTGATTGAGGAGAAAATAAGATCATTGGAGAATCAGAATTCTTTAGGCTTGGATATGTCTAATCTTGGTTTGGTTCTTGGGGTTAGGATTCCCCCCAAGTTTAAGGTGCCCGATTTCGATAAGTACAAAGGGACGAATTGCCCCAGAGTACACATCCGGGCCTACTTCAGGAAAATGTCTGCCTATTCTAGTGATGAGAAGCTATTGATGCTTTTCTTCCAGGATAGCTTGGCGGGAGCTTCGTTGGAATGGTATATGGGGCTTGAGAGGACCCATATTCGTAGCTGGAAATATTTGGCTGAAGCTTCTGTGCGTCATTATCAATATAATAGTGATCTGGCACCCAATCGGGTACAATTGCAGAGTCTGTCGCAGAAGAATTCTGAGAGTTTTAAAGAATACGCCCAGAGGTGGCGGGATCTGGCTGCAAGGGTACAACCCTCTTTGGTTGAAAGGGAGTTGATAGACTTGTTCATGGCTTCGTTACCGGGTGTGTATTTCGAGAAGATGATAGGCTGTATGTCTGTAGGTTTCTCTGATTTGGTGATTGCCGGTGAACGGATTGAAAGTGGAATCAAGTCTGGCAAGATTTCCAATGGTGGTGGATCCTCTTCAGGAGGAACAAAGAAGCTGTATTCTGCAAACCCCAAGAGAAGGGAGGGGGATGCAAATGCTATCTCGCATAAAGGTAAGGGTAGAGCTCAGTCTCGTCAGCATCATCAGGTTGCTACTGTGAATATCCCAGCCGCAACTCCATAACAAGGCAACACTCAGCGTCCTTATCCCGCTAGGCGCTGGATGTAACAGCCCAATTTTCAATAACTGATTAATGATACTAGTTAATTAGTTTGTATGATTTAAGTGAATTATTGGATTTAACTGATTTATTCTATTTGATAGAATAATATGGACTTACTAGATATTCTCTAATTGAGGATGAGATGGGATGTTTTATGAGAGAAGGAATTGGTAAATATTTTGAGAGAAGAAATAAATTGGAGAGAAATCGAAGGGGAGGATATATGAAGGGAAGTGGAGCGAAAATGTAAAATAGAAAACATGAAAGAAAAGTGGAGGAAGAAGAGAAAGTAGAAGGAAAAAGAAGGAAAAGCTTGGAAAGATCAAGAACAACTCTTGGCTATCGATTTCATCAAGGTAAAGGTGTGAAATATCATCATCTTATTAATGTATATGATTGTGTATGGATTGTATGAGTTGTTTTGGATGTTTTCTCCATTTTCCCATTTTAGGTCGAAATGAGTTTAATCGGTAGAAACTGAGTTTTATCGGTTAGAATCTGGAAGGGATGATGTAGATTAGTCGAGATATGTTAGGCTAAGTCTACTGGAACGAGTTTGGTTGGAATCGGGTGAATTGGGAGCTCTAGATGAATTCTGGACAGTTTGGAGTTTGGTGTTCACAGACACTCGCTAGCTTGTTCGCTAGGCGAGCAAGTCGCGAACGTTCGCTAGGCCCTTGCCTAGCGAGCCTGTGGCGAACGGTCCCAGACTTGGGACATAATAGATTTGGACCTCCTCGCTGGTAGCGAGCGAGGTAGCGAGTTGCTCGCTAGGGCCTCGCCGTGGCGAATTGGTAGCGAAGCCTTCCAGTGGCTTCTGTTTGTGTTCGCTAGCTTGTTCTCTAGGCGAACAGGTATCGAATGATCGCTAGGTGCTCGCCAGGAGAGCCAGTAGTGAACGTGACAACATTTGGTTTTCCTTGTGGTTCCATCTAATGTTGATTGTGTGGTTCGATTATATTCAATCCTTGTTAGAATTAAATAGTTATGCTGTTGTGATGTGCTGTGGGTAGCCGTATGGCGTGAGTCTTAGATGGTAAGATGAATTATGATTTATGGCCTTTTGGCGATTATGTTGCATTATTTGAATTGATTAAATGCATGAGGAATATGATTGAATTTGTTGCCATTGGCGCGATATTGTGAATGCACAGGAACATATTGCGAATAGGTGTGCATTGTGTGATAGAGGTGAGGTCGGTGAGGTACGCATTAGGGTAGAATGATGAGATATCATTCCTAGTGGAGAGATCATTAGGGTAGAATGACTAGATGTTGTTCCTAATGAGGCTTAAGTATTGGTGCACTGGGGTAGAATGATTAATGATGTCATTCCTAGTGTGGAACTCACTGGGGTAGAATGATTTGATATCGTTCCTAGTGAGAAGCTCATTGGGGTAGAATGACTTGATGTCGTTCCTAATGAGATATGAGTGCTTGGATGCATTGGGGTAGAATGACTTGATGTTGTTCCTAATGCAGTACAAGTGTTGGTGCACACTGGGGTAGAATGATTTGATGTCGTTCCTAGTGTGAGACTCATTGGGGTAGAATGACTTGATGTCGTTCCTAATGAGGTATGAATGTGAAACTCACTGGGGTAGAATGATTTGATATCATTCCTAGTGGAGTAGTTACTGGGGTAGAATGACTATGTGTCGTTCCTAGTAACGTAAACACCGGGGTAGAATAACCGAGAGGTTGTTCCTGGTGGGGTACGAGCGATGTACCATAGTCTCGAATAGAGAATTATGAGAGTGACGAGTTGTATAAACCACATGGTGTGGAAGTGATTCGTGATAGGAGAGAACGGTTGTGTATGAATGATTGAGTCGAGAATTATGGATGCGTACATTGATGAAACATATGATGATTATGATGAAGTGTGGTGAGAAATATGAAATGTATATATATATATATATATATATATATATATATATATATATATATATATATTGTTATGTTTATATGTATATATGATTATATGCATCGATTATTATGATAATATTTCTCACCCTTCTGCTGTTTTTAATGCTCTATGAGGCATTGCAGATTAGGATTGCTGGAGGTCCTTTTTGTGAAGTATAGCTTCATTATTTTGGTCGGGTTGCTCTGATATGTAGCACCGGGTAATTAGGCTTGTATAACATTCTTTTGGGATACAGTTTGTATATGTATCTGTGGGCAGATGTTTTGTAAACATGAATGATATTGTGAATCAAACCTGATGATATGTATATATATGATTATATGTTTAAAGTGATTAAATGTTTAGATTTTCCGCTTTAATTCTAAATATTGAGATGTGGGTGTAAGGACGAAGTTCCTCTGTTGAAAACTACCCCACTGTTACATGTCTTTTATTGAGCAGGTATTGTATGTCTTGGTGTATGATATGATATATCTCTTTTATACCATGAATTAAATATTACTCTGCTAAAATTTTGAATACCTGCTTAATTGTTTTATTGTTTATTTGGGGGTATAGAAGGGGGTGTTACACTGGGTGCCTGACAGATAATTCACAAATCCTCCGATACCCTATTCTCAGTTGTTACAACGGTTGTTGCAGTTACAATTGGTGCAGAAGAGGACCTTGGCTCCTCTCACAGGTATACCGCCTCCTGGCTATGATGCAAACGCTCGTTGTGATTTTCACTCTGGCGCCCCAGGCCATGACATTGATCATTGTAAAGCTTTTAAGCATAAGGTCCAGGATTTGCTTAACTCTAAAGCTATTAATTTCATCAATGAGGGGCCCAATGTTACTCAAAACCCGATGCCGGATCATGGGGGGTGGCAGCCAACGCCGTTATTGAAGGTGAAAAGTTGAATCTGATAACTGATGTTGAAGATTTGAAAACTCCACTGGGTTTTGTGAAAGCTTGTTTGTTGAAGAAGGGTGTATTTCCTGGTTGTTCTTCTGACTGCTCAGAATGTGAAGCGTAGCCTGAGGGTTGTGATCTTTTGACGAGGGGTATTCAGAGGATGATTGACGAGGGTTGTTTGCAGTTTGACAAAGTTATGAAGGAAGATGTCGAGCACAAAGTTAGTGATGACGGAAACGAAGTTGCTACTATCTCTATTCCATACCGGACTATCAATATTTCAGCGCTTGCTAGGCCAGCTCCGGGGACCATTACTATACCGGGGCCCATGCCGTACGAGAGCACTAGAGCTATCCCATGGAACTATGGAGGAGAAGTGTTCTGTAACGGGAAGAAACAAGAATGGATAGAATCGACAAGCGGAAGTTCATCGGTCGAGAACATAGTCGGTGCCGGAGGTATTACCAGAAGTGGTAGGGTTTTCTCTCCACCAGAGGGTAGCGCTGATAAGAATGACAGGGGTAAGCGTAAAGCGGTGATCGAAGAGAATGCTCAACCCCAGGTTGTTACTGATGATCTTTCAAAGGATACGGAGGAATTCATGAGATTAATTCGGAAGAGTGACTATAAAATTGTGGATCACTTGAATCAAACTCCGTCAAAGATTTCTATTTTGTCATTGCTGATGAGTTCAGAGGCGCATCGTAAGGCCCTGTTGAAAGTAATGAATGCAGCGTACGTACCCCAGGATATTTCTGTCAATCAGTTGGAGGGGGTAGTCGCTCACGTGAATGCCGACAATGGTCTCAGCTTTACTGATTTAGATCTAACTCCGGCTGGAAGGAATCATAATCGTGCTATGCACATATTGTTGGAGTGTAGAGGATCTCTGATATCACATGTTTTGGTTGATACGGGGTCATCCCTCAATGTGCTTCCGAAGAAGGAATTGATTAAGTTGGACATTCAGGGTTTGTTGTGCACGCCTAGTGATCTGGTGGTTAGGGCTTTTGATGGATCAAAGAGATCAATATTTGGAGAAATTACGCTGCCTATTCAGATAGGGCCGGAAACCTTTGATGCAACTTTCTATATTATGGATATCCAGCCAGCATACAGCTGTTTGCTCGGCCAACCTTGGATACATGCTACCGGGGTAGTTACCTCAACGTTGCATCAAAAGCTGAAATACATGGCAGAGGGGAGCATAATTACTGTGTGCGGTGAAGAGGACATTATGGTGAGTCATCTGTCATCCTTCAAGTATGTAAAAGTGGATGGTGAGATCCACGAAACGCTCTGCCAGGCATTCGAAATAGTTCAAATCCAAGGGAAGTCTCCTGTAGCAGCCAAGGGTCCAGAGGTTTCAATGTCGTCGCTCAAGGAAGCCCGTGCTATCGTAGAATCCGGCTCTTCTCAGAAGTGGGGTCAAGTTCTCGATGTTCCTATCAAGCAAGACAAGTTCGGCTTGGGATACAAACCCTCCGGTTCTTCTCAGATTCCAAGATACAGGGGGCCAGTTCAGTTCACCAGCAGTGGTGTGATTTTTGATCGGATCAATGTCGTTGAAGACGATGAAGGTGATAGTGTCTGTGACATGGATGCCTGGATTCGTCCATGTACTCTCGGCCAAAAGTTGTGCAACTGGACTACTGAAGAAATCATTCATGTTACTGCTTCAGAGTAATGTTCATTTGTTTTGATTATGTTCAGTCCTGCGTTCTTCCCAAGACGTAGTGACCCATTTGTGGGACCTTCTTGTTATTTACAGTTTATCATTAATAAAAGACGTTTCGCATTCAAATATTGTGATCCCTGTTTTTCTTGTTTTGCATTTACACTTAACAGAAAAATGGCAGTGTGTTTTGTTTGTTGCATCGCATAATAAACATAACATCCTCATGCAGGCCTTTTCTATCAGATGCCATCGATTCAGGTTCAGCTATGACTTCGTATGACTTTGATAATCCCATTTATCAAGCTGAATATGAGACTGACGAAGACTGTGAACTACCCGAAGAGTTAACTAGGCTTCTCAAGCAAGAGGAAAAGGTTATTGTACCTCATCAGGAGGATATTGATATTATTAATCTGGGTACCGAGGATAACAAGAAAGAGGTCAAAGTGGGGGCTGCGTTGGAAGACAGTGTCAAGAAAAGATTGGTTGAAATGCTCCGTGAGTATAAAGATATCTTCGCTTGGTCTTACCAAGACATGCCTGGGATGGATACATATATTGTGGTACACCGGCTACCTCTCAGAGAAGAATGCTCGCTAGTCAAGCAGAAGTTGAGATGGACAAGGCCTGACATGGCAGTCAAGATCAAAGAAGAAGTTCAAAAGCAGTTGAATGTTGGGTTTCTTGCTGTCACAAATTACCCTCTGTGGGTCGCTAATATTGTTCCTATGCCTAAGAAAGATGGAAAGGTCAGGATGTGTGTTGATTATCGAGATCTGAATAAAGCGAGCCCGAAAGATGATTTCCCGCTCCTTCATATCAATGTGTTGGTTGATAACACCGCTCAGTATTCTGTGTTTTCATTCATGGATGGCTTCTCTGGGTATAACCAAATTAAGATGACCCTAGAGGACATGGAGAAAACTACTTTCATCACACCATGGGGGACTTTTTGCTATAAGGTGATGCCCTTTGGATTGAAAAATGCAGGGGCAACTTATCAGCGGGCGATGGTCACTTTGTTTCATGATATGATTCATCACGAGGTGGAAGTCTATGTTGATGACATGATAGCAAAGTCACATACGGAGGATGTAACACCCATTTTATTTATTTAGTCATTTTGGTGTTAAATTAATTATTTTATGTTGGTGTGCCCTTAGGTGGGGTGTGTTGGCATGTGATTGGTGAGTATCCTTGATATATAAGGATCATTGGTGGTGTGGAGATAATAATATAATAGTTAATAGTAATATTGGTGGTATTATTATTATTATTAATATTATTATGATTATTATCATCAGTATGAATATTATTATTGGTGGGTGTCCCTGATATGGGAGGATTATTGGTGGTGAATTGGTGTAGATATAATATTATAATAACTAATAGTAATATTGGTGGGGGTATTATTATTATTATTATATTTATTATATCCATTATTATTATTATTATTATTATTTTGGTGAGATAATAACATTATTATTATTATTATTATTGTTATTATTATTAATAGTATTATTATGATTAGTATTATTAATATTAGTAATATTATTATATTATTTTATTAGTTATTATTATTATTGGGATTAGAGAATTAAAATAGGGAATTTGAGGGGTCATTAGTTTTACGATACATTTGGGGGTTGGGAAAAAGAACGATAGAAAGGAGAGAACGGAAAAGGGAGCGAAGAACGAAGGAACGGGGGAAAATCAGAATTGGCCAAACCTTGGAGGGTTCTTTCATCGATCAACCGATTAACAAGGTAAGGGGGGAGAAACTTGATTGGGATGGTATATACATGTATAGGGTAGTTGGGGATTCCTTAACCCCGTAGAAAGATCATCTATATATGATATTGTGAGGTGATATGTTATGATTGATGATGATTGTTGTTAATTATATAGTAATCGTTAATGATTTGTTGATTGATATTGGTGAATTTGGTATATATATATTATGGTGATGTTAGTGAGATTATAGGTTGTTACTGCAGTATTGATAGTAATTATAAATAGAGTTTTGGTGAGATGTTGTGTTGTTATTATAGTGTTGGTAATGACCAGGATTATAGCTTTGAGAAAATTATGTGTTGTTCCCTGTGATGTTGTTAGTGACTCTGGTTAGGACCTTGGTGAGATTCACAGTAACTCTAAAGTGTCGGTAATGTACCGTAATGTTGGTTCTAGAGTAGGAAGTATAGGATAATTGGTAAGTATAATGTTTATTGGTGTGTTTGTGTTTGATGATAACTAGTAATTGATAGTGATGGAGTATAGGTCAATGTTGATGAATTATTGTTTTTGGTTAATTTGGCGTATAGGCTGGGTTTACGGTTTTTAGGGAGATTCTGTGTGACCCTTTGAGGCATCGGTAGAATGTCTAAGAGTTGATTTGGGAATGTAGCTTAGAAACCGATAAGTGATGATATCGTATATTGTTGGTACTGGTCATAAGCTGTGAATTGGAAGTGAGCAGTTAGGCTGAGTTCGGCTTAGAATAGCTCTGCAGAACTGTGAGAAATTGGTGAATCGCAGCATTCGCTGGGCTTCGCCTGGCAAGTGTTGGCGAAGTTTCGCCTGGCGAATGGGGGCTAGTGTTCGCCTGGCGAGTTGAGGCGAGTGGCAGCGAATAATTCAGAATTAAATCCCAGACTGAAAGGGTAGAAAGTTCGCCTGGCGAGTATAGCCAGCGAAGGTTCGTCTGGCGAATGATCCCTTCGCCTGGCGAATGCACGATAGTGGAAAGGGGGCTTCGCCAGCAGGTTCGCCTGGCGAATACTAGCGAAGGTTCGCTATGCGGCTTCGCCTGGCGAATGTCAGCGAACGTAGCAGAACCAGAATGTAAGTGTTGTGATATTTTGGCCTTGAGCTCTGGACTTGTGTGATTCCTTGGCCTTGATGCCATGTATGAATGATGACTGTGGGAATTAACTTGTGTACTCGGTGATAGTACATGTTTCCCGTAATAATGAATGGTGGGCAATTAGTTGATGTATATGTGTGTAGTGATCAGTAGGATCGTGTATTCCCCGAGTGTTGGGATGTGTTTATACTTGGTGTTAGAATGTGAGATTGCTCACTGTGTGAATTGATTTATATGGTGTTGGTGTGTAATATATCTATGCATATATATATATATATATATATATATATATATATATATATATATATATATATATATATATATATATATATATATATATATATATATATATATATATATATATATATATATATATATATATATATATATATATATATATATATATATATATATATATATATATATATATATATATGATGTATGATGATATGATCAGGAGGATCGTGTGCACTTAGTGTGCCTGAATATAATAGTTATGCATTGGTGTTGTGCATATCATGGTGTTTTGGTGGGATGAATCATGTCTCAGGAGGAGCGTAAGTGATTCATCCGTACTCCTTTGTGGAGAATGGTGGGGGATAGATCATGTCTCAGGAGGAGCGTAAGTGATCTATCCAGGTTCGATTGAATGAACCAATGAGTCGGTACCGCATGCATGGTGTTGAGTTGCATATTTGCATTATAATATGTTATATTGTAATTTGAACAGTAGGTTCGTCATATGGAGTTGTTGGGGGTGAATATTGGTGTGTTGGTGTATCTTACTACCTTGTTTACATGTATTACATTACCAATATATTTTGATCATGATTTCTCACCCCCCTTTGTTGTTGTTGTTGTGGTCTGTGCTTCCTCGGAAGTACAGATAATCCAGGTACATAGATAGCTTGGATAGCGGTGTGCAAGTCGAGTCTTAGGATGCACTGATACGTAACACGGGATATGGGTGTTTTATTTGTTAATGTTAAACTTGTTGAAAATCCTGTGACGTATCACATTTTGGTGAATTATAATAATAAAGATTTTACGTAAATCTGGCGGATGGCCGAGAATGAATGAATAATAATTTTCCGCTGTATTATTTTGAAAATAATGAATAAAGTATTTTTGATAACTATTGGTGATGTGATATCCCACTGTTTTTGTGAAAACTCTGATTATTATTATAATATTTATTTATATTTTATTTAATACGGGAAGTGGGGTGTTACAATTGGTATCAGAGCAGGTCGGTCCGTCCGGCTAGTGTTGTTGAGTTGAGTTGAGTCTGTCCTTTGGGATGGAGACTGTGTGTTGTTTAACCTGGTGTTGTGGTTTAAATCCCTAGTATACGGCATGTGTGTGAAAACACTGTCGATACGTGTTTATTTTCTAATCTTGTCTGCAGAAGCAGGAATGATTCCAGTGGGGGAGAAATTTGTAATTCTCCGGAATGCTACGGTGTGTGGCTTAGTGTGTTGAGGAATGCTATCATAGTTTGGTAAAGATGGTTTGTACCCCATCATGATTTCGGCTGTCTATTAACAAATTGAGGAACTGATCACCCTTAATCTCTTGTAAATAGTAGACGGGATCGTGTTGGATGGGATAGACGTGTCTTGCAAGCTTGTGTGGCGTGAGCAATGAATTGTCCTGAGTTAAGCTAAGTGCTTAAGGGATTATTTTGAGGAGTTGGCGTAATACGGTGTTGAGACGTTTATTTTGACGGAAAATTTGAATGAGAAGGAAAGTGAGAAAATTGGGATTTGTCAATTAGTTGAAATTGCCAGAGGTTCCCTGAGGAAGTAAGCGATTTACTATCGGAGTGTGAAGTAAAGCTTACACGTTTATTTTGTTTTTGGGACGAGTCTGATATTGATGACTCCATATTGTATGTTTACGTTGGGACTGGAGAAGTTGAAGAGTCAACTTGAAGACCCGCTGGGGGAGAGGTTCTTTTGTTTGAGTGTGTTACCGTAAGGTGCACCAATTTTTGTTGGTTAGACAGACAGAAGGTTTTGTGAAGCTTTGGGTGAACTATAGATAAGTGAACAAGGTGACTGTCAAGGATAAATGTTCGCTTCCAAGAGTTAATGATTTGATGGATCAATTGATTGAAGGACGTGAGTTTCCGTGTTCGTGAGATCGCGAGTAGAATTATTGTGTTGTGGTGTCGAAGGTCGAAGTGGTATCGTAATAGGAGGCTCCACGATCTGCTGTTGAGATTGGAAGTAATCGGGTTTTAAAATATTTAAAGATTGAAAGTGTGTTGGACGGCCTCCTAAGTATGAAATTGTGGTTATACGTTGAATTCCGAGATCGCAGCTTTTTACGGAATCGAAATCGGACACTCGGAAGTCAGGTAACGGTCGAAAATAGAATTTCGGGACTGTCATGTTCGCCGAGATTCGCCTGGCGAAGTGCCCTGAGCAGAAAAATGTTGTTGTGGTATTTTTGTCGTAACGGGAGAACCGTAACTCGGAATGACGCCCGGTTCGAAGCGTTGGAAAGCTATTGAAATTATCTATGAGATGGTGAAGTATTGACATGGAATTAAGCTATTTATTGATTAAGTGTGTTTGAATGTTGCAGTAAGGGCTGACAGTACGGTACGTGTTCCCGCCATAACTCACAACTTGTTTGTCCATTTGGCATGGGATCTTCTTTAATTATTTATATAAGGCAATGGTTGTGTTAATAAATGATATTTTAAGGTATTCGAAGAGTATAGAGGATTATGTTGAGCATAAGGAACTGGAGTTATCAGTGTTAGAAAAAGAGCGGTGATATACTTCCGTAAGGAAAGTTCTGCCGAATCCAATAGAACTAATTGTGGTGTTTGTGATGCTTGTTGATATAATTAGGGGATTTGCTAAAGACAACTTCAGCGAGTTTCAGTTATGCAAAAGGCAACTTGAAGTGTGTAAGAGAAACCATCAGACCAGTGATTTGGAGTTGGTTGCTATTGTGGTTGTACCGGAGTCGGAGGCTTCGAAAGTTCAGACTGAGATCGAAGATGTTTGGTGATCTTAAGAGTTTAAGGTGTTTGTTTGATTTGAAAAAGTTGAAAATGAGGCAGAGGAAATAATTAGGATTTCTGAAGGATTACGACTTTGAGTGTAATTACCCTTTGGGTAAAGTGGATGTGGTAGATGATACGGTGAGTTGGAAATGTTTGTGTTTACCGAAGATGATGGTGAAAAGAGGTAGAACTGATTGAGAAATTTCATAATATGCGTTTTGTGAGTAAGGATACTTCTTATGGAGTTAATCTTTTGTTATTAAGATCTGACTAGTGATATCCTTGAGAAGAACCAAGAAAGTCAGAAATCTGGGTTGAGTAGTGAATTAGTTGAAGTTGATAAATTAGAGTCGAAGAGTGGATTGTCGAGGTTGTGGAAATAATACCACGAGGTGTTATGATAGAGTATGTGCACCAGATGTTGTTGAGGGGAGTAGAAGTACTCGTGAAGAAATACATTGGGGTAGATGGAGTATCCATCCCAGTGCTATGAAGAAGTAACCGAATTTGAGTAGATTGTTCTGATGACCATAGATAAGGAGAGAAGTGGTTGAGGTTGAATATGCTGGTTAGAATTGCCAAAATTCGAAGAGTGAACATCAGAGACTGTTAAGTCTGATGCAGCCGTTGAATATTCCAGAGTGGGAATCGGGTAGTATTTTCGTGGAGTTGGTGTTGAGATTTCCAAAGAATTGAGAAGATATAATTTTAATTTGGATTATTGATAGTGGATTAACTATTCTACGTTGAGGATATATGAGATGCATATTGAGTAAGTGGTGAAGTTAGATGAGATACTGACGAATATTGTGTCAGATTAGACTTTGAAGTTTATATTGAGATTTTGGAGGGGCTTACAGGAAGCTTCGGGTACTAAGTTGAAGTTGAGTTTGACTTACCGTCCGCAAACTGATGGTCAGTCAGAGAGGACCATTGAGTCTGTAGAGAATTGGTGAGAGCTTGAGTGTTGGATCAAGGTGGATTGTGGAATGATTAATTACCGTTGATTGAGTTACCTATAATAACGGTTACCATCCTAGTGTCGGAATGACACTATATGTGGCTTGGTGAAATAGGGAGTGTAGGACTCTACTGTGTTGGAGTGGGTCGAGTGAGAGTGTTGTGCTCAGACCTGAAAATTATGTTGAGATGGCTGAAAAGATCAAGAGGATCCAAGGAAAGATGTGTTTGGAGAGTCACGCCGGTGACTGATGTTGGTCGAGCTTCGAAGTCTCAGAAGTTCGCACCGTGTTCTGTGGTTTGTATCAGAGTGGCGCAGCAGAGGCATGGGAGGAGTAACATGTTGGACTGTTTTTCCGTTGTTGCTATGAATTGGCATGATATGTTTCATGTGTCTTAGTTGAGGAAGTACATTGAACCAGGTGGATGATGTACAAGTGAAAATAATTTGATTGTTGAGGCATTGCTATTTCGTTTGGACGAGCGAGAAACAACTCCGAAGGGAGGAGATATATTTGGTGAAAGTAACTTGGGGAGGTGCTGCAGAAGGCAGTGTGACCTGTTAGTTGGAATGAAGGATGCGGGAAGCGTACCCGGAAGTGTTCCATCAGGTAATTTTCGAGGACGAAAATACTTAAAGTGGGGGAGAGTTGTAACACCCATTTTATTTATTTAGTCATTTTGGTGTTAAATTAATTATTTTATGTTGGTGTGCCCTTAGGTGGGGTGTGTTGGCATGTGATTGGTGAGTATCCTTGATATATAAGGATCATTGGTGGTGTGGAGATAATAATATAATAGTTAATAGTAATATTGGTGGTATTATTATTATTATTATTATTATTATTATTATTATTATTATTATTATTATTATTATTATTATTATTATTATTATGATTATTATCATCAGTATGAATATTATTATTGGTGGGTGTCCCTGATATGGGAGGATTATTGGTGGTGAATTGGTGTAGATATAATAATATAATAACTAATAGTAATATTGGTGGGGGTATTATTATTATTATTATATTTATTATATCCATTATTATTATTATTATTATTATTATTTTGGTGAGATAATAACATTATTATTATTATTATTATTGTTATTATTATTAATAGTATTATTATGATTAGTATTATTAATATTAGTAATATTATTATATTATTTTATTAGTTATTATTATTATTGGGATTAGAGAATTAAAATAGGGAATTTGAGGGGTCATTAGTTTTACGATACATTTGGGGGTTGGGAAAAAGAACGATAGAAAGGAGAGAACGGAAAAGGGATCGAAGAACGAAGGAACGGGGGAAAATCAGAATTGGCCAAACCTTGGAGGGTTCTTTCATCGATCAACCGATTAACAAGGTAAGGGGGGAGAAACTTGATTGAGATGGTATATACATGTATAGGGTAGTTGGGGATTCCTTAACCCCGTAGAAAGATCATCTATATATGATATTGTGAGGTGATATGTTATGATTGATGATGATTGTTGTTAATTATATAGTAATCGTTAATGATTTGTTGATTGATATTGGTGAATTTGGTATATATATATTATGGTGATGTTAGTGAGATTATAGGTTGTTACTGCAGTATTGATAGTAATTATAAATAGAGTTTTGGTGAGATGTTGTGTTGTTATTATAGTGTTGGTAATGACCAGGATTATAGCTTTGGGAAAATTATGTGTTGTTCCCTGTGATGTTGTTAGTGACTCTGGTTAGGACCTTGGTGAGATTCAGAGTAACTCTAAAGTGTCGGTAATGTACCGTAATGTTGGTTCTAGAGTAGGAAGTATAGGATAATTGGTAAGTATAATGTTTATTGGTGTGTTTGTGTTTGATGATAACTAGTAATTGATAGTGATGGAGTATAGGTCAATGTTGATGAATTATTGTTTTTGGTTAATTTGGCGTATAGGCTGGGTTTACGGTTTTTAGGGAGATTCTGTGTGACCCTTTGAGGCATCGGTAGAATGTCTAAGAGTTGATTTGGGAATGTGGCTTAGAAACCGATAAGTGATGATATCGTATATTGTTGGTACTGGTCATAAGCTGTGAATTGGAAGTGAGCTGTTAGGCTGAGTTCGGCTTAGAATAGCTCTGCAGAACTGTGAGAAATTGGTGAATCGCAGCATTCGCTGGGCTTCGCCTGGCAAGTGTTGGCGAAGTTTCGCCTGGCGAATGGGGGCTAGTGTTCGCCTGGCGAGTTGAGGCGAGTGGCAGCGAATAATTCAGAATTAAATCCCAGACTGAAAGGGTAGAAAGTTCGCCTGGCGAGTATAGCCAGCGAAGGTTCGTCTGGCGAATGATCCCTTCGCCTGGCGAATGCACGATAGTGGAAAGGGGGCTTCGCCAGCAGGTTCGCCTGGCGAATACTAGCGAAGGTTCGCTATGCGGCTTCGCCTGGCGAATGTCAGCGAACGTAGCAGAACCAGAATGTAAGTGTTGTGATATTTTGGCCTTGAGCTCTGGACTTGTGTGATTCCTTGGCCTTGATGCCATGTATGAATGATGACTGTGGGAATTAACTTGTGTACTCGGTGATAGTACATGTTTCCCGTAATAATGAATGGTGGGCAATTAGTTGATGTATATGTGTGTAGTGATCAGTAGGATCGTGTATTCCCCGAGTGTTGGGATGTGTTTATACTTGGTGTTAGAATGTGAGATTGCTCACTGTGTGAATTGATTTATATGGTGTTGGTGTGTAATATATCTATGCATATATATATATATATATATATATATATATATATATATATATATATATATATATATATATATATATATATATATATATATATATATATATATATATATATATATATATATATATATATATATATATATATATATATATATATGATGTATGATGATATGATCAGGAGGATCGTGTGCACTTAGTGTGCCTGAATATAATAGTTATGCATTGGTGTTGTGCATATCATGGTGTTTTGGTGGGATGAATCATGTCTCAGGAGGAGCGTAAGTGATTCATCCGTACTCCTTTGTGGAGAATGGTGGGGGATAGATCATGTCTCAGGAGGAGCGTAAGTGATCTATCCAGGTTCGATTGAATGAACCAATGAGTCGGTACCGCATGCATGGTGTTGAGTTGCATATTTGCATTATAATATGTTATATTGTAATTTGAACAGTAGGTTCGTCATATGGAGTTGTTGGGGGTGAATATTGGTGTGTTGGTGTATTTTACTACCTTGTTTACATGTATTACATTACCAATATATTTTGATCATGATTTCTCACCCCCCTTTGTTGTTGTTGTTGTGGTCTGTGCTTCCTCGGAAGTACAGATAATCCAGGTACATAGATAGCTTGGATAGCGGTGTGCAAGTCGAGTCTTAGGATGCTCTGATACGTAACACGGGATATGGGTGTTTTATTTGTTAATGTTAAACTTGTTGAAAATCCTGTGACGTATCACATTTTGGTGAATTATAATAATAAAGATTTTACGTAAATCTGGCGGATGGCCGAGAATGAATGAATAATAATTTTCCACTGTATTATTTTGAAAATAATGAATAAAGTATTTTTGATAACTATTGGTGATGTGATATCCCACTGTTTTTGTGAAAACTCTGATTATTATTATAATATTTATATTTTATTTAATACGGGAAGTGGGGTGTTACAGAGGAGGGACATCTGGTCGATCTTCTAAAGTTGTTTGTAAGGCTGAGGAAGTTTAAGCTGAGGCTGTATCCTAACAAGTGCACCTTCGGGGTGAGATCTGGAAAGTTACTGGGTTTCATTGTCAGTGAAAAGGGTATTGAGGTAGATCCTGCCAAAATGAGAGCTATACAAGAAATGCCTGAGCCGAGAAAAGAAAAAGAGGTTCATGGTTTTCCGGGGGAGATTAAACTACATTGCAAGGTTTATATCTCATCTTACAGCCACTTGTGAACCAATATTCAAATTGCTGAGAAAAGATCAAATGGACAGGTGGAATGAAAATTGCCAGAAGGCTTTTGAAAGAATAAAAGAGTATCTACAGGAACCTCCAATACTCATGCCTCTAGTTGCAAGGAGACCACTGATCATGTATCTCACGGTTCTTGAGAATTCAATGGGATATGTGCTTGGTGTCGCACCTCGAAAAATCACGGAGACATTTCAGAGAAAACGACCCTCGCACGAAAGGCGCGAAAATACGGTTCGACAGAGTCGCCACCGAACTTTATTTTTCCCGAATAAACGGGGGTGGAAAATATCGAGAAAACCTCTTAAAACGAAAGGATAGGAACAGGGCTGTCGTAACCATGTTCCGGGTTCGGGAGTCGGTTACATGAAGGGAAGGTATTAGCACCCATCACGTCCGTCGTACTCGACGGGAACCTCTTAAGGTAAATGTGGGGAGTGTTGTTTTAGGTTTACTTGTTTTCTTCTCGATGATAAAGGTAGAATTGGTAGGGTAAAAGGTTTAAGACGCTAAGAGGAGATGGGTGGTTAGAGGATAGAGTGCTCGCCAAGGATTGGGGCCCTTGTTCCTACGTATGCTCATTCGGACGAGAATGAGAAATCAGAGCTTCGTAGTTCGACTACGGGAAAGGTTGGGGATGGGTGGAATAATGGAAAAAGGTAGAAGTGTGCTCGCCAAGATCATTGCAATCTTGTGCCTACGTATCTTACATTCAAGAGTGAATGAAGAATCAGAGCAGTCGTAGTTCGTGGTAACAACCACGAAAAGGATACAGGAAGTGGAGGGCAGGTAGCTCGCCAAGATTATCGCAATCTTGTGCCTACGTATCTTACATTCAGACGAGAATGAAGAATCAGAGCAGTCGTAGTTCGTGGTAACAACCACGAAAAGATGAGGTTTGAATTGGTTTGACGTTGAATTGAGAGACAAAAGAGTGACTGACAAACAACCTAAGGGCGTGCCTCAAGAGCTTGTCACTCAAGAATTCAAGGAATGCGAGATCCCAAGAACTCAGTTCTTTCGGAAATTGAGTTGAATAAGTTGAAGATAAGAGTTGGATGTTTTGAAATCGAAAGAATGAACTAATAACAACTCGGGGGCGCGCCTAAGAGTTACTCATTCGAATATTCAAAGAATGCTAGATTCTAGGAATATCCCTCTTTCTTAAGTTTAAAAAAAACATTTGTGAAAAGATTGAATCGAAAATGGAATGCGAGGTAAAAGGAAGTTGGTTTGAAGTAGCTCGACGACGTGTCGAGGATTTGATCGAAGATGGAACCGACTTGACGACGTGTCAAGGGTTAAGATTGTGAGAAATGATATTGGTCCCTAAGGGTGCTTCCAATATCAAAACCACGAGGAGTTGTGAATGCGTGTACGAAATGTTGATGGTTGCGAATGCGTATGAGCATTTGGTTTAGGAGAATTTTTGAAAAATGATTTGGTTTGAAAGAGTCAAAAGGTTGAGTAAATAACAACTCAAGAGCGTGCCTCGAGAATTATTTACTCGGAAATTCAAGGAATGCTAGATTCCAAGAACTTCTTTCTTTCGAAATTTTAATTGAGAAAGGTGTTTTGAAAATGCTTTGGAGCGAAAATAGGGTATGAAGATAACTTGTGAATATGAAAAGAATACAAAATTGAATTTGAAATTATGGGAGAAATGACGATTATTTGATAAATGAGACGTCAGCCTCACAACCAATTAATCGGTGTATCATTTGGAAATGTTTGAATGAACAAATGGAAATATCACACGGAATACTAGATTTTTATGATATTTATTTGTCCAAAAGAGAATACGTTTAAAGAGCAAAAAGTTGAACAATACATTATTTAAGGTGTACACCTCAATAATATGCATTCGAAAACTCAAGAAGTGCTAGACTTCAAGAGTTTAATTTTTCATAATTTAACTAAAAATGATTTGATTAAACAGGCTCAAGAAATATTATTGCCTCAAAGTTTTTTCTCTTTTAAACATAATCTAATTTGAAATTATCTTATTAAATAATTTACTCAATAAATAGAATGATTTTGATTTAATTTATAAAATATTGTTTGAATAAACAACAAAAGCATCACGTGGAATGCTAGACTCCAATGATATTTCCTTGTCTAAATAATTAAAGAGTGTATTTTAAAACGAAAAGTCGAATGTCACTACCCAAGGCGTACGCCCCAATAGTATTTATTCAAAAAACTCGAGAAGTGCTAGACTAAGAGTTTATTTATTTCGCGAATTAAAAAAAAAGTCTTGAATTACACTTGTTTTGTCAATAAAAGCTTTTGAAATGGTCCCAAAAAAATTTGAAAAAATTATTGGATTCTCTAAAAATGAACTAGTTAAATAATAATAATTTTGTTAAAAAAAAATCTCTATTTGAAATTTATTAGATTCTCTAGAAAATATAAACTATCTAATAATACTCTGAAAATTTGATTTTTAAATAGAAAAATATTTTAAATTATCTAAGAACTATACTAATTAATAAATAGTTGTTTTAATTCAGAAAATAAATATGAATATTAAAAACACTTAATGAAATATATTAAAAAATAAAATAGATTATAAGTTGATTACATTGGATGCAAAGCAGTAATGTATAATAATTATATTAACAGAATCCAAATCCCTCAGATCAGTACCAGCTCTGCAAATTATATTAATAGAATCCAAAATCCTCAAATCAGTACCAGCTCTGCAAATGGACATACAAAACAGAAAAATATAACAGAGTTGCAAATCATCAAACTTATAGCAGAATATCAGTTCTAATTTAAGCTTCTACCAAGACGGAAACCGTAACGGTCTAATGTCCACGCAATGCAACCGACAGCTTACCTGGAAACCGACTATGTTACGGACAGGACGGCGTAAAAGATTTAATGCTTGTCCACTAAGATCTGTTAGATCTGGATCAGGGATTCAGATCTACTAAAACCAGATCCACTCCCAACCGTCAGACGTTCTTTCCCTACCAACCACTTATTCAAACTTCAAAGCAAAAAAACAATATTATCTTGAATCACACCTTAGGCCAACCACAACAGTATTAGATTACAAACTTTTAATAAAAATGAAAAGAAATATTTTACATAATATGTTGCAGAGTTTGTACAGAAAATTAAGGTAGAATTGAAACAATGGCTCTGCATTCAAAATCCTCTGGTTTAAACTTAAACATACAAAGCAACAACAGGATGAATAATATTGAGATATGCAGAATAATCACAGAAAGTTCGACAGAATGGAATCCAAAAAAAATATAACCCACCATTCCTCCAATCAACAACCAGCGAAATATCAAACAAACCCCATTATTAACTTGGACAAATTTGAAAAAAGAAACTTCAGTTTGACATCATCGTTTTATTCTCAGAATTCAAACAAAACTGAAGGTGTGAACTCAACAATACTAAGATTAACAAACAATTTCCTTTCGTATTTACATGATTTGAACTTATATATAACATAACACGGCAGATTTAGCCCAAACACCCCAAGAGTTTGAAAAGTTACCGACACGTGAGTCGTTGCAGCGAAGTTGAAACCAAGTTGTCGTTGTTGATGGAAGAGAAAAAATGAGATTGTTTAGAGGCTTTGGTACTGCTGGAGCTGCAAGCCATCACCATAGACGTCTTTGTTACTTGAGCTCATTGCGGGATGCGACCTCACTGTGATTTTGAGTTGCGGAGGGCCACTGTGAATTTGTTCTTGAAAGATTACCTATCTCCGATGAAGGCTGGTGGCGCGAACTGAAGGTGCTTGCTGAAATTAATTAAGACAAAAGTTATGGTGGCGGAGGGTGATTGGAGGTGACTTGAAGACGGAGATGATGAAGGATTTAGAGTGAGGAGAAAGTATTTTCGGATGAGGGTTTGAGGTTGAAGGTGGGTGGCGATGGTGAAGGTTTGGGAGAGAAGAAGGTTTCGATTGAGGGATCTGAAGGATGACGAAAGGGAAAGGAGTTTGGTTTGTGGTGCAGCAGATTTTTGTTTCTTTGAGGTGAAGGGTTTCATGGTGCCGTTTTGGATTTCTGGGGGAGATGTACAGTGATGATTGAGAGGGGAAGATAGGGTTTGGCGGCTACTTTTGAAATTTTTTAGGTTTTTCTGAGTTTTAGGGAAGATGAACAGTATCTCCTTTCCTCATTATGAAATTTAACTTAAATAACTACTCAGCCAGCAAAACCCTAACGGGTTCTCCACAAATGGGCCTGCCCAAATTCAATTCCCTCTCTTTTTAATTCAATCTTTTCAGATTTTATTAACACTAATATTAGATATCATAAATAAAGACAATAATGTGAACTAAATGTGATAAATAGGTCATTAGCATAAAATAAACTCATCATTAGCATAAATAAAATATTATCTAACATAAACTAATATAGTCTCTAATTAGTAAAATATTAATAAATACAAATAAATAAATATTAACAAACATGTATAAAAATAAACTTAAAACTCTTAAACTAAAAATAATTATTAACAGAAAATATTAGTTAATACACATTTATTATTTTTTTTTTAAAAAAAAGAAAAAGCTTAAGAAATCAAGAAAAATTTCACAAAAAACGTATTAAGCCACGTGTCACACTTTAATTGGTCAAGAAGATAAAGTTTGAAAAAAACGCCCAATTTCGGGTGGACACGTGTCTAAACGGTATGAACAAAAATGCGAAAATACCTACAAAAAGGGGAGGACAAATTTAGGGTATGACAGATGCCCCTATCTAATAGGCTTAAACCTAGGGAAATAAACTGCTACAACGTTCATTTTCCTGAAGTAGAAGTCAATTAGATATAAAGAAGACCCTGAATTTGTCCGAAAGAAAGAAAGATGCCTGAGGGTTGAAAATGCTGGATGAGGTAAACCTCTGAGTAAACTGTGGGTAACTGGCAAAAGGTCGTCATCACCAAAAGGATGATGGAATGAAACACACACGACTACTACCACCAAAAGGATGGTAGAGCAAAACACAATCGCACAATCTAACATTAATGACTATGACATACCCTCCACCAAAAGGATGACGGAGCGAAACACAAACAAATATATATCGCACAATCTATCACCTATCCAAGTGACAGACCCCCACCAAAAGGATGACGGAGCGAAACACAAACAAACTATCGCATAATCTATCACCAATCCAAGTGACAGACCCCCCACCAAAAGGATTACAGAGCGAAACACAAACAAATATCGCACAATCTGACACCAATCCAAGTGACAGACCCCCCACCAAAAGGATGACGGAGCGAAACCCACACAAACTATCGCACAATCTATCACTAATCCAAGTGACAGACCCCCCACCAAAAGGATGACGGAGCGAAACCCACACAAACTATCACACAATCTATCACTAATCCAAGTGACAGACCCCCCACCAAAAGGATGACGGAGCGAAACCCACACAAACCATCGCACAATCTATCATTAATGATTATGATAGACCCCCCACCAAAAGGATGACGGAGCGAAACACAAACAAATATCGCACAATCTGACACCAATCCAAGTGACAGACCCTCCACCAAAAGGATGACGGAGCGAAACACAAACAAATATCGCACAATCTGACACCAATCCAAGTGACAGACCCCCCACCAAAAGGACGACGGAGCGAAACACAAAAAAATATCGCACAATCTGACACCAATCCAAGTGACAGACCCCCCACCAAAAGGATGAAGGAGCGAAACTCACACAAACTATCGCACAATCTATCATTAATGATTATGATAGACCCCCCACCAAAAGGATGACAGAGCGAGCCACCAACAAATATCGCACAATCTGACACCAATTCAAGTGACAGACCCCCCACCAAAAGGATGACAGAGTGAAAACACACACAAACAATATCGCACAATCTATCATTAATGATTATGATAGATCCCCCACCAAAAGGATGACGGAGCAAAACACAAACAAATATCGCAGAATCTATCATTAATGATTATGATAGACCCCCACCAAAAGGATGACGGAGCGAAACTCAAACAAATATCACACAATCTATCATCAAAGATTATGATAGACCCCCCACCAAAAGGATGATGGAGCGAGACACAAACAAATATCGCACAATCTGACACCAATTCAAGTGACAGACCCCCCACCAAAAGGATGACGGAGCGAAACGCACACCGGCCACTACCACCAAAAGGATGATAGGGCAAACACTATCGCACAATCTGTCACCAATCCAAGTGACAGACCCCCCACCAAAAGGATGACGGAGCGAAACCCACACAAACTATCGCACAATCTATCATAAATGATTATGATAGACCCCCCACCAAAAGGATGACGGAGCGAAACGCACACTGGCCACTACCACCATAAGGATGATAGGGCAAACACTATCACACAATCTGTCACCAATCCAAGTGACATACCCCCCACCAAAAGGATGACGGAGCGAAACCCACACAAACTATCGCACAATCTATCATAAATGATTATGATAGACCCTCCACCAAAAGGATGACGGAGCGAAACAGAAACAAACTATATCGCATAATCTATCACCAATTCAAGTGACGGACCCTCCACCAAAAGGATGACGGAGCGAAACTCACACAAACAGGTCGCTATCACCAAAAGGATGATAGGACAACACAGACTTGAAATTTACCAACACAAAAAAGATGCAGGCTAGGTTGAACTGACGAGGTTCGACTATCACCAAAAGGATGATAGTAAGGCAATTGACAACGGTCACGCTTGCCGGGTACAAATCATTGGGGAACCCCCAATAGGAAGATTGAATTGAAATGAGTCAACGGGGTACGCCCACCGTCATGTTTGGAGATTATATTTTTGCTGAAATGATTTCATGGTTACGCCCATGAATTCTGAAGAGGATGCCCCTGACTGGGCTGAGTTTGTCTTGATGTCTTGTCTTGCTCAACAAAAGGTTGAACAACTTCATGAGGTACGCTCACGGTTTTGCTGAAGATGCCCCTGCTCAGGCTGGATCTTGCATTAAACTTCTCGGGTTTGCCCAACAAAAGGTTGAACAACTTCGTGGAGAACGCCCACGGTCTTGAATGGTATGCCCCTGGCTGGGATGTATATTAACTTGAAGATCTGATCAACCACGAGCTTGAAATACGTCATGGGAGGTACCCATGGTCTCGAAAAGGATGCCCCTGACTGGGCTGAATCTTGCTTTGAATGTCTTTGAATTTCGTGGGAGAAACCTATAATTGTAAACGATTGCCCCTGACTGGACTGATGATTGTTTTGAAGCTCTTGAAATTCGTGGGAGAAATCCACGACCTTTGTGGAAGATGCCCCTGACCGGGCTGATGATGGTATTGGAGACCTTCGAGATTGATCCTGGACCTTGACTTGCATATATGAATATTGGATGTAAATGATGTTCCATACCGAATGGAAATGCAAATGCAAATGCTGAAGCGCGAAGATGCAAGAGCTAGGGAAGTATGATATGATTAGTATGCATATGATGCAGGATACTTATGAGGTCGAATTCGATGCGTATGATGCATATGATTGTAGACGGGTAATTGGAAATGCAGGGAGACGCCAGCATGGTGGACTTTTGGTAGCTGCCACTGCGGATTGGACTTCGGGTGGTGGGAGGGATTGATTTCCTCGACACGCAGTTCGTTGGAGATGTCTTAATTAGAGTAGAAGATGCACTGGATGCCCCAAGCCTGGGTACTTGGTGGTTGTGAATTTGCTTCAGAGAAGATTGCATCCCTGCCTGATGATTAGGATAACTTGGTCTTGCCCCAGTCTGAATATGGCAATGATATGCCCCTGCTCGAGCTGTTGAGTAATTTACCCCAGCTTGTGAGTTTTGAGGTAGCCTTGTTTTGTGCCAACCACTGAAAGTCAAATTCCTCCTCGATTGCCCCTTACTGGAGTGTCTTTGAATACCTAGTACTGATTTGCAAATAAAATTGTACATTCATAAATGGTAATATTAATGCACAGTTCAATGTAAGTTTCGAAAAAGTGTCATTTATTGAGGTGTCGTGAAAGTGTGAGACAAATGGGCTGCTAGCCCAGACGTTATGATAATTTTGATTAGTGCGAAAGATATAGCAAGGATAATGACACCAATGCTGATGATTATCAATCATGTGAGGAGTCAGGTTACGCAACCTTGCGATAATATGCTTTCAGAGTAAACCTCATCTCCATTAGGTCTTTCGAGGGCTGTAACGCGGTCTGGTTCACGGTTATGAAACAAGGTTATTAGGCTCAAAGTATGATTTGTACCCACCCCTTCTCCTTAATGATCTCCAGTCCTACGCTCAGTTAATTCTACTCTTGTCTTGACGGTGTAAGCTTGAAGGTTCAAGGTTTGCTCAACGTGGCAGTCACCTTATTTTGATGGATGACAATGCCCCTTTGATCTGGGTGGCCACCGAATCTTTTTTTGTTTTTGTTGAGGATTTCGGGGTCCTCTTTTACTTTTGTTTTGATCCCTAACTTTTGCATGGATTGACTTTGCTTGTCAGATCCATCGGGATTGCCTTGATTTTGCCTAAGTCCCCTATGAGGTGTTTGACTTAGCAGGCTTTTGATTTTTTTGGATTTTGTTGGAGGATTGTGACTGCCATAGCATGGGTCATTGATGAACAATCGTCTTCTGGATTTTGCTTTGTTGTTTCGAGTGCAGAGTTGGATTAACTGAACACTACCCTGCCCCAGGTTAAGTGTAAGGTTTGAATATCCGAAGGAAACTGCTACTTCTAGGTTCGAAGTGGTTTACTAGGGATTAACTCCTTATATCTCAGGTGTTTAGGGGAATTGAAACAATGCCTGTACATCATTGACGAGATTTAGTCTGAAAGCATACAGTTTGCAATTATGGGTATCTCATTTTCATCATCCTCCCTCAAATCATGCTAAATAACAGTGAATAGAGTGGAGTGAACAAACATGTCGGTGATAGGTGAAAAATGAGTGAATACGACATAACTAATTCAAAACATGCATAAACGATACATTAATGAAACCTAATACGAATGACAATTGTTCAAAGCATACAGTACTTAAACAAACAAAGACAAATATAAGAAATGCGTAAAATGAAATGGCAACATGACGGCCTTCTTTAGGGAAATGAACTTTGACTTGACTGGATTTGATCTGATTAACGCTATTTGTTCGGCGGCATTGGATTGTTGATGACATTTGGAGACTTTCCGTTGAAGTTGATAGCATCCCTGTCGATCATGTCTTGAATTATGTGCTTGAAAGCTCTGCACTCCTCAATGGTGTGACCTGGAGCGCCCTTATGAAACTCGCAATGAGCATTTGCATCATAGTCGGCAGGAATGACAGTTGGGGGAGCCAAATCTCTTGGAACAATAGCCTTTTTTCTCCATCAACTGAGCAAAGATACTAGCATATGTCATTGGCAGGCGATCAAAAACTCTATCTGGCCTCCATATTCTCTGCTGACGCTGCTGGCGAGCACCTTGTTGTTGTTGAGCAGCTTGTATCTACTGTTGCTGAGGAGGATACTGATACCCTTGCTGGTTGTAGGCATGTTGCTGAGGAGCCTGTTGCTGTGGCATCTGAGCTTGCACTGCTTGAACAACTGGCTGATAAGGCATTGGAGCATATTGCGCAGCAGCAACATACGGATATTGATAATAGGGAACTTGATAAGGCATAGGAGCGGGAGCTTGTTGAGAAGCTTGCCCTTTCTGCAAAGAGATGGCATTTGTTTCACCCTCTTTTTTCTTGTATCCGTTGAAAGGCTTCTTGTCATTAGCCTGGCTGTTAGAACCTCCTGGGATCTTTCCACTCTTCAGCCCTTCTTCAATTCTCTCACCGACGATCACCAAGTCAGAGAATCCAGCAGAGAAACTACCGATCAACTTTTCGTAGTACTGGCCTTGTAAAGTACCCATGAAGATGTCAATTAGTTCACGGTCAACCAGAGGTGGATGCACCCTTGCGGATAGCTCTCTCCATCGTTGCGCGTACTCCTTGAAGGATTCGCCATCCTTCTGAGTCATACTCTGAAGTTGAGTACGATTCAGAGCAAGATCGGTGTTGTACTTATACTGCTTGACAAATGCATCAGCTAGCTCGGCCCAAGTGCGCACACTGTTACGTTCCAGTTGAATATACCATTCGAGTGATTCCCCAGACAAGCTGTCTTGGAAGCAATGAATCATGAGCTTTTCGTCTCTGGCATAGGCAGCCATCTTGCGACAGTACATCTTCAGATGAATGTTTGGACAACTGAGACCTTTGTACTTCGAAAACTCGGGCACCTTGAACTTGGGAGGAATGACAACATCAGGCACCAAGCACAATTCCAAAGCACTGAACGAATTTGAATTGTGTCCCTCCATGGTTCGGAGTTTCTCGGCTAGATCTCGACACATCTTCATGGCTTCTGAATCCTGAGCGGCAACAGGACTGGAAATGGGGATAGCAGCATGATAGTTCTGAACGTCGTCATAATGATCCATCAGAGTATCTTCAGTATGGGGAGATGGGATCTGCACGACAGTAGGCTGAGCCTGCGGGATAGCTCCAACAGTAACTCCAGGCGCTGGGATTGGCTGAAAAGTATTTCCTTCGGCTGCGCTATTGAAGTTCAACGACATCCCATGGGGATTTGGAATTGGAACCAAAGGGATGGCAGTAGACCCCTGTCCTTGACCGTTGTTGTTGACGACAGCAGCGGCTTCACGCTGTTCTTCCTCGCTTCTAGCCGCGAGGATGGCTTCGAGGATCTGGTCGATCTTTCCTTTCATAGAATCCAATTCTTCCCTGAAGGCGGCTTGCTCCTGCTGAATCTGCTCCATCATTCGTCTTGTATTGGCTCTAGTTGCGTACTGATGTTGAGGAATCAGCTTGATTTACTTGAGAGGAAGGAACGAAGACATAAGATTCTGTTGAAGGACTGGAAATGCAAAATGCACAACATATGAAATGCAATGCAAATGATATGCAAGATGCAATTCAAGATACAAGATCCACGATCACAGGATCACAATTCAAACAGCTCCTGAAGCTGGTAACTATAACAGATAAGTAACCACAAGTTCCGATCAAAGAAACTGACTGGTACAACCTATACGGGAAGATCTAAATTTTCTACCCATAAACCCACTTACGGGATGGTTTCTATGTTTGGTTCCCAGGATCACGGACACTAGTCGTAGTAGCGTCACGCAACAGGCTGGCTGTATTACGATGATAATAACGATAAGGTCTCTCCTGAGCGGGGTCCTCATGCTAGGCGCACAAGGAGCGAGTCCTTGGAGGCTAACACTACACAACCACCATTATTGGAACTGGTGCTAAGAGAAGGTTTCCAGAATCACGGACCCTTTATTAATCAAGTCGTGCAACAGGCTAGCTGTGTTACAACAAGATCTACGAATAGGTCTCCTCTGGAGGAGCTTTCATGCTAGGCACACAAAGAGCAAATCCTTGGTGACTAACACTACTCGACTACCAATTCTAAACTAAGTGTTCTCTCTGCTTTTACCAAAGCTCGGGCGTAGAGCCTTACTCATGACGTCACCCCAAGAACCAACAGGCAACCGAGATAACAAGCACAAATAAAATCCACAAGAGAACAAATACATAAACAAAAAGAAAACAAATAAAAACAAACACTCCTCACAAACCAAAAGATAGGCTCGAATCTCTCTTTGCATGGAGCAATGACCCCAGCAGAGTCTCCAGCTGTCGCACCTCGAAAAATTACGGAGACATTTCAGAGAAAACGACCCTCGCGCGAAAGGCGCGGAAATACGGTTCGATAGAGTCGCCACCGAACTTTATTTTTCCCGAATAAACGGGGGAGGAAAATATCGAGAAAACCTCTTAAAACGAAAGGATAGGAACAGGGCTGTCGCAACCATGTTCCGGGTTCGGGAGTCGGTTACGTGAGGGGAAGGTATTAGCACCCATCACGTCCATCGTACTCGACGGGAACCTCTTAAGGTAAATGTGGGGAGTGTTGTTTTAGGTTTACTTGTTTTCTTCTCGATGATAAAGGTAGAATTGGTAGGGTAAAAGGTTTAAGACGCTAAGAGGAGATGGGTGGTTAGAGGATAGAGTGCTCGCCAAGGATTGGGGACCTTGTGCCTACGTATGCTCATTCGGACGAGAATGAGAAATCAGAGCTTCGTAGTTCGACTACGGGAAAGGTTGGGGATGGGTGGAATAATGGAAAAAGGTAGAAGTGTGCTCGCCAAGATCATCGCAATCTTGTGTCTACTCTTAAACTAAAAATAATTATTAACAGAAAATATTAGTTAATACATATTTATTATTATTTTTTAAAAAAAAAAGAAAAAGCTTAAGAAATTAAGAAAAATTTCACAAAAAAAGTATTAAGCCACGTGTCACACTTTAATTGGTCAAGAAGATAAAGTTTGAAAAAAACGCCCAATTTCGGGTGGACACGTGTCTAAACGGTATGAACAAAAATGCGAAAATACCTACAAAAAGGGGAGGACAAATTTAGGGTATCACACTTGGTCAACAGGACGAGTCAGGTAGAAAAGAGCATGTCATCTACTACCTGAGTAAGAAATTCACCGATTGTGAGTCGAGGTACTCAATGCTGGAAAAAACATGTTGTGCACTCGCTTAGGCCGCAAAGCGTTTGAGACAGTACATGTTAAACCACACAACCCTATTAATTTCGAAGATGGATCCAATCAAATATGTCTTTGAAAAACAAGCACTCTCTGGAAGGATTGCCCATTGGCAAATGGTGTTAACAGAGTATGATATTCAGTACGTTTCACAGAAAGCCATTAAGGGAAGTGTCCTGTCGGAATATCTCGCGGAACAGCCGATTGAGGATTATCAGCTGATGAAGTTTGACTTTCCAGATGAAGACGTCATGTTTCTGAGAATGAAAGACTGTGATGAGCCTTTACCCGGCGAGGGTCCTGAGAGAGGATCTCAGTGGAAAATGGTTTTCGACGGAGTAGTTAATTCATATGGTAATGGAATCGGCGCGATCATTACTACTCCTCACGGTTCTCATATACTGTTCACCGCCCGATTGACATTTGCTTGCACCAATAATGAAGCCGAGTATGAAGCTTGCATTATGGGTTTAGAAGAGGCCGTTGATATGAGGATTAAGAATCTGGACGTATACGGTGATTCAGTGCTCGTCGTTAACCAAATCAAAGGAGAATGGGAAACTCTTCAGGCCAATCTGGTGCCTTATAGAGACTATGCAAGGAGACTGCTGCCTTTCTTCGATAGAGTTGATTTTCATCATATGTCGAGGACTGAGAATCAGATGGAGGATGCCTTGGCCACGCTCGCTTCGATGTATAAAGTGAATTTCTGGAATGAAACTCCTGCTATTACCATCATGCGTCTTGATAGACCTGCTTTTGTGTCTGCCGTTGAGAAAGCATCCGATGGAAAGCCTTGGTATTTCGATATCAAGCATTTTCTCAAGACTTAGGAGTACCCATTTGGGGCATCTAGCAAGGATAAGAAAACTCTGAGGAGGTTAACCGGTAATTTCTATCTGAATAAGGACGATGTTCTCTACAAGAGAAATTTCGATATGGTCTTGTTGTGTTGTGTTGATGAACTTGAAGCAAACCTATTGATGGAGGAAGTCCACGAGGGTTCTTTTGGTACTCATGTCGGTGGACATGCAATGGCTAGAAAATTGTTGAGAGCTGGGTATTATTGGATGTCTATGGAGTCCGATTGTTTCAAATATGCCAGAAAATGCCATAAATTGTCGTTATGGTATTCTAGAGAGAATCATTACTGATAATGGTTCAAATTTGAATAACAAAATGATGAAGGAACTGTGTCAGAGTTTCAGGATAGAACATCACAATTCTTCTCCATATCGTTCGAAAATGAATGGTGTTGTTGAGGCAGCTAATAAGAATATCAAGAAGATTGTGCAGAAAATGGTTGTGACCTACAAAGACTAGCGTGAGATGTTGCCTTTTGCTCTTCACGGATATCGTACTTCGGTGCGTACATCAACCGGGGAAACTCCTTTCTCACTGGTGTATGGTACAGAAGCAATCCTGCCATTAGAAGTTGAGATTCCTTCTTTAAGGGTATTGTCGGATGTGAAGCTTAACGAAGCTGAATGGGTGCGAACCAGGTTGAATCAGCTGAGCTTGATCGACGAAAAGAGATTAGAATCCATCGCACATGGCCGGTTGTACCAGAGTAGAATGAAGAAAGCCTTTGATCAGAAAGTGTGTCCTCGGTGCTTCTAGACAGGTGATTTGATGTTGAAAATGATCCTTCCTCCTCAGACAGATCACAGGGGGAAATGGACTCCTAACTATAAAGGTCTGTATGTGGTAAGAAAGGTTTTCTCTGGCGGAGCCTTATTACTATCTACTATGGATGGTGAAGATTTTTCGTCCCCTGTGAACGAGGACGTGGTTAAAAAATACTTTGCTTAAAAGAGACCCGCTGGGCACAAAAAGAAAAGTCCAGGCAAAAATGGGGCATCCCGGCGAACCATAAAAAGAAAAGGTTCGGGCAAAAATTAGGGATAAAAATAAAAGATGTAAACCCGCAAAGTTGAAAACCTGAAAAGGCAACTTTGGCAAAAATGGGTATCCCGGTGGATTTAAAACCCGAAAGGGCAAACCAAGCAAAAGTTAGGGATTTAAAAAAGCAAATGATCACGGTCCGTGTTCGATCTATAAGCTTGTGAGCAGTTATCCTGAAGGAAAGGAATCAGTCAAGTCAGTCTTGTTAGAAGACGAAGTATGGGGAACATTGAAGACATACATGTCATAGCCGAATCGACACATGGTGGTTGTCTATTTCCACATTACCGACACTTATATTGTATTTGTTTCTTGTTTTTGAGCAATTACCTCTTTTCAGGAATTGCATCTAAATTGTAATTTGCCTATTTACAGGCTTGCCATCAATAAAAATATTCACTTCAGTCAAAGAGCTTTCTTTTTCTTGTCCATTGTGCTGTTTTGTTTGCAAAATGTCTGTTATTTTGTTAAACATTGCAGGTAAGAGCAAAAGGTTGTACAGAGCATAACGAAAGCATTGACTTTGCTTGATCGACAAGTATCATGGATGGTAACTGAGGTAACCATTTCACATGTAGAGTATTTCTGTTGTTTTTTTTGTTGCAAGTCAACAGTGTTATCACAATCAGGTGAGTTTCCCTTATCCTCAGCAGTTCAAGTCGCAACAAGTAGTAGTTGTTTTCAGCCGAGTATTCTCAACGAATTAAGTGTGGTATTTCCAGCAGAATGGGCTTGTTTCTCACAGGTAAATGCAGTCAGGCAGGAGCAAGCGAGAGATTTGTTTTCCCCTAGCAAAGATTTCGCTTCTTCAGTGAAGTGGTCAGCTTATCCCCGGAAGAGCTGTGTCCTCTCCGGCAGAGTTCAATTATCAAGTTTGAAATGTTATTCTCCCAACAGAACAAAGCTTTGTCTTCGTGAGAAAGTGAGTCCCCGACGGGGTGGAAGTTTGTTCCCATCAGAACAGGATATAGGTGTTTCCCTCAACGGTAGGATGGTTTGTAAACCAGTTTTCTTCTCTAGTGGAGGCAACGTCAGTGACGCCCTTTCTCCACGGAGTTGGCTCAGGATTGTCTCCAGCAAAGCGCAGTGCTGATTCTCTCGATAGAGTAAGTGGAACAGGTGTTTGGGGTTTTCCCAGCAGATTCAAGTTTCCCGTAGAGTAAGAGTATCTGATATTCCTCGGCAAGAGTAGGTTGATGTTTGATGTAATCCCAAGCAGAGTAGATTTTCTTCCCGAGCAGGATAACATTTTCAGGAGTGCCGTTCAGGGAAGGTTTCTCGAGCAGGATGAGGTCAATCTTCGATGGTCGATTGTTTTTCCCCCGCAGAGACAGTTTCTGTAGCAGAAGAGGTGTGATTTAAGCATCGAATTGCTTGTGTCCCCGCAGAGTTATTCAAGTTCCCAGAAGATTTAATCCCCGACGGTGTGGATTTCTCTTCCCAAAGCAGAGTTTTTTCTCCCCGACGGAGTGGGTATCTTTTCTTCCTAGCATTTATTTTGCTGGTGGTTCTTTTGCACTTTGCATTAGCATCCTCCCAAATGCGTAGCATTTCCATTTCGTATGGAGCATTACGCCATTTTCAAACATACGCATCTGAAGCATAAGCCAGGTTTGGTGTTTTAGGACTGTATATCTTTTTCGGTAGAGGTTGTTTGAATCAAGGGGTTTCGTATTATCCGCGTCAGGATGGATTTCTGGATCGGGTATTTTATCAGTTTCTTCCTTGCTGAGTAGCTTGGGTGAATGTTTGTGCTTTCCCCAAGTGAGTCGCTTGCAAGTGTTGCTTTCCCTGGTCAAGCTTGTGGTTCTTTCCCAACAGAGTTGTTCTTACTTTTGGTTGGTCATCATTGTTTATTTCAACTTTTGGTTGATGACCCAGGGGCGTTTGGATGTTATTCCAACTTTTGGTGGTTGTTCTTTATTTCTCTCAGCAGAGTCGTGGATTCCAACTTTTGGTCGGTACCCTCTTGCATAATTCAGATGATTGGTTGCATTTGGTGATCCCAACTGTTGGTTGGTAATCTTAGGGCTTCCCCGAGCGGAGTCTTTATGTCAACTTTTGGTTGATAATCTTTGTTGTTCTAACTCTTGGTCAGTAGCCGTTGTTCTAACTTTTGGTTAGTGGCTTTTATTTCAAATCTTGGTTGATAATCCGGGGTGATCATCTCAACTTTTGGTTGATAGTCTTCTGTGGTGGAGTTAGCTTCGTGTAGCGTCCCCCAGTCATCCTAACTCTTGGTTAGTGGCTTTTATTCGGTGAGGACTTTTCCCAGTAATTCTGACTTTTGGTTAGCAACTTTTGTTCCGACTTTTGATCGGTGGGGTTTCACGGTGATTCTAACTGTTGGTTAATACCTTGGTTTTCCGACTATTGGTTGGATGTTTTCCCCTGCGGTTGTCCCAACTCTTGGTTGATATTTCCCTTTCCCTAGTAGGTTCGGTCTGGGTCGTCTGTTGTTGTTCCAACTTTTGGTTGGTAGTCTTCCTTTTCCCTGAAGAGTCGTTATCTCAACTCTTGGTTGATAAGAAGATCTGGTGTTTTCAACTTTTGGTTGGTAGTCCTCCCTTTTTCCTCAACGGAGTCGTTATCTCAACTTTTGGTTGATGAGGAGATTTGGCATATTCCAACTTTTGGTTGGTGGTTATGGTTTCTCCGGTATGGTCAATCTTGGATGTCAGTTTGTTTTCCAACTCTTGGTTGGTAGCTTTAGATTCCCCAGTGAGGTCGCCATATCTGGTGTGGTTAATTTGTTGACGATTCTCCAACTCTTGGTTGGTAATCTTGGTACTCTGGTTGTTGATTTCGACTTTTGGTCAGTATGCCTCCTCAGCAAAGTCATCTCACTATGTAAATTGCGGTTAGTATGGATTCCGGCTTTTAGTGGGCAGTGTTTGGGTTTTTATCCCATCTCTTGGATGGAATTTTTTGATTGCAGTCTTATGGTAGATGCTTGTTCTCCACAGAGTCATCTGATTAGTCCACTCTCTCCCCGGTGGAGTCTCCATGAAGCTGCGTGGTTACTCTTTTGTTCCCCAGCAGGTTTCGTTCCGACTTTTGGTTGGTATCTTTGGTTTCGTCCCAACTCTTGGTTGGTATCCTCCGGGCGTTTTCCCGACTTTTGGTTGGCATCTTTTGGATGAAGTTCAGATTGTATTGAATTGTTATCCCCAGCGGGTCGTTTTCTGACTCTTGGTTGGTAGACGCTGTTTTGCATTCCTGCGAGGTGAAAATTTCCGGGTTCTTTAGTATTCAATCACCTTGTACTTTGAAAGGTTGAAAGTGGATGCTTTTCCTCCCTTCAGGTCCAAGTTGTTTGAATAAGGGCAGTTGTAGCACCCCAAAATTTGCCTTCTCGTTTTTATACTTGGCTTATGTTTTATTTTTCGCATTTAGCATTTTGCATTGCATAGCATTCGGTCTCGAGGCATGGGATCAAGGCGTTCCTGTGGCTCGGGTGCATTTCAGAGCAAGAGATCGAACAGCAAACAGAGAGCATCAGAGCTTCGACATTTATTTTGCCCAGCAATCGAGCGATCGATTTTGTTCGATTTTGTAGGTTAATTTCATATCAGAAAGCAACACTCAGGCGCATAACAAGTATTCTCACAGTGACAACGATAAAAAATGAGGTTCAGCAGCTAAACAGAGCTCCAGACAGTTGAAAAAGGGCAAATGGACAGATTTCCCACCAAAATGCGCCAAATTCAAAATTTTGAAGGTGTTAATCAGTTAACACATATGGTTAACTGATTAACCATTTGAAAATCAGCCTAGAATTGAAGGGTTAACAGTGTTAATTGGTTAACGCATATGGTTAACCGGTTAACCATATCAGAATTTGCCCTGTACGTGAATTTTCAAGTGGATTTTCTTTGGGGTCCAATTTCGATCACTTGAAAGCTCATTTTTGCACTTGGGAAGGATCTAGAACATCATTTGAAATTTGGTTAAATTTTATTTCCCTCCAAAATCCCAAACCTCATTCCATATCATAATTTCTAAACCAACTTCCAATCCTTGCTTTGGATCTCATACCAAGAGAGTATTTAAGTGATTTACTCCAAAGCAAGCCATTCTAACCTTCATTTTTACTCTCACTTCATATTTGATTTGAATTCTCTCTCAATTCTCTCAATTTCCTCCATAGCCAAAACCTTGATTCAAAGCTCTTTTCCATTGAAATCATTGATTCTTCATTGGAATCATTGATTTCTAAGAGAAAAACCTCCATCCATTACATTGATTGAAGTGATTTCATCATTCAATTTTTGTGCAAGCTCAGATCTAGATTTTGAGGTGATTGTAGAAGTGCTTATTTGGAGTAATTTCACTTAATTGTGAAGGATCTTCATTCATACAACATCAATTAGCTAGGATCTTGAAGTTTTCCGGACTTCTTTGCTTAGATCTACACAATTACAGTTGAGTCAACAATTATCGAATCAATTCTTTTATTCGTAGGTTGGATTTCTGATCCGATTTAATCTTCGAGCTCATTTGCATGTTTGTTATGTTAATCTTCATATTCAATTGAATTGTGATTAATTTGAATTATTTGATCCATGATCTGGTTTTGTTGATCTGTTTGCATGCTGTTTGAATCACGATTTGCTAGTTTAAGTTCGTGAATAAGTGATTATGCGATCATCCGGTTGATCGGATAAGTGCTTATTTGTTGGAAAGTGGTTCTGTTTGCTGTTTTTCTCTGGTACAGTGTTAACCGGTTAACGTATATGGTTAACCGGTTAACCAATTCAAATATTCAAATTTTTTAGAGTTTTCAGGGTGTTAACCGGTTAACGCCTGGTGTTAACCGATTAATGTAACACCCCACTTCCCGTATTAAATAAAATATAAATATTATAATAATAATCAGAGTTTTCGCCAAAAAGTGGGATATCACATCTCCAAATTTTATAAAAATACTTTATTCATTCTTTTCAAAATAATACAGCGGAATTTGTTTCATAAAGTAAAATACATCAAAACATGATACGTCACAGGATTTCAACACGTTTGACATAAAACAATTACAACACCCATATCCCGTGTTATGTATCAGAGCATCCTAGACTCGACGGTCACACCAATATCCAAGCTAGCTAAACACCTGGATTATCTGTACTTCCGAAGAAGCACAGACCACAACAACAACAAAGGGGTGAGAAATAATGATCAGAATATAATGGTAATGTAATACATGTAAATAAGGTAGTAAAACACACCAACACACCAATATTCACCCCCAACAACTCCATATGACGAACCTACTGTTCAAATTACAATATAACATATTATAATGCAAATATGCAACTCAACACCATGCATGCGGTACCGACTCATTGGTTCATTCAATCGAACCTGGATAGATCACTTACGCTCCTCCTGAGACATGATCTATCCCCCACCATTCTCCACAAAGGAGTACGGATGAATCACTTACGCTCCTCCTGAGACATGATTCATCCCACCAAAACACCATGATATGCACACACCAATGCATAACTAATATATTTAGGCACTCAACATGCACACGATCCTCCTGATCATATCATCATACATCAATGCATATATGTACAGATATAACATACACCAACAACATATAAATCAATTCACACAGTGAGCAATCTCACATTCTAACACCAAGTATAAACACATCCCAACACTCGGGGAATACACGATCCTACTGATCACTGCACCATAATCATATACATGATACACCCATCATTCATTTTAATTAAATTAGATATTAAACGAGTTCACACTCTAACACCATATATAAACACATCTCAACTCAGATTCCCAGCCTATTCTAGTACCAATCTTGCCTATTACCGTAAGCAATCGGTTTCTAATTCCTATTCCCAAAATCATCACATACACACTTTATCGATACCTCAAAAGCCATACAGAACTTTCCCTAAAAACTGTAAAACACCCTATATGCTCTATATGCCAAATCAACCCAAAACACCAATTCGTTAACATTGACTTATACTCCATCACTATCAATTACTAGTTATCATTAAACACAAACACACCAATAAACATTATACTTACCAATTATCCTATACTTCCTACTCTAGAACCAACATTACGGTACATTATCGACACTTCAGAGTCACTCTGAATCTCACCAAGGTCCTAACCATAGTCGTTAACGACACTATAGGGAAACAACGCATAATTTCCCCCAAAGCTATAATCATGGTCATTACCCACACCACAGTAACAACACAGAATCTCACAAAAACTCTATTTATATTTACTATCAACACTGCAGTAACAACATATAATTTTCCCCAAAGCTATAATCATGGTCATTACCCACACTACAGTAACAACACAGAATCTCACCAAAACTCTATTTATAGTTACTATCAACACTGCAGTAACAACATATAATTTTCTCCAAAGCTACAATCATGGTCATTACCCACACTATAGTAACAACACAGAATCTCACCAAAACTCTATTTATAGTTACTATCAACACTGCAGTAACAACATATAATCTCACTAACATCACCATAATATATATACACCAAATTCACCAATACCAATCAACAATTCATCAATGTCAAGCATCAATTTATCATCAGCAACAATAATAACAAGCATGCCAATATAAAACTTCATAGATCGGAATTTTCCTACGGGGTTAAGGAATCCCCTCTACCCTATACATGTATATACCATCCCAAATCAAGTTTCTCCCCCCTTACCTTGTTAATCGGTTGATCGATGAAAGAACCCTCCAAGGTTTGGCCAACTCTTATTTTCCCCTGTATCCTTCGTTCTTTGCTCCCTTTTCCGTTCCCTTTTCCGTTCTCTCCTTTCTATCGTTCTTTTTCCACTTTCTCTAACTTCTCACAATGTATTGTAAAACTACTAATCCCCCACGTTTCTATTTTAATTCTCTAATCCCAATAATAATAATAACTTAATAATAATAATAATAAAAATAATAATAATAATAATAGTAATAATAATCCTATTATTATCTCACCAAAATAATAATAATGTTAATAACTTAATAAAATAATAATAATAATAATAGTAATAATAATCATATTATTATCTCACCAAAATAATAATAATGTTAATAACTTAATAAAATAATAATAATAATAATAGTAATAGTAATCCTATTATTATCTCACCAAAATAATAATAATGTTAATAACTTTAATAAAGTAATAATAATAATAATAGTAATAATAATCCTATTATTATCTCACCAAAATAATAATAATGTTAATAACAACAGTAACTATAAT
The DNA here is from genome assembly GCA_963859935.3 of Lathyrus sativus. Classification (NCBI taxonomy): domain Eukaryota; kingdom Viridiplantae; phylum Streptophyta; class Magnoliopsida; order Fabales; family Fabaceae; genus Lathyrus; species Lathyrus sativus. The sequence continues at coordinate 392,509,518 of OZ012736.1, forward strand.
AAATATAATAATAATAATAATATTCCCACCAATATCAATATTATACACTATATTATTATATTCACCAAAACACCACCAATAATCCTCCCATATCAGGGACACCCACCAATAATAATATTCATACCGATGATAATAATAATAATAATAATAATAATAATAATAATACCACCAATATTACTATTAACTATTATATTATTATCTCCACACCATCAATGATCCTTATATATCAAGGATACTCACCAATCACATACCAACACACTCCACCTAAGGGCACACCAACATAAAATAATTAAATTAACACCAAAATGACTAAATAAATAAAATGGGTGTTACAACTCTCCCCCACTTTAAGTATTTTCGTCCTCGAAAATTTCCTGATGGAACACTTCCGGATACGCTTCCCACATCCTTCATTCCAACTAACAGGTCACACTGCCTTCTGCAGCACCTCCCCAAGTTACTTTCACCAAAGATATCTCCTCCCTTCGGAGTTGTTTCTCGCTCGTCCAAACGAAATAGCAATGCCTCAACAATCAAATTATTTTCACTTGTACATCATCCACCTGGTTCAATGTACTTTCTCAACTAAGACACATGAAACATATCATGCCAATTCATAGCGACAGCGAGAAAAACGGTCTAACATGTTACTCCTCCCATGCCTCTGCTGCGCCACTCTGATACAAACCACAGAACACGGTGCGAACTTCTGAGACTTCGAAGCTCGACCAACATCAGTCACCGGCGTGACTCTCCAAACATATCTTTCCTTGGATCCTCTTGATCTTTTCAGCCATCTCCACATAATTTTCAGGTCTGAGCACAACACTCTCACTCGACCCATTCCAACACAGTAGAGTCCTACACTCCCTATTTCACCAAGCCACATATAGTGCCATTCCGACACTAGGATGGTAACCGTTATTATAGGTAACTCAATCAACGGTAATTAATCATCCCACAATCCACCTCGATCCAACACCCAAGCTCTCACCAATTCTCTACAGACTCAATAGTCCTCTCTGACTGACCATCAGTTTGCGGATGGTAAGTCGAACTCAACTTCAACTTAGTACCCGAAGCTTCCTGTAAGCCCTTCCAAAATCTCAATATAAACCTCAAATTTCCATCTGACACAATATTCGTCAGTATCTCATCCAACTTCACCACTTTCTCAATATGCATCTCATATATTCTCAACACGGAATAGTTAATCCACTCCTAACAATTCAAATTAAAATTATGTCTTTACAAATTCTTTGGAAATCTCAACACCAATTTCGTGAAAATACTACCTGATTTCCACTCTGGAATATTTAACGACTGCATCAGACTCAACAGTCTCTGATGTTCACTCTTCGAATTCCTACAATTCTAACCAGCATATTCCACCTCAACTACTCCTCCCCTTATCCATGGTCTCCAAAACAATCTACTCAAATTCGGTTACTTCTTCATAGCACTGGGATGGATACTCCATCTACCCCAATGTATTTCTTCACGAGTACTTCTACTCCTCTCAACAACATTTCGTATACATACTCTATCATAACATCTCGTGGTATTATTTCCACAAGCCCGACAATCCACTCCTCGACTCTAATTTATCAACTTCAACTAATTCACTACTCACACAACGCATATTATGAAATTTCTCAATCAGTTCTACCTCTTTTCACCATCATCTTCGGTAAACACAAACATTTCCAACTCACCGCATCATCTACCACATCCACTTTACCCAAAGGGTAATTACACTCAAAGTCGTAATCCTTCAGAAATCCTAATTATTTCCTCTGCCTCATTTTCAACTTTTTCAAATCAAACAAACACCTTAAACTCTTAAGATCACCAAACATCTCCGATCTCAGTCTGAACTTTCGAAGCCTCCGACTCCGGTACAACCACAATAGCAACCAACTCTAAATCACTGGTCGGATGGTTTCTCTTACACACTTCGAGTTGCCTTTTGCATAACTGAAACTCGCTGAAGTTGTCTTTAGCAAATCCCCTAATTATATCAACAAGCATCACAAACACCACAATTAGTTCTATCGGATTCGGCAGAACTTTCCTTACGGAAGTATATCACCGCTCTTTTTCTAACACTGATAACTCCAGTTCCTTATGCTCAACATAATCCTCTATACTCTTCGAATACCTTAAAATATCATTTATCAACACAACCATTGCCTTATATAAATAATTAAAGAAGATCCCATGCCAAGTGGACAAACAAGTTGTGAGTTATAGCGGGAACACATACCGTACCGCCCGTCCTTACCACAACATTCAAACACACTTCATCAATAAATAGATTAAATCTATGTCAATACTTCACCATCTCATAGATAATTTCAATAGCTTTCCAACGCTTCAAACCGGGCGTCATTCCGAGTTACGGTTCCCCCGTTACGACAAAAATACCACAACAACATTTTTCTGCTCAGGGCACTTCGCCAGGCGAATCTCGGCGAACATGACAGTCCCGAAATTCTATTTTCGACCGTTACCTGACTTCCGAGTGTCCGATTTCGATTCCGTAAAAAGCTGCGATCTCGGAATTCAACGTATAACCACAATTTCATACTTAGGAGGCCGTCCAACACACTTTCAATCTTTAAATATTTTAAAACCCGATTACTTCCAATCTCAACAGCAGATCGTGGAGTCTCCTATTACGATACCACTTCGACCTTCGACACCACAACACAATAATTCTACTCGCGATCTCACGAACATGGAAACTCACGTCCTTCAATCAATTGATCCATCAAATCATTAACTCTTGGAAGCGAACACTTATCCTTGACAGTCACCTTGTTCACTTATCTATAGTTCACCCAAAGCTTCACAAAACCTTCTGTCTGTCTAACCAACAAAATTGGTGCACCTTACGGTAACACACTCAAACAAAAGGACCTCTCCCCCAGCGGGTCTTCAAGTTGACTCTTCAACTTCTCCAATCCCAACGTAAACATACAATATGGAGTCATCAATATCAGACTCGTCCCAAAAACAAAATAAACGTGTAAGCTTTACTTCACACTCCGATAGTAAATCGCTTACTTCCTCAGGGAACCTCCGGCAATTTCAACAAATTGACAAATCCCAATTTTCTCACTTTCCTTCTCATTCGAAGGTTCCGTCAAAATAAACGTCTCAACACCGTATTACGCCAACTCCTTAAAATAATCCCTTAAGCACTTAGCTTAACTCAGGACAATTCATTGCTCACGCCACACAAGCTTGCAAGACACGTCTATCCCATCCAACACAATCCCGTCTACTATTAACAAGAGATTAAGGGTGATCAGTTCCTCAATTTGTTAATAGACAGCCGAAATCATGATGGGGTACAAACCATCTTTACCAAACTATGATAGCATTCCTCAACACATTAAGCCACCACACCGTAGCATTCCGGAGAATTACAAACTTCTCCCCCACTGGAATCATTCCTGCTTCTGCAGACAAGGTTAGGAAATAAACGCGTACCGACAGTGTTTTCACACACATGCCGTATACTAGGGATTTAAACCACAACACCAAGTTAAACACCACACAGTCTCCATCCCAAAGGACAGACTCAACTCAACTCAACAACACTGGCCGGACGGACCGACCTGCTCTGATACCAATTGTAACACCCCACTTCCCGTATTAAATAAAATATAAATATTATAATAATAATCAGAGTTTTCGCCAAAAAGTGGGATATCACATCTCCAAATTTTATAAAAATACTTTATTCATTCTTTTCAAAATAATACAGCGGAATTTGTTTCATAAAGTAAAATACATCAAAACATGATACGTCACAGGATTTCAACACGTTTGACATAAAACAATTACAACACCCATATCCCGTGTTACGTATCAGAGCATCCTAGACTCGACGGTCACACCAATATCCAAGCTAGCTAAACACCTGGATTATCTGTACTTCCGAAGAAGCACAGACCACAACAACAACAAAGGGGTGAGAAATAATGATCAGAATATAATGGTAATGTAATACATGTAAATAAGGTAGTAAAACACACCAACACACCAATATTCACCCCCAACAACTCCATATGACGAACCTACTGTTCAAATTACAATATAACATATTATAATGCAAATATGCAACTCAACACCATGCATGCGGTACCGACTCATTGGTTCATTCAATCGAACCTGGATAGATCACTTACGCTCCTCCTGAGACATGATCTATCCCCCACCATTCTCCACAAAGGAGTATGGATGAATCACTTACGCTCCTCCTGAGACATGATTCATCCCACCAAAACACCATGATATGCACACACCAATGCATAACTAATATATTTAGGCACTCAACGTGCACACGATCCTCCTGATCATATCATCATACATCAATGCATATATGTACAGATATAACATACACCAACACCATATAAATCAATTCACACAGTGAGCAATCTCACATTCTAACACCAAGTATAAACACATCCCAACACTCGGGGAATACACGATCCTACTGATCACTGCACCATAATCATATACATGATACACCCATCATTCATTTTAATTAAATTAGATATTAAACGAGTTCACACTCTAACACCATATATAAACACATCTCAACTCAGATTCCCAGCCTATTCTAGTACCAATCTTGCCTATTACCGTAAGCAATCGGTTTCTAATTCCTATTCCCAAAATCATCACATACACACTTTATCGATACCTCAAAAGCCATACAGAACTTTCCCTAAAAACTGTAAAACACCCTATATGCTCTATATGCCAAATCAACCCAAAACACCAATTCGTTAACATTGACTTATACTCCATCACTATCAATTACTAGTTATCATTAAACACAAACACACCAATAAACATTATACTTACCAATTATCCTATACTTCCTACTCTAGAACCAACATTACGGTACATTATCGACACTTCAGAGTCACTCTGAATCTCACCAAGGTCCTAACCATAGTCATTAACGACACTATAGGAAACAACACATAATTTTCCCCAAAGCTATAATCATGGTCATTACCCACACCACAGTAACAACACAGAATCTCACCAAAACTCTATTTATATTTACTATCAACACTGCAGTAACAACATATAATTTCCCCCAAAGCTATTATCATGGTCATTACCCACACTAAAGTAACAACATAGAATCTCACCAAAACTCTATTTATAGTTACTATCAACACTGCAGTAACAACATATAATTTTCCCCAAAGCTACAATCATGGTCATTACCCACACTACAGTAACAACACAGAATCTCACCAAAACTCTATTTATAGTTACTATCAACACTGCAGTAACAACATATAATCTCACTAACATCACCATAATATATATACACCAAATTCACCAAAATATTATCTCACCAAAATAATAATAATGTTAATAACTTAATAAAATAATGATAATAATAATAGTAATAATAATCCTTTTATTATCTCACCAAAATAATAATAATGTTAATAACTTTAATAAAGTAATAATAATAATAATAGTAATAATAATCCTATTATTATCTCACCAAAATAATAATAATGTTAATAACAATAGTAACTATAATAAATATAATAATAATAATAATATTCCCACCAATATCAATATTATACACTATATTATTATATTCACCAAAACACCACCAATAATCCTCCCATATCAGGGACACACACCAATAATAATATTCATACCGATGATAATAATAATAATAATAATAATAATACCACCAATATTACTATTAACTATTATATTATTATCTCCACACCACCAATGATCCTTATATATCAAGGATACTCACCAATCACATACCAACACACCCCACCTAAGGGCACACCAACATAAAATAATTAAATTAACACCAAAATGACTAAATAAATAAAATGGGTGTTACAATTAACACCTATGAATTTCCAGATTTTCACTTGTTTTACACAGGTTAACCAATTAACAGTATGTGTTAACCGATTAACACTAAGCCAGAATGCCATATTTTGCTGTTTTCTTACATGTTCGCATACCGGTTCGATTCGAATCATCATAGATCAATGTGATGCATTAGGATTGAATTGTTTTGGATATTTGCTACTGTTTGTGGTTGTTTAATCATGATGTTGTTGCCATGTATGTTCATTCTTTCAATTATTTGCATGTTTGTATATGGTTCGAATAGATCATTCATTTGCATGTTCGTATGCTTCCATCACTTGTTTCCTCTACATGTTTGATTCATTCTTACATCGCTGTTGAGGTCGAGACGCGCTTGTGGCGGCTGCTGCCCCACACAATTTTCCTCCCTCCCACCATTCTAATTGTGCATTTTTCATGTTTGCATTTATCTACTTGTGATTGATTCTTCCTTTGTTCTTCTTGTGCTGTCTTGCCATGATCCCTATAGGATTCCTAGTCCCTCCGTTTAGGATGGGAGTAGGAGAGACATTAGGTGTTCAATCCAAGTATGCTAACATTAGGGTAGATGTTCCCCCTTTTCATCCGAACTTTAGGATCACTTTGCATGACAATGTTAGGGCTGAGTTTCCCTTAGACCTTCCGTGCGTCTTCTTCTTCTTATCTCAAATCATGCTAACTCATTTAATAAAGGCGATAGACATTGCGCGCTACGAGACTTAAGCTACATGGGGAATGATGAGTGAGGGGTCTCCTCTCGCTTATCTAGAATGTTTAGTATCCGTCCCGTTTGGGGGCGATATACAACGCATTCGCCTCCATGTCATAGTCTTTAGTGCAACGTGAATCACAAACCGAAATTAATTCACTTCACTAAAAAACACAATAAAATTAAAAAAAATTTCCTTCGGGATTAATCGAAACTTCTTTTTCAGAAAAGAGTGTCGTTAAGCTTCGGTTCTACTGCAAACAGGCTTAGTCCCTAACTGCTAGAACGGATGTTTAACTTTACTCGATTAAAACACTTAATCAACCTGTGGTTTCGTGTCCGCTCGAACTACGTTTGCTCTGATCTTTCATACCAGATGAAAGTACGTAGGCACAAGACGCGATGTCTTGGCGAGCAACCTCCCCCCTTTCTCTCCCGTAGTTAGCCGAACTACGTTGACTCCAACTCTCCCATTGCACGAGGGAATACGTAGGCACATAGACGCGATGCTCTGCCGAGTCTCTCTTTCTTTTATTTTTTTATCCCGCAAGCCTGTAGCGTAGATAGTTTAAACACATCCTTAGATAGACAACAAGCGTGGATCCCGTCGAATACGACGGACGTGAGGGGTGCTAATACCTTCCCCTTGCGTAACCGACTCCCTAATCCATGACTTGGTTGGGATGACCTTGTCTTCTCCATTTTCGTTAGGTTTTTCCGATCGTTTCCTTTCCCTCTCTGTGGGATAAATAACGAAAGGTGGCAACTCTTCTGTTTTTGCTGGGTGTTTTTCGCAGTTGCGACAACATGCAAAACAAGCCTCTAAAGGTAAAACCCATGAATCCTCAATGGACAACATTAATAGAATGGAAGGCTCTGCCTAAGTGGACAGTTCTATCAATGTGCATGGGATCACCACCCCTCTGTCTCCGGTTGATCCATCCCCAATCCCTACCAAAGCTTGGAGCATGGTTGTTGCAAAGAAGAGGAAGGCCCAAACTAGCTCTGAATCAGACTCGGAGTCAAATGTTACTTGTGATGTCACTGACATCTAACCAAAGAAGAAACCCACAACTAGCTAACTGGCTGCTAGTTGTCCAGATGTCCCCATTGACAATGTCTCCTTCCATTATCCATCTAGTGTAAATAGATGGAAATATGTTTATCAGAAGAGGCTGGCTTTGGAGAGAGAGCTTGCTCAGAATGCTCTTGAAAACAAAGAGATCATGAATCTTATTCATGATGCTGGCTTGCTGAAGACTGTCACTCAGTTCACTCAGTGTTATGAACTACTTGTCAAAGAATTCATAGTTAACTTGTCAGAAGAATATGCTGATAGGAAATCTAATGAGTTTGGCAAGGTTTATGTAAGAGGGAAATGTGTCAATTTCTCTTCAACCATCATCAATAACTATCTTGAAAAATCAGATAGAGGACAACCTGATATAGCTGCATCTGACAACAAAGTGTGTCAAGTGATTACAGGGAAACAGGTCAAAAGTTGGCCATCAAAAGGAAAGCTGGGTGCAAGCAAGTTGAGTGTGAAGTATGTTATGCTGCACAAGATTGGTGCTGCAAATTGGGTGCCCACAAATCATAAGTCAACTGTGGCAACTGTCCTTGGGAGATTTATCTGTGTTGTTGGAACCAAAGCCAAATTTGACTATGGGACCTATATTTTTGATCAGACTATGAAGTATGCAGGCAACTATAGTATCAAAGGCCCCATTGCATTCCCTTCCCTTATCTGTGGAATAATATTGAATCAGTATCATAACATCCTCAAAGAGAATCATTCTGCCAGCAAGAGAGAGAGAGAGAGCCCTTTGTCTTTCCATCATAAGTTGTTTCAAGGAACTCATGTTCTTGACATTGTCATGACATCAGCAAAGACATCCAAATGGAGCTCTAAGACAGGAAAAGCTGAGGTCATTGCCATGCTAAAAGAAACTTGCAATGAGTTGGAAATAAGGAAGAAAAACCTTGAAAGGTTGATCAGGGCTCTTGAGCAAGATGAAGATAATGAGTCTACTCAAAATGATGAGGACAAGGATGATGGTTCTGATGGCCAGGATGCTGCATCAGAAGAAGCTGTTGCCAGTTCTGAGGAGACTAGTGATGAAGACTCTGAGGAGGTCAGCTCCAGCTCTGCTGAAGAGAATAAAGATTAAAAAGGTGTTGGTGGCTTGCTGTGTGGCTCATGATGATGGGTTGATGTAGGTGTCTGAGCTGCTGATGATGTGCTGCTGGTTTGAATAGTTTTTTTTTTTTGGCTCTTTGGTTAGCAATTTTTTATTTTATTTTGATAGCATGAAATTTTTGATGCTCTTCATGAGCTTTATGTTGTAATAACTCCTAACAAATGCACTTCCATACTTTTGTTGATCTATACTATTAGTTTAGTTATGATCTAATTTGTGGCTAAAAAGGGGGAGAAGTGGTAGTAGTAGTAGTAATTGAGTAACAGCGGGTGGAAGAACTGATGTGCAGGTTTGCATGAGGTGATGATATATTGCTGTTGTGTGTGTTCCTTGATGAAACCTAGTAGTAGGATAGCTGCTAGATTATGTGTGTATCTGCAGGGTGTTTGCAGAATGTGTGTGGTTGTGCATCTTTTCAGGGGGAGTAGCATATGATGTTTGGCTATGCATCTTTTCAGGGGGAATAGCATAGGATGATATGTTTCACAGGTGATTGTGTTCTTCAGGATGTCATCCTGAATCTCCTGACATCTAGAATCCATTCTGGATAAATCTGTGTGACTGTTGTGTGTGCAGGTTGTGTATGCACTGATGTGCTGTGCATCAGTTGAGAGGGAGTATCACTAGATGATCCACAGATCAGTGTGATGCCTGTAGTATGGACCAGCAGTTAGTTCTTAGGGTGCGAAGATGACTCTGATTTTATATTGTAGATGTGTGTGTTTAGCTAGTAGCTTTCCTGCATGTATGATATGACTTCTGCTGCTTGTAATCTTTGATATGGTAACATAATGCTTTAACCAAAAATTTGCCAAAGGGGGACTTTGTAGATGCTTTTGATTGGCTGCATTTTATGGCAAAACATTGATGGATGTATGAATGTCATGACTGATGTTATGACATACATAATGAGGATTCAGCAGGGTAAGTTTAAATAGCTAAGAGTCACTTAAGTTGGATGTCATAACTTAATGTTATGACATCAAGCGTATGACATCACGGCGCGCAGGTATTAGTTTTTGTTATTAGCTCTGGCTATACTTTAGGAAATATTTTAGGAAGCCTAGTTATCTTAGGCGACATATCAGGCATTGCTTAAGATAACATGGAATGCCCCTGACTCAATTGGACGTGCGTAGCTTCATGAAGAGAGGTTTATCTTGGGCAAACCTAACCTATGTACGAAGGCCCAATGACTGTATGCTCCCTATATATACAGAAGGAGAAATCCTAATTGAAGACAGTTCTTGATGGGGTTTAATAGAATGTGTATTTGTGAGTGAAGAAGACTGATTGTATCAGTTATTCTTCACATGTGTATTGTGTCTTAGGATACTTGTATGCCAAGCAATTGTCTGCTGCATGATTGCTTTGGTTTAGTGTTTGTGAATGGTTTGTTCAATGTGTTACTCTAAGCTTTTAAGCAAGAGAGTTGTGTCACTTGATCAAAGCTGTAAAGCAAGATCAAGGTGTGTTTGAAGTGTGTCTTCAAGTTTATTTGTAACTTTGAATTGGTTGATATTACTACTGTGATTGAGGGGGTGTTGCACCCTAATTTTTGACCGCAAGATGCCACCTCTTTTTGCGCATTTTCTATTATTATTTGACTTTATGTGACTAACCAATTTGTGCAGACGCAGTGATATCGAGTGGAAATAGCGTTCATTCTTGCGATCAATCATCCACATCATTAACTTTTTCAACCGTTTTATTTGTTTTATTTTGTGAAGCAAGATTTTGTGGCTTTAAGTCAAAGAAGTACCAAAGCAAATCTCCTCTAAAGAGTCACCTCTTATTTGGTTCCAAGGATGTCTTTTCAACTTGGTTGGATTTTTGGGTGTTTTTGTTTGGCAAGAGGTATTTTCAGCTTCAAAGGGTCCCAAGATATGATATTCGCCTTCGGCCTTGAATTTGGACAAAGTTTCTTATTTACGCTTGAACTTAAGAGATTGAAACTGGATTTTAATATGAGACGAGTTCTAGAGAGTCATTTCAAAAGTTTGGTTCAGGTTCCATACTCCTCAAGATGATCATGATTAGTGGTTGCCTTGTTCAGATATACAAAATTAAGGATAATTATTGACAAGCAAAACAATTTACCATTGCTGATGGAGCCGACCAAGAGTAAAAAAAAAGCCATTCTGAACATCATAGAAACTGTGTTTAATAAATCATGCGAGATAATGGAGTCCAAAGAGTTGAGTTTGGTATGGAGTTACTTATATAGGGAAGCGCACGAGTATGTTAGTACTGGAAACATCAGGCATTTAAGGCACGTATTATCGACGCTTGTCTCGGCTGTAAAAGTGCGAAAGGTGTCTGATTATAAGCCTATGCTTGAACTGGTCCTCTTGTTTGTGTGCTCATATATTACACATTTGAGTGTTTCTAAGTCACAAGAAGACACGCGTATAGTTGTTGATATGGTTTTGGAAATAATGTTGATGGATTCTGTAGTTACAGCAAATCAACGACTTGCTTTCAAAAGTAGTTTTTTAAGTGAAATAATTGAGATACTGGAGATTTCATAGGAGGAGGTTATACACCTCTTACAATTATTCTGTGAGAAAGTACATTTGGATATATAAAACTCAAACTTTGTAGACAGAGAAAAGTGCAGTATAAGTATATCTATACATATATATATATATATATATATATATATATATATATATATATATATATATATATATATATATATATATATATATATATATATATATATATATATATATATATATATATATATATATATATATATATATATATATATATATATATATATATATATATATATATATATATATATATATATATATATATATATATATATATATATATATATATATATATATATATATATATATATATATATATATATATATATATATACACATGAAGTTGTGCTTTATTTTGATGGAGCTATACCCAGCACGACCAGATTTATCATTGGAAACCAGTCTACCAAACAACATACAAACATCATCAAGATGAAGAAGAAATGGATTCTTCTGTTGCATTGTTTTCTCAACCATCTTTTGATCCTGCTGCCAATCCTTCAATTTTGACAACTTTTCATTCTCGAAGTTTCGTGAGATCAAAGTTATTACCGAGGGTTCCTTCAAAACATATCATGAGAGCTCCAAGGATGCGTTGGACTTCCACTCTTCATAATCGCTTTGTTCGTGCTGTTGAGCTTTTAGATGTACAGAACTGTCAAAATTACTGATAGAGCAGCATCACCAGGAGATATTTCTGAAGACTTCAGGTTTGACAGAAACTCCCCAACAAAGTCTAATGATCTACAGATTAAGTAGCCTAGAGAAATTACTACTAATTAGGATAAAGAAAATCATGTCTTTTGGAGCATTTCTTCAAGTAGTAGGGAAGTTTGGTTGCATAGTAAGCCAGTAGAATCTGTTGGAAACTTGCCTTCTCTTGAGGGAATGGATCCCAAAGTATCTAAGCAATGAAAGAAATTCATCAGATGGAAGCACTTCCTCAAACATTTCAGAAACAAACCTTGACGAAAACTTAAAGTATTCGAAAGAAGGGAGCCACGAAGGCAACTGCTGGAGCATGTTCTCGCTTTCCATGCCTACCTACATTTTAAACAGAATTGGCATTACGAAACGAGTCTTTGAAGAAGAAACCAGATGATATTATTGACATAACTTGAGCAGACATGAAAGCACACAATTAATTATGAGTAAAAAGAGAAAAGTATAAGCAATAGTAACAGCGCAATTCCGTCATACCGCAATCATGTGACGGATTTCAAACCCATGGAAGTCCAAATGCTACGCATACAACTGCAAGATCAAGGGAGCAAAGTCGCAACGTATTCCCATGCCTAGCCTCGTGTTTTGTCCTCACCATTTCATCAAGATGATCCACCTTATCCTCCAGCAACAGAAGGGAGTTTGTTTCTGAACACACTTCCCTTTGCAACCTGTTAAAAGACATTAACATTAATAACACGAGCTCGTCTCTTATTATACGGGCCCTTTGTAAAGGGGCCTACATGGGAGAAGCCTTCAGTAGCATGGATTTTCCCGGAGGAAATCGGCGTTTCTATCCAGGTCTTCCACTGTACAATAGTATCTTAAGCTCCTGCACAAAAATCCAGAATTTAATTCAAGCAAGAAAATGTTTGGACTTGATGGAAAAGCAAATGATAGGAGAGAGTGAAGTTACGTATACCGCACTTCTAAAGCTTGCAGTTTTATAGAGAAACTTACCTGCAGTCCATATAATTTGGCGGGAGTATATTAAGCTTTATAGTATGAGTATCATTGCTCTGCATAAATTCATCTGGTCATTTACAAGGTTGGGAGATCTAAAATCCGCGAATAGAACACTACAACAGTTGGTGGCTTTAGCTACAAAGGGAAACATTTCTATCGATAGAACAATTTATGGGAAGTTGTATTCTACTAGATTGGACATTCCTGTTCCTGCAAATGACAGGCTAGGCTCAACCATATTGGACCTGAGGAAAAGCGAACAACACGACTCTTGCATACTCTCTCCTAGTTTGTTTTTACCAGACACTATTTCTGCAAGTAAGGAGCAGAAATTTATTTGTATGGATGATGAAAAGCGTAAATGGACAAAAGCACTCACTCGCTGGAAAGAGGCGCACCAGTCATACCTTCGACTGTCTTGTTAAGTTGCAAGACCGTTACCACCCTTGACTATGTTCTACGCCATACAAGTCCATCATCCAGGTGCTCCCAGGCTCCCTTATCAACACATAAAACAACAAGATTGGATTAGAACAGATACGAGATAACATCGTTCCCGAGTTCATACGCATCAAGTTATTGATAATTCAGAAGGTTACCTTGTAGATTATCCTCCTCTATTCTTGGAGAACTCCAAAACTCACCAACCACGCCCACTACAACAACTATTGCCATGAATGAAGAATTGAGCCGCAACTACGATCATACGCAATGTGAAGTATATGAAAGGAAAATGTCCAAACTCATATCAGTTCAAAGAAAAACAGAACCAAAGAAATAGAGTTTGAGATTGGAAAGAATATACCCTGCATCACCATTTCTTTTCGTGAAGGTTCTCCAGTACACGCATCAAACACGAGATTTTCCATCTGGGCTTCTAGTCCTTCTTTTGGCCCAAGACATCTGCTTCCCACACCTGTCAGGTCATGATCAAAGCAACAGTTAGAGAATATTCGTGGAATAATTGGAAGATTCAGAACCAAACTAAATTGAAATACAGAATCAAGGATTGATTGGCCCATTACGACAGTTTTCGAAAAGGGAAGGTTTTCATTTAGATTTGCCCCAAATAGGAAACCCTAAATCAAATCCAAATCAGCATTCAATGTGGTTTTAATTAGATTTCAATACAAGGAACCTCGGTTGGAGCCTATATAAGGAGTAGAGATCGAAAAGGGGGAGAACACAGAGAAACGCATCAGCAGTTCACAGAAAAAACCCTAAAAAACCACAAGATTCATAATCCCCAAAACCAGGTTCAAAAACACGCAGCAAGATCGTAAAAGAACTTATCTCTGTTTCGGCGTCGTTGTCCTTCGAAACCCTTATCGTCATCGGCGTTCCACGTCGCGCACCACCCTCGACGTCACTACTGCGAAGCCGCCGGCGAGGCCATCGTCAATGTTATCATAGGTAACGACTCTTCACTTGTGTTCTTTTCCAGAATTGATGTTTTTTTTATGGATCTTCAGGTAGATCATGAGAAACTCAAGAGAGTTCGAGAAGGAGAAGAAATTGGTGACGAAGAAGAATAGAGGAATGGAGAAAGAGATTGCAACAGACGAATCGACGGAAGAAGAGGGGAGAAAGGTAGAGGAGACGATGGAGAAAGCGATGAAGGGGAAACAGAGGGAATCGGCGCCGGCGCGAGGGGGGTGATCGATTTTGGTTTAGGGTTTACCTCTTTTATTTTTTTATCTTCTGATGTTGTAATGATCACCACTAATCACACACAAATCACTACACAACACTAACTGATTAATCCACTTAATTAACCAATCAATCCGCCTTAATCAACCTAATTAACTTAAAATACTAATTTTAATTAATTAAATCTAATTTGTTATTGAATTAATAATCATCAACTTTTTATTAATTAACTTTTAATTATCCATCTTTTAATTAGTAGGAATTGGTTTTTTTTAACTTATTGATTTTAATTAATAACCTTTTAACTAATTAATCTTTTATCTATATTTTTTATCAAATAATAATTTTTAATCATCACTCTTTTCCTATATCACCAAAAAACTCATTTCATAATCATCTATTAATTTATTTATTAATAATAATAACCTTTTTGTATAACTAAGACTATTTTATCTAAAAGAACTATTTTATAATTAACTTGTTTCTATGATAATCATTTAAAACCTTTTTTTAATTAAATTTAAACTTTAACAATAAACTTCTTTTTGCATAATAATAATACAAATTAATCTCACATATTTCCCCTAAAATAATTCCTCGAATTAATCTTCTTAAAAATGATTAAATAAATTCCTAAAATTAATCCAACTTTTCTCCAATACAATTTCTTTTCTTCAAATAAATCAACCTTTTTAAAATCAACTTCAATCATCAAATTCAACTTTTATTAAAATTAATAATTAAGCAACCAATTCACCCTCTAATTTTCCATTTAAAATCAAACTCACTCAAATCAATTTAACCAATTCAAATCAACCCCAGCGTAAAATACAAATCAATCGCGCATACTCACATCCACGACACTTTCATTCTCACACATTTCAGCGCTTTCATGCGTATGTGTGATTTTATTTCCGCAATTTATTTATTGCAATTTATATTATCTTAATTTATATTTCCGCCTCGCATTCCGTCCAAAGGAAAAGCCTACACATGATTCAACAATCGTGTGCATCATTCCCCCACACGATCCTTGATCCCATTCAAGTTGATCGCTTAAGATAGATCCTACCCCATAGGAAGGATCTTGCCTTTTATCTTACAACTTAGACAAAAGAAAACAAACAAAATAATTCAAAACAATTATTCAAACACATTAGAGAAAGATGTTAATCATCTTAAGTGAGATAGAATCTCCACCCCACAATAATACAATCAACATGTATGGACTTTGCCGTAAGAGAGATAAAGGCGTACTCGTCAAACAATCCGAGTACTTGAGCCCTTTTCTTAAGACGATGCAAAGACTATTTTCCTACAACTTGTGGCGGTTGCATCTCCCTTAAAATGATAAAGCATCTCTTCTCCTAAAATCAATCAATCAACTACCCTAAACCCGTAGGAACTTTGACCACAGTCAAAGACTTCCTCGAACCCTTTAGGGGAACTACAAATACTCTGATTCCACTCCCGTAAGGATATGTAGGCATAAGATGCGATATCTTATCGAGTATACTTAGAAATAAACCCCTAGGTCTTTTAACCTTAAGCAGATAAACACTTAGCAATAAACAAATATAAAACAAGAGGTTCCTGTAGAGTACTACAGAAACTTAGGATGCTAGTACCTTCCCTAAGTTTAACCAACCCCCGAACCTAAAACTCTCTAAACCTTGCATTTGCATTGCATTGTGGGAATTTTGATCTTTTTCCCTTCCTTTGGACAAATCAAAGTTCGGTTGCAAATTGAATTAAAGATTCAAACTAATCAATAGTTTGGTATCCGATTTTCACCGCGACAGAAATGGCGACTTCACTGGGGAATCTCAGTGGGTTTCCCTATCTTGCTTTATTTATTGCTTTATATCTGCCTATTTGCTTACTTGTTTATTTGTGTTCTTTATTTCCTTTGGGTTATTATCTTTGAGTGGTGAGACAAAGTCTTACACCCGGACTTGAGAGAAATTATGATAGGATGGTGATATATTCGATGAGGCTTATAGGGAGTGAGTCCCGACTAAGTTGACTCGAGAATCCCACTTAGTTGAGACCCTTTTGAAAATAGTTCGGTTGAACGAGTTTAGTCGTGAAAACTTTTACTATTCTCAATGGGAGTCCATGATACTAAGGACCGTAGTTACCTTTAACCCCACTTTGGCCTTTATTAGGGCGTAGCACGGGACTATGAGGGAGTACACCCAAAATAGTGCTACGCGATGCTACACTCAAAAGAAGTTCTCTTGAGAATATTATTAACTCTCGAGTTAGTTGGGAAGTTGATAATATCCGAAAGATGGGCTAATGACTTTGGGAACCTTTTTAGAACCTTGTTCTGCAGGTACAATCAACCTTTAGTCCACGACCTTTGAGAATGGGTATACCTTTGGCTCCATGCTCGTTGCAAACCTAGGGTTTTGTTTGTTTATCTTTACGCATCTATGTGCTTACCTGTGTTTGTTGCATCCATAAAGCATCATATTGCATTGGGTTTCATGGAATTCAGTTTTATTTATAAACATTACAGAAACCAATATGGATTACAAAAAGAAAAATATTTTGAAATATTCTTTTAAGAGTCCTAACTTGGATGGCCTAAGGAAGTAGGAGCTCAGAAGACCAATGCGAAAGACTTCCCCTTATTATCAAAGAACAAATGAAGTTCAAAAGACTCTCATCAATATTGAAGGTCCGAGTAAACAAGGGATTCATTTCTTACCTTCCAACAAGAACAAAGGAGGAGATGGAGGATTTATTTTCCTCTATCAAACTAAATCTTTAGACGTTGATCATGGATAACTTACCTTCAAGAAGATCCAAGTGGAGTAACAAATCAACAAGCACGATGAAGGGCTTCCTTAGGGCTTTATTTAGCTTTTATTTAGCTATTATGTCAAGACTCTTATAAGAATGTCTCTTCGTAATCCATTAAGCAAAAAAAAAAAAGACAAAAGAATTTTCTTTGGTATTCTGTAACGTTTATAAGAACCTGAGTTCCAGAAACCTTTTCATTTTTGCATTCTTGCATTAGCATTCTGCATTTAGCATGTGCATGTGTCTCTTCTCTTCTGTGGCTCATCCGGTCTTCTGTCTTTTTCTGTCAGTTGACATCTTGACCATCTGACCAAGCTCGGAGTACGTACCTAAGGATAGCAAAGAGAACAAAAATATGGATCGCATGACTAGCTTCAGAGTAAGGACTAATCCAACATTTGACCGTTCCTCCGGCAACTTTGTTCAGCGAATGAATGTTCCTACGTAACTCTAGCCTGTGCAAGGCAACCAGTCTGTTGATTTTCAGATTGAGAAGGAAGTGGACGATCCTAGACTTATAGCATTCGAGAAAGAACTTCGTGATCTTGAAGAACAATGGAAAATGATGAAAGGAGGTAATGCACCCGGTCTTGATGCTCCTGACATCTGTTTGGTTCCAGGCGTAATTATTCCTCCGAAGTTCAAGATGCCTGTCTTCGAAGTATACAAAGGTGTCAACTGTCCAAAATACTATTTGATAATGTTTTGTCGAAAGATGACTGCTTACCTTGACAACGACAAGCTGATGATTCACTGCTTTCAAGAAAGTTTATGTGGGACACCCTTGAGGTGGTACATGAATCTGCAAAATAATCACATTCAGTATTGGGAAGACTTCGCTTTTGCTTTCGTAAAGCAATACCATTACAATTTGGGTATAGCTCCAGACAATAAAGATGACAGTGGACCTTCCAGAAAATTCACAGCTCCGATACCCCGTCCTCAACATCAGTATGTAATTCCTACTCAGCGCAAGCAACGACTACCTCATAAGTGAAGGATGATATCTCCAGATCGACATCGGAATCGACAGGTTCGAAGAGAGTTTCAGAATCAGAAGGCACCTATGAAAGAAGAAACTCGCTGGTTTGATCTTATCCCAATGACTTACCGTCAGTTATGGTCTCATTTCATCCGAAACTCGGTGATGACACCCAGAAAGACTAGAGTCATGAACTCTCGTCCACCGTGGTTCAACCCAAACATCAGCTGTGAATTTCATGATGGAGTGTTGGGGCATTCGATTGAAGAGTGCAAAGCTTTTCAAGAGAAAGTCCAAGAAATGATAGATGACGAAATGCTGACTTTCAGAGGAGAAAGCCCGATCATGAATGGAATACCATTACGCTGATATAAGTGAAAACTCCAGAAGTACTGAGAAGGGCCCATTAGCTATTTATTTTGTTCACTTATGCGTTTTTTCCCTTTTGTTTCTTTGATTAAAAGTAATTTTGGCATGTAAGAACTTTTATTTTGAATAAGTAGTGCAATAAGTGTTTGTCTTGAAGAAATCCATTCGTTTTCACTCAAATTGTTTTTCAAAATAACTTATAATGCTAACTTTACCCGATCTCTTGCTCTAACAGAGAATTGGGAGGATGATGATGAAGTAAAACGCATGATCTCTTGTTATATGCTTTGAATAAAAACCCTACTGATGATGTAAGGCATTTTTTTCCAACCATCTAAACACCAAAAATAGTTAACCCTTCTTTAAGCCTTGAGGAAAGATCGGTTTTTTCTCCCAAACCGAAACCTCATTTTTAGCTTGGGGCAGGGTAATATCAAAAAATATATAATAATGAACTTCTTCCAAAAATTGGGTGGGCATAAATATACTAAGCCTATATACGACCCTCGAAGTCCTAATTGAAGTAAGGTTTAGTTCGAAAGTATACTCGATGAGATATTGTTTCCTGACTCCTTGAGCTATGCCCAAATTAAATCGGCTTTATAAATAATTTTTTAATTTGTATCCTAACTAGTGGTTTCGATCACAAGTTATAACGATATCCCTTTTCAAAACCTCAAGACGAACGTGTGTTGCATTAACCATTTCGAAATTAACATTTCTGACTTGCTAAATGCGCTTGACATCTTAGAAAGATCACGTACGGACGTTGATGGATTTAAAGACTTTGCTGACCTGGGGCAAGTTATTTTCCTATGAGGTTTGATTCGTACCAGTCATGGCTTCATCTAAAGCACAAAATTGGAAGACTCAGTTATACCGCCAATCAGGGGCAGTTATGTCGAGATTCGGCGAATCTCTCTGAGAGTTTGAAAACAGTGGGGCATTTGGACATCATGTTTTCTATAAAATCCTCTCGAGATGTTTTTCTCTTAAGTTAGGTGACTTGGGGCATTTGAAGCTTTGAAACGAAGCAGATGTTTACTTCATCCTCAGATAGCTCAACTCCGACATGTTCAACAACTATGATGACCCAGGATATTTATTTTATCCCCTATGAAGCTTCAGTTTGGGTACCTCCGTCTACAACTTTGTACAACCTTTCAACCTTATCAAGATGTTACATCCCAAATAGATTGATCTCTATTTCCCAAGAGAAGATTTGGAGCCCTGAAGTAGGAGTGTGATCCCATATTTGGTTCTCCGTCTATCCCCAGTGGTACTTCCATCTTTGAAGATTGGTCGGATGTTTGTCCCGAGATGTTTCTTCATCCCCGATCACTTCTTTCTGTCTATTTTGTCAGCATAGCATATGCATAACATATAGATAGATAGCACGACATGTGTATTTTGCATCCTTTGTGTTTGTTTTATTCTATCGCCTTGGTTGTAGTTATCCCTAGGTGTTTGGGTGTGTCTTATCCCTCCAAATAGAGTTGTCAGCCCTAGGCAGAAAAAACGCGATACTTCTATTTCCCCATAGAGTTCGATCCTCGTGGAAGACGGTTGTTTTAGTTAAACCCCATTTGAGTTCACACCTCGATGGTTGGGTCTTGCTTGACAGTTTCTCTTCAGTTATTTCCTGAATTGAACTTCGATCCTTGACAATCGCATTGTGGACATCTCCAATGTTTGGTTGTAGATTAAGTGTGCGTTTATTTCACATTTAACTCCCCAGGAAGGGTTTTTATGAAGATAACTATTGAAGACGGATATTTCCCCAACAGTGTTATCAGAAGCTTCTCAACAATTTATATCTGGACTGCAGCATTCCCTTTATTTGAGCAACTCGTTTTGATCAGGATCTTGTTCAAAACGACAAATAGCATTCTCCTCAAGACAATTTGTCCACCCCTAGTGGATTTATCAAGATTATCAAGTCATCAAAAGGCATTCCTCTGGAAATTTGTCAGAGAAACGCATCAAAGACATTACAAATGTTTCTCTTTATGTGAGAACTTGCACTACAAGGATACATATTTTATAACTACAACAAGATACTCCTCAGGAATGTATTCCCAGCGAGTATATCATACAAGCTTTAACTCCATCAAAGAGCATCTCTCCCAAGAAGTTCGATGAAGTTTATTACAACTAGTCTCTCTTTGAGAGGACATATTTTGTTGATCAACAGGCTTACATCTCTTGAAGATCCCCGTTGAAGCTTTATAATCTCTGGCACATTTTGATTTTCGTCAAACACCTTGGCTTAGGCTATCATATGTTTGATAGTAGGTAATATACCATATGTTTTGGTCAGATACCTTTGCTTAGGCTGCCAAGATTGATAGTAGGTCATCTTTCCTTTTGGTGTTCACCTTTTCTTAGTCTATCATACATTTTATAGTAGGTAATACACCTTTCTTTTGGTCAGACACCTTTTATTAGGCTGCCATATGTTTGGTGGTAGGTGATCTTTCCTTCCTTTCGGTTATTATCTTTACTTAGGCTGTCATACATTTGATAGTAGGTAACATACCTTTCTTTTGGTCGGACACCTTGGCTTAGGTTGCCATATGTTTGGTAGTAGGTGATTGAAGGTGAGATAATACTTAGAAGGGGGGTTGAATAAGTATGAAAGATTAAGACTAAAAAATAATCACACAATTATTTTTATCCTGGTTCGTTTACACAACTACTCCAGTCCACCCTTCCTAGAGTGATTTGCCTTTCTCAACAAGGACTTAATCCACTATTAAATCAAACTGATTACAATAGTAACACCTAAGAACAACTGTTCTTAGTCTTCTCAAGAGCTACTGATTCCAACTGAATCCTCTTAAGGAATAACCTTTACAATCAATGTAAATTAAAATACAAGAGTATTAATGCTTCTATAAAGCTTTTATCACAACAGTGATTTTTCTCTTAAGTTTAAGTACAATAAATTCTAAGAAGAATATGAAAGAATGAGAGCTTAGAATAATATAATTTCTTTTCAGCAAATTGTGTAACTGAAGAATGTGGCGAAGTTCTCCTTTTATAGGTAGCTGATCCAAGGATGCTGAACGTTGAAAAGAGAGTCCCAAAAAGGTCTGAGCCTTTTTGTCTTCACATCAAGTGACCTTTCCTTAAAGTAGATAGCACAGAAAAATCCTTTTTGTCTGTGTAAGTGTGTCTAGCACAAATGAGGAAAGAGACGTTGATTAACTCCAACGGATATATATCTTTGAATATTACTTCTTCAGTTTTCAGCAAGTTCTTCAGAGTCTGAATGGATCAGAGTCTTCCAATGATATTCAGATCTTTGCTATATCAGAGTCTTCTGCAGCATGTGTGCTTTCAGCGTGTTGATCATCAGAGCAGATTTGACACAGAACTTCAGTACTTGGCAGTGTAACACCCCCTTCTACACCCCAAATAAATGCATATAAAACAATTAAGCACATACAAATTATCAGAGTAAAAAGGTTTTATAATAAGGTATAAAAGAAGAATGCCACAATTTCACCAACGAAACTCTTTAACATTTTGCTCCATAAAATATGTAACAATTTCGTAGTTTTAGAATTCGCATTTCAACATTCAATTTGAGCGGAAAATAACATCATTTGATCAGTTCCAAAATATTAATTCAAATGCACATAAGTCATCCAGATTAATGCATCATATCAGTTAGATTACAAAACCACATCAGCTGATACATCGCAATGTATCACAAAAGAATGACTATACTAGTCTAACTACCCGGTGTTACATATCAGAGCAGCCGACTCAAAAGAATGAAGACTAACTTCACAAAAGGACTCCGGCATCCTAATCTGCAATGCCTCATAGAGCATTATAAAACAGCAGAAGGGTGAGAAATATAACCATAATAATCAAAGCATAAGATTATATATATATATAGGTAGTCATATAACACATATTCACATTTCTCACCATACTTCATTCTCTTAGTCATATATATTTACCACACATATATAGACAAACCTGGATATTCACAAAGCATTTCCACATTATGCATACACTTACAATTTCCACAATCTCATCATTCACACATAAGCATCTCTTCATGCATATGTCATATATCAATGTGACTCAATAACTCAATGCAACTCATGCAATGCGGTACCGACTCTCGTTATCTTTTTCGGTTTTTACATTAAACCGGGTCCACTCTTCTAGACCGATAACCCGTTATCTTTTTCGGTTTTTACATTAAACCGGGTCCACTCTTCTAGACCGATAACCACAAAGGCCCGTCCTCTAAGCCTTCAAACCCACTCTTCTAGGTTTGGGACAAGCCACTAGTTTCCACGAAACTAACAGACATTGCCTCTTGACTAAATGATGCATGTACAATCAACCACAACAAATGCACTTAAGACCGACATCTTAATCTCATGCATTTACATAATTCATCTCTTCAAGAATTACACAATGATTGCACATACAGCATATATCACAACAATCAAGGTATTCACATCACAATACCAATCATACAATTACAAGTGATGCACACATATTCACAATGTTCTCATGCATACTCATCACATAATTGTATACACATCAAGCATTCACAAGTTCATTAAATAATACACACATAATCACCTATTATGTTCACATGTATTTATACTTGATGCAATTAACATTCAAATCACAATTCTAGGATTCACGCCCGTAGGCTACCCACAACACTCATCATCACAATAGATCATATCTATATCATATCCTAGAGGTATTGACCTCTGAGAGGCAACCAAACCATCTCCACATGAACAACACAGCAAAGGAAAAATGCTGTCACATTCGCCTCCATTCGCCTGGCGAACCCTCGCAGCGAACCTTCGCCTGGCCTTCGCCTGGCGAACTCTCTCAGCGAACACTCGCTAGGCTTCGCCTGGCGAGACTTCCCAGCGAGCCCAAGTCAGTAGCTACTGACTTCATTCGCCACCATTCGCCAGCACCTTCGCTGGGCGAACCCTCGCTACTCAACTTCGCCTGGCGAACCCACCAGCGAAGTCCACTGGGACTTAAATATAATTATTCGCCAACATTCGCTAGGCTTCGCCTGGCGAAGCTTCGCCTTCGCTCGCCTGGCGAGAGCCAGCGAACCTGCGCAGAACAGAACCCTATTCTGTTCCACCTCCACCATCCACCATCATCCAACTTCTCACACAACAAAATCAGTACAAACAGCATCAACACATGTTACCCAACTATTCTACGGCATTATTGCTCAGTTTCAACCGATTAAATCATCAATCTACCGATTATTCCAACTTTTGCCCTAATTGGAAAGTGATGAAAACTCTACCAAACCCCAACCCAACATACATAACATCATACAATGATCAAATAGAAACATTTCTCACCCTTACCTCGATTAATCGGAGCTTTGATGTTGGTTCTTGATGATTTCCACTTTTCCTCTTCTTCTCTTCTCTTTCTCTCCTTTCTTCTTCTTTCCTCTTTCTTTCCAAATGTTTTCTATCTTTCTTTTCTTTTCTTTCTCTCTTATATATTTCCTTCATTTTCCTTCCTCTCCAATTCCTTCTTAATTCTCTATTAATCCCAATTAATAAAAATTAATTTCCAACATTGATAAAATCCCACTAAATAAATTAATTACTACAATTAATTATTTAATGAAATTTGGGCTGTTACAACTCTCCCCCACTTTAGGAATTTTCGTCCTCGAAAATGTTACCTGATTCAAACAGTTCTGGATAAGACTCCTTCATCCGACTCTCAAGCTCCCAAGTAACATTTCCACCAGCCGGTCCTCCCCAAGCGACCCTTACTAAAGCAATCTCTTTACCTCGAAGCTGCTTCAATTTCCGATCCTCAATCCGCATAGGTGATGCCTCAAC
Organism: Lathyrus sativus; assembly: GCA_963859935.3. Taxonomy (NCBI): domain Eukaryota; kingdom Viridiplantae; phylum Streptophyta; class Magnoliopsida; order Fabales; family Fabaceae; genus Lathyrus; species Lathyrus sativus. The sequence goes on from OZ012736.1 coordinate 392,534,285, forward strand.
AGTCAGGTTATCTTTCACCTGCACATCATCTATTTGGACTACATGAGACGGATACGCAATGTATTTCCTCAACTGAGATACATGGAATACGTCATGAAGATTAGCAAGCGACGGTGGTAAAGCCACACGATAGGCCACTTCTCCTATCCTTTGCAAAATCTGATAAGGACCAATGAAACGCGGCGACAACTTGCGCGACTTCAGTGCCCTACCAACACCTGTCATCGGAGTGACTCGAAGAAACACATGATCTCCCTCTTGAAATTCAAGCGCCTTCTTCCTCTTGTCATAATAACTCTTCTGACGACTCTGAGTAATTCTCATCTTCTCTTGAATCATCTTGATCTTATCAGTAGTCTGTTGAACTAACTCGGGTCCAACAACAGAACTCTCTCCGGACTCGAACCAACACAATGGTGTCCTACACCTCCTACCATACAACGCCTCAAATGGTGCCATACCAATACTCGAATGGAAACTGTTGTTGTAGGTAAACTCAATCAAAGGCAAGTAGCTATCCCAAGCTCCTCCTTTTTCCAATACACAAGCTCTCAAAAGATCTTCAAGCGACTGAATCGTCCTCTCCGTCTGACCATCAGTCTGAGGATGATACGCTGAACTCAAACGCAACTTAGTACCCAAAGCACTCTGCAGGCTCTCCCAAAATCTCGAAGTAAACCGCGGATCTCTATCCGAAACAATACTCAGCGGAATACCATGCAGGCACACAATCCTTTCAATATACAACTTAGCCAACTTCTCCAAAGGGTAATCCATACGCATAGGAATAAAGTGAGCAGATTTAGTCAACCTATCCACGATAACCCAAACAGCCTCAAAATTACTCGGCGTCCTCGGCAAACCCGATACAAAATCCATGGAGATACTATCCCATTTCCACTCAGGAATAAACAACGGCTTCATCAAACCCGATGGCTTCTGATGCTCAATCTTCGACTTCTGGCAAGTCAAACAAGAATACACAAATTCCGCAATATCCTTCTTCATACTAGGCCACCAAAATACTTTCCTCAAATCCTGATACATCTTAGTAGCACCCGGATGAATACTCAATCCGCTACGATGTCCTTCCTCAAGGATGCTCTTCTTAAGCTCAACCATGTTCGGAACACAAACTCGGTCCCGACATCTCATAATACCATTCTCATCAATCCGAAAATCACCACCTTGGCCTTGGTTGATTAAAGTCAACCGATCAACTAAGCTCAAATCCGATTTCTGTCCTTCTCGAATTTCGTCCAAAATACCACTCGTAAGCTTTAACATACCCAACTTAAATCCAAAAGAAGTTCTCTCACATATCAAACTCAAATCTCGAAATTGCTCGACCAATTCTAACTCTTTCACCATCAACGCCGACATATGCAATGATTTCCGACTCAATGCATCCGCTACAACATTCGCTTTACCCGGATGGTAATTCAAGCCAAAATCATAATCCTTCAAAAGTTCAAGCCATCTTCTTTGTCTCGCATTCAATTCCTTTTGATCAAAAAGATACCTCAAACTCTTGTGGTCACTAAACACTTCAAACCTCGCACCAAACAAATAATGCCTCCAAAGCTTCAACACGAACACAACGGCGGCCAACTCTAAGTCATGCGTCGGATAATTCTTCTCATGCACTTTGAGTTGCCTCGAAGCATAAGCCACAACTTGGTTATTCTGCATCAACACACCTCCTAAACCCATCAAAGAAGCATCACAATACACAACGAATGGTTCTTCTGGATTTGGCAGAATCAAAACAGGAGCTGTCGTCAACCTTCGCTTAAGTTCTTGAAAACTCGCTTCACACTTGGCGTCCCAAACAAAGGCTTGACCTTTCCTAGTCAACTGCGTCAACAGCAACGATAACTTAGCAAATCCTTCAATAAACTTCCGATAATAACCGGCTAAACCAAGAAAACTTCTGATCTCAAAAACTGACTTCGGAGTCTCCCATTGCGACACCGCTTCAACCTTCGACGGATCAACCGCAACACCACTACTAGAAATCACATGACCAAGGAAACTAACTTCCTTCAACCAAAATTCACACTTAGAAAGCTTCGCGAACAACTGCTTCTCTCTCAGCACAGATAACACAATCTTCAGATGCTCGACATGCTCTCCTTCGCTCTTCGAATAAACCAAGATGTCGTCGATAAACACCACCACAAACTTATCCAAATAAGGATGGAAAATCCTATTCATGTACTCCATAAATACACCCGGTGCATTAGTCACACCAAATGGCATCACAGAATACTCATAGTGTCCATACCTCGTTCGGAAGGCCGTCTTCTGAATATCCTCAGCTTTCACACGGATCTGATGATACCCAGATCTCAAATCAATCTTGCTGAACACGCTTGCACCAACCAACTGATCCATCAGATCATCAATCCTTGGAAGTGGATACTTATTCTTAATAGTCACCTTGTTCAACTGTCTGTAATCCACACAGAGCCTCATAGAACCCTCTTTCTTCTTAACCAATAACACCGGTGCACCCCACGGTGACACGCTCGGACGAATAAACCTCTTTTCAAGCAAATCCTCAAGTTGACTCTTCAACTCTTTTAACTCTGAGGCCGACATACGATATGGAGCCATCGATATCGGACTAGTTCCAGGAATCAAATCTATCGAAAACTCCACTTCTCGCTCCGGCGGTAAATCCTTTATCTCATCAGGGAATACTTCCGGAAAATCTCTAACAATGGGCAAACCATCAATCCCTTCACTCTCACCAGTCCTCAAAGTTGCCATAAGCATAAATACCTTAGCCCCATCTTGCACCGATTCTTTCACTTGTTTCCTCGTCATAAACAATTCCCTTTCAACATCCGAGTCGGGAAAAATAACCGTTTTGTCAAAACAGTTAATATACACACGATTGAATTTTAACCAATTCATTCCAAGAATGACATCCAGTTGATCCAAATGAAGACACACTAAATCAATCCCAAAATCTCTTCCGAAAATACTCAACGGGCAATTCAAGCAAACATACGGTGTAGTTACCGAACCCATAGCAGGAGTATCAATAACCATACCGCCACCAACCATAGACAACTCAAGATTTAACCTTCTAACACAATCCAAAGAAATAAAAGAATGCGTAGCTCCGGTATCAATTATAGCGATCAAAGGTGTACCATGAATGAAGCACGTACCTCGGATCAATCGATCGTCGCTAGCAGTCTCAGATCCAGATAGAGCGAACACTTTCCCGCTCCCTTGATTCTTCTTCGGCTTATCGCACTTGGTACTGATGTGCCCTCGCTCACCACAGTTATAGCAAGTAACACCCGCACCGCTTCTACACTCTAGAGCCTTGTGGCCTGGCTTGCCACACTTAAAACACTTCAGATCAACACTTTTGCACTCCGGAGCACGATGCCCCGCTTCACCACAATTGTAACACCTAACCAGGGTAGAAACTCCCCCACTTGGCCTCTTGCCAAAACCAACCTTTTGTTTCCCCTTATCAGCAGGAGTCACGTAAGGTTTTCCTCTGAATTGTCCCTTTCCTTTCTTGTCACTTAGACTCTTGTAGTGGCTGGACCTAGCCCTACTGTCTTCGTCATAAATTCTGCTCTTGTTAACCAACTCAGAAAACCGTCTGATTTCCTGATATCCAATAGCTTGTCTAATCTCGGGTCTCAAACCGTTTACAAACTTGAGGCACTTAGACCTCTCAGCATTACCAGTATTATAGTGAGGACAAAATTTGATCAACTCCTCAAATTTCGCCGCATACTCAGCAACCGTCGAATTACCTTGCTTCAACTCAAGAAATTCGATCTCTTTCTTCCCCCGCACATCCTCTGGAAAATACTTCTCCAGAAAGGTTTCTCTAAACAAATCCCAAGTAATCACAATATCATCTTCCTCAAATCTTTGGCGAGTATTACCCCACCAATCTTCAGCTTCTTCTTCGAGCATATGAGTCCCAAACTGCACCTTCTGGGCATCCGAGCAATTCATAACTCGAAAAATCTTTTCCACGGCTTTCAACCAAATTTGTGCCTTGTCCGGTTCATGAGTTCCCTTGAAGACCGGAGGGTTATTCTTTTGGAATTTCCCCAAAGCACGGAATCCATCATCAGCATGATTCCTCTCATTCACATTGGCCGGAGGATTCTGCCCAATTGCCCCCGCCAATCTCGTCAATGCCTCCGCAATCGCTTCGTCGTTCCTTCCTGCAACCATCTTACTAATTCCAGCAACAGAACCACGTAAGAACAACCAATATTGATAATGCAACACACGCATATCAATAACACATAGGGAAAAACACTCTAACAACTTGGCCGGACGGACCGACCTGCTCTGATACCACTATTGTAACACCCCCTTCTACACCCCAAATAAATGCATATAAAACAATTAAGCACATACAAATTATCAGAGTAAAAAGGTTTTATAATAAGGTATAAAAGAAGAATGCCACAATTTCACCAACGAAACTCTTTAACATTTTGCTCCATAAAATATGTAACAATTTCGTAGTTTTAGAATTCGCATTTCAACATTCAATTTGAGCGGAAAATAACATCATTTGATCAGTTCCAAAATATTAATTCAAATGCACATAAGTCATCCAGATTAATGCATCATATCAGTTAGATTACAAAACCACATCAGCTGATACATCGCAATGTATCACAAAAGAATGACTATACTAGTCTAACTACCCGGTGTTACATATCAGAGCAGCCGACTCAAAAGAATGAAGACTAACTTCACAAAAGGACTCCGGCATCCTAATCTGCAATGCCTCATAGAGCATTATAAAACAGCAGAAGGGTGAGAAATATAACCATAATAATCAAAGCATAAGATTATATATATATATAGGTAGTCATATAACACATATTCACATTTCTCACCATACTTCATTCTCTTAGTCATATATATTTACCACACATATATAGACAAACCTGGATATTCACAAAGCATTTCCACATTATGCATACACTTACAATTTCCACAATCTCATCATTCACACATAAGCATCTCTTCATGCATATGTCATATATCAATGTGACTCAATAACTCAATGCAACTCATGCAATGCGGTACCGACTCTCGTTATCTTTTTCGGTTTTTACATTAAACCGGGACCACTCTTCTAGACCGATAACCCGTTATCTTTTTCGGTTTTTACATTAAACCGGGTCCACTCTTCTAGACCGATAACCACAAAGGCCCGTCCTCTAAGCCTTCAAACCCACTCTTCTAGGTTTGGGACAAGCCACTAGTTTCCACGAAACTAACAGACATTGCCTCTTGACTAAATGATGCATGTACAATCAACCACAACAAATGCACTTAAGACCGACATCTTAATCTCATGCATTTACATAATTCATCTCTTCAAGAATTACACAATGATTGCACATACAGCATATATCACAACAATCACGGTATTCACATCACAATACCAATCATACAATTACAAGTGATGCACACATATTCACAATGTTCTCATGCATACTCATCACATAATTGTATACACATCAAGCATTCACAAGTTCATTAAATAATACACACATAATCACCTATTATGTTCACATGCATTTATACTTGATGCAATTAACATTCAAATCACAATTCTAGGATTCACGCCCGTAGGCTACCCACAACACTCATCATCACAATAGATCATATCTATATCATATCCTAGAGGTATTGACCTCTGAGAGGCAACCAAACCATCTCCACATGAACAACACAGCAAAGGAAAAATGCTGTCACATTCGCCTCCATTCGCCTGGCGAACCCTCGCAGCGAACCTTCGCCTGGCGAACTCTCTCAGCGAACACTCGCTAGGCTTCGCCTGGCGAGACTTCCCAGCGAGCCCAAGTCAGTAGCTACTGACTTCATTCGCCACCATTCGCCAGCACCTTCGCTGGGCGAACCCTCGCTACTCAACTTCGCCTGGCGAACCCACCAGCGAAGTCCACTGGGACTTAAATATAATTATTCGCCAACATTCGCTAGGCTTCGCCTGGCGAAGCTTCGCCTTCGCTCGCCTGGCGAGAGCCAGCGAACCTGCGCAGAATAGAACCCTATTCTGTTCCACCTCCACCATCCACCATCATCCAACTTCTCACACAACAAAATCAGTACAAACAGCATCAACACATGTTACCCAACTATTCTACGGCATTATTGCTCAGTTTCAACCGATTAAATCATCAATCTACCGATTATTCCAACTTTTGCCCTAATTGGAAAGTGATGAAAACTCTACCAAACCCCAACCCAACATACATAACATCATACAATGATCAAATAGAAACATTTCTCACCCTTACCTCGATTAATCGGAGCTTTGATGTTGGTTCTTGATGATTTCCACTTTTCCTCTTCTTCTCTTCTCTTTCTCTCCTTTCTTCTTCTTTCCTCTTTCTTTCCAAATGTTTTCTATCTTTCTTTTCTTTTCTTTCTCTCTTATATATTTCCTTCATTTTTCTTCCTCTCCAATTCCTTCTTAATTCTCTATTAATCCCAATTAATAAAAATTAATTTCCAACATTGATAAAATCCCACTAAATAAATTAATTACTACAATTAATTATTTAATGAAATTTGGGCTGTTACAGGCAGCGTTGGTACTTTCAGAAACTTCTGTAGACTTATGCTTTGAGAAACTCTTCAAACAATATTCTTCTTTGCTTCAGATGCTTCAGCTTCAGATGCTTCTGATTATCTTCAGATGCTTTTGACTCAGAATGTTCTGGAGCTTCTTGCTTCAGATCCTTCTGGAGACTACGCTCAGGATCTTCTGTAAAGAGCAATCAGATTCTTCTGTAAGATGCATCTGGCGCTTCAGAGTCAGGATAACTTCTTGTATTCAAAATAGATTTGCTTCTAGAGAGTTAATTTCAATTCAATCTGCAGTAAAACTCTCAAACAAATTTTAGAGTATATAATTCTTAAATATAAAATTTCCTAACAGTTATCATCAAAACAAAGAGTTATTATTAAGAACCAATCTGTGTTCTAACAATCTCCCCCTTTTTGATGATGACAAAAAGTATCAGAAATTTTATTTAACTGAACATAAAGAATTATAACTCCCCCTGAGATGATGAATCTCCCCCTGAGTTAAATATGAAAAAGGAATAGAAACTTCCCTTTTGTCTTGAGTAATCTTCAGAGTTAGATCTTGTTTGTTATTATAACATTTTAGGGTCAGAATATCTTGCAGATATAAGATTCAGAGTTTGATAAAAGACAAATGATCTGAGAGACTCAGAGTTTCTTTTATAGAGTGTTCTTATCAAATGTTCTGAAATAGTCAAGTTAAATGTTAGATAGAATAGATATGTCTGAAGATTCATTCTAGTGAAGTTATATTAAACAGTCCAGATCTTTATTTTCTCCCCCTTTTTTGTCATAAGCAAAAAGTAAAAACTTTTAAAAAGACAAATAAAAGGAACAATAAATAAGATAATTCAATGGAGAAAAACTGATTCATTCTAAATAACAGAGCAAGAGTACATAGGTAAGCATCAGAAGATATAGCAATAAAATTCAGATGCAAACAACAGATGCAAAAACATTAGAATGAAAAAAAATCTAAGAGTGTTTGGACAAAAGCATCTTCAATAGATCTGTAATCTCAGATGAGGATTGCTCTTTCTTGGACATCCACTTAGTCATAGTTTCATTATTCTCATCTTGCTTTGACATCCATTCTGTCATATCCTCAGATTTCTTATCCTGCTTAGCCATCCAGGATTTTATCTCTGACTGTCCAGCCTCTAGAGCAGCAATCTTATCTCCAAAGTCTGGATGTTCTGTCTTTATCTCAGATGAAGAAGTTGGAGGTTCTGTAGCCTGAACAGAGTCGATTGCCATTGGTTTTGTAGATCCTGAGGATGGTTCTACCAGAGTCATAGTCAATGCATTAGCAGTAGATTCTGTTGGAGGTGGAGGAGCATCTAAACGAAGCAGAGGTTCAGTTTTGTTGACAGTCCAGAATAGAGTCCTTTCAGCTCTGCTCTGAGCTTTGCATCATCAGAACAAACGTTCTTATAATTGAAGCTACAATGTTAAATCTGTTTATGAATCCTTTCGAGATGATGTCAGATTCATTTGCATCCATAGTTTCAGAGCATTTCTTCTGAACAGTACCTAAAGACATCTGTATTTCTTGCAAAAAGGTTTGAAATAAATGATCAATATTAAGTCTGGGCTGTGGTTTAAGCAAGGTTTCCAGAGTCATATGTTTAGGTTTGGGAGTTGGTGGAAGAAGTGATTTTTGGATGGAAATCAGAGGAGGGGGATAATATGGAATGAAAGGAATTTCTGGTTTTTGAGGTAGGTGTTGCGGTGGAAATAGGATATCAAACTATTAATTAGTTTGAATCACAATTCTTAATTCACAACCGCTCTTTGATTTATCCGAAGGAAAAGGTCAAAAGAGGGAAAAACCTATTTTTGCATCATAAACACAATGCGGGGAGAGACCTAGGTAAGGGGTTGGTTAAGCTCAGGGAAGGTACTAGCACCCTAAACTCCTGTAGTACTCTACAGGAACGTTTTGTTTATTGTATGCTTTTTTATTTTATTATCTGCTTTAATATATATTGAGCTAAGAGATAGAGTGACCTAAATACCTAAGGGTTAGTCCTAAGTTTACTCGGCAAGACGTCGCATCTTGTGCCTACGTATCCTGGATAGGGAATGGAATCAGAGTAATCGTAGTTCCCCTCGAAAGGGAGGTTAGAAACGTCTTGACTGTGGTCAAGGTTTCAAGGGGAGTAAACATATCTTAAGGACACGCTTACGTGGAGTCTTAAAACTCCTATTTCTACGTTGAATTTGTTGAATTGAAATTAGGGTTAAATTAGGGATTCCACGGCGGGAAACCCTAAACAGAGTACGGCGACTCTTTGACCTAATGCTAGAGTAAAGGGTATTTTCGTCCACGGCGGGACACCTAAGCTAATTAGGGTTTTGAAACTGTCAAAATTAGGGTTATTGACTCGGCGGTCAAACTGTTAATCCTAATTCCTTCTGAGGGAAATATAACGGTAAAACATGCAAGCAAGGAAAAATACTATATGGCAAAAATTAAAATGCGGAAAGTAAAGAAAGCGGTAAAAAAAGCATCGCGACGATCACTCGCGTAAATTACAAATTTCCAAAAAATGCAAAATAAAATAACCGCGACCATGGCCTCGCGTAAATTACATCCATGGAACAAAAACGAACAAATGAAATAATAACGAGTTGAAACAAACAAATTAACGAGGGTTAGACAAAAATGAAACGGCTAAATCAAAACTTTTTTTTTTGAGTTTTTATTGAGAAGAGGACAGGAGAATTAATTTCATGCTTAAATTGAGAAACTATTCTAATTATTTACTAAAAATTTTAATAAAGAAACTGGTTTTAATTTTAATGAAAAAATGTCTTGAAAAAAATGTTTTAATTTTATCGAAAATAAATGTTTTAAATTTTAATAAAAAAATGTTTTAAATTTTAATGAAAAAATTTGATTTAAATTCAACGAAAAAGGTTTTAATTTTTGTTTTAGTGAAAGAAAGGTCATTTTTTAATTTTTGTGTTAACTTAATGAAAAATGATTTTAATTGGAAAAAAGCTTTAATTAAGAAAAACTGTTTTATTTAGAAATATGTTTTTAAATAAAAAATGGTTTAATTTTTGAAAAAAACTTTTTAGAAAGATATTAATTTTTAAAAAAACCGATTACGTTATGTTTTTTTTGTTTTGTTGAAATAGCTTACCTAAACTTAATTGCATTATTAATTACAAACTACATAGTTAATATAAATGAAAAAATAAACAATTGAATAATAAAATAAAAAGATGAAACGTAAATAAAAAGGCTTCTGCCGTTTTCTCCATGGATGACTATCAAAGTTTTTCCTCTCCTTCAATCCTTGCATGTCAATGGTTCCTTCTTCTATTTATTCTTCCCATTAATCTACAATCAATGAACAAAACAACACACAAAAATCATAAAATACCGTAAATCAAAGGAAAGAGAAAGCTTACGGTAACGACGATGATGTTGAACGAACTGAGCCTACGCCGTTGGGACTTTTTGCTCGCCGGTAGCGCTTGTCCGATGATGAATTCAAACCTTTTAGGGTTCTTCCAAAAAAATCCCCTCTTCTGATAAATCGTGAGAACGGCCGCCGTTATTCTCTTTTGTCTCCTTCCCCTTTTCTCAAATATAACTTATGTTTATATAGGTAACAAATTAGGGTTAACTCTAACCTAATGCCCACTTTAAAGTCCAACTTAAATAATTAGTCAAAGCTAAAAAAAACAAACTAAAACAAACTTAAAAGAATAAAATATTTTCTAATATTTTTAATTTTATGATTTTTGGACGTTTTTATGAATAATATGGAAAAAAGTGAAAAAAATAATATTTTTAAAAAGTAATTTAAATAAAATACGAAAATAATAATTAAATAATAAAAAAAATATTTTTGTTATTTTTTTTATGAAAATAGAAAAGTTAGAATAAAAATAAAAGAAACAAAACAAAAAGTGAAGAAGGTGGGATTCGAACTCTCAACCTCTCACACTCGCAACTCCTTACATAGGGTCTCTTGCCAATTGTGCTATTTTATTCATTCAAAATAAAGTGGCACTAGAAACCCTGTAAACTAAAAGAGCGCGCCACATGATGTTTTCATGCAACAATCAACCAACCGCACAACCCGTTAGTGGTTAGCTTAAACGCAATGCAAAATAAAATGGGATGCAAGATGAAACGACTAATCTTAGGGCAAAATTTGAGGTATTACAGTAGGGATCTGTTTAAAGCATTAAGCAAATGAGGTTTTGGTCTTGTGCGTGGGCAAAAATCATCAAAGGGTTCATTAGAGTATGGTATGAAAGCAGAGTTTGGTGATACAGCAGATGCAACTGTGTTATCAGATGCAGATTGCAGAGCTGAAACAACAGCTTTACCAGAGGTAGCAGATATTGTTGCTAAGGATCCTACATTGTTCATTGATTGAATATAGGAAAGGATCACAGATGGAAGAGCTTGTCTGAGTTTTGGTTTCAGAGGGTTGAGGGGTTCAGAAGGTTCAACTCTATCATAAAAATCTCTCAGTTTGAAACCATAAGATAGATTATGATGAAGAGAAGAAACTTGGGCACAAGATATACCAAATGATGTTGGATTGGAATTGGGAATTAACATCTCATATGATGGTGCAGGTGGAGGCATAGGATCTGGAATGGGAGTTTTAGAAGGTATGGTAGGTTCAGGTTCAGGTACAGGATATTTGTCAGATGGAGAAATCAGAAAATCTGGGTGGATTTCTGATTCTGATGAGTTTGAGGATGTTGTAGGTGTACAAGAGGTAGAAGATACTTGAAACACTGTTTTTAGTGGAGTGACATCAAGAACTTCTGTCTCAGGGATGCGAGGTTCAGATGTGTTGGTAGGTTCTGAAGGAATGCCAGATTGTTTGGATGGTGGTTTTGATGAAACAGGAGCAGAAGTTACTTTTGTAGGTTCAGAAGTAACAGGTGCAATAGGTTCAGAAGGTGGATTATTTGATGGTGGATTGTCAGAGGCTTTTTCTGGTTGAACTTCTTTTGGTTGGTTTTTTGGATGTTCAGATGGTTGTTGTTCTGATGGTGGTTGATCTGTTGGTTGTGGATCTGATGGTTGTTGACGTGGAACAAAGTGTTTGATGTGTATTTTGGGTTGAGATGGTTTTGATACAGAAGCAGTAGTTTGTTTTTGAGGTGAAACAGAACTAGGGGCAGTAACAGAAGTGGTTTGAGTAACAGGTGGTTTTGGAACAGACTTAATATTTGAATCATTAATAACAAGATTTGCAGAAGTTACAGAAGTCTTAGTACCTTTTACTTTAATCCTCTTGGCAGGTACAGAGGCAGCTTCTTCAGAATCTTTTCTCTTCAAGAGCTTCTTGGGCTTCTCAACAATCTTGACCTTCTTCTGGACAGGTTCAGATTCTTCTACAGGCTGAGTCCTTTTCCTCTGAAGTGGTAGTTCTTCTTCTTCTCCTGCATCTGGTAGTGGTTGTTTGACAAGCTGAAACACATTAGCTGGAACAGGTATTCCTTCCTTCTTGCATTCTTCTATATACATAAGCACTATATGTCTGGGTTCTTCAGCAAAGAATAGAGGAAAGTCAACTACAGGAACCCTCTTATTCAATTCAGACATATTCAGCCTCTTTGGAGCAGTAGTGAGTTCATCAACAATTTTGAGTCTCAGAAGACTTTTAGCGTTCAGAGGTTTTCCCATAATAAACTCTAATTCCTCTATAACCCCAGCAGCGTACAGAGCAGTCACTAAACCATTTTCAGTGAGAAGATCTGAGATCAACCTTCCAAAGGGGATCCAAGTCCTGATCTTCTGGCCTTTCTCTTTCACAGATTCTCTAGATGCATTGATATGATTCCACAGATGCATGAACAGAATGTAAGGAAGATCTACCTTGGTGCTCTGACTAAGGCAGTACATGAAATAGATATGTTCATTGTTGACATAATCTGGAGAATTGGTTGATTTCCTGTGGTGGATGCATCCCATGAAGATCTTGGCCCAGATCTTGTAATCAGGCTTCAGATCTTTGAATTTGTTAGAAGCTTGACCAGCAGTCATAACTTCCTCATAAACCTCTTCCATGTCCACACGCCCAACTGGCAAGTGGGAAACACCATCTGTTTCTTCATAACCTATAAGTCTTCTTATCAGATCCTCTGTGATGATAATCTCTTTTCCCAGCACAGAAGATAAGATGAACTTGGGATAAACTGATGCATGAATCCAGAATTCTTTCACAAGGAGAGGGTAAACTGGTCCAAACAGCCTATCAAAGTACTTAACCCATCCTTGAGCTCTAATTATGGAACGAAATTCAAATCCATTATCAGCCAGAGAATCAAACTCAACCATAGATTCACACAGAACTTCTAGTTTATCAACAGGCGTTAGAAGTGTTCTTTTGGGAGGAGAATATGGAGCAACACCCAAGTTTTCTGAAGTCACAGCAGCCATAGTAGATTGGAACTGAGCAGTTGTTGAAGAAGAAGACGCCATTGAAGAATGCTTTTTCAAACACTTAGGTTTTGGGTTTTTATGCAGAGAAAATAGGAGATGAAAACGCATGTAAATTCTGAGAGTGAAAAGTGTGAAAGTGAATACAAGACAAGTATTTATACTAAACACTTAGGCACATCAAAAGTCAGAAAAACGCACGTTTGAGCAAGCACTAAATGAAGAGAATAAAAATCATTTCAAAACATTAAATGCTTCTGACAATTTGGGGGGAAAACCAAGATTCTTACTATTCAAACTTCACCTCAATCGTCTCTTCAGTTATGTACACGCCACCTCTTCAGATTTTGTGTGACACGTGTTTACTTGCATGCTGTTCTGAATTCTCTCAAGAAATGAAACGTTAGCCAACGTTCAGATCTTCTAAAGATGGTTAGTTCAGAGTTTCACATCAGAAATATTGATCAGAATAGAATAAATAAACATAAGAAATGCTTCAGAGTATTTAAGCATTTTTGCATCTGTAACAATTTGCTTCTGATAAATATCATTCTGGACAAAAATCCATACCAATATTTTTCAGAATAAAATTGAATCTATCTTCAACAAGGGGTTTTGTAAAAATATCTGCCCATTGATGATCTGTATTAACAAAGGCTAAATTTATGATTCCCTTCTGAACATAGTCTCTGATGAAATGATGCTTAATTTCTATATGTTTTGCCTTAGAATGTAAAATGGGATTCTTGGACAAACATATAGCAGAAGTATTATCACAAAAGATAGAAATGTTACTCTAAAAAATTTGATAATCTTCTAGTTGACTCTTCATCCAGAGCATCTGCGTGCTACATCCAGCAGCAGCAATGTATTCAGCCTCTGTGGTTGAAAGTGCAATTGTGGGTTGCTTCTTGCTGTACTAGGAGATTAGATTTCTTCCTAGAAATTGACAACTTGCAGAAGTACTTTTTCTTTCCACTCTGTCTCCAGCGTAGTCAGCATCACAGAATCCAACTAATTTGAAATCATCAGATTTTCTGTAACACAAACCCACATTAGAAGTACCTTTCAGATACCTTAGAATCCTCTTGACAGCTGTCAAGTGTGATTCTCTAGGATCTGATTGGAATCTAGCACACAGACAAACACTGAACAATATGTCAGGTCTAGAAGCAGTAAGATAAAGAAGAGAGCCAATCATACCTCTGTAGAGCTTCTGGTCTACTTTCTTACTTACCTCTTCTTTGCCAAGTGAGCTAGTAGGATGCATTGGAGTCTTTGCCAGCTTGCTGTCAGACATGTTGAATTTCTTCAGAAGTTCTTTAACATACTTTGTCTGATGTATGTAGGTGCACTCTGGAGTTTGATTAACTTGGATTCCTAGAAAGAATCTGAGCTCTCCCATCATGCTCATTTCAAATTCTGCCTGCATACATGTAGCAAACTCCTTTCCAAGCATAATATTTGTTGATCCAAAAATAATATCATCTACACAAATTTGGCAAATTAGAAGATCTTTCTTAATTGATTTACAGAATAAAGTTGTATCCACTTTGCCTCTGATGAAATTCTTCTCTAGAAGAAAATTACTCAATCTCTCATACCAAGCTCTGGGAGCTTGTTTTAATCCATATAGAGATTTCTTTAATTTGAAAACATGATCTGGAAATTTTTCATTTTCAAAACCAGGAGGTTGGTGGACATAAACTTCTTCTTCTATAATACCATTAAGAAAGGCACTTTTAACATCCATCTGATACAGAGTGATGTTATTTTGTGCAGCAAAGGAAATAAGAAGGCGTATAGATTCTAACCTTGCCACTGGAGCATATGTCTCAGTGTAATCAATACCCTCTTGCTGACTGTACCCTTGAGCAACCAGCCTTGCCTTATTCCTCTCAACTTCTCCTTTCTCATTTAGCTTATTTCTGAAGACCCATTTTGTACCAATAATATTGAATCCTTGAGGTCTTTGAACTAGATCCCATACATCATTTCTGCTGAATTGATTTAGCTCTTCTTGCATGGCAATAATCCAATCATTGTCTTGCAGAGCTTCTTCTACAGAAGATGGTTCAATTTCTGACACTAGTCCAAATAGTGATGCTTCAGATGATCTTAGAAAGGATCTTGTTCTGATGGGATCATCCTTCTTTCCAATAATGACATCCTCTGGATGAGAAGCTTTAATTCTGGATGATGATCCTCTGATAGTTGACTCTTCAGAAATGTTTAGATTATTCATCTGAGAAGTTAAGGGAGTAGCATCTGGAGTTGCTTCTAGTTCCTTTACTTGAGTTTTGTCTGCTTCTGGAACTTCAGAGTCAATAAAGACTACTTCCCTATCTGCAGAGTTATCAATCTGCTTTGGCTTTTCAGAGCCAAGCTTATCATCAAATATGACATGAATGGATTCTTCCACAATCTGTGTCTCAGTGTTGTATACTCTGTAGCCTTTAGAGCGTTCAGAATATCCAAGCATGAAACACTTATGTGCTTTGGAATCAAACTTGCAAAGATTTTCCTTAGTGTTTAACATATAGCAAATACATCCAAAAGGATGAAAATATGAAATGTTGGGCTTTTTGTTCTTCCACAATTCATAAGGAGTCTTCTTCAGAAGAGGTCTAATAGACACTCTGTTCTGAATGTAACATGCTGTATTGATTGCTTCTGCCCAAAAATGTTTTGCCAGATTTGTCTCATTTATCATGGTTCTGGCCATTTCTTGCAAAGTTCTGTTTTTCCTCTCTACAACCCCATTCTGTTGTGGAGTTCTAGGACAGGAAAAATCATGAGCAATTCCATTTTCAAAAAAATATTTTTCAAAATATTTATTTTCAAATTCACCACCATGATCACTTCTGACTTTTGTAATTTTGAAATTCTTTTCATTCTGGACTTGCTTGCAGAAGTCAAAGAACACAGAATGTGACTCATCCTTGTGTTTTAAGAACTTTACCCATGTCCATATGCTAAAGTCATTAACAATGACTAATCCATACTTCTTACCTCTGATGGATGCAGTTTCCACTGGTCCAAACAGATCAATATGAAGTAGTTCTAGTGGTTTAGAAGTAGAAACAACATTTTTTGATTTGAAAGATGTTTTTGAAAACTTCCCTTTCTGGCATGCTTCACAAAGAGCATCTGAAGTGAACTTCAGATTAGGGAGTCCTCTGACAAGATTAAGTTTATTAATCTGAGATATACGTCTCATATTAATATGGCCCAATCTTCTATGCCAGACCCATTGCTCTTCATTAACAGACAAGAGGCATTTAACATTTTGAACTTTAAGTTCTGAAAGATTTATTTTATAAATGTTGTTTTTCCTCTTACCACTAAATAGGATAGAGCCATCCTTCTGACTAATAGCTTTACAACATTTTTGATTAAAGGTAATATCATAACCATTGTCACTTAATTGACTTATGGACAATAAGTTATGCTTTAACCCTTCAACAAGTAAAACATTGGTAATAGAGGGAAGTTTACCATTTCCAATAGTGCCAGATCCAATGATCTTTCCCTTCTGGTTCCCTCCAAACTTCACGTCACCTCCAGATCTAAGTTCCAGGCTTTGGAACATAGACTTTTCTCCTGTCATGTGTCGTGAGCATCCAGAGTCCAGGTACCATGATTGGTGTCCTGACCTTGCTGCTAAGAACATCTGCAACAGGAATTATTTTGTTTTTAGGTACCCAGATCTTCTTGGTTCCTTTGGGGTTAGTTGGTTTGTAGGTTTGTCTAAACTTCTGTTTTTCAACATAATGTTTATACTGACTTGCCTTGGGTTTAAACACATAAGTACTCTTCTCAGAGCTTGTGTGTTTAATGTCATTCAAGTGACTAAATTTGAATTGAGAATACAGAGGTGTCTTCTTGATGAAAAGTTTGTCAACATGTTTTGGATTGCTTCCAGATGAAGATTTATATCCAATACCTCTTCTGTTGTTTCCACTAACACCATAGATCATAGAAGCCATCTTGCTTCTGTCTATGCTCTTAGTGAGAAATCTCTGAAAGCTAGAGTCATATTTTTCTAAAATATTTTCACATGACTTAGTCTCAGATTCAGATTCTTGTTGAGTTATTTCAAAGTCATTTTTGATTTTCAGATTTATTTCTTTTTGCTCAACAAGTTCTGTTTTCAGAAGATCAATCTCAGATTCAAGATTGCTTATCAGCTTCTTGTATTTGAGTTTGATATTGTTATAACTTTTAAGAACTTCTGTTAAAACTTTTATGAGTTCTTCTTTGGTTAGTTTAGCCATTACCTCTTCTGCGTCATCATCAGATTCAGATTCTGATTCATATCCTGAGGTACCTTCCTCTTGATCCTCTGTGCTGGCCATTAGTGCAACATTTGCACATTCTTCTTCTAATTCAGAAGATGATTCACATTCATCTGAGTCATCCCATGTTGCCATCAGAACCTTTTTCTTTTTGTTAAACTTCTTCTTGGGTTTTTCTTTCTGAAGTTTGGGGCAATCATTTTTGTAGTGCCCAGGTTCTTTGCACTCATAGCACACAACTTCTTTCTTGGCAGATCTTCTGTGTCCAGAAGATTCCTTTCTGCTATCAGATCTTCTGAAGTTGTTGAACTTCTTTCCCTTGTGCTTCCAGAGTCTGTTAATCCTTCTGGACAGCATGGATAACTCATCTTCTTCTTCGGGAGAAGATTCTTCAGAGCTTTCTTGAATGACCTGCAAAGCTTTAGCAGTTCTGTTAGATTTTAAAGCAACATATTTATCTTTTTATTTCTTCTGAGGTTCATCTTCCTCAAGCTCAATCTCATGGCTCCTCAGTGAGTTGATGAGTTCTTCTAGAGAGATCTAGTTCAGATCTTTAGCCATCTTCAAGGCAGTCACCATTGGTCTCCATCTGGTAGGCAGACTTCTGATGATTTTCTTTACATGATCTGATGTAGAATATCCCTTGTCTAGAACTTTCAGCCCAGCAGTGAGTATCTGAAATCTGGAGAACATGGCTTCAACAGATTCAGAGTCTTCCATTTTGAAAGCCTCATACTTCTGGATCAGAGCCAGAGCTTTTGTCTCCTTAACTTGAGAATTTCCCTCATGAGTCATTTTTAGGGATTCAAACATATCAAAAGCAGTCTCCCTGTTTGTAATTTTCTCATACTCTGTATGTGAAATTGCATTCAATAATATTGTCCTGGCTTTGTGGTGATTTCTGAAATCTTTCTTCTGAGCATCTGTCATAGATTTTCTGTCAATCTTTTTGCCATTCCCATCTGTGGGATGTACATATCCATCTATGACTAGATCCCATAGATCAGCATCATATCCTAGGAAAAAACTCTCAATTCTGTCTTTCCAGTAGTCAAATTTCTCCCCATCAAACATTGGGGGATTGGTGCTGATCCTATCCCTCTCTTCATATTTATTGTTAATATTGGACATTGAATTATCAGCCATGGTAACAAATAAATATATATCAAAGTATTTCTCTCTGGATCTTTACTGACACTGTTAAGTGGTAGCACACTCAGAACCGAAGCTCTGATACCAACTGAAGGTGAGATAATACTTAGAAGGGGGGTTGAATAAGTATGAAAGATTAAGACTAAAAAATAATCACACAATTATTTTTATCCTGGTTCGTTTACACAACTACTCCAGTCCACCCTTCCTAGAGTGATTTGCCTTTCTCAACAAGGACTTAATCCACTATTAAATCAAACTGATTACAATAGTAACACCTAAGAACAACTGTTCTTAGTCTTCTCAAGAGCTACTGATTCCAACTGAATCCTCTTAAGGAATAACCTTTACAATCAATGTAAATTAAAATACAAGAGTATTAATGCTTCTATAAAGCTTTTATCACAACAGTGATTTTTCTCTTAAGTTTAAGTACAATAAATTCTAAGAAGAATATGAAAGAATGAGAGCTTAGAATAATATGATTTCTTTTCAGCAAATTGTGTAACTGAAGAATGTGGTGAAGTTCTCCTTTTATAGGTAGCTGATCCAAGGATGCTGAGCGTTGAAAAGAGAGTCCCAAAAAGGTCTGAGCCTTTTTGTCTTCACATCAAGTGACCTTTCCTTAAAGTAGATAGCACAGAAAAATCCTTTTTGTCTGTGTAAGTGTGTCTAGCACAAATGAGGAAAGAGATGTTGATTAACTCCAACGGATATATATCTTTGAATATTACTTCTTCAGTTTTCAGCAAGTTCTTCAGAGTCTTCTAATGATATTCAGATCTTTGCTATATCAGAGTCTTCTGCAGCATGTGTGCTTTCAGCGTGTTGATCATCAGAGCAGATTTGACACAGAACTTCAGTACTTGGCAGCGTTGGTACTTTCAGAAACTTCTATAGACTTATGCTTTGAGAAACTCTTCAAACAATATTCTTCTTTGCTTCAGATGCTTCAGCTTCAGATGCTTCTGATTATCTTCAGATGCTTCTGACTCAGAATGTTCTGGAGCTTCTTGCTTCAGATCCTTCTGGAGACTACGCTCAGGATCTTCTGTAAAGAGCAATCAGATTCTTCTGTAAGATGCATCTGGCGCTTCAGAGTCAGGAAAACTTCTTGTATTCAAAATAGATTTGCTTCTAGAGAGTTAATTTCAATTCAATCTGCAGTAAAACTCTCAAACAAATTTTAGAGTATATAATTCTTAAATATAAAATTTCCTAACAGTTATCATCAAAACAAAGAGTTATTATTAAGAACCAATCTGTGTTCTAACAGTGATCTCGACATCTTTTGGGTTATACCTCTGCTTAGGCCATCATATATTTGATAGTAGGTAATACACCTTTCTTTTGGTCGGACACCTTGGCTTAGGCTGCCATATGTTTGGTAGTAGGTGATCTCGACATCTTTTGGGTTATACCTCTGCTTAGGCTATCATATATTTGATAGTAGGTAATACACCTTTCTTTTGGTCAGACGCCTTTTCTTAGGCTGCCATATGTTTGGTAGTAGGTGACCTGTCTTTTTGGTTATTACCTTTGCTTAGGCTATCATACATTTGATAGTAGGTAATATATCGTCTTTTGGTCAAACACATTGGTTTAGGCTATCATATGTGTGATAGTCGGTAACGTACATTTCTTTGCTTCAACCGGATATCCTTTGTTTAGGCCGCCACACATTGGTAATAGACTACCCTTCACTTTCAAGATCTCGTTTTGCTGTCAAAGCTACTGTGCTCCTGGTGTTATTATCATATCTTATCTTCATTTTGGAGAACTCATATTGCTGATCGTTGTTTCTTCCCGTGGCGTCTTGCGTCGTCGAGTCTGTTCTTTAGGTGTCGTGTCCAGTTATTCCCATGTGACGCCATTCCTCACGGGAACTTCTGCCTTGCATTTTCATACCATTGCATATCCTTTGCATTCGGTGGCTTGTTAGGCCCAAAAATTCGTGCAATGTTTGTATTTAAGTCCCTCCTATCTCGTCGAGACGAAGATCTCAATCTCCATATCTCCGAATAGGAGTAACTTAAATAGGGGCATCTGTTGCACCCTAATTTTTGACCGCAAGATGCCACCTCTTTTTGCGCATTTTCTATTGTTATTTGACTTTATGTGACTAACCAATTTGTGCAGATGCGGTGATATCGAGTGGAGATAGCGTTCATTCTTGCAATCAATCATCCACATAATTAACTTTTTCAACCGTTTTATTTGTTTTATTTTGTGAAGCAAGATTTTGTGGCTTTAAGTCAAAGAAGTACCAAAGAAAATCTCCTCTAAAGAGTCACCTCTTATTTGGTTCCAAGGATGTCTTTTCAACTTGGTTGGATTTTTGGGTGTTTTTGTTTGGCAAGAGGTATTTTCAGCTTCAAAGGGTCCCAGGATATGATATTCGCCTTCGGCCTTGAATTTGGATAATGTTTCTTATTTACGCTTGAACTTAAGAGATTGAAACCAGATTTTAATATGAGACGAGTTCTAGAGAGTCATGTCAAAAGTTTGGTTCATGTTCCATACTCCTCAAGATGATCATGATTAGTGGTTTCCTTGTTCAAATATACAAAATTAAGGATAATTATTGACAAGCAAAACAATTTATACCATTGCTAATGGAGCCGACCAAGAGTAAAAAAAAGCCATTCTGAACATCATAGAAACTGTGTTTAATAAATCATGCGAGACAATGGAGTCCAAAGAGTTGAGTTTGGTATGGAGTTACTTATATAGGGAAGCGCACGAGTATGTTAGTACTAGAAACATTAGGCATTTAAGGCACGTATTATCGGCACTTGTCTCGGCTGTAAAAGTGCGAAAAAGGCGAATGGTGTCTGATTATAAGCCTATGCTTGAACTGGTCCTCTTGTTTGTGTGCTCATATATTACACATTTGAGTGTTTCTAAGTCACAAGAAGACACGCGTATAGTTGTTGATATGGTTTTGGAAATAATGTTGATGGATTCTGTAGTTACAACAAATCAACGACTTGCTTTCAAAAGTAGTGTTTTAAGTGAAATAATTGAGATACTGGAGATTTCATAGGAGGAGGTTATACACCTCTTACAATCATTCTGTGAGAAAGTACATTTGGATATATAAAACTCAAACTTTGTAGACAGAGAAAAGTGCAGTATAAGTATATCTATACATACATACATACATACATACATACATACATACATACATACATACATACATACATACATACATACATACATACATATATATATATATATATATATATATATATATATATATATATATATATATATATATGTATTTACATAAAGTTGTGCTTTATTTTGATGGAGCTATTCCCAGCACGACCAGATTTATCATTGGAAACCAGTCTACCAAACAACATACAAACATCATCAAGATGAAGAAGAAATGGATTCTTCTGTTGCATTGTTTTCTCAACCATCTTTTGATCCTGCTGCCAATCCTTCAATTTCGACAACTTTTCATTCTCGAAGTTTCGTGAGATCAAAGTTATTACCGAGGGTTCCTTCAAAACATATCATGAGAGCTCCAAGGATGCGTTGGACTTCCACTCTTCATAATCGCTTTGTTCGTGCTGTTGAGCTTTTAGATGTACAGAACTGTCAAAATTACTGATAGAGCAGCATCACCAGGAGATATTTCTGAAGACTTCAGGTTTGACATAAACTCCCCAACAAAGTCTAATGATCTACAGATTAAGTGGCCTAGAGAAATTACTACTAATTAGGATAAAGAAAATCATGGCTTTTGGAGCATTTCTTCAAGTAACAGGGAAGTTTGGTTGGATAGTAAGCCAGTAGAATCTGTTGGAAACTTGCCTTCTCTTGAGGGAATGGATCCCAAAGTGTCTAAGCAATGAAAGAAATTCATCAGATGGAAGCACTTCCTCAAACATTTCAGAAACAAACCTTGACGAAAACTTAAAGTATTCGAAACAAGGGAGCCACGAAGGCAGCTGCTGGAGCATGTTCTCGCTTTCCATGCCTACCTACATTTTAAACAGAATTGGCATTACGAAACGAGTCTTTAAAGAAGAAACCAGATGATATTATTGACATAACTTGAGCAGACATGAAAGCACACAATTAATTATGAGTAAAAAGAGAAAAGTATAAGCAATAGTAGCAGCGCAATTCCGTCATACCGCAATCATGTGACGGATTTCAAACCCATGGAAGTCCAAATGCTACGCATACAACTGCAAGATCAAGGGAGCAAAGTCGCAATGTATTCCCATGCCTAGCCTCGTGTTTTGTCCTCACCATTTCATCAAGATGATCCACCTTATCCGCCAGCAACAGAAGGGAGTTTGTTTCTGAACACACTTCCCTTTGCAACTTGTTAAAAGACATTAACATTAATAACACGAGCTCGTCTCTTATTATACGGGCCCTTTGTAAAGGGGCCTACATGGGAGAAGCCTTCAGTAGCATGGATTTTCCCGGAGGAAATCAGCGTTTCTATCCAGGTCTTCCACTGTACAATAGTATCTTAAGCTCCTGCACAAAATCCAGAATTTAATTCAAGCAAGAAAATGTTTGGACTTGATGGAAAAGCAAATGATAGGAAAGAGTGAAGTTACGTATACCGCACTTCTGAAGCGTGCAGTTTTGCAGAGAAACTTACCTGCAGTCCATATAATTTGCCGGGAGTATATTAAGCTTTATAGTATGAGTATCATTGCTCTGCATAAATTCATCTGGTCATTTACAAGGTTGGGAGATCTAAAATCCGCGAATAGAACATTACAACAGTTGGTGGCTTTAGCTACGAAGGGAAACATTTCTATCAATAGAACAGTTTATGGGAAGTTGTATTCTACTAGATTGGACATTCCTGTTCCTGCAAATGACAGGCTAGGCTCAACCATATTGGACCTGAGGAAAAGCGAACAACACGACTCTTGCATACTCTCTCCTAGTTTGTTTTTACCAGACACTATTTCTACAAGTAAGGAGCAGAAATTTATTTGTATGGATGATGAAAAGCGTAAATGGACAAAAGCACTCACTCGCTGGAAAGAGGCGCACCAGTCGTACCTTCGACTGTCCTGTTAAGTTGCAAGACCGTTACCACCCTCGACTATGTTCTACGCCATACAAGTCCATCATCCAGGTGCTCCCAGGCTCCCTCATCAACACATAAAACAACAAGATTGGATTAGAACAGATAGGAGATAACATCGTTCCCGAGTTCATACGCATCAAATTATTGATAATTCAGAAGGTTACCTTGTAGATTATCCTCCTCTATTCTTGGGGAACTCCAAAACTCACCAACCACGCCCACTGCAACAACTATTGCCATGAATGAAGAATTGAGTCGCAACTACGACCATACGCAATACGAAGTATATGAAAGGAAAATGTCCAAACTCATATCAGTTCAAAGAAAAACAGAACCAAAGAAATAAAGTTTGAGTTTGGAAAGAATATACCCTACATCACCACTTCTTTTCGTGAAGGTTCTCCAGTACACGCATCAAACACGATATTTTCCATATGGGCTTCCAGTCCTTCTTTTGGCCCAAGACATCTGCTTCCCACACCTGTCAGGTCATGATCAAAGCAACAGTTAGAGAATATTCGTGGAATAATTGGAAGATTCAGAACCAAACCAAATTGAAATACAGAATCAAGGATTGATTGGCCCATTACGACAGTTTTTGAAAAGGGAAGGTTTTCATTTGGATTTGCCCCAAATAGGAAACCCTAAATCAAATCCAAATCAGCATTCAATGTGGTTTTAATCAGATTTCAATACAAGGAACCTCGGTTGGAGCCTATATAAGGAGAAGAGATCGAAAAGGGGGAGAACACACAGAGAAACGCATCAGCAGTTCACAGAAAAAACCCTAAAAATCCACAAGATTCATAATCCCCAAAACCAGGTTCAAAAACACGCAGCAAGATCGTAAATCCAAATTGTAAAAGAACTTATCTCGGTTTCGGCGTCGTTGTCCTTCGAAACCCTTATCCTTACCAGCGATCCACGTCGCGCACCACCCTCGACGTCACTACTGCGAAGCCGCCGACGAGGCCATCGTCAATGCTATCATAGGTAACGACTCTTCACTTGTGTTCTTTTCCAGAATTGATGTTTGTTTTTTGGATCTTCAGGTAGATCAGGAGAAACTCGAGAGAGTTCGAGAAGGAGAATAAATTGGTGACGAAGAAGAATAGATGAATGGAGAAATAGATTGTGACAGACGAATCGACGGAAGAAGAAGGGAGAAAGGTAGAGGAGACGATGGAGAAAGCGCTGAAGGGGAAACAGAGGGAATCGGCGCAGGCGCGAAAGGGGGGGATCGATTTTGGTTTAGGGTTTTCCTCTTTTATTTTATTTTTTATTTTTTTATCTTCTGATGTTGTAATGATCACCACTAATCACACACAAATCACTACACAACACTAACTAATCCACTTAATTAACCAATCAATCCGCCTTAATCAACCTAATTAACTTAAAATACTAATTTTATTTAATTAAATCTAATCTGTTATTGAATTAATAACCATCAACTTTTTATCAATTAACTTTTAATTATCCATCTTTTAATTAGTTGGAATTGGTTTTTTTTTAACTTATTGATTTTAATTAATAACCTTTTAACTAATTAATCTTTTATCCTTATTTTTTATCAAATAATAATTTTTAATCATCACTCTTTTTCTATATCACCCAAAAACTCATTTCATAATCATCTATTAATTTATTTATTAATAATAATAACCTTTTTGTATAACTAAAACTATTTTATCTAAAAGAACTATTTTATAATTAACTTGTTTCTATGATAATCATTTAAAACCTTTTTTTAATTAAATTTAAACTTTAATAATAAACTTCTTTTTGCATAATAATAATACAAATTAATCTCACATATTTCCCCTAAAATAATTCCTCGAATTAATCTTCTTAAAAATGATTAAATAAATTCCTAAAATTAATCCAACTTTTCTCCAATACAATTTCTTTTCTTCAAATAAATCAACCTTTTTAAAATCAACTTCAATCATCAAATTCAACTTTTATTAAAATTAATAATTAAGCAACCAATTCACCCTCTAATTTTCCATCTAAAATCAAACTCACTCAAATCAATTTAACCAATTCAAGTCAACCCCAGCGTAAAATAAAAATCAATCGCGCACACTCACATCCACGACACTTTCATTCTCACACACTTCAGCGCTTTCATGCGTATGTGTATGATTTTATTTCTGCAATTTATTTATTGCAATTTATATTATCGTAATTTATATTTCCGCCTCGCATTCCGTCCAAAGGAAAAACCTACACATGATTCAACAATCGTGTGTAGTGCATCTCATTTGCATCATTCCCCCACACGATCCTTGATCCCATTCAAGTGATCGCTTAAGATAGATCATACCCCATAGGAAGGACCTTGTCTTTTATCTTACAACTTAGACAAAAGAAAATAAACAAAACAATTCAAAACAATTATTCAAACACATTAGAGAAAGATGTTAATCATCTTAAGTGAGATAGAATCTCCACCCCACAACAATACAATCAACATGTAGGGACTTTGCCTTAAGAGAGATAAAGGCGTACTCGTCAAACAATCCGAGTACTTGAGCCCTTTTCTTAAGACGATGCAAAGACTATTTTCCTACAACTTGTGGCGGTTACATCTCTCTTAAAATGATAAAGCATCTCTTCTCCTAAAATCAATCAATCAACTACCCTAAACCCGTAGGAACTTTGACCACATTCAAAGACTTCCTCGAACCCTTTAGGGGAACTACAAATACTCTGATTCCACTCCCGTAAGGATATGTAGGCATAAGATGTGATATCTTATCGAGTATACTTAGAAATAAACCCCTAGGTCTTTTAACCTTAAGTAGATAAACACTTAGCAATAAACAAATATAAAACAAGAGGTTCCTGTAGAGTACTACAGAAACTTAGGATGCTAGTACCTTCCCTAAGTTTAACAAACCCCCGAACCTAAAACTCTCTAAACCTTGCATTTGCATTGCATTGTGGGATTTTCAATCTTTTTCCCTTCCTTTGGACAAATCAAATTTCGGTTGCAAATTGAATTAAAGATTCAAACTAATCAATAGTTTGATATCCGATTTTCACCACGACAGGGGGAGTGAGTGGATAACTTTGGTCTAGCATTAGGCTGGAGTGTCATTGGGTAGGTCTTAAGTGAAGAGTGCAAACTGGTTGTTTGACTCTGAATTAATTCTACTAATAGTGAATTTCCTCCTTGGCTTGGTAGCCCCCAGATGTAGGTGTGGTTGGCACTGAACTAGGTAAACAATTACTTGTGTTATTTACTGTATTCATTTACAGTTTGTTATTAAGTTCAGCAGTCTCTGTTACAGTGGATGTCATAACATCCATTGTTGGGTACCTATAATTTCAAGTATTGATGAACATACTTAATAGGGTCATCTACTTTCCTATACATTGCAGACACAACATGTCTACATTGTATTATTCTTCAATCCATCAACAATAACCTTTACAAGCCACTCTTCTTTGTCACTTTTGTTGAAAAAATATCTTCCACACTTATGCTTGTGAAACAAATTCTGTATCCTAATTAGTATGGTGGTTAAAACTATACTGCACAAGACAATATAGTTAGATGTTTTTTTGTCCTTACGTACTACCCTACACCTATTAATATCATTTTTTTTAACCTCACTTCCCTTCCGATCAACATATTATGCTCTAGTATATCTTTCTTAAACTATTTCAGTGAAGAAAACTCCATTCCAACCTTTAAAGTAAATTGCTTACAAAGGGTATCATCTTCTTTGAACCTAATGACATTAAACCTATCATCAAAACTATCCTCATCTCCCCTACTATCAATTTCACCAATAACGTATTCTTCTTCAAAAACATGTTCCTTACCCGTCTCTTGTGTGATAAATATGTTATTGAGTGGTTCAATTGGGTTCTCACCATTAACTCCATCATTCAAAACTCCATCTACCCTTTCTCTCCACTTTCATTCATACCTTCACCAAAACCTTTCATCCTCTCCTCCTCACTATTATAAAAATGCACACCCTTCACAAATTCTTCGATAGATTCACCTTTAGATTCACTAGACTTATCAACCTCTTATTCAAATTTCTTCCCCCTGCCTTTTTCTCTAACATTTTTCATAAAGGTGACCTCTTCTGTAGCTAGTTTTTACTCAGTGAATATCTCAACTTCACAATTATTTCCAAATGCAAAGATAGCTAACTCACAAGAATCTCCATCATCCTTAAAAGGTTTTAAATATTCTTCTAAGCTACCACCATCATGTTTCTACCACATTTTCACATCCCAAACATGAAAATTAATATCAATCCCTTTTATTAAGCACATGCTTCAAAATATGACCAATAATATGGATTTTGATCACTATATGCATAAACTTCCCCTACCTAATATCTTAAGTTAGGGTCTTTTATAAATAACCCTTGGTGTAGAACACACCCTTAAATTTACCCATAGACTGCACAATAATTTAACTTAATGTCAAAAATGTGAAATTAGGTCAAATACAACATGCAATAAAAGAAAAAGAACCATGCATACAAAGTACAACCCAAAACATACAAAATTTAGTAACAACACAAGTAAAATAATGGGACCACAACCATTGGATAAAATAAGTGACAAAGTGACAAACCTGGAAGGGTCTATGCGTTTAAAGATTCGAAAAATGGGACCACAACCTTAAAACCTCGAAGGGACCGTCAGACTAGAAGAACGAACGAAAAGGAACCATGAACATGCACGCAGAGAAGAGAAGGAAATGAGTTCTAGGGTTTTGGTTTGTATTTTGTGAAGTGATATATGAATTTTGAATTTCAAGTGTTTTAATTCCACGTTGGCAAATAATGAGTAAAATAATTCACGTTCGCAAATGATATCAGTTCCACTGTAAGTGAAAATTAACAGAAGGGACCATATTTATAGACAGAAAAGTTTATAAGGACCATTATTTAAAGAACAATGTTATAAGAACTAAAAATATAATTTGGAATATTTGTAGGTACGAAGAACTTATTTAACCCCACATAATCACTACATTCAAACTTTTTTTTTGGTAAAGTATTTTTGCATTTCTCTTCTTTTGAGAAATGAATCTTTACTCATAAAACCAAGTAATGAATTTTTTTCATTTCTTCTTTTGAGAAATGAATATTTACTAGTAAAACAATACCCTGTATGCACAAACAACGTCGAGATTTGGCACATTAAAAAATGTTAACTGTGTCAAACTACATATACACACACTATCAAGAAATAATTGGTACATAAAGTCATCAAAAACATTTTTTCCTGTTATCTTTGTAAAGAGATCAATAAGATAACATTGAAAGATCACCATGGTTGTCTATTTCGGGGAAGTTGAATCTAGTGAGCAATGACACAGTCCGAAGAGTTACATTGCAAAGGCGACAATGGTTGTCGAGAAGAAACAGAATCTAAATCATCGAAATCAATCTTTTTCCTCATCGGGCTTCTTATTTTGGGACTTGATTTTCTCTTGCTTGACTTCAAAATTAAAATCATTTGGTGATGAGTCTCCTAAACTAAAGAAGATAATTTAAATGATATCAATGTGAATTCAACAAGCCCCAATGATTTTCACCTTGGCAGATGCATTATGGGAAAGTTTCATCAATACCTTTTGTTCTCCTTTTCTATTATGCCATTTTCAACAAATAGATTTGTGAGTGGTGGCTGATTTGTGAAATTAGGGTTACACACCAAGAGAACCTTTTATAACGAGTAGATGGAGTAATTTGATTGAACAAAAATTAAAACAAATAAATGCATAACTGTGGACCTAAGGAGTGAGTTGGAGTAACTGATCTAATTCTTTGGTGGCGTGAAGCTTGATGTCGAGGGTTTAGGAAGAGATTGGAAGAGCTAAGGAGTGATGGATGAATTGTTTGATGAAATCGTTGATTTTGGGAGGAAGAGACATTGTGTTTGTATTGATGATGGAAATTAGTGGTTACTGGAAAACACGAATCGTTGAAAATGAGAAAGGTAGTGAAATGAAATGTAAAATGTTTCAAATTTAAAAATTGGAGGAGCCGTTGGTTATATTTCACAGTAGGCGTTGGGTTTGATTTTCAAAAAATAAATCAATAAATACACATTTAAAAAATTTGTGGTTTTATTTTTCCTTAAAAAAGAAAGTGAATTCTTAATACTGTTGTTCCCTAAAATTTGACCATATTGTGCATTTTGTCAACCAGAGTGATTTATTGGGATTACAACCACTTTGCTCGCGTTTCAGGCGATTCAAACCAGTTCAAATGAGGAGTTATTTCGGAATCGAGCGGAGTTTGTTCTCATTTTGGTGGTTCAGTCTGTGTTGTTAATTTTGACGCATTTCGGTGTTCGCCCGTTTTTTTCCGTTTCATTTTCCATGATATTTTGCATTTTTATTGCTATTTTTGCTTCATATTTATTATTTAAAAAATAGTTTAAATAGAATTTTAATATTGTCTTTCTTTTATTATTAGAATAGACTTTTTAAATAGATTTTAATTAATTAATATGATTAGAAGTTTAATTTAATTAGTTAGAATATTATTTGTTAGTAGTTAATTTTAGAGTTACATTAATATTAATTAGGATTTGGCTTTTTAGAATTAATTTAGTCTTAATGTAGAATATTAACATTTATTAAGTCATTTAATTAACCAGCTTTTGAATTATTTCAGCATTAGTCATTTAATCAGTCATTAGCATTTAATTAGGTCAAAGCATGCCATGCCACGTGTCACTTTTTGGGATTACATAACACTATTCATTTTCTTCCTTCTTGGGATCCCAGAAAAACCCTAGCTGCCATTTTCCTATTCATCATCTCTGTCATCCTCAACAAACCAACACAACCTTCGAAAACCTCCTTCCGACTACCACCGTGAATCTTCAACAAATTCATCATTCTCATCAACACAGCCAATAACCAAATACGAAACCCAGAAGATCTCATCATCTTCGAACTTCCTTTGAGCAAACAACAACCCAGGAATCATTCATCTGAAACTCTCACCTTCATCACCATTGAAGCTTCAAACCTTCAACTCCATTCACGAAACCTTCAACCACCAAGAACATCATACCTCCATAACCTCTATTCATCACCTTCAACCAACAGTGAACGATATTTCAACCTGAAACCCAGATTTCTAAAATACAAACCCATTTAACTACCCACT
This sequence comes from Lathyrus sativus, assembly GCA_963859935.3. Lineage (NCBI taxonomy): Eukaryota > Viridiplantae > Streptophyta > Magnoliopsida > Fabales > Fabaceae > Lathyrus > Lathyrus sativus. The sequence continues at coordinate 392,565,026 of OZ012736.1, forward strand.
GCGAACATCAACCCGTTTCAACCATTCTCCCTCAATCATCCACCTACCTCGCACGACCCATTTCTAGCGAACCAACAACCTTCCATTGAAACCCATTTCTCTATTTTCATCAACAAACCGCAACCCATCTTAACCTTCTTCAACTCTTAGCTTCAATCCACCTCTAACCTCAAACTTGAACTTCAATCGTAAATGCCCAGAAACAACCCGTGAACAACATAAAACCCATTTTCACTAAATCAAAAACTTTATCCTCACTCACCATTTCAAAACCCAGTCGAACCACAACCAACCTTCAAATCACCAGAAATCTCCAAAATCAACCTGTTTCCCTTCTTCACACGACCCACCATTAGACCCACTTCTCAATCGACACGAAAGTTGAAGAAAAAATAGAGAGTGTCGAAAGTGGAGAGTGATTTCAAAGAAAAATCTGGAGAGAGGTGTTGGGATTGATGCGAAGGGTTCTTTCAGGAGGTGTTAATGAATACGGACAAGCAAGTGAGAGTGAGAGAGATGATCTGGAGAAGAAGACGGTCTCTCATTTTTTATTTTATTTTTTATTGTGCTTTTGTTTTGGGCTTTACAACCCGTGTCTGTTTTGGACCACCATATCCCGCGTTTCTATTTTAAACCCCCCTCTGTTTGGTTTAGTTTTGTTTTAAAAAATGGTTTATTAGTTTTTTTACCTTTTGTATAATATGTAAATATATTATTATAGTTATTAAGTAGAATTATTATACTTTTTTTTATATAAACAGACTGTTATTTTGTTATGTATATTATTTTCTTTTTACTTTTTTAGAATATATTACATATTAGTTTTTTTATAATTTCTTTTAGAATTATATATTATTTTCTAAGTTTTGGATTTTATTTCCCATTTGTTATTGGGTTTTTATTCTATTTTCTGTTTTAGGTCGATGACGAGACCTCCAAGTCGTTATACGTCAAATTATTGATGGAAACAACAATCCCGAGACCACTTTCTTTCTCCTTTCTATTTTAAACTGTTTATCCATTTTATTTCATTTTTGTCTTTTTGGTCGATGAAGATATTTCCGTAATCCATTACCAGTCAAATTATTGATGAATAATGTTGGATCCGAGACCACCTCTTTTCTCTCCTAATTTTTTCTTCTTTCGATTTTATTTTGACTTTCTTGGATCGATGAAGTCTTGTATCCGTAAGCGTCAGATCTTTGAAGTCGATAACCTTCCGATTTCAAATCTATGGAACATGACCATTTGGGTCATTTTCTTTACTTTGGGATCGTGATAGGCTACCTTCAATTAATCGACATTATGTTTGCGATTAACACGAGATCCCATTGTTTTTGGTCCGTACGACACGATTCAATTAGAGAACGATCCTCAATATCGTTTCTCTATCTTCTCCATAGCACGGAAATCAATATGCGACCTCCTATAGTTTGACTTCCTTATAAGTCGGGCTATGACGATTTAGCGTCACATTGGACCCGATTCAATTCACTTTGACCCTTTCAAGCCATATTTCAAAACATCGTCAACAAGAACCAAAGAGGAGAAGCTTGGAAGTGAATCTTGCACGCAATGTAAAGGTCAACGGAACTACTCCGTTCGGTAACAGTTTCTAATTCAAATCTTTTAATTATTCGCGATGAGTGTTGTGAGCTGTTTGTGTTAGATACGTAGAAAATGATGAATGAGGAGCCTCTTCTCATTTCGTCTAGAGTGTTTAGCGTATACCCTTTAGGAAATTTGCGACGCGCTCGCTCCTACGTCTTAGGATTTAGCGTGTGCGTCCTGATCCAATCCAATTCCCTTCCGTTTAGGCGTTTCAGGCCTAAGATCCCTTTTCTCTCTCCCCTATGCGATCGAGACCCGTTTTACGTAGTTAGGTCGAACTACGACTGCTCTGATTTCTCATGCCAGATGAGAATACATGGGCACAAGACATGATGTTTTGGCGAGCACACTAATAACTAATTTCCCTTTTCTCTCACCCCAGTGATATCAAGACTTTCCCGCTAACGACTAAACTCCCCTTTTCTTGCCCCCGTGCAATCGAGACCAGCCTGTCGTTCTAAACCCGTTAGGTTCCCCGTACCTTTCAACCCAAGACATGCTACGTCCTTTCTATCGCAAATAGGTAACGCCTAAGTCTCCAATGGTTGAGCTGCAATACACCTAATTGCTAGAATGCGTACGCTAGTTTCGTCTACCCGAACCTTTTCTACCGCAAACAGGTAACGCCTAAGAACACCCCGTTTATCCGTAGTTGGCCTGAACTATGTTTTGCTCTGATTTCTCATACCAAATGAGAATACGTAGGCACAAGACGCGATGTCTTGGCAAGAAATCCCCCCCGGTGGTTTCTCGAACTACGTTGACTCTGACTTTCCCATTGCACAAGGGAATATGTAGGCATAAGGCGGAGATGTCCTATCGAGTCAATTCTTTCCGTTCTTCCCGTTTAGCAGCAGCCTTAGATAGCTTGTTTTACACCCAAAGACTAGACAACAAGCGTGGATCCCGTTGAGTACAACAGACGTGAGGGGTTCTCATACCTTCCCCTTGCGTAACCGACTCCCGAACCCAAGATTTGGTTGTGATGACCTGTCTTTTCCCGTTTCCGTAGGCTTTCTCTGATCGTTTCCTTTCCCTCTCTCTGGGATAAATAACGAACTGTGGCGACTCTTCTGTCCTTGCTGGCCCCTCTTCGGAGCGATGTGACAGCTGGCTACTCTGTTGGGGACTTTTCCCATCCCCTATGTGAGTCAATCCTAGCGCTTGTTTGCTTTTTTGTGGGTGTGTATATTTGTGTGTTGTATTTTGTATATTGTTGTATTTACATTTTCCACACTTTATTATTATACTGTTGTTGTCGTTGTGTTGTTGGGTGGTTGTCCCATTGTGTGATAAGCCAAAACCCAAGCTTGAGTATAACCATATCATTAGAGTGGAAAGTAGTGAGGATCTGCATGCTAGGCGTGCAATAGTCTTCATGAAATTCGCATTCAGACGAGGTTTCCTTTTGAAGACACCCTATCCTGTACATTCGTCAGTGCAGACCTTTGTACATTTGGGAGTTGGATCTGGAAACTGTCGACTCTGGAGACTGATCATTTGGGAGTTAGCTAAGTGAGGCCGCTTCGTGAGACTATGATTCCAAACCAAAAATGGTGAATGTATCATCGTTTCTCGAAAGTCTGTGACGCTGACGACCGCATAGGATGTCGTACCTTGTCAGTTATTAGGTCCATACCTTGTGAGAGGGATTGGGTTATGCAGGAAACTTGACCTCCAACCTACTCGGATTTCTTATCAGTGTGGACCTTTAATCTCTGATGTTATGAGGTTCCTACTTTGGTCTTTTGGTGTTCCGGTATTTTCTCACCAAAGTGAAGCTCTGGTTCAACTCAGTCTGCAGTGGAGCAGTTATTCAGAGCTTTGTGGGGGTTGTGATCCCGTGTTCCTTGAATTTTGCATTGCATATCATAAGCATCTTTGCATCATTTTTCATATTATTCTTCAGCTGGCCAGAGCTCTCATTCTGCCTTTGTTTTTTATCAGAAGGTGATTCCCCGGTGTCTGTTCTGAACAAGTGGTGATTGTTGGAAAACAACCAAGTGGTTGAAGCATGATTAAGAAGTGGAATCAAATTGAGAGCTTTTGGTAGCTATGTCAGGGAACGACTTCCAGAATATTGATAGCCTGCCAGGTTTTACTGTGACGACCAATCCTCTGTATGGTTCTTTGCCCAATGAAGACTCTCCGCAAGTGAACAACCTTACTGAAGCTCAGCCTGTGCAGCCCTCTGTTGAAGACCAAGACTTACATGAACAGTTTGTTGTCCGAAGTGAACGTTCTTCTTCTCCTGATACTACAGATTGTCATGATGTTGCTTTCTATGTATCGAATTCCAGAAGAGAGGTTCCGTTAATGAAGACTAAGGACCCGAGAGCTCTTGAGTATGCTAAAAGGTTTCATGTGTTGCAGAAAAAACTCAAGGCCTTAGAAGTTCAAGATTCTTTTGGTCTCAATGCTTCAGACATGTGCCTGGTTCCCGGTCTAGTGTTACCTCCAAATTATAAGGCGCTAAGGTTTGAGAAGTACAAAGGGGATAGTTTCCTGAGACAACATTTGGTGATGTTTTGCAGAAGAATGACCTCGTTTGTGCATAACAACAAGCTTATGGTTCACTGTTTTTAGGACAGTCTAGTTAGAGCATATTTGAGTTGGTATATGCAGTTAGAGAGTAATCAGATCCAATCATGGATGGACATAGCTAAGGCTTTTCTGAAGCAATATGAATATAATCTTGACATGGCTCCCAGTCGCATGCAGTTGCAAAGTTTGTTTAAAGAGAACAGTGAACCCTTCAGAAGGTATGCTCTGAGATGTAGAGAGTTTGCTTCCAAAGTGAACCGCCGCTTCTAGACCAAGAGTTAGCTGATATGTTCCTAGAATCCTTGGAGAGCCCATACTTTGAAAGGATGCTTGGAATTGCACCAAATTTCTATGACCTGGTAACAGCAGGAGAACACATTGAGAATGGCATAAAGAGTGGAAAAATTCAGAATGTCTCGAGCAGTTAGGCTAGTGAAACTAAATCCCTCAGTAGCTCCCAAGAGGAAGAAGAAAAGGTGATCAGCGCAGTCATGACAGATGTTGGTTACTCTCGGGGTGAATCGGTGAAATATTTTGGTTCTTCATCTTCTCAGCGGTCATTATCTTTTGTGTCACGTTATTCTGGACAGACAATTGTGCCTAGGGAACCACATCAGAAACCTTGGGTCACTCCTCATGCAAATCAACGAGCCCATGGCCGAGGTTATCCGAATCAGCGCCAAAATCAGAATAGGCCTCGCAACAACTTGGAAAGAAGGAATGCTCTTCTTCATCTAGTTCCTATGTCGTATAGTCAACTTCTACCACATCTGGTTCAGAACTCATTGGTGGAGCCTAAGAATCTTAAGTCTGTGTCAAAACCTTACCCTCCTGGGTATGATCCCCATGTTTAGTATGGATATCATGGCGGATCCATGGGGCATTCAACCAAAGATTGCAAAGCTTTCCAGGCCAAAGTGCAGCAGTTGATTGACAAAGGGTGCATTTCTTTTCCAGAAGGAAGTTTGGTGGTTCATGTCAACCCCTCAACTGTTTAAGCTCGAAGATTCCAAGGGTCATTTCCAGAAACTAGTGATCCAGGCAGGCAGACGTCCTCAACATTGACAGTCCTTGGACATTTTTATCATTTGCATTTGTAGTTTTTTCTTGTTAATTGCTACTTGCTTTTAAACATTGTTTTTTTGAATGGTAATATTAATGAAGTGTTTATGCATTTTTCTGAATTAATCATGTCGCATTCGCTTTTTATTATCACAAATCACAAACACATGCACCTTTTATCTACTCCAATTTATCACTGTTGTTTAGCAAAGATTGGAGGGAGGATGGCGAAAACTGAAAACTCATAATTGCTGATCGTATGCTTTCGGATAAAATCTTGCTGATGACATACAAGCATTATTTCAAATCCCTTAAACACTGGAGATATAAGGAGTTAGTCCCTAGTTAACCACTTCGAGCCTAGAAGTAGGAGTTTCTTTCGGACTTTCAAACCCTTACATCTTAACCTAGGGAAGGGTAGTTGTCAATTAGCTTGATCGAGCATTCAAATTTTATAGAGGAGTGTCCCCATTAGAGGACTAATCACATCTTATCCATCTCAAGAGGTCGTCCCTCATCAACCACAATGGTTAAACCTCACCAATCAAGAGTGAGACAATTACAACCCTTTTGGAGAAATCAAGACAACCAGTGTCACACGACTTGTTTAAAAAAAAAAATCCCACTAAGTTGAAAAGCTGGAAAGCAAATACGTAGGCAAAATTGAGGCATCCCGCTAGACTTCAAAATCAGAAACTTCAAAAAAATCAGTCTAGGAAAAAATTAGGGAATGAAATAATAAAAGAAAAGATCACAAAAGAAAAGTTCTCAAACAAGAACAAAGTCGTGTGACTACAGACACAGAAGACAAAAGGGGTAATTGTCACTCCGAAAACCTTGTAGGTTCCTTAACCGTCACTCCTCCCATTCAACAAACCTTTTGAAGAGGTGAGCGCTTGTGCTAAGTTGACTGAACTTAGGATCGGAGATCATCACGGAGAAGGGGTGGGTACAAATCATACTTTGAGCCTAATATCCTTTGTTACATAACCGTGAACCAGACCACGATTCAACCCTCAAAAGATCTAATTGAGGCGGGGTTTATTCTGAAAGCATACTACAGTGAGGTTGAGTAAACTGACTCCTACATGATTTTCTAATCATATCCTCGTTGTATCTTTCACTAATCAAATCAGCACTACGTTTGGACTAATGGTCCATTCATTTCACTATCATGACACTCAATAAGTGACTGACTTTTCAAAATCTGCATGAATACCACATTAAAATTAACATTCATGAGCAAACAATTTTAACTGCCGGTCAGTAGTTGACATGGAGGAAATTCTAACAAGGAGCAGTCAAACAGGACTAGATCATTCAACAGTCTGGATTTGGGGAATTGACATCCAATGAGTTAATTTGGAATCGGTCAGTCTGAGGCAAATCCCCAAGCATCGGTTGATTATGGGGCAGATTATTCAAGAAGTAGTTGATCCAAAGTGAATCATCTCGAGAATACCGATCAGGGGAAATCACCTGGAAATTCTGTTGATTTGAGGGAAGATCCTCTAGTGTTCATTCAGGACAAGTTAAGTCGCTTCAACGCTCATTCAGGGGAATTTACTTCGATAGTACATTGAAACCAACCATTCTGAGGGTTGTTTTAGTCAAGATCTTTTCATGGTATAGATTCTGGGGCAAGCCATCTCGAGGTCATCTCATGGCAAGCTATTTTCTTTTCAAGGTGAACTTTCCCGAATATGATACTGGGGAAAGTTGAACTACACTGGGGCAGTTACTCGAGTAGGTTTATTCTCCTCAGCCAAAGTTGAGTGTCGGGAAATCGTGCCATCACTTCAACAAATAATCTGAAGTTGTTATCTTTGAGAACCTTTATAACCGAAATCACTTCCAAAGCCCAGTTCACGTCTGGCAAACCTCCAAAGCCCAATTCTCATCTGAAAAACCATTAAACTAGTTCTCATCTGGTCAACCCATTAGTAACCACCAGTTCTCGTCTGGTACATGTCAGTTTTTAAACCAGTTCTCGTCTGGTCACCATTCTTTAGCCCGTTGTGTAACCAATTCTCGTCTGGAAAACACAATTTCAAAGTCTAGTTCTCGTACGGAAAACACAATTTCAAAGTCCAGTTCTCGTCTGGCAAACCAGAAATCAGTTCCCGTCTGATACCAAACCAAAAATCAGTTCCCGTTTGATACCAAAACTAGAAGTTAGCTCTCATCTGACGACTTAACCTTTTGCCACCAATTCTCATCTGGTAGTCCACCCTCGAATGCTAGTTCGCGTCTAGTAATTCCCCCTTAAAATCCATTTTTGTTGGTAACCAGAAAACATCCAATCATCTGAAACCTGGTCCTATCCCATACCAAAAGCCTAACCGTATTCCCAGTGACTCATATGCTATCACATTCTCCGACACGAGGCTCGATCAAGCTCACTTCCCCACAGTAGAGATTCTGTATCACCACAAGATGCTGATATTAGATCAGAAGCTCTCCCCAGCAGGTTGAATTGCATTTATCCCCAACAGGCTGAGACTAGTTTCTCCCCAGCAGATTATGACTAGTTTCTCCTCAACAGATTGAGATTGTGGTTATCCCCAGCAGGTATTTGGGACTATTCCCCAGCAGTAGGATAAGTTCAGTGTTGTTTGCCCCCAGAGTTCAAGTCAGGGACTCAATTCCCTAAGCAGAGGTTGATATTGTTGAGTTTATTGCTCATTTCCCCAAGCAGAGGTAGATGCTGATTCCCTCGTAGGTGAACCCCAACGGATTATTGTCCATAGAAGAATCCAGTTGGTCATTGGTATTCATTAGAGTGAGTTTCCTTTGGGATATTCCCCCAGTTAATTCTCATCCCCTACAGGTCCCCAGAGAGGTCAGTTGAATGTTTCCTTCCCCACATAATGTGATCGACCTGGAGAATTGTTATTCTCCATTTTAAGCAGAAAGTTTGGGATGCCTCCCCAGTAAATCTTCTCCATTATCCCTAGCAGAGTGGATTTAAATTTCCGGCAAAGTGGAGTAAGTCCTCGCAGTTTTCTCTACTTCCCTGATAGAGTCGTATTCTGAAAGGCCATCCAGGGGTGACCTCCCCAGTAGAGTGGATTCGTTTCCTCATCCAAGTCGTTTGTTCCCCAAAAGAGTTCTATTCTGGTAAGTCATCCAGGGCCGCTTTCCTCAGTAGAATTGATTTAATCCCCAGCGGAGTGATTTTATTCTCAGCATAGCCGTTTTTCCTGTGGAATTTCTTTTTCAGAGGCTATCCAGGGCTTGTTTTCCCCAACAAAAGTCCAATCATACTTGGCACCCCAGTCATCCCCAGCAGAGTTGGTTCCTTTCTCTTCAGCATTTATTTTGCTGGAGCGGTTCCTTTGTATTTGCATTGTGTATAGCATCCTCCTAAATGCGTAGCATTTCCATTTCGTATGGAGCATTACGCCATATTCAAACATGTGCATTTGAAAGATAAGCCAAGTTGTTACCACTTATTTCTAGTTGCATCTTCAGCAGACGACAATATATTTTCTTAAGCCCGTGCGATATCCAGTCCCTGGCAAGTATCAGTGTTTTTCTTGAGCCTGTGTGGCATTCAGACCCCAGCAAGATCATTGACAGATGTGTTCATCTCATTTTTTCTCCCCAACGGAGTTTACTATTTCAATTTCATATTTCCCTAACGGATTTCTTCACCCAGATAGTGAATCGACAAATGCCTGACGGCAAGGTCAGGTTTTCTTCTCATCTTCATGTTGAGCCGGCCTTCAGGTTCGATGCCTGTTTTGTTTAAACAGATGACTGACGGCGAGGTCAGATGTTCTTTTCAAATTCGGGTTGAGCCGGCCTTTAGGTTTGATGCCTGTTTTTATTTAACAGATGCTTGGAGGTGAGGTCAGATGTTCTTCTCAACTTCAGGTTGAGTCGTCCTTCGGGTTCGATGCCTATTTTGTTTAACAGATGCCTGACAGCGAGGTCAGATGTTCTTACGGACTTAATATCGTTGCCTGTATGTTAGCTGATGTCTTTCCCGACTGCGTGTCGACGCTTTCTAATGGGTAATGAGTCAACTCATTGTCCCTGCAATCACCAGATACAATTTTCTCCAATGATTCTACTTCCACTCTGGTGGATCAGTTCTACAGCTTGCTATTTCTGCGGTTGGCAAATTTCTGGATTCTTTTGTATTCAACCGCCTGTTACCTTAAATGTTTGAAAGTCGTTCGCTTTTCATCCCTTCAGGTCCAAGTGGTTTGAATAGGGGCAGCTATTGTACCCTAAAATTTGACCAACCATTTCTTGTGCTTGGCTTATGCTTCATTTCATTCCGCACTTGCATCTGCATATCATTTAGGATTTTCATTTCTCGCATACTGTGCATTTTGTCAGCCAGAGTGATCTATCGGGATTACAACCACTTTGCTCACGTTTTAGGCGATTCAAACCAGTTCAAATAAGGAGTTATTTCGGAAACGAGCGGAGTTTGCTCTTATTTTGGTGGTTCAGTCTGTGCTGTTAATTTTGACACATTTTGATGTTCGCCCGTTTTCTTCCGTTTCTTTTTTCCATGGCATTTTACATTTTTATTGTTATTTTTGCTTCATATTTATTATTTAGAAAATAGTTTAAATATAATTTTAATATTGTCTTTTTTTATTATTAGAATATACTTTTTAAAAAGATTTTAATTAATTAATACGATTAGAAGTTTAATTTAATTAGTTAGAATATTATTTGTTAGTAGTTAATTTTAGAGTTACATCAATATTAATTAGGATTTGGCTTTTTAGAATTAATTTAGTCTAAGTGTAGAATATTAACATTTATTAAGTCATTTAATTAACCAACTTTTGAATTTTCAGCATTAGTCATTTAATCGGTCATTAGCATTTAATTAGGTCAAAGCATGCCATGCCACGTGTCACTTTTTGGGACTATATAACATTATTCATTTTCTTCCTTCTTGGGATCCCAGAAAAACCCTGGGTGCCGTTTTCCTATTCAGCATCTCTGTCATCCTCAACAAACCAACACAACCTCCGAAAACCTCCTTCCGACTACCACCGTGACTCTTCAACAAATTCATCATTCTCATCAACACAGCCAATAACCAAATATGAAACCCAGAAGATCTCATCATCTTCGAACTTCCTTCGACTAAACAACAACCCAGGAATCATCCATCTGAAACCCTCACCTTTATCACCATTGAAGCTTCAAACCTTCAACTCCATTCACGAAACCTTCAACCACCAAGAATAACATACCTCCATAACCTCTATTCATCACCTTCAACCAACAGTGAACAATATTTCAACCTGAAACCCCGATTTCTACAACATCAAACCCATTTTCACTAAATCAAAAACTTCATCCTCACTCACCATTTCAAAACCCAGTCGAATCACATCCAACCTTCAAATCACCAGAAATATCCAAAATCAACCTGTTTCCCTTCTTCACACGACCAACCATTAGACCCACTTCTCAATCGACACAAAAGTTGAAGAAAAAACAGAGAGTGTCGAAAGTGGAGAGTGATTTCAAAGAAAAATCTGGAGAGAGGTGTTGGGATTGATGCGAAGGGTTCTTTCGGGAGGTTTTAACGAAGACGGAAAACCAAGTGAGAGTGAGAGAGATGATCTGGAGAAGATGAGGGTCTCTCGTTTTTTATTTTATTTTTTATTGTGCTTTTTGTTTTGGGCTTTACTGCCCGTGTCTGTTTTGAACCACCATATCCCGCGTTTCTATTTTAAACCCCCTCTGTTTAGTTTTGTTTTGTTTAAAAAAATAGTTTATTAGTTTGTTACCTTTTTTATATTATGTAAATATATTATTATAGTTATTAAGTAGAATTATTATACTTTTTTTATATAAACAGACTGTTATTTTGTTATGTATATTATTTTCTTTTTACTTTTTTAGAATATATTACGTATTAGTTTTTTATAATTTCTTTTAGAATTATATATTATTTTCTAAGTTTTGGATTTTATTTCTCATTTGTTATTGGATTTTTTATTTTATTTTCTGTTTTAGGTTGATGACGAGACCTCCAAGTTGTTATACGTCAAATTATTGAGGGAAACGACAATCCCGAGACCACTTTTTTTCTCCTTTCTATTTTCGACCATTTATCCATTATATTCATTTTTGCATTTTTGGTAGATGACGACATTTTCGTAATCCATTACCAGTCAAATTATTGATGAATAATATTGGATCCGAGACCACCTCCTTTCTCTCCTCATTTTTCTTCTTTTGATTTTATTTTGACTTTCTTGGATCGATGAAGTCTTGTATCCGTAAGCGTCAGATCTTTGAAGTCGATAACCTTCCCGATTTCAAATCTATGGAAGATGACCATTTGGGTCATTTTCTTTACTTTGGGATCGCGATAGGCTACCATCGATTAATCAACATTATGTTTGCGATTAAGAAGAGATCCCACTGTTTTTGGTCCTGCGACACGATTCAATTGGAGAACGATCCTCAATATCGTTTCTCTATCTTGTCCATGGCACGGATATCAATACGCGAACTCTTATATTTTGACTTCCTTATAAGTCGAGCTACGACGGTTTAGCGTCACATTGGACCCGATTCAATTCATTTTGACCCTTTTGAGCCATATTTCAAAACATCGTCAACAAGGACCAAAGAGGAGAAGCTTGGAAGTGAATCTTGCACGTAATGTAAAGGGTCAATGGAACTACTCCGTTCGGTAACATTTTCTAATTCAAATCTTTTAGTTATCCGCGATGAGTGTTGTGAGTTGTTTGCGTTAGATACGTAGGAAATGATGAATGGGGAGCCTCATCTCATTTCGTCTAGAGTGTTTAGCGTATACCCTTTGGGAAATATGCGACGTGCTCGCTCCTCCATGATTTAGTGTGTGTGCGTCCTGATCCGATCCAGTTCCCTTCCGTTTAGGCGTTTCAGGCCTAGTATCCCTTTTCTCTTGCCCCCGTGCGATCGAGACCCGTTTTCCGTAGTTAGGCCGAACTACGACTGCTCTGATTTTTCATGCCAGATGAGAATACGTAGGCACAAGACGCGATATCTTGGCGAGCACACTAACAACTAATTTCCCTTTTCTCTCTCCCCAGTGCGATTGAGACTTTCCTGCTAACGACTAATCTCCCCTTCTCTTGCCCCCTGCAATCGAGACCAGCCTGTCGTTCTAAACCCGTTAGGTTCCCCGCACCTTTCAACCCAAGACATGCTACGTCCGTTCTACCGCAAACAGGTAACACCTAACTCTCCAATGGTCGAGCAGCAATACTCCTAACTGCTAGAATCTGTACGCTAGTATCGTCTACCCAAACCTTTTCTCTCGTCCCTGTGCGATCGAGAACACCCCGTTTACCCGTAGTTAGCCTGAACTACATTTTGCTCTGATTTCTCATACCAGATGAGAATACGTAGGCACAAGACGTGATGTCTTGGCGAGAAATCCCCCCCTGTAGTTTCCCGAACTACGTTGACTCTGACTTTCCCATTGCATGAGGGAATACGTAGGCATAGGGCGAAGATGTCCTATCAAGTCAGTTCTTTCCGTTCTTCTCGTTTAGCAGCAGCCTTAGATAGTTTGTTTTACAGTCATAGACTAGACAATAAGTGTGGATCCCGTTGAGTACAACAGACATGAGGGGTGCTCATACCTTCCCCTTGCGTAACCGAAACCCGAACCCAAGATTTGGTTGCGATGACCTGTCTTTTCCCGTTTTCGTAGGTTTTCTCTGATCGTTTCCTTTCCCTCTCTCTGGGATAAATAACAAACGATGGCGACTCTTCTGTCCTTGTCGGCCCCTCTTCGCAATGATGCAAGAAATAACTATAAGACTAATTTTAAAAAAGATATAACATTTAACAGTTAGGTATTACTTGCTAGATATTTAATTTTATGTTATAACTAAATATTATAATTAATACGAAACTAACTTTATTTTAAAAATATATAATATTTAACCTTATGTTATATTTGTTAGATATTTTCGTTCGACTAGAAGTATAATAATAGGCACAAAGGATTGACCAATATCAAAATATTATTGTAATTATTATTTGTTATAATACAATAAAATGGATAAATAGAAAATATGACAAACTAATTCTTGGTTGTGATAAGGGAGGAAATTACAAGAACAAAAAAAAGTCGATTGTTAATTGTAGTAAAAGGGTCAAGTGTGATTATTCTTGATATGGAGTATCCAATTGCTTCTAGATATAGTGTTTTCTTGGTTACTGTTCTGGACTGGACTGACACCTATCCCAAAGTTGGGCAAGGCCCAATCTAGTTTAGCTTAAGGCTAGGCCCAATACGACCATAGTGCACAATATATCCGTTGGGCACAATATAGTCGTTGGAGCACATAGTCGTTGGGGACATGCCCCTCACGCACTTGACAGTTTACGCGACCATAAGATACCCCTCCTTCCGAAAGTCACAAAGACATTTGGACCAACTCAAATATCACTCACTAGATCTTCCATCTGGTAGTCCCCAATTGGCCGACAAAATATTTCAGTTACATGGGAGACCTTGGCCCCGCATTAGGGAGAATCTTATAAATACCCTCTCTCTTGAGAGGGTCAGGTATTCTGATCATTCTTGCTCATACCAAAACACTTGTACATGCTGTCTCTCTTTAGCCTAAACACTTACTTTGGAATTGGAGTGCCTTCCAGGTACAACCCCCTCCTCTCCTACAACCATTGTTGTTTCCCTACATTGAAGACCAAGACGATCCACTCTGATCACTCCAGATCAGTTGCGCCGTCTGTGGGAACATCAGCTCCCCCGTCTTTTTGAACCAAGATTTCCTAATCTTCCCAAACAAAAGACCAAAGGTATCTCTATGAACCTTCATCACCATGGCCTCCCACAGTAATGACGTCTAACAAGATTACCTCGTCGCCGTTCTGGGTTGTGGCGAAACCTCCATTCTCAGAGGTACCACTGGAGAAATTGATCACAGGGATGGAAAACCAACATCTCCTGACAACGTGAAGCCTTATGTCCAAATTTTCGACCATGTATACGAACCTATCACCATCCCACAAGATGCTGACCCTTGCACAGCGGCCCTCATTGTAACACCCCTTTTCTACCCAACGGATAATTAAGAAAATCAGAGTGCATCAATTAGAGATGTCACATTTTCAACTTAAAAGACAAACATACATCTGCTAATATCATTTAATAACATACATAGCACAACTTCGGATGAACCAACAACGATAACCTGCTTAGTATTTTAATTATAAGATGACCTGTTATTTTGCAGCGGAATGTAATAAACTCCCAAACAACTCATAATAAGCCAAAAACAAGGGCAAGGAAGGTGTTGCATCTAAACTCCATTAAAAACTCAGCAAGTAATAATCTTGCATAAATTCAAGAAAACAACTAGTTTCAACCATAAAAATCAGCACTACCGATTCATTGGTTTAGTGCGCCCAACCGACATTTGGCACTTAACAGAAGCAACCAATTTAATGAAAAGTACTTAATAAAATTCAGCAACAAGGTAATCAATTAAAAGCAATAGAATTAATTGTTCATCCCCCCAAGAGTGCTATGTATCCGAGCGACCAACGACACCTTAAACGAAACGACACTTCATTCCGGATTACCTGCAAGTTACCACCAACGGAGGTAACATACAACGTAAAGGGTGAGATATCAAAATTATAACATAAGGCATGATAAAAGTCATGTCGGAATCATATCACAACATTAAAGTCTTCGCAGCGTTATGAATATTATCAACAATAAACTGCAAAGAAATTCATTATTCATGTCAACAACAATTAGTAAAACAATCGAGCAACCAAACATCGCTTGCAACCAACATAATGACGCAACACTATGCGACTCAACTATGCATATGCATGTGGTACCAAATTTGGAGTAGAACTCCACAACCAATTCATTTGCCAATATAGGTCACCAATACAGGCACAACCAACGCCAATACAGGCACAACCAACGCCAATACAGGCCAACCAGAATGATATGCCATGAAATGCATCTATTATGGACTACAACACAACAACAACAACTACGCAACAAGGCATTAAACCTATAACCAAATTGTCCATAACAGAAGCATCACAATTTCATACGAATAAAGTAATCACCATTTTCAACCTGATCATGTAAGAGAACAATAACAACACCATTTCAACAAGTGAGAAATAACGGGTATCGACACCACTTCCAAAACCCCTGCATATCAGCAATCTCGAAATATTTCCACAGAAGCGGCACTACAACCTTTACCTGCTTAATTAATTATAGATTTTCGGTAAAGTTTCGTTAATTATGGAACTACTAATCGTACTGATTAAAGAACAACTACACAATTTAACACCAAAACTAAATGACGAATAACACTTTTTCAGACACAGACAAGCGTCATCCCTAATATCTATCAACCCACAGAGACTAATTCTATAATTCAATCCCGTTCAAGAAATCGAACCCATGGTTATAGAATTGAACCCCACCCTTACCTTTGAATTGAGGGCAGCTCTAAACTCCCGGTTCCGGTTTGCTCTCCAGTTACTCCTCTGCAACTATCTTGAAATCTCTCCGGTGGTTAATTTCCTCTGCTCTCAATTTTCTCCCCAACCACGTTCTCTTTCCTTTTTGGTTTATGTTTTCCCAACGAGACAGAATTGAGGGCGAGAGAGTTACGAAATGTGTTGCTGCAGTTTCTCAGTCTTTTCGTGGGCACGTTCCAATTCTGACGTTATTGGATTTTGTTTGTGTGACGAGTGTCAGGGGTGTGGCGAACGTGAGGTCCGTGAGGGACCGGTGACGGTCGTAACGACCATGACGACCGTGGCATGGGTGTGACGAGCATCACCTCAACATTTTTCTCATTTTCTTCTCTTTCGCTTCTGTTTCTCCCTAACGGTAAATTATCCCGCCTAACAATCTTACCCGAATACAACTACGATACGATGAAACACGACAAGATTCATAATCAATTTAATTGAAATAAACGGGCCTTACAACTCCCCCAAACTTAAAAGAATTTCGTCCTCGAAATTACCTCGATCAACCAGCTCAGGATAAGACTTCCGCATCTTGCTTTCCAGTTCCCACGTCAAGCTTTTGCCAGCAGCCCCCAACCAGACCCTTCCAAAACTCAAAAGTAAACCTTGGGTCTCTATCCGACATAATACACAACAGAACACCATGCAACTTAACAACCACTCTGACATAAACCTCTGCCCACTTTGATACCGAAAAAGTGATGTTAATAGGAATGAAGTGAGCTGACTTTGTAAGCCTATCGACAATCACCCAAATAGAGTCACATCCTCACAAGGTGTTCGGTAAACCCGTTACAAAATCCATCGAAATGATGTCCCATTTCCATTATGGAATCTCTAACAGTGGCATCAATCCAGCAGGTTTCTGATGCTCAACTTTCAACTTCTAACGAGTCAAACATGCATAAACAAATCGTGCCGCATCACGCTTCATACCAGGCCACCAAAACAGATTCTTTAAATCACTATACATTTTAGTCGCTCCTGGATGAATACTCAACTTACTTCTGTAACCCTCTTCCAGAATTGCTTTCTTTATATCTGCACTATCAGGAATACAAATACGGCCACGAAACCTCAATATGCCTTGCGCATCCAACTGATAATCATTACTTTCCGAATATCCTACTCCAGGCATTAAATCTACCAACTTCACATCAAATTTCTGAGCTTCTCTGATGTTGTCCAGAAAGTCATTATTACTCTTTAACATGCCCAACTTTACACTCTTCGGTGTCACTTCGCAACCTAAACTCAAGTCTTTGAATTGTCCAATCAATTCCAACTCTTTAGCCATCATTTTTGACATATGCAAAGTCTTGCGGCTTAAGGCATCAACTACAACATTTGCCTTTCTCGGATGGTAGTTTAAACCAAAATCAAAGTCTTTTAACAGTTCTAACCATCTTCGATGTCTCATGTTCAGATCTTTTTTATCAAACAGGTACTTCAAACACTTATGGTCACTGAACACCTTGAATCTTGAACCATACAGATAATGTCTCCAAATCTTCAACACAAAAACAACAGCAGCAAGTTCTAAATCATGCGTAGGATAATTCATCTCATGGATTCTCAAACGTCTTGAAGCATAAGCAACTACTTTGTTACCCTTCATGAGTACACCTCCCAAACCCAACTTAGAAGCATCAAAGTATACAACAAACAGTTCTTTTGTGTTAGGCAAGGTCAACACCGGAGCAAACGTCAACCTCTTCTTTAACTCTATAAAACCTGCTTCGCATTGAGCATCCCACACAAAAGTTTTCCCTTTACCAGTCAACTTAGTTAACGGAAGGCCAACTTAGAAAAACCTTCAATAAAACTTCTGTAATAACCAGCAAGTCCCAAAAAGCTTCTAATCTCAGATGCCGACTTCGGAGTTTCCCATTGCAACACCGCATCAACCTTAGATGGGTCTACAACAATTCCACTACCTGATATAACATGACCCAGAAAACTAACCTCTTCCAACTAAAAGTCACACTTCGATAGTTTCGCATACAACTTCCTTTCTTTCAAAACTTGCAGTACTAGTCTCAAGTGCTCCACATCTGGTTCTGAATGCAGTCTTCTGAACATCATCATCTTTTACCTTAATCTGGTGATACCCCGACCTCAAATCAATTTTACTAAACACCCGCGCACCAACCAACTGATCCATCAAGTCATCAATTCCTGGGAGCAGATATTTATTCTTAATTGTCACTTTGTTCAGTTGTCGGTAATCAACACACAACCTCATACTGCCATCATTCTTCTTTACTAATAATACCGGAGCTCCTCACGGCGACACACTCGGTCTAACGAACTTCTTCTCAAGTAAGTCTTCCAATTGTTTCTTCAACTCAACCAATTCAGATGCAGACATCCTGTACGGTGCCATAGACACAGGTCTGGTACCAGGTACAAGGTCAATAGAAAATTCAACTCCTCGTTCCGGAGGAACGTCAGGAATTTCATCTGGAAACACTTCGAGAAATTCACAAGCAACCTCCAACTCATCGATTATCGCTTGATACTTAACGGATAATGATGCCACCAACGCAATTATCTGAGAATCTTCTAGCAGTATCTTCCTCATCTGTTTCCCTTTGCCAACTGGAGGATCATAAGGCTTATGGCGATTCTGCTGCGACTTGCCTCTCCTCTCACTCAACAGCTTGTAATGAGCATTGCTATCTTCTTCATAAATTCTACAGCTTTCAACCAACGCATCAAAAACACAAATCTTCTGATACCCAATTAAAACTTAGCCAACTCTTTGAACTTTGCAGCATACTCAGTAATAGATCTGTCTCCTTGCTTCAGTTCAAGAAACTCAATCTCTTTCTTACCACAGACATCTTCCAGATAATACTTCTTCAGAAATTCCCGATGGAATATAGTCCAAGTGATCTCCTCACCTGCAACTTCCAATACCGGACAGGTCTCTAGCCACCAGTCATCAGCTTCGACTGTTAGCATATGGGTCCCATAACGAACTTTCTGTGCTGGAGTACAATCCATCACACGAAAATTCACTCCATTTCCTTCAACCAGTCCAGTGCACCATCAGGATCGTGCCTACCCTTGAATGTAGGTGGATTCAACTGCTGAAACATTGCCAAACTGCGAGACCCAGCATCTCCCAGCCATTTCAACTTAAACTGCAACCGCCAACGGTCAGATCTCAACAACCACAATACCCTATTGCTAGACACGACGACTGACTCAATAACTTGGTTGGATGGAACGACCTACTCTGATACCACTAATGTAACACCACTTTTCTACCCAACGGATAATTAAAAAATCAGAGTGCATCAATTAGAGATGTCACATTTTCAACTTAAAAGACAAACATACATCTGCTAATATCATTTAATAACATACATAGCACAACTCCGGATGAACCAACAACAATAACCTGCTTAGTATTTTAATTATAAGACAACCTTTTATTTTGCAGCAGAATGTAGTAAACTCCCAAACAACTCATAATAAGCCAAAAACAAGGGCAAGGAAGGTGTTGCATCTAAACTCCATTAAAAACTCAGCAAGTAATAATCTTGCATAAATTCACGAAAACATCTAGTTTCAACCATAAAAATCAGCACTACCGATTCATCGATTTAGTGCGCCCAACCGACATTTGGCACTTAACAGAAGCAACCAATTTAATGAAAAGTACTTAATAAAATTCAGCAACAAGGTAATCAATTAAAAGCAATAGAATTAATCATTCATCCCCCCAAGAGTGCTACATATTAGAGCGACCAACGACACCTTAAACGAAACGACACTTCATTCCGGATTACCTGCAAGTTACCACCAACGGAGGTAACATACAACGTAAAGGGTGAGATATCAAAATTATAACATAAGGCATGATAAAAGTCATGTCGGAATCATATCACAGCATTACGAATATTCATTATTCATGTCAACAACAATTAGTAAAACAATCGAGCAACAAAACATCGCTTGCAACCAACATAATGACGTAACACTATGCGACTCAACTATGCATATGCATGTGGTACCAATTTGGAGTAGAACTCCAGAACCAATTCATTTGCCAATATAGGCCGCCAATACAGGCACAACCAACGCCAATACAGGCACAACCAACGCCAATACAGGCCAACCAGAATGATATGCCATGAAATGCATCTATTATGGACTACAACACAACAACAACAACTACGCAACAAGGCATTAAGCCTACAACCAAATTGTCCATAACAGAAGCATCACAATTTCATACGAATCAAGTAATCACCATTTTCAACCTGATCATGTAAGAGAACAATAACAACACCATTTCAACAAGTGAGAAATAGCGGGTATCGACACCATTTCCAAAACCCCTGCATATCAGTAATCTCGAAATATTTCCATAGAAGCGGCACTACAACCTTTACCTGCTTAATTAATTATAGATTTTCGGTAAAGTTTCGTTAATTATGGAACTACTAATCATACTGCTTAAAGGACAATTACACAATTTAACACCAAAACTAAATGACGGATAACACTTTTTTAGACACAGACAAGCGTCATCCCTAATATCTATCAACCCACGGAGACTAATTCTATAATTCAATACCGTTCATGAAATCGATCATACCCATGGTTATAGAATTGAACCCCACCCTTACCTTTAAATTGAGGGCAACTCTAAACTCCCGGTTCCGGTTTGCTCTCCGGTGACTCCTCTGCAACTATCTTGAAATCTCTCTGGTGTTTAATTTCCTCTGCTCTCAATTTTCTCCCCAACCACGTTCTTTTTCCTTTTTGGTTTATGTTTTCCCAACGAGACAGAATTGAGGGCGAAAGAGTTACGGAATGCGTCGCTGCAGTTTCTCAGTCTTTTTGTGGGCACGTTCCAATTCTAACGTTATTGGATTTTGTTTGTTTGACGAGCGTCAGGGGTGTGGCGAACGTGAGGGCCATGACGGTCGTGAGGGACCAGTGACGGTCGTGAGGGACCGGTGATGGTCGTAACGACCGTGGCATGGGTTTGACGAGCGTCACCTCAACATTTTTCTCATTTCCTGCTCTTACGCTTCTGTTTCTCCCTAACGGTAAATTATCCTGACTAACAATCTTACCCGAATACAACTACGATACGACGAAACACGACAAAGATTCATAATCAATTTAATTGAAATAATAGGGCGTTACACTTATCGCCGCCCTCAAAAAATTCAACTATCTGCTCTTCCAACAAGGAGAAAAAATACACATGCTGGAAAACACCATTGGAGAACGACCCCCCTACGAAGATCCCCCAGTCCCTCTCGCCGGTCACATTCCTCTCTTCAAAAGCGTCGACGAGACGAATCTAAAAGCATCTCCCCTGTCAAAGAATGGCCCAAACTGGAGATGCATGGACACGAGACCATCCAAATACGCGATCATACCCCTCCTCAGAAATCCAGGCACTCCCTAGTATCCAAAAACAAACAGGCCTTCTGGAAAGCCTCGTGAAGAGAACCAAAGGCGACATGAACATTCTCCTCAATGCAACAAGAGCCAGAGACGCAACTATTTGTTTTGTAGGTCTCCCAGCACGAGCGACAAAGAAAATGCAAGCGGTCCCCTGTCACAGGAAATCATAACACCCACATTCTGTGTGGATTGGAGAAACCTCCCCCTCTAACTCTCTATGATGGTACCAGCGACCCTGACGACCATATAGAAAACATTGAGGCCATGATGCACTAACACAATGTCCCTGGAGCGATCAAATGCAGGTTATTCCCCACCTTCTTCAGGAAATGGGCTATGACTTGGTACAAGAGTCTTCCTTGGGGCTTGATCACGTCATGAAGGAGTCTTAAGGATCAGTTTTCCCGACACTTTACTACCTCCAGGCGCCACCCGAAATCTGAAGCTACGCTTGAGGGAATCATCCAGGACATGGACGTACCTCTTTGCAATTACATCGACATGTTCACTAAGGAAGAGGTCGAAATCCGCACGATCGAACACATGAAAAATATCTGCTAGAAAAGGGATTTAGGCCAAAAAGTGACTTCCGTAAGGCACTGGGACTCAACCCTCCTTGTTCTCTAGCCGAACTTCTCCGTCGGGCACAATCCTATATTCAATACAAAGAAAAGGAAGCCGCGTGTAAGGCCAGACAATCGAGGGACCAAGAGAGTTCTAGAGCGTTGAATAAAGACGGAGTTGAAACTTCTAGGCGAGACAAAGACAGGCAACGAGACGATCGTCCCCGAGATTACAAAGGTCCTGCCGGTCGATTCATCAAATACACCCTATTGACTGCTCTCCAAGAGAGTATTCTGTCTGAATGTATCAACACTAAATTCAAGCAAGGAGGCGTCCGATTCCCCAAGCCAACAGCTTCGAAGAGCAATACCGACCGAAGAAAATACATCGCTTCCACCGCAACCACGACCAAGTAACAGAAGATTGCATCCACTTGAAACATGCCATTGAAATACTCATTAAAAAGGGCCACCTAAAGTAGTATACGAAGAAAGGAGAAGCCCCTCGAGGAGAAACGTCAGAATCCAAGAAAGATACAAGAGCCTCGTCTTCTAGCCCTCCCCCTTTGGTGGTGACGTCTATCTCACGACGAGAGGATTTTTCGTCCCCAGTGGGTTCGAAGGGCTTGCGTGTTTTTCTATGCACAACCATTGAAAGGCCTTCCCCGGCATAATGGTTATTTCCTTCGGCAGATACAATGAATTCACAGTAGGATCAATAAAGAGAAAGTTTGAACAACTGATCAACTGCAGTCTATATCATCTGTCAACACTTAAAAAATTCCAAGGACAATCCCAACCAATCACTTTTTACCGAGAAGAGCTCCCAGAGACTCCCCCAACTCTCACACCCCTCTTCTTATCAGAGTCAGGTTAACCCACACTGACGTCCGCTGAATCTTTGTCGATTAGGGTAGTTTGGTGGACATCATGTACACCAGCCTATTCTACGCCCTCAAACTCGACAAGAAGAACCTGTCCCATATGTAGGGTCAGATCTACAAGGATTCAACTGGGCCACGGCTAGACCCTAGGGATACGTAAAGCTCCAAGTTACGTTCGAAGAAGAGGATGCTTCCAAAAAGATTAAGACTCAGTTCTTAGTCGTATACTGCCCCTTTTTATACCAATGCATCCTAGGTAGACCGATACTGCCGAACTAATTGTTGTCCCTTCCACAGTTCATCTTAATATGAAGTATTATACTGAAAAGGGGCATGTTGCCACTTTGCACGGGGACATCGAGGCCGCAAGACGATGCTTCGAAGCGGCTACCAAAGGGCAAAGTTCAATCAGTGCAGCACCGCAGATTGTCAAACGGGCAAGAGACAAAGATCTTCCCAGCGAAGAAAGTCTGCCCAGAAAGAAGCCAGCGCTCCAGGTTCATAATATCGACCTTGACAGCCGGATCCTAGAAGAAGGCGAAGAAGATACTCCAGCCTCAACAGGAAACTCATCCTCCTCGGATGTTATGCGCCCAACACTAGATGGAGAATTCGAGGTGATCACGTTCGAGGATGACCCCAACCGAGGAGTCAGGATCAGCACAAGACTTCCAAATGAAGTTAAAAACAACTAAAGTCCTGCTTGAAGAACAACACTAACTTGTTTGCTTGGATTTCCGCAGACATGCCCGACCTTAGCCCAGAAATCGCTTGCCATCAGCTCACCAACGATCCTTCTGCTCGGGCGATAGCACAACCCATTCGCAAGTAATCCGATGAGAAGACTAAAGTGACGAATAAACTTGTAAAATACCTCTCAGAGGTCAAATTTATCTCCGAAGCCAGGTATACAACTTGGTTGTCCAACATTGTATTAGTCAAAAAACATAATGGAAAATGGAGAATGTGTGTTGATTACACCGATTTCAAACTTCTATCCTTCATGGATGCCTACTCTGGATATAGCCAGATCCCCATGGTAGAGAAGGACAAGAAGTGAACCACTTTCATAACCTCGTCGGGAAACTATTACTACAACATAATGCCCTTCGGCCTGAAAAACGGAAGGGTCACATACCAGGGAATGATGAACAAAGTCTTCTGATCATAAATCAGAGACATGCTCGGAGTATACATGGACGACATGATCGTGAAATCTCAAGAGGAATCCGACCATACGCTCCACCTACAAAAGGTCTTCGGCCAAGCTAGGGAGTGTAAAATGTGATTCAACCTAGGAAAATGCACCTTTTGCGTACTGGCAGGAAAGTTCCTCGAATTCTACCTTATTGATAGGGGGATCAAGGCCAAACCCGACAAATGTCGAGCATTTTCTGAATTCCCCACACCTAATTCAAAGAAATCCATACAATCCCTCAACGGGATGCTCACCTCGCTTTCTCAATTCGTGGACAAATCCGCCTAACACGCCTTGCCCTTTTTCAATCTCCTTCGGTAAGAGGCAACGTTCGAGTGGATGGAGGAATGCGAGCAGACACTACACCATCTCAAGCAAGATTATCTGAACCGCCACTTTTGTCACGATCAGACAGCGGGGAAACGCTTTACCTTTACCTCTTCGTCACTAATGAAGCCATCAATGCTGCCCTCATTCGAGAAACCCTCGATGGGAAAAAGCTAATATACTTCACAAGCAAAGCCCTACATTGAAGGCCAAGATGATCCACTTTGATCACTCCAGATCAGTGGCGCTGACTGTGGGGCCAGAACTTAGATACCAACAGATCGAGAAGATCGCCCTGACCCTCATTAATGTTGAGAGAAGATTAAGACATTACTTCCTAGCCCACAAAATAATAGTGCGAACGGACCTACCTATTAGGTAACTACTCGGTTGACCTGATATGGTTGATAGGATGCTCAAATGGTCTTTGGATCTGTCAGAATTCGATATTAACTACGAAGGCAAAAAGGCCCTTAAGGCATAGGTCTTAGCCGATTTCATAGCAGAAATGACACCCTCAGCATCCCCTTCCAGCGAGAAGCGTAGGTGGATGATGTTTGTCGATGGAGCGTCCAGTTCCACCGGCAGCGGGGCAGGCATCATCCTCAAAAACAAAGACGGGATCCTGATTGAAGTATGGTTGGTCCTGTCCTTCCCAACCTCGAACAATCTAGTCGAACACGAATCTTTCCTCGCAGGCTTACAGCTTGCCGAAGGACTTGGACGCAAAAGAAGTAAAAAATTTCACAAGCTCCCAGCTCGTAACATCCCAAGTACGGGGAAAGTATCAGGCTAAAAACGACCACCTCGCCAAACATCTGACGCTGGTGCAAAAAAAGATATCCAAGTTTAAAACATGGGAAATCCCACACATTCCCCACGAAAGGAACGCTCGGGCAGACATCTTATCGAAGTTAGCTAGCACAAGAAGGAAGGATGGCAACAAATTCGTCATATAGGAGACTCTTCCCCGTCCAGACATCACGAATCCGACAGGACTGCTCGATATTAATGTCATCGGTGATAACGGTTGCTGGATGACTCTGGTGCATGACTACCTCACCAGGGGGAAGTTGCCCGAAGATAATAAAGAGGCCAACATAACTAAACGAATGGCCTGCTCCTACGTCCTGGTCAAAGGCAAGCTCTACCAACGATGATTCTCCCCTCCCCTCCTAAAATGCATCGAGGAGAACAAGGTCCTAGACATTGTCCACGAAATTCACGACGGGATCAATGCACAACACTTAGAAGGAAGATCGCTGGCATGAAAAGCTCTTCGAGCATGATACTATTGGCCAACTATGCAGTATGATGCGAAGGAGCATGTCAAAAATGTGATAGATGTGAATTCCATGAGGATATGCACATAGAACCCCCCAACGAGTTGAAGACCATGTCCTCCACGTGGCCTTTCGCCTGGTGGGGGATGGACATACTCGTCCCCTTCACTATGGGATTGTATCAGAACAAGTTTCTAATCATGGTCGTCGACTACTTTACAAAATGAATCAAAGCGGAGGCCCTCGCCAAAATCATGACATTTAACATACTTAGGTTTTACAAAAGAAACGTCCTTGCACGGTTCGGTGTACCCCAGACTCTCGTAACCGACAATGGGACACAATTCACGGACAGGAAATTTCAGGATATTGTTGCCAAACTAGGCATCAAGCAACACTTCACGTCCGTCGAACACCCCCATACCAACATACAGGCAGAAGCCGCGAACATGGTAATCCTTCTTGAACTAAAATGAAGGTCGGGTGAGGCCAAAAAGAGGTGGATTGAGAAGCTACACAGTGTGCTCTGGGCATACAGAACAACTCCATACTCCACTATCGAGGAAACCCCCTTCCGACTAGCATACGGAACCGAGGCAGTGATCCCAGTGGAAATCAGAGAACCCTCGAGACGGACTGGGCCCCCCCTTGACGAGGAATTAAATGAAGAAGCATTAAGAGAAGAACTCGATCTAGTCGAAGAGATCCGATCAGGGGCAGCTCTCTGTGAAGTTTCACTGAAACAAAAAATAACTCTGTGCCATGATATCAAGGTTATAAAGAGTGACTTCCAAGTGGACAGCATTGTCTTACACCGAAACCAAAAAGACTCGTGCAAGGGAAAACTTCCACAAATTTGGAAGGCCTTTACCGGGTGAGATCGAAAATAGGTATCAAGGCTTATTACCTCGAACACTTGGACAAAGAACCATTTGCTCGACCCTGGAATGCTGAAAAACTCAATTAATACTACAGCTAACATTAGCACAAGTAGAACTGACCGTCGATGATTATACTCCCAAAAGAGGGTCGTCCAGCCAAAGGAGCGTGCCTTAGTGCAAGCACAATCCTCAAACATAACGAAGGCAAGTCTTCGCTCATGAAAAGAGAGAATTTTGTGCCCGACAGAGATAAATCAATCGAGCTCCTCCGTCGCCTTACCAGCGTGGCAGGACACCCAACTTGCGATCGGAAAGTCCAAGCCCTGTGCGATCAGGACCTCAACCGAGATTCTATTCCGACATTCGGCGAGATTACTCTGCCACCTCGACAAGTTCCATAAACTATCGAGTAACACAACCAGTCGAGAAAATTATAAAAATAATCCGCAAGAAAAAATAAACAAGGCATACAATGTTGAGGCATACAATGTCAAAATGAACTTCCATAAATATACTCAACCTCATGGCCGGGAAAGTGTTTAAATATTACATAAATGTCGGGCATAGTCCGACAATCAAAAGTACAGAAAATTGGCACGCAGGCCAAAATACATTAAGACATAAAAATCATTCATCATTAGCGGGAATCTCTGGTGGGACCACCTTTCTGTTGACCAGCTGATGCAGAAATCCCATCCCTTTGGTGACTAGATGAAAGTCGGGATTTAGGTCCTTCACCTACTCCATAGTAGCAGAAAACCCGAATTCAGCAACTCCAAGGCCGTCCCGCTCGAGAATATGTATTCTCTCGAGCAACTCCCGTTGAGTCTTCAAAGACTTTTCCTCTTTGGTTTCGTCTGGCCTCACAGCCAAGGAGCTTTCCAGCTCAGTGACCATGGTCTTCAAATTGGCGTTCTCCTCCTTTATCTTCTTCATTTCATTAGACATTTCACTCATGTTGTCGCAACTGTGAAAAACACCCGGTGTAAAAACAGAAGAGTCGCCACCAAACGTTATTTATCCCAAAGATAGGGAAATGATACAATCAAAGAAAACCTGAAAAACGGGAAAAGACAAGGTCATCACAAACAAATCTTGGGTTCGAGAGCTGGTTACACAAGGGGAAGGTATTGGCACCCCTCATGTCCGTTGTATTCAACGCAATCCATGCTTGTTGTCTATCAAAGGGTGTGTTTATCTATAAGCTACTGCTAAACAGAAACGAGAACAAAAGAAAAAGAAAGAGAAAGAGAAAGAGAATGAGACTCGATAGGACATCGCTGTCATATGCATACGTATTCCCTCGTGCAATGGGAAAGTCAGAGTCAACGTAGTTCAGAAAACTACGGGTGATAGGGGAAGGTTGCTCGCCAAGACATCGTTGTCTTGTGCCTACGTATCCTCATCTAGTATGAGAAATCAGAGCAAACGTAGTTCGGGTAAACAAAATCAAAGGTTTGTTAAGTGTTTTTTATGAGTGACGTTAAGTTCCCATTCCAGCAGTTAGGGATGATGCCTGTTTATGGTAGAACGGAAAAGTAATGTACTCTTTTCTGAAAATGAAGTTTGAAACAACGATCCCGAAGGATAAAATGTTTGAGTTTTGTTTATGATTTTTAGTGAAGTGAATTAGCTTGCTTTGTGATTCACGTTGCACTAAAGGCTATGACATAGGAACGAATGCATCGCATATCGCCCAAAAGGCATACACTAAACACTCTAGACAAGTGAGGAGAAACCCTCCACTCATCACTTCCCATGTGCTTAAGGCTCGTGGCGCACAAATTTCACCGTATTTATTAGGTGAGTTAGAGTGTGTTTTGAGATTAGAAGAGAGACGCACGAAAGGTCTAAGGGAAACTCAGTCCTAACGTTGTCATGCAAAGTGGTCCTAAAGTTAGGATGCGAAAGGAGATTCTATCCTAATGTTAGTATACAAAATATGGACCTAAGGTTAAGGTTACAAGGGACTAGCCTACTTGTTATCATGCATGGGTTGAACTCCTAATGTCTATCCTACTCCAAATTTAGTTGGAAATTAAATTGGAATAAGAGTCCTATTGCGGTGAGAATCGTGATACCAAGCTATTGATTAACTTGAATCTTTAATTCTTAGATAACAACCTAACTTTAATTTATCCAAAGGAAAGGTCTAAATAAAGAAAGAACCTTTTGCGCGATGTAACAGCAACGCTAAGAGATTCGGGGATTGGGGGTTGGTTATGCCTAGGGTAGGTATTTCACATCCTAAACATCTGTAGTACTCTACAGGAACCTTTTGTTTATTTACATGCTAAGTTTGGTAAATGTTTGCTAGGGGTTGGGATTGGGTAAAAGGTGTAGGTTAAAACCTAAAGATAGTTTATAAGCTTGCTCGCAAAGACATCACGTCCTCTACCTACGTATCCTAACTAGGATAGAATCAGAGCAATCGTAGTTCACCTTACTAGGGTTGAAGAACACTTGATTACGATCAAGGTTCAGAGGGGAACAAACATAACAATGTTTGTATAGAGTTTCACAAAACTCTCTAAATCTATGTTGAAATCTCAAAGGGGAGTAAGTAATCATTGCTATGATTCTTACATAGAGTTTACAAACTCTATCCTAGGGTTCTAATTGAAGAACACTCCTAGTGTAGGTGGGTTTTCTAGACTTAAAGCAAAGTCTAATGGTTTAAATGTTCTAACTTAACTAAGCTAGGGTTAGGATGAATTCACAAAGTCAAGAGGGATAAATGAGTTGTCCAATGACACAAGGGTCAAAGGAGAGACTTTTCCTTTGGAAGGAGAGTGAGAAAGGCAACTTGGATGAGAACTAGAAAGTTCCATCACTTGGGGGAAGAAGTACTTAATAAAGCAAGATGAAATAAGATTAAGACAAGTAAGCATGCATATTACAATAAGCAGATACTTTAAATGATACCAAGGGTTACAACCAATAAATCATCTTAACAAAGATTGAGGGCTCATCTTGACAAAGATTGGAACATGATGAAGTTTATTACTACATAAACAAATCACAATTTGAATATGGGCAAGTCACAAATTCAGAACATAGCAAATATAACAACAATGCATAGATGATAATCAAACACCGCTAACTCAGTCTAAACCTCATAATTTAGGAGGGGACATGGAAATGAAATCACTTAACCAAGTAAAGATGATTAAAGTAGAAAGGTAACAACCAACAAAAGAATATGTCATAAGTGAAAGTGTATGGATGACAATCAAGGCAAGTAATCAAGTAAGAAACGCATCGACGGATCGCGCCTTAAAGTAAACACAGGTAAAAGGGATATTTTATGGTAACAACCAAATAAGAAAACCCTAATATGTTTACTAACATAAAATGAATGAGAATGCATAAATATCTTAACACAAATGATCATGGCGAGAAAGAAATTTATCTGCATACAGGAGATAACGATCTCGATACAAAGGCAACTTGTGAGCAACCAAAAGGCATGAAAATTTGAACAAACATGAAATTAAAAAAAATCACATGAAAGTAGACACCAATACAAACACAATGCAAAAAGAATGGGTTCAAAATGATTAAAAACGAGTGAGATATGAATTTTCAAAGATTGGATGAAAAATTGCAAAAATAAATAAAAGGGTTGCCCTCCTCAGGGGTCGAACCCAGGTCATGCAGGTACAAGGCGTGTTTTAGGCATATGGCCTTACCACTGGGGTGGCTATACATCCGTGTATTTAGCCACCCCCATAAATAGATAATGCTAAGTATGATGGTAATTTTGGGCAAAATGCAAGCCAATCAAACCAAAAACGTGAAGCAATCAAACTTGGTCAAAACAGCTCCAATTTTAACAAAATTTAAATCTAAACTGATTGTTTTTTAACAAGGATCATGATGGTATCCACAAAAATTTGAAATGATATCTCTAAATTGAAACACGATTGAAAATGCATAATTGGAAAATGAGTTGCATTATGGAAACTAACACCAGCCCTGAGTTCAAATACATCAAATGGGCATTGCATACAACACATACATATCATAACAGAGGTATTAATCACCTAGGGCTCAAGCATAAATAAAAATAATGGAAATTAGCTCATGAATTGCAAATATATCATAAAAAATGAAAAAACTGTCAAGGGTGCAAATAGAAGGTGTTCAATTTACACACATGGATGACAAGTTCTATATATGTCTATTGGTGCTCTCAAGGCCTACACATCAAACAATAATGTCTCAGTCCTGAGAAGGTGGTATGATGCAGCAAGGAAATTGTGATGTGATACAACAGTCATGATGCAGGACTGTTTGAAAAATAGATTTGATGATGCAAGTTAGTGCAGCTTCATGTTATGCAAATAACACACATATGTCAAATATGCTAACTGGTACTATTATGCTCGGAATCCAAACACAATTTATTCAAAACAGAAATTGGTGATGCTTATGCAATGCTGGCAGAAATGGCTTCAATGAAGAAAAAATGATGAGGCATCATGAAATTGAAAAGACAAAACAAGTAGAATCAGGTCATACATGTTGCAAGCATGATAGCAGATGAGGCTATGTTCATACATCAACCAGAAATCAAACAGAAGTGGAAATGGATCATTGGCTGTGATTATGCAGAAAAAACTGTTTTGCCAATAAGATGAAAGTGCAAGTTGTTTTAGTCAAAAGTGAGTGGTTTCATGATACACACACATCACAATCATTATATCAGATGAGGTTATGTTCAAACTTTAAGCAAATTTTAATCAAAACTGAATTTGGTATACTGGTTGACATGCAAGAAGCTGTTTTGGGAACAAATTGGTATGTAGCAGGTACAATTCAAAGTGCTATCTTATCAATGTTGGATTCCATCAAAAATGGTTTTTTAGACAAAGCAAAGTTGTGCCACAAATCAAACAGAAGTGAGATATCAATCATCAAGATCTGTTGTCATGCCACAGCCAACATCAATCCAAAAGGCCCTGCCTTAAAGTTCATCAAATCAAGTGGACAACTCTATTTAAGGACAAAATCTGGCAGAGCAGAAATAATGTTCACACTTTTAAAACATTGAGTGCATATGCAAGGTTGAGAGAAAAAATGAAATGACAAGAATAAAGGGGTCTGTTCAGACATGGCAGTCCATGACCAAATGTTTTTACATGAAGAAATGGTTCTAGTAGCAGTAGGGTATGTGGCAAGTAATGATCAAATATTGGACTTCATGGCAGTCACCAAAACAGTTTATGATTAGGAGTCAAACACTGAGCTGAACAGCCCCTAACTCATGACAGCAGAACTGGTCATTCCCTTGTTCCAAACAAACACTCACTACAACCTAAACCAACTTCCTAGCATGATAAACCACTCCTGATAACAACCTTTCCACAGGTGGATACTAGCAGCAAAACCAACTAAAGAAACTGCTCTCAACCCCTAACTGGCAGCTACTCATCAAAATACATCAAATCAAACTTGCCAATGGACTAAGGCTAACAAGCCAACAGCTGACCCTGGCAGGTTCTTGACATAGATATGTATCCTAGCATGATAATGCCCTAAATCCAACATCAATCCAAATCATCTCAAAAGCAGGTTTACAAACCTGGGACAGTAGGCAAAACAAAAGCGCACAAGGTCTTATCTATTGAAAACATCCTATCTTAAATGAAAATCCAAGACACACTACCCTTAATCCAAAGATATCAACATAACCAACTTGCACAGATCAAGAAAAAAAAGTCTACCCCTCATCAAACCTAAGTAAAAAGAGCCAAGCATAGTGTTATCCAATTCTAGTCTTGCCACACATGACAGCAAACTTGGTATTTCAATCAACTGATAAATTCTAAATAATTATGTTTCTGGCAGCAAGTGAGTTGGCAGACTTAAATCTTGAGCACAAACAAAGACAACAACACCACACTAAACTGAACATGCTAAATTCTAACTCAAACCAACCAACTAGAACCTAACAGTCACAACCTTAAGGACAACAAACTACACTCAGCAGAAACCTAGGTTATATTAGCATCAACATTAAATCCACACCTCAACTTACAAGTTAAAAGAGGTTTCTTCAAGTCAAAAGGTTAACAGCCCTAGGGCACACAACAGTCTTGAGAAACTCACGAGATACATCTTAATCTAGGACAAAGTTATACATCTCACTAGATGTTAGGCTAAATCCAAAGGAAATAAAAGGAGAGTTCACCAACAAACCCATATTATTGCCAAAATCAGAACATTAAACCCATGCCTTAACAACAACCTCAGGCAGAACTCCCTGATGGCAGCCACACACACCAGAATGTTCTAAACAACAACTACATAAATCTGACCAGAAAATATTGCCTACTAGCAGGTCTTGGCACAAATGGTAATGCCTATATCTCAGTCCAAAATACTTCATAAAAACAAGTTTACCAACCTAAGGCAGTGATGAGTTTACAAACTCAAAATGATTTCTAGCATAACAATGCTTAAATGCCTATCAAACTAGGCTACAAACTCCAAATCTTGTATTCTCACAACAGCATTGACAACAAATATGTACTAATCACAAAGACAGTAGTCCAAAACATTAGAGGTAAACTTGGCATAAATCAAACATCAAATTCAAAGCACACTTTCTCAAGAGGGCTACAGCTTTAACAATATGCCTAGACAACATTTCACACCAAAGCCTCTAAAGCTACTCTTGTGGACCAACCCCTCAAAACAGTTGTAAACAACATATAAAGTTTATCATCAACAGAAAATCATCAATACACCACATATGAGCAACATACCTTAACAAAAATGAATATCACAACCACAAAACATAAGTTCTTGACAAAGAAACCTTATGGGACAGCAATGACAAGAAGCATCTCAAAATGGTAAAACATGATAATGTATGAATAATAAAGAGATTGAACATTACATACCTCTTGTAGACAAATCTTCAGCAAGATAAAAAGCTAAGAAACCCAGAGACTTTCTTCTTTGGCAAGGATTTAGAGTTTTCTTCCTCTTGAAGCAATAAGCTATCTTTCAAGACAGTTAGAGTTGTGAACCTCCCAGCTGGTTTTTATGAGTTTGGACAGTTTAGGTATGATATATATGAGGTGTTGGGAGTGTTGGAATGATGGGAAATGCCTCAAGTAAGGATTTAGCCTCCAAAGTGCATGAAAGTCAACATATCAAGGTATGCAGTTTGACTTTTAGGAAAACGATGTTTTGGGTGGTTTGAGTGTATGAACACCTTCTACCCAATGTTTATGGATTGTGTAAATGGTTTTGAGTGACTTGGAAATGGTAGAACTGAGTTTGAGCAGAGTTTTGCTCAAGACAGTTTTTTAGTGAAACTTGAAGTTTTTGGAAGAATGAGATTTTGAGAAAATGACGGAAAGTTGAGAGCTGTGATTTCTCTTGGTTTTTAAGAGTGCTATGGTCTGTTTGAAGATGAAGGTGAGGCCTCTATTTATAGTGCAAGGAGGAATTAGGGCAGGCCTTGATCATTTCAATTTTGGAGGGAGTTTTGGAAGAAAATCCTTCCAAATCTTGTGGCAGCCATTTTCACCTCAGCTCCAAGGCTCTATGCAAGCCAATAGCAGTTGGAAAGATGGGCTGAGGTGATTGGAGAAGGCCTATACTAATTAGAGGGTTGTTGCTGCCATCATGTTTGAGAAAAGTTTCTCTTTCCTCCTTTAAAAATGATTATTTTATTTGCAACTTGCCATCAACTTGTTTGGCTCCTCATTTCAACCTCTCTTCTGATTTTCTTTTCATCTAAGCCTCTCATTATCAGCTTGCAACATGATTCAAGGGTTAAGAATGGTTAACGTTATGAAAATCTGATTTTGAGAAGCTTGGCCAAAGTAATTTCAAGTGTGACATGCCCAACTTCCATGTACCATAACTCTTAGCTCACAACTCCTTTTGAGGAGTTCTTGTACTTTTTAGAAAGCAGTCATGTAGCTCTACAACTTTCATCTTTATCAAAACTTCCAATTCTATGTCCATCTTGGTTGAAAAACCCCTTGAAGTTGACTGAAAAAATGGTTTGTATGGCCAGAACTTGTGAAATCTCACCAAGTCCTTTACTCTTGAAAATTGATTTTTGCTATAACTCTAATTCCATGCATTTTCTGAATGTGGACCACTGTGGGACTTTTATAGGGTTTGTCAATACCTTTCAAACAAGCTTAGAACCACTTCAATTGGATGTGTGGTTGAGGAGTTATGGTCTTGCCCCTTTCGAAACCCTAATTCCAGATTTTTGCAATTACTTCTCAACCCTTGATCCAATGGTCATGAAATTTTTTGGGGAGGTGTAATATGATATAAGGAACATTTTTCATTCACATCTTGAAGTCAAATTCCTTTTTGTCGGAGAGTTGACTTTTCGGTCAACTTTTCGATCGATCGGTGTCTACCGAGTCGCCCGTTGGTGATCCGGACATCCTGTGGACTTGAAACTCTTTGAATGGACTTTACTAAGCCATAGGAGCTTAATGGACCCTGATCCCACCATTGAAATACTCTTTGAATCAAAAGTCAAACTATAGTTGACTTTTTCTAATCGAAAACCCTAATCGGGTGTCTCAAATTGCACTGTTCTCTCATTATCATCCTTGATCTTGTTTGAATTTGAATCAATCCAAAACATTGATTGATCAAACCATCGAAGCCTCGATTTTGACGGTACGGAATCCTGATTCATCTGCATCTTAACAAAGATAAACTGAAAATGGGTTAAGGTTAGTTAATCAAGCAAATATGATCCTACAATGATGATGAGGGTCTAAAGGGTCAAAATTTGAGGTGCAACAAATGCCCCTATTTAAATATATTCACTAGATGATAATGAGAGATGACAATCCTCATAGAATCGCAGTGAAAGGTATTTAAATATAGCAAACCAGAAATTTTGTCCCTTAGATCCAATGGTATGCAAAAGGACAAATTCTGAAATGAAAATGAATCTAAATGATGTTTTATGATGCTTAAATGTAAGACAAATGCATACACAAATATAAAAGAATGACAATACAACGAGTAACCACTCACGAGGACTCGACACACTAGGGACAGGTTCAAGACCAAGTAAGCAAGATAGTTCAGACATGACTAAAGATGCTTATCGAGGAAATATTTCACACGGGGGACACAACTTCCACCAGGGAAGACACATCCTCATTGGGGAAAAGAGATACAAACCTCATTAGAGATAACCAAATGAGGAAGCCCACCGGGGAAGATGACAATTCTTCACTGGGGAAAGAAAGAAAATAAGCGCAAACCACACTGGGGAAGGAATCCACTGGGGAAAAAATCCACTGGGGAAGAAAATCTTCATCGGGGAGAAGACGGAACAGAGACACGAACCTCACTAGGGATAATCAGATGAGAAAATATCCTATAACGAAGAGTTCAAATGGGATCTTCAGGAAAAGGTTAGAAACAAGACCGGGCGTGCCTGGGAGGTTAGTATCCACTAATTCTCCAAGACTCGACTGGAAAAGCAAAAGCTTCAACTGGGGAGACTGGTGACGACCAAAATGACAAACAACTTAAAACAGGGCTAGTTTCCACTAGACTTACTGGGGATATGGTGACGACCAAAACAATAACGGTTTCCAAGAAGTGCTAAATATCACTAGACTTCCTGGGGATATGGTGATGACCAAATCAAAGTTCCAATTACAATTGGGAATTCCAAGTAATGTTGTTAAAACAACAGGACTCTGGCTGGGGATTGGTAACAATCGACTAATAACGATTAGTTTTCAAGAAGTAACCATTGGTCTTAGAGGAGACTGGTGATGACCAAATCAGGATATACCAATAACAATTGGTTCTGGACAATGCTAGTGACCACTAGACTTAACTGGGAATTTTGGTGAAGACCGAGTCCAGGGAGACTAATGACCATTGGTTTTTTCAAAGAGTTTGGTAACGACCAGATGATAACCATCTGCTTTAAGCGATGCCAACAACTATTGGACTTAGGTTAATTGGTGACGACCAAACCAGGTATACCAATAACAATTGGTTCTGGATAATGCTAGTAACCACTAGATTTTCCAAACAAGGCTAGTGACCACTAGACTTATAGAGATTGGTACTAAACGAATCAAAGGGTACCAATAACAATTGGATCTGAGGGTAAGTCTAGTAACGACTAGGTTCAGAAAGACTGGTAATAACCGAATCAAATGGGTACGAATAACAATTGGATTTGAAGGTGATGCCAATAATCATTGGACTTTTAAGGAATTTTGGTGACGACCAACTCCAATGTCAATGACCATTGGTTTTTAGAAGGCAATACTAGTAACCACTAGATTTTTAGCCAGATTGATGAAAACCGAATCAAAGGGACTCCAATAACAATTGGTTTGTTTTATAACAGAATCAGTAACAACTGGGTTTGAAAAATAGTTGGTAACGACTAAATCAAGATACCGACCATGATTAGTTCTAAACGTGTGCTAGTGACCACTAGTTTTTTCAAAGTTTGTTGGTGACCACCTTAAATCGAAGATGAAAATTGGTAACAATCCCTTGTTTGTGTAAATTGGATATTGCTAGTCACCACTAGCTTCCCCGCGAAAATAAGGAGCCCCAGGATGTCGACTTTGAAGCGAACTTTGTAATAATAAGTCAAAGATAAAGGTAATGACCGAAGGATCTCAAAGGCAAGAATGCAAACAAATGCGTATGCTGGCATGATGTTGTATGCAAGACGCAGACCGACTCGTAAGAACAAAGGAAAACCATATAAAGAGAGAACTCTTCACGCTGAGTTTCAAAATGCCTTAAGTCAGGCGACGCTTCCTTCTTTGGTGTAGATAACGATCTTTTCTCAATAATATCTTCGTAATTCTGCAGAGCAGAAGTCTTAGCTTAAGAGCTAGAATTGCTGTCAGACACCTCTAGCTTGGTCAAAGGTAACAACAACTTCCACAACTTCGAGAACTGTGTAATATCATCACATTACCTCTAGAATTTTCAAACATTTTGTCAAATCATGTTTTCCTTTTTTACAAAACAAGACTTTAAGCTTTTCAAAACACTTTCCTTTCATGAAAATTCTTATTAACAAATAAGTGAAATTGCATAACAAAAATAGCTGATCATAACAATGATTTGGCCAAAAATCTGATTTTATTGATAGACAAGAGCTTTACAAAAGGCAAAGCCTTGGGAATTTTATAAGTTTGAAAGAAAATGGTAATAGAAAAGGTTACAGAATCCCATAATAATCTGGTCCTTCCGACTGCCAGTTCACTTGCTTTACTGCTTCTGACGAGAACAACAGGCGTTGACCTTTCTTCTAATATCCTGCACAGGACTCTGTCCTAGCGTCTGCCAGCTTTTAAACATTGGGCTTTCATCTTGTCGAGGCACTAAAATCCCCTTTCTAGGTATTTCGTTTCAGGCGTAGTATTTTCTTACTGCGTCTGAGTTGATGGGATACTTGAGTTGTTCGCCATCCATAGTTTCGAGAATCATAGATCCTCCGGAGAAAATAGTCTTTACAACGAAAGGGCCGTCATAGTTGGGCATCCACTTGCCACGCATATCTTTTTGAGTTGCTAGGATTTTTCTAAGCACAAACTCTCCTTTCCTATACTCTTTGGGATGAACCTTCTTGTTGAACGCTCTGATCATCCTTTGTTGATAGATTTGACTGTGACACATGGCCGTCATTCTTTTCTCGTCAATGAGGTTCAACGAATCGAATCTTTCTTTTATCCATTCGTCTTCATCAAGCTTTGCTTCCGTCAAGATTTTCAAGGAAGGTATTTTGACTTCAATGGGTAGCACAGTGTCCATCCCATACACTAAGGAAAAGGGAGTTGCCCTTGTCGAAGTGCGCACTGATGTTTGGTATCCGTGCAAAGCAAATGGCAGCATCTCGTGCTAATCTTTGTAAGTTACAACCATCTTTTGTATTATCTTTTTGATGTTTTTGTTTGCAGCTTCAACTGCACCATTCATCTTAGGTCTATAAGGGGACGAGTTGTGATGTTTGATCTTAAATTCGTCACAAAGTTCCTTCATTGTTTTGTTGTTCAGATTCGACCCGTTGTCAGTGATAATCTGGTTAGGGATACCATATCGGCAGATGATCTCCTTTTTGATGAAGCGTGCAACCACTTGCTTTGTCACGTTTGCATATGACGCTGCTTCCACCCATTTGGTGAAATAATCGATTGCGACAAGAATGAAACGATGGCCGTTGGAAGCTTTTGGCTCTATGGCCCCAATCATATCTATACCCCACATCGCAAAAGGCCAAGGTGACGTCATCACATTGAGAGGATGTGGAGGGACATGCACTTTATCAGCATAAACTTGACATTTATGACACTTTCGAGCGAAGAGTATGCAGTCCGTCTCCAAAATTAACCAGAAGTAACCCACTCTTAAGATTTTCTTAGCCATGGCGTGGCCATTCGCATGGGTGCCGAAGGTTCCTTCGTGTACTTCGGTCATTATAAGATTCGCCTCGTTTTCATCGACGCATCGGAGTAAGACCATGTCATGATTTCTCTTGTACAAGATACCATTGCTGATGAAGAATTTAGATGACAACCTTCGTATTGCTCTTTTGTCAATTGTGGATGCGTTAGCGGGATACTCTTGATTTTGGAGGAAATTCTTGATATCATGAAACCATGGCTTCTCATCAGATTCTTCGTCTATTGCCATGACGTAAGCGGGTATTGTCCTTCTTTCGATGCGGATCAGAGGTGCCTCGTTGATAAACTGGACCTTCCACATTGATGCCATCATGGCTAGCGCATCGACAATGTGATTTTCAGCCCTTGGTACGTGCTTGAAGGTAGTTTCATCGAAATATTCAGCCATCTCTAAGATATGGGTCTTATAAGGGATCAATTTTTCATCCCTGGTTTCCCATTCTCCTTTGAGTTGGTATATCACCAAAGCAGAATCACCAATTACTTCCAAGATTTTGATACGGAGATCAATGGCAGCTTCCAACCCTATGATGCAGGCTTCATATTCTGCTATGTTGTTTGTACATGAGAAACAAAGTCGGGTTGTGACCACAGTGTACCCTCCAGTTGGATTTTTTAGAACAACTCTGATGCCATGTCCATTTTTGTTTGACGCTCCATCGAACATCATCTCCCAGCAGGATCCCGGCTCGGGACCTTCTTCCGGACCATGCTCTGGTTTCGTGTGCTGAATATACATCACATCTTCATCAGAAAAAATCGAACTTGAGTGGTTGATAATCCTCGATAGGATGCTCTGCGAGGTGTTCTGACAAGACACTTCCTTTGATAGATTTTTGAGCAACATATTGGATATCGTACTCTGATAAGAGCATATGCCATCGGGCTAATCTTCCTGTTTAAGCTGGCTTTTCAAAGATGTACTTGATGGGGTCCATCTTAGAAATCAGCATTATAGTGTGGCAAATCATGTATTGCCTCAGACGCTTGGCGGCCCATGCTAACGCACAACAAGCTTTTTCCAGGGGAGAGTAACAACTCTCGCAATCAGTGAACTTCTTGCTTAGATAATAGATTGCGTGTTCTTTCTTCCCTAACTCATCAGTCTGGCCCAAGACACAGCCCATTGAATCTTCTAACACTGTCATATACATGAACAAAGGCCTTCCAGGTACCGGAGGAATCAACACTGGAGGTTCTTGCAAATACTGCTTGATTTTCTCGAATGCGGCCTGACAGTTTTCATTCCATACCACTGTTTGATATTTTCGTAACAACTTGAAGATCAGTGTGCAGGTAGGGGTCAGATTGGAGATGAACCTGGAGATGTAATTCAAACGTCCGAGGAAGCCTCTGACTTGTTTCTTAGTTTTGGGAGCAGGCATCTCCTAGATTGTTTTAACCTTGTCGGGGTCTACCTCAATTCCTCGCTGACTAACGATGAAACCAAGTAACTTGCCTGATGTTGCACCCTAAAATTTGACCAACCGGTTCCCACATCTGGTTTATGTTTCGACGCATTTTGCATTCGCACTCGCATACCGCATACATTGCATTTTTTCAGCCATTTTGATTTTATCGGGAATACAACCTCCCCCGGCGTTTCAGGTAGTTCAGGCCAGTTCGAATAAGTGTATTTTGAGAATCGGTGCTCACCCCGGTGTTTTCAGCTCTCGCTGTTATTTTTGAGGACATTTCGGTGTCCGGTTTTTACCGCTTATTTCGATATAGTTGTGCAGTTGTTCTCTAATCGATTTAATTGGCTTCCTGGCATTTTTAGAATTTTTCCTCTTATTTTCTAGATCTTTAATAGATTTTAATAGATTTAATTGAATTTTTTTCTATATATTAAATAGGGTTTTTTTAATATTTTCTTACAAAATTTAATAGTTTTTTTTTAGAATTTTAAATAGATATTTCTTTTTTTTAATAGTTTTAAATAGATTTTTATGTTTAGATATTAAGTAGATTTTTAATTGATTTTTTTTATAGAGTTAATTGAAGTTAATGTTTTTTAGAATTAATTCATAGAAGTTAATTAGATTTTAACTGTTCTTTAATTAGGATTAATTAGGAGGTTGATTAGTGTTTTTAATTACCTAGCATTTAATTTCCGTTTTAGAATTAACTGAGTATTATTGGAGTTTTAATGATCATTAGAGTCTTAATTGTGATTTTAATGGAGTCTTAGTTGTTAATCAGTTTTCATCATTAGTCAAGTTAATGGGCCAAGTGTCCAATTCGTAGGGCCCAACAAAAGTCCAAATTGTGCCATATGTCATATAAAGGAGGGTCCCACGCGTGTGTTTTCTCTGGCTACCGCCTCATTTTCTCCACTCTCCCATCGCTGACACATCACCACCAGTCTCCCTTCCCAGCCTGCCACACGTCCTCCACTCACTCTCTTACCTTGCCTACCGTGTGCCCCCTGTCCCACTATCCCGTCCCTCCCGCCGACCATGCAAACTCCGGCGACCCCTCGCCGGAGAAATCAAATCCCACCGTAACTTCTCACCGAAAAACTGTAATCGTCGCCGTAACGTCTCACCAGATTTCAAAACCGCTCGCCGGAATATGAAAGCTCGCCGGAAACGCCATAGCTTCATTGTGTGTTCTTTGTATTCATCAGAAAGCTTCATCGATCTTCAACACACTTTCTAGAAATTCAACAAGAAGCTCAAGATCTTCATCTTCTTCGTGAAGATCCATTCAAGATCCATCATGAACATTCATCCAACCTCAAGAACTCACCGTGTTCTTCCTGATCTCCAATTTTCATCACGAACTCCGATCTTCCACATCGTTCTGAATCTTTCACCGGAAACTTCAAGATCCTCCACTGTTTTTCCAGAAAACTCCTTCAACCTTCAAAGGATTCGTCCAGAAACTTTATCAATACTGTAACCGTTTTCCAGATTTTTTTCTCCAGATTTGTTAAACCTTCAACAATTTTCCTCCTCTATTCATCCATTCTTCACCAGATCTTCGATATCCAACAACTTTTTGCATTCGTTTAACCTTCACCCGTTTGTTAAACCCTCACCGGTAAGTTCATCCGCCGCGAGCTCTTCCTCCGATCTTCATCGTTCACATCAACCTTCATGCTCTTTCCAAAAGCTTCAAGCTACAACATGAGCTGACGACTCAAGATCCTTGTGCATTTCATAATCGCCAGAAATCTTCAACATGCATCCATATTTTCTTCAACCTTCAAGAAAACTCCATCTACATCTTCATACGCTGTTCTTCACCAATCTCAGTAATGAAGCTTCATCAGATCTTCAATGAACTTCAATATGCCATCTCCCGTGTTTTGAAATGAAAGTTGAGTTTGAAGATGATAGAGAAAGTAGCGTTGTGAGAGGTATTAGATAGTTTGAGACGAAGAGAGGCTGAGGTAGACAAGTACGGCGCCGATTAGGGTTTCAGGGGAGTGAACAGTGATTCTGAGAGTTGAGAGAGGGTTTAGGTTATCTGATAGAGTGAAAGAGAGATGAGGCCGTGTTTGTTGTTGGGCCTCTAAGGCCCATTGGCATTTTTTTTCTGCAACACACACTCCCGTTTTTGCTAACCACCTCCCCGTGTTTGGCTGTTTGTTTTTGTTGGGCTCTGGGCCCAATTTCCTTATTTTTTTTTTGCAGCACATGTACTCCCCCTGTATAACTAAAGCACCCCCATCCTTGTA
This sequence comes from Lathyrus sativus, assembly GCA_963859935.3. Classification (NCBI taxonomy): domain Eukaryota; kingdom Viridiplantae; phylum Streptophyta; class Magnoliopsida; order Fabales; family Fabaceae; genus Lathyrus; species Lathyrus sativus. The sequence goes on from OZ012736.1 coordinate 392,607,488, forward strand.
TTTATTTTCTTTTTTTAATATTGACATTTAATTGTATTTCTCTTAGGGATTTAGTTTAATATTTTGTTTTAAATTCCTAGAATATTTTAGTTTGAATATTATAGTTTAGGATTTAATTTTTCTTTTAGAGATTCTTTAGTTTGATATTGTTAGAATATGTTAAAATTTCTAGAATAGATATAGTTTGGTAATATAATTTCTTTTAGGAAATTTAGATAATATTTTCATTTAGGAAATTAGTTTAATTTTCTTTTAAGAGAATTTAGGACTTGGTTAATTTCTTGTTAAGGAGATTTATAGAATATTTTCTTTTTAGGATATAGTTTCCTTAGGAGATTATTTTTCCCTTTTAGGAGTAGACTATTATTTCCATTTTGCGTTGGATTTCTCTCCTATTTTCGTTTCTATCTGATTTTATCTTCGATTTTATTTCTGGCTGGCGGTGTGACACGATTCAATTGGAGAATGATTTTCGATATCATTTCTCTATCTTGTCTTTGACACGGATATCAATACGCTACCTCTGAGAGTTCGATTTCTCGCATAAGTCGAACCATGACGGTCTAAGCGTTACATTGTTCCTGATTCGAGCGTCCTCATCAAGGATCCAGAGAGGAGAAGATTGGAATGGAGCTTGCGCGCATGTCAGGAGCCAACGGAGCCGCTTCGTTCAACATCCTCGTCTTATTCAAGTCTTCAGGCAACCTTCGAGTGTTGTGAGCTGTATCGTTAGATACGTAGAAAGTGACAGTTGAGGAGTTTCTTCTCAATAGTCTAGGATGTGTAGTATGGTACCCTTTGGGTGACATGCGATGCATTCGCTCATACGCCTTAGGTTCTTGCGTGTGTGTCCCGGGTTCCTTCCCGTTTAGGCGTAGGCCTGCTTCCTCTTCGTTCTCGCCCCCGTGCGATCGAAACCCCTTTTCTCTCGCGTTCAGGCGATTGAGATCCCTTCTCTTGCCCCCGTGCAATCGAGATTCGTTTCCCGTCTGTCGCTACTGCGAAAATCGGCGCCGGCAATACAGAAGAGTCGCCACCGTGCGTTATTTATCCCAAAGGAGGGAAAGGAAACGCTCGAAGTAAACCTAACGCAAAGACGGGAAAAGGTATGGTCATTGCAACCAAAACCTGGATTCGGGAGTCGGTTACGCAAGGGGAAGGTATTAGCACCCCTCACGTCCATCGTACTCGATGGGATCCACGCTTGCTTGGTTGTACGGATTACACTTCTATTTAAACTAAAGGATGAGGTCTGAAAAGAAAAGAAAAGAAAACATGACTCATAAAGCATCGCACTTTATGCCTACGTATTCTCGTCTGGAACGAGAAATCAGAGTCAACGTAGTTCGCCTAACTACGGGGAAAGTGGGTGAAAGTTGCTCGCTAGGATATCGCATCCTATGCCTACGTACTTCCACACTGCATGGAAGATCAGAGCAAACGTAGTTCGGCTACGCACGACACGAGCTGTTCAAGTGTCTTTTATGAAAAATCTCACCTTAAACAAGGGTTTTCTTATTGCAGTCCCTGAAGGACAAAAAGGTTGATGTTTGTTCAAATCTTTTGACGGAAGAAATGAATTGATTTCTGTTATAACCTTTATTAATGTTTTTCTGTTGTTTTGAGGAAAGAAGAGATGACACTCTACAAATCCTAGGGTTGAAAAAGGGAATAAAATCTACCCTAATGTTATCATGCATGGGTTAAGACCTAATGTCTATCATGCTCCTCTCTTGCGCAGAGAGAAACAGAGATCCTAAGGGAATAGACGGAAACAGAAACAGCAGATATACAATAAAGCAGTAAAAATGCATGGATGCAACAATACAAGCGAGGCAAGGGAGTCCCACTCAACCTCGAACCTAGAAAACAATAGGCAAAAGCGAACAGAATTCACTTTCAACCCAGCAAGTTAAACAGCAAGCAATACAATCCGGGAAACTCACACAATACATCAAGAAATAAAACAGCTAAAACTAAACAGCAAAGCACTCTTCATCAGCATCTGCAACCATCTTCAGGCTTCAAGCAAGCATCAGTCTCTTATCTGCAACCTCCCAATGGCTTTTCTTCAAGTCCCAATCTCCAAGCTGAGGAACCAATCACAAGAGTGAACTGGGTGTTAAGCAACTAGTGGACCACCAAAGGTGGCAAACAGACTGCTAACAACACAAAGAATGTTTCTCTCAGGAGTTCTATCTCTTAGACACTATCACCAAGCCTTCCAAAGGAAGGGGGTGAGTGTCTTAGAGAGACTCTGCATCACAGAGAGGAATGGAGGCAATCAAGACCTTCCATGTTTGAGAATCAAGTTTACTACTCTAGAGCTCTGCCTAACTCCTAGACCCTACAAACTTCAGCAGCTGCCAGCAAGAGATACTCCTCATCAGCTCTAGTAGTTGGTCTTCAGTCTCTGATCTCCAAATGGGCTTCATTACCACAGTCTTCAGCTCAAACCCCAAGCCCCAAACAAACCCAATACCCCACACAGACAAATAATAACCCTAAAGAGGGCACACCACACAATCAATCAAATATGAGCAATATACTATTAGCAGTAGGGGAATCCTAATATTTTCTAAGGGATCTATTATCTACCCATAACCCCTATAGTCCCATACCCCAAAATCAAATCAAAAATTCCTAAAAGAAATTATTTATCTCACCTATGCTCACTTAAAACCCTAATTTTAACCACTCTAATCTCACCTACTCAAATCATCTAAAAATTAATCCTAAAATTACAAATTAAATCCTATATACAAGTTAAAGTCCTAAACTAATCACCCTGAAAAGAATGGGTCCTAAATCTAAAGGGAACTATTAGAACTAAAATCAACAAATTTAAGTATCAAACTAAATCCATTAAAAAGTTATTTACAAGAAAAATGCACAAAAAATATTAAAACAAAGTAAAATGCTATTTTTATTATTTATTATTTTTCTTAACAAAATTATGAATCTACCACAAAAAGAACCAGTTAAAAACAAGCTTTTTTCAATTTTATATGGATTTTTAAAGATGAAAAAAAATATTAAAGAATTAAAAACACAAAAAAGAAATAAAATTTGGAGGGGGTGTTATAAGCAGATGCGCCTAGTTCATATTGCTGATGGGCCAGGAAGTGGGGGCGCGTATAGCAAATGCATTAAGCCCAGTACGTTTCAGAAACTCAATTGAAAAATTAGAAGAAAAAAGATTAAAACCACGGTGCATTTAGTAACAATCTCAAGTTCATTTTCCATTGGGCTTTGTTAAGGGGGTGGGAATAGCACAACTGGGATCAGGCCCAGGGTTGCGTTTTAATGAAACGCATCGTTTTGATGCTCAGATTTCCCTCCTCTTTTAACTTCGAATCTCAGCCATTGGATTGGTTTAAGAAGTCAAGGTTTGGACTTGATCCAACGACCCTTGGTCATCGTCCCCAACATGAATCTAGGGTTTCAGAATTGCAACCCCATGCAAGAACCTTCCACTCATTCATTCTCCCTCGATTGGCCATGAAACCCTAAGCTATAAAGAGCAATCTTGCTCTATTCTCTCCCCTGAACACGATGGTACCCTTAGTTTGGATTGAAACCAACCCTAGAATGAAACCCGATGGTTAGAAACCCCTGATTCACCAACTGCACACTGCAATGGAATCTCACAATTCTCCATTCTACTTGTCCTATCTTATTCATCATGCTACACTGATCTCAACAAGCTATTGTATGCTGATTAAAACTCATTACATAACCTAATCTCGATCTGGAAAGATTCATCACCATGCCATTGAACCTCATGGAATCCTCTCTAACTTTCAGAAATCAATCACCTATGGTCTCTAATCATGCTTATCCTAACCATTTCATCTAATAATGCCTAAATAAAGAGATGTGGATTGAAGTGCATACCTTGAGATTTGATGAAACAGTTGTGAATCTTTGCACTAGAGACCTTGGCAATCCTCTCAAATGATCCTTGGAGTATGGTGAGCTTTCTGTTTGCAAAGAAAATGGAGGGAAGAGCTTGGATTCTTGGCTGCAACTCTGGTGCACAATCTTGAGTTTTGAGAAACAGCTCCTTAAACAGCCATGGATGGACCTTGGAGGATGATATTTCACACTCACAACTCACCACAGATGGAAGATGAATCAAAGCTTTGAACAGAAATGGTGTATTATGATAATTCTCTCACTTTCTTACAATGGAAGCAACAATGGAATTCTCTCTCTTCTCTCCCTTTTTTCACCAACCTCTTGCACCAATTATCCACACTCATTATATAGATGATGATGGACAGATCTAGAAGTTTCTGGATGCCTCTAGGATGATTCTAGAATGTGGTGGAAATTCATGGAAATTCTCATGTGATGACATATTGAACCATCTCATATCTCATGCATACACCCTTCTAAACTTGTGTGAAAATCTCTCCTCATGAGATATTGAGAGTGTATGTGTGAAAAAAACAAGCTCCTTGCCTTGAAATTTACCTTATGCCATGTTTTCCATAATTGCCTTATTATGCAAGTAACAAAAATACAAAGCAAGTCCAAACTTTAAACCCTAACTCAAAAAAGTGGCTGAACCAATGTATTTAAAATGATGTTTGGATTCAATTTGGTATATTGGATGACCCATTTTGGATTTATAGATCTCTCAAACCATTTTCCAACTTGAACTTTTTCAAGTTATATGCCTTTTTTAGGTCATTTTTCACCAACTTCTATCAAGTCTTGTTATATGCATTTCCAAACTTCCATGACATCTTTTCTAGACTTAAAATGACATTTTGAGCAACTTTGATGTTGTGAAGTTTTCCATTTTAAGCTTCCTTGTATGAGTTTTGGGCATAGGCTAAGAATGACCTGTAATTCTTAGATGACCAAAATACCCTTTGCTTGCAAAGACCATAAGTAGAGTTACACAAATCATATGAAGGAATACCATACCTTTATAGAAATCTAAGACAATGAGGAACAACTCTCATGTTGTCAAGAAATCCATTTGAAATCTCCTTGAAGGTCAAAAGTTGCTCGGAAGACAGATAACTTTCACAGACAAATTTCAGTGCCCTCAGATGACCTGTAACTTGCAAGAGCTATAACTTGAGTTCTATAAATCATCTTGATGACTTCCACCACTCAAATTAAATCTATGAAGATACTCTACAAGTTTCATGTGGACCAAGAATTCATATGAAGCTTGCATCTTGAGTTACACTGCTTTGAAGTTTGACCTAAACTAGGGGATTTTACACTGAAACCCTAATTTAGTAACTCCAGTTCTCCTTGATTCCTTCTGATTTTTCTTTAGCACAACACCATATCCATATCCATATAGCAAATAATTAATCCCACATTCTTCAAATGATCTTTGATGCCTTTCAAAACAAGTCTTTGACCTATGGTTGACCTAGTGTTGACCCAGATAAAACCCTAGTTGACTGACTTCAACTGAGGCTCTTGCCATCATTCCAATGACTTGGTTCTTCTTCAAAATGATCATCTAGGCTCTTCATAACATCCATACACCCACCATGCTCTTGTCTCATGGCTCACACTTCCTCTGATGATCCCCAAACAACCTCAAGATAGGAGAGAACCCAATGAGTGATCTGTCAACACTTCAAAGCTCACATTCTTCCCTGATGACCTGAGTAGTCTTGAATATGAATGAAACCCTCTGAATATGCCTCTTGAGACAAGAATGGTACTTGATCCCCTGATTAAGATTAGCTTGCCTATGCCATGCAATGCAGATGAATACACTATGTACATGATACTAATGCAGATGATCATGCAATTGAAACATAAACCTAGGTTAGAAAAGGTTGGGCAAATTTTGGGGTGCAACAGCTGCCCCTATTCAAGCGGCTTGGACCCGACTGGATGAAGAGCGCGCAACCTTCAGACATTCGAGGTACGAGACGGTTGAATACGAAAGAACCCGGAAATTTGCCAACCGCAAAGATAAATTGCGAAAATGACTACTGCTTGGGAAAACCCTGGGAACTGGCTTCTGTTGTCACAGCAACAACTAGCCATCCATCTGTCAATCTGTTTTTGTAAAATAATCTGATGTTGTCTGCAGACCACTCCATTCCGAACAACTGAGCATACACCACACAACGAGAAATTATTGATATCACTTATCAACCTCTGTTGATCTCACTTATCAACCTCTGTTGATCTCACTTATCAACCTCTGTTGATCTCACTTATCAACCAAGCACACGCTTACCAGCAGAAGCATATTGACTTCACTTGTCATGTTGACTTCACTGATCAACCTTTCGCCTCCTGAAGAAACGAGCAAACGCTTAACCAAGCGGGGTAATGTTCGAAGACATGAACAATCGACTCTTCGGGAAATGAGAAACTTAACTAAGTAACTCTGAGGGGACGATTCTGACGACTGCCGTCAAACACCTGCTGGGGAAATTGGGAACTTAACCAAGCATCCTGACGAGAATAACCTTGTCGAAAAACAAAAGGAACTTAAACACACAACTCCTATGGCGAGTACCCTGCTGGGGACTATGAGAGACTTAAACAAGTAACTCATTGAAGTAACACCTTGCTGGAGAACATAACTCTGCTGAGGGAATTACAGGTAACTATCCAAAAATTTGCATCACCGTCTTCTGATGTTGACTCCGCAGCATCCTGAGAAAAACTCAGCTGGGGAATACAAGCAACCAAGCGACTTGTCAACGAATACCCTGACGGGGACTACGAGGAACTTAACCAAGCATCTCGTTGAAGACCACCCCGCTGGGGATTATTTTTATACTGGGGTAACTGTGGGTAACTACCCAACAATTGCATTATGCCATTTCCACAGCACTCTGCGAAAGGATTCGGCTGGGGAGAACGAGAAATGCTTGACCAAGCAACTCTGCTAGGGGAATATGACATGACGAACACGATCACTGCGTGTCTGGCACAACAACCCTCTGTAACAAGATGAACACGATCACTGCGCGTCTTGATACCACAAACAAACTTAACCACGACGAACACGATCACTGCGTATTGCGTTACAACCAAAATCACATCGACTATAAATCCAACTGAATGAGGTAAACACGATCATTGCGTGCCCGACGGAATAAATCCACATAAAAGAGGCGAACACGTTCACTGCGGACTTCAACCACCAATATGATGAACACGATTACTGCGTGTTCTGCAATAGGGCGAATGCGATCATTGCGCATCTCGACCAACAAAACCCCAAAATGATGTCAACACGATCACTACGTGTGTCACAAAACCAACCCATGTAATAGGACGAATACAATTACTGCGTACGCCGACCAACAAACCCAACTGACACGATAGTCACGATCACTGCGTGCTCCGCATCACAAGTTCCCCTGGTACTATCAACACGATTACTGCATGCTATACGAATACGATCATTGCGTATCTTGAACACGATCACTGCGTGTTTGAACACGATCACTGCGCGTTCTGAGCCACGATCCTCTGGACTGGAGAAAAAACACGATCACTGTGTTTTATGCGTCTCAACTAACCCACATAACTGGACGAATACGATCACTGCATATTCTAACCATACATAGGGTGAACGCGATCACTGCGCGCTTCATGTCACGGCTCTCTTGACTGGAGAAAACACGATCACTGCGTGCTGTGACATAACTTCAAACATGGGACGAATACGATCACCGCGTACTTCGGCCACAAACAACCAGATGAACACATTCACTGCGTGCCTCAACCCATAATCAAACTGTATAATGGACGAATACGATCACTGCGTGTATCGACCAACAAAACTGGATGAACACGATCATTGCGCGTCAATCTATAACTACTGCATAACGGATGAATACGATCACTGCGCATCCTGCACCATCAATAACATGAACACGCTCACTGCGCGTCCTGCCCAATAAAACCCTGAGATGATACCAACACGATCACTGCGTGCCTTACAACACATTCTTCTCAGATCGGGACGAATATGATCACTACGCCATTCGACCACAGATACACATACCAAGATCAACACGATCACTACGTGTCCTACGACATGAACCCCATATCTGACACAAATACGATCACTGCATACTTGGGCCACAAATTAACACCTCAAAATCAACACGATCACTGTGTGCCTTACAATATGAACCCCGTAGATGGTACAAATACGATCACTGCGTACTTTGACCACAAATCAACATCTTCCTGAATCACGATTTCTCTTATCGGCAGGGAACAACATATCTGAAACTGAAGAGGTAACCACCTGGCTTATGTTTCAAAAATGCATGTTTGATAATGATGTAATACTTCCACACAGCATGGAAATGTTACATATTCGTGTAATATGTAAATGCTCATGATGCATGCTTATGCAAAGAGTTACTTCAGCAAAATAAATGCTGAAGACACACTGGATCCACCGGGGATGACCGGAATACTACCGATACGCTTCCAACAAAATAAATGTTGGGAAGATGAACTAACTCCGCTGGGGATAACCATCCTGCTAGGAAAGTAGTTCACGAACTCAAAACTTCATCCTCTGCTGAAGATGATCGTCCTGACGAGGAAGGATCGACCTGCTGGGGAAAGAAAGGACAATCCTTCTCGGGAAAACTCCTTTCAGCAGCTCCAACCACATGATCACATTCTGTGGGGAATCTCTCCTGCTATCACTGAGCTGGGGAAATCATCCCGCTGTCACTGAACTGGGGATTGAACTACACATTCTGATTCGCACTGCATAAGAACTCTCGGGGCAGTTAATCACATCCATCTCGACCTTCGCTGGGGAGGACTCTGCTCTGCTTGATAAGCTAATTCTGAACTACTGAAGATACATCAATCTTTTTCCTTTGACGCAATCTCCTCTCTCCTGGGGAGACAACATTCAATTTTGCCTGGGGTGACTTCACTGGGGAAAGCCACAACGTTCAACCTCTGGAAAGGGTACCAGCCTGCCATGGACTCTGGCAGGGAACTTTGCGAGCTTTCGAGTACCTGCAAAAGTCAACAAGCAAACACAAGGCAATCTATGCAAAAAGAAACGTCTTAGTAATCACCCACGACAACCATTCAGGTAATTTTTGGTTTTAGCAATCATCGGCCGAGGCCCGCCTGGTTACACGCATGTAAGTTTATTAAAAACATCGGCGTTTTTTACAAACAAAACTGTAAAAATTAAAACCAAAGTCATACACTACACTGAATAAAACACTTTATTGATAACGGCCTGAGAATAGGCAAGATTTGTACATCAGACGCAACTCCTGAAAAGAGGTAGTCACACATAAACAAAATGCAGAAGTATACAAATATACAGAATAAAATTTGTACACATGTCGGCAACGTGTTACAGACGAACACCATGAACCGATCCTCCTATGACTCGTCGGACTCTGATACTTTCCCGATCCTTGTCTTCGGAAGAAATTGCTTTGGATAATTGACCTCCAGATGCTCCCAAACCGCTAATCATCAAACTTGGACCGCAGTCATTTGCTTCTCAAATCCCTAACTTTTGCGTGAATCGCCCTTTGCGGGTTTTCGATTCACCGGGATACCCTTTTTTGCCAAAGCCGCCCAGTGTAGGTTTTCAACTTCGCGGGTGTACAATTTTTCAATTTTATCCCTAACTTTTGCCAGAACCTTTTTATTCTGTTTTTGGTTCGCCAGGATGCCCCATTTTTGCCTGGACTATCTTTTTACTGTCCAGCGGGTCAATTTTAAGCAAAGTATTTTTTAACTGCGTCTGAGTTCACAGGGGACGAAAAGTCTTCACCATCCATGGTGGATAACAATAAGGCTCCTCCGGAGAAGACCTTTCTCACGACGTATGGACCTTCGTAATTGGGAGTCCATTTGCCCCTGTGATCCGATTGCGGTGCGAGAATCTTCCTCAGCACAAGATCACCCGTCTGAAAGCTTCGAGGTCGAATCTTCTTGTCGAACGCTTTCTTCATCCAGCTCTGATACAGCCTACCATGTGCAATGGATGCCAGTCTCTTCTCGTCTATCAAACTCAGCTGATTCAATCTACTTCTCACCCATTCTGCCTCGTCCAGCTTAACATCAAGCAAAACCCTCAAAGATGGTATCTCAACCTCCAATGGCAGGACAGCCTCCATGCCATATACTAGTGAGAACGGTGTTGCCCCGGTTGATGTACGCACTGTAGTACGATAACCGTGCAAAGCGAATGGCAGCATCTCATGCCAATCCTTATATGTTACCACCATCTTCTGAACAATTTTCTTTATGTTCTTGTTGGCCGCTTCAACAGCGCCATTCATCTTGGGTCTGTAGGGAGACGAATTATGATGCTCGATCTTGAAATCCCGACACAAATCTTTCACCATCTTGTTGTTCAAATTCGAACCATTATCAGTAATGATTCGCTCAGGAATACCGTATCTGCAAATTATATCCTTCTTGATAAATCTGGCCACCACCTGCTTTGTCACATTGGCGTAAGATGCTGCTTCCACCCACTTGGTGAAGTAATCGATCGCAACCAGAATGAAGCGATGCCCATTAGAAGCAGTAGGCTCAATCTTGCCGATCATATCAATTCCCCACATGGAGAATGGCCACGGAGAAGCCATAACATTCAGTGGACTGGGTGGCACATGGATCTTATCCGCATAGATCTGGCACTTGTGACACCGCTTGGCAAATCTGAAACACTCTGTTTCCATCGTCAACCAGTAATACCCTGCTCGCAACAACTTTCGAGTCATAGCATGCCCACCTGCATGTGTACCAAAAGTTCCCTCATGAACCTCTTCCATGAGCAAGTTGGCTTCCTTCTCATCTACACACCGGAGGAGTACCAAATCGTGGTTCCTTCTATACAGAACGCCGTCGGGATTCAGATAGAAGTTGCCTGCTAATCTCCTTAGAGTCTTCTGATCACGACTGGATGCCCCAGCCGGATATTCCTTATTCTTCAGGAAATTTTGTATATCGAAGTACCATGGTTTACCGTCAGATGCTTCATCAATTGCAAACACAAAGGCCGGCCTATCAAGGCGAGAGATGACGATGCTGGGAGCCTCATTCCAGCGGTTGACTTTATACATCGAGGATAACATTGCAAGGGCGTCCGCCATTTGATTCTCCGCCCGAGGTACATGATGGAACTCCACCCTATCAAAGAAAGGTAACAACCTTCTCGCATAATTCATGTACGGCACTAAATTAGGTTGGCGCGTCTCCCACTCTCCCTTGATCTGATTCACAACCAACGCTGAATCCCCATATACATCCAGATTCTTGATCCTCAGATCAATAGCCTCCTCTAACCCCATAATGCAAGCTTCATACTCGGCTTCGTTATTTGTTACTGAAAAAGTCAATCTGGCCGTGAATGGGATGTGCGACCCGTGGGGAGTGGTAATGATTGCCCCGATCCCACTACCGTATGAATTGACAGCCCCGTCGAAAATTAATTGCCACTGGGAACTCCGCTCAGGACCTTCACCAGGCAACGGCTCCTCACAATCTTTAGCTTTCAAGTACATTATGTCCTCATCAGGAAACTCAAACTTCATAGGCTGATAATCCTCAATTGGCTGTTCGGCGAGATATTCGGACAGAACACTTCCCTTAATGGCCTTCTGGGAAACATACTGGATATCGTATTCTGTTAATACCATCTGCCATCTAGCAATCCTTCCAGAGAGCGCTTGCTTTTCAAACACATATTTGATCGGATCCATCTTCGATATCAGCATGGTTGTATGGTTCAGCACGTACTGTCTTAGACGTCTGGCAGCCCACACCAATGCACAACACGTCTTTTCGAGCATAGAGTATCGAGATTCACAATCCGTGAACTTTTTACTCAAGTAATAAATTTCATGCTCTTTCCGCCCTGTCTCGTCATGTTGACCGAGAACACAACCCATACTGTTCTCAAGAACCGTCAGATACATAATCAATGGCCGTCCCGCTACTGGGGGTATCAACACCGGAGGTTCCTGCAAATATTCTTTTATCTTTTCAAATGCCCTTTGGCAATTGTCGTTCCAGACCACCGCTTGATCTTTCTTTAACAACTTGAATAATGGTTCACACGTGGTCGTTAGGTGAGAGATGAACCTAGCAATGTAGTTCAACCTCCCTAAGAATCCACGGACTTCTTTTTCGGTTCTCGGTGCTGGCATCTCTTGTATTGCTTTTATTTTTGCAGGATCGACCTCGATTCCTTTCTTGCTTACAATGAACCCCAGTAGCTTCCCGGATCTCACTCCAAAGGTACATTTATTAGGATTCAACCTCAGCCTGAACTTCCTCAGCCTCTTGAACAACTTCAGCAGATTCACTAGATGTTCTTCCTCTGTTTGAGACTTGGCAATCATGTCATCGACATACACCTCAATCTCTCTGTGCACCATGTCGTGAAAAAGCGTTGTCATAGCCCACTGATACGTTGCCCCAGCATTTTTCAAACCAAAGGGCATCACCTTGTAACAGAAGGTTCCCCACGGGGTGATAAAGGTCGTTTTTTCCATATCCTCCGGAGCCATTTTGATCTGGTTGTACCCCGAAAATCCATCCATGAAGGAGAATACCGAAAACTGAGCCGTGTTGTCAACTAGCACGTCAATATGCGGCAGCGGGAAGTCATCTTTCGGGCTCGCTTTATTTAGATCTCTATAATCAACACACATCCGAACCTTGCCATCTTTCTTTGGCACAGGCACGATATTAGCGACCCTAGTGGGATAAGTGGTAACAGCCAGGAACCCAGCATCCCATTGCTTCTGCACTTCTTCCTTTATCTTTACGGCCATGTCAGGACGAGTCCTTCTGAGTTTCTGCTTCACGGGCGGGCAATCTTCCTTCAGCGGCAGACGATGAACAACCATATCAGTATCCAAACCTGGCATGTCCTCGTAGGACCAAGCAAATATATCACTGTATTCACGCAGCATCTCAATAAGCTCCTGCTTAATGTCCTCTTGCAACGCGACCCCTATACGGATATTCCTGACGCATTCTTCAGACCCCAAGTTGACAATATCAATCTCTTCCTGGTGAGGCAGAATAACCCTCTCCTCTTGCTTCAATAACCGACTAAGCTCTTTTGGTAATTCACTATCCTCCACAATCTCCTCCTCAACTTGGAAGATCGGATGCTCGAAGTCTAAACGAGTCATAGGAAGTTTTTGGTCGGTGTCATCTGAAAATTCATGAATCTGTTTGGTGACTAGGATGACGTCCTGGATGGACCAGTTGCATAGGCTTTGCCCCGACGCGCTGGGTCGAATCCATGCGTCCATGTCACAATCGCTATCCGCTTCTTCCGTATCAGACACGACATTAATCCTTTCAAAGCTAACACTTCCGGGCGTGAACACGACAGGTCCCTTGTACTTAGGCGCACTCTGCGAGGAAGATGGGCGGTACCCCAAGCCATACTTGTCTTGCTTCACTGGGATGTCCAGAACCGGCCCCCACTTCTGAGTCTCTCCTGCTTGTACCAACGCCTTGGCTTCTTTATATGAGGAGACTGCCACCTCTAGCCCTTAACTCTTTAACAGAGCTTCTTCTTTAACCCTCACCCCTTCGAACACCTGACACAGCATTTCATGAATTTCTCCATCTACCTCCACGTACTTGAAAGAAGACAAATGACTGACTAAGATATCCTCTTCGCCACACACCGTCACGATACTCCCCTTAATCATATACTTCAGCTTCTGATGGATCGTAGAAGTTACTGCCCCAGCGGCATGAATCCAAGGTCTCCCGATCAAACAGCTATATGCGGGCTGGATATCCATGATGTAAAACACTGTATCAAACACCTCCGGACCTACCTGAATGGGTAACGTTATCGACCCGAATACTGACCTCCTTGTGCCGTCAAAGGCCCTCACTACCAAATCACTAGGTGTGCACAACAACCCACGGGTATCTAATTTCAACAGGGCTTTCTTTGGTAACACATTCAACGAGGACCCAGTGTCTACCAGCACATGGGATAGAACAGTGCCCCGACATTCGATAGAGATGTGCAAGGCATTATTATGATCACGCCCCCGAGGTGTTAGGTCGAAATCCATGAATCCCAGTCCATGCCCAACGTTAACATGTGCTATAACTCCCTCCAGTTGATTAACTGAAATCTCTTGCGGCACGAAGGATGTCTCAAGTACCTTCAACAGGGCGTTTCTATGCGCCTCTGAGCACAACAACAACGATAGTATGGAGATCTTTGACGGGGTCTGCTGCAGGTGATCTACAATCTTGTAATCACTTTTGCAAATTAACCTCATGAATTCTTCCACATCTTTGCTTATCGGCTCTTTCTCTTTACTCCCCGAAGATTCCCCCTCAACAACTTTGTTCTTACCTTTGGCAAGCCTCTCTGCTTCAACCTCAGGTGAAGTGAAAATTCTCCCACTCCGGGTTATACCACTCGCTCCCACGACGTTATCCACGGATCCCGCAGGCGGATCATTCAAGTCAATCTTTTCCCCATTACAATACACCTCAGCGCCATAGCACCACGGGACTGCCTTTGTGCTTTCAAAAGGGACTGGCTTAGCCTTGGTAATAGTGATGGTCGGCCTTTTCGATGACGCCGAAATTGTCACTGATTTGAACGGAATGGTGATCGTAGCAATCTCCTTACGCTCTTTCTCAGATTCTGTCTCAACAGACTTCTCTCGTCCCACAACCCTGTCAAACTGCAAAGTTCCTTCATCAATCAAACTTTGAACTCCCCTCTTCAACTTTTCACAGCCCTCAGGTTGAATCAAGCAGTCATCACACTCTTCACCGCAACCGGGATAGACACCTCCTTTCAATAAACGCTGCTTTACGTAACTCAAAGGGGTTTTCAGCTCGCTCACTTCTGAAACTAAGTCCAACTCATCATCTACCATGATTGCATTGGCGCCAGCCCCACCATGCTTGGGCATTGGCTGCTGCGTGATGTTGGGACCTTCCTTCTCGAAGTTAATAGCCGTACTATCAAGCAAATCATGTACTTTATGCTTGAAAGCTAGGCAATTTTCAATATTGTGCCCTGGTGCACCCGAATGGAAGTCACAGTGCTCATTAACATCATATCCGACTGGTGGCTGGCCAGTTGGTGGTGCCAAGGTCCTTTTCTCGACTAGCTGCAATTTCAACAAAGTTTGAAGGAGTTCTGCATATGATACCGGCGGCACTTCGAATACTCTCCTCGGCCGTGGGTTCTGAAGCCTGCGCTGATTATTATTAGGCTGCTGCTGAGCCTGCTGTGGGGGTTGTTGTCTCTGCTGCTGAGGAAGCCCTGGAATAGTTACACTTGCAACTTGCGACTGCTGAAGCCAGTTCTGACCTTTATTCCTTCGTCGAGCACCGTACACAGCATTGGTATCAGTCTGTCTTTTACCCCCAAACGTCTTCTTATTACCTCCTGCGGAACTGGACTCACCCGCTTGAATTTTACCAATCTTCACCCCGTTTTCAATGCGCTCCCCCATCAAGATCAATTCAGAGAAAGTACTCATCGAAAAATTGAGCAACCGATCATAGTACATTCCAGAAAAAGTTCCTATGAACATATCCATCATTTCGCGCTCCACCATTGGAGGGTGTACCCTAGCAGCCAGATCTCGCCATCTCTGGGCGTATTCTTTAAAGCTCTCGCCAGACTTTTGAGACATGCTTTGCAACTGGACTCGGTTAGGAGCGAGATCACTATTATATTGATAATGTCGAACAAAAGCCTCTGCCAGCTCTTTCCAACTCCTGATCTGAGTAGGCTCCAAGCTCATGTACCACTCCAGCGATGGCCCTGACAGGCTATCCTGGAAGATGTGCATTAGCATCTTTTCATCCTCAGAATACGCAGACATACGCCTGTAAAACGCGCGCACGTGTACCCTAGGGCATGTATCCCCTTTGTATTTATCAAAAGATGGCGCTTTGAATTTCAGAGGGACCCTCAACCCTGGGACTAACCCCATATTTGACATATCCAGCCTAAGAGCATTCTGGCTGGCCAATCCGTTCACTTTCTCTTCTAGCAATCTCATCCGATGGTTGTCATCCCTGGCTCTTTCATAACCTTCGTTCTGACCAGAGAAAACATCCTCCTGACGATCCTCCCAGCGAGGTACTGCATCGTATCCAACATAATCTACATCGCGGCCCGGACCCGTTTGGACGTACCTGGGGTCATACCTCAGATTACCCATCTCTTGAGTGTTGTATGCGCCAGCTCCATATCCAAGATTACCATAGCCACCAAACCCAGCCTTGGCGCCAGCCATGCTGCCATACCCCATATTCACACCATTGAAGCCCTGGTTACCATTAATACCATTCATTCCGACATTCTCGACGCCCCCATTGAAACCCTGGTTGACATTGCCCACAAATACCCCAGCAGTATCTGCATTGACATTCATATTACCGGCATTCCCGACTCCACCTACAGGACCAGTTTCTCCAGCATTCAAATCGGTTGCGGGAATAACATCAGCACTTTGACGATTCTCAACTCGGGGAGAAGCAACAATGTTTTCACCATGCGGAGTCCCGTTGTTCTCAGCCCGTGCGACTATTGGTTGAACCAGATTCTGCAGCTGCTCTTGTCCTTTGGCGATGGTCTCCATGGTTTGCATGAGCAGGGCCATCCTGTCACGCATCTCTTGCATTTCACTCTGCACGTTGTCCATGATCTTCTTCTGGTTAATCCTTGTAGAGTAACGGTGGACCCGCTTTTCTGCAATCCTGAAAATACCTGAATTAAAGATACAGGAGATAAGATACACTGATCACAAACCTGTAATGCAAATGCAAGATGTGTCTGTGCATTAGGGATTATCATTCCCCGATTCTAGTTTGAGTGTCAGTGCAGTGACAGTGCTAGCAATACAGTGATTGGAGCCGAATCATAGAAAACCTCGTATATTGCAGAGAAATCCAAGAATACAATATCACTGAGTACAAATAAGAAGGCATAACCTCAACCAACAATCCTGGTGATGGTCAGCGCTATGCAAATAAAGCGTACAAGCTAATACATGAAATGATCAAGTACTCCCATAAGCCCGGTACTCTTCTATTAACTTCTTGGTCTCTGGATGGCTTGGTCGGGTAAGCAGCCCTTCGACAAGCTGGTTTCTTCTCTTAAGAACACGTCGCACGTCACCAGCGGTTTCCTCCCATGCCCCTTCTCCGAAGTGATCCTCTAGCTTCCGCTTCTGAGACACAGCTTCGTTCCTGCCTTCGATGGCCTTGTTCAGTGCATTCTGGAGACTATATCTGGCCATTACCTCCTCTTCATGCTTCTTAATACTAGCCTTCAACTGCTCTTCGAGGTCAGAAATTTGTTGCTTCAATTTATCTTCCCTCTTTTTGTTGTTGGTTAGCGTAGCATTCCATGTCTTGTTACAAGAAGAGATTTCTCGGTGAGCGGCGTCGAGTGCTTTCTTTTTGGACTCCAACATGTCGTGAGAGCTTCTGAACTCTTGCCCCAGACGTTCGCGCTTCTTTTTCTCCTCAGTCAACTCAGCACCTAGCCTGTTTACTAGTTCAATCTGCTGTTGGAAAGAACGTACAACCTTATTCTTCTCACTCCGCATCTGAGCTAGCTCTTTCTCTAACTCTTCATTAATCTTCATCAAGGCTTCCTTTTCTCTCACAACTTGCTCGTAGACCTCCATAGTGAAAGTGGTTGGCTCTTCCACCGGAATATGAACAGGGACTGGCGCAGCTGGAAATGGCATCAGTAACTGCCTTGCTCTCTCCTGAATCCAAACTTTGTAGGGCGCATATGCCTGACAATCATTCTTCCCCAACAGTGGTTTCCCCCTTCTGTTAATACGCATCCAGGCCTACCGAATCTTGGCTAGTAACTCTCCATTCAAATCACTGGTGAAGTACAGAGATTCCTGTACTTCTTCCTCCTAAGGCGGGTTCTTCAACGCATATCCAAACTGGAGGACGAACAGAGATGGGTTGTAGTTGATACACCTTTTTCTTCCTATCAAAGGAACATTAGGATACCCAGAGCAACTGAAAATAAGCTCAGACCCCAGCAAGTCCCGGTCAAACCACTCAATGTCTTTAGAAGACAACCTCATCATACGCTCTGGCCAGTCAACTGTAGTCGCACTATCCACAAAGGGTCCCTTCAGGGGAAGATGGCTCTTGAACCACATGTTCAACAGCGGCGCACAACAGTAAACAGTCTTTCCCCTTCTATTTTCATTTTTGTAGTGCAATGAATGATAGAGATCTCCAATCAAAGTGGGCACTGGGTTGCCAGCAGCAAACAGGTGGAAAGCGTCCAAATCCACAAAATTGGGTAAGTTGGGAAACAACACTATCCCGTAAATGCATAGAGCCAAGATAGCATTAAATACTATCCAACACCCGTTCTTGGCATACTTCTGAGCTTTGCCAACCAGAAAATCCAAGGAGAAACCTGGAACCCCAAGCCAAGAAGTCACTAACAGCTCAGAAGCATTCATGTGCAAGGCCTTAGCTAAATCCTCCAACTTGGGCTCAGCAGCTGAATGAATAAAGGGAACCTTGTTCTGTACTGGTAGCTCAGTAAACTCTACATACTCTTCAATAGTAGGCCCCAAAATAAAGTCAGCAAACGTGAAACATCTCAATGCTGGGTCATAGAATTGCATCAAGGTGTACAACCCATTCATCTCAACAGCAGTTGGCTTGCAGACTAATCTCAGCAACCTTCCATGACTCATTCTGAAACTTCTCCTAACCCCCTCATCAGCAAGAGACATCAGACCAAGTAAGGGAGTAATGTCAGGTGTAGGCAATTTGTACGCAACTGTCTTCCTCAAACCAGCCATAATCAACACTCAGAAGTCCGGGCACTAGAACCAGGGAATATGCAAATGCACCTGCAGCACAGACACACGTTAATGGGATGCAATGATAATGGGTATGCAAACAATGCAATGCAAGCAACATGCAACAGGGACCAAGTGCCATAGCATAGACCCTCCAGAATTCCTCAAACCCTGGTCTCAGATAGACCCAAAACATAGCTCCAACACTAGTCTCTGATAGACCCCATACCATAACTCCAAATGGTCTCTGATGGACCTCATGCCATAACGCTGACTGGCCTCTGATAGACCTCATGCCATAACTCTGACCGGTCTCTGATAGACCTCACAACTATCCATAAATACTCAGGATCTTAGATCAAGAAAATAACCGGTATCTGAAGGTCTAGTTACCTGCATAACCCCAAACCCTCTCACAGGTAGGTGTCCTAGGAACTGACAAAGGTATGGCATCCTATGCGGTCGTCGGCGTCACAGACTTTCAGGATTGATGATACGATTCCCAGAAGGAGTGGTATCACCAAATCCTGAAGAGGCCTCACTTAGCCAACTTCCAAATGATCGGTCCCCAGAGTCGACAATCCAACTAACCAGCAACCCGAGCCACCCAAAGGGCAGGACAGGAGGCCAACCAGAAGAACCTCGTCTGAGTGTAAATTTCACGGGACACTAGGACATGCAAAGCACGTGCGCGCCCACTAATCTCTACTCTAAGTCTAGGTGCACTCAAGCCCAGGTCCGACTTATCTCTCAATCATAGAACACCCGTCACACCCCAATAATAATAATAATAAGAAGCTGAAATGTAAATACAGAAATGTAAATCCATACAAAATCCTCGACGGGAAAACAAGCGCTAGGATTGACTCTCTTAAGGGACGTTGGATCCCAAATGCATAAGGAACTATCGCAGTCCTTAGCAGCCAGGGGACGTTGGATCCCCAGCAGAGTCGCCAGTTGTCGCTACTGCGAAAATCGGCGCCAGTAATACAGAAGAGTCGCCACCGCGCGTTATTTATCCCAAAGGAGGGAAAGGAAACGCTCGAAGTAAACCTAACGCAAAGACGGGAAAAGGTATGGTCATCGCAACCAAATCCTGGATTCGGGAGTCTTTTACGCAATGGGAAGGTATTAGCACCCCTCACGTCCATCGTACTCGATGGGATCCACGCTTGCTTGGTTGTACGGATTACACTTCTATCTAAACTAAAGGATGAGGTCTGAAAAGAAAAGAAAACATGACTCAGTAAAGCATCGCACTTTATGCCTACGTATTCTCGTCTGGAACGAGAAATCAGAGTCAACGTAGTTCGCCTAACTACGGGGAAAGTGGGTGAAAGTTGCTCGCTAGGATATCGCATCCTATGCCTACGTACTTCCACACTGCATGGAAGATCAGAGCAAACGTAGTTCGGCTACGCACGACACGAGCTGTTCAAGTGTCTTTTATGAAAAATCTCACCTTAAACAAGGGTTTTCTTATTGCAGTCCCTGAAGGACAAAAAGGTTGATGTTTGTTCAAATCTTTTGACGGAAGAAATGAATTGATTTCTGTTATAACCTTTATTAATGTTTTTCTGTTGTTTTGAGGAAAGAAGAGATGACACTATACAAATCCTAGGGTTGAAAAAGGGAATAAAATCTACCCTAATGTTATCATGCATGGGTTAAGACCTAATGTCTATCATGCTCCTCTCTTGCGCAGAGAGAAACAGAGATCCTAAGGGAATAGACGGAAACAGAAACAGCAGATATACAATAAAGCAGTAAAAATGCATGGATGCAACAATACAAGCGAGGCAAGGGAGTCCCACTCAACCTCGAACCTAGAAAACAATAGGCAAAAGCGAACAAAATTCACTTTCAACCCAGCAAGTTAAACAGCAAGCAATACAATCCGGGAAATTCACACAATACATCAAGAAATAAAACAGCTAAAACTAAACAGTAAAGCACTCTTCATCAGCATCTGCAACCATCTTCAGGCTTCAAGCAAGCATCAGTCTCTTATCTGCAACCTCCCAATGGCTTTTCTTCAAGTCCCAATTGTCGCTACTGCGAAAATCGGCGCCGGCTGAACAGAAGAGTCGCCACCGTGCGTTATTTATCCCACGGGAGGGAAAGGAAACGCTCAGAGTAAACCTCGCACAACACGGGAAAGGTATGGTCATCGCAACCAAAACCTGGATTCGGGAGTCGGTTACGCAAGGGGAAGGTATTAGCACCCCTCACGTCCGTCGTACTCGACGGGATCCACGCTTGTTTTCGGGTATGGATTGTTATTCTATCTACTCTAAAGGTCAAGGGTGAAAAAGAAAATAAAATGAAAATAAAAATGACTCGGCAAAGTATCGCACTTTATGCCTACGTATTCCCGTCTGGAACGAGAAATCAGAGTCAACGTAGTTCGCCTACCTACGGGAAAGGAGGGGAAGGTTGCTCGCTAGGATATCGCATCCTATGCCTACGTACTTCCACACTGCATGGAAGATCAGAGCAAACGTAGTTCGGGCCACGCACGACATAAGTCTGTCTTGGTTGATTTTATTCCTTCTGAAAAAGGTTTTTCTGATTAGCGGTCCAAGCGGACAAAAATGACGCTTTGATGAGTTCACATTCTTTTACGGAAGAAGTGTCTTTTATTGTGTTTGAAATCTTTATGTGTTTTTCTGTTTGTTTTGAGAAAAAAAGAGACAGGACTCTA
Source organism: Lathyrus sativus (assembly GCA_963859935.3). Lineage (NCBI taxonomy): Eukaryota > Viridiplantae > Streptophyta > Magnoliopsida > Fabales > Fabaceae > Lathyrus > Lathyrus sativus. The sequence continues at coordinate 392,629,025 of OZ012736.1, forward strand.
ACCTACGGTTGCGAAGGGAAACAAACTATCCTAATGTTATCATGCATGGGTTAAGACCTAGTGTCTATCATGTTCCTCTCTTGCGCAGAGAGAAACAGAGATCCTACGGGATAGGCGGAAACAGAAACAATAACAGATATATACAGTAAAACAGTAAAATGCATGGATGCAACAGCACAAGCGAGGCAAGGGAGTCCCACTCAACCTCGAACCTAGAAAACAATAGGCAAAAGTGAACAGGCTTCACTTTCAACCCAGCAGGGTAAACAGCAAACAATACAGTCCAGAAAACCAATCAATACATCAGCAATAAAATACAACAGCAAAAGAAACAACATCAGCAGCTCTGAATCAACATATGGCTTCAAGTAATCTCCAATCAGCTACAGGCTTCAACAAGCATCAATCTCCATCTTCATGACCTTCAGGCAAGGGCTTTGATCATCAGTCTTCTATCTGCAATGGCTTTTCTTCAAGCTCAAACCTCCAGGATGAGGGATTAGTCACAAGAGTGAAGAGAATGAATGTTAAACAGTCAATTACCTACCAAGGGTGGTTCATCAACTGTTAACATTAATCAGAAAGTTTCCTCTCAAAAGTTCTATCTTTCAAATATATTCACTGATCCTTCCAAAGGAAGGAGGTGGATATTTGAAAGAGACTTTGAATCATAGAGGAAGGATGGATGCAGACAAGGCATTCCATGATTGAGAAACAAGCTTTCTAACCTAGAGCTCTGCCTAGCTCCTAAACCCTACTCTCCTCAACATCTGCTAGCAAGAACCTCCTCCTCAACTCTGGCAGTTGATCTTCAACATCTGGATCTCCAATGGTCTTCATCTCCACAAGTCTTCAACTCTCCAGGGCCCCAAACAATCCCAATACCCAAACAATCAAACAATAATCCCCAGAGGGCACACCACACCAGACAAACAGATATACAGACAGTTTTAATAGCAGTAGGGGAATCCTAACTTTTCTCTAAGGGATCTAATAGCTACCCATAGCCCCTATAGTCCCATAACTAATCTAATTAAATCCTAAGTCCTAAGGGAAATGAAATCAAACTTCCTAAGTCATCACCTAAAAACCCTAATTTGTTCATGATGTTCAAACCTATTTTAATCACCTAAAATTAATTCCTAAAAATGGGAACTAAATTGAATCTACAAGCTTAACATCTAATCTAAACAGCATAAAAAGAATGAACAAAAAATATGAAAGCATTTAATAGAACCAAAATTAGTAAAATCATGCATGAAATGAAACTATTTAAAATGACATTTATTTAGAAAATATGGAAAAAATATGAAATGAAAATAAAAATGCAATTTTATTTTTCTATAATTTTCTACACATCCTAAAGAAAATGATGTAAAAAGAATGAAGTGAAAATGATTTTCTATGAATTTATTATGAATTTTCAAAGTGCATAAAAATTAAAGTGGAATTAAAAAAATTAAATTGAATTAAAATGAGGGAGGGGGGTCTATTCAGCAAACACGCCCAGTTATAAATCCATTGGGCCAGCAAACAGGGGGGTGCGCGTAGCATAATGAATAAGGCCCAGCATTACTCAGAATTAATAAAACTGAAAAAAACGCAGGGGGTGAAAATAGTAACGAAATCACGTTCAAACTGAGTTGGGCTCAAAATAGGGGGGGGGGATTAGCAAAACCACTCAGGCCCGCCCGTTTCAATTAATGAAACGGTGCGTTTGGCACCTGACTCATCTCCCTCCAAATTCTGAATTGAATAAGAGCCATCCGATCACTCTCTTAGTCAAAAGTCCAACACCAAATAAACGGCCATGATTACGTCTTCCTCCTTGGTTCCTGAACTTAGGGTTTCTGCCATGGCTACCATGCACGAGCAACATTCAAGCTCTCAGTTCTCCCTCTCCAGGCCATGACACGCCATGCTATAAACACGAAAACTGCTCAGAATTCTTCCCTCTACAATCCTATGGTCTCAGTTTGCTTTGAAACTCACTAGGTCAACAAACCCGATAGCAACAAGATCTGGTCACCATGAACATACTCTGAGATGCATCATCACAATTCTCCCTCAAACCTAGACTAAACTCTTCCATAGCTAATGGTGATTAACCTGCGCTAACAACCTAGAATTCTAATGCACTAAGCCACGAGTTCTACATCCTAACAGTTTTGTTCACCTGCTAATCACCATCACCAAACCACTCCAAATTCATCCTAATTGCTCTACTAACCTTCTACATTACATCTAAACTAACAAAATCATGCTAACCTAATTGAATTAAGCTGTTTGAATGAAAACACACCTGGTGTAAAATCTTGAAAACAGCTATGGAGACTTGTGGATCTGAGGCTTCCAAGGCTTGGATCTTGATCAATTAACTCAATACTCAATTCTGTATGCAATACTTTGATGATTCCTGGCTTGAATTGTGCTGTCCAATGGAGATTGTGATTTTGATGTTGATGATGGAAGTGCTCGAAAATGGAGGAATCACACTTGGTTCTTGATTGAATTATGATCCATGATGATGAAACAGTATAATGAAGTTGATTTTGATGATGATTTGGTGAAGAATTTAAGGAATTGGAATGAAACTTCAATGAAAAAGAATGAGAGAATTTGGGAGATTTTTGGTGAAAATGAAGCCAACCCTTGATCAATCCTCATTTCATGAATATATAGTGTGCACATGAACATTCTAGATCCATCTTACACATTCCCTTGCTTTCCAACTTTGATCCATTTTGGTCATGTTTCTTCAATTACAAGTAACCAAAGATAACTTTCTTTTTTTCTTCTAAACTCAAAAAAGTGTTTGAACCATTATTCTTAGAATTGCTTTTCCATTCAAAATCATATATTGGAAGTCTCCCTTTGGACTTGTAAATCTCCCAAACCATTTTTCACTTTGAATTTCTTTGAATTATAAGCCATTTTAGTTCAACTTTTGACCAATTATGCCACTTCATGTTATGAGCTTTTCCAATAATTTGTGACCTTCTTTCTAGACTTAAAATCCCATTTGGAGCAAGTTTGATGTTGTAAGTTTTTCCATTTGAGGCCTCCTTGTATGAGTTTTGGACATAGGTTAAAATGACCTGTAATTCACAAATGCCCAAAATACCCTTTGCTTGCCAAGACCATAAGTTGAGTTCCACACATCATATGAAGGCATACTATACCATTCTAGAAATCTAAGACAATGAGGAACAATTCTTATGTTGACCAAGAATTCATTTGAAATCTCCTTGAGGGGTAAAAATTGCTTGGAAGTCAAGTCACTTTCACAGACAAAATTTCAGATACCTCAGATGACCTGTAACTTGCAAGGACCATAACTTGAGTTCTATAAATCTCCTTGATGTCTTCCACCACTCAAATTAAAGGTATTGAGATCCTCTACAAGTTTCATGTTGGCCAAGAAGCCATTTGAAGCTAGCATTTTGACTTATCTTGCTTGGAAATTTGACCTAAACTAGGGGATTTTACACAGAAACCCTAATTTAGTAACTCCTCTTCTCCTTGATTTCTCTTGAATTCTCCTTGGCATATCTCCATATCCTTCTTTATATGTCCAATGATGAACCCCACATCTCTCCAATAGACTTGAATGCCCCCTTAAGTCAGTCAATTGACCTAGGGTTGACCTAGGGTTGACCCAGATGAAACCCTAGTTGACTGCCTTCAACTATAGCTCTTGTGCTCTCATCAATGACTTGTCCCCTTCTCCAAATGACTTTTTAAGTCTCTCATAATGTCTAGATACTCTCCATGCCTTCAACTTACAGCTCACAACCCTCCTGTTGATCCTCAGATACCCTCAGCTAGGAGATGGACTCAAGGCTTGATCTGCTAAACTCTTTGCTTTCACATTCTTTCCTGATGACTTGAATAAGATTGAATTGGGATAATATCCTCTTGATAGGCCTCTAGAGATGAAAATAATGATTGGTCCCCTGTTGAATGACTTGCTATGCTTATGCTATGCAGATGATTAGACTATGCACATGACCCTATATGCAAATGCTAATGATATTAAAACATAAACCAAGTGAATAAGGTTGGGCAAATTTCAGGGTGCAACAGCTGCCCCTATTCAAGCGGCTTGGACCCGATTGGGTGAAGAGCCCGGAGCCTTCAGACATTCGCGGTACGAGACGGTTGAATACTAGTGAAACCAGAAATTTGCCAACTGCAGAAATAAACTGCGCCACTGCTTGGGGAACGACATTCATCAGCTGAATATGACTGCTACAGCAACCCACTGATCTCGCGCGACCGGGCTGGGGATTGTCTTCATCGTTCTGAAAAGGATTCTATCATAACAGATTACTTGCTTGTCCACGTTAGGACTCTGTCTGTCATCAATACGAAGGAATCTTAACTAAAACCTGTCCACGTTAGGACTCCGCTTGCTGTTCACCCAGAAAAATCTCGACAACTCCGCTGGGGATAATTTGTCTGCGTTTCCATAAACTGAATCGTCCACGTTAGGAATAAAATTCTTTCACGTTAGGAGTAACACCTGTCCGCGTTAGGAATAACATCATCCGCGTTAGGAATCATTTCTTCTGCATTTGTCCACGTCAGGACTAACCCTTTCATCTTCCCACGTCAGGAAGCAATCTTCTTTCCGCCTAAGGAGGACTATATCAATCTGTCCACGTAAGGACTCCAATACCACTTGACATGTCTGTGTCAGGACTCCAATCTTTCCACGTAAGGAATACCACTTTGGTTCTGAACCTGTCCACGTCAGGACTCAACTCTTCCACATAAGGAGTACATCAATCTTCCACGTCAGGAATCAACTTTTCTTGAATCTGATCTGTCCGCGTCAGGACTAAACTCTTCCACGTCAGGAATAATCTCTTTCTTTCCACGTCAGGAATCAATCTTGATATGTCCGCGTGAGGACTCAATCCTTCCTCGTAAGGAATAAACGCGTCTTTCCACGTAAGGCAACCATTTTTCTTCCACGTAAGGGATGCTCTTGATATGTCCGCGTAAGGACTCTGATCTTTCCACGTAAGGAATACCGACTTTCCGATATGTCCGCGTCAGGACTACATTTTTCCACGTAAGGAATGCCATCTTAATCTGTCCGCGTAAGGACTCCACTCTTTCCACGTTAGGAATCACCTCTTTCCACGTAAGGAATCCTCTTCTGATATGTCCGCGTATGGACTCAATCTTTTCCGCGTTAGGACCCATTTCTCCACGTTAGGAATAATACTTTCTTTGATTTGTCCATGTCAGGACACTGATCTCGTCTTGATTTGTCCACGTTAGGACTCAGGCGTCTTCGACCTGCTGAGGAAATAAGACTTGTCCACGTAAGGACCCACATCCTGGTCTGATCTGTCCACGTCAGGACACCAACACAAAGAGTAATTACTTTTGTCAACGTCATGACCTCCCATCCCACTAATTTCGAGAAACTGAATCTGCCCACGATAGGACTAACACACCTCACTAATCCAGGGAAATAAACCTGTCCACGTTAGGACGCCCACTTCTGAAGAAATCCCGTCAATCTAGGAGTAAATCGTCCGCGTCAGGACTTAGTTCTCCACTGATCCCCAACCCACAAACTTCTCAGCACTGACGTGACAGCGACTTTGAGATGAACTCTACTGGGGATGTCTGGAAACCAACTATCGGACGCCTGCTCTGATAACCGGCGGTGGCCTCTGAAATTCTGATTCATGGAATCCGTTGATGACAAACAAACTCTGCTTGGGGACAAGGAGAGATTTTGCCTGCTGACTCTGGCGAGGAAAATAAGAGACATTTGCAAAGAGAATCTCATCATGCTGACTCTGTGGGGGAATACTGCCGAAACTGACATTGGATGTCTCATGCCGCGATCTTGAATGTTTGATTGTTCATTTGAGCAAGAGCTCTCTTCACCTGAACTATTAGAGTACAGAACTGCTTCAGCAAAATAAATGCTGGAAGGATAATGTCGATTCCGCCGGGGATAGCCAAATGCTACAAAATTATTCCAGCAAAATAAATGCTGGAAGGGTGAAGTCGACCCTGCTGGGAAATTGGGAACTCAAACCACACGCCTTGTTGAAGTAACCCCCTGCTGGGGAATAGCAGATGGGCATAGTTCGATCGGACTTTCTGCTGGAACGTGAACTGATATCACCCGTATCTCTGACAAAATAAATGACAGGAATCACCATCGACTCTGCTTGGGATAGTCTTAATCTTCGAGTTCCACTGGAAGGAATGAAAACACTTGCAAAGAGAATTCCGCTGGGGATAGCCAGATTCTCTTGGGGAAAATTAACTGACTCCACTGGGGGAGAGTGCATGACCCTGCGGGGAAAAATGAACCTATCTGAATACAGCCTTACGATCTTGGGAATCGCCAAACTCTGTTGAGGACGAATAACTTTTCTGGAGCACATCCTTTGGATAAGCTACGGCTAGCTGGGGAATTCTATCCTTCTTCAGGAAAAACATGCATGACCTGCGTGGGGATCAAGTCTTTTGTTATCGCAATCTTTTGATCCTCTTCCTCATACGGTTATGAAACCTGCAACAACACAAACAAGACACGACAAGCCTATGCAATCAAATCAATTCAGGTTAGTGACATTACACTCAGTTAATTCAAAGCTTTAACAATTGTTGGCAAGGGCCAATGATGTTATACTCATGCTAGTTTCAATAAACTTAGGCGTTTTATCATGCACAAAATAGTAAAGAACAGTGTCAAATACTGAATAACACATTTTCATTGATCGGGCCCCTGAACGGGCGGAGTTTTTGTACACGGGGTGTAACTCCTGAAAAGAGGAAGCTACGCAAAGCAAATACATAAGTATGCACAAGAAGCATGAATATTTTGACAAATTAAATTTTGTACACGTGTCGGCAACGGGATGCAGATGAACACCACGAACTGATCCTCCCATGACTCGTCCGACTCTAATACTTTCCCGGTATCCCCACTTCTGAAGAGGTTGTATCCGATAACTGACTCCTCAAATGTATTCTCCCGCATTGATGCTCATTGCGATATCAAATTCGGACCGCAGTCATTTGCTTTTCACATCCCTAACTTTTGCGTGAACCGCCCTTTACGGGTTTTCAGTTCACCGGGATACCCCTTTTTTGCCGAAGCCGCCCAGTGTAGGTTTTCAACTTCGCGGGTGTACATTTTTTCAATTTTATCCCTAACTTTTGCCCGAACCTTTCATTCTGTTTTTGGTTCGCCAGGATGCCCCATTTTTGCCTGGACTCTCTTTTTTTTGTCCAGCGGGTCTATTTCAAGCAAAGTATTTTTTAACTGCGTCCGAATTCACAGGTGACGCAAAGTCTTCTCCGTCCATGGTGGACAACAACAACGCTCCTCCTGAAAAGACCTTACTGACAACGTATGGCCCTTCGTAGTTGGGGGTCCACTTGCCCCTGTGATCTGCTTGCGGCGGGAGAATCCTTTTCAGCACAAGGTCGCCCGTCTGAAAGCTTCGCGGAAGTATCTTCTTGTCGTACGCTTTCTTCATTCGTCTTTGGTACAAACGACCGTATGCCAGAGAAGCTAGCCTCTTCTCATCCATCAAACTCAGTTGGTTCAATCTATTCGTTACCCATTCTGCCTCGTCCAGCTGAACGTCTCGCAATACCCTCAGAGAAGGGATCTCAACTTCCAATGGTAATACCGCTTCCATTCCGTATACCAACGAGAACGGAGTTGCCCCGGTTGATGTGCGTACCGTCGTACGATAACCGTGCAAAGCGAAAGGTAGCATTTCATGCCAATCTTTATAAGTCACCACCATTTTCTGAACAATTTTCTTGATATTCTTATTGGCCGCCTCAACAGCGCCATTCATCTTAGGTCGGTAAGGGGAGGAGTTGTGATGTTCGATCTTGAAATTCCGACAGAGCTCCTTCATCATTTTGTTGTTCAGATTTGAACCATTATCTGTGATTATCCGCTCGGGGATCCCATATCGGCAAATGATATCTCTCTTGATGAATCTAGCCACCACTTGCTTCGTTACATTTGCGTAAGACGCCGCTTCCACCCACTTGGTGAAATAATCGATTGCTACTAGGATGAACCTATGCCCGTTAGAAGCCGTCGGCTCGATCTTTCCAATCATATCGATTCCCCACATCGAGAATGGCCATGGAGATGACATCACATTTAGAGGACCTGGAGGCACGTGTATCTTGTCAGCATAGATTTGGCACTTGGGGCACTTTCTTGCAAATTTGAAACAATCAGTTTCCATCGTCAGCCAAAAATAACCTGCCCTCAGCAGCTTTCTCGTCATAGCATGCCCACCCGCATGCGTACCAAAGGCACCTTCGTGAATTTCCTCCATGAGAAGCTTTGCCTCTTTCTCATCTACACAACGCAACAACACCAAATCGTGGTTCCTTCTGTATAAGACGCCATCCGGGTTCAAGTAGAAATTACCAGCTAATCTCCTGAGAGTCTTCTGATCTTGACTGGATGCCTCAGCCGGATACTCTTTATTCTTCAGGAAATTAAGGATATCGAAATACCACGGTTTGTCATCAGATGCTTCAATAGCAAATACATAAGCTGGCCTGTCTAACCGAGAGATAGTGATTTGGGGAGCTTCGTTCCAGAAGTTGACCTTGTACATGGAAGACAAAGTGGCGAGGGCGTCAGCCATTTGATTTTCTGCCCGCGGTACGTGATGCAATTCAACTTTGTCGAAGAAAGGCAACAATCTCCTTGCATAATTCATGTAATGTATCAAATTGGGCTGACGTGTCTCCCACTCTCCTTTGATTTGATTCACCACCAGAGCTGAGTCTCCGTATACGTCTAGATGTTTGATTCGCAAATCAATGGCTTCTTCGAGCCCCATTATACAAGCTTCGTATTCGGCCTCATTGTTGGTAACGGCAAAGGTCAATCGGGCAGTAAACGGGATGTGCGACCCGTGTGGCGTGGTGATAATTGCCCCTATTCCGCTATCGTAAGCATTCACAGCTCCGTCAAATATCATCTGCCATTTGGACCCCGGCTCTGGTCCTTCGTCTGGCAACGGTTCTTCGCAATCCTTCATCTTTAAGTACATGATATCCTCGTCAGGAAAATCAAATCTCATCGATTGGTACTCTTCAATAGGCTGCTCCGCCAGATACTCAGACAGCACACTCCCCTTTATAGCCTTTTGCGAGACGTATTGAATATCATATTCAGTCAAGACCATCTGCCAACGGGCAATTCTACCTGACAACGCCTGCTTTTCGAATACATATTTGATAGGATCCATCTTCGAGATGAGCATGGTTGTATGATTCAGCATGTACTGCCTCAAACGCTTGGCGGCCCAGGCTAGCGCGCAACAAGTTTTCTCCAGCATTGAATACCGACATTCACAGTCTGTAAATTTCTTACTCAGGTAATAGATCGCATGCTCTTTTCTCCCTGTCTCGTCGTGTTGACCGAGAACACAACCCATGCTTCACTCAAGAACCGTCAAATACATTATCAAGGGTCTCCCTGCCACTGGGGGTATCAAAATAGGAGGTTCCTGCAGATACTTCTTTATTTTGTCGAACGCCTTTTGACAATTTTCGTTCCACGTTACCGCTTGATCTTTCTTCAACAGCTTGAATAATGGTTCACACGTGGCCGTTAGGTGAGATATGAACCGGGCAATGTAGTTCAATCTCCCTAAAAACCCGCGCACCTCTTTCTCTGTTTTAGGCGTCGGCATTTCTTGAATCGCTTTTATTTTAGCAGGATCGACCTCTATTCCTCTTTCGCTTACGACAAACCCCAGCAGTTTACCCGATCTCACCCCGAAGGTGCATTTATTAGGGTTCAGCCTCAGCCTGAACTTCCTAAGCCTTTTAAACAACTTCAACAGATTCACCAGATGCTCTTCCTCCGTCTGGGATTTGGCAATCATATCGTCAACATAAACTTCGATCTCTTTATGCATCATGTCATGAAAAAGAGTCGTCATCGCACGCTGATATGTTGCCCCAGCATTTTTCAAACCAAAGGGCATCACTTTATAGCAAAATGTTCCCCAAGGCGTTATGAAAGTAGTCTTCTCCATATCCTCTGGCGCCATTTTAATTTGATTATAGCCTGAAAAGCCATCCATGAAGGAGAATACAGAGTATTGAGCAGTATTATCAACTAACACGTCAATGTGAGGAAGTGGAAAATCGTCTTTTGGGCTTGCTTTATTCAAATCTCTATAATCCACACACATTCGAACCTTGCCATCTTTCTTTGGCACTGGTACGATGTTGGCAACCCATGAGGGATACTTTGTCACAGCCAGGAAACCAGCGTCCCACTGTTTCTGAACCTCCTCTTTGATCTTCATTGCCATATCTGGTCGTGTTCTGCGAAGCTTTTGTTTGACTGGCGGGCAATCCTCTTTCAGTGGCAGGCGATGCACAACCATATCAGTATCGAGCCCTGGCATATCTTCATATGACCAAGCGAATACATCATTATACTCTCGGAGCATTTCAACCATTCTTCGCTTGATATCACTCTGCAGTGCGGCTCCAATACGAATATTCTTCTCAACCCCTTCCGACCCCAAATTGATAATCTCGATGACCTCGTCGTGAGGCAGAATGGCTCTTTCCTCTTGCTTCACCAACCAAGACAGTTCTTCAGGAACGTCGCTATCTTCGACAACCTCTTCTTCGGTCTGGAATACCGGGTGATCGAAGTCGGGACGAGTCATAGGTGGTTCAAGGATGTCATCTGAAAATGTTATCCTGCAAAAGGAATGGTTAAGTGCTTCAAAATGCGTATAAAGCGAATAACCACATTGCCATTTTATTGAAAAATACAAAACAGGAAAGACAGAGATTACAGTATTTGCACATGAAAAACGCCATTTATTTAATGATTAACACACAATGTTTATAACAACACAGCCCCAAGCAAATCCTGATGCCCCGGGCAAGACATCAGATTATTCAACAATTAATAAAGCAAAGCATTACTGTTTAAAAGTCACAGGAACAAGCTCCTGAATAGACCAGTTGCACAGTCCTTGTCCTGGCGTGCTTGGCTGAATCCAGGCATCCATATCACAGTCGCTGTCCCCTTCATCAGACTCTGAAGCAGCATTGACAGTTTCATGACATACTCCACTGGCAGAGATGGTGATTGACTTTCTGAAACGGGGGGCCCCCACGGAAGGAGTTGATGACGACGGTCGGTACCCCAGCCCGAACCGGTCCATCTTCACAGGAATGTCCAACACTTTGCCCCATCCCTTGGCTTCTCCTGCTTCTACTAGCGCTTGAGCTTCTTTATACGAAGAGACAGCTATCTCCGGCACTTTGCTCGGCCCGGGACCTTTGTCCTTGATGCGCAAACCTTCGAATGCCTGGCATGGCGTCTCGTGGATCTCCCCGTCGACTTCCACATATTTAAACGATGATAGATGGCTGACCAGGATGTCTTCTTCTCCGCACACGGTGACTACGCTGTCTCCGACCATATACTTTAACTTCTGATGCAGGGTAGACGTGACTGCCCCTGCCCCATGAATCCAAGGCCTTCCCAGCAAGCAGCTGTACGCAGGCTGTATATCCATGATATAAAACTCCGTTGCAAACACTTCCGGCCCCACTTGCAGAGGCAAAGTAATCGATCCGAAGACTGTTCTCCGCGTGCCGTCAAACGCTCTGACTACCAAATCACTGGGTGTACACAAAATTCCTCGAACATCCAGCTTCATCATCGCCTTCTTGGGCAGCACATTCAAAGATGACCCGGTGTCAACCAATACGTGCGACATTGTCGATCCCCTACACTCCACAGACACGTGTAATGCCATATTATGATCTCTCCCTTTCGGAGTCAAGTCAAAATCAGTAAAGCCCAGACTGTGGCCTGCATTCACATGTGCCAATACTCCTTCTAGCTGATTTACGGAGACATCCTGGGGCACAAAAGAAGTGTCCAGGACTTTCAGCAAAGCGTTTCTGTGAGCTTCCGAACACAACAGCAATGACAAGATAGATATTTTGGACGGCGTCTGCTGCAGATGCTCCACAATCTTATAATCACTTTTTCGAATTAAGCGCATGAATTCTTCTACATCTTTCGATGCTGTTTCTTTTTCACTTGCTTGTACCGGAACATTTTCAACCGCTTTCCCTTTTCCTTTCGCTAGTCTTTCAGCCTCCACTTCAGGAGATATAAAGATCCTGCCGCTCCTTGTCATGCCTCCTGAGCCAACAACATTATCCACAATCTCCACTGGCTGCTTGTTAACATCAATCTTTATCCCATCACAATACACCTCTAACCCATATGACCATGGGACTGCTTTCGTGTTCTCGTACGGGATTGGCCCGGCCTTAGTTATGGTGATCGGTGGTCGTTGAGCTGGTGCTGCAATAGTGATCGTCTTCCGAGGAATCGTCACCGTGGCCACATCACTCCGATTATCCACTACTGCCCCTGCAGGCTCATCAGTCGCCGCTCGATCAAACTGCAATATACCTTCATCAATTAAAGCCTGAATGCCTTTCTTCAAATCCTCACACCCCCCAGCTAGGGCCCAACAATCTAAGCAGTACTCATTACATCCTGGGTAAACACCTCCTTGCAACAGTCGGCTTTTTATCTCGCTCAGCGGCGTCTTTAAATCTTCAACATTCATAATAAGATTCAGATCCTCCTCAGTCAGCACGGCGTTAGCCCCATGATTAGGCATGGGTTTCTGGACTATGTTCGGACCTGCCGTTCCGAAGTTGATAGTCTTGTTGTCCAAGAGATCCTGCACAACGTGCTTAAAAGCATGGCAACCTTCTATATCGTGGCCCGGGGCCCCAGAATGAAACTCGCAGTGCCTGCCTGCGTCATAGCCGAACGGGGGAGTTCCCGTTATCGGTGCCAGGGTTCTTTTCTCTACCAGATTCAATCCCAACAATGTCTGCAATAAATCAGCATAGGTTGAAGGAGGCTTCTCAAACACTCTTCTCGGCTTATTACCCTGGAATCTTCGCTGAGCTTGCTGTGCCCCCTGCTGAGGCTGCTGCTGCTGTGGCATTGGCTGCTGCTGAACCGGTTGTTGTTGCTGGAGTGGTTGTTGTTGATATGGGATAGTAACACTCGACACCTGCTGCGGCTGACGATATTGACCTCTTCCCCTGCCTCGGCCTCCAAATACTGCGCTAGCTTCGCCCTGACGGCGCCCACCATAAGCTTTCCTATTACTGCCAGATGCAGTTGATTCCTCGACTTGGAACTTTCCTTGCTTAATATTACGCTCAATCTTTTCCCCCATCAGAATCAGGTCTGAGAAACTGGCCAGAGACGTATGAAACAGCATATCATGAAACAGCCCGGTGAATGTGCCGACAAACATATCATTCATTTCTTTATCTTCTACAGGAGGACGGACCCTGGCAGCCATATCGCGCCACCTTTGCGCGTACTCTTTAAAACTCTCCCCCTTCTTCTGCGAAAGCCCGGCCAACTGGACCCGATTGGGTGCCAGGTCGCTGTTATACTTGTAATGGGCTACGAACGCCTCCGCCAATTGCTTCCAAGTCTTGATATCAGTTGGCTCCAACCCCATGTACCACTCTAGGGAAGGACCCGATAGACTATCCTGAAAGAAATGCATTAGCATTCTTTCATCAGTTGAGTATGCAGACATCTTTCTGTAATAAGCTCGTACATGCACTTTCAGACATGTGTCTCCTTTGTACTTATCGAACGCAGGAGCTTTGAATTTAATTGGCACCCTCAAGCCAGGTACCAAGCCCATCGTTGCCATGTCCAAACCCACAGCACTCTGATTTAGGACTCCCTTCATCTGCTCTTCCAGCATTCTAATCTTTTGGGAATCATCCATCGGCCCTTCAAAACCTCCTCCGGAGAAGGCGTCCTCCTGCTGATCCTCTTGCCACATACCGTTTCCAGCCCCGTACCCATCATATGCATTATTACGTCCAGCTCTGATCTGATTCATCCCCGGACCTCGGCCTCTGTTGCCGTACCCTTGAACACCTCCAGCAGGACCACAAGCCATAAATCCAGCACCGTTTCCGTTTCCAAAGCCTCCGTAACCCTGATTGACCATACCATACCCATCTTGCCCAAAGCCTTGAGCATTAAAGCCATACTTGCCAGTGTTGTCGAATCCCTGATCGTTGAATCCGAACCCAGTATTGACAAAGCCATTGCCTCCGAGATTATCTCCCAAATTGACATCACCCAGCCCAACATTGTGGACAGCAGTCTCATTCCCCACTCCGACGTTACCATTCACAGCAGCGGTAGCGTTGTTGACATTAGCGGCAGGTATATTGACCACGGGCGGAGCCACTGGCGTGGGAGTGCCGTCTCCATGAGCAGTATCAACCCGGACAGACTGATGATCGTCATTACCATGACCAGCGTTGCGAGCCAACAGAGGCTGGACCATGGCCTGCAAATTCTCCTGCCCTTTTGCTATAGCCTCCATGGTCTGCATGAAGAGGGCGAGCTTCTCGCGCACATCCTGCATCTCGTTCTGTATTTGGTCCATGACTTTTCGACAGTTGGAGCGTGTAGAATAGCGGTGCGGATGCTGATCTGGAATCCTGTTAAGTACCTGGTACAGAACCAGAAATAAGACACCATTCAAAAATTACCTGTAATGCAATATGAATATGAATGCAATGCAATGTGCCTGTGCATTAGGGAAGTACATTCCCCCAGTTCTAGTGCGAAGGTGCCGGTGCAGTGACAGTGTTGACAATAGGAATATCGGAGCTGAATCATAGAAAGCCTCATATATTGCAGAGAGAATCAATAAGCCCAGGGTACAACATCACTGAGAGTACAAAGAAGGCATGACCTCAACCAACAATCCTGGTGATGGTCAGCACTATGCAAATAAAGCATACAAGTTACTACATGAAATGATCAAATCCTCCCAAAAGTCTGGTACTCCTCTATCAACTTCTTGGTCTCCGGATGGCTTGGTCGATCAAGCAGCCCTTCAACAAGCTGGTTTCTCCTCTTAAGGACACGGCGTACATCTTCAGCAGTTTCTTCCCATGTTGCTTCTCCGAAGCAATCTTCTAGCTTTCGCTTCTGAGACACTGCTTCATCTCTGGATTTGATTGCCTTGTTCAGTGCATGCTGGACACTATACCGGGTCATCACTTCCTCCTCACACTTCTTGATGCTAGACTTCAACTTCTCTTCGAGGTCGGAAATTTGCTGCTTCAGCTTATCTTCCCTCTTCTTGTTGTTAGTGAGTGTAGCATTCCAAGTCTTATTGCAAGAGGATATCTCTCGGTGTGCTGCGTCGAGCGCCTTCTTTTTGGCTTCCAGCATGTCATGGGAGCTTCTGAACTCTTGCCCCAGACGTTCACGCTTTTTCTTTTCCTCGGTCAACTCAGCTCCTAACCTGTTTACCAGCTCGATCTGTTGTTGGAAAGCATATACGGCCTTGTTTTTCTCACTGCGTACCTGAGCTAGCTCTTGCTCTAACCCTTCATTAATCTTCATCAAGGCTTCTTTCTCCTTCACAACCTGTTCGTAGGCCTCCCTAGAAACAGTAGTTGGCTCTGCTACCGGAACGGGAACAAGAATTGGTGCATCTGGAAACGGCATCCTCAACTGACTAGCCCTCTCCTGAATCCAAACTCTATAAGGTGCATAGGCCTGACAGTCGTTCTTTCCTAACAACGGTTTCCCTTTGCGGTTAATACGCGTCCAGGCATGTTGCAACTTGGCTAATAACTCCCCCTTCACGTCACCGGTGAAGTACAGAGATTCCTGTACTTCTTCCTCCTGAGGTGGATTCTTCAGGGCATATCCGAACTGGCGAATGAATAGCGAAGGGTTGTAATTGATACACCCTTTTCTTCCTATCAGCGGCACATTAGGGTACCCAGAACAACTGAAGATGAGCTCAGATCCCACCAGGTCTCGATCAAACCATACAACGTCTTCGGAAGATAGCCTCATCAGGCGTTCTGACCAACTGGCTGAGGTTGCACTATCTACAAAGGGTCCCTTTATGGGAAGGTGACTTTTGAACCACATATTCAACAGAGGAGTACAGCAGTAAACAACTTTTCCCCTTCGGTTTTCGTTCTTATAGTGCAATGAGTGGTAGAAGTCTCCGATCAACGTTGGCACTGGGTTGCCTGCAGCAAACAGATAGAAAGCATCCAAATCCACAAAGTTGGGCAAGTTAGGAAACAACACGATTCCATAAATGCATAAAGCCAAAATAGCATTGAAAACCACCCAACAACCGTTCTTGGCGTACTCTCGAGCTTTGGCGACTAAGAAATCCAGAGAGAAACCTGACACCCCAAGCCAAGAAGTCAATAACAGATCTGCAGCGTTCATATGCAAGGCTTTGGCTAAGTCCTCCAACTTGGGCTCAGCAGCAGAGTGGATAAAGGGAATCTTGTTCTGTACGGGGAGCTCAGTAAACTCCACATACTCCTCAATGGTCGGCCCTAGAATAAAGTCAGCAAAAGTAAAGCATCTCAATGCGGGGTCATAGAACTGCATCAAGGTGTATAGCCCGTTCATCTCATCAGCAGTGGGCTTACAGACTAATCTCAGTAACCTCCCATGGCTCATTCTGAAGCTTCTCCTAACCTCTTCATCAGCAAGAGATATCAGACCAAGCAAAGAAGTAATATCAGGCGAAGGCAGCTTATACGCAACTGTTTTCCTTAAACCAGCCATAATCAATACTCAGAAGTCCGGGCACTAGAACTAGGGAAATGCAAATGCACCTGCAGCACAGACACACGTTAGTGAAATGCAAATGATAATGGATATGCAGGCAATGCAATGCAAGTAACATGCAACAGGGACCAAAGCTGCAGCTGAATAGCCTAAACCCAATCAAGAAAGGTCTCAGATAGACCATCCAGAAGTCATCAAACCCTGGTCTCAGATAGACCTAACACAACGCTCCAATACTGGTCTCTGACAGACCTCAAACCATAACTCCCACTGGTCTCTGGTAGACCTCAAATTCTCATCTCTAATTGGTCTCTGACAGACCTCAGAACACATCTCCAAATGGTCTCTGACAGACCTCAGAACACACCTCCAAATGGTCTCTGACAGACCTCATAACTCTCCATAAATAGCCAGGATCTCTGATCAAGAAATAAACCGGTATCTGAAGGTCTGGTTACCTGCATAACCCCGAATCCCCTCACAGGTGGGTGGCCCTATAACTGGCACAAGGTACGGCATCCTATGCGGTCGTCGGCGTCACAGACTTTCAGGGTTGATGATACGATTCCCAGAAGGAGTGGCATCATCAATTCCTGAAGAGGCCTCACTCAGCCAATTTCCAAATGATCGGTTCCCGGAGTCGACAATTCAGCTGACCAACAACCCCTTCGACCCAAAGGGTAGAAAAAGAAGCCAACCAGAGGAACCTCGTCCGAGTGTAGATTTCATGAGACACTAATGCAAGCAAAGCCGGCACGCGCCCACTACTTTCTACGCTAATTCTAGGTGCACTCAAGCCCAGGTCCGGCTTATCTCTCAATATCAGAACACCCGTCACACCCCAAATACAGCAATAATAATCAATATATAAAGCTGAAAATACAAGGTTAGAGATATACAATATCTCCATACAAAATCCTCGACGGGAAAACAAGCGTTAGGATTGACTCTCTTAAGGGACGTTGGATCCCAAATGCATAAGAACCATCGCAGTTCTTAGCAGCCAGGGGACGTTGGGTCCCCAGCAGAGTCGCCAGCTGTCGCTACTGCGAAAATCGGCGCCGGCTGAACAGAAGAGTCGCCACCGTGAGTTATTTATCCCACGGGAGGGAAAGGAAACGCTCAGAGTAAACCTCGCACAACACGGGAAAGGTATGGTCATCGCAACCAAAACCTGGATTCGGAAGTCGGTTACGCAAGGGGAAGGTATTAGCACCCCTCACGTCCGTCGTACTCGACGGGATCCACGCTTGTTTTCGGGTATGGATTGTTATTCTATCTACTCTAAAGGTCAAGGGTGAAAAAGAAAATAAAATGAAAATAAAAATGACTCGGCAAAGTATCGCACTTTATGCCTACGTATTCCCGTCTGGAACGAGAAATCAGAGTCAACGTAGTTCGCCTACCTACGGGAAAGGAGGGGAAGGTTGCTCGCTAGGATATCGCATCCTATGCCTACGTACTTCCACACTGCATGGAAGATCAGAGCAAACGTAGTTCGGGCCACGCACGACATAAGTCTGTCTTGGTTGATTTTATTCCTTCTGAAAAAGGTTTTTCTGATTAGCGGTCCAAGCGGACAAAAATGACGCTTTGATGAGTTCACATTCTTTTACGGAAGAAGTGTCTTTTATTGTGTTTGAAATCTTTATGTGTTTTTCTGTTTGTTTTGAGAAAAAAAGAGACAGGACTCTAACCTACGGTTGCGAAGGGAAACAAACTATCCTAATGTTATCATGCATGGGTTAAGACCTAGTGTCTATCATGTTCCTCTCTTGCGCAGAGAGAAACAGAGATCCTACGGGATAGGCGGAAACAGAAACAATAACAGATATATACAGTAAAACAGTAAAATGCATGGATGCAACAGCACAAGCGAGGCAAGGGAGTCCCACTCAACCTCGAACCTAGAAAACAATAGGCAAAAGTGAACAGGCTTCACTTTCAACCCAGCAGGGTAAACAGCAAACAATACAGTCCAGAAAACCAATCAATACATCAGCAATAAAATACAACAGCAAAAGAAACAACATCAGCAGCTCTGAATCAACATATGGCTTCAAGTAATCTCCAATCAGCTACAGGCTTCAACAAGCATCAATCTCCATCTTCATGACCTTCAGGCAAGGGCTTTGATCATCAGTCTTCTATCTGCAATGGCTTTTCTTCAAGCTCAAACCTCCAGGATGAGGGATTAGTCACAAGAGTGAAGAGAATGAATGTTAAACAGTCAATTACCTACCAAGGGTGGTTCATCAACTGTTAACATTAATCAGAAAGTTTCCTCTCAAAAGTTCTATCTTTCAAATATATTCACTGATCCTTCCAAAGGAAGGAGGTGGATATTTGAAAGAGACTTTGAATCATAGAGGAAGGATGGATGCAGACAAGGCATTCCATGATTGAGAAACAAGCTTTCTAACCTAGAGCTCTGCCTAGCTCCTAAACCCTAGTCTCCTCAACATCTGCTAGCAAGAACCTCCTCCTCAACTCTGGCAGTTGATCTTCAACATCTGGATCTCCAATGGTCTTCATCTCCACAAGTCTTCAACTCTCCAGGGCCCCAAACAATCCCAATACCCAAACAATCAAACAATAATCCCCAGAGGGCACACCACACCAGACAAACAGATATACAGACAGTTTTAATAGCAGTAGGGGAATCCTAACTTTTCTCTAAGGGATCTAATAGCTACCCATAACCCCTATAGTCCCATAACTAATCTAATTAAATCCTAAGTCCTAAGGGAAATGAAATCAAACTTCCTAAGTCATCACCTAAAAACCCTAATTTGTTCATGATGTTCAAACCTATTTTAATCACCTAAAATTAATTCCTAAAAATGGGAACTAAATTGAATCTACAAGCTTAACATCTAATCTAAACAGCATAAAAAGAATGAACAAAAAATATGAAAGCATTTAATAGAACCAAAATTAGTAAAATCATGCATGAAATGAAACTATTTAAAATGACATTTATTTAGAAAATATGGAAAAAATATGAAATGAAAATAAAAATGCAATTTTATTTTTCTATAATTTTCTACACATCCTAAAGAAAATGATGTAAAAAGAATGAAGTGAAAATGATTTTCTATGAATTTATTATGAATTTCCAAAGTGCATAAAAATTAAAGTGGAATTAAAAAAATTAAATTGAATTAAAATGAGGGAGGGGGGTCTATTCAGCAAACACGCCCAGTTATAAATCCATTGGGCCAGCAAACAGGGGGGTGCGCGTAGCATAATGAATAAGGCCCAGCATTACTCAGAATTAATAAAACTGAAAAAAACGCAGGGGGTGAAAATAGTAACGAAATCACGTTCAAACTGAGTTGGGCTCAAAATAGGGGGGGGGGGGGATTAGCAAAACCACTCAGGCCCGCCCGTTTCAATTAATGAAACGGTGCGTTTGGCACCTGACTCATCTCCCTCCAAATTCTGAATTGAATAAGAGCCATCCGATCACTCTCTTAGTCAAAAGTCCAACACCAAATAAACGGCCATGATTACGTCTTCCTCCTTGGTTCCTGAACTTAGGGTTTCTGCCATGGCTACCATGCACGAGCAACATTCAAGCTCTCAGTTCTCCCTCTCCAGGCCATGACACGCCATGCTATAAACACGAAAACTGCTCAGAATTCTTCCCTCTACAATCCTATGGTCTCAGTTTGCTTTGAAACTCACTAGGTCAACAAACCCGATAGCAACAAGATCTGGTCACCATGAACATACTCTGAGATGCATCATCACAATTCTCCCTCAAACCTAGACTAAACTCTTCCATAGCTAATGGTGATTAACCTGCGCTAACAACCTAGAATTCTAATGCACTAAGCCACGAGTTCTACATCCTAACAGTTTTGTTCACCTGCTAATCACCATCACCAAACCACTCCAAATTCATCCTAATTGCTCTACTAACCTTCTACATTACATCTAAACTAACAAAATCATGCTAACCTAATTGAATTAAGCTGTTTGAATGAAAACACACCTGGTGTAAAATCTTGAAAACAGCTATGGAGACTTGTGGATCTGAGGCTTCCAAGGCTTGGATCTTGATCAATTAACTCAATACTCAATTCTGTATGCAATACTTTGATGATTCCTGGCTTGAATTGTGCTGTCCAATGGAGATTGTGATTTTGATGTTGATGATGGAAGTGCTCGAAAATGGAGGAATCACACTTGGTTCTTGATTGAATTATGATCCATGATGATGAAACAGTATAATGAAGTTGATTTTGATGATGATTTGGTGAAGAATTTAAGGAATTGGAATGAAACTTCAATGAAAAAGAATGAAAGAATTTGGGAGATTTTTGGTGAAAATGAAGCCAACCCTTGATCAATCCTCATTTCATGAATATATAGTGTGCACATGAACATTCTAGATCCATCTTACACATTCCCTTGCTTTCCAACTTTGATCCATTTTGGTCATGTTTCTTCAATTACAAGTAACCAAAGATAACTTTCTTTTTTTCTTCTAAACTCAAAAAAGTGTTTGAACCATTATTCTTAGAATTGCTTTTCCATTCAAAATCATATATTGGAAGTCTCCCTTTGGACTTGTAAATCTCCCAAACCATTTTTCACTTTGAATTTCTTTGAATTATAAGCCATTTTAGTTCAACTTTTGACCAATTATGCCACTTCATGTTATGAGCTTTTCCAATAATTTGTGACCTTCTTTCTAGACTTAAAATCCCATTTGGAGCAAGTTTTATGTTGTAAGTTTTTCCATTTGAGGCCTCCTTGTATGAGTTTTGGACATAGGTTAAAATGACCTGTAATTCACAAATGCCCAAAATACCCTTTGCTTGCCAAGACCATAAGTTGAGTTCCACACATCATATGAAGGCATACTATACCATTCTAGAAAGTTAAGACAATGAGAAACAATTCTTATGTTGACCAAGAATTCATTTGAAATCTCCTTGAGGGGTAAAAATTGCTTGGAAGTCAAGTCACTTTCACAGACAAAATTTCAGATACCTCAGATGACCTGTAACTTGCAAGGACCATAACTTGAGTTCTATAAATCTCCTTGATGTCTTCCACCACTCAAATTAAAGGTCTTGAGATCCTCTACAAGTTTCATGTTGGCCAAGAAGCCATTTGAAGCTAGAATTTTGACTTATCTTGCTTGGAAATTTGACCTAAACTAGGGGATTTTACACAGAAACCCTAATTTAGTAACTCCTCTTCTCCTTGATTTCTCTTGAATTCTCCTTGGCATATCTCCATATCCTTCTTTATATGTCCAATGATGAACCCCACATCTCTCCAATAGACTTGAATGCCCCCTTAAGTCAGTCAATTGACCTAGGGTTGACCTAGGGTTGACCCAGATGAAACCCTAGTTGACTGCCTTCAACTATAGCTCTTGTGCTCTCATCAATGACTTGTCCCCTTCTCCAAATGACTTTTTAAGTCTCTCATAATGTCTAGATACTCTCCATGCCTTCAACTTACAGCTCACAACCCTCCTGTTGATCCTCAGATACCCTCAGCTAGGAGATGGACTCAAGGCTTGATCTGCTGAACTCTTTGCTTTCACATTCTTTCCTGATGACTTGAATAAGATTGAATTGGGATAATATCCTCTTGATATGCCTCTAGAGATGAAAATAATGATTGGTCCCCTGTTGAATGACTTGCTATGCTTATGTTATGCAGATGATTAGACTATGCACATGACCCTATATGCAAATGCTAATGATATTAAAACATAAACCAAGTGAATAAGGTTGGGCAAATTTCAGGGTGCAACACCAATCTCCAAGCTGAGGAACCAATCACAAGAGTGAACTGGGTGTTAAGCAACTAGTGGACCACCAAAGGTGGCAAACAGACTGCTAACAACACAAAGAATGTTTCTCTCAGGAGTTCTATCTCTTAGACACTATCACCAAGCCTTCCAAAGGAAGGGGTGAGTGTCTTAGAGAGACTCTGCATCACAGAGAGGAATGGAGGCAATCAAGACCTTCCATGTTTGAGAATCAAGTTTACTACTCTAGAGCTCTGCCTAACTCCTAGACCCTACAAACTTCAGCAGCTGCCAGCAAGAGATACTCCTCATCAGCTCTAGAAGTTGGTCTTCAGTCTCTGATCTCCAAATGGGCTTCATTACCACAGTCTTCAGCTCAAACCCCAAGCCCCAAACAAACCCAATACCCCACACAGACAAATAATAACCCTAAAGAGGGCACACCACACAATCAATCAAATATGAGCAATATACTATTAGCAGTAGGGGAATCCTAATATTTTCTAAGGGATCTATTATCTACCCATAACCCCTATAGTCCCATACCCCAAAATCAAATCAAAAATTCCTAAAAGAAATGATTTATCTCACCTATGCTCACTTAAAACCCTAATTTTAACCACTCTAATCTCACCTACTCAAATCATCTAAAAATTAATCCTAAAATTACAAATTAAATCCTATATACAAGTTAAAGTCCTAAACTAATCACCCTAAAAAGAATGGGTCCTAAATCTAAAGGGAACTATTAGAACTAAAATCAACAAATTTAAGTATCAAACTAAATCCATTAAAAAGCTATTTACAAGAAAAATGCACAAAAAATATTAAAACAAAGTAAAATGCTATTTTTATTATTTATTATTTTTCTTAACAAAATTATGAATCTACCACAAAAAGAACCAGTTAAAAACAAGCTTTTTTCAATTTTATATGGATTTTTAAAGATGCAAAAAAATATTAAAGAATTAAAAACACAAAAAAGAAATAAAATTGGGAGGGGGTGTTATAAGCAGATGCGCCTAGTTCATATTGCTGATGGGCCAGGAAGTGGGGGCGCGTATAGCAAATGCATTAAGCCCAGTACATTTCAGAAACTCAATTGAAAAATTAGAAGAAAAAAGATTAAAACCACGGTGCATTTAGTAACAATCTCAAGTTCATTTTCCATTGGGCTTTGTTAAGGGGGTGGGAATAGCACAACTGGGATCAGGCCCAGGGTTGCGTTTTAATGAAACGCATCGTTTTGATGCTCAGATTTCCCTCCTCTTTTAACTTCGAATCTCAGCCATTGGATTGGTTTAAGAAGTCAAGGTTTGGACTTGATCCAACGACCCTTGGTCATCGTCCCCAACATGAATCTAGGGTTTCAGAATTGCAACCCCATGCAAGAACCTTCCACTCATTCATTCTCCCTCGATTGGCCATGAAACCCTAAGCTATAAAGAGCAATCTTGCTCTATTCTCTCCCCTGAACACGATGGTACCCTTAGTTTGGATTGAAACCAACCCTAGAATGAAACCCGATGGTTAGAAACCCCTGATTCACCAACTGCACACTGCAATGGAATCTCACAATTCTCCATTCTACTTGTTCTATCTTATTCATCATGCTACACTGATCTCAACAAGCTATTGTATGCTGATTAAAACTCATTACATAACCTAATCTCGATTTGGAAAGATTCATCACCATGCCATTGAACCTCATGGAATCCTCTCTAACTTTCAGAAATCAATCACCTATGGTCTCTAATCATGCTTATCCTAACCATTTCATCTAATACTGCCTAAATAAAGAGATGTGGATTGAAGTGCATACCTTGAGATTTGATGAAACAGTTGTGAATCTTTGCACTAGAGACCTTGGCAATCCTCTCAAATGATCCTTGGAGTATGGTGAGCTTTCTGTTTGCAAAGAAAATGGAGGGAAGAGCTTGGATTCTTGGCTGCAACTCTGGTGCAAAATCTTGAGTTTTGAGAAACAGCTCCTTAAACAGCCATGGATGGACCTTGGAGGATGATATTTCACACTCACAACTCACCACAGATGGAAGATGAATCAAAGCTTTGAACAGAAATGGTGTATTATGATAATTCTCTCACTTTCTTACAATGGAAGTGTCGCTACTGCGAAAATCGGCGCCGGCTGAACAGAAGAGTCGCCACCGTGCGTTATTTATCCCACGGGAGGGAAAGGAAACGCTCAGAGTAAACCTCGCACAACACGGGAAAGGTATGGTCATCGCAACCAAAACCTGGGTTCGGGAGTCGGTTACGCAAGGGGAAGGTATTAGCACCCCTCACGTCCGTCGTACTCGACGGGATCCACGCTTGTTTTCGGGTATGGATTGTTATTCTATCTAAACTATAGGTCAAGGGTTAAGAAGAAAAGAGAATGAAAATAAAATGACTCGGCAAAGTGTCGCACTTTATGCCTACGTATTCCCGTCTGGAACGAGAAATCAGAGTCAACGTAGTTCGCCTACCTACGGGAAAGGAAGGGAAGGTTGCTCGCTAGGATATCGCATCCTATGCCTACGTACTTTCATACAGCATGAAAGATCAGAGCAAACGTAGTTCGGGCCACGTACGACACAAGCTTGTCTTGGTTGATTTTATTCCTTCTGAAAAAGGTTTTTCTGATTAACAGTCCAAGAGGACAAAAATGACGTCTTGGTGAGTTCACATTCTTTTACGGAAGAAGTGTCTTTTATTGTGTTTGAAATCTTTAGGTGTTTTTCTGTTTGTTTTGAGAAAGAAAGAGACAGAACTCTAACCTACGGTTGCGAAGGGAAACAAACTAACCTAATGTTATCATGCATGGGTTAAGACCTAGTGTCTATCATGCTCCTCTCTTGCACAGAGAGAAACAGAGATCCTACGGGATAGGCAGAAACAGAAACAATAACAGATATATACAGTAAAACAGTAAAATGCATGGATGCAGCAATACAAGCGAGGCAAGGGAGTCCCACTCAACCTCGAACCTAGAAAACAATAGGCGAAAGTGAACAGGCTTCACTTTCAACCCAACAGGGTAAACAGCAAACAATACAGTTCAGAAAACCAATCAATACATCAACAAATGAAATACAGCAGAAGCAACAGCATCAGCAGCTCTGAATCAGCAACTGGTTTCAAATAATCTCCAATCAGCTACAGGCTTCAACAAGCATCAATCTCCATCTTCATGGCCTTCAAGCAAGGGCTTTGATCATCAGTCTTCTATCTGCAATGGCTTTTCTTCAAGCTCAAACCTCCAGGATGAGGGATCAGTCACAAGAGTGAATTGGGTGTTAAGCAATCAGCTGACTACCAAAGGTGGTGAACAGACTGCTTCTAACACAAGGGACATTTTCTCTCAAGAGTTCTATCTCATAGACACCATCACCAAGCCTTCCAAAGGAAGGGGGTGAGTGTCTTAGAGAGACTCTGAATCACAGAGAAGAATGGATGCAGACAAGGCAATCCATGTTTGAGAAACAAGATTTCTAATCTAGAGCTCTGCCTAGCTCCTAAACCCTAATCTCCTCAGCATCTGCTAGCAAGAAACTCCTCCTCAACTCTGACAGTTGATCTTCAATCTTTGAATCTCCAATGGCTTCATCTCCACAAATCTTCAGCTTCCCCAGGGCCCCCAGACAAACCCAATACCCATACAAACAATCAATAAACCCCAGAGGGCACACCACACCAAACAACAGATATACAGACAGTAATAATAGCAGTAGGGGAATCCTAACTGTTCTCTAAGGGATCTAATAACTACCCATAGCCCCTATAGTCCCATAACTAATCTATTCAAACCCTAAGTCCTAAGGGAGAAAATGGAACTTCCTAAGTTGTCACCTAAAAACCCTAGTTTTGCTCATGATATTCAAGCATTTATTAATCACCTAAAATTAACTCCTAAAAATGGGAACTAAAATATTTCTACAAGATTAACATCTCATCTGAACAATATGAAAAGAGTGATCAAAAAATATCAAAGCATGTGAGAGAACAAAAATCATAAAAATAATGCATGAAATGGATCTATTTAATATGACATTTATTTAGAAAATATGAAAAAAATATGAAATAAAACTAAAAATGAAATTTTATTTTCCTATAATATTCTAGACATTTTAATGAAGATATGGTAAAAAGAATGAATTAAAAAGCATTTTTTATGAATTATTTATGAATTTTCAAAGATGGTGAAAAATTAAAATGGAATTAAAACAAATAAAATGAATTAAATGAGGGAGAGGGGGTATGAAGAGTAATCACGCCCAGTTCAATCCAGGATGGGCCTCAAAAGGGGGGTGCTGGTAGCGCTTCTGGCTTAAGCCCAATACCACTCTGAATTAAAAAAACAATAGAAAGGCGCTGGGGGGTGAGAGAAGCAGAGAAATCACATTGAAATGGTTTGGGCCTAACACTTTGGGGGTGGGGATAGCATAAAATCCTGAGGCCCGCCCGTTTCAATTAATGAAACGGTGCGTTTTGGCACCCAGGTCAATTCCCTCCAAACTCTGAATTGAATACTAGCCCTAGGATCGCTATAATAGTCAAAGGTCCAAACCATAATGAACGGCCCTGATTTCGTCTTCCCCAAACGACCTGCAATTAGGGTTTCACTTCACCATGAACATCCATGCACGAACAACTTTCCTCCTCTCTGTTCTCACTTTACACGCCACGAATCCACATGCCATAAACATGAAATCTACTCCAAATCTCTCCCTCTACAATCCTAGGGCATCAATTCATCTTGAAACTCACCACAACAACAAACACGATTGGATCAACATTCGGCCTCCATTGAAATGCACTGATATGGACCATCACCAATCTTCCCCAGACTTAGCCTAAACTAAACTACACCTAATGGAGATTAACATATGCTATCAAGCCACCATTATAACACACTAATCTAAGAGATATGAACACTAACAGTTTATGGCACCTGTCACTAACCATCACCAAATCGTTCCAAATTCATCTAACTTAATCTCCTAACCACCTAGATCAATTCTACACTAACAAAATCATGCCTAACTAACTGGATCAAGCAGTTTGAATGAAAACTTACCTTGTGCAAAATCTTGCAAACAGCTATGGAGATTGATGATTTGAGGCTTTTGAGACTTGGATCTTGATCAATCCTTGATGAACTTGATTCTGTATGCAAGCTTTGGATGAGATTTGGCCAGAATTATGCTATCCACTTGAATTGGCAACTTTGATATCCTTGCAAAAAGCACTCGAAAATGGATGATAACCACCTTGTTCTTGATTGAATTATACTATATGATGATGAATCAGTATGAGAAGGTTGATTATGATGAAGATTGATGAAGGTTTTGAGAGAATTGGAATGAAACTTCAATGTAAAAGAATGAGAAATCTTGTGAAATTCTTGGTGCAAATGAGGCCAACCCTTGATCAATGCACATTTTATGAATATATAGACCCCAAATGAACATTCTAGATCCATCTTGCACCTTCCCTTGCTTTCCAACTTTGGTTCATTTTGATCATGTTTCTTAAAAGGTAAGCAACCATGGATAACTTCATTTTTTCCTTCTAAACTCAAAAAAGTGTGTGAACCATTGTTCTTAGAATTGTTTTTCCATTCAAAATCATATATTGGAAGTCTCCATTTGGACTTGTAAATCTCCCAAACCATTTTCCAATTTGAAATTATTCACTTTATAAGCCTTTTTAGTTCATATTTTGACCAATTATGTAACATCATGCTATGAGCTTCTCCAATAACTTGTAACCTTCTTTCTAGACTTAAAATCTCATTTGGAGCAAGTTTGATGTTGTAAGTTTTTCCATTTGAGGCCTCCTTGTATGAGTTTTGGACATAGGTTAAAATGACCTGTAATTCACAAATGCCCAAAATACCCTTTGCTTGTCAAGACCATAAGTTGAGTTCTCCACATCATATGAAGGCATGCCATACCATTCTAGAAAGCTAAGACAATGAGGAACAACTCTTATGTTGACCAAGGATTCATTTGAAATCTCCTTGAGGGGCAAAACTAGCTTGGAAGTCAAGTCACTTTCACAGACAAAAATTCAGACACCCCAGATGACCTGTAACTTGCAAGGACCATAACTTGAGTTCTATAAATCTCCTTGAGGTCTTCCACCACTCAAATTAAAGGTCTTGAGATCCTCTACAAGTTTCATGTTGGCCAAGAAGCCATTTGAAGCTAGCATTTTGACTTATCTTGCTTGGAAATTTGACCTAAACTAGGGGATTTTACAGAGAAACCCTAATTTAGTAACTCCTCTTCTCCTTGATTTCTCTTGAATTCTCCTTGTCATCTCCATATCCTTCTTCATATATTCAATATTGATCCCCACATCTCTCCAATAGCCTTGAATGCCCTCTTAAGTCAGTCAACTGACCTAGGGTTGACCTAGGGTTGACCCAGATGAAACCCTAGTTGACTGTCTTCCACTATAGCTCTTGTGCTTTCCTCAATGACTTGCTTTCTTCTCCAAATGACTTTATAAGTCTCTCAAAATGTCTAGATGCTCTCCATGCTTTCATTTCACAGCTCATAACCCTCTTGTTGATCCTCAGATACCCTCAGCTAGGAGATGGACTCAAGGCTTGATCTGCTAAACTCTTTGCTTTCAAATTCTTTCCTGATGACTTGAATAGGATGGAATTAGGATAATAACCTCTTGATAGGCCTCTAGAGATGAGAATAATGATTGGTCTCCTGTTGAATGACTTGCTATGCTTATGCTATGCAGATGGTTAGTCTATGTACATGACTCTACATGCAAATGCTAATGATGATGAAACATAAATCCAAGGAATAAGGTTGGGCAAATTTTAGGGTGCAACAGCTGCCCCTATTCAAGCGACTTGGACCCGATTGGATGAAGAGCCCGGAGCCTTCAGACATTCGCGGTACGAGACGGTTGAATACTAGTGAAACCAGAAATTTGCCAACCGCAGAAATAAACTGCGCTCCTGCTTGCGAAATGACATTCATCAGCTGAATCTGACTGTTACAATAACCCACTGATCTCGCGCGACCGTGCTGGGGATTGTCTTCATCGTTCTGAAGAGGATTCTGTCATACCAGACTGCTTGCTTGTCCACGTTAGGACTCTGTCTATTGCCGACACAAAGAAATCTCAACTAAAACCTGTCCACGTTAGGACTCCACTTACTGTCAACCCAGAAAAAATCTCGGCAACTCCGTTGGGATAACTCATCTGCATTTCCGTAAACTGAATTGTCCACGTTAGGCATAACACTCTTCCACGCTAGGAGTAACGCTCTTATCTTTCCACGTTAGGAAGCAATCTTCTTTCCGCGTAAGGAGAACTACATCAATCTGTCCACGTAATGACTCCAATGCCATTTGACATGTCCGCGTCAGGACTCCGATCTTTCCACGTAAGGAACTCCACTTTTCTTGAATCTGTCCACGTAATGACTAACTTCCTTCTTCCACGTTAGGAATATCTTCTTCGATCTGTCCGCGTCAGGACTAAACTCTCTTTCCACGTCAGGAATAATCCATTTCTTTCCCCGTCAGGAATCAATCTTGATATATCCGCGTCAGGACTTAATCTTTCCACGTAAGGAATAAGCTCGTCTTTCCACGTAAGGAAACCATTTTTCTTCCACATAAGGAATGCTCTTGATATGTCCACGTAAGGACTCTGATCTTCCCACGTAAGGAATACCAACTTCTTTCTGATTTGTCCGCGTCAGGACTCATTTTTCCACGTAAGGAATGCCATCTTAACCTGTCCACGTAAGGACTCTCTTTTTTCCACGTTAGGAATACTGTCATTTCCACGTTAGGAATCACTTCTGATACGTCCGTGTATGGACTCCATCTTTTCCACGTTAGGAATAATAATCTCTTTGATCTGCCCGCGTTAGGACACTGATCTCGTCTTGATTTATCCGCGTTAGGACTCAGGCGTCTTCGACTCACTGAGGAAATAAGACTTGTCCGCGTAAGGACTCACACGTCTTCGACTTGCTGGGGAAATACCCGCGTTAGGACTTACACCTTGCCAACAACACGAAGAAGGATAAATTTGTCCACGTCAGGATTCTTGTATCTTGTCATCACAAAGAACTACAAACTGGTCCACGTCAGGACGCACATTTCACCATTACGAATAAAGATATCTGCTGAAAACAAAATGATCCACGTCAGGATACCAACACGAAGAGTAACCAATCTTTTTGTCAACGTCATGACCTCCCTTTCTCCAAATTTCGAGAGACCGAATCTATCCACGTCAGGATTAACGCACCTTACCAATCCGGTAAAACCAACCTGTCCACGTTAGGACGCCCACTTCTGAAGAAATCCCGTCATTCTAGGAGTAAATTGTCCACGTCAGGACTTAGTTCTTCAATGATCCTCCCCCACAAACTTCTTAGCACTGACGTGACAGCGACTTCGAAGTGAACTCTACTGGGGATGTCTGAAAACCAACTATCGGACGCCTGCTCTGATAACCGGCGGTGGCCTCTGAAATTCTGATTCATGCGACCCGTTGATGACAAACAAACTCTGCTTGGGGATAAGGAGATTCTTATCCTGGCCACTCTGGCTGGGGAAAATCAGATACATTTGCATAAATGACTCTGCTGGAGACAAAGAGAGTTTTATCACGATAACTCTGTGGGGAATACCGCCGAAACTGACATTATCATTGAATATCTCCTGCCGAGATCTTGAATGTTTGGCAATTTATTTGAGCAAGAGCTCTCTCCACCTGAACTACTAGAGTACAGAAACTGCTTCAGCAAAATAAATGCTGGAAGGATAACGCCGACTCGCCGGGGATAGCCTGATGCTACAAAATTATTCCGGCAAAATAAATGCTGGTAGGATGAAGTCGACCCTGCTGGGAATTTGGGAACTCAAACCACCCGTCTTGTTGAAGTAACCCCCTGCTGGGGAATATAACTCTGCTGGGGAATAGCAGATGCGCCTGATATGATTGAGCCCCTGCTGGAGAGTGAACTAATAGCACACGGTATCTCTGACAAAATAAATGACAGGACCCACCATCAACCCTGCTGGGGAGAGTCTTGATCTTCGGATTCCACTGGAAGGAAAGAACACTTGCTGAAAAGAGAACTCCGCTGGGGACGGGATGATTCTCTCGGGAAAAATTAACTGACTCCACTGAGGAAGGGTGCCTGACCCTACGGGGGGAGATGAACCTGTCTGAATACAGCCTTACGATCTCAGAATCACTAAACTCTGCTGAGGACGAGTAACTTCTCTGGAGCACGTCCTTTGGATAAGCTACGGCTAGCTGGGGAATTCCATCCTTCTTCAGGAAGAACATGCATGACCTGCGTGAGGATCAAGCCTTTCACTATTGCAATCTTTTGATCACCTTCCTCGTACAGTTATGAAACCTGCAACAACACAAACAAAACACGACAAGCCTATGCAATCCAAATCGATTCAGGTTAGTGACGTTACACTCAGTTAATTCAAAGCTTTAACAATTGTTGGCAAGGGCCAGTAATGTTATACTCATGCTAGCTTCAATAAACTTAGGCGTTTTATCATGCGCAAAACAGTAAAGAGCAGGCATCAAGTACTGAATAACACATTTTCATTGATTGGGCCCCTGAATGGGCGGAGTTTTTGTACACGGGATGTAACTCCTGAAAAGAGGAAGCTACGCCAAGCAAATATACAGGTATGCAAGTATTCACAGGAAGCATAAATATTGACAAATTAAATTTTGTACACATGTCGGCAACTGGATGCAGATGAACACCACGAACTGATCCTCCCATGACTCGTCCGACTCTTATACTTTCCCGGTATCCCTACTTCTGAAGAGGTTGTATCCGATAACTGACTTCTCAAATATATTCTCCCGCATAGATGCTCGTTGAATTCGAATTCGGACCGCAGTCATTTGCTTTTCAAATCCCTAACTTTTGCGTGAACCGCCCTTTACGGGTTTTCAGTTCACCGGGATACCCCTTTTTGCCGAAGCCGCCCAGTGTAGGTTTTCAACTTCGCGGGTGTACATTTTTTCAATTTTATCCCTAACTTTTGCCCGAACCTTTCATTCTGTTTTTGGTTCGCCAGGATGCCCCATTTTTGCCTGGACTCTCTTTTTTCTGTCCAGCGGGTCTATTTTAAGCAAAGTATTTTTTAACTGCGTCCGAATTCACAGGTGATGCAAAGTCTTCCCCGTCCATGGTGGACAACAATAAAGCTCCTCCTGAAAAGACCTTACTGACAACGTATGGCCCTTCGTAATTGGGGGTCCATTTGCCCCTGTGATCCGCTTGCGGCGGGAGAATCCTTTTCAGCACAAGGTCGCCCATCTGAAAGCTTCGCGGAAGTATCTTCTTGTCGTACGCTTTCTTCATTCGTCTTTGATACAAACGACCGTATGCCAGAGAAGCTAGCCTCTTCTCATCCATCAAACTCAGTTGGTTCAATCTGTTCGTTACCCATTCTGCCTCGTCCAGCTGAACGTCTCGCAATACCCTCAGAGAAGGGATCTCAACTTCCAATGGTAATACCGCTTCCATTCCGTATACCAACGAGAACGGCGTTGCCCCGGTTGATGTGCGTACCGTCGTACGATAACCGTGCAAAGCGAAAGGTAGCATTTCATGCCAATCCTTATAAGTCACCACCATTTTCTGGACTATCTTCTTTATATTCTTATTGGCCGCTTCGACAGCGCCATTCATCTTGGGTCGGTAAGGGGAGGAGTTGTGATGTTCGATCTTGAAATTCTGACAGAGCTCCTTCATCATTTTGTTGTTCAGATTAGAACCATTATCCGTGATTATCCGCTCGGGAATTCCGTATCGGCAAATGATATCTCTCTTGATGAATCTAGCCACCACTTGCTTCGTTACATTTGCGTAAGACGCTGCTTCCACCCACTTGGTGAAATAATCGACTGCTACGAGGATGAACCGATGCCCGTTAGAAGCCGTCGGCTCGATCTTTCCAATCATATCGATTCCCCACATTGAGAATGGCCATGGAGATGACATCACATTTAGAGGACTCGGAGGCACATGTATTTTGTCAGCATAAATTTGGCACTTGTGGCACTTCCTTGCGAACTTGAGACAATCAGTTTCCATCGTCAGCCAAAAATAACCTGCCCGCAGCAGCTTTCTTGTCATAGCATGCCCACCAGCATGCGTACCGAATGCACCTTCGTGAATTTCCTCCATGAGAAGCTTTGCCTCTTTCTCGTCTACACAACGCAACAACACCAGGTCGTGGTTTCTTCTGTATAAGACGCCATCCGGGTTCAAATAGAAGTTACCCGCTAATCTCCTGAGAGTTTTCTGATCTTGACTGGATGCCCCAGCCGGATAATCTTTATTCTTCAGGAAGTTAAGGATATCAAAATACCACGGTTTGCCATCAGACGCTTCATCAATAGCAAATACATAAGCTGGCCTGTCCAACCGAGAGATAGTGATTTGGGGAGCTTCGTTCCAGAAATTGACCTTGTACATGGAAGACAAAGTGGCAAGGGCGTCAGCCATTTGATTTTCTGCCCGTGGCACGTGATGCAATTCAACTTTGTCGAAGAAAGGCAACAATCTCCTCGCATAATTCATGTAATGTATCAAATTGGGCTGCCGTGTCTCCCATTCCCCTTTGATCTGATTCACTACCAGAGCTGAGTCTCCGTATACGTCTAAATGTTTGATTCGTAAATCAATGGCTTCTTCAAGCCCCATTATACAAGCTTCGTATTCGGCCTCATTGTTGGTAACAGCAAAGGTCAATCGGGCAGTAAACGGGATGTGCGACCCGTGCGGCGTAGTGATAATTGCCCCTATTCCGCTACCGTAAGCATTCACAGCTCCATCAAATATCATCTGCCATTTGGACCCCGGCTCTGGTCCTTCGTCTGGTAACGGCTCTTCACAATCCTTCATCTTGAGATACATGATATCCTCGTCAGGAAAGTCAAATCTCATCGATTGATACTCTTCAATAGGCTGCTCCGCCAGATACTCAGACAACACACTCCCCTTTATTGCCTTTTGCGAGACGTATTGAATATCATATTCGGTCAAGATCATCTGCCACCTGGCAATTCTACCTGACAACGCCTGCTTTTCGAATATATATTTGATCGGATCCATCTTCGAGATGAGCATGGTTGTATGATTCAGCATGTACTGCCTCAAACGCTTGGCGGCCCAGGCTAGCGCGCAACAAGTTTTCTCCAGCATTGAATATCGAGATTCACAGTCTGTAAATTTCTTGCTCAAGTAATAGATCGCATGCTCTTTTCTCCTTGTCTCGTCGTGTTGACCGAGAACACAACCCATGCTTCCCTCAAGAACCGTCAAATACATTATCAAGGGTCTCCCTGCCACTGGAGGTATCAAAATAGGAGGCTCCTGCAGATACTTCTTTATTCTATCGAACGCCTTTTGACAATTATCGTTCCACGTTACAGCTTGATCTTTCTTCAACAGCTTGAATAATGGTTCACACGTGGCAGTTAGATGAGATATGAACCGAGCAATGTAGTTCAATCTCCCCAAAAACCCGCGCACCTCTTTCTCTGTTTTAGGCGTCGGCATTTCTTGAATCGCCTTTATTTTAGCAGGATCGACCTCTATTCCTCTTTCGCTTACTATGAACCCCAGGAGCTTACCCGATCTCACCCCGAAGGTGCATTTATTAGGGTTCAGCCTCAGCCTGAACTTCCTAAGCCTTTTAAACAACTTCAACAGATTCACCAGATGCTCTTCCTCTGTCTGGGATTTGGCAATCATATCGTCAACATAAACTTCGATCTCTTTATGCATCATGTCATGAAAAAGAGTCGTCATCGCACGCTGATATGTTGCCCCAGCATTTTTCAAACCAAAGGGCATCACTTTATAGCAAAATGTTCCCCAAGGCGTTATGAAAGTAGTCTTCTCCATATCCTCTGGCGCCATTTTAATCTGATTATATCCTGAAAAGCCATCCATGAAGGAGAATACAGAGTACTGAGCAGTATTATCAACTAACACGTCAATATGAGGAAGTGGAAAATCGTCTTTTGGGCTTGCTTTATTCAAATCTCTATAATCCACGCACATTCGAACCTTGCCATCTTTCTTTGGCACCGGTACGATGTTAGCAACCCATGAGGGATACTTCGTCACAGCCAGGAACCCAGCGTCCCACTGTTTCTGAACCTCCTCTTTGATCTTCATTGCCATATCTGGTCGAGTTCTGCGAAGTTTTTGTTTGACAGGCGGGCAGTCTTCTTTCAGTGGCAGACGATGCACAACCATATCTGTATCGAGCCCTGGCATATCTTGATACGACCAAGCGAATACATCATTATACTCCCGGAGCATTTCAACCAGTTTTCGCTTGATATCACTCTGCAGTGCGGCTCCGATACGAATATTTTTCTCAACCCCTTCCGACCCCAAATTGATAATCTCGATAACCTCGTCGTGAGGCAGAATGGCTCTTTCCTCTTGCTTCACCAACCAAGACAGTTCTTCAGGAACGTCGCTATCTTCAACAACCTCTTCTTCGGTCTGGAATACCGGGTGCTCGAAGTCGGGACAAGTCATAGGTGGTTCAAGGATGTCATCTGAAAATGTTATCCTGCAAAAGAAAGGGTTAAGTGCTTCAAAATGCGTATAAAGCGGATAACCACGTTGCCATTTTATTGAAAAATACAAAACAAGAAAGACAGGGATTACAGTATTTGCACATGAAAAAAAACGCCATTTATTTAATGATTAACAAAGCAATGTTTATAACAACACAGCCCTAAGCAAATCCTGATGCCCCGGGCAAGACATCAGATTATTCAACAATTAATAAAGCAAAGCATTACTGTTTAAAAGTCACAGGAACAAGCTCCTGAATAGACCAGTTGCACAGTCCTTGTCCTGGCGTGCTTGGCTGAATCCAGGCATCCATATCACAGTCGCTGTCCCCTTCATCGGACTCCGAAGCAGCATTGACAGATTCATGGCATACTCCACTGGCAGAGATGGTGATTGACTTTCTGAAATGAGGGGCCCCCACAGAAGGAGTTGATGACGACGGTCGGTACCCCAGTCCGAACCGGTCCATTTTCACAGGAATGTCCAATACTTTGCCCCAGCCCGTGGCTTCTCCTGCCTCCACTAGCGCTTGAGCCTCTTTATACGAAGAAACAGCTATCTCTGGCACTTTGCTTGGCCCGGGACCCCTGTCCTTAATGCGCAAACCTTCGAATGCCTGGCATGGCGTCTCGTGGATCTCCCCGTCGACTTCCACATATTTAAACGAAGAAAGATGGCTGACCAGGATGTCTTCTTCTCCGCACACGGTGACTACACTGTCTCCGACCATATACTTTAACTTCTGATGCAGGGTAGACGTGACTGCCCCTGCCCCGTGAATCCAAGGTCTTCCCAGCAAGCTGCTGTACGCAGGCTGTATATCCATGATATAAAACTCCGTTGCAAACACTTCCGGCCCCACTTGCAGAGGCAAGGTAATTGATCCGAAGACTGTTCTACGCGTGCCGTCAAACGCTCTGACTACCAAATCACTTGGTGTGCACAAAATTCCTCGAACATCCAGCTTCATCATAGCCTTCTTAGGCAGCACATTCAAAGACGACCCGGTGTCAACCAATACGTGCGACATTGTCGACCCTCTGCACTCAACAGATACATGCAATGCCATATTATGATCCCTTCCTTTCGGAGTCAAGTCGAAATCAGTAAAGCCCAGACTGTGGCCCGCATTTACATGTGCCAATACCCCTTCTAGCTGGTTCACGGAGACATCCTGTGGTACAAAAGAAGTGTCCAGGACTTTCAGCAAAGCATTTCGGTGAGCTTCCGAACACAACAGCAATGACAGAATAGATATTTTGGATGGCGTTTGCTGCAGATGCTCCACAATTTTATAATCGCTTTTCCGAATTAAGCGCATGAATTCTTCGACATCCTTAGATGCTGCTTCTTTTTCATTTGCTTGAACCGGAACATTCTCAACCGCTTTCCCCTTTCCTTTCGCTAGCCTTTCGGCTTCCACTTCAGGAGATATAAAGATCCTGCCGCTCCTCGTCATGCCTCCTGAGCCCACAACATTATCCACAACCTCCGCTGACTGCTTGTTAACATCGATTTTAATCCCGTCACAATACACCTCTAGCCCATATGACCATGGGACCGCCTTCGTGTTCTCATACGGGATTGGCCCGGCTTTAGTTATAGTAATCGGTGGTCGCTGAGCTGGTGCTGAAATAGTGATCGTCTTCCTAGGAATTGTCACTGTGGCAACATCACTCTGATTATCCATTACTGCCCCTGCCGGCTCATCAGTTGCTGTTCTATCAAACTGCAATACACCTTCATCAATTAAGGCCTGAATGCCTTTCTTCAGATCCTCACACCCCCCAGACAGGGCCCAACAATCTAAGCAGTACTCATTACAACCCGGGTAAACACCTCCTTGCAACAGTCGGCTTTTTATTTCGCTCAGCGGCGTCTTTAAATCCTCAACATTCATAATCAGATTCAGACCTTCCTCAGTCAGCACGGCGTTCGCCCCATGATTAGGCATGGGTTTCTGGACTATATTCGCACCGGTCGTTCCGAAGTTGATAGACTTGTTGTCCAAGAGATCCTGCACAACGTGCTTAAAAGCATGACACCCTTCTATATCATGGCCCGGGGCCCCAGAATGAAACTCGCAGCGCCTATTTGCATCATAGCCGAACGGGGGAGTTCCCGTTATCGGTGCCAAGGTTCTTTTCTCTACCAGATTCAATCCCAACAAGGTCTGCAATAAATCAGCATAGTTAGAGGGAGGCTTCTCGAACACCCTTCTCGGCTTACCACCCTGGAATTTTCTCTGAGCTTGCTGTGCCCCCTGCTGAGGCTGCTGCTGCTGTGGCATTGGTTGCTGCTGAACCTGTTGTTGTTGCTGAATTGGTTGTTGTTGATACGGGATGGTGACACTCGACACTTGCTGCGGCTGACGATATTGATTTCTTCCCCTGCCTCGGCCTCGGCCTCGGCCTCCAAATACAGCACTAGCTTCGCCCTGACGGCGCCCACCATAAGCTTTCCTATTACTGCCAGATGCAGCTGACTCGTCAACTTGGAACTTTCCTTGCTTAATGTTCCGCTCAATCTTTTCGCCCATCAAAATCAGATCTGAAAAACTAGCCAGAGACGTATGAAACAACATATCATGAAACAGCCCGGTGAATGTGCCGACAAACATGTCGTTCATTTCTTTATCTTCCACAGGGGGATGGACCCTGGCAGCCATATCGCGCCACCTTTGCGCGTATTCTTTAAAACTCTCCCCCTTCTTCTGCGAAAGCCCGGCCAACTGGACCCGATTGGGTGCCAGGTCACTGTTATATTTGTAATGGGCTACGAACGCCTCCGCTAATTGCTTCCAAGTCTTGATATCAGTGGGCTCCAACCCCATGTACCACTCTAAGGAAGGACCCGATAGGCTATCCTGAAAGAAATGCATGAGCATTCTTTCGTCAGTGGAGTATGCAGACATCTTTCTGTAATAAGCTCGTACATGAACTTTCGGGCATGTATCTCCTTTGTACTTATCGAACGCAGGCGCTTTGAATTTAATGGGCACCCTCAAGCCTGGTACCAAGCCCATAGTTGCCATGTCCAGACCCATAGCACTCTGGTTTAGGACTCCTTTCATTTGTTCTTCCAGCATTCTAATCTTTTGAGAATCATCCATCGGCCCGTCAAAAACCCCTCCAGAGAAGGCGTCTTCCTGTTGATCCTCTTGCCACATACCGTTTCCAGCCCCGTATCCATCATACGCATTATTACGTCCAGCTCTGACCTGATTCATCCCCGGAACTCGGCCTCTGTTGCCGTACCCTTGAACACCTCCAGCAGGACCACCAGCCATGAAACCAGCACCGTTTCCGTTTCCAAAACCTCCGTAGCCCTGATTGACCATACCATAACCATCTTGCCCAAAGCCTTGAGCATTAAAGCCATACTTGCCAGTATTGTCGAATCCCTGATCGTTGAATCCGAACCCAGCGTTGACAAAGCCATTGCCTCCGAGATTATCTCCCACATTGACATCACCCAGCCCAGCGTTGTGGACAGCAGTTTCATTTCCAACTCCAACGTTACCATTCACAGCAGCGGTAGCGTTGTTGACGTTAGCAGCAGTCACATTGACGACAGGCGGAGCCACTGGCGTTGGAGTGCCATCTCCATGAGCAGTATCAACCCGGACAGATTGATGATCTTCGTTACCATGACCAGCGTCGCGAGCCAACAGAGGCTGGACCATGGCCTGCAAATTCTCTTGCCCTTTTGCTATAGCTTCCATGGTCTGCATGAAGAGGGCGAGCTTCTCGCGTACATCCTGCATCTCATTCTGAATCTGGTCCATGACTTTCCGACAGTTGGATCGTGTAGAATAGCGGTGCGGATGTTGATCTGGAATCCTGTTAAGTACCTGAATCAAAGCAGGAGATAAGACACCATTCAAAGATTACCTGTTATGCAAGATGAATATGAATGCAATGCAATGTGTCTGTGCATTAGGGAAGTTCATTCCCCCAGTTCTAGTGCGAAGGTGCCGGTGCAGTGACAGTGTTGACAATAAGAATACCGGAGCTGAATCATAGAAAGCCTCATATATAGCAGAGAGAATCAATAAGCCCAGGGTACAATATCACTGAGAGTACAAAGATGGCATAACCTCAACCAACAATCCTGGTGATGGTCAGCACTATGCAAATAAAGCATACAAATAATGGAATGATCAGATCCTCCCAAAAGTCTGGTACTCCTCTATCAACTTCTTGGTCTCCGGATGGCTTGGTCGATCGAGCAGCCCTTCAACAAGCTGGTTTCTCTTCTTAAGGACACGGCGTACGTCTTCAGCAGTTTCTTCCCATGTTGCTTCTCCGAAACAATCTTCTAACTTTCGCTTCTGGGACACTGCTTCATCTCTGGATTTGATTGCCTTGTTCAGTGCATGCTGGACACTATACCGGTTCATCACTTCCTCCTCACACTTCTTGATGCTAGACTTCAACTTCTCTTCGAGGTCGGAAATTTGCTGCTTCAGCTTATCTTCCCTCTTCTTGTTGTTGGTGAGTGTAGCATTCCAAGTCTTGTTGCAAGAAGATATCTCTCGGTGTGCTGCGTCGAGCGCTTTCTTTTTGGCTTCCAGCATGTCATGGGAACTTCTGAACTCTTGCCCCAGACGTTCGCGCTTTTTCTTTTCCTCGGTCAACTCAGCTCCTAACCTGTTTACCAGCTCAATCTGTTGTTGGAAAGCATATACGGCCTTGTTTTTCTCGCTGCGCGCCTGGGCTAACTCTTGCTCTAACCCTTCGTTAATCTTCATCAGGGCTTCTTTCTCCTTCACAACCTGTTCATATGCTTCTCTAGAAACAGTAGTCGGCTCTTCTACCGGAATAGGATCAAGAATTGGTGCCTCTGGAAACGGCATCTTCAACTGACTAGCCCTCTCCTGAATCCAAGCTCTATAAGGTGCATAGGCCTGACAGTCATTCTTTCCTAACAACGGCTTCCCTTTGCGGTTAATACGCGTCCAAGCATGTCGCAACTTGGCTAATAATTCCCCCTTCACGTCACCGGTGAAGTACAGAGATTCCTGTACTTCTTCCTCTTGAGGTGGATTCTTCAGCGCATATCCAAACTGGCGAACGAATAGAGAAGGGTTGTAATTGATACACCCTTTTCTTCCTATCAATGGCACATTAGGGTAACCAGAACAACTGAAGATGAGCTCCGATCCCAACAAATCTCTATCAAACCACTCCATATCTTCCGACGATAACCTCATCAAACGCTCCGGCCAACCAACTGGAACTGTAGTCTCTGCAGCAGATCCTCTCTTAGGAAGGTGACTCTCAAACCACATACTCAATAAGGGCACACACAGATGAACATTCTTCCCTCTTCCCTTCTCATTCTTGTAATGCAGTGAGTGGTAGAGATCTCCGAGCAAAGTAGGCACAGGATTACCAGCGGCAAACAAGTAGAAAGCATCGAAGTCCACAAAATCCGGTATATTGGGGAATAAAACTATGCCATAAATGCACAAGGCCAACACAGCATTGAAAGCAACCCAGCACCCATTCTTGGCGTACTCTTGGGCTTTATCAACTAAGAACTGAAATGAGAAGCCTGGAACTCCACGGGAAACAGTAGTCACAAGTTCAGAAGCATCAACATGCAAGGCTTTTGCCAATTCCTCCGGCTTGGGTTTGGCATCATAATGAATGAATGGAACCTGGTTCTGCACAGGCAGCTCAACATACTCAGCGTATTCCTCCAAGGTTGGTCCCATAATAAAGTCAGAGAACGTGAAACACCTCAAAGCAGGGTCATAGAATTGCATCAAAGCATACAGCCCATCTAACTCTACCTCTGTAGGTTTGCACACCAATCTCAATAATCTTCCATAGCTCATCCGGAAACTCCTACGAACACCCTCATCAGCAAGAGAGATCAACCCAAGTAAAGGAACAATATCAGGCGTAGGCAATTTGTAAGCAACCGTTCTCCGTAGGCTAGTCATGATCAAACACTCAGAAGTCTGGGCACTAGAACTAGGGAAATGCAAATGCACCTGCAGCACAGACACACGTTAGCGAAATGCAAATGATAATGTATATGCAGGGATGCAATGCAAGTAACATTCAACAGGGACCAAAGCTGCAGCTGAATGGCCTAAACCCAATCAAGAAAGGTCTCAAATAGACCGTCCAGAAGTCATCAAACCCTGGTCTCAGATAGACCTATAATAGAACTCCAACACTGGTCTCTGACAGACCTCAAACCATAACTCCAACTGGTCTCTGATAGACCTCCAATCCCATCTATAACTGATCTCTGACAGACCTCATAACACATCTCCAACTGGTCTCTGACAGACCTCAAATCACATCCCTAGTTGGTCTCTGACAGACCTCATGACTCTCCAACTGGTCTCTGACAGACCTCATAGCTCTCCCAATGGTCTCTGACAGACCTCAGAATAAATCTCCAAGTGGTCTCTGGCAGACCTCATAACTCTCCAACTGGTCTCTGACAGACCTCATAGCTCTCCCAATGGTCTCTGACAGACCTCAGAATAAATCTCCAAGTGGTCTCTGGCAGACCTCATAACTCTCCATAAATAACCCGGATCTCTGATCAAGAAATAACCGGTAATCTGGAGGTCTAGTTACCTGCATAACCCTGAATCCCCTCACAGGTGGGTGGCCCTATAACTGGCACAAGGTACGGCATCCTATGCAGTCGTCGGCGTCACAGACTTTCAGGGTTGATGATACGATTCCCAGAAGGAGTGGCATCATCAAATCCTGAAGAGGCCTCACTCAGCCAACTTCCAAATGATCGGTCCCCAGAGTCGACAATCCAACTAACCAGCAACCCACACCAACCAAAGGAAGGGGCAGGAGGCCAACCAGAAGAACCTCGTCTGAGTGTAGATTTCATGGGACACCAAAGCAAGCAAAGCAAGCGGGCGCCCACTAATTTCTACTCTAATTCTAGGTGCACTCAAGCCCAGGTCCGGCCTATCTCTCAATATCAGAACACCCGTCACACCCCAATACAGCAATAATAAACAATATATAAAGCTGAAAATACAAGGTTAGAAATATACAATAACTCCATACAAAATCCTCGACGGGAAAACAAGCGTTAGGATTGACTCTCTCAAGGGACGTTGGATCCCAAATGCATAAGGACCATCGCAGTCCTTAGCAGCCAGGGGACGTTGGATCCCCAGCAGAGTCGCCAGCTGTCGCTACTGCGAAAATCGGCGCCGGCTGAACAGAAGAGTCGCCACCGTGCGTTATTTATCCCACGGGAGGGAAAGGAAACGCTCAGAGTAAACCTCGCACAACACGGGAAAGGTATGGTCATCGCAACCAAAACCTGGGTTCGGGAGTCGGTTACGCAAGGGGAAGGTATTAGCACCCCTCACGTCCGTCGTACTCGACGGGATCCACGCTTGTTTTCGGGTATGGATTGTTATTCTATCTAAACTATAGGTCAAGGGTTAAGAAGAAAAGAGAATGAAAATAAAATGACTCGGCAAAGTGTCGCACTTTATGCCTACGTATTCCCGTCTGGAACGAGAAATCAGAGTCAACGTAGTTCGCCTACCTACGGGAAAGGAAGGGAAGGTTGCTCGCTAGGATATCGCATCCTATGCCTACGTACTTTCATACAGCATGAAAGATCAGAGCAAACGTAGTTCGGGCCACGTACGACACAAGCTTGTCTTGGTTGATTTTATTCCTTCTGAAAAAGGTTTTTCTGATTAACAGTCCAAGAGGACAAAAATGACGTCTTGGTGAGTTCACATTCTTTTACGGAAGAAGTGTCTTTTATTGTGTTTGAAATCTTTAGGTGTTTTTCTGTTTGTTTTGAGAAAGAAAGAGACAGAACTCTAACCTACGGTTGCGAAGGGAAACAAACTAACCTAATGTTATCATGCATGGGTTAAGACCTAGTGTCTATCATGCTCCTCTCTTGCACAGAGAGAAACAGAGATCCTACGGGATAGGCAGAAACAGAAACAATAACAGATATATACAGTAAAACAGTAAAATGCATGGATGCAGCAATACAAGCGAGGCAAGGGAGTCCCACTCAACCTCGAACCTAGAAAACAATAGGCGAAAGTGAACAGGCTTCACTTTCAACCCAACAGGGTAAACAGCAAACAATACAGTTCAGAAAACCAATCAATACATCAACAAATGAAATACAGCAGAAGCAACAGCATCAGCAGCTCTGAATCAGCAACTGGTTTCAAATAATCTCCAATCAGCTACAGGCTTCAACAAGCATCAATCTCCATCTTCATGGCCTTCAAGCAAGGGCTTTGATCATCAGTCTTCTATCTGCAATGGCTTTTCTTCAAGCTCAAACCTCCAGGATGAGGGATCAGTCACAAGAGTGAATTGGGTGTTAAGCAATCAGCTGACTACCAAAGGTGGTGAACAGACTGCTTCTAACACAAGGGACATTTTCTCTCAAGAGTTCTATCTCATAGACACCATCACCAAGCCTTCCAAAGGAAGGGGGTGAGTGTCTTAGAGAGACTCTGAATCACAGAGAAGAATGGATGCAGACAAGGCAATCCATGTTTGAGAAACAAGATTTCTAATCTAGAGCTCTGCCTAGCTCCTAAACCCTAATCTCCTCAGCATCTGCTAGCAAGAAACTCCTCCTCAACTCTGACAGTTGATCTTCAATCTTTGAATCTCCAATGGCTTCATCTCCACAAATCTTCAGCTTCCCCAGGGCCCCCAGACAAACCCAATACCCATACAAACAATCAATAA
Organism: Lathyrus sativus; assembly: GCA_963859935.3. Taxonomy (NCBI): domain Eukaryota; kingdom Viridiplantae; phylum Streptophyta; class Magnoliopsida; order Fabales; family Fabaceae; genus Lathyrus; species Lathyrus sativus. The sequence goes on from OZ012736.1 coordinate 392,673,892, forward strand.
ACCCCAGAGGGCACACCACACCAAACAACAGATATACAGACAGTAATAATAGCAGTAGGGGAATCCTAACTGTTCTCTAAGGGATCTAATAACTACCCATAGCCCCTATAGTCCCATAACTAATCTATTCAAACCCTAAGTCCTAAGGGAGAAAATGGAACTTCCTAAGTTGTCACCTAAAAACCCTAGTTTTGCTCATGATATTCAAGCATTTATTAATCACCTAAAATTAACTCCTAAAAATGGGAACTAAAATATTTCTACAAGATTAACATCTCATCTGAACAATATGAAAAGAGTGATCAAAAAATATCAAAGCATGTGAGAGAACAAAAATCATAAAAATAATGCATGAAATGGATCTATTTAATATGACATTTATTTAGAAAATATGAAAAAAATATGAAATAAAACTAAAAATGAAATTTTATTTTCCTATAATATTCTAGACATTTTAATGAAGATATGGTAAAAAGAATGAATTAAAAAGCATTTTTTATGAATTATTTATGAATTTTCAAAGATGGTGAAAAATTAAAATGGAATTAAAACAAATAAAATGAATTAAATGAGGGAGAGGGGGTATGAAGAGTAATCACGCCCAGTTCAATCCAGGATGGGCCTCAAAAGGGGGGTGCTGGTAGCGCTTCTGGCTTAAGCCCAATACCACTCTGAATTAAAAAAACAATAGAAAGGCGCTGGGGGGTGAGAGAAGCAGAGAAATCACATTGAAATGGTTTGGGCCTAACACTTTGGGGGTGGGGATAGCATAAAATCCTGAGGCCCGCCCGTTTCAATTAATGAAACGGTGCGTTTTGGCACCCAGGTCAATTCCCTCCAAACTCTGAATTGAATACTAGCCCTAGGATCGCTATAATAGTCAAAGGTCCAAACCATAATGAACGGCCCTGATTTCGTCTTCCCCAAACGACCTGCAATTAGGGTTTCACTTCACCATGAACATCCATGCACGAACAACTTTCCTCCTCTCTGTTCTCACTTTACACGCCACGAATCCACATGCCATAAACATGAAATCTACTCCAAATCTCTCCCTCTACAATCCTAGGGCATCAATTCATCTTGAAACTCACCACAACAACAAACACGATTGGATCAACATTCGGCCTCCATTGAAATGCACTGATATGGACCATCACCAATCTTCCCCAGACTTAGCCTAAACTAAACTACACCTAATGGAGATTAACATATGCTATCAAGCCACCATTATAACACACTAATCTAAGAGATATGAACACTAACAGTTTATGGCACCTGTCACTAACCATCACCAAATCGTTCCAAATTCATCTAACTTAATCTCCTAACCACCTAGATCAATTCTACACTAACAAAATCATGCCTAACTAACTGGATCAAGCAGTTTGAATGAAAACTTACCTTGTGCAAAATCTTGCAAACAGCTATGGAGATTGATGATTTGAGGCTTTTGAGACTTGGATCTTGATCAATCCTTGATGAACTTGATTCTGTATGCAAGCTTTGGATGAGATTTGGCCAGAATTATGCTATCCACTTGAATTGGCAACTTTGATATCCTTGCAAAAAGCACTCGAAAATGGATGATAACCACCTTGTTCTTGATTGAATTATACTATATGATGATGAATCAGTATGAGAAGGTTGATTATGATGAAGATTGATGAAGGTTTTGAGAGAATTGGAATGAAACTTCAATGTAAAAGAATGAGAAATCTTGTGAAATTCTTGGTGCAAATGAGGCCAACCCTTGATCAATGCACATTTTATGAATATATAGACCCCAAATGAACATTCTAGATCCATCTTGCACCTTCCCTTGCTTTCCAACTTTGGTTCATTTTGATCATGTTTCTTAAAAGGTAAGCAACCATGGATAACTTCATTTTTTCCTTCTAAACTCAAAAAAGTGTGTGAACCATTGTTCTTAGAATTGTTTTTCCATTCAAAATCATATATTGGAAGTCTCCATTTGGACTTGTAAATCTCCCAAACCATTTTCCAATTTGAAATTATTCACTTTATAAGCCTTTTTAGTTCATATTTTGACCAATTATGTAACATCATGCTATGAGCTTCTCCAATAACTTGTAACCTTCTTTCTAGACTTAAAATCTCATTTGGAGCAAGTTTGATGTTGTAAGTTTTTCCATTTGAGGCCTCCTTGTATGAGTTTTGGACATAGGTTAAAATGACCTGTAATTCACAAATGCCCAAAATACCCTTTGCTTGTCAAGACCATAAGTTGAGTTCTCCACATCATATGAAGGCATGCCATACCATTCTAGAAAGCTAAGACAATGAGGAACAACTCTTATGTTGACCAAGGATTCATTTGAAATCTCCTTGAGGGGCAAAACTAGCTTGGAAGTCAAGTCACTTTCACAGACAAAAATTCAGACACCCCAGATGACCTGTAACTTGCAAGGACCATAACTTGAGTTCTATAAATCTCCTTGAGGTCTTCCACCACTCAAATTAAAGGTCTTGAGATCCTCTACAAGTTTCATGTTGGCCAAGAAGCCATTTGAAGCTAGCATTTTGACTTATCTTGCTTGGAAATTTGACCTAAACTAGGGGATTTTACAGAGAAACCCTAATTTAGTAACTCCTCTTCTCCTTGATTTCTCTTGAATTCTCCTTGTCATCTCCATATCCTTCTTCATATATTCAATATTGATCCCCACATCTCTCCAATAGCCTTGAATGCCCTCTTAAGTCAGTCAACTGACCTAGGGTTGACCTAGGGTTGACCCAGATGAAACCCTAGTTGACTGTCTTCCACTATAGCTCTTGTGCTTTCCTCAATGACTTGCTTTCTTCTCCAAATGACTTTATAAGTCTCTCAAAATGTCTAGATGCTCTCCATGCTTTCATTTCACAGCTCATAACCCTCTTGTTGATCCTCAGATACCCTCAGCTAGGAGATGGACTCAAGGCTTGATCTGCTAAACTCTTTGCTTTCAAATTCTTTCCTGATGACTTGAATAGGATGGAATTAGGATAATAACCTCTTGATAGGCCTCTAGAGATGAGAATAATGATTGGTCTCCTGTTGAATGACTTGCTATGCTTATGCTATGCAGATGGTTAGTCTATGTACATGACTCTACATGCAAATGCTAATGATGATGAAACATAAATCCAAGGAATAAGGTTGGGCAAATTTTAGGGTGCAACAGGAAGCAACAATGGAATTCTCTCTCTTCTCTCCCTTTTTTCACCAACCTCTTGCACCAATGATCCACACTCATTATATAGATGATGATGGACAAATCTAGAAGTTTCTGGATGCCTCTAGGATGATTCTAGAATGTGGTGAAAATTCATGGAAATTCTCATGTGATGACATATTGAACCATCTCATATCTCATGCATACACCCTTCTAAACTTGTGTGAAAATATCTCCTCATGAGATATTGAGAGTGTATGTGTGAAAAAAACAAGCTCCTTGCCTTGAAATTTACCTTATGCCAAGTTTTCCATACTTGCCTTATTATGCAAGTAACAAAAATACAAAGCAAGTCCAAAATTTAAACCCTAACTCAAAAAAGTGGCTGAACCAATGTCTTTAAAATGATGTTTGGATTCAATTTGGTATATTGGATGACCCATTTTGGATTTATAGATCTCTCAAACCATTTTCCAACTTGAACTTTTTCAAGTTATATGCCTTTTTTAGGTCATTTTTCACCAACTTCTATCAAGTCTTGTTCTATGCATTTCCAAACTTCCATGACCTCTTTTCTAGACTTAAAATTACATTTTGAGAAACTTTGATGTTGTGAAGTTTTCCATTTGAAGCTTCCTTGTATGAGTTTTGGGCATAGGCTAAGAATGACCTGTAATTCTCAGATGACCAAAATACCCTTTGCTTGCAAAGACCATAAGTAGAGTTACACAAATCATATGAAGGCATACCATACCTTTCTAGAAATCTAAGACAATGAGGAACAACTCTCATGTTGTCCAGAAATCCATTTGAAATCTCCTTGAAGGTCAAAAGTTGCTTGGAAGACAGACAACTTTCACAGACAAATTTCAGTGCCCTCAGATGACCTGTAACTTGCAAGAGCTATAACTTGAGTTCTATAAATCATCTTGATGACTTCCACCACTCAAATTAAAGCTATGAAGATAATCTACAAGTTTCATATGGACCAAGAATTCATATGAATCTTTCATCTTGAGTTACACTGCTTTGAAGTTTGACCTAAACTAGGGAATTTTACACTGAAACCCTAATTTAGTAACTCCAGTTCTCCTTGATTCCTTCTGATTTTTCTTTATCACAACACCATATCCATATCCATATAGCAAATAATGAATCCCAAATTCTTCAAATGATCTTTGATGCCTTTCAAAACAAGTCTTTGACCTATGGTTGACCTAGTGTTGACCCAGATAAAACCCTAGTTGACTGACTTCAACTGAGGCTCTTGCCATCATTCCAATGACTTGGTTCTTCTTCAAAATGATCATCTAGGCTCTTCATAACATCCATACACCCACCATGCTCTTGTCTCATGGCTCACACTTCCTCTGATGATCCCCAAACAACCTCAAGATAGGAGAGAACCCAATGAGTGATCTGTCAACACTTCAAAGCTCACATTCTTCCCTGATGACCTGAGTAGTCTTGAATATGAATGAAACCCTCTGAATATGCCTCTTGAGACAAGAATGGTACTTGATCCCCTGATTAAGATTAGCTTGCCTATGCCATGCAATGCAGATGAATACACTATGTACATGATACTAATGCAGATGATCATGCAATTGAAACATAAACCTAGGTTAGAAAAGGTTGGGCAAATTTTGGGGTGCAACACCATCGAACTACGTTTGCTCTGATCTCTCGTGCCGGACAAGAGTACGTAGGCATAGGATGCGACATCATAGCGAGCTACCTCCCTTTTACCTTCTTCCCGTTCCCTGTTTGCTGTAGTAGGCTGAACTACAACTGCTCTGATTTCTCATATCGAATGAGAATATGTAGGCATAGGATGCGATATCCTAGCGAGCACACTAACAACTAACCTCTTTGTTCTCTCATTGCCGTGCGATCGAGACTTTCCCGCTAACGACTGATGTTTTCCTTTCTCTTGCCCTTGCGCATTTGAGACCAGACCGTAGTTTTAAGTTCCGTAGGTTCCCGTACCTCTAAAACCAACTTAATCTCTCACCCCTGTGTGATCGAGAACACCCTGTCTAGCCGTAGTTAGCCTGAACTACGTAAGCTCTGATCTTTCACGCTGTGTGGAAGTACGTAGGCACGAGATGCGATATCTCGGCGAGCCAATTCCCTGTAGTTCCCTGAACTACGTTGACTCTGACTTTCTCTCTTGAGAATACGTAGGCATAGAGTGCGATGCTCTATCGAGTCAGCTTCCTTCCGTTTAGCTTTAGCAGCCGTAGATAGATTGTTTTTGCATCCTTTAGACGAACCAGCAAGCGTGGATCCCGTCGAGTACGACGGACACGAGGGGTGCTAATACCTTCCCCTTGCGTAACCGACTCCCGAATACAGGATTTGGTTGCGATCACCATTCCTTTCCCATCTTTGCGGTAGGTTTACTTCAAGCATTTCCTTTCCCTTCGTTGGGATAAATAACGCACGGTGGCGACTCTTCTGTTTAGCCGGCGCCGATTTTCGCAGTAGCGACAGCTGGCGACTCTGCTGGGGACTGCGATGGTTCCTTATGCATTTGGGATCCAACGTCCCTTAAGAGGGTCGATCCTAGCGCTTGTTTGCTCATCTTTGGGTGTTTACCTTTTGTGTGTTGTATATTACTGTATTTACCATTTTCGCACTTTGCTATTATCTGTTGCTGTTGTGTTGTTGGGTGGGGTGTTCCTTTGAGTGAGAAGCCAGACCCAGGCTTGAGTGCACCTTAGAATTAGTGTGGAAAGTAGTGGGCGCGTACATGCTTTGTGTGTACTAGTGTCCCACAAAATCCACGCTCGGATGAGGTTCTTCTGGTCGACTTCTTTTTCAACCCTTTGGGTTGAGGGGGTTGTTGGTTAGTTGGATTGTCGACTCCAGGGACCGATCAATTGGAAGTTGGCTAAGTGAGGCCTCTTCAGGATATGATGCTGCCACACCTTTTGGGTATCCTATCATCAGTCTTGAAAGTCTGTGACGCCAACGACCGCATAGGATGTCGTACCTTGTCAGATTAGGTCCATACCCGTGAGTGGGAGGGTTTTTGCAGGAAACTTAACTTCCAGCCAACCCGATATCTTGGTCTTCTCTTCAGAGCGAACGTACTCAGTCAGCAGCACAATAATATTCAGAGATTTGTGGGGGCTGTGATCCCGTGTTTGCTGCATATTGCATTGCATTTGCATAAACATTGTTGCATCTTATTGCATATCATTCTCCAGCTAGCCAGAGTCTGATCCAGCCATTGTTTTGATTCTGAAGGTGATTATCCGATGTTTGGCCTGAGCAATAGTTTATTGTTAGAAGACGACCAAGGGGTTGAAGCAGATTTGAGCAGAATCGAGCGGTGAAGTCAGTTCAAGGCTATTGGTAGCTATGTCTGAGAACCACTTCCTGTCTCGTAACACCTTGACGGGTTTCACTATGACGACCAATCCTCTGTATGGCTCTATGTCTATGGAAGACCTTCCGCAAGTGAACAACGTTACTGCAGACCAATTTGTGCAACCTCCGGTTTGTTGTACCCTAAAATTTGCTCAACATCTTTTACCTGGTTTATGTTTCATTGCATTATCATTTTGCATGGTTACATCATTTACATAGTTATATCATTTGCATATCATAGCATATCACTCATCCAACAGGGGATCAAGTGTGATTCTTATCAAAAGAAGCCTAGCAATAGGTCTTATCCAAGCTTGAGAAATTATCCAAGTCATCAGGAGGTGGTTTAAGGTCTTGTGAAGTTTGAATGCCTACATGTGGATTTTCTCCTATCTTGAGAGCCAATTGAGGACCATCAATGGGATGTGAAGCATGAAGTGTGAATAGAAGATGTGTATAGAGCTCATGGAATGCCTAGAGGGCCATGTTTGAGCTATTGATTCAAGTTCAAGAGCCACAGTTGAAGTGCAGACAATTAGGGTTTCATCTGGGCCAACCCTTAGGTCAACTGTGCCATTGAAGAGCATCAAAGCCTACTTTTAGGTCATGGAGTTCATGGAATGATGTGTTGAGACATTTGTGGTGTTGTGCCAAGATCAAATCAAGAAGAATCAAGAGTGTGGGAAGTTGCTAAATTAGGGTTTCAGTGTTAAATTCCCTATTTAGTGCCTAACTTCAAGGCCATATAAGTTAAGATACAAGTTTCAAATAAATCTTTGGCAAACATGGAACTTGTAGAGCATCTCAATACCTTTAATTTGAGTACTAGAAGTCCTCTATTGGATTTATAGAACTCAAGTTATGGTTAAGACAAGTTACAGGTCACCAGATGAATGTGAAATTTATCTGTGAAAGTCACTTGACTTCCAAGCAACGTTTGACCTAGAAAGAGGTTGCACATGAACTTTTGGCCAACATGAAAGTTTTTCCTCATGATCTTAGCTTTCTAAATTGTACTAGAAGTTTTCCATCTGATTTGTAGAACTCAAGTTATGAGGTTTACAAGTCAGGGGTATTTTGGGAAAGTGAGATTATAGGCCATTTTCAATTATAAGCCAAAATCTCCAACTTGCACTTGTCAAATGGATTTTTGTTCAACATGAAAGTTGCTTAAAATGGGATTTTAAGTGCAACCAAGTGGTCATTTGGGATTGGTTTGGCTTGTAGCAAAAAGTCACTTAAAATGGCCTAAAAAAGGGAATATTTTAAATGTATTAAGGAGGGAAAATTGACTTTTTGAGTTAGAGGACCAAAACATGGCATATGAGTATATTTTTTGAATGGAAATCACATTCTAAACACTTTGGCATTAACAGAATTTTGAGTTTAGGCCAAGTTTTGGGAGTTGCTATTTTGGTTACTTCACCATGAAGTTACATAATCAAAAATAACCATTGGATCAAATGCAAGGGTGAAATCCCAGCCATCCACACTCCACATGCTGATGTTAATTGAATTGAACCATTTTGGAGCCAAAACACTCCCATTTTCGTGCACTATTCATGAGCAAAAGTGGTGAAATTTTGAATTTTCATTTTAGGCCTAGTGGCAAAGATTGGGCTTCCTTTGGATCCATATCCATTGTATATAACATTTCCAACCTTCACAAATCACAAGTTCTGGAAATTGGAGCAGAATTCATCAAGAACAAGCTTGAAAAGGTGAAGAAAAATCCAAAAGTGAATTCCAAGATTTAGTTCGTTTCAAGCCAAATTGTGAATTGAGAAAGCTTTATTGAAGATCATTGAACGATTCTGGAGAGTTTTGCGAAGCTTCATCAAGGATTAAAGGCTCAGTGGAAGTTCTCCACTAGGTACTTGAATTTCACCATATCTCTCTTAATACTTGATGATTCTTTGCCATTTTCGTTTCTTTGCACTCCTTGAAGCATGTAGATCGTTTCTGGATTATAATTGTTGATGTTTATGACGTTCGAAATTTGGAGCTTCAAACTTATGAGATTTAGTATGGACTGTTTTTGCATGATTTTGCTTAGTTTTTGCTTGATCCATAACCTCCATGACATAAGGTTGAGTTTAGAATTAATTTGGAGAGGTTTTGGTTGGAGCCAAGGAAGAAGATGACTGGAACTGTTCCGGTGGTGGTTTTCGACTGGGGGAGAGGGAGGCCGCGTGGCCATTAGATGGAGAGGAAAAAGGAGACCGAGTCTCCCAATCCAAGGGCCAAACGCCTAAACGGCGTCGTTTTGGCTAGGAAGGGGAGGCTGGACGCGCGGGTTCAACTCCCGCTGGGTGCATTTGCCACTTTGCCATTTTCTTTTTGTTATTTTATTTCTTTGGATTAACTATTTGCTTGCTGTTTTCTTTATTTATTTTCATGGGCTTAGTGCTGCATACTTTCCACACCCCCTTTTCCTGGGCCCATCTCTGTTTTGCCTATGCTGATTGCTATTCAGACATTTTGTCTTTTGTTTTATTTCTTTTCATTTTAATTTTCTGTTTTATTGCTGTTTCATTTTAAATCATTTAAAATAGTTCCAATACTTATAAAAATACAAAAAAATAATTTTCAGAAACCTTAAGATGTCTAGTTTTTTCTAGATATTTTATTTTATTTTATTTTTTTCGTTCATTTTCTGTTTCAAAACAAATTAAATGTTGGAGCTGTTTTATTTGATTTAAATTGCAGTTTTGTTCTTTCTTGATTTTATTTTCATGTTTAAACTTCTTATTTTTGCATGAGTTTTTTTAGATTTGTATTAACATGTTAATTGATCTTTGGATATTTTTTTCATAATTTTTAAGTGTTGTTTTCTTGTGATTTGAATTGCCTTTTGTTCCCTCTCCATTGCTACCTTTGTTTGGGACACTCTTGGTGTTTGCCCTCTATTGGGGCACTTCCCTTTTGATTCTTAATCTCCCCTTTTTACCCCTGGTCCATGATACTTTAGGGGTCATTTGAGAATTTATTTGGCATTTTTAAATGCATTTTCATATTTTATATGTAATATGCAATTTGCTTGTGCTAGTGCTGTTCTCTCTTGAGTGCCTTTGCTTGTTTGGCTTGGTTGGTGACTTTGGAGTTGGATTTGCTTGCTATCCTTTTTTGTGGAGCTTCTGGATTCATTGAAGATGCTATGGCTTGAATATTGGAGCTTGGATTTGAAGACTTTTCCTCTGGTGGAAGCTTTTTTAGGAGCTTAGGAAATTAGGGTTTTATGAAGTGCCTTAGACCTAGTTTTGTTTCTTTCTTCAAACAAAGAGTGCATTGTTTGCCTCTATTCCATCCGATGATACATAGTTCTCCTTGGGAAGCTCCATCTCTCCTTAGGAGGGATGAGTGGTATGCCCAAGTGAGTAGAACTTTGAGGATACCTTTCCATTGCAATGTTAAGTTCTTATTGATTTCCTTTGGTTGTCATTAAGTTTTTCTTAACATAATATTTTGATCTTGATGATTGATCCTCCTCTTGGAGAGTGCTTGAAGATTGATGGAGCTTGAAGATAGAAGCTAGCATGAAGAAGAAGCCCTTGCTTTCAACTTTACTGTCAAATTCAACTGATGCTGTTTAGAGCTTGTTGTAGATGTTGCTGTCTGCTGTAGGAGTTTGATGCTGCTGCTTGGGCTGCCTCCTCTGTGTCTTTTGTTTTTCTCTGTATTGTCTTTTTACTTGTGTTGATTACCTCTAGGTTTGAGGTGGAGCTTGTCTCCTCTTTCCTATTGTTTTCTCTCTTGCCTCTCTTATACTGTTGCATTGCATGCATTTTACTGTAATTGCTTGTTGTCTTTTGCTGTTTATCCCCTAGGATCTCTGATTTCCTCTGTGCAAGAGGAAATTATGACAGACATTAGGTTTTGACCCATGCATGATAACTATAGGTAGAGTTCCCTTTCAACCATAGTCTTAGGGTGTCTCTTTTCTCATCTCAAAACAATTCAAAAACACAGAAATAAGGATAACGCGTGTTGTACACTATGAGCCTTAAGCTATTTGAGAAAAGGTTGCGGGAGGGTCACACTTCAGTAATCTGACTGCTTAGTATGGTACCCTTAGGGTGACATGCGACGTAGTCACTCTCAGATCACAAGTCTTTAGTGCAGTACAAGTTGCAAACAGACTAAAAAACAGTTCTTTCGTAAAAAAAACTCAAACAAACATTCAAACTTTGTTTTTGTCCGCTTGGATCTTTAATCAGGAAAACCCTTTCTTAAGGAGATAAAAAACTGTCAGACAAACTTGTGTCTTCCATAGCCCGAACTACGTTTGCTCTGATCTTTCATGCTGTATGAAAGTACGTAGGCATAGGATACGATATCCTAGCGAGCAACCATCCCCTTCTTTCCCGTAGGTAGGCGAACTACGTTGACTCTAATTTCTCGTTTCAGACGGGAATACGTAGGCATAAAGTGCGATACTTTGCCGAGTCATTTTATTTTCTTTTTAACCCAGACCTATAGAGTAGATATAATAACACACTCTTAGATAGAAAACAAGCGTGGATCCCGTCGAGTACGACGGACTTGAGGGGTGCTAATACCTTCCCCTTGCGTAACCGACTCCCGAATCCAGGATTTGGTTGCGATGACCATTCCTTTCCCTCTTTGCGTTAGGTTTACTCTGAGCGTTTCCTTTTCCTCTTGTGGGATAAATAACGCACGGTGGCGACTCTTCTGTCATAGCCAGCGCCGATTTTCGCAGTAGCGACAGCTGGCGACTCTGCTGGGATTCCAACGGTTCTATGCGAGTCAATCCTAGCGCTTGTTTTCCCGTCTGGAGGTGTTGTATGTATTTACCTTTCTGCCTTTACTTTCAGTATTATATTATTGTTGTTGTGCTGGGAAGAGGGTTAGATTGAGAGATAAGCCGGACCTGGGCTTGAGTTTGCACATAGACTTAGAAGTAGAGAGTAGTGGTTAGCCTGCTTGCTTAGCTCGCACCAGCTAGCCGCGAAATCTGCGCTCAGATGAGATTCTCTTTGATGCTTCTTGCCTGGCCCTTAGGGCTCGACAAGTTGTCTGACCCGAGGATTGTCGACTCTTGGGACCTATCATTTGGGATTCAGCTAAGTGAGGCCGCTTCAAGGGATGATGATGCAACACCTTCTGGGTATCGTATCATCTCTCTTGAAAGTTTGTGACGTTGAACCCGCATAGGATGCCGTACCTCGTCTGCGAGTTAAGTACATACCTGTGAGGGGTAGGTAGGTCTGTTTGCAGGAAACCTTTGACCTCAGAGCACCTGGGTTATCTCTTTCAGTGAGATGTGGTTACAGGGTTCTTTTGAGTGGTTGGTTTGGTTTGAGGCGAAGATTTGATGGTTCTCAGGCTTCAGTACAGAGCAGCACAGTTCATCAGCATTGCACTTGATCTCCTATTTGCATATGCATGTGCATTTTCATGTTTGCATTTCATTAACGTGTATTTATGTTGCAGGTGTGATCATTCCCCTCTGATTCTAGTGTATCTTCTGGCCAGACATGGAGTCCATGAAGAGGACAGTGGCTTACCGGTTGCATTCGCCAGATATCAGTGCCTTGTTGGGATTAGTTGCTCTAGCAGATGAGAGAGTGAGGGCTGAGTTCAGAGTATCTTATGGGAGATTGCTTAGTTTGTTGTACAGGCCTTCAGCATTTGAGACGACTGGGGTGTATACTTTGATGCAGTTTTATGAGCCTCAGCTGAGATGCTTCCTGTTCCCCGACTATATTCTGGCACCCACTTTAGAGGAGTATTCTGCTATGTTGGGAGTTCCTGTGTTAGACCAGATGCCCTTTATACATGTTGATACTGAGCCTGAGTTGGCTACACTTGCTGAGATTGTCAGTTTGGACGCTTCTAAGTTCCCTGGAGGTTTGGTCAAGCTGAACGGAGCTTATGGTTTTCACCTGTCTGTCGTTGTTGAGAAGGCTACACAGTGCGCGAAGAGTGGATGTTGGGTTGCTTTCAGTGCCATTCTAGCTGTCGGCATATATGGGATTGTCTTGTTTCCCAATGTGCCAGATTTTGTTGACTCAGATGCCTTCTTGATTTTTGCCTCGAGGAATCCAGTTCCTACTCTCTTGGGCGATGTTTATCATTCTATTCACTATAAGAATGAGAAACATCGTGGCAAGAATGTGTTAGAACACAGATTGGTTCTTAATAATATCTCTATGTTTTGATGATAACTATTAGGAAATTTTGTATTTAAGAATTATATACTCTAAAATTTGCTTGATAGTTTTTACTGCAGATAGTAAAGAAATTAATACTCCAGAAGCAAATCTGAATTGAATGCAAGAAATTAACTAGACTCTGAAGCGCCATATGCACTCATTAGAAGATTCTGATTGCTGCCAACAGAAGATTATGAGCGTAGCCTCCAGAAGATTCTGAAGCAGAAGCTCCAGAAGAATCTGAAGCAGAAGCTCCAGAAGGATCTGAAGAAGTAGCTCCAGAAGAATCTGAAGCAAGTCAGAAGCATCTGAAGCAAAGAAGAATTTTGTATGAAGAGTTTTTCAAAGCATAGATTCTGCATAAGTTTCTGAAAGTACTAAAGCTGCCAGTACTGAAGTTCTGTTCCAAATATGCTCTGATATTTAACATGCTGAAAGCACACCTGCTGCAGAAGACTCTGATCCAGCAAGCTCTGATCATCATCAGAAGACTCATACTCAATTAGACTCTGATGAACTTGCTGAAAACTGAAGAAGAAATATTCAAAGATTATATCCGTTGGAGTAAATCAGACGTCTCTTTCCTTATTTATGCTAGACACAAGAACACAGACAAAAAGTATTTTTCTGTGCTTTCTTCTTCTAGGAAAGGTCACTTGATGTGAAGACAAAAAGGCTCAGACCTTTTGTGACACTCTTCTCAACGTGCAGCTCCCTTGGATCAGCTGCCTATAAAAGCAAGTCTCCACCAAATTCTTCAGTTAGACGTTTTGCTGAAAAAGAATTAAAACATTCAAGCTCTCATACTTTCATATTCTTCTTAGAATTAATTTCATTGTACTTAAACTTAAGAGAAATATCACTGTTGTGATTAAAGCTTTTTAGAAGCATTCTTACTCTTGTATTAGATTTACATTGATTGTAAAGGATTTCCTTAAGAGGATTCAGTTGGAATCAGTAGCTCTTGAGAAGACTAAGAACAGTTGTTCTTAGGTGTTACTATTGTAATCTGTTTGATTAAATAGTGGATTAAGTCCTTGTTTGAGAAAGGCAAGTCACTCTAGGAAGGGTGGACTGGAGTAGTTGAGTTCAACGAACCAGGATAAAAATACTTGTGTTTTAATTCTAAGTTTTAATCTTTCATACTTATTCAACCCCCCTTCTAAGTATTATCTCACCTTCAGAATGTTTCCTGCTGTCTTCCTCTCTTGTACAGGTGGTTCCAGGGGCATCTTCCGAAGACAGGACCTTTTGTTGATGCTGTTGATACTTTGGATTGGTCTTCGCGGTTGATGGGGCTGTCTACTGAGAACATCATTTGGTTTGATTGAAACATGCTTGGCACTGATATTATATATAGTTGCAGTGGCTTTCCGAATGTCCCTTTGATTGGACGGAAATGTTGTATCAACTATAACCCTTCTCTGCTGGTGAGACAATTTGGTTATGCCTTTAGAGATGCTCCTATTGAGATTGAGATACATGAATCTCTGTATCTCACGGGCTTATTAGACGAGGCTGTTTTGATCAGGTTGAGACATGCATGGGCTAACATCCATAGGAGAGGGAAAGCTTTGCTTGGTAAGAGCAACAACAAAGCTTATGATCCTTATTTGGCTTGGATACACGAGAGAGCTAGGATTTCCTTGATGCCATATCCTGTTGTGGAACCTCTGTATCTTCCAGTGATTGAGGTACCTACTTCGGTACAGATTGAGAAGTATAACAAATTTTTTGGCTGAAAACGAAGAATTGAAGAAAGCCAATGACGAGTTAGAGAAAGAGATCTTCCAGTTGCGTCAAGAGAAGAATGAAGCTACCTTCACTATGAAGGAACATATTAAGTTGATTAATAGGTTGGGTTCAGATTTGACTGAAGAGACCAACAAGAAGGAAAAGGTGGGAGTAGCCTTGAACGGTGTTAGCAAAGTGCTTGCTTCCAAGAAGGAACTCTTAAACAAAGCTTATTCCTAACTCAGCAAGTGGGAAACATTGTGGAATACCATGCTTACCAAGCGGAAGGAGCGTGAAGATGAGGTGAAGCTGCAGATTGCCACGCTAGAGGCGCAGATTAGAGCCAAGGATGCAAAGATTGCTGAAGAGACATCACTTAGGAGCGCTTTCGAGCTTAGAGTGAGTGACCTTGGCAAGGAGCTGAGAGGTTGTGAATCGAAGGCCGGCTCCAAGAGATGCAGACTCGACGAGTGTTTTGGCAAAGGAACCTGCAAGGACGACGCCAAAAAGCTGAGATCCACTGCTGAGCGACATGCATTATTGATACAGGAGCTAATCTCCAGACTAGGTCATTCGGAGACATTGAGGATATTGGAAAATTTCAGAGCGTGCCATTTGGCCTGATTTATATTTGCTTTTCTTTTGTTATTTGTACTTGTATTTTGACCATCACCAGGCTTGTTGGCCGAGGTCTCTTCAGTTGTATTTAGTTGTATTCTTGTACTTTGCCTCTTGGCATTTGTTTATGTATGAGGTTTTTCTGATTCCTTGCTTGCTTGATTGGGACTCCATTGTCGTGATGGCCTTCTCTCTGAAACTAGAATCGGGGGGGAATATAACCTGTAGCATATTTATACATTTGCATCTGCATCCTCATATTGCATGACCGGTATTTTTGAATCTGTATCTTATTTCCTGCATCTCACAGGTTTCAGGATTGACAACCAGAGAACGCATCGTTATTCTACCAGGAACAACTGCCAGAGAATCATGGATCAAGTTCAAGTCGAGATGCAGGAAATTCGTGAGAAGTTGGCACTTTTCATGCAAGCAATGGAAACCGTGGTCAAGGGCCAGGAGAATCTCCAGACTCTGGTGCAACCGCTGCTGGTGCGGGCGAATGGAAATACTGATTATCACTCTGTTGGAACTCCTCGCAGGGAGGATGGGATACCTACAGTGGTCGTTCCCACAAGTGGTGGAGTTGGTGCCGGTGATGGCAATGGCAATGGAAATACCGGCATTGGTGCTGGTAATGGTAACACTGGTATTGGTAACATTGGTACTGGAAATGCTGGAAATGGTGATGGGAATGTTGTTAACGATACTGGCAATGTTGGAGATACTAATCAAGGGTTCGGTGATAACACCGGTTTTGGAAACAATAACCAAGGGTTTGGCATTGGTAATCATGATGGTAATTTTGGTTTCAACAATCAAGGCTTTGGCTACGATGGCTATGGTAACAACAATCAAGGGTATGGATACGATGATGCTGGCTTTAGTAACATGAACAACAACGGTGCTGGGATGGTGCCTTTCAACACCGGTTATAGATTAGGTGGGGTCAACCAAGGATTCGGTAACAGAGGACGGGATCCTATTTTCAATTAACAGGGATATGGCTGTAACGCTGGTTACGAGGGATATGGCAATGAGAATCTGAACAGGGGCGAGGATCGCCAGGAAGACGCTTTCTCTGGACAAGGCGTGGGATTTGAAAGGCTTAATGACAATGATAGGAGGTTTAAAATGCTGGAAGAGCAGATCAAAGGGATAGCCAATCAGAACTTTGCTGGGTTAAATATGACTACCATGGGACTAGTGCCTGGGATGAGGGTGCCTTTGAAATTCAAAGCTCCAACATTTGACAAGTATAAGGGGGATACATGCCCTAGAGTTCATGTACGTTCTTATTACAGAAGAATGCCTGCATACTCTGACGACGAGAAGATGCTTATGCATTTCTTTCAAGACAGTTTATCGGGACCATCGCTGGAATGGTACATGGGACTGGAGCCCACCCAAATTAGAAACTGGAAAGAATTAGCTGATGCTTTTGTTAAACATTACCAATATAATAGTGACTTGGCGCCAAACAGGGTTCAGCTGCAGAGTTTGTCTCAGAAGAATGGTGAGAGCTTCAAGGAGTACGCGCAGCGCTGGCGTAATATTGCGGCTAGGGTGCATCCTCCTTTGGTTGAAAGAGAGTTGATTGATATGTTTATCGGAACATTTTCTGGAATGTATTACAACAAATTGCTTAATGTCTCGATGGGTAGTTTCTTCGACATGATTCTCATGGGAGAACGGATTGAAAACGGAATTAAGATTGGGAAGATTCAGGCAGGTGAATCCACCTCAGCTGGAGGTGCAAGGAAAGCCTTTGGTGGAAGGAGACAAGGCGACGCCAGTGTGGTAAATGGTGGTCGAGGTCGTGGAAGAGATAGGAATCAGTATCAGCCACAACAAGTTGCTAGTGTTATTATCCCGATACCTCAGCAAAAACAACAACAACAACAACAACAACAACGACAACAACAGCCACAACAACAGAGAATGCACCCTGCTCAGCGTAGAATTCAAGAGGGTAGGCCGAAGAGAGTATTTGAAGCACCTCCTTCAACTTATGCCGAACTTCTTCAAACGCTGTTGGGTTTGAATCTGGTTGAAAAGAGAACGATGGCCCCGTTGACGGGCACTCCTCCATTTGGTTTTGACGCTGGTAAACATTGTGATTTTCATTCCAGGGCGCCCGGACATGATATTGAAGGTTGCCATGCTTTCAAACATAAGGTTCAATATTTGCTTGATAGTAAGGCCATTAACTTTGGTCATGAGGGTCCCAATATTGTACAACAACCCATGTCGAATCATGGAGTGAATGCTATCATAACGGAAGAGAATTTGAACTTGGTTATGGATGTGAATGAATTAAAGACACCGTTGAGTTGTGTTAAAAGCAGACTGTTGAAAGGGGGAGTATTCCCTGGATGTGACGAATATTGTCTGGATTGCTGGACCCAACCAGAGGGTTGCGCTGATTTGAAAAGAGGTATCCAAGCCATGATAGATGAGGGGATTTTGCAATTTGATCGGACTGCTGTTGAGAAGCCTGTTGAGGTATTGTTTGAAAAGCAGGATGAGATTGCAACTGTTACGATCCCAAGGAAGACTATTACGATATCGGCGTCCGCCAAGCGGCCGACTATCACAATAACAAAAGCAGGACCTGTTCCTTTTGAGAGTACAAAAGTTATTCCATGGACATATGGGTTAGAAGCATACTGTAATGGAGAAAAGATTGAGGTGAATGGCCGGCCGGCAGGGGCAGTTGACAATGTTGTTGGAACGGGAGGCATGACCCGTAGTGGAAGAATCTTCACCGCACCTGAAGTTGAAGCAGAGAAAATTGCTAAAGGCAAAGCCAAGGTGAACGAAAGTGGACCATCCTGGTTAAAAGAGAAAGACATGTCGCTCAAGGACGTAGAGGAGTTCACGAGGCTAATTCGCAAGAGAAATTATAAGATTGTTGAGCACTTACAACAGACACCCTCAAAAATTTCAATCCTATCTTTGTAACTTTGTTCTGAGGCTCATCGAAACGCTTTGTTGAAGATATTGGACACGTCATTTGTACCTCAGGAGGTTTCTGTCAACCAGCTAGAGGGGGTACTGGCGCATGTCAATGCTGGACATAGTTTGGGTTTCACTGATTTTGATCTAACACCTAGAGGCCGAGAGCATAATATGGCTTTGCACATATCGGTGGAATGCCGGGGCACCGTAATGTCGCATGTTCTTGTGGATACCGGATCATCTTTGAATGTATTTCCTAAGAAGGCTATGATGAAGTTAGATATCCGGGGAATTATTTGCACGCCAAGTGACTTGGTTGTGAGGGCGTTTGATGGAACGAGAAGGTCGGTGTTTGGATCGATAAGGTTGCCGTTGCAGGTCGGGCCGGAAATATTCGACACTGAATTTTATATCATGGATATTCATCCAACTTATAGATGTTTACTTGGGCGTCCATGGATACACTCTGCAGGGGCTGTGACGTCCATGCTGCATCAGAAGCTTAAGTTTGAAGCCGGTGGTGGCATCGTTACTATTTGTGGGGAAGAGGACATCTTGGTTAGTCATCTATCATCATTCAAGTACGTTGAAATGGATGGAGAAATCCATGAAACGCCCTGCCAAGCCTTTGAAGGGTTTCAAATCAAAGACAAGTCCAGTGTTCCCAGCAAAGTGCCAGAGGTTGTTGTGGCTTCGTAAAAAGACGCTCAAGTGTTGGTTCAGACTGGTGATACCAAGGGTTGGGGTCAAGTGCTGGAAATTCCTGTCAAGATGGACAAGTTTGGACTAGGGTATCGCCCAACATCAGCATCTTCTTCACAGAAAGCACCCAAGTTCAAAGGACCGGTGGTAATTACTCCAAAGGGAGTCTGCTTTGAGACGATTAATGTTGTTTCCGACTCTGAAGACGAAGATAGTGATTGTGATATGGATGCGTGGATTAAGCCTAGCGTGCCAGGACAAAGTCTCTGTAACTGGTCCATCCGGGAAATTGTCCCAGTGACTACAAAACAGTAATGATTTGTTTTTTTGATTATTGTATAATCCTGTGTCCTACCCGGGGCATAGTGATTTTGTTTTAGGGCCACCTGCTTATGTGTATGCACTGTTTAATCATTGAATAAAGGCGTTTTTCTCCTGCAAATTTTGTGTTCCCTGTTTTCCTATTTTTATTTTAACAATAAATGGCAATGTGGTTATGAGCTTTGTTTGCACTCATTTGAAGCATTTCACCATTTCCTTTGCAGGATTCATATTTCAGATGACACCAAACACGAACTTCCTATGACTCGCTTTGACTTTGAGCACCCGGTATTTCAAGCTGAGGAAGAAATTGTTGAGGATAGCGACTTGCCAGAAGAGCTGACTCGACTGTTGAAACAGGAAGAAAGAATCATTCTGCCTCATCAGGAAGAGATTGAGATTATCAACGCGGGGTCCGAGGGAGTTGTCAGGAACATCCGAATAGGGGCTGTGCTGCAAAGCAACATCAAGCAGGGTCTGATTGAGATGTTGCAAGAGTACATTGATATTTTTGCTTGGTCGTACGAGGATATGCCAGGATTGGATACTGACATGGTTGTTCATCGTCTGCCATTGCGAGAAGAATGTCCGCCTGTTAAGCAGAAACTTAGAAGAAGTAGACCAGATATGTCTGTGAAGATTAAGGAGGAAGTTCAAAAATAGTGGGATGTGGGGTTCCTTGTTGTTACAACTTATCCATCATGGGTCGCCAATATAGTACCGGTACCAAAGAAAGACGGTAAGGTGCGGATGTGCATAGAGTATCGTGATTTGAATAAGGAGAGCCCAAAGGATGACTTTCCGCTTCCTCATATCGATGTGCTGGTCGATAACACTGCTCAATTCTCCGTGTTCTCCTTCATGGATGGCTTCTCGGGCTATAATCAGATAAAAATGGCGCCAGAAGACATGGAGAAAACAACCTTCATTACCCCATGGGGAACATTTTGTTACAAAGTGATTCCCTTTGGTTTGAAGAACGCTGGGGAAACATATCAACGTGCAGTGACGACGCTCTTTCATGACATGATGCATAAAGAGATCGAGGTTTATGTTGATGATATGATTGCCAAATCCCAGACGCAGGAAGAGCATTTGGTTAATCTGCTGAAATTGTTCAAGAGGCTTAGGAAATTCAGGCTGAGGCTGAATCCTAACAAGTGCACCTTCGGGGTGAGATCTGGTAAACTATTGGGGTTTATTGTGAGCGAAAAAGGAATTGAGGTTGATCCTGCTAAGATAAAAGCAATACAAGAAATTCCAACGCCTAAAACAGAAAAAGAAGTGCGTGGATTTTTAGGGAGGTTGAACTACATTGCTCGGTTCATATCTCACGTAACCGCTATATGCGAGCCATTATTCAAATTGTTGAAAAAGAATCAGGTTGTGACCTGGAATGAAGATTGTCAAAGGGCGTTTGAAAAAATAAAAGAATACTTGCAGGAACCTCCAATATTGATACCCCCAGTAGCCGGGAGACCATTGATTATGTATTTGACGGTTCTTGAGGAAAGTATGGGTTGTGTTCTCGGTCAACATGATGAGACTGGACGTAAAGAGCATGCGATTTACTACTTGAGTAAAAAGTTCACAGACTGTGAATCCCGTTACTCAATGCTCGAAAAGACGTGTTGTGCGCTAGCCTGGGCTGCCAAACGTTTGAGACAATACATGTTAAACCATACAACCATGCTAATTTCGAAGATGGATCCGATCAAATATGTATTTGAAAAGCAAGCACTCTCCGGGAGGATTGCTCGATGGCAGATGGTGCTGACAGAATATGATATTCAATATGTTTCTCAAAAGGCTATCAAAGGTAGTGTTCTGTCAGAGTACCTAGCGGAGCAGCCAATTGAAGATTATCAACCAATGAGGTTTGATTTTCCTGACGAGGATATCATGTACTTGAAAATGAAAGATTGTGATAAGCCGTTGCCGGATGAAGGTCCAGAGTTGGGTTCCAAATGGAAGTTGATATTTGATGGTGCTGTTAACTCCTACGGTAGTGGAATAGGGGCAATTATCACTACTCCTCAAGGGACGCACATTCCCTTTACTGCCAGGTTGACCTTTCTAGTTACCAATAATGAGGCTGAATATGAGGCGTGCATCATGGGTCTTGAGGAGGCTATTGATTTGAGAATCAAATATATTGATGTATACGGGGACTCTGCTCTAGTGGTCAACCAGGTTAAAGGAGAATGGGAAACTCGGCAGCCCAATCTGATACCCTATATGAATTATGCAAGGAGATTGTTGCCTTTCTTTGACAAAGTAGAATTGCATCACGTGCCACGAGCAGAAAATCAGATGGCCGACGCTCTCACGATGTTGTCTTCAATGTATAAAGTTAACTTCTGGAATGAGGCTCCCAGGATTGTTATCTCTCGCCTTGATAGGCCCGCCTTCATATTCACCATTGAGGAAACGTCCGATGGAAAACCATGGTATTTCGATGTCCAAAATTTCCTGAATAACCAAGAGTATCCGGCTGGGGCATCCAGTCGTGATCAGAAGACTCTTAGGAGATTGGCTGGCAATTTCTATTTGAATCCGGATGGCGTCCTGTATAAGAGAAACCACGAATTGGTGTTGTTGCGGTGTGTGGATGAGAAAGAGGCTAAGTTGCTCATGGAAGAAATCTATGAAGGTACATTTGGAACGCATGTTGGTGGACATGCAATGACGAGAAAACTGTTGCGGGCAGGTTACTATTGGCTAACGATGGAAACAGATTGTTTCAAGTTTGCAAAGCGGTGCCATAAATGTCAAATTTATGCAGACAAAATTCATGTGCCTCCGAGCCCTTTGAACGTTATGTCATCATCGTGGCCTTTCTCGATGTGGGGAATTGATATGATTGGCAAGATTGAGCCCACGACATCAAAAGGACACCGGTTCATTTTGGTAGCTATTGATTACTTCACCAAATGGGTGGAAGCAGCGTCATATGCTAATGTCACCAAACAAGTGGTAGCCAGATTTATCAAAAGAGATATTATCTGCAGATATGGAATCCTAGAGCGGATTATCACCGACAACGGCTCAAATTTGAATAACAAGATGATGAAAGAGCTGTGTCAGAATTTCAAGATCGAGCATCACAACTCTTCTCCTTATCGGCCTAAGATGAATGGCGCTGTCGAAGCAGCCAATAAGAACATAAAGAAGATTGTTCAGAAGATGGTTGTGACTTACAAGGACTGGCATGAGATGTTACCTTTCGCTTTGCACGGTTATCGTACGATGGTACGCACATCAACCGGGGCAACTCCTTTTTCCTTGGTATATGGCATGGAGGCAGTGTTACCATTGGAGGTTGAGATTCCTTCTTTGAGGGTTTTGCGTGATGTCCAATTAGATGAGGCAGAATGGGTGAAAGATAGACTGAACCAGCTCAGTTTAATGGATGAGAAGAGACTGGCTTCTCTCGCATATGGTCGGCTGTATCAGAGCCGGATGAAGAAAGCTTATGATAAGAAGGTATGC
The DNA here is from genome assembly GCA_963859935.3 of Lathyrus sativus. Classification (NCBI taxonomy): domain Eukaryota; kingdom Viridiplantae; phylum Streptophyta; class Magnoliopsida; order Fabales; family Fabaceae; genus Lathyrus; species Lathyrus sativus. Next base: position 392,696,450 of record OZ012736.1, read on the forward strand.
CCTCGAAGCTTTCAGACGGGCGATCTTGTGTTGAAAAAGATTCTCCCACCACAATCGGATCACAGGGGCAAATGGACTCCCAACTACGAGGGTCCATATGTCGTCAGAAAGGTTTTCTCTGGAGGAGCCTTGTTGTTATCCACCATGGATGGTGAGGACTTTACGTCTCCTGTGAATTCGGACGCAGTTAAAAAATACTTTGCTTAAAGTGACCCGCTGGACAGAATAAAGAGAGTCCAGGCAAAAATGGGGCATCCCGGCGAACCATAAAAAAGGAATAAAAGGTTCGGGAAAAAGTTAGGGATAAAATTGAAAAGATGTACACCCGCGAAGTCGAAAACCTGAAAAGGGCGATTTCGGCAAAAAAGGGTATCCCGGTGAATTGAAAACCCGCAAAGGGCGATTCACGCAAAAGTTAGGGAATGAAAAAGCAAATGACTGTGGTCCGAGTTTGATACTAAATTGCTTAGTGGTTTGGGAGTATATGAGGGTCGTATATCCGAAACAATCTCTTCCGAAGATCGAGTATCGGGAAAGCGTCTGAGTCAGGCGAGTCATAGGAGGATCAGCTCATGGTGTTCGTCTGTACCACGTTGCCGACATGAATACAAATTTTTTTTGTATTTCTGTATCTTTGTATTTCGTTTGTGCGTAACTTCCTCTTTTCAGGAGTTGCATCCAGTGTACAAAATGTTGCCTATTTACAGGCCCGTTATCAATAAAGCATGTTATTTAGTACTTGATGCTTGTCCTTTACTGTTTTGTTTGTGAAAAACGCCGATGTTTTTGATAAATTTGCATGTGCATAAACTTGCTGGCCCTTGCCAATAATTGCTAAAACTTCGAATTGACTGAATGAATGTCACGGATATTAACTCAGATAGATTTTGTTGTGTAGATTTGTTTTGTCTCGTTTGTGTTTTGCAGGGTCCTTACCTTTGAAGCAAACGGTCAGGAATTGTATTGCCCAGCCAAAGTCTCTTGACGTAGGGCCTGACTTCAGTTGATGTCGTTCCTTAGCAAGTCGTATCTTATCCCCAGAGAGTGGAGACGACTCTTATTCTTACCGGATGTGGAATTGTCCTCCCTGAGAGAGTATCACCAGGAAGGTCGCCTGAAGAGTATCCTCATGGAAGTTGTCCATAGGATATTCCTAGCAGGCCAAAATCAATATCCCTGGCAGAGGACGCCTCCCCAGAGGACGGTTTTTTTCTTTCCCCGCAGGTTGTCATTCTTTCGTCAAGATGACTGTCCTCAGCAGAGTTTGTAGCTTCGAGTTTGTAGACTGTGTCTCGACAGTGTAGTTCTTCCCCAGAAGGGTCGCATCTTTCCCCAGCAGGGCTTGTGTTTTCTTCCCAAATGTCTGATCTCTCCCTAGCAGGGTTGGTTGTTGTTTCCGGCATTTATTTTTCCTGAATGCTTTGTGATACCCGTTCATTCTCAGCGGAGTTGGTTTTGTTCTTAGCCAGTTCATACCAGAGTGTTTCTCAACAGTTTGAGCCTGCATTAGCATTTGCATATATCATCATATTCGCATCTACCCAAACGCGTAGCATTTCCATGCCGTATGGAGCATTACGCCATTGTCAAACATACGCATTTTGAAACATAAGCCAGGTTGGTTAACCTTATGTTTTCAAGTGTTGTTTTCCCTGCAGGCGGAGGGAGCTCTTGCTCAAATTAATTACCAGATAAGCAAGGTCTCGGCGTGAGACGTGTAATGATAATATTCGTTTTGTCATTATTCCCCACAGAGTTGCTTGGATTAGTTTCTCTTACCCCTCCAGTGGAGTAATTCTTCAAAATTGATGTTATGACAGTATCAAAAGATTTCGTGAATCATTTTTTGGAAGTTGCCACCTATGTCGAAGTAGGTGTATGGCAGTTTGGATTCAGAAAATTCCCAATAGAGTCCTTCTCAGATTTGCTGCCATGTCTGCGCCAAGAGTTTGAAGAATGGACCAGTATTTTGTTACCCATTTGATTGATGGAGTTAGCTACTGCGAAGATAGGCAGAGAGGCTGTATTCAGAGTCATTTTCCTGTATTGACGGAGTTATTTCCCGTAGTGGTGACGGGGTTATTTTCCTGTATTGACAGAGTTATTTCCCGTAGTGGTGACGGGGTTATTTTCCTGTATTGGCAGAGTTATTTCCCGTAGTGGTGACAGAGTTATTTTCCTGTTTGTTGGCAGAGTTATTTCCCGTAGTGGTGACGGAGTTAGTTCCTGTGTTGTTGGCAGAGTTATTTCTTATTTGTTGATAAAACTATTTCCTCAGTGGAAGTCGCCAAGGTTATTTCCTGTTTGTTGGCAGAGTTATTTCCTGTATTGTCGGTAGAGTCTTTTTTTGTTAGTAAGGCTATTTCCCCAGTTGAAGTCGTCAGAGTTATTTTCCCGTATTATTGGCGGAGTTGTTTCCTATTTTGTTGGCAGAGTTATTTTCCCGTATTATTGGCGGAGTTGTTTCCTGTTTGTTGGCAGAGTTATTTTCCCGTATTGTTGACGGATTTTGTTCCTGTTTATTGGCAGAGTTATTTTCCCGTATTATTAGCGGAGTTGTTTCCTGGTTTTTGGCAGAGTTATTTTCCCGTATTATTGGCAGAGTTGTTCCTGTTTGTTGGCAGGGTAATATCCTGTTTGATTGACAGAGTAATTTCCCTAGTAAAGAAAATTGTATTGTTAGCAAAGTATTCGTTCCCATTTGATTGATGGAGTTAGCTACTGTAAAGATAGGCAGATAAGCTATATTTGGAACCCGAATATTGTCAGAAGTCAGCTACTATAATTAGGTAGAGAAGCTGTAGAAGTCAGTCGACGGTTTGATCGAGGAACTGTACTTGACACTGGAGTTAGCCAGAGAAGATATTGTATTTAGACAGAGAACACTGGAGTTAACCAGAGAAGATACTGGAGTTAGCTAGAGAAGTTGTGAGTAGACAGAGAAAAGTTATGATTGTATTAATGGATAAGCTGCTGTAAATAGACAGAGACGTTGTATGTAGTGAGTTGCCAGAATCAAGTACTGCAATGATAGGCAGAGAAGTTGTGTTTTCATATTGACAAAATTAGGCCCCATAGCAAGATGGAGTATTTTGGTGGATTTTGTTCCTCAAGCGGTTTGTGCAGTTCCTGACTGCAGCTGGCAAATTTCCGGGTTTCTTGGTATTCAACCATCTTTTATCTCGACTGTTTGAAGGTCGTTCGCTCTTCACCCAGTCGGGTCCAAGCCGTTTGAATAGGGACAGCTGTTGCACCCTAAAATTTGCTCAACATCTTTTACCTGGTTTATGTTTCATTGCATTATCATTTTGCATGGTTACATCATTTACATAGTTATATCATTTGCATATCATAGCATATCACTCATCCAACAAGGGATCAAGTGTGATTCTTATCAAAAGAAGCCTAGCAAGAGGTCTTATCCAAGCTTGAGAAGTTATCCAAGTCATCAGGAGGTGGTTTAAGGTCTTGTGAAGTTTGAATGCCTACATGTGGATTTTCTCCTATCTTGAGAGCCAATTGAGGACCATCAATGGGATGTGAAGCATGAAGTGTGAATAGAAGATGCGTATAGAGCTCATGGAATACCTAGAGGGCCATGTTGGAGCTAAATCAAGTCATTGATTCAAGTTCAAGAGCCACAGTTGAAGTGCAGACAATTAGGGTTTCATCTGGGCCAACCCTTAGGTCAACTATGCCATTGAAGAGCATCAAAGCCTACTTTTAGGTCATGGAGTTCTTGGAATGATGTGTTGAGACATTTGTGGTGTTGTGCCAAGATCAAATCAAGAAGAATCAAGAGTGTGGGAAGTTGCTAAATTAGGGTTTCAGTGTAAAATTCCCTATTTAGTGCCTAACTTCAAGGCCATATAAGTCAAGATACAAGTTTCAAATAAATCTTTGGCCAACATGGACCTTGTATAGCATCTCAATACCTTTAATTTGAGTACTATAAGTCCTCCAGTGGATTTATAGAACTCAAGTTATGGTTAAGACAAGTTACAGGTCACCAGATGAATGTGAAATTTATCTGCGAAAGTCACTTGACTTCCAAGCAACTTTTGACCTAGAAAGAGGTTGCACGTGAACTTTTGGCCAACATGATAGTTGTTCCTCATTATCTTAACTTTCTAAATTGTACTAGAAGTCATCCATCTGATTTGTAGAACTCAAGTTATGAGGTTTACAAGTCAGGGGTATTTTGGGAAAGTGAGATTATAGGTCATTTTCAATTATAGGCCAAAATCTCCAACTTGCACTTGTCAAATGGATTTTTGTTCAACATGAAAGTTGCTTAAAATGGGGTTTTAAGTGCAACCAAGTGGTCATTTGGGATTGGTTTGGCTTGTAGCAAAAAGTCACTTAAAATGGCCTAAAAAGGGAATATTTTAAATGGATTAAGGAGGGAAAATTGACTTTTTGAGTTAGAGGAACAAAACATGGCATATGAGTATATTTTTTGAATGGAAATCACATTCTAAACACTTTGGCATTAACAGAATTTTGAGTTTAGGCCAAGTTTTGGGAGTTGCTATTTTGGTTACTTCACCATGAAGTTACATAATCAAAAATAACCATTGGATCAAATGCAAGGGTGAAATCCCAGCCATCCACACTGCACATGCTGATGTTAATTGAATTGAACCATTTTGGAGCCAAAACACTCCCATTTTTGTGCACTACTCATGAGCAAAAGTGGTGAAATTTTGAATTTTCATTTTGGGCCTAGAGGCAAAGATTGGGTTTCCTTTGGATCCATATCCATTGTATATAACATTTCCAACCTTCACAAATCACAAGTTCTGGAAATTGGAGCAGAATTCATCAAGAACAAGCTTGAAAAAGTGAAGAAAAATCCAAAAGTGAATTCCAAGATGTAGTTCGTTTCAAGCCAAATTGTGAATTGAGAAAGCTTTATTGAAGATCATTGAACGATTCTGGAGAGTTTTGCGAAGCTTCATCAAGGATTAAAGGCTCAGTGGAAGTTCTCCACTAGGTACTTGAATTTCACCATATCTCTCTTAATACTTGATGATTCTTTGCCATTTTCGTTTCTTTGCACTCCTTGAAGCATGTAGATCGTTTATGGATTATAATTGTTGATGTTTATGACGTTCGAAATTTGGAGCTCCAAACTTGTGAGATTTAGTATGGACTGTTTTTGCATGATTTTGCTTAGTTTTTGCTTGATCCATAACCTCCATGACATAAGGTTGAGTTTAGAACTAATTTGGAGAGGTTTTGGTGAGGTTGAGTTTTGGTACCAAACTTTGTTTGCTTCGTTTTTTTTTCATGTTGCATTATTAATAATTTTGGATGATATATTTGAAATCCTCACGAGTTGTAGATGAATTTTGATATAAAAAAACTCTAAAAACGGTTGAGAATTGGATTTTATGTGTTGTTGTTCATGAGCATGGTGGTTGGAGCCAAGGAAGAAGATGACCGGAACTGTTCCGGTGGTGGTTTCCGGCTAGGGGAGAGGGAGGCCGCGTGGCCGTTAGATGGAGAGGAAAAAGGAGACCGAGTCTCCCTATCCAAGGGCGCAGGACGCGCCACGTGGCCACACGCCTAAACGGCGTCGTTTTGGCTAGGAAGGGGAGGATGGACGCGCGGGTTCAACTCCCGCTGGGTGCATTTGCCACTTTGCCATTTTCTTTTTGTTGTTTTATTTCTTTTGATTAACTATTTGTTTGCTGTTTTCTTTATTTATTTTCGTGGGCTTAGTGCTGCATACTTTCCACACCCCATTTTCCTGGGCCCATCTCTGTTTTGCCTATGCTGATTGTTATTCATACCTTTTGTCTTTTGTTTTATTTCTTTTCATTTTAATTTTCTGTTTTATTGCTGTTTCATTTTAAATCATTTAAAATAGTTCCAATACTCATAAAAATAGAAAAAAATAATTTTCAGAAACCTTAAGATGTCTAGTTTTTTCTGGATATTTTATTTTATTTTATTCGTTTCATTTTCTGTTTCAAAACAAATTAAATGTTGGAGCTGTTTTATTTGATTTAAATTGCAGTTCTGTTCTTTCTTGATTTTATTTTCATGTTTAAACTTCTTATTTTTGCATGCGTTTTTTTGAGAATTGTATTAACATGTTAATTGATCTTTGGATATTTTTTTCATAATTTTTAAGTGCTGTTTTCTTGTGATTTTAATTGCCTTTTATTCCCTCTCCATTGCTGCCTTTGTTTGGGACACTCTTGGTGTTTGCCCTCTATTGCGGCACTTCCCTTTTGATTCTTAATGTCCCTTTTTTACGCCTGGTCCATGATACTTTAGGGGTCATTTGAGAATTTATTTGGCATTTTTAGATGCATTTTCATATTTTATATGTAATTTGCAAGTTGCTTGTGTTAGTGTTGTTCTCTCTTGAGTGCCTTTTCTTGTTTGGCTTGGTTGGTGACTTTGGAGTTGGATTTGCTTGCTATCCTTTTTTGTGGAGCTTCTGGATTCATTGAAGATGCTATGGCTTGAAGATTGGAGCTTGGAGTTGAAGACTTTTCCTCTTGTGGAAGCTTTTTTAGGAGCTTAGGAAATTAGGGTTTTATGAAGTGCCTTAGACCTAGTTTTGTTTCTTTCTTCAAACAATGAGTGCATTGTTTGCCTCTATTCCATCCGATGATACATAGTCCTCCTTGGGAAGCTCCATCTCTCCTTAGGAGGGATGAGTGGTATTCCCAAGTGAGTAGAACTTTGAGGATACCTTTCAATTGCAATGTTAAGTTTTTATTGATTTCCTTTGGTTGTCATTAAGTTTTTCTTAACATAATATTTTGATCTTGATGATTGATCCTCCTCTTGGAGAGTGCTTGAAGATTGATGGAGCTTGAAGATAGAAGCTAGCATGAAGAAGAAGCCCTTGCTTTCAACTTTACTGTCAAATTCAACTGATTTTGTTTAGAGCTTATTCTAGATGTTGCTGTCTGCTGTAGGAGTTTGATGCTGCTGCTTGGGCTGCCTCCTCTGTGTATTTTGTTTTTCTCTGTATTGTCTATTTACTTGTGTTGATTACCTCTAGGTTTGAGGTGGAGCTTGTCTCCTCTTGCCTATTGTTTTCTCTCTTGCCTCTCTTATACTGTTGCATTGCATGCATTTTACTGTAATTGCTTGCTGTCTTTTGCTGTTTATCCCCTAGGATCTCTGATTTCCTCTGTGCAAGAGGAAATTATGACAGACATTAGGTTTTGACCCATGCATGATAACTATAGGTAGAGTTCCTTTTTAACCATAGTCTTAAGGTGTCTCTTTTCTCATCTCAAAACAATTAAAAAACACATAAATAAGGATAACGCGCGTTGTACGCTATGAGCCTTAAGCTATTTGAGAAAAGGTTGCTGGAGGGTCACTCTTCAGTAATCTGACTGCTTAGTATGATACCCTTAGGGTGACATGCAACGTAGTCACTCTCAGATCACAAGTCTTTAGTGCAGTACAAGTCGTAAACAGACTAAAAAACAGTTCTTTCGTAAAAAAATTCAAACAAACATTCAAACTCTGTTTTTGTCCGCTTGGATCTTTAATCAGGAAAACCCTTTCTTAAGGAGATAAAAAATTGTCAAACAAGCTTGTGTTTTCCGTAGCCCGAACTACGTTTGCTCTGATCTTTCATGCTGTATGAAAGTACATAGGCATAGGATGCGATATCCTAGCGAGCAACCTTCCCCTCCTTTCCCGTAGGTAGGCGAACTACGTTGACTCTGATTTCTCGTTTCAGACGGGAATACGTAGGCATAAAGTGCGATACTTTGCCGAGTCATTTTCTTTTATTTTTAACCTAGACCTATAGAGTAGATAAAATAACACACCTTTAGATAGAAAACAAACGTGGATCCCGTCGAGTACGACGGACGTGAGGGGTGCTATTACCTTCCCCTTGCGTAACCGACTCCCGAATGCAGGATTTGGTTGCGATGACCATTCCTTTCCCTCTTTGCGTTAGGTTTACTCTGAGCGTTTCCTTTCCCTCTTGTGGGATAAATAACGCACGGTGGCGACTCTTCTGTCATAGCCAGCGCCGATTTTCGCAGTAGCGACACGATTAGGGACAAAGATCGACGTGAGCAGTTTGTTGTCCGAAATGAACGCCCTCCTCTTATCAACAGTCAAGGTGTTATTTTCCCTATGGCGAATATCCGAAGAGAGATCCCGGTAGCTAAGACTGAAGAACCAAGAGCTCTTGAGTATGCTAGAAGGCTCTGAGTGTTGGAAGAAGGAGTCAAAGCCTTGAAAGTTAAAGATGCTGTCAACCTCAATGCTGCAGACATGTGTTTGGTTCCTGGCCTGGTATTGCCTCCTAAGTTCAGAGCACCGAGATTTGAGAAGTACCGAGGAGATAGTTGTCCGAAGCAACATTTGGTGATGTTCTGCCGAAGAATGACTTCGTTTGTGCAAAACCACAAGTTGATGATTCACTGCTTTCAGGATAGTCTGGCTGGGGCATCTCTGAGTTGGTATAAGCAGTTAGAGAGTAATCAGATCTGATCATGGGTGGATTTAGCCAGAGATTTTCTGAAACAGTATGATTATAACCTAGACATGGCTCCTAGTCGCATGCAGTTGCAGGAATTGTCTCAAGAGAACAATGAACCCTTCAGGAAGTATGTTCAGAGATGGAGAGAATTTGCTGCCAGAGTGTGTAACACCCATTTTAATTATTTAGTCACTTTATTATTATTTTAAAAATTATATGTTGGTGTGCCCTTTGGTGGGGGTGTATTTGATGATGTTTGGTGGGTGTCCCTAATGTGGGAGGACTATTGGTGATATTTTGGTGTGAAATATAGTAATATAAAAATAATAGTAACATTGGTGGGGGTGTTATTATTATTATTATATTTATTATATTTGTTACTATTATTAATATTATTATTATTTTGGTGAAATAATAATATTAGTATTATTATATTATTATTATATTATTTTTATTAATATTATTATTATTATTGGTGTGATAATATTATTATTATTATAATTATAATTATTGTTGGGTGTCTCACTATTATTATTATTATGTTGAATATTACTATAATATTATAATAGTATTATATTATATTATATTATTATTATTATTATAATGATTATTATAATTATTATTATTAGAATTATTATTGGGAATATTAGTGGTTGGAATAAGTAATATAAGAGGTGAAAGGGTTATTGGGAAGTTAGAATGGAAATATGAAAAGTCACGATAGAAACCGTGAGGAAGGAAATATGAAGGGGTAGCAAGGAGATATTAGAAAAGTTGGAATGGAGAGGAAATGGATTACCATAGGCGTGGGATATTGGTGTGATAATAATAATAGTATTATTATTATTATTATTATTATTACTATTATTATTATTAGTGTTATTATTATTATTATTATTAAAAGTATTATTATGATTATTGGAGAGATAATAATATTATTATTATTGTTATTATTAATAGTATTATTATTATTAAGATTATTATTATTATTATCATTATTATTATTATTATTAGAATTATTAATATTATTATTATTATTATTATTATTATTATTATTATTATTAATATGTGGTATTATTAATATTAGTAAGATTATATTAGTATTATTATTATTATTAAGATTATTAATATTATATTATTTTATTAGTTATTATTATTGGGATTAGAATAATTAAAAAGGGAAATAGAATATGAGGGGTTAGGAGAGTTACGATACATTTTAGAAAATTGAGAAAAAAGAGCGATAGAAAGAGAGAAGAGGAAAGAACGAGGAAAGTGAAAAAGAACGAAGGGAACGAAGAACGGAAGAGGAATGAGAAGGCCAAGAGACCAATTCTAGGAGGAATTCTATCGATCGACCAATTGTCAAGGTAAGGGGGGAGAAATTTGATTGGGAATGGTTTATACATGTATAGGGTAGAGGGGATTCCTTAACCCCGTAGGAATTTATCGTTATATAAAGTTTTATATTGGCATGCTATGATTATTGTTGATGTTGGGGGATTGATGAATGCTGATGATGCATTTTGGGGTATATATATATATGGTGATGATGTTACTGTAGTATTGATCCATTTTGTTGGATTGTTGATGTTACTGTAGTGTTGATAGTAACTAGGAATATAAAGCTGATGAGATTATGTGTTGTTACCGTAGTGTTGGCAATGACCGTGATTATAGCTTTGGGAAAAGTTATGTGTTGTTTCCCTATAGCGTCGTTAATGACTATGGTTAGGACCTTGGTGAGATTCAGAGTGACTCTGAAATGTCGGTAATGTACCGTAATGTCGGTTCTAGAGTAGAAATTATAGGATAATTGGTAAGTATAATATCTATTGGCATGTTTGTGATTGTGGATTGATGTTGATGAATTATTGATTTTGGTGTATAGGCTGAGGTGTTGGTTTAGGGAGGTTCTGAGTAACCTCAGAGACTTTTGGTGAGATGTCTGAATTGGTCTCGTGTGATCCTTCTAGCCTTGCTGTAGTGTGAAAATGATGAGTATGGGATATAACTTGTGTACTTGGGGATAGTACGTGTTTCCCTTAATATTGTTGGTGAGCAATTAGTAATGTATATGTGTGTAGTGATCAGTAGGATCGTGTATCCCCGAGTGGGGGGGGACGTAGTTATATCCGGTGTGATAGTATGAATTCGTTTACTATCTGATTGATTTATATGGTGTTGGTGTAATATATCTATACATATGCATTGTTGTATGATGATATGATCAGGAGGATCGTGTGCACTTAGCGTGCCAGAATATAATAATTATGCATTGGTGTCTTGCATATCATGGTGTTTTGGTGGGATGAATCATGTCTCAGGAGGAGCGTAAGTGATTCATCCGTACTCCTTTGTGGAGAATGGTGGGGGATAGATCATGTCTCAGGAGGAGCGTAAGTGATCTATCCAGGTTCGATTGAATGAACCAATGAGTCGGTACCGCATGCATGGTGTTGAGTTGCATAATTGCATTATAATATGTTATATTGTAATTTGAACAGTAGGTTCGTTATATGGTGTTGTTGGGGTGAATAATTGATGTGTTGGTGTGTTTTACTGCCTTATTACATGTATTACATTACCATTATATTTTTGATCATGATTTCTCACCCCTTGTTGTTGTTGTGGTCTGTGCTTCTTCGGAAGTACAGATAATCCAGGTGCTTAGCTAGCTTGGATATTGGTGTGACTGTCGAGTCTAGGATGCTCTGATACGTAGCACGGGACTTGGGCATTTTTATTGTTTCATGTTGAACTCCTATTTTTTTCCTGCGAACGTATCAAAATTTTTATTTAATTGTATTATTTAAATATTCCGCTGTATTTGGAGAAAAACCTTTTTTATAAGGAAACGTGATTTTTATGTGATATCCCACTTGGGAAGGAAACTCTGATTTTTATTATGTTATTCATATTTTATTTGTTTTGGGAAGTGGGGTGTTACAATTGGTATCAGAGCAGGTCGGTCCGTCCGGCCAGTGTTGTTGAGTCGAGTTGAGTCTGTCCGTTATGATGTAGTTGAATATCTTTTAACCTGGTGTTGTTATGTTTTGAGCAGTATGGCAGGAAGGAACGATGCTGCATTAGCTGCTGCTATGCAAGCAATGGCGCAAGCTGTTGCTAATCAGAATCAAACTGCAGATGCCCAATTCAGGAGTTTGGCGCAGTTTCGGAGCAACAAGCCGCCAACGTTTGAAGGAGGAATTCTGGACCCAGAAGCTGCTCAGAAGTGGCTGAAGGCAATTGAGAAATCTTCAGAACTATGGATTGTACTGATGAGCAGAAGGTGAGGTTTGGTACTCACATGCTGGATGGTGAGGCTGAAGCTTGGTGGGACAATAGTCGCCAAAGATTGGAAGCTGCTGGAACTGCCATTACTTGGGAGGTAGTTCGGAAGGGTTTTCTGGAGAAGTATTTTCCGGAAGATATTCGGAGTGCTAAGGAAATTGAATTCTTAGAGCTGAAGCAGGGTAGTATGACTGTAGCAGAGTATGCTGCTAAGTTTGAGGAGCTGGTGCAGTATTGTCCTCACTATAATGTGGAAGGGGCAATGACTTCTAAGTGCTTAAAGTTTGAGAATGGACTGCGTCCAGAGATTAAGCTGGGGATTGCTTGTCAGAAGATCAGGAGCTATCCTGAGCTGGTAAGCAGGAGCAGGATCTATGATAACGATAACCGGGCAAGGATTGCACACTACAAAGCTGTTAATGACCGTAAGGGTAAGCAGAGGTTTAGTGGTACTCCTTATGGTGTTGCTGCTGATAAGGGAAAACGTAAAGCTGTTGTTGATAAGAAGCCTAGAGATGGGAGAGCATCTGCTGAAGGGAAATGTTTTCGGTGCGGTGGTATGGGACACCGTGCTAATGATTGTCCTAATGAAGCCAAAAAGTGTTTTAAGTGTGGAAAACCAGGTCATGTGATAGCTGACTGCAGAGCAACTATGCCGACCTGTTATAACTGTGGTGAGAAGGGTCACATCAGTACCCATTGTGAGAAGCCGAAGAAGCCTCAGACGTCTCCGGCTGGTGGAAAAGTGTTTGCTTTGGCAGGAACTCAAGCTGCCAGTGATGAGCGTGTTATCAAAGGTACTTGTATTATCAATAATATTCCTTTAACTGCTATTATTGATACGGGTGCAACACACTCGTTTATTTCTGTGGATTGTGTGGAGAGGATAGGATTGGTGCCGTCTACTCTGGAGAGACGAATGACTATTGAGACACCCTCTATAGGTTCAGTGACTACTTCTTTGGTATGCCTGAAGTGTCCGCTGACTATTTTCGGTAGAGAATTTGAAGTGGATTTGATTTGTCTACCACTTGGTAAATTGGATGTTATTCTGGGTATGAACTGGTTAGAGTTCAACCGAGTCTACATCGACTGTTTTCGGAAGGAATTGTTGTTCTTGACCCCTGAAGAGGAAGCTTTAGCAAGTTCTTTGTCTAATAAAGAATTGAGGGCCTTGTTGGAAGATGAAACTAGAGTGTTTGCTTTATTTGCAACTTTATCGGTAGATAGCAAAGTGTCAATGGAGGAATTGGCAGTGGTGAATGAATTTCCGGAAGTGTTTCCTGACGACATTACGGAATTGTCTCCGACGCGAGAAGTGGAATTTGGTATTGATCTTGTTCCTGGTACGAGGCCTATTTCTATGGCGCCGTACAGGATGTCTGCAGTGGAATTGGCTGAGTTGAAGTCTCAGATTGGAGAATTGTTGGATAGAAAGTTTATTAGGCCAAGTGTATCGCCGTGGGGAGCTCCAGTGTTGTTGGTGAAGAAGAAGGATGGTAGTATGCGTTTGTGCATCGATTACCGTCAGTTGAATAAAGTGACGATTAAGAATAAGTATCCTCTCCCGAGGATTGATGATTTGATGGACCAGCTGGTGGGAGCTCGTGTGTTTAGTAAGATTGACTTAAGGTCGGGTTATCATCAAATAAGAGTAAAAGAAGGTGATATTCAGAAGACTGCTTTTAGAACTCGATATGGACATTATGAATATGCTGTAATGCCGTTTGGAGTGACTAATGCGCCGGGAGTATTTATGGAGTATATGAACAGAATTTTCCATTCTTATTTGGATCAATTCATTGTAGTGTTTATTGATGATATATTAATTTATTCTAAATCTGATGAAGAACATGCAGGACATTTGAGAATTGCCTTGCAAGTGTTGAAGGAAAATAAATTATTTGCTAAACTGTCAAAGTGTGACTTCTGGTTGAAGAGAGTGAGTTTCTTGGGGCATGTAATATCTGAAGATGGAATAGCGGTGGATCCGTCAAAAGTAAGTGCAGTATTGCAGTGGGAACCGCCGAAGACAGCGACAGAAATTAGGAGCTTTCTGGGTTTAGCTGGTTATTACCGCAGGTTTATTGAAGGGTTCTCTAATTTGGCGTTGCCATTAACTCAGTTGACGAGAAAGAACCAAGTTTTCGTATGGGACGCTGCTTGTGAAGAAAGTTTTGAAGAGTTGAAAAAGAGATTGACTACGGCACCGGTGTTAGTGTTACCGACTCCGAGTGAACCGTTTGTGGTGTACTGTGATGCGTCTAAGATGGGATTAGGAGGAGTTCTTATGCAGAATGGTAAGGTAGTAGCATATGCTTCGCGGCAACTGAGAGTGCATGAGAGAAATTATCCTACTCATGATCTTGAGTTAGCTGCGGTTGTTTTTGTGTTGAAAATTTGGAGGCATTACCTGTATGGTTCAAGATTTGAAGTGTTTAGTGATCATAAGAGTCTGAGATACCTGTTTGATCAGAAAGAGCTGAATATGAGGCAGAGAAGATGGTTAGAATTTTTGAAGGATTATGACTTCAGTTTGAGTTATCATCCGGGAAAGGCCAATGTAGTGGCAGACGCTTTGAGTAGAAAGACAATTCATATGGCAGCTCTGATGGTGAAAGAAATTGAGTTAATTGAACAATTCAGAGATTTGAGCATGGTTTGTGAAACTACTGCAGAGAGTGTAATGTTGGGTATGTTGCAGGTAAATAATGACTTCTTGGATATGATTAGAGAGAATCAGAAGTTGGATGTGAAATTGGTAGATTTGATGCCTGGAGTAGGAAGTGACTCCGATAGTGACTTTAAATTGGATAGTACAGGTGTGTTGAGATTTAGAGGCAGGATTTGTGTACCAGATGATGAGGAACTGAAAAAGCTGATTTTGAGTGAAGGACACCGTAGTAATCTGAGTATTCATCCCGGAGCTACGAAGATGTATCATGATTTAAAGAAATTATTTTGGTGGTCTGGTATGAAAAGAGACATTGCTCAATTTGTTTATGCCTGTTTGACGTGTCAGAAATCGAAGGTAGAACACCAGAGACCTTCTAGATTTATGCAACCGTTGGAAATTTCGGTTTGGAAATGGGATTGCATTTCTATGGACTTTGTTACAGGATTGCCAAATACGGCGAGAGGTTTTGATGCTATATGGGTGATTGTGGATCGGTTAACGAAGTCTGCACACTTTGTGCCAATTAATATTAGTTTTCCGTTGACGAAGCTGGCGGAGATTTATATTCGGGTAATTGTGAAGTTACATGGTGTTCCGTCCAGTATTGTGTCGGATAGAGATCCGAGGTTTACTTCAGAATTTTGGAAGAGCTTGCAAGAAGCTTTGGGTACTAAGTTGAAATTAAGTTCAGCTTATCATCCACAAACTGATGGTCAATCGGAAAGGACTATTCAGTCGCTTGAGGATTTATTAAGAGCTTGTGTATTAGAAAAGGGTGGTGCGTGGGACACTCATTTATCATTGATTGAATTCACGTACAATAATAGTTACCATTCCAGTATTGGAATGGCACCCTTTGAAGCTTTGTATGGGAGGAGGTGTAGGACTCCTCTGTGTTGGTATGAGACCGGTGAGAGTGTGGTGCTTGGACCAGAAATTGTTCAGCAGACTACTGAGACGATTCAGATGATTCGTGAGAAAATGAAAGTGTCTCAGAGTAGGCAGAAGAGTTATCATGATAATCGGAGGAAAGAGTTGGAATTCTGTGTAGGTGATCACGTATTCCTAAGAGTTAACCCGATGACTGGTGTGGGTCGGGCGTTGAAGTCCAAGAAGCTGGATCCTAAGTTTATTGGACCTTATGAAATTTTGCAAAGAGTTGGTGCTGTGGCCTATAGGGTGGCGTTGCCGCCGGAGTTGTCGAATCTACATGATGTGTTTCATGTGTCGCAATTGCGAAAATATGTTTCTGATCCATCTCATGTGATTCAGAGAGATGATGTTCAGGTTCGGGAGAATCTTACTATTGAGACGATGCCGTTGAGGATCGAGGACCGTAAGATGAAACAGCTCCGAGGGAAAGAGATACCTTTGGTGAAGGTAGCTTGGGGAGGTGCTGCAGGAGGCAGTGTGACCTGGGAGTTGGAAAGCAGGATGCGAGAAGCGTATCTGGAGCTATTTCCATCAGGTAATTTTCGAGGACGAAAATAATTAAAGTGGGGGAGAGTTGTAACACCCATTTTAATTATTTAGTCACTTTATTATTATTTTAAAAATTATATGTTGGTGTGCCCTTTGGTGGGGGTGTATTTGATGATGTTTGGTGGGTGTCCCTAATGTGGGAGGACTATTGGTGATATTTTGGTGTGAAATATAGTAATATAAAAATAATAGTAACATTGGTGGGGGTGTTATTATTATTATTATATTTATTATATTCGTTACTATTATTAATATTATTATTATTTTGGTGAAATAATAATATTAGTATTATTATATTATTATTATATTATTTTTATTAATATTATTATTATTATTGGTGTGATAATATTATTATTATTATAATTATAATTATTGTTGGGTGTATCACTATTATTATTATTATGTTGAATATTACTATAATATTATAATAGTATTATATTATATTATATTATTATTATTATTATAATGATTATTATAATTATTATTATTAGAATTATTATTGGGAATATTAGTGGTTGGAATAAGTAAAATAAGAGGTGAAAGGGTTATTGGGAAGTTAGAATGGAAATATGAAAAGTCACGATAGAAACCGTGAGGAAGGAAATATGAAGGGGTAGCAAGGAGATATTAGAAAAGTTGGAATGGAGAGGAAAGGGATTACCATAGGCGTGGGATATTGGTGTGATAATAATAATAGTATTATTATTATTATTATTATTACTATTATTATTATTAGTGTTATTATTATTATTATTATTAAAAGTATTATTATGATTATTGGAGAGATAATAATATTATTATTATTGTTATTATTAATAGTATTATTATTATTAAGATTATTATTATTATTATCATTATTATTATTATTAGAATTATTAATATTATTATCATTATTATTATTATTATTATTATTATTAATATGTGGTATTATTAATATTAGTAAGATTATATTAGTATTATTATTATTATTAAGATTATTAATATTATATTATTTTATTAGTTATTATTATTGGGATTAGAATAATTAAAAAGGGAAATAGAATATGAGGGGTTAGGAGAGTTACGATACATTTTAGAAAATTGAGAAAAAAGAGCGATAGAAAGAGAGAAGAGGAAAGAACGAGGAAAGTGAAAAAGAACGAAGGGAACGAAGAACGGAAGAGGAAGGAGAAGGCCAAGAGACCAATTCTAGGAGGAATTCTATCGATCGACCAATTGTCAAGGTAAGGGGGGAGAAATTTGATTGGGAATGGTTTATACATGTATAGGGTAGAGGGGATTCCTTAACCCCGTAGGAATTTATCGTTATATAAAGTTTTATATTGGCATGCTATGATTATTGTTGATGTTGGGGGATTGATGAATGCTGATGATGCATTTTGGGGTATATATATATATGGTGATGATGTTACTGTAGTATTGATCCATTTTGTTGGATTGTTGATGTTACTGTAGTGTTGATAGTAACTAGGAATATAAAGCTGATGAGATTATGTGTTGTTACCGTAGTGTTGGCAATGACCGTGATTATAGCTTTGGGAAAAGTTATGTGTTGTTTCCCTATAGCGTCGTTAATGACTATGGTTAGGACCTTGGTGAGATTCAGAGTGACTCTGAAATGTCGGTAATGTACCGTAATGTCGGTTCTAGAGTAGAAATTATAGGATAATTGGTAAGTATAATATCTATTGGCATGTTTGTGATTGTGGATTGATGTTGATGAATTATTGATTTTGGTGTATAGGCTGAGGTGTTGGTTTAGGGAGGTTCTGAGTAACCTCAGAGACTTTTGGTGAGATGTCTGAATTGGTCTCGTGTGATCCTTCTAGCCTTGCTGTAGTGTGAAAATGATGAGTATGGGATATAACTTGTGTACTTGGGGATAGTACGCGTTTCCCTTAATATTGTTGGTGAGCAATTAGTAATGTATATGTGTGTAGTGATCAGTAGGATCGTGTATCCCCGAGTGGGGGGGGACGTAGTTATATCCGGTGTGATAGTATGAATTCGTTTACTATCTGATTGATTTATATGGTGTTGGTGTAATATATCTATACATATGCATTGTTGTATGATGATATGATCAGGAGGATCGTGTGCACTTAGCGTGCCAGAATATAATAATTATGCATTGGTGTCTTGCATATCATGGTGTTTTGGTGGGATGAATCATGTCTCAGGAGGAGCGTAAGTGATTCATCCGTACTCCTTTGTGGAGAATGGTGGGGGATAGATCATGTCTCAGGAGGAGCGTAAGTGATCTATCCAGGTTCGATTGAATGAACCAATGAGTCGGTACCGCATGCATGGTGTTGAGTTGCATAATTGCATTATAATATGTTATATTGTAATTTGAACAGTAGGTTCGTTATATGGTGTTGTTGGGGTGAATAATTGATGTGTTGGTGTGTTTTACTGCCTTATTACATGTATTACATTACCATTATATTTTTGATCATGATTTCTCACCCCTTGTTGTTGTTGTGGTCTGTGCTTCTTCGGAAGTACAGATAATCCAGGTGCTTAGCTAGCTTGGATATTGGTGTGACTGTCGAGTCTAGGATGCTCTGATACGTAGCACGGGACTTGGGCATTTTTATTGTTTCATGTTGAACTCCTATTTTTTTCCTGCGAACGTATCAAAATTTTTATTTAATTGTATTATTTAAATATTCCGCTGTATTTGGAGAAAAACCTTTTTTATAAGGAAACGTGATTTTTATGTGATATCCCACTTGGGAAGGAAACTCTGATTTTTATTATGTTATTCATATTTTATTTGTTTTGGGAAGTGGGGTGTTACAGAGTGCACCCACCGCTTCTAGACCGAGAGTTAATGGGCATTTTTGTAGACTCCCTGGAGAGCTCGTACTTCGAAAGAATGCTTGGAAATGCGCCAAATTTCTCTGAATTGGTAAGATTAGGAGAACGCATCGAGCATGCCGTAAAAATTGGGAAATTTCAGATTGTTTCGGGCGGTCAGGCTAGTGAAACAGAATCTCTCTGTAGCTACCAAATAGAAGAAGGAGTTGTGATAAATGCAATCATGCCAGATGTTGAGTATCCTCGAGATGAATCGGTGAAATCTATTGGTTCTTCATCTTTTGTGTCTTGTTATGCGGGACAGACGAATGTGCCTAGGGCACCACATCGGGAACTTTATGTCGCTTCTCTTACAAATCAGCGAACTCGTGGCCGAGGTTATCAGAATCAGCACCCAAATCAGAACAAGCCTCATAACAACTTGGAACGAAGGAATGCTCCTTCTCATATAGTGCCTGTGTCGTATAGCCATATTCTACCATCTTTGATCCAGAATTCTTTGGTGGAACCTAAAGCTCTTAAGCCTGTGCCAAAACCTTACCCTCCCGGGTACAATCCCCACGCTCAGTGTGGTTACCATGGTGGATCTCCAGGGCATTCAACTGAAGATTGTAAAGCTTTTCAGGCAAAAGTACAACAGTTGATCGACCAAGAGTGCATTTCCTTTAGAGAAGGAATTCTGGTGGTTCATGACAATTTCTCAGCTTCCTAAGCTCGTAGATGCAGAGGTTTATTTGCAAGAAGCCAGTGGTCCAGACAGGCAGGCGTCCTCAGCATTGGCAATCCTCGGGCTTTTCTATCATTTGCATTTGTAGTTTCTTTTCTGTTAGTTACTACTTGCTGTTAAACATTGTTTGTATCGAATGGTAATATTGATAAAGTGACTATGCATTTTTCTGAATTAATCATGTCATTGTCACTCATTTACTACATTGCATTGACACTTGCGTTTTATTCACTCCACTTTGTCACTTGATTAGCAAAGATTGGAGGGAGGATGACGAAACTGAATGCTCATAACCGATGATCGTATGCTTTCAAATAAAACCTTGCCGATGACGTACAAGGCATTGTTTCAAATTCCTAAACACTGGAGATATAAGGAGTTAGTGCCTCGTTAGCCACTTCGAGCCGAGAAGTAGGAGTTTCTTTCGGACTTTTAAACCCTCACATCTTAACCCGGGGCAGGGTAGTTACCAGTTAGCTTAATCGAGCGTTCAAGTCTTATAGAGGAGTGTTGCCTTTCGAGGACCAATCACATCTTATTTTTCCCCAGAGGTCGTACCTCATCAACCACAATGGTTAAATCTCACCAATCAGGAGTGAGACAGTTGCAATCCTTTCGGAACAATCAAGACAACCAGTGTCGCACGACTTGTTCCAAGAAAGAAATAAGAAAGCCCGCTAAGTAAAAAAAGAAAAAGAAAAGCTGGAAAGCTAATACTTAGGCAAAAATCAGGGCATCCCGCTGGACTTCAAGAAAAAAAATTGAAAAGAACTCAAAAGGAAAAAATTAGGGAATCAAAAGCATGAAAAAGAAAGGATATAAAAAGAAAAATCCTCGAACAAGGACAAAGTCGTGTGGATACAGACACCGAAAACGAAAAAGGAGTAATTGTCACTCTGAAAACCTTGTGAGTTCCCAATATTCAACATACCTCTCGAAGAGGCGAGCGCTTGTGCCAAGTTAACTGAACTTTAGGATCAGAGATCATCACGTAGAAGGGGTGGGTACAAATCATAATTTGAGCCAAATATCCTTTGTTTCGCGAACCGTGAACCCGACCACGATACAACCCTTAAAAGACCTAATTGAGGCAGGGTTCATTCTGAAAGCGCATTACGATAAGGTTGAGTAACCTGACTCCTTCTTGATTTGCTAGTCATATCCTTGTTGTATTTTTTTCACTGATCAAATCAGCACTACGTTTGAACTCTGGTTCATTCATCACTCAAAATCATGACACGTAAATGAGTGACAACACAATTTTTTTCAAAATCTGCATGAACACTGCATTAAAATTACCATTCGGGGATAAAAAATTTTATTTGCAGGTCAGTAGTTGACAGGAAGGAAATTCCAGCAGGGAATAATCGAACAGGACTGAATAATTCAGCAGTCTGAATTGGAATGGTATATTGTGAAACCCTGTGAATCTGGGGCATTGACTTCCAGTGAGTTCAGAATCAGTTGGTCTAAGGACAAGTCCCGAAGCATCGGTTGATTATGGGACAGTTTACTTGAGAAGCAGTTGATCAAAAGTGAATCTTCTCGAGAGCCAATCAGGGGCAATTATCCAGAATGCTGTGATTTAAGGATAGATCCTTCCAGTGTGTGATCAGATCAGGTTAAGTCGCTCAACGCTCGTTCAAGGGGCAAGTCACTTCAGAGATAGTGAAACCAACTATGTTGATGGTTGTTTAATTGAGGTTGAATCCTTCCGTCATGCAAATACTGGGGCAAGCCATCTCAAGGTCGTATTGTAGCAAGCTGCTTTCTGTTTAGAGTTAGTTTCCCAAGAGTTGGATTGGAGCAAGTTGAGTTGCACTGGGGCAAGTTGTTCAATCAAGTTTGTTCACCCTAACAAGAGTTGAGTATCGGGGAATCGTGTCATTACCCTCATCAAAAAAAAACCTGAACCTTCAAAAAGGCCTTGCCGTCATTGGATCATTATCCTACAGCCTAAACCTGTTACCTGACAGAACCTTGTAACCTTGTCATTTCCAAAGACCAGTTGTCGCCTGGCAAACCGGTAACCAGTTCTCGTCTCGTCCACCTTTCCGTAAATACCAGTTCTCGTCTGGTACCTGTTATTTTTCAACCAGTTATTGCCTGGCCAACCTTTCCGTAAACATCAGTTCTCGTCTGGTGTATGTTAGCTTTCAACCAGCCCCGTCTGGTCACCGTCCCTTTAACCTATTTGTTGCATCAGTTCTCGTCTGGTGCATGTCAGCTTCCAAACCAACCCCGTCTGGTCATCCTTTCCCTAACCTATCATCCGGTCAGCCTCGTCTGATGTTCCAACCATAAATCCATTCTTGTCCGATAACATAAACTATTTTTGCTATCAGTTCTCGCCTGGTGGTCCATCTTTGAATGCTAGCCCCGTCTAGTATTTTCCCTTTAAAACCATTTTGTTAATAACCTATTCTCATCCGTAAACTAGAAAAAGCCTAAAAATACCTGACACGATAATTCCTAGTGACTCACATGGTGTCGTGTGCCCCGATACAAAGCTCGATTGATACTGATTCCCTGATTAATATGTTGTATTCCCGGTGGGTGTTGTTAAATCAGGATTACTCTCCTCTGCAGATAGAAGTCACGTATTGTCCCTAAAATGGTGGAGATCGCAGTTATTCCTCCTCAGAATAGGATCAGGAGTATCCTCAGCGGGTCAGAATGGATATCCCTGACAGCAGGGGCATTCTCAGCAGTGAGCCGTGCACAATTAACCCCGGTCTGGTTAAGCCCCACAGAGTACAATCAGGTTGTCAAGGGTTTAGAAAGAGCATCCCCGGGCAGGGTTGTCTTTCCCTCCTCCAACAGGTTGTCATTCCTTCGTCAGGTTGATCATCCTCTACAGAGTTCGTAACGATGAATTTGTGAGCCATCCCTCAGCAGGATTGTTTCTTCCCCATGGAAGTTGGTCTCACTTTTCCAGCATTTATTTTGCTGAGATGATTCTATGATACCCGGTACCCCTCAGTGGAGTTGACGTTGCCTTCGGCATTTATTTTTCCAAGCGGCTTTAGACCCGGTGTTCTCTGGCAGCTCGAGCTTGCATTTTCACTTGCATATATCATTATATTTGCATATATACACACACATAGCATCTCCATGCCGTATGGGGCATTGCATCATTTTCAAACATATGCATTTCGAAACATAGACCAGGTTGGTTAACCTTGTGCTTTCAGGTGTGTTTTCTCAGCAGGAGTACGGAGTTCTAGCTCAGATCTATTACCAGGTATTCGAGGTCTCGCCGTGAGACGTGTGATGATACGGTTCACTTTACTATTTTCCCCACAGAGTCGCTTGTTGAAGTTTCTCTTATCCGGCCAGCAGATTATTGTTTTTTCAAATTTGCTGTTACGTCAGCATCAAAGGGATTTCATGAATCAAAATTTCAGAAGCTGCCGCCGGGTATCGAAACAGGCGTCCGGCAGTTTGGTTTCCAAATATCCCCAGTAGAGTCCTCCTCAAAGTCGTTGTCACGTCAGCGCTGGAAGGTTTGTGGGTTGGGAACGATGGAGTTAGCTACTGCAGAGATAGGCAGAGATACTGTATTCAGAGTGTTTTCTCGTATGGATAGGCAGGTGAAGATTCATGTGTTTAGGCAGATGATTTTCCCGTATGGATAGGCGGATGAAGTTTCCTGTGTTTAGGCAGATGATTTTCCCGTATAGATAGGCGGATGATGATTCTTGTGTTTAGGCAGATGATTTTCCCGTGTGGATAGGCGGATGAAGTTTCCTGTGTTTAGGCAGATGATTTTCCCGTATGGATAGGCGGATGAAGTTTCCTGTGTTTAGGCAGATGATTTTCCCGTATAGATAGGCGGATGAAGTTTCCTGTGTGTAGACAGAAATGTTTCCCCAGCGAAAGCGCCAGGAGTTTTCCGTAACGTGATGTCCTGACGTGGACAAAATTGATTACTCTTCAAGGACCATTTATCCCCAGCAGATATCTTCCTTCGTATCAACGAAATGTGGGTCCTGACGAGGACAAGTTTATGATGAGATTTCTTCGTGTTGACGAAACAAGCATCCTAACGTGGACAAAGTTTTGTTCCTGTGTTGTTGAAATGTGAGTCCTGACGTGGACAAATTTACATTTATTCGTGATTTGACGCAATTCGGGGTCCAGATGTGGACAAGGTTACTCCGGTGACGACAGAATCTCTATTCGTGTTGACGAATTTGTTTCTCTTCTTGTGTTGACAAGGTTAGTCCAGTTGTGGACAGAGGTGTTTTGCGAAAATAGCCCAGCGCCTGTGGTGTCACGCAGGTGATTGATGTTGAAATCAGAATTTTATCAGATAATTGACCAGTTGTTGCCGTAACAACCGGATTCAGTTCAGTGTACGTTGCTTCTTAAGCAGTTTTGCAGTTTATCTCCACAGTTGGCAAATTTCAGGGCTTCTTTGGTATTCAACCGTCTTTTACCTTTGAATGTTTGAAGGCCGTTCGCTCTTCAACCCTTCAGGTCCAAGCCGTTTGAATAGGGGCAGCTGTTGCACCCTAAAATTTGACCAACCGGTTCCCACATCTGGTTTATGTTTCGACGCATTTTGCATTCGCACTCGCATACCGCATACATTGCATTTTTTCAGCCATTTTGATTTTATTGGGAATACAGCCTCCCCCGGCATTTCAAGCAGTTCAGGCCAGTTCGAATAAGTATATTTTGAGAATCGGTGCTCACCCCGGTGTTTTCAGCTCTCGCTGTTATTTTTGAGGACATTTCGGTGTCCGGTTTTTACCGCTTATTTCGATATAGTTGTGCAGTTGTTCTCTAATCGATTTAATTGGCTTCCTGGCATTTTTAGAATTTTTCCTCTTATTTTCTAGATCTTTAATAGATTTTAATAGATTTAATTGAATTTTTTTCTAGATATTAAATAGGGTTTTTTAATATTTTCTTACAGAATTTAATAGTTTTTTTTAGAATTTTAAATAGATATTTTTTTTAATAGTTTTAAATAGATTTTTATGTTTAGATATTAAGTAGATTTTTAATTGGTTTTTTTATAGAGTTAATTGAAGTTAATGTTTTTTAGAATTAATTCATAGAAGTTAATTAGATTTTAACTGTTCTTTAATTAGGATTAATTAGGAGGTTGATTACTGTTTTTAATTATCTAGCATTTAATTTCCGTTTTAGAATTAACTGAGTATTATTGGAGTTTTAATGATCATTAGAGTCTTAATTGTGATTTTAATGGAGTCTTAGTTGTTAATCAATTTTCATCATTAGTCAAGTTAAAGGGCCAAGTGTCCAATTCGTAGGGCCCAACAAAAGTCCAAATTGTGCCACATGTCATATAAAAGAGGGTCCCACATGTGTGTTTTCTCTGGCTGCCACCTCATTTTCTCCACTCTCCCATCGCTGACACATCACCATCAGTCTCCCTTCCCAGCCTGCCACACGTCTTCCACTCACTCTCTCACCTTGCCTACCGCGTGCCACCTGTCCCACTATCCCGTCCCTCCCGCCGGCCATGCAAACTCCGGCGAACCCTCGCCGGAGAAATCAAATCCCACCATAACTTCTCACCGGAAAACTGTAACCGTCGCCGTAACGTCTCACCAGATTTCATAACCGCTCGCCGGAATATGAAAGTTCGCCGGAAACGCCATAGCTTCATTGTGTATTCTTCGTATTCATCAGAAAGCTTCATCGATCTTCAACACACTTTCCAGAAATTCAACAAGAAGCTCAAGATCTTCATCTTCTTCATGAAGATTCGTTCAAGATCCATCATGAACATTCATCCAACCTCAAGAACTCACCGTGTTCTTCCTGATCTCCAATATTCATCACGAACTCCGATCTTCCACATCGTTCTAAATCTTTCACCGGAAACTTCAAGATCCTCCACCGTTTTTCCAGAAAACTCCTTCAACCTTCAAAGGCTTCGTCCAGAAACTTTATCAATATTGTAACCGTTTTCCAGATTTTTTTTCTCCAGATTTGTTAAACCTTCAACAATTTTCCTCCTCTGTTCATCCATTCTTCACCAAATCTTCGAGATCCAACAACTTTTTGCATTCGTTTAACCTTCACCCGTTCGTTAAACCCTCACCGGTAAGTTCATCCGCCGCGAGCTCTTCCTCCGATCTTCATCGTTCACATCAACCTTCATGCTCTTTCCAAAAGCTTCAAGCTACAACATGAGCTGACGACTCAAGATCCTTGCGCACTTCATAATCGCCAGAAATCTTCAACATGCATCCATATTTTCTTCAACCTTCAAGAAAACTCCATCTATATCTTCATACGCTGTTCTTCACCAATCTCAGTAACGAAGCTTCATCAGATCTTCAATGAACTTCAATATGCCATCTCCCGTGTTTTGAAACGAAAGTTGAGTTTGAAGATGATATAGAAAGTAGCGTTGTGAGAGGTATTGGATAGTTTGAGACGGAGAGAGGCTGAGGTAGACAAGTACGGCGCCGATTAGGGTTTCAGGGGAGTGAACAGTGATTCTGAGAGTTGAGAGAGGGTTTAGGTTATCTGATAGATTGAAAGAGATATGAGGCCGTGTTTGGTGTTGGGCCTCTAAGGCCCATTGGCATTTTTTTTCTGCAACACACACTCCCGTTTTTGCTAACCACCTCCCCGTGTTTGGCTGTTTGTTTTTGTTGGGCTCTAGGCCCAATTTCCTTGTTTTTTTTTGCAGCACATGTACTCCCCCTGTATAACTAAAGCACCCCCATCCTTGCATTTATTTTATTTTTTTAATATTGACATTTAATTGTATTTATCTTAGGGATTTAGTTTAATATTTTATTTTAAATTCCTAGAATATTTTAGTTTGAATGTTATAGTTTAGGATTTAATTTTTCTTTTAGAGATTTTTTAGTTTGATATTGTTAGAATATGTTAAAATTTCTAGAATAGATATAGTTTGGTAATATAATTTCTTTTAGGAAATTTAAATAATATTTTCATTTAGGAAATTAGTTTAATTTTCTTTTAAGAGAATTTAGGACTTGGTTAATTTCTTGTTAAGGAGATTTATAGAATATTTTCTTTTTAGGATATAGTTTCCTTAGGAGATTATTTTTCCCTTTTAGGAGTAGACTATTATTTCCATTTTGCGTTGGATTTCTCTCCTATTTTTGTTTCTATCTGATTTTATCTTCGATTTTATTTCTGACTGGCCATGTGACACGATTCAATTGGAGAATGATTTTCGATATCATTTCTCTATCTTGTCTTTGACACAGATATCAATACGCTACCTCTGAGAGTTCGATTTCTCGCATAAGTCGAACCATGACGGTCTAAGCGTTACATTGTTCCTGATTCGAGCGTCCTCATCAAGGATCTCGAGAGGAGAAGATTGGAATGGAGCTTGCACGCATGTCAGGAGCCAACGAAGCCGCTTCGTTCAACATCCTCGTCTTATTCAAGTCTTCAGGCAACTGTCGAGTGTTGTGAGCTGTATCGTTAGATACATAGGAAGTGATAGTTGAGGAGTTTCTTCTCAATGGTCTAGGATGTCTAGTATGGTACCCTTTGGGTGACATGCGACGCATTCGCTCCTACGCCTTAGGTTCTTGCGTGTGTGTCCCGGGTTCCTTCCCGTTTAGGCGTAGGCCTGCTTCCTCTTTGTTCTCTCCCCCGTGCGATCGAAACCCCTTTTCTCTCACGTTAAGGCGATTGAGATCCCTTCTCTTTCCCCCGTGCAACCGAGATTCGTTTTCCCGTCGAACTACGTTTGCTCTGATCTCTCGTGTTGGATGAGAGTACGTAGGCATAGGATGCGACATCCTAGCGAGCTACCTCCCTTTTACCTTCTTCCCGTTCCTTGTTTGCTGTAGTAGGCTGAACTACAGGTGCTCTGATTTCTCATATCGAATGAGAATATGTAGGCATAGGATGCGATATCCTAGCGAGCAGACTAACAACTAACCTCTCTGTTCTCTCGCTGCCGTGCGATTGAGACTTTCCCGCTAACGAATGATGTTTTCCTTTCTCTTGCCCGTGCGCATTTGAGACCAGACCGTAGTTTTAAGTTCCGTAGGTTCCCGTACCTCTAAAACCAACTTAATCTCTCACCCCTGTCTGATCGAGAACACCCTGTCTAGCCGTAGTTAGCCTGAACTACGTAAGCTCTGATATTTCACGCTGTGTGGAAGTACGTAGGCACGAGATGTGATATCTCGGCGAGCCAATTCCCTGTAGTTCCCCGAACTACGTTGACTCTGACTTTCTCTCTTGAGAAAACGTAGGCATAGAGTGCGATGCTCTATTGAGTCAGCTTCCTTCCGTTTAGCTTTAGCAGCCGTAGATAGATTGTTTTTGCATCCTTTAGACGAACCAGCAAGCGTGGATCCCATCGAGTACGATGGACGCGAGGGGTGCTAATACCTTCCCCTTGCGTAACCGACTCCCGAATCCAGGATTTGGTTGCGATGACCATTCCTTTCCCGTCTTTGCGGTAGGTTTACTTCGAGCGTTTCCTTTCCCTCCGTTGGGATAAATAACGCACGGTGGCGACTCTTCTGTGTAGCCGACGCCGATTTTCGCAGTAGCGACACCTGAGCGAACTCCGAAGGTGCATTTTGCTGGATTTAATCTCAGTTGATACTTTCGGAGTCTCTCGAATAACTTTAACAAATGATCCAAGTGGTCTTCTTCACTTTGGGATTTTGCAATCATATCATCCACGTACACTTTGATTTCTTTGTGCATCATGTCGTGAAAGAGTGCGACCATAGCTCTCTGATACGTCGTCCCCGCGTTCTTCAAACCAAAAGGCATTACCTTATAACAATAGGTTCCCCATGGTGTGATGAAGGTTGTTTTCTCTTTGTCATCTAGATCCATTTTTATCTGGTTATAACCAGAAAATCTGTCCATGAACGAGAAAACCGCAAAGCTTGCTGTGTTATCCACCAAAGTATCAACGTGAGGTAGAGGGAAATCATCCTTCAGACTTGCTTTGTTTAGATCCCTGTAGTCGACGCACATCCTGACCTTGCCATCCTTCTTCGGGACCGGTACAATGTTTGCCACCCATTCTGGATACTTGGATACTGCTAAAAAGCCGGCATCAATTTGCTTTTTGACCTCATCTCGAATTTTAAGCGCCATGTCTGGTCTCGACCTGAAAAGCTTTTGCTTGACCGGAGGACATTCTGGTTTCAGAGGGAGCTTATGCATGACAATGTCAGTATCCAACCCTGGCATATCTTGGTAGGACCAAGCAAATACGTCAACAAAATCTCTGAGGATTGTTATCAGCTTGTCTTTGATCTCTGGCCTTAATGATGCCCCGATCTTGACTTCTCTTTTGTCTTCCTCTGACCCTAAGTTAATGACTTCAGTCTGCTCTTTGTGGGGTTGGAGATAAACATCTTCGTATTCAGCCATTCTCTTTAACTCTTCTGGGACTTCTAACTCTTCGTCGTTCTCTTCTTCAGCTTGGAAGACAAATAAACCGCTAGTAGAAGGAACCGAAGGATCATAGGATTCTGTGGTTGATGGAGGTATTCTGCATGTTTTATTTTGGAACAATTAGGCACACAGACACAGACATGCAGATGAAGGGTTGTTTTTTATTTTTATTTTTAAAAAAGGTTGCCAATTTTCTTTTAACAAAAAGAGTGAAAATGATGCGCAAAACAAATAACAAGAGTTTTAACAAAAACACTTTTCATTAATGATTTTCAAATTTAGCAAAGTGGCCCAATACAAAATAATTCGCAGGCCTTCGCCAAGACCAGGGATTTTTTAAAGAAAAACACAAAGCTAACAAGCAGAGTCAATTACTCTAAAGGTAAAAAGATGGGAACTTCCACAGCCTCCCAATTGCGCAACGCTGCCCCTCCCCTTGTTATTAGATGATCCAGATTACCGTCTTCATCTTCAGTAATAATGGCATTGACTTGCACGCCGCCACCGGTGAATATCTCTCTTAAAGACTTCCTCTTCATGGTGCTTTCTTCTGGCTTGCCTTCTGGAGTTGGTTTGTAACCCAACCCTTGTCGATCATGTTTGGCTTAAGCATTGACTTCGATGACCTCTCCCCATCCCAGTGGGACTCCAGCTTTCAGTGCTGCCTTAATACTTTGAGCAGAGATAAATGACGGCCCTTGGGTTATGTTTGATTCATCAACTAGAACAGCGTGAGCTATTTCTAGTGCTTGGAAGGCTGTCTCGAGGGAATCTTCATCAGCCTCAATATACCGGAATGATGACAAGTTGCTCACCATTAAGTCTTCTTCTCCATGGACAATGACCAACTGGTCATTCACAACAAACTTCATTTTTTGGTGGAGAGTGGAAGTGACAGCGCCAGCTGTGTGAATCCATGGTCTTCCCAATAGACAACTGTAGACCGGATTTATGTCCATCACGTGGAAGGTGACATCGAAGATTTATGGTACAATTAGGATAGGAAGATCAACTTCTCCTATCACGGTTCTCCTGGATTCGTCAAATGCCTTGACTATAAGAGAAGTTGGTCACATGGTAGCACCTTGATATGCCAGTTTGGCCAAAGTCCTTTTAGGCATTACGTTGAGTGTTGATCCTGTGTCGACAAGAACTCAGGACATTGTATCTTTTTCACATTTGACTGACAAATGTAAAGCACGATTGTGCTTACGCTTCTCAGTTGTCAGGTCATTATCATCAAAGCTCAGAGTGTTGCAGGCAGTGATATTTGCTACAACAGAGTCAAACTGCCCCACTGTAATATCTTTAGTGACGTGGGCCTGTGTCAGGATTTTGAGCAATGCCTGGTGGTGTGCTGGAGAGCTTAAAAGCAAATCCATGACCAACATCTTGGAGGGTGTTTGGTTTAATTGGTCCACCACCCTATAATCACTTCGTCGAATGATTCTCAAGAATTCTTCTTCATTGTTCTTGAGACTTTCTTTTCCTCTAACTAAAGGTTCTTTGGCGGTGGCTGCCTCTGGAACAGGCTTCTGAGGAACAGGCGTTTTTTGAACAGAAATTGCTGGTGGAGGAGCCTCATTATATGTTCGAGGTTGATAGACGCGACCACTCCGGGTCATTTTGCTTCCGCTGGCAATGTTGGCCACACTTACTGGTTTCTTTTCTTTGAAGATCCCCTCACACCATGAATAGTCTTGTTTTGGTATCACGGCTCTTGGGTGAGGCTTAGATCCCCCCCTCAGCTCAAACCTAGTCTGTCCCCTCCCGAATTTAGGGGGTGCATCATCGTGAAATACTGGCCGAACATTCTTGTAATTTTTGTTACTGTTATCATCTCTGAATACGGCTCCTTTGTTGGGCTCTCTTGGTATGTTAAACACAGGTTCGATGACTGCCACATCTTCTTATTTTTTTCGGCGAGCGATTTCTATCATTCCCTGTTCAATCATAGCCCGAATGTCCTTTTTCACCGCGTTACAACCCTCAGGATTCAGCATACATTCTTTGCAATCTTCGTGATATGTCTTGAGTGACCATGCCTAAGCGAGGCGTTTGTGTAGGTCTGCTAGTGGCACTTTAATCTCACCAACAGTAGTAACTTTCTTGTCTTCTGACCCCTCCCCTTCTTCAGTAATGGCGTTGACTCCACCATGATTTGGAAGAGGGTTGCTCTTAACGTTGGGGGGATTATCTTCAAAGGATAGAATTCTCTTTTCAATTAGTTCACGAACTAGATGTTGAAGGGCGAAGCAACCTTCGAGATCGTGGCCTGGAGCATTCTCATGAAATAGGCAGCGAGCATTTGCATTATAATAGAACGGAAGTGGATTAGGTGGAGCGCCTAATTTTCTTGTTTTAACCAGCCCCCTTTCTATTAGCATGGGAAACAGGTCGGTATAACTCATTGGAATAGGCTGTATCTTTGGCCTATTTGCCTGATAATTTGCCCTTGGGGCCCTGTTCTGAGGTTGTTGACCCTGCGGCTGCTGGTATTGTTGCTGATTGTTGGTGTGGTAATGTTGCTGATTGCCAGGCTGATACTGGTGCTGATTGTTGGATTCCCCGGGTTGGGGACCATGCTGTGAAGAAGGTTGAAAAATCGGGGTCACTGCCGCCACATATGATGGTTGGTACTGTTGGTGGTGGCTTCGTGAGCTCTGGGCTTTCTTTCCATATGTGATTACACTCACCTCTCCTTCTTTCTTTTTGTGGAAAGTGCTGACTGGCTTCTTTGCCGTGCTGGCGCTTGAGGTAATATTTGTAGTGGTCACTTTTCCACTCTTTAAACCTGCTTCCACCTTGACACCCACTGCCACAATATCAGAGAAATTTGTTGTAACACTGCTGATCAAACGTTCATAGAATTCTGGTCGAACTGTATCCACAAACCAGTCTGCCAACTCCTTCTCAGTAAGGGGAGGTTCTACTTGTGCTGCAGTTCCGCGCCATCTTTGCGCATACTCCTTAAAGGTTTCAGTATTTTTCTGCGTCATGCTGAGAAGCTGACGGCGGTCGGGAGCTAGGTCTATGTTGTACTTGTACTGTTGAATAAAAGCATCTGAAAGGTCTTGGAAACTGTGGATTTTGGCTTGATCTAAACCGAGATACCACTTAGCCGAAGCCCCTTTAAGACTATCTTGGAAACAGTGTACTAACAGTTTATCATTTTCAATATGCGGAGCCATCCGCCTACAGTACATGATTAGGTGCTCTTTAGGACAAGTGGTCCCCTCATATTTGTCGAAGATTGGCATTTTAAATTTCTGAGGAAACACCAATCCATATACCAGACATAGATCCTTGGCATCAGATCCAAAGACATGATTTCCTTCAATGGCCCTCATCCTTTTGGCCATGATGTCCATCTCCACTCTTAATTTTTCATGTTTTTCGTCCTCAGCTTCAGATCCATCGGGTATATCAAAGATTGGTTGTTGATTGGCGAAAACTGGTCGTACTGTGGTAGGTCCACCTGCTTGAGTGAAAATAGGGTTTCTGATTGTTGAGTCGAACAAAGGATTAAGACTTGAAGACTGCACGTTGTTGAAAGGTGGCATGAAATCCCGGGACATGCCATAGGGAAACTTTGCTGAAGTAACAGGAGCTATTGTGACATTGGCTGCTGTTGTGGCAACTTCAGAGATCACTGTAGGTTGCGTATCCATTTTCGCTTTGATTATGTTGAGGACTTCAATGATCTGGCTGACGTCCCCTTTGATCCCTTCAATGTCATTATCCATTTGATCGAACCTTTGGTCGTTATCTGCCATCTTCTTTTGAGCTTAGGACCGTGTGTTGTATCTATGGGTACTCAGCGTGACTCCTTATCTCCTTCTGGAGAAGAACAAAGGATGAGCTGCGGAACCCAAATGCAGGACTGATGTAGGATGACATGCAAATGCAAATGCGGATGTATAAACCATTCAAGGAAACTCAATTTTTTTTTTGTTTACAAACAAAAAGTTAGGCCAACATGTAACGACATGCTTAAAAAGCGTTTTTCATTTGATAGCTGGAAATCTATTACAATAGAGTAGCCCTTGCTAAAAAGCAAGACCTTTCTTACAAGGAAAATGAAAGTAAATGCAGCAAACAGGAATTCAATCCTTTTTTAGGGAAAGCAGGGAAATGGTGAAACAAAGATCAATCTAACAAGACGACCCTTCTCCTTCTTGGACTCTGACATGAACTTGATCCTGGCGGATAATCTCCCACAGGTCTTCGTTTTCTCTTTGCGCTTTGAACAAAGCGTATCTTAGTTCTTCCCTAGTTGCGGGGATATCAGGCTCCATGGTTATCTTATAGTCATGAGTGTAGAACATGTTTAACGAAATTTCTTTTGACCATAGTGTAACCCGATGAACTGACTTTAAACAATGTTGCGGATAGCAAGAGTCGCCACCGACTTTTATTTTATCCATAAGGAAAGGTTATAAAAGAACAGGAAAGACCTTAGAGAATATTTTGGGTCCGGGGGGTAGGTTATGAAAAGGGAAGGTATTAGCATCCTTTTCATCCATGGTTATCCATGGGCTCTTAGGTACTTAAGCTCACTTTTGAATTGTTTTGAAATTGTAGTGTGTGAATAGAAAATTTTCAGAATAGTTAATAAATAATCCATGTAAGGATGTGTTAAGAACTTGTTTGAAAACTTGTTGAAAGTTTGTTTAAGTGCGAAACAATTTTGAAGTGAGCAAGCACCTAGGAGTAACCTACCCTAATGTTTAAAGGTCTTTCTTATTCTTCATTCTTTCCTTTAGTAAGACTATCCCTACTATAATGGAGTAGGTAGTCCTTACTTTGGATGTTAAGGGGTATGTGAGGGACAATTTGACTTTGAAGGCCATTGTGGGATGTAATAAGCACATATAAGGGACCATCATCATTTTTCGAAAGGGACTTGATTCGTAAAGGCAACCATAAGGGACTTTGATGATTTTTTTATTTGAGGGACTTGCTTTATACACCCCACTTAACCATTATTCGTAGGCAACTTGAGGGATATCCTTAGGAAGTGAGACGGCGATTAAAATCGACTTACGTGTGTGACGTGTTTATTTTAATTATCTTTATTTAAAAGTGATCTAAATTTATTTTAATATTACATACATGTTGTTACACTCCCTAATTACTAACCATAATAATAATTAAATAATTAAACAACTTTACATCCAAGAAACAATTACAAAATAATAAGCAAAATAATTAAATAGCAAAGATAAATAAAATATAAATAAGCAATAATAAATAATAAAGGGGGTTAATTCTAAGTTTACTCGGCAAGACATCGCATCTTGTGCCTACGTATCCTTACGGGAGTGGAATCAGAGTAATCGTAGTTCCCCTCAATAGGGAGGTTAGAAACTTCTTGACTGTGGTCAAGGTCTCAAGGGGAATAAACGCATCTTAAGGACACGCTTACGTGGAGTGTAGAAACTCCAAATCTCTACGTTGAAATGTTAAGTTGTAATTAGGGTTAAATTAGGGATTCCACGGCGGGAAACCCTAAAAATGAGCGCGGCGGCTCTTTGACCTAATGCTAAGGGTAAAATTGTAATTTTGCCTGCGGCGAGGCATTTGTGAAAATTAGGGTTTGTAGTTTGTAGTTTTGAGGATTTGAAATTGAATGTGTGAAGTTTTACGGACTATTGGCGCGGCGGCCAAACAGTTAGACCTAACCTTCGGATGTGTGCAATGTGACAGAAATAATAGTAAACGCGTGAGATAATTGAATCATGCAAACAGAGAGATAATGTCATAATTTAAACCATGCAAGCAGAAATTTAAAGGCAGAATTTAAAGAGCGATTGTTAAGTTCGCGAGGTTACATGAGAGGAGCAGATACAATATGATAATGAAATTTGAATTGAACAATAATAAAATAAAATAAATAACGGTTCTAGTTATTATTTTAAAAAAAGGATTTTAGTTATTATTTTAAATTTATCTAAAAAAAAGTTTTTTCTTAAAAATAATGGGTTTTCATATTAATTTGGAAAAGATGTTAATGTTATTTATTTTAAAAAACAGATTTTTATATTATAACAAATTTTAATAAATTAATGATAACAATAATAATAATAATGGTAATAATAATGATAATAATAATAAATAATGATAATAATAATAATAATAATAATAATAATAATAATGATAATAATAATAATAATAATAATAAAGCAATAATGAATTTTAAATGTGCCAAATAACCCAACAATGTTGCTAACGCAGAAATGCGCTCATCGCAACCAGATCTAAATCGGACGAAACAAAATTTATCGCAAAGAAAAAGAAATTAAGCAAAAAATAGTATTATTGCTCACACAAAAAATGCGATCATCGCAACCAGATCGAACTAACACAAATGTCACGCGTCATGCACACAAATGTGCAAACATCGTATCGACATAATTCGATCAAAAATCTTATATATATAAACTCTAACAATTTAAAAATTATATATATAAACGTAACAGTAATAGATAAAGAAAAAGAAATAACGGTAATAGATGAAGAAAAAGAAATAACGGTAAAAGATGAAGAAAAAGAAATAACGGTAAAAGATGAAGAAAAGAAACAACAGTAATAGATGAAGGAAAAGAAATAACGGTAAACGATGAAGAAAAAGAAACAATAGTAATGGATGAAGAAGAAAACTAAATAACGGCAAACGGCACTCACTCCTCTTAGGTTTTTTTCATTCTCTCCTCTTTTCCAACAAGGCAACACATGTATATATAGGGAACAAATTAGGGTTAACACCAAATTGTCAATAATGTCCCTAAAGCCCATTTTAAAGCCCAAACTAAATAATTAGTTAAGAAAAAATAAAATTTAAATAATTTAAAATAATTAAAATAAACTTAAAATAAAAACTAATAATCCTATTGATTCCTAAAATAAAAAATATTATAAAAAGAAAAAAAAAATTTTCAATATTTTTTATTTTATGATTTTTTGGATATTTTTATGAATAATTTAGAAAAAAGTGAAAAAAATAATATTTTAAAAAATGATTTAATTAAAATACGAAAATAATAATTAAATAATAATAAAAAACTATTTTTGTTATTTTTTTAATGAAAGATAGAAAAATTTAGAGTAAAAATAATAAAAAACAAAAAAAAGTGTCAAAGGTGAGATTCGAACTCTCAACCTCTCACACTCATAACTCCTTACACATGTCCTCCTGCCAATTGTGCCATTTTTACTTTTTAGAAAAAAAATGCATGCCATATGATATTTACCTGCAAAAAGTCAAACGACTACACAAATTTGTTAGTAATTGATTAAATGCAATGAAATGCGACGACAAATCTTAGGGCAAAATTTGGGGTATTACAGTTATTATGATAATATTTCTCACCCAACCTCTCTTTGATGTTGGCAAAAAAAAATCATGAAGTTTGACTTTGGTTTGACCACAGTTGACCTCAGTTTGACCTTTTAACTGCATTGACTGCTTTTGACTTATCTGATCATCTGACTGAGCAAACTTTTGAGAAAAGTCTTGAAACTTGACATGGGGGTTCTTATACACATATAAGATGTTATGAAGCTCACTTGAAGTCTTGGAAGTCCATTTAGCCTGATTAAAGTCAAAACCCTAGTTTTGGATGCACTGCTTAGGAGGTGCATTGTCTGAGGGAATTGTCAACTCTTCTGACCAATTGTGAATTTTGTGAACCTTGTGAACCTTCTTGGAACACAAAGTCTTGTATTGTGAGGGCAAATTTTGGGGTGCAACAGCTGCCCCTGTTCAATTTTCTGAAACCTGAGGGGTTAGATTGGTATATTTGCCAGTCGTAACCTGGAAGGTTGAAGGGGATTGAACACAAAAGCCCAAAAATTTGCACTCACCAGTGCATGGAGTGATATTGATGGTTGGTTGAACATGATTGAGTGGGCTTAAAGATGCCACTAGGGGAAAGTTCTTCAGTAGTATAATGAGAACTGTCAGGAGTCTGGAGTAATACTGATGTAACAGCATGTCTTCATGAGGATAGAGCAATCAATAGTGATAATCCTAAAACAGTCTTGAAGCAATGATATGATTTCAGGAGGATAGAACAATGAATGGCTCTAAAGCAGTCTTGAAATAATAATGTGATATGTCTTCAGGAGGATAGAGCAATCAATAGCTCTAAAGCAGTCTTGAAGTAATAATGTGATATGTCTTCAGGAGGATAGAGCAATCAATAGCTCTAAAGCAGTCTTGAAGTAATGATTTCAGGAGGATAGAGCAATGGATAGCTCTAAAGCAGTCTTGAAATAATAATGTGATATGTCTTCAGGAGGATAGAGCAATCAATAGCTCTAAAGCAGTCTTGAAGTAATGATTTCAGGAGGATAGAGCAATGGATAGCTCTAAAGCAGTCTCGAAATAATTAGATGGCTTCAGGAGGATAGAGCAATGAATAGCTCTAAAGCAGTCTTGAAGTAGTAATATGACCTCATGAGGATAGAGCAATGAATAGCTCTAAAGCAGTCTTGAAGTAATAGGATGATTTCAGGAGGATAGAGCAATCAGTAGCTCTAAAGCAGTCTTGAAGTCATGAGAGGCTATCAGGAGGATAAAATAACCCTGAGGTTACAATAAAGCAGTCCCAAAGTAATAAGAAGCTCATCAGGAGGATAAAGTAACCTTGAGGTTACAATAAAGCAGTCCCAAAGATCATAAGCTTGTTTGTTGGATAATTAACCTGAAAACAAGGTAGCATTCTGTATAACAACATTAGTTTATGCTTTATGTATGCATGTATGACATGATGCACTTAGGTAATGTGCTATAGATATATATGTTATGGTATGATGTAAATGATGTATGTATGATAATGACACTGCTGGAAGTGTCTGGATATCCTTGTATAACAACTGCTGGCCAAGGAAAATAAATCCCGATTCGTTGTTGAAGAATATATAACCCTCCGTCTGCTGGGAATAACAAGGTATAGATAACCTCCCGTTGTTGGGGATAACAAGGTATAGATAACCTCCCGTTGTTGGGGATAGTAGGGTATAGATAACCTTCGTTTTCGTTTGATAGTAGGATAAGTATAACATCCCGTCTTCGTTCATCGTGCCCTTATTGGAAAGTAATTTCCCGTATATCCGTATGAGGATAAAAGAGATGGATATAAATTCCAGGGGAGATTAGACTTTGTGAAAATGGATTAGTTCTACTGATGGTTTGTAACTGTCTTGTAAAGATGAACTGGCGAAGCTTCGTTGAAATCCTTCCCTCGTTCGTCCTTAGTAAATACTATTACTGCATTTTCATGCATTTCTGGTAAACATCAATCATATTAAAAGCATACATGCATTTCTGGTAAACATCAATCATATTCAAAGGCATACATACATTCAAACACAACCAATGGACGTTTCGCTTATGTAAATAGGGTAAAAGTAAATCTGGATTCAAAAGATGGAATTTATTTATATCAAAAGTGACCCATACACGGGTAAGTTTGTACAAGGAGACATAAACCCTAGTAAGAGAATTTTGTCATGAAGTTTTACAAAAAGAATCAGCTATGTGGGAAATAATCCTATTGAGTTTCAATTCTACTATTGCCACTCAAGTATCTCATCTTCTTGCTGTTGAGACGGAAACGATTGGATTGAGCTTTATCTGTTTGAGCTTGAGTAAGTAGTACAACTGGTTGCAGTTTCATGAGTGATCCAAACGAGACATAGTTATACGCTTTAATCCCTAACTTTTGCCTGGATTGCCCTTTCAGGTTTTCAATCCACCGGGATACCCTTTTTTGCCCAAGCCGCCTTTTCAGGTTTTCGACTTGCCGGGTGTACATCTTTTTATATATATATCCCTAATTTTTGCCCAAACCCTTTTGGTTTGCCGGGATGCCCTTATTTTTGCCTAGGCCTGTCAACCTAGCGGGTCTCCTTTTATGCGTAGTATTTTTTTACTATGTCTGCGTTTACAGGTTGTGGGAAGTCTTCACCATCCATTGTAGTCTGCCATGTTATTGGTACAATAGAAACAAAGTCTGGCAGTAATCGGGGTATGACAACCTTCAGGGGAACTAATCACAACACCAACACCATTACCATGTGCATTGGAGGCACCATCAAAAACCATAGTCCATCGGGATCCTTGTTCAGGTCCGTCATATTGTCCAGGTTCTTTGGTAACAGACATAATGTCTTCATCAGGGAACTCAAAATTCATTGACTGGTAATCATCTACTGCTTGATGAGCCAAATGATCAGCAACAACACTCCCCTTAATGGCCTTCTGAGTAGTATACTGTATATCATATTCCGTCAAGATCATTTGCCATCTTGCAATTCTTCCGGAGAGAGCAGGTTTCTCAAATATGTACTTGATTGGATCCATCTTCGAAATCAACAAGGTAGTATGGGTCAACATATACTGTCTTAGTCGGCGAGCAGCCCATGCCAAAGCGCAGCAAGTTTTCTCGAGCAGTGAGTATCTTGTTTCACAGTCGGTAAACTTTTTGCTAAGGTAGTATATTGCCTGCTCTTTTCGACCAGACTCGTCATGTTGCCCCAATACACACCCCATTGAGTTGTCTAATACATAATCAAGGGTCTTCCATCAACTGGTGGCATTAAAATTGGAGGTTCTAGCAAATATCTCTTGATTTCATCAAAGGCAGTCTGGCACTCATCATTCCATTCCATCACCTGATCTTTCTTCAACAACTTGAAGATTGGCTCACAGATGGTAGTTAATTGGGAAATAAATCTTGCAATGTAGTTCAATCGTCCCAAGAAACCTCTAACCTCCTTCTCAGTACGGGGAGCTGGCATCTCTCGTATAGCTTTCACTTTTGCAGGATCCACTTCAATACCTTTTCCACTGACAATGAAACCCAAGAGTTTTCCAGATCTAACTCCAAAAGTACACTTGTTTGGGTTCAATCTCAACTTGTATTTCTTCAACCTCTCAAACAATTTGTGCAGATGATCAAGATGTTGCTCTTCATTCTGAGATCTGGCTATCATATCATCCACATATACCTCTATCTCATGATGAATCATATCATGAAACAAAGCCACCATGGCACGCTGATATGTTGCCCCTGCATTCTTCAAACCAAATGGCATTACCTTATAGCAAAAGGTGCCCCACTGTGTCACAAATGTAGTCTTCTCCATATCTTCAGGTGCCATCTTGATTTGATTGTAACCAGAGAAACCATCCATAAAAGAGAATACCTTATGCTGAGCAGTGTTGTCTACCAGAATATCAATATGAGGAAGTGGAAAGTCATCTTTAGGGCTAGCCTTGTTCAGATCTCTGTAGTCTACACACATACGTACTTTACCATCTTTCTTAGGAACTGGTACCACATTTGCAACCCACTGAGGATAAGAAGTTACGGCCAAGAACCCTGCATTGAACTGTTTCATTACCTCTGCTTTGATCTTTTCTGACATTTCAGGACGCATACGACGAACCTTCTGTTTCTTTGGACGACAATCTTCTTTCACTGGCAAACGGTGAACCACAATGTCTGTATCCAACCCTGGCATATCTTCATAAGACCAAGCAAAGATCTCCACATAGTCACGTAGCATCTGAATCAACCTGCTCTTGACACTGTCCTCTAAATCAGTCCCTATCTGGACCTCTTTTCTGTTTTCTTCAGTTCCCAGATTCACAACTTCGACTGGCTCTTCATGTGGCTGTATAGCTTTCTCTTCTTGTTGTAACAACCTAGCAAGCCCTACAGGTATTTCACAATCGTCCTCGTTTCCGTCTTCAGTTTGATAGATCGGATTCTCGAAATTGTAATTGGCAATAGTAGAACTGTTATCAACTGGATCCAGAGTGGATAAGGATCTGCATTTTAGTGACGTGGGTGTGTGTAAGAACACATAGCTGATAAAGCAAAAATAAAAGAAAAAGAAAGACAAGGAACACAATATTTACGAAAACGAAACGTCCACTGATTTTAATGAATGAAGTATGCAAATGAAATGACAACCCGTAATAAGCACACCATTGTGCCCCGGGTAAGGCACATGGCTTGAAAGTTTTAATTGTTCCAAATTTAAAAAACATAACACAGTAATAGTATTTACTCCTGACTAAAGGAGATAGGGATAACATCTTCAGCTTTCCAATTATTGAGTCCAGCACCCACAGTAGGAAAAATCCATGCCTCCAAGTTGTAGTCTTCATCTTGATCTCCCACAACATTGATAACCCCTTGATTGGTGATACGAACAGCACGAGCACGACGAACAGCCTTCCGGGACTCTGCAGTGAAACCCAAACCAAACTTGTCAGACTTGTATGGAATATCAGGAAGCTGACCCCAAATAGTACAACCACCTTCTTCCACCACAGCTTTTGCATCATTGAGGGAGGCCATTGCCATTGTTGGAGGGTTTCTGATGACCACAGGAACCTTCTTCACAGCAGGAGGAGTCACACAATCCTTAACAGCCCAGGGAACCACTTCAAATGACTGACATGGAGTTTCAATGTATTCACCTTCTACTTCCAGATACTTGAAAGTGTTTACATGGCTGACAAAGTATTCTTCCTCTCCAAAGACAGTAACAACTTTTCCATTCACCGGATATCTCAACTTTTGATGTAATGTGGAGGTCACAGCACCTGCCCCATGGATCCAGGGACGACCAAGCAGACATGAGTACGAAGGACGAATATCCATCACATAGAATGTAGCAGTGAACACCTGAGAGCCAACCTTGATTGGAAGATCAATTTCCCCATGCACTACTCTTCTAGAACCATCAAACGCCTTTACCACAATATTACTGGGCTTCAATACCGTATCTTCAGGACTCAGCTTGTTCAGGACTTCCTTAGGCGACACATTCAGAGAGGAACCATTGTCTATCAGCACATGAGACAGGGTAGTGCCCCTGCATTCAATTGAAATATGCAAGGCCCTGTTATGATCCCTCTTGGCAGGGGTCAAGTCAGCATCAGAAAATCCTAACCCGTTGTCATAGGTCAGGTGAGCAACACAATTCTCAAACTGGTCCACAGAAATTGCACTGGGTACATGAGCCATCTTTAGAAACTTGATCAATGACTTGGCATGAGCCTCAGAACATAATAACAGGGAGAGCATAGAAATCTTTGAGGGAGTATGCCCCAGCTGATCAACAATATCATAATCACTCTTGCGAATGATTTTCAATACTTCTTCCATCTGCTTAGAGAGGTCATCAGCAGCTGGCACATCAGTAGATACAGGCTCAATAACAGGACCCTTGCCCCGAGCATCAGTGGTGGAAGTAACAGCAGGAGTAACTGCACTCTTAGAAGCAACTGGAGGAGAGAAGACTCTTCCACCACGAGTGATCTTGCTAGATCCAGCAATATTATCAATGTCAACAGGCATATCAGGTAAAGGCTCCTGCTTGACACCATGGATGTAAACATCAGACCCATAGTGCCAAGGCACAGCTTTGCCAGATGTATAAGGAATAGGACTAGGAGTGGTAATGATCAGAGGAGCTACTCTGGCTTCAGCAACAACTTTCACAGGACCTTCAGCAGTAATCTTGATTGGGCCCTGATGAGTGATTTTAATGGGACCCTTTGAAGTGATTCTTAGTGGTACTTTGTCAACCATGTCAACCTCTTCAATCTTCTTACCCTGAGTCAGATGATCCATCATACTTTCTACAGATGTTGGTCTTCTTTCAAACACTATAGTATATTTATCCATGAGACGTTGAATCCCATCTCTCAAAATGAAGCAACTATCCGGCTTATAGGTACAATATAGATAATCTTCATGACAACCTGGAAAGATCCTAGCTTGTACTAACCTCTTTTTGATAACCGACAATGGTGTGCTCAACTCCATAACTGAATAGACATGCAGATCTTCATCAATATCTTCATCAATGGCGTTGACAGTCTTCTCGTGATTTGGCATTGGAGCTGTAATCACATTTGGAGTACCTGGTGGATCAAACTCAATTTCTCCAGCATCAATCATATCCTGAATTTTGTTCTTCAAGACCCAGCAGTTATTAGTATCATGTCCTGGACAGTTTGAATGATATGCACATCGTGCATTGGGATTGTACTTGGGAGAGGTAACATTGGGATTCTGAGGGGCCTCCCTCAGGGTAATAAGTTCAGCTTTCAACAAGTGTTGCAATGCCTGAGCCATTGACATGTTGATCTTCGTGAACTGTCTTCTAGCCCTCTGTTGGTTGCCTTGAGGCTGCTCTGTTGTTGCAGGAGTTGGATTTGAAATATGAACTGCACTAACAGACTGATGCCTTCTGTTACGATCAGGCTGACCATACACAGCATTAGATTCTTTCTTCCCAGTGGGAGGCTTCTTTGCAGCACCTGATGAAGAAGTGCCCATTTGGATCTTACCACTCTTGATGCCATTCTCTACTCGCTCTCCTGTCATGATCAACTCAGTGAAGCCAGATGATGAGCTTCCAATGAGATGACTGTAAAACGGACCATTCAGCGTACACATGAACATATCAACCAATTCCCTATCAGTCAAAGGGGGTTGAACTCTTCCAGCTAAGTCTCTCCACTTCTGAGCATACTCCTTAAAGCTTTCTTTGGCACCCATAGACATGCTTGCTTTATGAAGTAGCTTTGTTAGCTCTAGGATCCTTGCTTGGCTTGCTTTGTAATGAGCCTCGAAAGTATCCCTTTGCTCTTTCTGTTGGATCCATGATCTCTGCAAGTCTTCCATATCAGTAGGCATGTCTGGGTGAAGGATGGTATAAGCTGTGTCTCCTTCAGCAACAGGTTCCATGGTAACCGGTAGGATGGCAGGATATGGCATCATGAGTGTCTGAGCACGAAATCGTACCCATCTGAGATAAGCCTCCATAGGAATGGTGTACTTAGGCTCCAGTGTCTTGCTGTCAATCCTGTTTACCTTTCCCCAAGCTCGTATGAATCTCTGACGGTAACCCTGAAGATCGTTGTCGTAGTCAAACACAATGCCCTGAATCAACATGTCATGTGGACCATCGCTCCGGGCGTAACCAAACTGTCGTAAAGCTAGAGATGGGTTGTAGGTGATGCCTCCTCTTATGCCTAGAAGTGGTACATTAGGAAACTCCCCACAACGGTCAATGATGGTGACATTCTCCATAGATCTGGAGCACCAATGGATGTCTGAGTGAGAAAGTGACATGATCCTCTTGGACCATCTGAACCCTTGCTCATTCTTCATTACTGAGCGAGGAAGGTGAGAAATAAACCACCTAGAAAGTAAAGGTATGCAGCACATCAAAGTTCCTCTTGCCCTTGTAGTACGGGTGTGAAGAGAATGTAGGATGTCTCCAAGTAAGGTAGGCACTGGATTGTGACTCAGGAATATGTTGATGGAATGAACGTCTATGAACTGATCAGGATTGGGGAACAACACTAAGCCATAAATCAATAAGGCTAAGATCTCCTCAAAAGCATCGTAGCTCATAGCCTTCAAGAACAT
The DNA here is from genome assembly GCA_963859935.3 of Lathyrus sativus. Taxonomy (NCBI): domain Eukaryota; kingdom Viridiplantae; phylum Streptophyta; class Magnoliopsida; order Fabales; family Fabaceae; genus Lathyrus; species Lathyrus sativus. The sequence continues at coordinate 392,740,804 of OZ012736.1, forward strand.
TTGAGCTTTATCCACTAATACCTTGGCAAGAATACCTTTAACTCCACTTCTCGTCTCTAGAACAATGTCAGACTTCTTCAGATGTAGAGCTGCAGCAATAACTTCTGGTTTAAGATCCTTCTCTAAGCCTGTGAATGGCTTCTGATCAAGAACAGGTATACCCAGAAGTTTAGAGAACTCCTCCATGGTTGGAACCAGCTGATAATCAGGAAATGTAAAGCAATGGTGCTTAGGGTCAAAGAACTGAAACAACACACTCATCATGTCTTCACTGAACCCTGAAGTGACTAGATCCAATAGGTGACCATGTCTCTGGACGAACTGGGAATGATCAGACACTTGGGAAACCAACTCTTTGAGCTTGGGAGGTATCCCTACAAAGTTGATCCTGATGGTGTTTCTACGAGCAGAAGCCATGACCTGCAACAAAGAACAAAAATAAATCCCTTGGTCCTTGAAATGGTTAGGGAAAATGATATGCTCATGATGCATGATGATGTCATGATGTTATGTTCAATCACAAACGTGTGGCACACACAAACAAGTCACACAATTGCCCTAGGTTTAAAGGCTTGCATGAGGTTTAAAGGTAAGTACCCTCCCCTGAAGTTAGATGGTTCATCCTGTCCTACAAAAGTAACCGGGTTCTAAGGGATCTCAATATCATTGATCCTTCACAAGGGTGGTTGATCAGAAAGCAACTTACTTGCCAACCAAAACCCTCCAAGTTTAAGATCTCAATGAGCGTAGTATCGAGTGTCAACCAACTTCAGTCTGCACCAAAGCCGGTTACCTCACTACTTTCTAAAGGCCAAGATGAGTTAACTAGGGTTCTAAAAGTCAGTTAGTGCATTGACAACATATGGCAGCCTCAATATTATCCTCAACTTGACTTAAGGAATATAAGCACCAACCAAGAAGTCGCACTAACTATGGCCACCAGATCAACCGTATCGATATACGTCGTACAGTTTCCTTGGTCTATTGCCATTTACCTAAGGTACACTAGATCCGGGTTAGGACCTTTCACACATAAGAGCACCCCAACAATATAATAATAAAGCAAACAAGGCAAACAATTTGAAGTGATCTTAATTCCTAAGGGTACCCCTCTTAAATAGTCCCCAGCAGAGTCGCCAGTTCTGTAACCCGGTGAACTGACTTTAAACAATGTTGCGGATAGCAAGAGTCGCCACCGACTTTTATTTTATCCATAAGGAAAGGTTATAAAAGAACAGGAAAGACCTTAGAGAATATTTTGGGTCTGGGGGGTAGGTTATGAAAAGGGAAGGTATTAGCATCCTTTTCATCCATGGTTATCCATGGGCTCTTAGGTACTTAAGCTCACTTTTGAATTGTTTTGAAATTGTAGTGTGTGAATAGAAAATTTTCAGAATAGTTAATAAATAATCCATGTAAGGATGTGTTAAGAACTTGTTTGAAAACTTGTTGAAAGTTTGTTTAAGTGCGAAACAATTTTGAAGTGAGCAAGCACCTAGGAGTAACCTACCCTAATGTTTAAAGGTCTTTCTTATTCTTCATTCTTTCCTTTAGTAAGACTATCCCTACTATAATGGAGTAGGTAGTCCTTACTTTGGATGTTAAGGGGTATGTGAGGGACAATTTGACTTTGAAGGCCATTGTGGGATGTAATAAGCACATATAAGGGACCATCATCATTTTTCGAAAGGGACTTGATTCGTAAAGGCAACCATAAGGGACTTTGATGATTTTTTTATTTGAGGGACTTGCTTTATACACCCCACTTAACCATTATTCGTAGGCAACTTGAGGGATATCCTTAGGAAGTGAGACGGCGATTAAAATCGACTTACGTGTGTGACGTGTTTATTTTAATTATCTTTATTTAAAAGTGATCTAAATTTATTTTAATATTACATACATGTTGTTACACTCCCTAATTACTAACCATAATAATAATTAAATAATTAAACAACTTTACATCCAAGAAACAATTACAAAATAATAAGCAAAATAATTAAATAGCAAAGATAAATAAAATATAAATAAGCAATAATAAATAATAAAGGGGGTTAATTCTAAGTTTACTCGGCAAGACATCGCATCTTGTGCCTACGTATCCTTACGGGAGTGGAATCAGAGTAATCGTAGTTCCCCTCAATAGGGAGGTTAGAAACTTCTTGACTGTGGTCAAGGTCTCAAGGGGAATAAACGCATCTTAAGGACACGCTTACGTGGAGTGTAGAAACTCCAAATCTCTACGTTGAAATGTTAAGTTGTAATTAGGGTTAAATTAGGGATTCCACGGCGGGAAACCCTAAAAATGAGCGCGGCGACTCTTTGACCTAATGCTAAGGGTAAAATTGTAATTTTGCCTGCGGCGAGGCATTTGTGAAAATTAGGGTTTGTAGTTTGTAGTTTTGAGGATTTGAAATTGAATGTGTGAAGTTTTACGGACTATTGGCGCGGCGGCCAAACAGTTAGACCTAACCTTCGGATGTGTGCAATGTGACAGAAATAATAGTAAACGCGTGAGATAATTGAATCATGCAAACAGAGAGATAATGTCATAATTTAAACCATGCAAGCAGAAATTTAAAGGCAGAATTTAAAGAGCGATTGTTAAGTTCGCGAGGTTACATGAGAGGAGCAGATACAATATGATAATGAAATTTGAATTGAACAATAATAAAATAAAATAAATAACGGTTCTAGTTATTATTTTAAAAAAAGGATTTTAGTTATTATTTTAAATTTATCTAAAAAAAAGTTTTTTCTTAAAAATAATGGGTTTTCATATTAATTTGGAAAAGATGTTAATGTTATTTATTTTAAAAAACAGATTTTTATATTATAACAAATTTTAATAAATTAATGATAACAATAATAATAATAATGGTAATAATAATGATAATAATGATAATAATAATAAATAATGATAATAATAATAATAATAATAATAATAATGATAATAATAATAATAATAATAAAGCAATAATGAATTTTAAATGTGCCAAATAACCCAACAATGTTGCTAACGCAGAAATGCGCTCATCGCAACCAGATCTAAATCGGACGAAACAAAATTTATCGCAAAGAAAAAGAAATTAAGCAAAAAATAGTATTATTGCTCACACAAAAAATGCGATCATCGCAACCAGATCGAACTAACACAAATATCACGCGTCATGCACACAAATGTGCAAACATCGTATCGACATAATTCGATCAAAAATCTTATATATATAAACTCTAACAATTTAAAAATTATATATATATATAAACGTAACAGTAATAGATAAAGAAAAAGAAATAACGGTAATAGATGAAGAAAAAGAAATAACGGTAAAAGATGAAGAAAAAGAAATAACGGTAAAAGATGAAGAAAAGAAACAACAGTAATAGATGAAGGAAAAGAAATAACGGTAAACGATGAAGAAAAAGAAACAATAGTAATGGATGAAGAAGAAAACTAAATAACGGCAAACGACACTCACTCCTCTTAGGTTTTTTTCATTCTCTCCTCTTTTCCAACAAGGCAACACATGTATATATAGGGAACAAATTAGGGTTAACACCAAATTGTCAATAATGTCCCTAAAGCCCATTTTAAAGCCCAAACTAAATAATTAGTTAAGAAAAAATAAAATTTAAATAATTTAAAATAATTAAAATAAACTTAAAATAAAAACTAATAATCCTATTGATTCCTAAAATAAAAAATATTATAAAAAGAAAAAAAAATTTTTCAATATTTTTTATTTTATGATTTTTTGGATATTTTTATGAATAATTTAGAAAAAAGTGAAAAAAATAATATTTTAAAAAATGATTTAATTAAAATACGAAAATAATAATTAAATAATAATAAAAAACTACTTTTGTTATTTTTTTAATGAAAGATAGAAAAATTTAGAGTAAAAATAATAAAAAACAAAAAAAAGTGACAAAGGTGAGATTCGAACTCTCAACCTCTCACACTCATAACTCCTTACACATGTCCTCCTGCCAATTGTGCCATTTTTACTTTTTAGAAAAAAAATGCATGCCATATGATATTTACCTGCAAAAAGTCAAACGACTACACAAATTTGTTAGTAATTGATTAAATGCAATGAAATGCGACGACAAATCTTAGGGCAAAATTTGGGGTATTACAGTTATTATGATAATATTTCTCACCCAACCTCTCTTTGATGTTGGCAAAAAAAAATCATGAAGTTTGACTTTGGTTTGACCACAGTTGACCTCAGTTTGACCTTTTAACTGCATTGACTGCTTTTGACTTAGCTGATCATCTGACTGAGCAAACTTTTGAGAAAAGTCTTGAAACTTGACATGGGGGTTCTTATACACATATAAGATGTTATGAAGCTCACTTGAAGTCTTGGAAGTCCATTTAGCCTGATTAAAGTCAAAACCCTAGTTTTGGATGCACTGCTTAGGAGGTGCATTGTCTGAGGGAATTGTCAACTCTTCTGACCAATTGTGAATTTTGTGAACCTTGTGAACCTTCTTGGAACACAAAGTCTTGTATTGTGAGGGCAAATTTTGGGGTGCAACACATAGCAGGTACCCTATGGTGGTTAAACAACTTGCATTCTCCATTGGAGTTGGGCCCATGAGGTGTGAATCTCTTTGAGCATATTGAGCGTTTTCTTCTAGTTCTTGGTTACGACCTGTCTCACAGAAGCGAGGCCTCAACAGTTCTGGTTCAGGCTCTGGTCCGGTAGGATACCATGTTGACGCCGAGCGAGAATAGGATTATAAATGACCGCCCCTTCTATCCCAATGAGAGGCACATTGGGGAAATCTCTGTAGCTAGAAATCATGACTTGGTCACCGATGCTGGTGTCATACCATGTGATATCATGGTGTCTAAGAGTGACGAGTTTAGAAACCCATGCGCTTTTGGTAGAAAGCCTCCAAAGGATGTGGGTCCTTGGCAGATGAGAAGTAAACCATCGGTCGAGTAATGCAAGACAGCATGAGAATTGCCCACAATCATACAAGACGAAACGGTGAATGACTACATAAGTGTCAGTCAGTATTGTGTTGACCAGATTTTTGAGGATGAAGAGGCGGATCGCCTCTTCGCTGATGAAGTCGTAACTGCTTGGGAACAGATACAGTCCATATATTAGTAGTGCCAGAAATGCCTCAAAAATGCCCAGGTTTCTGCTTTCATAATGATACTCAGCCATCTCCATTATAGGCCTGGCATCCATTCCATACCACCCTCCTTTCGCTCTCATCGGTGGTAAGTCTTCCATCTTGATACGCAGGGCTTTAGCTAAGTCCCTTTTCTTTGGTTTTCCATAAGGGAGCATAAAAGTCCATGGAATCTTTAAGTAAGCATTATACTCCTCGAGGGTCGGGAGTAACTGGAAGTCTGGAAACACAAAGCAATGGTAAGTTGTATGATAGAATTCCACCAAGGCTTGCAACATGGGCTCGTTGATCAGAGCGCTTATCAATGGCAATAGGTCCCCATAATTGACTATGAAAGCAGCAGGGTTTCGGACAAGTCTTGTTAACATCCTTAGACGGCCCAATCTCAGATCTGGAACTCGAAGCATGTCTCTTCTTACCATGTTGTTGTCTGCAAAGAAAAAGATGAATTTCCTTGAATGGTTAGAAGAAGTGCAAATGCAAATGCAAATGATTGTCATGGAACTCAGATATTTTCGAACATCAGAAGTCGCCATTTCATTGATTAACAAAACGGATTACAAAACATTGTTTCCTCTTACAAGAGTTTTAAATAACAACTAAATGAATCCTATCAAGGTTCTCCTAGCAGCCTGAGGTTGAGCTTCTCGATCTTTCTTTCCATCTGAGTCTTCTCAAAGATGAGTCTGTCCACAATTATCTTCCATGGATTAGACTGAGGCTCATAAGGTTCTTCTAGTACTTTCCTCTTCTTACAAGATAGGATTTCTTCATCCTTCAACTGGAGTTGTCTCTGGTGCTTCGCATTTTCTTCGACGACTATTTGATACTTGTGCTTCCAAGCTTCTTCAGTATGTTGTGCTTTGACCAAAGCGATTTTCAACTTTTCTTCTTCATACATGAAGACCAACGGGCGTTCTTCCTTCAAGGCCATAGGCTCTTGCTTAGGATATGGCATCCTTAGTGTGACGACTCTTTTCCGAACCCATTGGAGGTAAGGTTCCAAAGAGACACAGTTGAGTCTTCCAAGATCCTTCTTCCCTTTCTTGTGTAGATGCTTCCAAGCTTCTAGAATTTTTTCTTTTAGTCCTTGACTATCTTCCCCTTCTTTGAAGAAGATGTTTTCCACTTGAACACTTTTGGGTTTGTCCTTTAGAGGGTATCCCAATTTTCGGCGGGCGAGTATTGGATTGTAGCTGACCCCTCCATTAATGCTGAGAAGAGGTACATTGTCAAATTCCCCACAACTATCAATAATCATTGTCCCATCATAATCACGACTATACCAATCAATATCGGAATGGGTAAGAGCCATGATCTTTTGCGACCACCATCCTTTCTTTGGATCCCAAAAAGCGTTGGCTTTGGGCAAGTGTGAAGTGAACCACTTGTACAATAAAGGAGCGCAACAAGCGATCATTCCTCCATTGTGAAAGTTCCTCAGATGAACAGAATGGTACGTGTCTGCTAACAAGGTAGGCACAGGATTCTTCTTCAAGAAAATTTTGATGGCATTGAGGTCCACAAAATTCTCAAAGCTTGGAAATAAGAATATACCATAGATGAGTAAGGCAAAAATAACCTCGAATGCATCCATGCTTAAATGATCTGCATAGTACTGAGCTTTCTCAACCAAGAATTCTGCCTTTAACCCAAAGACTCCCCCTTTTGTAATCAGATTCTTTTTTATATCAGCCACTCCCAAACGTGTAGCTTTGGCAATATCTTGCTCTTTAGGGTCCTTCTCTACAATCGGAAAAGGAGAATCTTCAAGAATAGGCAATCCAATTAACTGAGAATACTCTTCTAGCGTGGGCACTAGCTGATAATCAGGAAATGTGAAACAGTGGTATAGCGGGTCATAAAACTGGAGGAGAGTAGAAAGAAGTCCACTATCCACCTTTATCTTCAAGAGTAGAAACAACTTCCCATATCGGCTTTCAAATCCCTCTGGATCTGTCACTAAGGTGCTCAACCTTTTCAAATCATCTAGGTTAAAACCCTTGTAAGTGTATTTCAAAGTTTTCTTTCTTTCACTATTCATGACGACCTCTGATGTTTACAAACAACAAAGTCTGAGTTCCATGAAACCATATGATGATATGATGACATGATGATATGAATGCACAAACACAAGCAAATGCACATGCACACAACACAAGCTTAGGGTTAAGGACAAGCATGAGTCCAAGGGTCTACCCATCCCCAAAGATTTGTACTATGGATTGATTGTACCTACCGAACAGGTTCTACAAAGTTCCCAGAGTCATCAACCCATCTTTCGATATTATCAACTTCCCAAATTACTTGGTAATCGATAATATTCTCAAGAGAATCTCGTCTGAGTGTAGTATCGCGTATCAACTATTTCGGAAATACTTCCTTATAGTCATCGCACTACGTCCTAATAAGGCCAAAGTGGGGGAAAATGTAATCTAAAAGTCCACAGTGTCATGGGCTCCTTCGTTGAAAGTAGCATTGTTTTCACGAATACTCGATCAACAATACTAAACTTTCAAGAGGGCCTACACTGAGCGGTGGTTTCTCAAGTTAGCTTGGTCGGGAATCAACTCCCTATAAGCCTTCTTCAATATACCACGATCCTATCATAATTTCACTCAAGTCCGGGTATAGGACCGTCTCACCACTCAAATCACCCAATACCCCCTCAATCAAACAAATATATTGACAAATATACATGTTAAGCAAATATTTACAAATATAGCATGCCATTAAACAAAATAGGCTAAACCCTCAAATTAAGTATGGTTTCCCCAGTGAAGTCACCATTTCTGTTGCGGTGAGAATCGTGATACAAAGCTATTGATTAACTTGAATCTTTAATTCTTAGATTACAACCGAACTTTAATTTATCCAAAGGAAAGGTCTAAAGAAAGAAAGAACCTTTTGTGCGATGTAACAACAACGCTAAGAGATTTGGGGATTGGGGGCTGGTTATGCCTAGGGTAGGTATTTTACATCCTAAACATCTGTAGTACTCTACAGGAACCTTTTGTTTATTTGCATGCTAAGTTTGGTAAATGTTTGCTAGGGGTTGGGATTGGGTAAAAGGTGTAGGTTAAAACCTAAAGATAGTTTATAAGCTTGCTCGCAAAGACATCGCGTCCTCTGCCTACGTATCCTAACTAGGATAGAATCAGAGCAATCATAGTTCACCTCACTAGGGTTGAAGAACACTTGATTACGATCAAGGTTCAGAGGGGAACAAACATAACAATGTTTGTATAGAGTTTCATAAAACTCTCTAGATCTATGTTGAACTCTCAAAGGGGAGTAAGTAATCATTGCTATGATTCTTACATAGAGTTTACAAACTCTATCCTAGGGTTCTAATTGAAGAACACTCCTAGTGTAGGTGGGTTTTCTAGACTTAAAGCAAAGTCTAATGGTTTAAATGTTCTAACTTAACTAAGCTAGGGTTAGGATGACTTCACAAAGTCAAGAGGGATAAATGAGCTGTCCAATGACACAAGGGTCAAAGGAGAGACTTTTCCTTTGGAAGGAGAGTGAGAGAGGCAACTTGGATGAGAACTAGAAAGTTCCATCACTTGGGGGAATAAATACTTAATAAAGCAAGATGAAATAAGATTAAGACAAGTAAGCATGCATATTACAATAAGCAGATACTTTAAATGATATCAAGGGTTACAACCAATAAATCATCTTAACAAAGATTGAGGGCTCATCTTGACAAAGATTGGAACATGATGAAGGTTATTACTACATAAACAAATCACAATTTGAAGATGGGAAAGTCACAAATTCAGAACATAACAAATATAACAACAATGCATAGATGATAATCAAACACCGCTAACTCAGTTTAAACCTCATAATTTAGGAGGGGACATGGAAATGAAATCACTTAACCATGTAAAGATGATGAAAGTAGAAAGGTAACAACCAACAAAAGAATATGTCATAAGTGAAAGTGTATGGATGACAATCAAGGCAAGTAATCAAGTAAGAAACGCATCGACGAATCGCGCCTTAAAGTAAATGCAGGTAAAAGGGATATTTTATGGTAACAACCAAATAATAAAACCTTAATATGTTTACTAACATAAAAGAAATGAGAATGAATAAATATCTTAACACAAATGATCATGGTGAGAAAAAAATTTATCTGCATACAGGAGATAACGATCTCGATACAAAGGCAACTTGCGAGCAACCAAAAGGCATGAAAACTTAAACAAACATGAAATTAAAAAAAATCACATGAAAGTAGACATCAATACAAACACAATGCAAAAAGAATGGGTTCAAAATGATTAAAAACGAGTGAGATATGAATTTTCAAAGATTGGATGAGAAATTGCAAAAATAAATAAAAGGGTTGCCCTCCTCAGGGGTCGAACCCAGGTCATGCAGGTACAAGGTGTGTTTTAGGCATATGGTCTTACCACTGGGGTGTCTATACATCTGTGTATTTAGCCACCCCCATAAATAGATAATGCTAAGCATGATGGGAATTTTTGGCAAAATGCAAGCCAATCAAACCAAAAACGTGAAGCAATCAAATTTGGTCAAAACAGCTCCAATTTTAACAAAATTTAAACCTAAACTGATTGTTTTTTAACAAGGATCATGATGGTATCCATAAAAATTTGAAATGATATCTCTAAATTGAAACACGATTGAAAATGCATAATTGGCAAATGAGTTGCATTATGGAAACTAACACTAGCCCTGAGTTCAAATACATCAAATGGGCATTGCATACAACACATACATATCATAACATAGGTATTAATCACCTAGGGCTCAAGCATAAATAAAAAGAATGGAAATTAGCTCATGAATTGCAAAGATATCATAAAAAATGAACAAACTGTCAAGGGTGCAAATAGAAGGTGTTCAATTTACACACATGGATGACAAGTTCTATATATGTCTATTGGTGCTCTCAAGGCCTACACATCAAACAATAATGTCTCAGTCATGAGAAGGTGGTATGATGCAGCAAGGAAATTGTGATGTGATACAACAGTCATGATGAAGGACTGTTTGAAAAATAGATTTGATGATGCAAGTTAGTGCAGCTTCATGTTATGCAAATAACACACATATGTCAAATATGCTAACTGGTACTATTATGCTCAGAATCCAAACACAATTTATTCAAAACATAAATTGGTGATTGTTGCACCCTAAAATTTGACCAACCGATTCTCCTATCTGACTCGTGGTTTAAATTCATATTCGCAAATCAGACGCATGATATTTGTGCACAGACAGAGGATATCAGGGTTACAGCTTGGTTTTCGTCTATCAGATATGACAGATCCAGTCCAGATCATCAGGGTTTTATTTTCGGCAAATTGTGCGCTCTTCGGTGATTTTTGGCTTGCATAGTGATTTTGGGATATTCTGATGCCCGGGGTTCTCTGTTCGATTCGATCTGGTCTCGTGCGCTCTTTTATGGTGGTCATTTGCATTTGTCTGCATTCTTAGGGTTTTAATAGACTTTTGGGGGTTTTAAATAGGCTTTAGGATTTTTTTTTAAGATTTAAATAGATTTTTTAGAATTTTAAATAGTTTAAATCTCTTTTTAGAATTTTATATAGATTTTTAAAATAGATTTAATAGTTTTTTACCTTTTTTTAGAATATAAAAGATTTTAAATAGTTTTAATTGTTTTTAGAATAATAAAGAAAAAGGGGAATATAGATTTTTCTTTTATGTTAATAGGAATTTTAATAGTTTTAAATAGAAATAAATAAAATTTGTGTTAATATAGTTTGTCTTTTAAATAGATATTATAAAATAGTGTAGAGTTTATTAGAATTTTAATAGAATTTAATAGAAATTAAACAGAATTTTAGTGGGTTTTAGAGATTAGTAGAGTTTTAATCTTTTTGGTTTAATATAGAGGTAATTAGATTTTTAATCATTTTTTTTTAGATTTAATTAGGGTAATCAGATTAATTAGGATATCAATCATGTGTAGGTCAATTAGGATAGTTAATCTGCATTTAGTTAATTAGGATTAATCATTAGTTAATTAGGTCTTAATTGTTTTAATTAGATAATCAGATTTAGAGTTTTTTTAATCAGTTTTTCAGTTTTGTTTAGGGTTTTTTGTCCATTTTTCGTGGGCCCAGAAAGCAGTTTTTTGAAGCCCAAGTCCTTGCAAGTCCATCAGTGTTTTTGTCCAGAATTCAGCAAAGAGTGACACTTGTCACAATAAAAGGGCCCCACGTTACGCGTTCTCAGGCTCCCACCTCACACTCTCTCACACTCTGCCACGCGTCCCACTACCCTCTCCTTCTGTCAGCGCGTCTCACGCGTGTCCCCACCCAGTCTCTCCCCTTCACCACTTGTCACCACCACAGCTCTTCCCACTGACCTCACCGGAAAAGTCACCGGCGGCCATGCATCCGCCATAACCAACTCCCGCCGGCAGCCCCAACCGTCTCCGGCCACCGTCCTTGCCGGAAACTGCAAAAAACCCAGAGTTTACCAGAAATCCTCTTTCCGCCTCCGATCTTCATCCTTACTCCTCCGTCCACCTCCATCTATCCTTCGCCGGAGAACTCAACGGCGCCGGAAAACTCATCATTTGCGCCCAGATTCAACCACCAATTTTCCAGATTCGTCATCCAAGCTTGCGTCAGTTCATCATCCTTTTTCCAGAATTCATTCATCACCTTCATGATTCGTTCTTCAAGAACCTTCATCCACATCCATGGATCTTCATGAGTCTCCAGATCTAAACTCATAAGCAATAATCAACGCGTAACACTCCTCCCAAATTCTTTCCAGATTTTCCAGAAATCTTCAAGCAAGATCTCAACGCAGAAACTTCAACGAGCCTCCTCCTTCAACCTTCAAGAACTCGCACCAAGATTCTCCAGTTTTTGCGTAACATCTTGAGATCACCAAGTGCTTTTCAGAGATTCACGAGCGGTTCGTACTCCTCATCCAGGTACGTTTTCCTTTGATTCTTGGTTGAGCATTGTTTCTGATTGCTAGGACGTATGGAATTGGCTTGTTTCATCTAGAATTTAGTTTGAGCATGAGATTGAGTTGGAGTTTTGTTAAGATTTGAATTAGGTTTAGTGTCAGATTTTGTGAAGAGATTGAATGAGGTTTGAGAGAGTTCAAAGAGGAGAGTGGGTGAGGAAGACGAAGGAGACGGCTAGGGTTTGAGAGCGTGAACAGTGACCAGATAGTTGAGAAGGGGGATAGGTTTTGTTAGGGTTAATTGGGTTAGGGTTAGGGTTTGGGTAAAGCCCAAGACCCATGTTACTGAAACACCCCCATTTTGCTTAGTCCCCCCATGCGTGTGAGAGACAGATTGGAATTGGGCTGGGCCTTATGCCCAAGTGCTGTTCGCACCCCCCTGGTGCGTAAGCCCAGTGAGAATAACCTGAAAAACCTGTTAGCTGCACCCCCCCCCCCCCCCCACGCGTTTTTTCCTTTTTTCATTTTTCAATGAGATTGTAATATTGGGCCCTGCGCCTTTTGCTAGGCGCACCCCCCATTCAGGCCCACCTTAGGATTTCAACTTGAAAACCTGCTGTTTGAACCCCCCTCCCATTTTATTTCAAGTTTGTGTTTTTAATTTCTTTTTCATATTTTCTTGCATGTTGTAAAATTCATAATAAAATGAAAATAATTGATTTTTAACTTCTTGTTTTTTCTACCACTTCATGAAAATGTATGGAAAATTAAGTAAAAATAAAAATGGCATTTTATTTTTGTTTACTATTTTTGGTATATTTTCCATTTAAATGACCTTTTTAATATTTTTTAGTGCATGCATATTATTAGAAAATTCATAAAAAATAGTAGATTCGATCAAATAATTCCGTTCTTTTTTCTGTAGACTCGTAATTCAATGTAGAATTTTATAGTACAACAACATTAGCTTAATCATGCATTTTCATTTTAATTGCATTTTTGCATTGTCATTGATATTGTATAATTGGTTTGTGGATATGTCTGCTTTGTTGATTTTAGTTCTTTCATCTGGTAATGAGTTTTGCTCTGAGTCTTTAGTATGTTGTACTAGAGCCATGTAGGTCTCCCATAGATTTTTGATAGATTTTTGTAGGGTATTCTGTTATTTTTAATCTGAGCTTGAGGATAGGAGAAGTCTTGATGGCTTCTGACTTTGAAGTTCAACTGTGGTTGAACTTCAGAGATAGTTTCTTGTGGTTTGATGGCCTGTGGGTTCTTCTCAGAGATGGGAGCTGGTTGAAGTCCTGTTGGAGCTTGCAAGGATGCAGTGGATTGAGGCTTAGTCTAGGAGCTTGTTCTCTGTTTGTGAGGTTCGAGATCCTGAAGTTTGAAGGGAGTTTATGGTACTTTCCTGAGGAAGGCACTATGAATGACTTTCATTCTTTCTTCTCACCTCTTTCTTAAGTATCCAATGATGTTGGAGCCAACTTGTGAGTTTAGTTTCTCCTGAGGAGGAATGTAAACTGATCACAGTTGTTGAGCCACATGGGATACGATTCCTAAGTGTCAGCCTCCTAGTACTTTCCTGAGGAAGGTCCTATGGGTCTGCCCACTTAGTTCCTCTAGTTCATCTAGGATTTCTTAAGTATCCAATGACGTTGGAGCCTTCATGTGAGTTTAATTTCTCCTGAGGAGGAATGTAAACTGATCACAGTTGTTGAGCCACATAGGATACAATTCCTAAGTGTCAGCCTCCTAGTACTTTCCTGAGGAAGGTCCTATGGGTCTGCCCACTTAGTTCCCCTAGTTCTTATAGGCTTTCTCAAGTATCCAGTGATGCCGGAGCCTTCATGTGAGTTTAGTTTCTCCTGAGGAGGAATGTAAACTTATCACAGTTGTCGAGCCGCATAGGATATGACTCCTGAGTAGTAACCTCCTGGTACTTTCCCGAGGAAGGCACTATGAGTTTGTCTGCTTGGCTCCCTTTCTTTGGTAAGCTTGTTCTGAAGCTTGGAGACTGGGATTGATTCCTATTGCTTAGGGTTTTTGATTAGAGTTTTGCTTAGAGTGTTGCTTAGAGGTGTTGCATAGGGTTTTGTTTAGAGATAGATTAGGAGTTTGTTTCAGGGTTTTTGTTTAAGCTTTGGATAGAAGTCTGTCAGGTTAGCTGGCCTTCTCTTTGTGTTGTTTGACTTGTATGGTGTTGTGTTGCATTAGACTTAGGTGTTCATCAAGATATTCCTGAGGTAGGTGCATCTTAGAAGTAGGCTTTGTGTGCATGAGAAGTTGAGGTGGTCCTCCTTCTGCTCGTTTGTTATTGAGTGGCTTTGCTTGTTGGTATTTGGTAGAGCTGAGCTCCCTTACCTCTGTGGTTTGCGGCCTTTGCGCCTTGTTTGTCTAGTTGTTGCCTTCATGCATATTTCCAGTATTTCTTTACTTTGCAGTTAATTCTTGTTTGCCGTTTAGTCCTGTTGCCATGATCCCTTAGGAGCTCTGACTTCTCCGATGCGGAGTCGTTATGATAGACATTAGGATGGTCAACCAGGCATGATATCAGTAGGTAGATTCCCCTTTCTCAGCTATAGTTTTAGGGTGTCTTTTCCCTTTCCTTTCAGTAGGAGCTTTTGAGTAGCTTGTGTCGTAGTTAGCCGAACTACAGCTGCTCTGATTCCTCGTACCAGACAAGGATATGTAGGCATAGGATGCGATATCCTAGCGAGCACACTAACAGCTAACCTTTGTTCTCTCGCGGCTGTGCGATCGAGACTTTCCCGCTGACGACTAATTGTTATCCCTTTCTCTTGCCCGAGTGCATTTGAGACCAGATCGTAGTTGCAGGTTCCCGAACCTTTAGGATCAGTTTGTTTTCTCACTGCTGTGTGAGAGCCCCCTGTTTAGCCATAGTCAGTCGAACTACGTTTGCTCTGATCTTCCATGCTGTGTGGAAGTACGTAGGCACAGGACGAGATGTCCTGGCGAGCAACCTTTTCCCCGTTTAGACGTAGGTAGTCGAACTACATTGACTCTGACTTTCCCATTGCACGAGGGAGTACGTAGGCCCAGAACACCGTATGTTCTGTCGAGTCCTGTCCTTTTATTTTCTTTTCAGACCGACCATTAGCGTAGATAGATAAACACACCCTTTTCCTTATAAACACCAAGCGTGGATCCCATCGAGTACGATGGACGTGAGGGGTGCTAATACCTTCCCCTTGCGTAACCGACTCCCGAATCCAGGTTTTGGTTGCGATGACCATACCTTTTCCCGTCTTTGCAAGGTTTACTTCGAGCGTTTCCTTTCCCGCTCTGAGGGATAAATAACGCACGGTGGCGACTCTCCTGTCAAGCCGGCGCCGATTTTCGCAGTAGCGACAGCTGGCGACTCTGCTGGGGACGTAGCATCTAGGGACTTTTCCCATCCCTTATGCTGGGACCGTTTCCCATCCCCTACGCGAGTCAATCCTAGCGCTTGGGTGTTTATTTGTTGGGTGTTGTGCATATTGTGTTTTACTTTTCTGCACTTTACTTTTCGTACCTTTACCTTTCCGCATTTATTTTCCAGCATTATACTATTGTGATTATTGTTGTGGGAAAGGGAGGTTACTGTGAGTGAGAAGCCGGACCTGGGCTTGAGTATGCACCTAGATATAGTTGTGGAGAGTAGTAGACGAACCTGTCTGCTGAGCAGGCACAGTTCCCTACGAAATCTGCGCTCAGACGAGGTTCTCGCAGAGGTGCTCCTTTCCGGTCCTGAGGATCTGAGGGGAGTCCAGACGTGAGGATTGTCGACTCTGGGGACCGATCATTTGGAAGTCAGCTAAGTGAGGCCTCTTCATGACTCGATGATGCCACTCCTTCTGGGAATCGTATCGTCATTCATGAAAGTCTGTGACGCTGATGACCGCATAGGATGCTGTACCTTTGTCCGTGGATTAGGTCTATCATACCTGTGAGAGGGATTGGGTTATTGCAGGAAAACTGGCCTTCAGAAACCATGATTCAGTATTTATCAGACGGTGTTCTTGATTCATCTCCAGGTGTGTTGTCTGGGTCAGATGGGTTTCTTATCTGAGGTTGATGCTATTATCAGATGGTTTTCTCGTCAGATACAGAGGTTCAGATGGTTTTCTTACCAGGGGATTGATATTTTGAGTATCAGATGATAGTTAGTGTCATGAGGTTCTGGTGACCATGGTGGTTTTCTGTTCTTGATCACAGAGATGTTCCTCTTCAGGCTACAGCATAGCCCTGTGTTCGCAGATTGCATTATTTATCATATTGCATCATTGCATTACCATTTTGCATCCAACTAACGTGTGTGTATTACAGGTACATATTTTCCCTTCCAGTTCTGGTGTCTGGTTCCTAGCAAGACATGGAAGCCACAAAGAGAGTATTGCCCTACAAGTTTCCGTCTCCGGATATCAGTCTGTTGCTAGAGTTGATTACTATTGCTAAGAAGAGGGTAATGGGCGACTTCAGAAAGAGATATGGGAGGATTCTGACCTATGTTTATCAGCCATCGGCCTACGAGATCAGCGATGTTTATACCCTGTTACAGTTTTACGATGCGGAGCTCAGGTGTTTCGTATTTCCTGACTTTGTTTTGGCTCCTACCCTGGAGGAGTATTCTGCACTCTTGGACATACCCATCCGCGAGCAGATGCCTTTCTATCGTACGGACGCTGAGCCTAATCTGGCTGAGCTTTCTGCCATCCTGTACTTAAGAGAGTCTGAGCTGTCTGGGAAAATGATCAGAAGAGGAGATGTGTGGGGGTTTCCGTTGGATGTCTTGGTGGAGAAGGCTCGGGAGTATGCCAAGGAAGGTGGCTGGGGTGTTTTTGACGTCATCCTTGCTGTATGTGTTTATGGCATCGTGTTGTTCCCAAACATTCCTGATTTTGTTGACTCAGATGCCTTCTATATTTTGGCTGCGAAGAACCCAGTTCCTACCTTGCTGGGAGATATCCACCATTCTACCCACTACCAGAACGAAAAGCGGCGAGGAAGGAATGTGTCTTGTTGTGTACCTCTCCTGTGCAGGTGGTTCACCAGTCATATGCCTAAGTCAGGACCTTTTGTCACCTCTATTGATTCTCTAGGATGGCCCGAGCGCTTGATGGGGTTGACTTCTAAGGATGTGGTATGGGTCAACGAAGAGGTATTTGGAGTGGAGGTCATACTCAAATGCGAAGGATTCCCGAATGTTCCGTTAATAGGAAGGAAAGGGTGTGTCAAATACAATCCTTCCTTATTGATCAGGCAATTTGGGTATGTACCTCATGAAGCGCCGAAGCCCGAGGAGATACAGGAATCTCTGTATCTCACCGGAGCAATAGGGAAAGAGATGCTGACCAAACTTGAGAAAGCCTGGAAGAACCTGCACAAGAGAGGGAAGCCTTCAGGTAGCAGAGGGGATACTCGAGTTCCTGGCCCGTATGTGGAATGGATTCGTGAGCGAGCTGCGAAATTCCTTATGCCTTATCCAGCGGTTCAGCCATTGCATCCTCCTCCGGTGGAGGAGCCTACCACTGTGGACATACATGTATACAGGCAGCTGATGGCCGAGAAAGAAGAGCTAGCAAAGGCTAAAGAGGCTTTAGAGCAGGAGAATGCCCAGCTTCGTCATGAAAAGATTGAAACAGGATATTTTTCCAAGCAACAGGCTGAAACTCTGAAACATCTGAAGACTACGTTATTGGAATTGACTGAAACCAAGAAGCGTCTGGAGTTAGATGTAGACTCAGTTAGCAGTGTACTAGCTACTAAGAAGCAAGAGCCGGAAAGGGCCTACACGAAGCTAGCCAAGTTCAGAGAGCACTGGGATCTCACTATGACCAAGCGCAAAGGACGGGAAGAAGAGCTAAAGACACAGGTTGCTCAGTTAGAAGAACAGGTCAAAGTGAAGACTGAAGAGCTTGAAGAAGAAGCATGCCGCCGATACGAAGCCGAGCGCAAACTGACAGATGCCATGAAGAATTTGGAAGATTTTCAGCATAGAGCAGACGCCAAGAGACCCAAACCTGGGGACGGTGCCAATGATAAGGCTTGGGAAGACTTTGTCAGAGACATCCAGGGGACGGTCAGAAAAAGGGATCAGTTGATAGAAGGCTTGATTTATCGACCGGATCACGCAGAGACAAAGAAGCTGGTTGAGGACTTCCGCAACCGTACCCGTACTTGATTTTTCTCTTGTATTCTGTTGTGTTGAGATCACCACCAGGCATGTTGGCTGGGATCCTGCTTTATCATATCAGTTGTATGAAGCATAGTTATGTAACCTCTTGACAAGACTGTTATTCTAATAAATATATGAGGGTTTTTCTAAATATTGTCTTTATGGTTTATCTCGTCTTGCTACCACTGACACTGGAATTGGAGGGGAAATATCTCCAATGCACACATGCACGTTAGCATTTTTGTATTTCTGTCTGCATAAATCATATTGCATAGCATTTAGCAGGTCAAATCACTTATCCAGCCTTTGTTTTCACCAGAGGGTGATTCTCGGGGGATTGTTTGAGGCAAGAGTGGAGTGTTGAAGACGACCAAGGGGCTGAAGCAGATTTGAGCAGAATCAAGCAGTGTAGTCAGCTACAGGTAATTGGTAGCTATGTATGAAGGCAATTTCCAGGCTCCTAACACTTTGACAAGGTTTACTATGGCGTCCAACCATCAGTATGATTCTATGGAAGGCTTCCCGCAAGCGAACAACCTTACTGCAGACCAAGTTGTGCAGCCTACTGTTGAGAACAGAGATCGACATGAGCAGTTCGTTGCCCGAAATGAACGTCCTCCGCCTGCTAACAATCAAGGGGTTGCTTTCCCTGTGATGAATTACCGAAGAGATATTCCAATGGCCGGGATGGTAGAGCTAAGAGCTCTCAAAAATGATAGAAGACTCCGAGCGTTGGAAGAAGGAATAAAAGCCTTGGAAGTGAAAGATGCTGTCAACCTAGATGCTGTAGACATGTGTTTGGTTCCTGATCTGGTGTTGCCGTACAAGTTCAAAGTGCCGGAATTCGAAAAGTACACGGGAGATAGCTGTCCGAAGCTGCATTTGATGATGTTCTGTCGAAGGATGACTTCGTTTGTGCGAAATGACAAGTTGATGATCCATTGCTTTCAGTATAGCCTGACTGGGGCATCCTTGAGGTGGTATGTGCAATTAGAGAGTAATCAGATCCGATCATGGGTGGATTTAGCCAGAGCTTTCAAGAAGCAGTACGATTACAACCTGGATTTGGCTCCTAGTCTCGTACATCTGCAAGAATTATCTCAGGCGGAGAATGAATCATTCAGAGGGTATTTGCGAAGATGGAAAGAATTGGCTGCTAGTGTTCAACCACCGCTTTCGGAAAGTGAAATGGTTGATATCTTCTTGGGTACTCTGAAAGGCCAGTATTTTGACAAATTGTTCGGTTGCACAAGCTTTGTGGGCCTGATGAGAATGGGAGAGCTTGTTGAGAGAGGACTCAAGAGTGGAAAGTTTTGAGATGTCCCTTACGTCCCAGTTGACAAGAGTGAGTCGGTTGTCAGTTCTCGAGAAGAGTGGGAAGAAGAAGATGACGCCATCTCAGAATCTCTAGCATCTTAGGATCAGTTTTCAGACACTTCAAGTCAACGATCATCCTACCATCGATCGCGTCAGCACGCCCCACGAAGACCAAGGAAACCTGAAAGGCAGTTTACTCAGCTACCGGTGTCGTACAGTCGGTTGTTGCCAGATCTGGTCAAAAGTGGATTGATAGTGCCGAAAGAGACTAAGCCGGTGATTCTACCGTATCCTCCAGGTTTTGATGCCAGCGCCCGCTGTGAGTACCATGTTGGGGCACAGGGGCATTCAACAAATGATTGTAAGGTGCTCAGAAGCCAGGTTCAAGAGCTGTTAGACTCTAGCCGTATTTGCATCACTCCTCAGGGTTTTGTTCAGATTAATGATTTTCCATCCTCCAGTTGTGTGGGTTCGTCAGTTAATGTCATGGAAGACTCCACAGGGAGTGTGTGTTCTGAAGAATGTCAATCGGAGAGTTCAGTTGACTATGGGAAAAGTTTCTAGAGGTTTCTGCGCCGGGTGTCGCATCTGTTTTCTCTGCATAATCCGTTTATCTTTTGTGCACTAGTGTTTGCCGACCACCACCAGGATTGTTGGCTGGGGTCATTGTATTCGTACTCGTTTGTGCTTACGTGCTGCTTTTGTTGGTTATGCATGTGTGGGAAATGTTTGTCTGTGTGCTGATAGCTTGAGTTTCTCTTTATCTTGTATCGAATATGTGTTTGCTTTCTGCATTGAGTTATCATTTAACAGGTACATCAGAACCGTGGGTCTTATTTCCTCATCGTCCAGTTTGTTGCAGGAATCCCTTCAGAGATATGGAACAGAATCAGGTTGAATTGATTGAAGTCCGAAGCCAGCTGGGGCAGATGATGAGAGACATGCAAGAGATGCGTCTGGAACAGAAGATTCTCAAAGAGGAGAACAGTCAGCTGAAGACCCAAGTGAGCTTGATCATGGAAGTAGTCAAGAATGTGCTTAGGAAAGAGGATGATCAGCTATTCGAAGCCGCAATGAAGAAGCTCGTGCCGTCTGTGCATGTGGAACCTGAGCAGCAGCAGCAGAGGGTGCATCCAGCTCCACGGAGGATCCAGGAAGGGAAGACAAAGAGAATATTTGAGGCGCCGCCTACAACATATGCTGAGCTCTTGCAGACCTTATTGAGGTTTAATCTGGTTGAGAAGAGAACGCTGGACCCACCCACGAGAGCGCTTCCTCATGGGTACGATGCCAGTAAGCAATGTGAGTTTCATTCTGGGGCATTCGGACACGACATCGAGGGTTGTCATGCTTTCAGGCACAATGTCCGAGACCTGATTGACTCGCACGATATTGAATTCACGCCGAGCGGCGTAGCTGTGCGTATTGCTCCTGTCTCAGTCGATGCTAAGATGACAGATGTTTCTAAAGCTGCAGTGGGTCAGAAACGTATCCTAGATTCCACAGTGTCAGAATCTCCATGCCCACAACTGCTGCCTATTCCTGGGGCAGATCTGAGAAATAAAATGGCTAAGCACAAGGAGGGCTTTAATCAGTACAGTGAAAGTCAAGGAACCGATATTGTATTTGCTACGAAGGGTGTTCAACAGTCAACCCAGTACCAGCCACAACAGCAACGATCTCAACAGTGGAAAAGGCAGCAGCATCCCAATCAGCGAAAAGCTCAAAATCAGAAGCCACTGAGGGTATTTAAGGTGCTTCCGATGCCGTATGCCGAACTTCTTCAGACGTTGCTACGATTGCAGTTGGTTGAGAAGAGGAAGTTAGCCCCACTGACAGGTACGCCTCCAGCAGGGTATGATATCAAAGAGCGCTGTGATTTCCATTCAGGAGCACAAGGGCACAACATTGAAGATTGTCTGGCCTTCAAGCACAAAGTGCAGGATCTACTTGATAGTGCAGCAATCAGCTTCGGGCAGGGAAGTCCCAAAATCATCTGAATGAAGGAGAAGGGGCTCTATAATTTGGTTGGGTCGTTGAAAGCAGATCAGGACAGCATCGAATTATCTCTAATAAAGATAGCTGGTTCAGCAGTAGGACAGATGTGAAAGCCCGGTTCTCGGAAGCTAGCATTTTTCTTTGTTTTATCTTGTCATTTCTTTACATTTGTAGTTTCTTTCCTGTTTGAAAATGCAATCTTGTTTGTAAAACTTGTTGTTTTCATTTGATGATAATGAAATAAATATGCATGTTTCGATTGAATCCATTCATGTTCACTAATTGTTTTTACAAATGTCAACGCTTGGTTAAGAAGGATCTGGGGAGGATGACGAAAATGAACGACGTGCAAAATTCCGATTGTATGCTTTTGAAATAAAACTTGTTGATGATGTACAGGCATTGTTTCAAATCCCTAAACACCAGAGTTATAAGGAAGATAATCCCTTGTCAACCCCTTTGAGCCTAGTAGTAGGAGTTCTTTGTGAAAGCGAAAAACCCTCAATCTTAACCTGGGGCAGGGTAGGTGTTAGCTAATTTGGCCGAGCGTCCAAATTGCAAAAGGAGTGTCCGTTCGAGGATCAATCACACCCCTAGAGGTCGTGCCTAAAAAACCACAATGGTTCAATCAAGAGTGGGGCAGTCACATCATTCCCCAAAGAGTCAGACAACCAGTGTCACACGACTTGTTCGAAAGAAAAAAGAGAGAAAAAGAATCAAAAGCCCGCTAAGTCAAGAAAACTTCAAAACAAATGACTTAGGCAAAAATGAGGGCATCCCGCTGGACTTAAAAAAATCAAAAGAAATTCAAAAAGAGCCAGTCTAGGCAAAAGTCAGGGATATGAAAGAAAAAAGATGAAAGGATGACAAAAGAAAAATCCTCAAAGGAAATACGAGTCGTGTGACTTCTAGTGTCGAAGACGAAAAGTGAGTGGCTGTCACTCCGAAAACTCATAGTTTCTCGAACTATCACTCCTATCTCTCAACCTCTGAGAGGTGAGCGCTAAGGATGAATTAGCTGAACGTAGGATGGGAGAACATCAAGGAGAACGGGAGGGTTAAAATAAACTTTGAGCCTTCATCCTTTCTTTCAAAACCATGAACCTGACCACGTTACAACCTTCAAAAGTCCTAATTGAAGCAGGTTGTTTCGAAAGCATACTTCGGTAAAGGTCGCGTCGATTCTGACTCCTAAAAGGGTTCTTCATACCATGTTGGTACCGATGTTGATATTCTTGATAAATGTTTTGTGCATTATATGCCATAAACTGTTTTTCCTTTTCCCAGTGAACAGATTGGATGTCAAAGCTGTCATATGTGTTGCATTAGTATGTCTTTTACGCAGAACAACTTGTTTTACTTGCGAGTAAGCGCTTGACAGCAGAAAAGCTTCCTATAGTGGAAAGTACAGTCAGAATAGAATGCAGAACGCCCGAATATTCCGAGAGCCGGGGCAAGCTATTATCGTAATCCCCAGTCAGGTCAGCTTTTCGAAGTCAGTTATCCTGGGGCAATCAGGTTGAGATTCGGCAAATATCTAGTAGTCAGGGGCACTACTCTGAATCAGATAATCAGGAGCGAAGCCATTGCAGTCAGGGGCAGGCCATCTTAAGAGCGCAGAGGTCGTTCTTTATTCGAGGAGCATTTAATGAGAAGTATCTTTCCGAAGTTCAGAATATTAGGGCATGTCATATCAGACCATTAGGGCTCAGATTTGCAGATTTCCTTTCAAGGACTATCCCCACAGAGGCCCCGCAGGCTGGGGCATATCAGAAGCGAAAGGATTGGTCTTCTCCGTACCAGCAGGGTCACTCAGAGTTATTCGAGCAGATTTAGTCGATTTTCGAGAGCGAGACGAATGCGGGAAGTCGTGTCACTATCCCTTGACTCTTCCACCAGGAGACTGTGAGGCCCGTCCGTGTTGGCGCATCAGTTTCCAAATCCAATTTTCGGCAATATGCAGGAAGACTCCGTCTATTTTTCTCCAGCAAAGTAAAATTTGTCAGTGGCACGGGTGAACTATCCCCAGAGGAGTCCAATCGCACTTGGCGCATCTGCTATTTCACAGCGGAGTTATATTCCCAGCAGGGTATTAATTCGTCAAGGTGTCCGGTTAAGTTCCCAACATCCCCAGCGGAGTTGATTTCATTCTCCCAGCATTTATTTTGCTGGGATAATCCTGTGATATCCGGTTTATCCCCATCGGAGTTGGCTTCGTCTTCAGCATTTATTTTGCTGAAGTGGTTTTCTGTACCCAGCTTTCTCCGGCAGCTCGAGCCTGCATTAGCATATTGCATGCATTATCATAGTTGCATCATACTTGCATGTCATTGTCAAAATGCGTAGCATTTCCATCCTGAATGGAGCATTACGCCATAGAAAGATTAAAGCATATGCATATGCATACGAAGCATAAGTCAGGTTTTCTGCCAACCTCACATGGCGCGTGAATTACTCTGTGGTCAGTTCAGGGGCATTTATCCCGCAGCAGTGTTCAGACGATTCAGCGGTTTATTTGTATCTCAGATCATACAATAGTTATGCTTTAATCAGTCGGTCATCTGATATCGACAAACGTTTCTTCCCGTCAATTCATATTGACGATGTGTTCCTCCAATAAGTGGATTTCTCCGTCTATCATTAGACGTCTTGAGTTGGAATGTGGCTTTCCTTTCCGTCTATCAGTAGACGATGTGAAGTTTCAGGTTATTGTTCAGCGGGTTTCTTATTGTCAGATCATACAGAGGGGGTGTTTCCCCAGCGAGTATTCTCCGACTACCTTTGATTGTTGAGGGGTTTCAAAACGATATTGCGGATGGTGGTTTTCTTTTTGTTTATCGGATGAGATGACGTTTCAAGAGGGACTTTTTTGACTGTCAATCCTTATTGACGTCGAGGCTCTTCGAAGAATGTTCAGTTTTCGTGATTGTCGATTCTTATTGACGACATGGTTCTTTAAAGGTGGTTTTCTTCCCGTCGGTCCATACTGACGATGTGGCCCCTTCAAGGATGTTGATCTTTCCATCAATTCCCGTAGACAGAAGGATTCTGAAATTCGAGGGATGGTGTTGAATTGCGTATGGGTGTCTTTCCGTCTATCCTTAGACGATGTGAGTATGCGATCAGGATGATTCCGTCTACCCTTAGACGATGTAAATATGGAGATTTATGGTATCTTTCCGTCTATCCTTAGACGATGTGAATATTGATTTGTTTCATCAATCAGGATGATCCCGTCTACCCTTAGACGATGTGAGTATGGAGATTAATGGTGTCTTGCCGTCTACCCTTAGACGATGTGAGTATGGCGATTAGGCTTTCTTCCCGTCTATCCATAGACGATGTGAGTATGGAGATTAATGCTTTCTTTCCGTCTATCCTTAGACGATGTGAGTATTCGATCAAGATGATTCCGTCTATCCTTAGACGATGAGAGTATGGAGATTAATGCTTTCTTCCCGTCTATCCTTAGGCGATGTGAGTATGGAGATTAATGGCGTCTTGCCGTCTATCCTTAGACGATGTGAGTATGGAGATTAATGCTTTCTTCCCGTCTATCCTTAGACGATGTGAATATTGATTTGTTTCATCAATCAGGATGATCCCGTCTATCCTTAGACGATGTGAGTATGGAGATTAAGGGTGTCTTGCCGTCTATCCTTAGACGATGTGAGTATTGGTGTTTCCTCCATTCAAGGTGTCTTCCCGTCCATCTTTGGACGATGTGAGTATATTTCTCTTCCTGCCTATCAGTAGCCAATGTGAAAGGATCAGGTGTTTTGTTGCAACCCTCCGGGTTTGTCATAACAGGTAATTGGCGTTCAAATCAGGAGTTCTTTATCGGATGATTGATCAGTTTTGTTGCTATGACGGCTAGGCTCGGTTCCGGGTTTTATTCCCCAAGTAGTTTACAGTATATTCTCGCGGTTGGCAAATTTTCGGGTTTTATTTGTATTCAACCGTCTCGTACCTCCGAGTGTTTGAAGGCTGAGCGCTCTTCAAACCCTTCAGGTCCAAGTCGCTTGAATAAGGGCAGCTGTTGCACCCTAAAATTTGACCAACCGATTCTCCTATCTGACTCGTGGTTTAAATTCATATTCGCAAATCAGACGCATGATATTTGTGCACAGACAGAGGATATCAGGGTTACAACTTGGTTTTCGTCTATCAGATATGACAGATCCAGTCCAGATCATCAGGGTTTTATTTTCGGGAAATTGTGCGCTCTTCGGTGATTTTTGGCTTGCATAGTGATTTTGGGATATTCTGATGCCCGGGGTTCTCTGTTCGATTCGATCTGGTCTCGTGCGCTCTTTTATGGTGGTCATTTGCATTTGTCTGCATTCTTAGGGTTTTAATAGACTTTTGGGGGTTTTAAATAGGCTTTAGGATTTTTTTTTAAGATTTAAATAGATTTTTTAGAATTTTAAATAGTTTAAATCTCTTTTTAGAATTTTATATAGATTTTTAAAATAGATTTAATAGTTTTTTACCTTTTTTTAGAATATAAAAGATTTTAAATAGTTTTAATTGTTTTTAGAATAATAAAGAAAAAGGGGAATATAGATTTTTCTTTTATGTTAATAGGAATTTTAATAGTTTTAAATAGAAATAAATAAAATTTGTGTTAATATAGTTTGTCTTTTAAATAGATATTATAAAATAGTGTAGAGTTTATTAGAATTTTAATAGAATTTAATAGAAATTAAACAGAATTTTAGTGGGTTTTAGAGATTAGTAGAGTTTTAATCTTTTTGGTTTAATATAGAGGTAATTAGATTTTTAATCATTTTTTTTAGATTTAATTAGGGTAATCAGATTAATTAGGATATCAATCATGTGTAGGTCAATTAGGATAGTTAATCTGCATTTAGTTAATTAGGATTAATCATTAGTTAATTAGGTCTTAATTGTTTTAATTAGATAATCAGATTTAGAGTTTTTTTAATCAGTTTTTCAGTTTTGTTTAGGGTTTTTTGTCCATTTTTCGTGGGCCCAGAAAGCAGTTTTTTGAAGCCCAAGTCCTTGCAAGTCCATCAGTGTTTTTGTCCAGAATTCAGTAAAGAGTGACACTTGTCACAATAAAAGGGCCCCACGTTACGCGTTCTCAGGCTCCCACCTCACACTCTCTCACACTCTGCCACGCGTCCCACTACCCTCTCCTTCTGCCAGCGCGTCTCACGCGTGTCCCCACCCAGTCTCTCCCCTTCACCACTTGTCACCACCACAGCTCTTCCCACTGACCTCACCGGAAAAGTCACCGGCGGCCATGCATCCGCCATAACCAACTCCCGCCGGCAGCCTCAACCGTCTCCGGCCACCGTCCTTGCCGGAAACTGCAAAAAACCCAGAGTTTACCAGAAATCCTCTTTCCGCCTCCGATCTTCATCCTTACTCCTCCGTCCACCTCCATCTATCCTTCGCCGGAGAACTCAACGGCGCCGGAAAACTCATCATTTGCGCCCAGATTCAACCACCAATTTTCCAGATTCGTCATCCAAGCTTGCGTCAGTTCATCATCCTTTTTCCAGAATTCATTCATCACCTTCATGATTCGTTCTTCAAGAACCTTCATCCACATCCATGGATCTTCATGAGTCTCCAGATCTAAACTCATAAGCAATAATCAACGCGTAACACTCCTCCCAAATTCTTTCCAGATTTTCCAGAAATCTTCAAGCAAGATCTCAACGCAGAAACTTCAACGAGCCTCCTCCTTCAACCTTCAAGAACTCGCACCAAGATTCTCCAGTTTTTGCATAACATCTTGAGATCACCAAGTGCTTTTCAGAGATTCACGAGCGGTTCATACTCCTCATCCAGGTACGTTTTCCTTTGATTCTTGGTTGAGCATTGTTTCTGATTGCTAGGACGTATGGAATTGGCTTGTTTCATCTAGAATTTAGTTTGAGCATGAGATTGAGTTGGAGTTTTGTTAGGATTTGAATTAGGTTTAGTGTCAGATTTTGTGAAGAGATTGAATGAGGTTTGAGAGAGTTCAAAGAGGAGAGTGGGTGAGGAAGACGAAGGAGACGGCTAGGGTTTGAGAGCGTGAACAGTGACCAGATAGTTGAGAAGGGGGATAGGTTTTGTTAGGGTTAATTGGGTTAGGGTTAGGGTTTGGGTAAAGCCCAAGACCCATGTTACTGAAACACCCCCATTTTGCTTAGTCCCCCCATGCGTGTGAGAGACAGATTGGAATTGGGCTGGGCCTTATGCCCAAGTGCTGTTCGCACCCCCCTGGTGCGTAAGCCCAGTGAGAATAACCTGAAAAACCTGTTAGCTGCACCCCCCCCACGCGTTTTTTCCTTTTTTTTCATTTTTCAGTGAGATTGTAATATTGGGCCCTGCGCCTTTTGCTAGGCGCACCCCCCATTCAGGCCCACCTTAGGATTTCAACTTGAAAACCTGCTGTTTGAACCCCTCTCCCATTTTATTTCAAGTTTGTGTTTTTAATTTCTTTTTCATATTTTCTTGCATGTTGTAAAATTCATAATAAAATGAAAATAATTGATTTTTAACTTCTTGTTTTTTCTACCACTTCATGAAAATGTCTAGAAAATTAAGTAAAAATAAAAATGCCATTTTATTTTTGTTTACTATTTTTGGTATATTTTCCATTTAAATGACCTTTTTAATATTTTTTAGTGCATGCATATTATTAGAAAATTCATAAAAAATAGTAGATTCGATCAAATAATTCCGTTCTTTTTTCTGTAGACTCGTAATTCAATGTAGAATTTTATAGTACAACAACATTAGCTTAATCATGCATTTTCATTTTAATTGCATTTTTGCATTGTCATTGATATTGAATAATTGGTTTGTTGATATGTCTGCTTTGTTGATTTTAGTTCTTTCATCTGGTAATGAGTTTTGCTCTGATTCTTTAGTATGTTGTACTAGAGCCATGTAGGTCTCCCATAGATTTTTGATAGATTTTTGTAGGGTATTCTGTTATTTTTAATCTGAGCTTGAGGATAGGAGAAGTCTTGATGGCTTCTGACTTTGAAGTTCAACTGTGGTTGAACTTCAGAGATAGTTTCTTGTGGTTTGATGGCCTGTGGGTTCTTCTCAGAGATGGGAGCTGGTTGAAGTCCTGTTGGAGCTTGCAAGGATGCAGTGGATTGAGGCTTAGTCTAGGAGCTTGTTCTCTGTTTGTGAGGTTCGAGATCCTGAAGTTTGAAGGGAGTTTATGGTACTTTCCTGAGGAAGGCACTATGAATGACTTTCATTCTTTCTTATCACCTCTTTCTTAAGTATCCAATGATGTTGGAGCCAACTTGTGAGTTTAGTTTCTCCTGAGGAGGAATGTAAACTGATCACAGTTGTTGAGCCACATGGGATACGATTCCTAAGTGTCAGCCTCCTAGTACTTTCCTGAGGAAGGTCCTATGGGTCTGCCCACTTAGTTCCTCTAGTTCATCTAGGATTTCTTAAGTATCCAATAACGTTGGAGCCTTCATGTGAGTTTAATTTCTCCTGAGGAGGAATGTAAACTGATCACAGTTGTTGAGCCACATAGGATACGATTCCTAAGTGTCAGCCTCCTAGTACTTTCCTGAGGAAGGTCCTATGGGTCTGCCCACTTAGTTCCCCTAGTTTTTATAGGCTTTCTCAAGTATCCGGTGATGCCGGAGCCTTCATGTGAGTTTAGTTTCTCCTGAGGAGGAATGTAAACTTATCACAGTTGTCGAGCCGCATAGGATATGACTCCTGAGTAGTAACCTCCTGGTACTTTCCCGAGGAAGGCACTATGAGTTTGTCTGCTTGGCTCCCTTTCCTTGGTAAGCTTGTTCTGAAGCTTGGAGACTGGGATTGATTCCTCTTGCTTAGGGTTTTTGATTAGAGTTTTGCTTAGAGTGTTGCTTAGAGGTGTTGCATAGGGTTTTGTTTAGAGATAGATTAGGAGTTTGTTTCAGGGTTTTTGTTTAAGCTTTGGATAGAAGTCTGTCAGGTTAGCTGGCCTTCTCTTTGTGTTGTTTGACTTGTATGGTGTTGTGTTGCATTAGACTTAGGTGTTCATCTAGATATTCCTGAGGTAGGTGCATCTTAGAAGTAGGCTTTGTGTGCATGAGAAGTTGAGGTGGTCCTCCTTCTGCTCGTTTGTTATTGAGTGGCTTTGCTTGTTGGTATTTGGTAGAGCTGAGCTCCCTTACCTCTGTGGTTTGCGGCCTTTGCGCCTTGTTTGTCTAGTTGTTGCCTTCATGCATATTTCCAGTATTTCTTTACTTTGCAGTTAATTCTTGTTTGCCGTTTAGTCCTGTTGCCATGATCCCTTAGGAGCTCTGACTTCTCCGCTGCGGAGTCGTTATGATAGACATTAGGATGGTCAACCAGGCATGATATCAGTAGGTAGATCCCCCTTTCTCAGCTATAGTTTTAGGGTGTCTTTTCCCTTTCCTTTCAGTAGGAGCTTTTGAGTAGCTTGTGTCGTAATTAGCCGAACTACAGCTGCTCTGATTCCTCGTACCAGACAAGGATATGTAGGCATAGGATGCGATATCCTAGCGAGCACACTAACAGCTAACCTTTGTTCTCTCGCGGCTGTGCGATCGAGACTTTCCCGCTGACGACTAATTGTTATCCCTTTCTCTTGCCCGAGTGCATTTGAGATCAGATCGTAGTTGCAGGTTCCCGAACCTTTAGGATCAGTTTGTTTTCTCACTACTGTGTGAGAGCCCCCTGTTTAGCCATAGTCAGTCGAACTACGTTTGCTCTGATCTTCCATGCTATGTGGAAGTACGTAGGCACAGGACGAGATGTCCTGGCGAGCAACCTTTTCCCCGTTTAGACGTAGGTAGTCGAACTACGTTGACTCTGACTTTCCCATTGCACGAGGGAGTACGTAGGCCCAGAACACCGTATGTTCTGTCGAGTCCTGTCCTTTTATTTTCTTTTCAGACCGACCATTAGCGTAGATAGATAAACACACCCTTTTCCTTATAAACACCAAGCGTGGATCCCATCGAGTACGATGGACGTGAGGGGTGCTAATACCTTCCCCTTGCGTAACCGACTCCCGAATCCAGGTTTTGGTTGCGATGACCATACCTTTTCCCGTCTTTGCGAGGTTTACTTCAAGCGTTTCCTTTCCCGCTCTGAGGGATAAATAACGCACGGTGGTGACTCTCCTGTCAAGTCGGCGCCGATTTTCGCAGTAGCGACAATGATGCTTATGCAATGCTGGCAGAAATGGCTTCAATGAAGAAAAAATGATGAGGCATCATGAAATTGAAAAGACAAAACAAGTAGAATCAGGTCATACATGTTGCAAGCATGATAACAGATGAGGCTATGTTCATACATCAACCAGAAATCAAACAGAAGTGGAAATGGCTCATTGGCTGTGATTATGCAGAAAGAACTGTTTTGCCAGTAAGATGAAAGTGCAAGTTGTTTTAGTCAAAAATGAGTGGTTTCATGATACACACACATCACAATCATTATATCAGATGAGGTTATGTTTAAAATTTAAGAAAATTTTAATCAAAACTGAATTTGGTATACTGGTTGACATGCAAGAAGCTGTTTTGGGAACAAATTGGTATGTAGCAGGTACAAGTCAAAGTGCTATCTTATCAATGTTAGATTGCATCAAAAATGATTTTTTAGACAAAGCAAAGTTGTGCCACAAATCAAACAGAAGTGAGATATCAATCATCAAGATCTGCTGTCATGCCACAGCCAACAACAATCCAAAAGGCACTTCCTTAAAGTTCATCAAATCAAGTGGACAACTCTATTTAAGGACAAAATCTGGCAGAGCAGAAATAATGTTCACACTTTTTAAACATTGAGTGCATATGCAAGGTTGAGAGAAAAAATCAAATAAAAAGAATAAAGGGGTCTGTTTAGACATGGAAGTCCATGACCAAATGTTTTTACATGAAGAAATGGTTCTAGTAGCAGTAGGGTATTTGGCAAGTAATGATCAAATATTGGACTTCATGGCAGTCACCAAAACAGTTTATGATTAGGAGTCAAACACTGAGCTGAACAGCCCCTAACTCATGACAGCAGAACTGGTCATTCCCTTGTTCCAAACAAACACTCACTACAACCTAAACCAACTTCCTAGCATGATAAACCACTCTTGGTAACAACCTTTCCACAGGTGGATACTAGCAGCATAACCAACTAAAGAAACTGCTCTCAACCCCTAACTGGCAGCTACTCATCAAAATACATCAAACCAAACTTGCCAATGGACTAAGGCTAACAAGCCAACAGCTGACCCTGGCAGGTTCTTTACATAGATATGTATCCTAGCATGATAATGCCCTAAATCCAACATCAATCCAAATCATCTCAAAAGCAGGTTTACAAACCTGGGACAGTAGGCAAAACAAAAGTGCACAAGGTCTTATCTATTGAAAACATCCTATCTTAAATGAAAATCCAAGACACACTACCCTTAATCCAAAGATATCAACATAAACAACTTGCACAGATCAAGAAAAAAAAGTCTACCCCTCTTCAAACCTAAGTAAAAAGAGCCAAGCATAGTGTTATCCAAATCTAGTCTTGCCACACATGACAGCAAACTTGGTATTTCAATCAACTGATAAATTCTAAATAATTATGTCTTTACAAAGACAGGGCTTTTGGCAGCAAGTGAGTTGGCAGACTTAAATCTTGAGCACAAACAAAGACAGCAACACCATACTAAACTGAACATGCTAAATTCTAACTCAAACCAACCAACTAGAACCTAACAGTCACAACCTTAAGGACAACAAACTACACTCAGCAGAAACCAAGGTTATATTAGCATCAACATTAAATCCACACCTCAACTTACAAGTTAAAAGAGGTTCCTTCAAGTCAAAAGGTTAACAGCCCTAGGGCACACAACAGTCTTGAGAAACTCACGAGATACATCACAATCTAGGACAAAGTTATACATCTCACTAGATGTTAGGCTAAATCCAAAGGAACTAAAAGGAGAGTTCACCAACAAACCCACAGTATTGCCAAAATCAAAACATTAAACCCAGACCTTAACAACAACCTCAGGCAGAACTCCCTGATGGCAGCCACACACACCAGAATGTTCTAAACAGCAACTACATAAATCTGACCAGAAAGTATTGCCTACTAGCATGTCTTAGCACAAATGGTAATGCCTATATCTCAGTCCAAAATACTTCATAAAAACAAGTTTACCAACCTAAGGTAGTGATGAGTTTACAAACTCAAAATGATTTCTAGCATAACAATGCTTAAATTCATATCAAACTAGGCTACAAACTCCAAATCTTGTATTCTCACAACAACATTGACAACAAATATGTACTAATCACAAAGACAACAGTCCAAAACATTAGAGGTAAACTTGGCATAAATCAAACATCAAATTCAAAGCACACTTTCTCAAGAGGGCTACAACTTTAACAGTATGCCTAGACAACATTTCACACCAAAGCCTCTAAAGCTACTCTTGTGGACCAACCCCTCAAAATAGTTGTAAACCACATATAAAGTTTATCATCAACAGAAAATCATCAATACACCACATATGAGCAACATACCTTAACAAAAATGAATATCACAACCACAAAGCATAAGTTCTTGGCAAAGAAACCTTATGGGACAGGAATGACAACAAGCATCTCAAAATGGTAAAACATGATAATGTATGAATAATAAAGAGATTGAACATTACATACCTCTTGTAGACAAATCTTGAGCAAGCTAAAAAGCTAAGAAACCCAGAGACTTTCTTCTTTGGCAAGGATTTAGAGTTTTCTTCCTCTTGAAGCAATCAGCTATCTTTCAAGACAGTTAGAGTTGTGAACCTTCCAGCTGGTTTTTATGAGTTTGGACAGTTGAGGTATGATATATATGAGGTGTTGCAAGTGTTGGAATGATGGGAAAGGCCTCAAGTAAGGATTTGGTCTCCAAAGTGCATGAAAGTCAACATATCAAGGTATGAAGTTTGACTTTTAGGAAAATGATGTTTTTGGGTGGTTTGAGTGTATGAACACCTTCTACCCAATGTTTATGGATTATGTAAATGGTTTTGAGTGACTTTGAAATGGTAGAACTGAGTTTGAGCAGAGTTTTGCTCAAGACAGTTTTTTAGTGAAACTTGAAGTTTTTGGAAGAATGAGATTTTGAGAAAATGATGGAGAGTTGAGAGCTGTGACTTCTCTTGGTTTTTAAGAGTGCTATGGTCTGTTTGAAGATGAAGGTGAGGCCTCTATTTATAGTGCAAGGAGGAATGAGGGCAGGCCTTGATCATTTCAATTTTGGAGGGAGTTTTGGAAGAAAATCCTTCCAAATCTTGTGGCAGCCATTTTCACATCAGCTCCAAGGCTCTATGCAAGCCAATAGCAGTTGGAAAGATGGGCTGAGGTGATTGGAGAAGGTCTATACTGATTTGGGGGCTGTTGTTGCCATCATGTTGGAGAAAAGTTTCTCTTTCCTCCTTTAAAAATGATTATTTTATTTGCAACTTGCCATCAACTTGTTTGGCTCCTCATTTCAACCTCTCTTCTGATTTTCTTTCATCTAAGCCTCTCATTATCAGCTTGCAACATTATTTAAGGGTTAAGAATGGTTAACATTGTGAAAATCTGATTTTGAGAAGCTTGGCCAAAGTAATTTCAAGTGTGACAGGCCCAACTTCCATGTACCATAACTCTTAGCTCACAACTCCTCCTGAGGAGCTCTTGTGCTTTTTAGAAAGCCCTCATGTAGCTCTACAACTTTCATGTTCGTCAAAACTTCCAATTCTATGTGCATCTTGGTTGAAAAACCCCTTGAAGTTGACTGAAAAAATGGTTTGTATGGCCAGAACTTGTGAAATTTCATTAAGTCCTTTACTCTTGAAAAATGATTTTTGCTATAACTCCAATTCCATGCATTTTTTGAATGTGGACCACTGTGGAACTTTTGTAGGGTTTGTCAAGACCTTTCAAACAAGCTTAGAACCACTTCAATTGAATGTGTGGTTGAGGAGTTATGGTCTTGCCCCTTTCGAAACCCTAATTCCCGATTTTTGCAATTACTTTTCAACCCTTGATCCAATGGTCATGAAATTTTATGGGGAGGTGTAATATGATATAAGGAACATTTTTCATTCACACCTTGAAGTCAAATTCCTTTTTGTCGGAGAGTTGACTTTTCGGTTAACTTTTCGATCGATCGGCGTCTACCGAGTCGCCCGTTGGTGATCCGGACATCCTGTGGACTTGAAACTCTTTGGATGGACTTTACTAAGCCATAGGAGCTTAATAGACCCTGATCCCACCATTGAAATACTCTTTGAATCAAAAGTCAAACTACAGTTGACTTTTTCTAATCGAAAACCCTAATCGGGTGTCTCAAATTTCACTCTTCTCGAACCCCGGGTGACTACCTCAAATTGCACTCATTCTTGGTCCAATGTATCATCCTTGATCTTGTTTGAATTTGGATTAATCCAAAACATTGATTGATCAAACCATTGAAGCCTCGATTTTGACGGTACGGAATCCTGATTCATCTGCATCTTAACAAAGATAAACTGAAAATGGGTTAAGGTTAGTTAATCAAGCAAATATGATCCTACAATGATGATGAGGGTCTAAAGGGTCAAAATTTGGGGTGCAACAAGTCCTAAGGGAACATGTAAAGGAAAAGCAAAAAACAAGAAAGCAAGAAAAAAACAGCAGCTACAACAGCGCCTCCTGCATAAGACAACAATAAAATCCAGCACACAAGCAAGACAGCATATAACATCACATGTTTTAGCATAAAAACAGGTGTGAAAAGCCAGGCAGCAAGCAAGCAAGGCAAAGACAGCATGCACAGTTCAAAGCAAGAACAACTGTGAAAAGTGGGGCAGCAAGCATGTTTGAATGTAATTAATTAACTGCAAACAACAATCATGGATAGGCATTACACAAGTATGAACATGCTTCACCAATCAAACAAGATCAATCAACAATGCATCATACAAGAGTCATCCATCAAGCAAACAACCTTAACATGTTAAGCGCTCAAAACGGACGCCAGAAATTGCGTGTCGAAGAATCGAGATTGAACATTCAAGAATGATGAAATATGTCAAAAACAATTCACGTAAATATATCATATCAATCCATGAAGTTTACATGTGAAAAGGAACTAACAAACAAGCAAACAAATACAAAAAGAAGGCAAAAACAAAAATGCAAAAAATTGGCCAAAAATGCAAAGCTGCCAAAAATGGAAAATTTGCCCCAAGTAATGGGTTACTCTATATAGGGTAACCGGTTACTTGGTGCAAAACATCCCAGAAAATTGAAATTTGATAGGGTAACCGGTTACTCTATATAGGGTAACCGGTTACCACTGAACTAGAAGTAGAAAATCAGTTTTTAAAAGCAATTTTTAACATCAAACAACCTCTCAATCATCCATATGATCATGGCATCAATCAAGCACGAAATTATCATCAAGAATATGATCAAGCATCATGTAAACACAATCAAGCATTAAAATCACAAATCATAAAGGTCCAAATCATCAAAATGTATAAAAACAACAAAAACCATGGATCTACATTGTGATTATCCAAATAAGTTCAAAACATAATTAGATCTAGAATTGTCAACCTTCAAAGCGGAGATTTACTTTGGTGAGTGTTGATTCACTTGAAATTAGCAGATCCAAGCAAGACACCCAGATATTCTTCAAGATTCAAGAGCTTCCTTGTTGTAGAAATGAAGATCCAGCAAGATCAACCAAAAATGATCCAAAAAGTACTTTCAATCTAGCTTCCAAATTCAGATCCAAAACCAAAAAAAAATTGAGTGATGGATTGAAGATAATGGAGATGAATGATGGAGATTTAGCTCTAGAATTCTATGATTCCAATGAAGAATAAAAGAATTCAAGTGGTAGAGCTCTAATGGAGGTTTTGTGAGTATAAAATTGGAGAGAAAATTGAGAGCAAATTCCCAAGAATGAATGTGAAATCTAAAAATGAAGGTTAATTCTTTGTGAAGGTTTGGAGCAAATTCACTTAAATAAGCTCTAGGTTTGGAATCAAAATATGGTTTAGAATGAGGATTAGCAGTTGGAATGGAAATTAGGAGGGGAATTAGGAATGAAGTGTTTGAAATTTGGAGGGAAATGGTGAAAATTGAAAAAATTCTAGATCATTCCAATTATGATTAAGTGAAATCAATGGTTGAGAATGATTGGAAAATTGCAATGCAGAAAATTCAAATATTTTTGCAAATTTCGCCTGAAGTAACCGGTTACTCCATATAGAGTAACCGGTTACCCTGTTCAAAAAGTGCCTCTTTTGGCGCCAAATGGAGGGAATGTTGTACAATTTCCCGTTGCCACCTGTTCTGAGCTCTGTTAAGCCTCTGAAACTTGCTCTTGAATATCATAACTATGAGAACACCTGAGATAGCCTGTACACCATCTCCTGAGCTGAAAATTGATCTACTGAATAAAAATAAAATCGACCGCTCGATCGATGGGAAAAATAAATGCCTGAGCCTCTGATGGTCGCTGTTTAAACTCTTGCAACGAAAGGGAACCCTGTGCCATAAAAATACCTTGATCCCATGCCTCAAGAACAAATGCTATGATATATAGAAATGCAAAATGCTAAGAAACATAAGCCAGTAAATGTTAAAACGAAAGGGCAAATTTTGGGGTGCTACAGCTGCCCCTATTCAATCGACTTGGACCTAAAAGGATGAAAAGCAACTGCTTTCAGCATTCAAGGTAGAAGGTGATTGAATACAAAAAGAACCCAGAAATTTGCAGTCGATTGGGATGTATACAATTGGAGCCCGGTCATATGTCGTAAAAAAAAAACATACCGAAAGAAAACACATCGTCAATGGGAATTGACAGAAAGAACACCATATCCAAAGATCCACCACATCGTCAATAGGAATTAATAGGAAAAAAAACCATATCCAAAGAACCACATCGTCAATAGGAATTGACGGAAAGAAAACCATATCCAAAGAAATGCCACATTGTTAATGGGAATTGATGGAAAGAACACCATATCCAAAGAAATACCACATTGTCAATAGGAATTGACAGAAATAATGCATATACAATGAGAGACATTGTCAATGGGAATTGACGGAAAGAACACCATATCCAAAGAACCACATCATCAATAGGAATTGACGGAAAGAAAACCATATCCAAAGAACCACATCGTCAATAGGAATTGACAGAAAGCAAACAATATCCAAAGAATCACATCGCCAATAGGAATTGATGGAAAGAAGACCATTTTCAAAGAACCACATCGTTAATAGGAATTGACCGAAAGAAAACCATATCCAACGAAACACATCGTCAATAGGAATTGATGGAAAGAACCAAACCAAAGATCACATCCCCAATAGGAATTGACGGAAATAAAAACCAAAGGTCACATCGTCAATAGGAATTGACGAAGAAAAAACCAAAGATCACACCGTCAATAGGAATTAACAGAAAGAAAACCATATCCATAGAACACATCGTCAATAGGAATTGACGGAAAGAAAACCATATCCAAAGAATCACATCGTCAATAGGAATTGAAGGAAAGAAAACCATATCCAAAGAACACATCGTCAATAAGAATTGACGGAAAGAAAACCATATCCAAAGAAACACGTCGTCAATAGGAATTTACGAAAAGAACCTGCTTGGGGATGTCACTGTCAGAGGGCTAATGGACAAAGTATGATCAACGTATGATCTAAAACCCAAAAGAAAATAAGCAGATGAGTTGACCAAAAAAGGCTGTGATTGTGACTTTCTAATTCTAAATGAATTAACTGCATGTGCACAGTCTATCGCGTAGTAATAATAGATATCGATCCCACAGGGACTCGTAATCAAGCTAGTATTTTCGGGTGTTACTTTGTTTAGCTAGGCTGGTAATGTTTTAGGGGAATAAAAGCAAAATAAGTGCGTAAACTATAAGGGAACTAAAGCGTTACTTAAGGTATAAATGCTTGAATCGGTATGTAATATGTTATTTCTTCAAGGATTCGACAAGTTACCGGTGTTTTTATGTTTTCAAAAGTAGTTTAAGAAGAAAATGACGGTTTAAAGACCATTGTCTCACGATGGTTGTTGACGCTAGTCGCAACTCTAAGGCGGAACGTATGCTGTCACTATCCCGTTCGGGGTTTAAATTACTCTTTGAAAACCATTAAGTTCTAATTCCTTTTAAAGCACTGTCGCTATTTTTAAAATGAATGCTTAGTTTTTATTATCCGGACATAACCTCAGTTGTCACTTGTTGGTTCGTACCTTTATGAATTTCCCACTGTCGTGGCAAAACTGCTTTTAAATAAGTTCTCGCTGTCCCGACGAACATTTATTTTAGAAAAATCGATTTAAAAAAACTGAAGCCATAAATAAGTTTTGAAAAGGAAGGTATACACCGGTTAATTATCGAATCCCATCTGATTACTTATTACATACCAATTACTTAAGATTTAGCCGGACATGGAATGTAAATTAACAACACGTAAATAATGGCAGAAAATAATAATATGCATTATAATGGGAAATGGAAATCAATTAACTATTAAAATAAGAACCTGTAAACAATTCGATTGGCTTTTGGGAAATCCTCCGAAATGACGGCAGGATTTAGTCTTTATGCCAATTACTCGTACAGAATAAAGTTTGGAAAGTAAAACAACAATTGCAAGGAAAGAAAGAAAAAGGAAACAATATAATGATAAGAAAATGGGAAACTGAAAATTGCTCTAAAAGTAAATTGGCAGCACTTCGTCTCTTCAATGCGGCTCCCCTTTTCTGGTACCAGCTCCCTCCTTTTATAGATGGGATTTCCAACGGTTTATTTCCTCAGGAAGTGGGATTGATATCAGAAAATATAGGAGTTAGTGGTCCACTCCTTTTTGGCATTTTCAAGCACTTCACAGCACGTGCAAAATTTCTGCATTTTAATTGCATGACGGTCGTCACGGACCTGTGACGGTCGTCACACCCTTGTGACGGTCGTCACATCAGTAGAACTCATTTTTGCTGTCTTTGGCCTGTTTTTCACCTGGTTTTTACCTGTAAATACTTGTTTTCTTCATCTTGCTCCATTTGAGCATGGACTTTGAATACCTGCAAAATACTGGACAAATAATGTGGAAATATCCGAAATCAGAGTGAAACGGGTCTCTAATTAGTAAAAATACGTGTCATTATATGATTTCGCGTTATCAAACTCCCTTAAACTTGAATCTTTGCTTGTCCTCAAGTAAAGGTAGAAAAAAATTTAAAGTTTGGCAAGCACGCGACACGCTCTCTCTTTGATAAGATTTCTCGGATGTCAAGTTAGGAAAACCCGGGGGTCCAATGGAAACAAAGCTTATACGGTAACGACACTGGATTGTAAGTCTTCGAAGGCCTATCTTTTATGCAAGCCAGTCCCAATCATGTTACTGCAGCTCGGCTTCAAGTTTCTCGCAACAAATTTTACCCGGTTTCGCTCTGGCGCAGTCACATTAAGCCCGTTTTCCATACACGTTCATGGCAAGCAAACCTGTTGGTGACTATGATCTCTTTGCTAGTTTGATTTTTCATTGCACATATGCTCATTCTGCTATAAATCTGCAAGAGTCTCGTACCGTTGGGCTAAATGCTCGGACGAGGAGCACCTAACTTAGAAGGAACATGTCTCTATATTCAGGCTATATGGCTTTTCTTTTCTTTCAAGATTATTCATTTCATACTAGAGATCACTCACTTATTTGCATCGGTTTCTTACTTATAAGTGTTTAGGATGGTGTTGACTGCTCGTATAAACTACTGGGGGCTCCGTTTGAGTCGAAACTTGAGGCTTTGGTACGAGTAAGTACTGGGACTAACTCGCATAAACCAGAGGTCTAAGGTATCAAGGCGTAGAAGCTTTGTTAGAATTTTCTTCTCGGAGATTCCAAACTTGGTAAGGTTTAGGCGTGTCACGTGATGCTTTAGAGGGGATAAAAGTTTCTTTGTATATGTCGGATAAAGCGCAGGGAGTTCACGTAACGGAGGGATATATATAAGAGCTTTATTTGCCAAAATTAAAAATACTTTAAATTGGAAATTGGAATGAAAAAGTACAATCGAAAATGGGAAATAACAGGGAAAAAGGAAATAACGGTCTGCTCCCACACTATCCCAATCAGTGTCCTCGTTGATTTGAAAGAATGCGGAAGGGAGAAATACAAAGGAAAGAAAAAACAAAATAAAAGAAATGAAAAATACTACTAGTCCCTTCCTCTTCCTCGATCTCTTCCTCTACCTCTGGCTCTGCCGTCGCGTGCCTCGAGGTTCAAAGCTCCGGTGTGGAAGATGTAATCACGGAGGTCGTCGACTCGCACGGTGAGGTTGGCCATGTCATCGGCTAGGCCGGAATGGACGTCCTGGATCTGCTGCATGGTTTGCCTCATGTGACTGGTTTGTTCTCTCTGCCACGCTTCGAATTCTACAGCCCGTCGGTTCTGCTGTTCCATCATAAGCATCATCTGATTCTGCTGGTCGATGCATCGGAGGAGGGCCTCGGATGTGTCATCAGTGGCAGGACGGCGGCGACGGCGCGAGGAAGGGCCTTCGGCAGCATTTGCTTGTGATGTCTCAGCGTGGTCGGCTCTGTCTAACTCCTCTTGAACTTCATCCCTGGGCTCTTGGGCATTATCCTGAGTTGGGGCAGCAGGGGCAGTTGGATCGAAAAGCCAGTTGGCTCTGTCCTACAGATGCATTCGGGTGCGAGAAGGCATGATGATGCTCTGGATAGTGCGGCCTCGCACTACCGGATGATATTTACGATCTGCGCGGGATCTGATTAGGTGAGAGGCGCGGCAGTGGTCGGTGTCTAGGAAGACAAAGGGCATCTGGCGGAGGGTCTGGAGGCGGTCGCCAAGGCCGAGGCCTAAGGAAATGGATGTGATGATGCCACCAAAATAGAAAGGTTTTGAGCCGCGGTTGCAATTGGCTTGAATTTGAGCCAAGAGGAACGGGGCGGCGTTAACAGGTTCCGAAGCGAACACGCAACAGAGGTAAAACAGCTCCTTCGAGTTGACCTTGTGGTTACTGTCATGAGCGAAGATGGTGTTGCTCAACACGCGATGAAAGTAGCAGATTGTTGGGTTGTGGATGTGAGTAGCGTTCAGAGTGTCCCAACTTTCTAGAATGGTGTCGGTCAGTCGGTTCCATAGAGGGAAAGCTTCTTGGTAGAACTGATCGGATAGGTGGCGATGAGCATCGTCGCTGTGAGGGAACTGTAGAATGACGGTGATGCGGTCCTGGGGGACTTGATATTCGGTGCCGAACAAGCGGAAGCAGGCGGCGCCGGTAAGCTGATTGCTATCGCCGGGTGAAGTTACGTACGCGAAGGAACTGAGAAACTCCAGTGTGAGTTGCTCGTAGGTGGGTTGGGGATTGGTGTAGAGATGTCAGATGCTGGCTCTCTGTAACATCCAAGTTACGCCATCAAGAATTCCCAGTTCTGTCAGAGACTCTAGGTGAGCATACCGGGTCGGCTGAAGCGACTGTTGATGGAAAGCTATGTAGTTGGTCTGCTGCCTTTCGCCGGCCTCGCCTTCTCGTAAAGTGATAGTGCTCAAGTCGGGGTTTGCACGATTTTGTCTAGCCATTTTCGTGAGAGAGGTGCAGA
Organism: Lathyrus sativus; assembly: GCA_963859935.3. Lineage (NCBI taxonomy): Eukaryota > Viridiplantae > Streptophyta > Magnoliopsida > Fabales > Fabaceae > Lathyrus > Lathyrus sativus. Next base: position 392,783,007 of record OZ012736.1, read on the forward strand.
GGTTGAGAATAGAAGGTTTATGTGGATGGGGAGGTATGGGAATACAGAGGTCAATATATAATAGTGAATTGGAAGTTGAAATGGTGGAGGGTTAATGGGGGATTCAGAAGGTTTGTAGTGGGGTTTAAATGTGCGAAAGTGGGGAATTAGGAGAGTGAAGGTGGAAAGGTGCGTAACCCCTGATTTGACAGAATTGGGGTTTTATTCGCGTGGCGATCGTCAGGGGTGTGTGACGGTCGTAATATGCGTGACGACCGTCAGGGGAGTGTGATGACCGTCACACCAGCAAATTCTGCAGAATTGCAGAAGTTCGCTTGTGGGGCGTTTTAACAGTGGAATAAGTGATTTTTGAATTCTTTTGCAGTATGATAGACTGATTACAAAATAGAAAATAACAGGCAACATAATTAAGGGAGATACCGGAATGAAATTTAAAATAACATTGAATCAAAAACGAGTTTAAGGTAATACAATATCCAAAAAGAAACAATTGCAAAATTAAATAATGTGAAACAATGTGAAATGCAGTAAACTAAAATTAAAGAGAAAACTAAAATATCACTCCTTTGGTTTCTTCAAGTTGTTGATCTGCTGAATAACGTCATTAAATTGGTCGCTAACTATGTCCATGTGAGTAACGAAATCCATGTGAAGCTGCGTTAATTCATCTTTTATAGTAGTTACTTTCAGCTTGAGGTCGTCCATAGTTCTCAGAATAGTGTCCAACTTGCCTGTGTCTTGTTCAGGAGTGAGGTCGGGAAAGTTATGGTAGTTAGGAGGGTTCTCAGGATCTATCTCCACTTCGGACTCATAATCTTGGTAGTACAAATAGTCATGTGCTTCTGATATTTGTTAGCTCGTGGGGTGTGGAGTGAGGTGATGGAGGTCCCATAGGCTCGTCCAATTCATAAAGCCAATTGTTTCTATTGTGGATACTTGTTAGCTCGTGGTTGGGCAATGTGAAAAGGTGGACAGGTTGATCAGCTATGAGGTATTCGTAGGCTCCTGGTCCTAAGGTACCTAAGATACGTCTGTTGAAGCAGAACTGGATGTCCATTGATCTGAGGTTGCCGAAACGAATAGCTTTGTTCAGGTAATACCTCAGGAAAATTTCGTGGGCAATCATGGTGACTAAACCTCCTATTAAAATGGGTGAGTGAGGTTCCTGATTAAGGCGTGTGAATGCCCTCATCATAAAAGGGACAACATTTACAGGGCGGCCTTGTGAAGCACAGAGAAGGATGAACAACTCTTCCTTTGAGACTGTTGTAATGTTTTCCTCCTTCCCAAAGAGGGTATGGGCTAAAATCCTATGGAAATAACGGAGTGCTGGATTGTGTATCTCGTTGTTGTGCATGTCATTCGGTTCAGGGTGATAGTTACCGGTGATGGTACCCCAGAATTGTTCTAACTCGAGATCAATATCCTCTTCAGTGGTGGTAAACACAAAAGGTCCGCTAGGGAAGCCTAGGATGTTAGCTAACGATGTACGATTGTGTGTTTGGTCCATTCCAAACATTCTAAAGGTTATCAGCTCTTTGGTGGATCCATAGCCATGTTCGGGTAAGTAACTTAAAGAGCTAAGGAATTCGAACGTGAGTTCGCGGTAGGTAGCAAATCGGGTCTTTAGAGCAGTTTGCTCCCAGCCTAATTGGTTAAATAAATACTGAATGCTATCCTGGATTCCTAGCTTGTCCATGGTGGGTCTATCGTAGTACAGAGTCGAAGCAAAGCTTCTCTGAGTCAGTGCCTCAAATCTGGCCTTATGAGCTAGTTCTCTAAATACAACAGTCGTAACGTCGATGTCAGCCATACTCAGAGGTTAGTCGGATAAAAACGGGAGAAAAGTAGAACGACTTTAAAATCCTAGAAAAGTTAAAAATCACATTCACTCAGATTAGAATTTTAAGAAGCAAAGGGTGATAAAAGAAATAAAATAAAGTAAATAGTAAAAAAAATAAGAAAATAGAAATTTATAGAGATTATAAGTTAAAAGGAAAACATAGTTTTAATAAATTTAGAAAGGGAAAAACAAGAAGAATTTGGGTTGCCTCCCAATCAGCGTTGTTTTTAACGTCAAAAGCCTGACGATAGCTTGGATGCAAGCTATTCGGGAAGCTCGAGCAATTTCATATTGCTCACGTGGTGGTTGTGTTCATTTTGAATATAATGCTTCAAACGCTGTCTGTTTACTATAAACGGTGGGTTGATTTGATTTCTGATTTCAACAGCTCCACTCTTAAGGACTTTGGTGACCTCAAAAGGTCCAGACCATCTAGATTTTAATTTTCCAGGGAAAAGTTTTAATCTTGAGTTGAATAGGAGCACGATGTCTCCCACACTGAATTATTTCCGGATCGAACGTTTATCATGCCATTTCTTGGTTCTTTCTTTGTAGATACGTGCATTCTCGTATGCGTCCAATCTGAGCTCTTCCAATTCATGAAGGTTCAAGATTCGTTTCTCTCCTGCCGCAGTGTAGTTGAAGTTCAGCGTCTTAATAGCCCAGAAGGCTTTATGCTCTAATTCTACCAGCAGGTGACATGATTTTTTGTAAACTAGTTTAAATGGTGTGGTACCTATTGGTGTCTTAAAGGCGGTCCTATAAGCCCATAAAGCTTCATTCAGCTTTGATGACCAATCTTTCCTGGAGGTTGCGACAGTCTTTTCCAAAATTTTCTTTATTTCTCTGTTTGAAACCTCCACTTGTCCACTAGTTTGTGGATGATACGGTGTAGCTACGCGGTGTTTGACTCTGTATTTGGAGAGGAGTTTGTCAAAGATTTGCAATATGAAGTGCGAACCACCGTCATAATGACGAGTCGGGGCACACCGAATCTAGGAAAGATTATGTTTCTAAAGAGTTTGACGACTACTCGCGTGTCATTTGTTGGAGCCGCAACAGCCTCTATCCATTTAGATACATAATAGACAACGACGAGTATATATTTGTTTCCAAAAGAAGACGGGAAAGGTCCCATGAAGTCTATTCCCCAGACATCAAAGATTTCCACTCTAAAATTCCTTTCTGAGGCATCTCATCGCGTCGTGAGTTGTTGCCAGTGCGTTGGCACCGATCGCATTTTAGTACAGCGATATGGACATCCTTCCAGAGACTGGTCCAAAATAGGCCAGATTGTAGAATTTTAGCGCACGTCTTTGAAGTACTAGCATGACCACCATAAGGTGCTGAATGGCATTGGGAAATGATGTCTTCTATTTCTTCCTCTGAGACACAGCGACAATATAAGTTGTCGGCGCCTCGTTTGAAGAGTAGAGGTTCGTCCCAGTAGTAATGGTTTAAGTCGTGGAAGAATTTCTTCTTTTGTTGATAAGTTAGGTCTGATGGAAGCACGCCTGCGGCCAAGTAATTAACGATGTCGGCAAACCAAGGCAAAGTGGCTTGGGCATAGACAGCTTCCACGGCTTTTTCCAGTTCTGGTTCTTTCGAAGTTGAGTTGGACATATCGCTTTCCAATTTGGCTATCAGACGTTCGTAGGGAAAATCGTCATTGATAGGCACTGGTTCTTGTTTAATGCCCTCTATACGGGATAAGTGATCTGCAACTACGTTCTCGGTCCCCTTCTTATCTTTAATTTCTAAGTCGAACTCTTGTAATAATAGGATCCATCTCAATAATCTTGGTTTGGCATCCTTTTTGCTTATTAGGTACCTAATGGCGGCGTGATCTGTGTATATGATTATTTTGGCCCCTACCAAGTAGGAACGGAATTTGTCAAGTGCAAACACGACTGCTAGAAGTTCCTTTTCCATTGTGGCGTAGTTCATTTGGGCAGGGTCTAAAGTTCTACTGGCGTAGTAGATAGCATGAAGCTTCTTGTCTTTCCTTTGTCCTAGAACTGCGCCTACAGCATAATCACTTGCATCGCACATGATTTTGAATGGTAGTCGCCAATCTGGGGGTTGCATGATTGGTGCAGTGATAAGTGCTAACTTTAGAGTTTCGAATGCTTCTAAGCATTCTTTGTCGAAGATGAACTCGGCATCTTTCATTAACAAACCTGTCAGAGGTTTTTTGATTTTTGAGAAATCCTTTATGAATCTTCGGTAGAATCCAGCGTATCCTAAGAAGCTTCGTATTTCTCGTACGGTTTTCGGAGGTTGAAGATCCTTTATGATCTCTATTTTAGCTTTGTCAACTTCAATCCCTTTTTTAGATATGATGTGTCCTAAAAAGATGCCTTGTCGGACCATGAAATGGCATTTCTCCCAATTAAGGACAAGGTTCACTTTAGCGCATCTTTTGAGTACCATTTCTAAATTTGACAGACAACTTTCAAAACATTTTCCGCATACAGAGAAGTCATCCATGAACACTTCCATGATGTCGTCTATGTAATCCTCAAAGATTGCCATCATGCATCTTTGGAAGGTTGCTGGAGCATTGCACAGTCCGAACGGCATTCGGCGATAAGCAAAAGTACCATAGGGACAGGTGAATGTCGTCTTTTCTTGGTCATCGGGGTGAATAGGAATTTGAAAGAATCCCGAATAATCATCTAGATAGCAGAAGTACGAATGTTTCGCTAGTCTTTCCAACATCCGGTCTATGAAAGGTAAAGGGAAGTGATCTTTCCGAGTCGCCTTGTTCAGTTTTCTGTAATCGATACACATCCTGTTTCCGGTCACAACTCTTTGGGTTATCGATTCGTCTTTTGCATTCTTCACTACAGTAACGCCTTCTTTCTTTGGTACTACGTGTACTCGGTTGACCCATTGGTTGTCGGAGATCGGGTATATGATTCCTGCGTCTAGTAACTTTTTCACCTCGTCTTTGACTACAGTGCTTAGGTTCGGGTTTATCCTCTCTGATGTTCTCTTGAAGTTTTGCAGTCTTCCTCTAGCATGATACGGTGCATACAGATGGAAGGACTTATGTCTTTTAGATCACTTATATTATAGCCTAACGCAATTGGGTATTTCCTTAGGACTTCTAGTAATTGCTCAGTTTCTGACTGTCCTAAATTAGTGTTGACTATTACTCGTCTTTTGAATTCTATATCTAGGAATTCGTACCTGAGGGTTTTTGGTAGTTCTTTAAGTTCTAAAGCTGGGTTTTTCGGACCTGGCATGTGATTTGGAGTTAGTGCTAAGATCTCGCTCAGACTATCATCTTTGTATGGTGCACGCCAGTTGTCGTCTTCATGAATAGCAGAGATCTGGATTTTCATGATTTCAGAATATGTAATTTCTTCCTTCTCTAATTCTCGTATGCATTCGTCAATGACATCTACTATATAGCATGTGTCATCTATAGCTGGTGCCTTCAAGAACTTAGTAAGGATGAACTCTATCTTTTCTTCTCCTACTTCGAATGTTAGCCTTCCTTTCTTTACGTCTATGATAGCTCCGGCTGTCGCTAGGAATGGTCTTCCTAGGATAATTGGGGTAATAGAGTCCTCTTTGATGTCCATGATTATGAAGTCGGTTGGGATATAGAATTGGCCTATGCGTACTGGAACGTTTTCCAGCACACCGGCGGGATATTTGACTAATCGGTCAGCCAATTGCACAGACATTTTAGTTGGTCTTAGTTATCCCATATTCAGCTTTTTGCATATAGATAAAGGCATGACACTTATACTGGCTCCTAGATCGCATAGAGCTTTGTCTATAACAAACTTTCCTATGACGCAAGGTATGGAGAAACTACCTGGGTCTTTTAGTTTAGGAGGCATGTTGTTTTGAATGATTGCGCTACATTCGACAGTAAGTGTAACTGTTTCGTTATCCTCTATTTTCCTTTTATTAGATAAGATTTCTTTAAGAAACTTAGCGTATGACGGCATTTGAGTTATCGCTTCTGTGAAAGGAATATTGATGTTTAGTTGTTTCAGAAGTTCAACAAATTTCTTAAATTGTCCTGAAGTTTTGGAGTTTATTAATCTTTGAGGATAAGGGATAGGTGGTTTATATGGCGCTGGAGGCACATATGAGTTTTCATCTTTGGTGGCCTTTTGCTCGTCACATTCCTTCTTTTCTGTTTCAGACTCCTTTTCTGTTGGTTTATCAGATTTTTGATGCATGACTAAATCTTCATTCCTAGGATCTGTTGGGCCTTCCAATTCTTTTCCACTTCTCAATATAACAGCGTTTGCGTGGCCTTTCGGATTAGGTTCTGGCTGGCCTGGAAATGTTCCAGTTGGGGCGGCTGCAAAGGCTTGTTGTTGAGCCACTTGTGATATCTGCGTTTTGAGCATCTTATTGTGGGTGGCTAAAGCGTCTACTTTTCCGGTAAGCTGTTTAATTTTCTCGTTAGTGTGTATGTTTTGATCCAGGAATTCTTTATTTGTTTGAGCTTGAGTAGCTATGAATTTTTCCATCATCACATCGAGGTTTGATTTCCTAGGGGCAGTCTAGGCAGCAGCGACTGGTTTCTGATATCCTGGCGGAGCAGCGGGTGCTTGCAAGGCATTATCGTTCTTGTAGGAAAAGTTTGGGTGGTTCCTCCATCCTGGGTTGTAACTATTTGCGTAAGGATTTCCTTGAGCGTAGTTAACTTGGTCTGGTGGGATTCCTGCCAATAATGGGCACTTGGGTGCATTACGAGTGGCGATTCCACATAACTCGCAGTTTGGAGTTATAGCAGCTACGGTTGCAGTTAGGGTAACAGTTAGACTGTCAATTTTCTGTGCTAGAGCATCTACCTTAGCGTTGAACTTTTTAAGACTGCTGATCTCGTACATCCTACCTTTCGCCGCGGGTTTCTCCGTTGGAGTTCTTTCACCTCCCCATTGGCAGTGGTTCTGAGACATGTTTTCGATGAGTTGATAGGCTTCGTCGTATGGCTTATCCATAAGTGCACCGCCTGCGGCGGCGTCTACCGTTAATCTGGTGTTATACAGAAGCCCATTGTAAAAAGTATGGATCGTCACCCAGTCTTCTAAACCATGGTGAGGATATGCTCTCATCATATCTTTGAACCTTTCCCATGCTTCGTAGAGAGATTCAGTATCTTTTTGTCGAAATCCGTTGATTTGAGCTCTAAGCATAGCAGTTTTGCTTGGCAGAAAGTATCTCGCTAAGAAAACGTTCTTCAACTGTTCCCACGTTGTAACGGAGTTGGATGGTAAGGATTATAACCATGTCCAAGCTCTATCTCTTAGAGAGAAAGGGAAAAGACGAAGTCTTATTGCGTATGGAGTTACTCCATTTGCTTTCATTGTGTCTGTGTATTGCACAAACTTCGTTAAGTGTTCGTTCGGATCCTCAGTTGCATTTCCTGAGAATTGATTTTGTTGTACAGCTGACAGCAGTGACGGTTTTAGTTCAAAATTGTTTCGATTTATAGCTGGGGCAACAATGCTACTTCGAGGTTCCAACTGAGAGGGTGTAACGTAGTCCTTCAGTGGTTTGTTCTGAGGTCCGTCAGCCATCTTTCTTTCTTTAACAGGAGGATGAGCTAGAAGATCAGGAATATTGTGTTTTCGTTGATATTCGAGGATGCGCCTTCTTAAATGTAAGAAGCGCTCTAGTTCGGCGATTGTAGGTTGTAAGATGTCGCCTTGTGAGCGAGTACTTGGCATACAATCGAAGAACGAGTAGAGGGAAAGAGAATAGTTAACCTAGTCTATACTGTGTAACAAAGGATTACACTATTGACTAAACGGATCCCCGACAACGACGCCAAAAACTTGATCGCGACTTTCTATGTCTAACTGAATTAACTGCACAGGGACTCGTAATCAAGCTAGTATTTTCGGGTGTTACTGTGTTTAGCTAGGTTGGTAATGTTTTAGGGGAATAAAAGCAAAATAAGTGCGTAAACTATAAGGGAACTAAAGCGTTACTTAAGGTATAAATGCTTGAATCGGTATGTAATATGTTAGTTCTTCAAGGATTCGACAAGTTACTGGTGTTTTTATGTTTTCAAAAATAGTTTAAGAAGAAAATGACGGTTTAAAGACCTTTGTCTCACGATGGTTGTTGACGCTAGTCGCAACTCTAAGGTGGAACGTATGCTGTCGCTATCCCGTTCGGGGTTAAAATTACTCTTTGAAAACCATTAAGTTCTAATTCCTTTTAAAGCGTTGTCGCTATTTTTAAAATGAATGCTTAGTTTTTACTATCCGGACATAACCTCAGTTGTCGCTTGTTGGTTCGTACCTTTATGAATTTCCCACTGTCGTGGCAAAACTGCTTTTAAATAAGTTCTCGCTGTCCCGACGAACATTTATTTTAGAAAAATCGATTTAAAAAAACTGAAGCCATAAATAAGTTTTGAAAAGGAAGGTATACACCGGTTAATTATCGAATCCCATCTGATTACTTATTACATACCAATTACTTAAGATTTAGCCGGACATGGAATGTAAATTAACAACATGTAAATAATGGCAGAAAATAATAATATGCATTATAATGGAAAATGGAAATCAATTAACTATTACAATAAGAACCTGTAAACAATTCGATTGGCTTTTGGGAAATCCTCCGAAATGATGGCAGGATTTAGTCTTTATGCCAATTACTCGTACAGAATAAAGTTTGGAAAGTAAAACAACAATTGCAAGGAAAGAAAGAAAAAGGAAACAATATAACGATAAGAAAATGGGAAACTGAAAATTGCTCTAAAAGTAAATTGGCAGCACTTCGTCTCTTCAATGCGGCTTCCCTTTTCTGGTACCAGCTCCCTCCTTTTATAGATGGGATTTTCAACGGTTTATTTCCTCAGGAAGTGGGATTGATATCAGAAAATATAGGAGTTAGTGGTCCACTCCTTTTTGGCATTTTCAAACACTTCACAGCACGTGCAGAATTTCTGCATTTTAATTGCATGACGGTCGTCATGGACCTGTGACGGTTGTAACACGTATGACGGTCGTCACACCCTTGTGACGGTCGTCACATCAGCAGAACTCGTTTTTGATGTCTTTGGCCTGTTTTTCAGCTGGTTTTCACCTGTAAATGCTTGTTTTCTTCATCTTGCTCCATTTGAGCATGAACTTTGAATACCTGCAAAATACTGGACAAATAATGTGGAAATATCCGAAATCGAAGTGAAACGGGTTGCTAATTAGTAAAAATACGTGTCATTATATATATACGATTTCGCGTTATCAGGCTGCTGGGGATACGTCACAGTCTTGATTAATGGGTGATTCAGGTTGCCACATAAGGTACCAAAACTGGCTTATGCTTCACATGCATATGTTTGATTTTTTTTCCATGGCGTAATGCTCCATACGAAATGGAAATACTATGCATTTGAGGATGCAATATAAAAATGCTTATGATATGCAATGCAAAAATGCTCATGAGGATGCAAAAGACCACTCTAGTAAAATAAATGCTGAAGAGACGAATCCAACTCCGTTGGGAATGACAAACTAAACTGTCTTTGGGATCATAACTCTGCTCGATATCCCAACCAACTTTCTATTCAGAAGGAAAGTAGGAACAACAGACGACTTCTGGGGAAAAATCACTGAGATTTGATCTTCTATCCCTCCATGGGGAAATATATTACCTCTGTTGGGGAAACACCAAGGACGATTAGGCTGTGACCTGCCTGAGAAACTAACCACTATTGGCGACTTCGTTTAGGAGAGAAAAATAACCAATGATGATACCCAGTCCACTAGGGGATAATGCCAGACTCACTTCTCTGTTAGGGAAATGATCAAATACGCCAACTTTTGCTGGAGAAATTAAAGATCCTCAATCCTTAGTTAAAAAATACTACTTAGCACAACGTTGGAAAATGTCAACAACCATTAAACTTTTACCCTTGTTGGAGATAAGCATTTCATGAATGTACCTTGTCTATTAGAGATGATTTCGTTGCTGCTTGAGGAAGCATCAAACTCTTTAGGTCTTGCTAGAAAGGATATACGTTGAAATTCTGCTAGAGGAGAAACCAAAGTCTTCATTGAAAAGCTTTAACTCTACTGGGGGTGTCATACGTTGGCTATCGACATGAATCTTGTGATATCCTGCTATAATACTCTGAACCTCGGAGATTTGACTATGACTAACCCTCTTCTAGAGTGGATAACTCTTCGTGCTCTTGAAATGATCTGTTTCAAAATGAGCCTTCGAAGTAACTTTTCCCCTGTCTGATTGGTCTTTGAAAAATTTGCTGACTCTCGACTTGATTACCCCAAATTAACCAATCCTTAGAGAGATTTCTCGAAATAACTTCCCCATATTAACTGAACTTTGGGGGAACTTCTTGACATAATTGCCCCAAATTGGCATCCTCTGATTGAGTCCATTGGCCACACGACTCTCGACATATCTGCCCATAAATTTCCTCTTGGCAAGATAAAACTTCTTGGCTGACATTCATTATGTAAACCTCATTGATGCCAAATACCTGTAGGAAAGCAAAAAATGTTTATTCTGAGAATGATAATTCTAATGCAACACACATGCTACTCTTGATGTTTTTGTTGAAACTATATCGTCAAACTTTGTGAACAAGTCACTAGTTAAAATGCAACACTGGTTTTTTTTTTTTGAAATGACACCATGCACATGCAACACACACGAAGTCTTTTAGCACAACTCATAGGAGTAAGGAACGCTATCTCGCTGAAGTACGCCTTCAAAATAAACCCTGCTTCAATTAGGACTTTTGAGGGATGTTACGTGGCGTGGTTCATGGGTTTAGAAAAAAAAGATTTTTGGCTCAAAAGTTGTTTGTACCCACCCATTCTCCTCGATGTTCTCCAGCCCTATGTTCAGCTAACTTGACACAAGCAATCACCTTTCAAAAAGGTTATTAAATGGCAGAAGTGATCGTTATGGAACCAACAAGATTTTTGGAGCGACGACCACCCCTTTTGTCTTTGGTGTCTAGAGTCACACGACTTGTTCTTTTCTAAGGATTTTCTTTTGTCCTATTTTTATCCGTTCTTTTCCCTAATCTTTCCTAGACTGATTCTTTTGAATTTTCAATTTTAAAGTCCAGCGGGATACCCTAATTTTTGCCTAAGTTGCTTGTTTTCAAGATTCGACTTAACGACTTTTTCCTTATTTACTTTTTTTTCTTTCCCCTTTTTTTTGTTTTTTTTATCAAACAAATCATGTGACACTGGCTGTCTTGATTTCCTTGAAAGAGCTGTGATTGCCTCATTCCTTGATTAATGAGGTATAACCATTATGGGATTGTAAAGGATGAAAGGTAATGGATCCTTGGATGCACACTCCTTTTGAAATTTGAACGCTTGGTCAAATTAACTGACACCTACCCTTCCCCAAGTTAAGATTGAGGGTTTTTTCATTTTCAAAAAGTAACTTCTACTTCTAGGCTCAAAGGGGTTGACAAGGGATTATCTTCCTTGTATCTCCGGTGTTTGGGGATTTGAAACAATGTCTGTATATCATCAGCAGGATTTTATCCAAAAGCATACAACCAGAAAGTTTGCGTTTTCACTTCATCATCCTCCCTCAAAGAGTTTAAGCAAGAAAATGTTAGTATTGCAATGCACATAAATATATATGAGTTAACACAAATGAATTACTTCAAGAAAAACATACTCATTGCATTAGGATCATCATTCAAAAACAAACAAGTTTTTACATGCAAATAGAGCATTAACAAACAATGAAAAATACAAATGAAAAAGGCAGCAAAGAAATTAAAAATGTCATTGCTGAGGAAGCCTAGCTCCGCCTGGATTGATTACTTCTGATGATGTCCTTGCAGTCTCAAGTGCTCACTTGGAAGACTTGAACTGATGCACAAACCTTTGTTGTTTTTTTTCTTCTGGGAGACAGTCTGTTGTTGATAACGATTAGGGCATTCCTCACGTCCAGGCACTTTCATCCTCAGACCTGGCCCAGGAACAAGAAATAGCTGTGGACATTGAGATTCTGAAACTAAAGACTGTAAGATACGCCCCTAACCTGATGCAGCTTCAAGGGAGAAAACAGGAATATCCGCTTCTTTCACAACAACTGAAATAAGACTACCTGGTACGCTCATGCCGCCCGACGTGAACTCAAGTGCTTTCGAATCGATTAAGTCCTGAACTATGTGTTTAAAAGCCTTGCATTTCTCTATATTATGCCCCGGTGCCCCAGAATGGAAATTACAACGGGCAATTGCATCATAGCCTGGTGGTGGCTTGTCAGCAAATGGAGTCAAAGTCCAAAGTTCAACCAATTAAAGTTGAAGCAAACGTTGCAGCAACTGAGCATAAGTCATAGGGAGCTGGTCAAAGATTTTGTCGGACAACTTCGGCCTCTGCACATACTTTTTAATCTTAGGATTATCCTAGGAAATAAGAGGTGGCTACTGACGAGGAAATTATGGAACCTCAGTGTCGCATCACTGCGAAGAGGGGCCGACAAAGACAGAAGAGTCGCCACCATTCGTTATTTATCCTAAAAGAGGGAAAGAAAACGTCAGATAAAACCTTCGAAAAGGGAAAAGACAGGTCATTGCAACTAAATCTTGGGTTCGGGAGTCGGTTACGCAAGGGGAAGGTATGAGCACCCCTCACGTCCGTTGTACTCAACGGGATCCACGCTTGTTGTCTATCTGAAAGGGTGTTAAACTAAAAGGATGGCCATAGGGACAAAAGAAAAGAAAAGAGACTCGATAGAGCATCGCCGCTCTATGCCTACCTACTCCCTCGTGCAATGGGAAAGTCAGAGTCAACGTATTTCGGAAAACTACTCGTGAAACATGGGAAGGTTGCTCGCCATTGCTGCTCGACCATTGGAGACTTAGGCGTTACCTGTTTGTGGTAGAACCAAGAGTTAACAACACTCTTTATGAAAATGATTTCCAAATAATCCCGAAGGATAAAAAGGTTTAATTTTTTGTTTTTTGTTTTTTAAGAGAAGAAGTGAATTGAATTAGATTTGTAATTCATGTTGCACTAAAGACTATGACTTGAGAGCGAATGTGTCGTATATCGCCCAAAGGGCATACGGTAAACACTCTAGAAAATTGAGAGGAAGCCCCCCAACCATCATTCCCCGAGTACTTAAGGCTCGTAGCGTACAACACTTATTATCCTTTATTAGATGTTTTGAAGAAGTTTTGAGATGAGAAGAGAAGACACAAACTCTAAGGGGAAACTAACTCAACCCTAATGTTATCATGCAATATGCTCCTATGATTGAGATTAAGAGGGAAGATACTATCCTAATGTTAGCATGCTTGGATTGAAGACTTAATGTCTCTCCTACTCCCACCTTAAGCAAATGGGACTAGGAATCGTAAGGGATCATGGCAAAGAAACTTAGTAAACACAAGATAAAATCAATCACAAGTAAAATGCAAGAAATAGATGAAGTTGACTTAAACAAGTCAAGAAGAAATGCAAACATGGTATGAAAGATGCAAGAGATGGAAAAAAAACAAAAGAAGAGAACAAAATTACTTAAACAAGTCAAAGAGAAAGTGAGATGAAATGGGAGAAGTTACAACTCCTACAACCATTCAAGCATCAATCACTAATCTCAAAAGGGAAACACCAAAGCTCAAAGAAGAAGCCATGCTCAAGATGAAGATGGGAGAATAGGCTTTAGCAGTAAGCAACATGATAAATATCTCAACCAAAAGCATCAAAATGATCATGCAAAGAGAAAGCACAAACATGTTCTCAAAGTGGTCTACAATTCAAGACAAACTCAAAGTACAACCAATGAGTACCAAATAATCTTGAAAGGGACTCAAGGTCCAATGTACAAAAGTGAGAACATGAGAAGAAATCTCACAAACAAGAGAAGAAACCAAACATGACCAAGTTATAATTTAAGGTGAGAGAAAGAACCAAAGTTCAAGCTACATTCAACACTTAAACATAAGTGGAAACCCTAACTTCAAGGTAACCTGCCACACAAACCACACAAGTTTATGACCTATAAAATTAAAACCAGCATCCTAAACATGTCAGGAATGTGAATCAAGACACATAGTATGCATATGGGATCCATAGGAGTCATTTGCCAAAAGAACTTGGTCAACTAGTTTATATGAACTTCAACTAGGGTGACTTGACTTGCAAGGTTCACCAAAAATAGAAGAATTGTTCAATAAATTCCAAATAAAATGCACAAAGTTACTAAAAAGTTGGCAAATAGGGGCCAAAACATCCAAACCAAATTCCAATCAAGGAATCACCAAATGATTTGATCAACTAGGGTGTTCCACCTTGAGGAATCATTATCGAGGGTCAAACAAAAGCAACACAAAGTCAAACAAAAAATGATCAAAATTTGAGCAAAATCAGCCTCAAAGGTACCTCAATCCGTCATCAATATGGAGAAGAAACCTCATTCATTGGTGATTGCAAATGGTCCATCAAACAAGAATGATCAAATGCAAACAATATTAAAAACACTTCCAATTGCAAAGTCAAAATAAAATTGCAAAATAAAAGAAAATCAAAATTAAGAATTATGGAAAATTAATTAAGACTTTAAAGTGTTTGAAAATATTTTTTGGGAAATTTTATGATTATTGGAATTCAAATCATAAACATAACCTATAATGAATTGAATTCAAATCATACTTCAAAATTCATTTTTCACTTGAAAATCTCTCCACATGTCCATAAACATCCATAATTCACAGGATCCTTGAGTTTCATGATGTAAATGAGGTCTCTAGGAGCAAATTCCATGTTGGTTGGAAGTTCATTTGAGGTACACAAGTGCATGAAAATGACCTATGTAACAAATGTCCTATAATCAAACCTTCCCAAAATACCCTTGCCTTGCCAAAGCCATAAGTTGAATTCTACAAATGATATCAAGGACTTGTAAGACTTTTTGGAAATCTAAGATCATGAGGAACAACTTTCATGTTCACCTAAAGTTGAGGGGAAACTTGCTTCTAGGTCAAAAGTGCATTGGAAGTGAGTTGACTTTTAGTTGACCAAAGATATGTTCATCTGAGACCTCTAACTTGTTAGCATCATAACTTGAGTTCCACAAACCCAATGAATGAGTTCTAGTACTCAAAATAAACCTAAGAACTTTCCCTACAAATTTCATATTTACAAGAAAATGAGATTGAGCTTGTATTGTAACAGCCCAAATTTCATTAAATAATTAATTGTAGTAATTAATTTATTTAGTGGGATTTTATCAATGTTGGAAATTAATTTTTATTAATTGGGATTAATAGAGAATTAAGAAGGAATTGGAGAGGAAGGAAAATGAAGGAAATATATAAGAGAGAAAGAAAAGAAAAGAAAGATAGAAAACATTTGGAAAGAAAGAGGAAAGAAGAAGAAAGGAGAGAAAGAGAAGAGAAGAAGAGGAAAAGTGGAAATCATCAAGAACCAACATCAAAGCTCCGATTAATCGAGGTAAGGGTGAGAAATGTTTCTATTTGATCATTGTATGATGTTATGTATGTTGGGTTGGGGTTTTGGTAGAGTTTTCATCACTTTCCAATTAGGGCAAAAGTTGGAATAACCGGTAGATTGATGATTTAATCGGTTGAAAATGAGCAATAATGCCGTAGAATAGTTGGGTAACATGTGTTGATGCTGTTTGTACTGATTTTGTTGTGTGAGAAGTTGGATGATGGTGGATGGTGGAGGTGGAACAGAATAGGGTTCTGTTCTGCGCAGGTTCGCTGGCTCTCGCCAGGCGAGCGAAGGCGAAGCTTCGCCAGGCGAAGCCTAGCGAATGTTGGCGAATAATTATATTTAAGTCCCAGTGGACTTCGCTGGTGGGTTCGCCAGGCGAAGTTGAGTAGCGAGGGTTCGCCCAGCGAAGGTGCTGGCGAATGGTGGCGAATGAAGTCAGTAGCTACTGACTTGGGCTCGCTGGGAAGTCTCGCCAGGCGAAGCCTAGCGAGTGTTCGCTGAGAGAGTTCGCCAGGCGAAGGCCAGGCGAAGGTTCGCTGCGAGGGTTCGCCAGGCGAATGGAGGCGAATGTGACAGCATTTTTCCTTTGCTGTGTTGTTCATGTAGAGATGGTTTGGTTGCCTCTCAGAGATCAATACCTCTATGATATGATATAGATATGATCTATTGTGATGATGTGTGTTGTGGGTAGCCTACGGGCGTGAATCCTAGATTTGTGATTTGAATGTTAATTGCATCAAGTATAAATACATGTGAACATAATGGGTGATTATGTGTGTATTATTTAATGAACTTGTGAATGCTTGATGTGTATACAATTATGTGATGAGTATGCATGAGAACATTGTGAATATGTGTGCATCACTTGTAATTGTATGATTGGTATTGTGATGTGAATACCTTGATTGTTGTGATATATGCTGTATGTGCAATCATTGTGTAATTCTTGAAGAGATGAATTATGTAAATGCATGAGATTAAGATGTCGGTCTTAAGTGCATTTGTTGTGGTTGATTGTACATGCATCATTTAGTCAAGAGGCAATGTCTGTTAGTTTCGTGGAAACTAGTGGCTTGTCCCAAACCTAGAAGAGTGGGTTTGAAGGCTTAGAGGACGGGCCTTTGTGGTTATCGGTCTAGAAGAGTGGACCCGGTTTAATGTAAAAACCGAAAAAAGATAACGGGTTATCGGTCTAGAAGAGTGGACCCGGTTTAATGTAAAAACCGAAAAAAAAAGATAACGAGAGTCGGTACCGCATTGCATGAGTTGCATTGAGTTATTGAGTCACATTGATATATGACATATGCATGAAGAGATGCTTATGTGTGAATGATGAGATTGTGGAAATTGTAAGTGTATGCATAATGTGGAAATGCTTTGTGAATATCCAGGTTTGTCTATATATGTGTGGTAAATATATATAACTAAGAGAATGAAGTATGGTGAGAAATGTGAATATGTGTTATATGATTACCTATATATACATAATCTTATGCTTTGATTATTATGGTTATATTTCTCACCCTTCTGCTGTTTTATAATGCTCTATGAGGCATTGCAGATTAGGATGCTGGAGTCCTTTTGTGAAGTTAGTCTTCATTCTTTTGTGTCGACTGCTCTGATATGTAACACCGGGTAGTTAGACTAGTATAGTCATTCTTTTGTGATACATTGCGATGTATCAGCTGATGTGGTTTTGTAATCTAACTGATATGATGCATTAATCTGGATGACTTATGTGCATTTGAATTAATATTTTGGAACTGATCAAATGATGTTATTTTCCTCTCAAATTGAATGTTGAAATGTGAATTCTAAAACTACGAAATTGTTACATATTTTATGGAGCAAAATGTTAAAGAGTTTCGTTGGTGAAATTGTGGCATTCTTCTTTTATACCTTATTATAAAACCTTTTTACTCTGATAATTTGTATGTGCTTAATTGTTTTATATGCATTTATTTGGGGTGTAGAAGGGGGTGTTACAATAGTGGTATCAGAGCAGGTCGGTCCGTCCGGCCAAGTTGTTAGAGTGTTTTTCCCTATGTGTTATTGATATGCGTGTGGTGCATTATCAATATTGGTTGTTCTTACGTGGTTCTGTTGTTGGAATTAGTAAGATGGTTGCAGGAAGGAACGACGAAGCGATTGCGGAGGCATTGACGAGATTGGCGGGGGCAATTGGGCAGAATCCTCCGGCCAATGTGAATGAGAGGAATCATGCTGATGATGGATTCCGTGCTTTGGGGAAATTCCAAAAGAATAACCCTCCGGTCTTCAAGGGAACTCATGAACCGGACAAGGCACAAATTTGGTTGAAAGCCGTGGAAAAGATTTTTCGAGTTATGAATTGCTCGGATGCACAGAAGGTGCAGTTTGGGACTCATATGCTCGAAGAAGAAGCTGAAGATTGGTGGGGTAATACTCGCCAAAGATTTGAGGAAGATGATATTGTGATTACTTGGGATTTGTTTAGAGAAACCTTTCTGGAGAAGTATTTTCCAGAGGATGTGCGGGGGAAGAAAGAGATCGAGTTTCTTGAGTTGAAGCAAGGTAATTCGACGGTTGCTGAGTATGCGGCGAAATTTGAGGAGTTGATCAAATTTTGTCCTCACTATAATACTGGTAATGCTGAGAGGTCTAAGTGCCTCAAGTTTGTAAACGGTTTGAGACCCGAGATTAGACAAGCTATTGGATATCAGGAAATCAGACGGTTTTCTGAGTTGGTTAACAAGAGCAGAATTTATGACGAAGACAGTAGGGCTAGGTCCAGCCACTACAAGAGTCTAAGTGACAAGAAAGGAAAGGGACAATTCAGAGGAAAACCTTACGTAACTCCTGCTGATAAGGGGAAACAAAAGGTTGGTTTTGGCAAGAAGCCAAGTGGGGGAGTTTCTACCCCGGTTAGGTGTTACAATTGTGGTGAAGCGGGGCATCGTGCTCCGGAGTGCAAAAGTGTTGATCTGAAGTGTTTTAAGTGTGGCAAGCCAGGCCACAAGGCGCTTGAGTGCAGAAGCGGTACGGGTGTTACTTGCTATAACTGTGGTGAGCAAGGACACATTAGTACGAAATGTGATAAGCCGAAGAAGAATCAAGGGAGCGGGAAAGTGTTCGCTCTATCTGGATCTGAGACTGCTAGCGACGATCGATTGATCCGAGGTACGTGCTTCATTCATGGTACACCTTTGATTGCTATAATTGATACCGGAGCTACGCATTCTTTTATTTCTTTGGATTGTGTTAGAAGGTTAAATCTTGAGTTGTCTGTGATTGGTGGCGGTATGGTTATTGATACTCCTGCTATGGGTTCGGTAACTACAACGTATGTTTGCTTGAATTGCCCGTTGAGTATTTTCGGTAGAGATTTTGGGATTGATTTAGTGTGTCTTCATTTGGATCAACTGGATGTCATTCTTGGAATGAATTGGTTAAAATTCAATCGTGTGTATATTAACTGTTTTGACAAAACGGTTATTTTTCCCGACTCGGATGTTGAAAGGGAATTGTTTATGACGAGGAAACAAGTGAAAGAATCGGTGCAAGATGGGGCTAAGGTACTTATGCTTATGGCAACTTTGAGGACTGGTGAGAGTGAAGGGATTGATGGTTTGCCCATTGTTAGAGATTTTCCGGAAGTATTCCCTGATGAGATAAAGGATTTACCGCCGGAGCGAGAAGTGGAGTTTTCGATAGATTTGATTCCTGGAACTAGTCCGATATCGATGGCTCCATATCGTATGTCGGCCTCAGAGTTAAAAAAGTTGAAGAGTCAACTTGAGGATTTGCTTGAAAAGAGGTTTATTCGTCCGAGCGTGTCACCGTGGGGTGCACCGGTGTTATTGGTTAAGAAGAAAGAGGGTTCTATGAGGCTCTGTGTGGATTACAGACAGTTGAACAAGGTGACTATTAAGAATAAGTATCCACTTCCAAGGATTGATGATCTGATGGATCAGTTGGTTGGTGCAAGCGTGTTCAGCAAGATTGATTTGAGATCTGGGTATCATCAGATCCGTGTGAAAGCTGAGGATATTCAGAAGACGGCCTTCCGAACGAGGTATGGACACTATGAGTATTCCGTGATGCCATTTGGTGTGACTAATGCACCGGGTGTATTTATGGAGTACATGAATAGGATTTTCCATCCTTATTTGGATAAGTTTGTGGTGGTGTTTATCGACGACATCTTGGTTTATTCGAAGAGCGAAGGAGAGCATGTCGAGCATCTGAAGATTGTGTTATCTGTGCTGAGAGAGAAGCAGTTGTTCGCGAAGCTTTCTAAGTGTGAATTTTGGTTGAAGGAAGTTAGTTTCCTTGGTCATGTGATTTCTAGTAGTGGTGTTGCGGTTGATCCGTCGAAGGTTGAAGCGGTGTCGCAATGGGAGACTCCGAAGTCAGTTTTTGAGATCAGAAGTTTTCTTGGTTTGGCCGGTTATTATCGGAAGTTTATTGAAGGATTTGCTAAGTTATCGTTGCCGTTGACGCAGTTGACTAGGAAAGGTCAAGCCTTTGTTTGGGACGCCAAGTGTGAAACGAGTTTTCAAGAACTTAAGCGAAGGTTGACGACAGCCCCTGTTTTGATTCTGCCAAATCCGGAAGAACCATTCGTTGTGTATTGTGATGCTTCTTTGATGGGTTTAGGAGGTGTGTTGATGCAGAATAACCAAGTTGTGGCTTATGCTTCAAGGCAACTCAAAGTGCATGAGAAGAATTATCCAACGCATGACTTAGAGTTGGCCGCCGTTGTGTTCGTGTTGAAGCTTTGGAGGCATTATTTGTTTGGTGCGAGGTTTGAAGTGTTTAGTGACCACAAGAGTTTGAGGTATCTTTTTGATCAAAAGGAATTGAATGCGAGACAAAGAAGATGGCTTGAACTTTTGAAGGATTATGATTTTGGCTTGAATTACCATCCGGGTAAAGCGAATGTTGTAGCGGATGCATTAAGTCGGAAATCATTGCATATGTCGGCATTGATGGTGAAAGAGTTAGAATTGGTCGAGCAATTTCGAGATTTGAGTTTGGTATGTGAGAGAACTTCTTTTGGATTTAAGTTGGGTATGTTAAAGCTTACGAGTGGTATTTTGGACGAAATTCGAGAAGGACAGAAATCGGATTTGAGCTTAGTTGATCGGTTGACTTTAATCAACCAAGGCCAAGGTGGTGATTTTCGGATTGATGAGAATGGTATTATGAGATGTCGGGATCGAGTTTGTGTTCCGAACATGGTTGAGCTTAAGAAGAGCATCCTTGAGGAAGGACATCGTAGCGGATTGAGTATTCATCCGGGTGCTACTAAGATGTATCAGGATTTGAGGAAAGTATTTTGGTGGCCTAGTATGAAGAAGGATATTGCGGAATTTGTGTATTCTTGTTTGACTTGCCAGAAGTCGAAGATTGAGCATCAGAAGCCATCGGGTTTGATGAAGCCGTTGTTTATTCCTGAGTGGAAATGGGATAGTATCTCCATGGATTTTGTATCGGGTTTGCCGAGGACGCCGAGTAATTTTGAGGCTGTTTGGGTTATCGTGGATAGGTTGACTAAATCTGCTCACTTTATTCCTATGCGTATGGATTACCCTTTGGAGAAGTTGGCTAAGTTGTATGTTGAAAGGATTGTGTGCCTGCATGGTATTCCGCTGAGTATTGTTTCGGATAGAGATCCGCGGTTTACTTCGAGATTTTGGGAGAGCCTGCAGAGTGCTTTGGGTACTAAGTTGCGTTTGAGTTCAGCGTATCATCCTCAGACTGATGGTCAGACGGAGAGGACGATTCAGTCGCTTGAAGATCTTTTGAGAGCTTGTGTATTGGAAAAAGGAGGAGCTTGGGATAGCTACTTGCCTTTGATTGAGTTTACCTACAACAACAGTTTCCATTCGAGTATTGGTATGGCACCATTTGAGGCGTTGTATGGTAGGAGGTGTAGGACACCATTGTGTTGGTTCGAGTCCGGAGAGAGTTCTGTTGTTGGACCCGAGTTAGTTCAACAGACTACCGATAAGATCAAGATGATTCAAGAGAAGATGAGAATTACTCAGAGTCGTCAGAAAAGTTATTATGACAAGAGGAAGAAGGCACTTGAATTTCAAGAGGGAGATCATGTGTTTCTTCAAGTCACTCCGATGACAGGTGTTGGTAGGGCACTGAAGTCGCGCAAGTTGTCACCGCGTTTCATTGGTCCTTATCAGATTTTGCAAAGGATAGGAGAAGTGGCCTATCGTGTGGCTTTACCACCGTCGCTTGCTAATCTTCATGACGTATTCCATGTATCTCAGTTGAGGAGATACATTGCGGATCCGTCTCATGTAGTCCAAATAGATGATGTGCAGGTGAAAGATAACCTGACTGTTGAGGCATCACCTATGCGGATTGAGGATCGGAAATTGAAGCAGCTTCGAGGTAAAGAGATTGCTTTAGTAAAGGTCGCTTGGGGAGGACCGGCTGGTGGAGATGTTACTTGGGAGCTTGAGAGTCGGATGAAGGAGTCTTATCCAGAACTGTTTGAATCAGGTAACATTTTCGAGGACGAAAATTCCTAAAGTGGGGGAGAGTTGTAACAGCCCAAATTTCATTAAATAATTAATTGTAGTAATTAATTTATTTAGTGGGATTTTATCAATGTTGGAAATTAATTTTTATTAATTGGGATTAATAGAGAATTAAGAAGGAATTGGAGAGGAAGGAAAATGAAGGAAATATATAAGAGAGAAAGAAAAGAAAAGAAAGATAGAAAACATTTGGAAAGAAAGAGGAAAGAAGAAGAAAGGAGAGAAAGAGAAGAGAAGAAGAGGAAAAGTGGAAATCATCAAGAACCAACATCAAAGCTCCGATTAATCGAGGTAAGGGTGAGAAATGTTTCTATTTGATCATTGTATGATGTTATGTATGTTGGGTTGGGGTTTTGGTAGAGTTTTCATCACTTTCCAATTAGGGCAAAAGTTGGAATAACCGGTAGATTGATGATTTAATCGGTTGAAAATGAGCAATAATGCCGTAGAATAGTTGGGTAACATGTGTTGATGCTGTTTGTACTGATTTTGTTGTGTGAGAAGTTGGATGATGGTGGATGGTGGAGGTGGAACAGAATAGGGTTCTGTTCTGCGCAGGTTCGCTGGCTCTCGCCAGGCGAGCGAAGGCGAAGCTTCGCCAGGCGAAGCCTAGCGAATGTTGGCGAATAATTATATTTAAGTCCCAGTGGACTTCGCTGGTGGGTTCGCCAGGCGAAGTTGAGTAGCGAGGGTTCGCCCAGCGAAGGTGCTGGCGAATGGTGGCGAATGAAGTCAGTAGCTACTGACTTGGGCTCGCTGGGAAGTCTCGCCAGGCGAAGCCTAGCGAGTGTTCGCTGAGAGAGTTCGCCAGGCGAAGGCCAGGCGAAGGTTCGCTGCGAGGGTTCGCCAGGCGAATGGAGGCGAATGTGACAGCATTTTTCCTTTGCTGTGTTGTTCATGTAGAGATGGTTTGGTTGCCTCTCAGAGATCAATACCTCTATGATATGATATAGATATGATCTATTGTGATGATGTGTGTTGTGGGTAGCCTACGGGCGTGAATCCTAGATTTGTGATTTGAATGTTAATTGCATCAAGTATAAATACATGTGAACATAATGGGTGATTATGTGTGTATTATTTAATGAACTTGTGAATGCTTGATGTGTATACAATTATGTGATGAGTATGCATGAGAACATTGTGAATATGTGTGCATCACTTGTAATTGTATGATTGGTATTGTGATGTGAATACCTTGATTGTTGTGATATATGCTGTATGTGCAATCATTGTGTAATTCTTGAAGAGATGAATTATGTAAATGCATGAGATTAAGATGTCGGTCTTAAGTGCATTTGTTGTGGTTGATTGTACATGCATCATTTAGTCAAGAGGCAATGTCTGTTAGTTTCGTGGAAACTAGTGGCTTGTCCCAAACCTAGAAGAGTGGGTTTGAAGGCTTAGAGGACGGGCCTTTGTGGTTATCGGTCTAGAAGAGTGGACCCGGTTTAATGTAAAAACCGAAAAAAGATAACGGGTTATCGGTCTAGAAGAGTGGACCCGGTTTAATGTAAAAACCGAAAAAAAAAGATAACGAGAGTCGGTACCGCATTGCATGAGTTGCATTGAGTTATTGAGTCACATTGATATATGACATATGCATGAAGAGATGCTTATGTGTGAATGATGAGATTGTGGAAATTGTAAGTGTATGCATAATGTGGAAATGCTTTGTGAATATCCAGGTTTGTCTATATATGTGTGGTAAATATATATAACTAAGAGAATGAAGTATGGTGAGAAATGTGAATATGTGTTATATGATTACCTATATATACATAATCTTATGCTTTGATTATTATGGTTATATTTCTCACCCTTCTGCTGTTTTATAATGCTCTATGAGGCATTGCAGATTAGGATGCTGGAGTCCTTTTGTGAAGTTAGTCTTCATTCTTTTGTGTCGACTGCTCTGATATGTAACACCGGGTAGTTAGACTAGTATAGTCATTCTTTTGTGATACATTGCGATGTATCAGCTGATGTGGTTTTGTAATCTAACTGATATGATGCATTAATCTGGATGACTTATGTGCATTTGAATTAATATTTTGGAACTGATCAAATGATGTTATTTTCCTCTCAAATTGAATGTTGAAATGTGAATTCTAAAACTACGAAATTGTTACATATTTTATGGAGCAAAATGTTAAAGAGTTTCGTTGGTGAAATTGTGGCATTCTTCTTTTATACCTTATTATAAAACCTTTTTACTCTGATAATTTGTATGTGCTTAATTGTTTTATATGCATTTATTTGGGGTGTAGAAGGGGGTGTTACATGTATCATGAGATAACTTGTCCTTGAAGTTAGGCGCTAAAGAAGGGAATTTTACACTAAGATCCTCTGAAACCCTAATTTAGTAACCTCTTGAACTTTTGATTCTTCTTAAATTGAACTTGACATGGCATCCTAAATGTCTCAAGACAACTTCCCATGGGTTCAATGACTTAAAACCAAGTCTTGAACTCCCTCAAGTCCTCAGTTGACCTTGAGTTGACCAAATGAAACCCTAGGTGCACAACCTTTGACTGTGGCCTCTTGCAAATGAAATGAGTGCCTAGATAAGCTCTACAATGGCTTCCAAGACACTCAATGAGCTTCTCAAACACATATTATCCACAACCATGATCTCATGAACCCCTGATGATCTTCTGTTGACCTCCAAGATAGGAGACAACCTACATACATCAATCTTCTCTTTCAAAGGGCCTTGACCACTTCCTGATGATTGTAAGCACTTGATTACTTGAATAAACACTCTTGCTTGAGTTTGAAACCCTGTGAAACTCTTCTCTTGAATGACACACCTCTCTTGATCCCCTATTAAAAACAAAACTATGCAAGTGCAAATGCTAAAAATGAAATGAAACATAAGGCAAGTACAAGAAAAGGGTTGGTCAAGTTTTCAGGTACACCACCTGCCCCTATTCAAATGACTTGGACCTGAATGGGTGAAAAGCGAACGACTTTCAAAAAATCAAGGTAAAATACGGTTGAATACCCAAGAATTTGGAAATTTGCCAACCACAAAAATAGAACTGCAAACTTGTTATTGGGACAAAATCTCCGAAAATACTGTATCTGATAGTTGCAACGACAATAAGCTAACTGATTACAAACCCGAAAACCTTGACACGCAGTCGGAAGAAACATCTGCTAACACGGAGGCAACGACACTAAGTCGGAAAGATCATCTGATTCCACCATCAGGCATCTGTTAAACAAACAGGCATTGAACCCAAAGGCTGGCTCAACGCGAAGTTGAGAAGAACCTCTGACCTCGCTGTAACACACTTTTCTACCCACAATTAAAAGGCATATTTTTTCACATAAATCAGAGTAAAATATTTAACTCGATAAAATTCACCTCAAAGGGTGTACATTTCTCAGTAGCTCAAAATATGTCAATGCTCTGTGTACAACGTGTTTTCCCACAAAACATCAATTTTCACAAAGCAGCGAAACTCAAAAGGCATATCCAAAGTTTTTCTTATATGGAAAGATAATCAAAATAACTCAAATACAACATAAACCCCAACCCGATGTTACACTATTAGAGAAAGACCCTCTAAGTTAACCAAAGGCTAACAACTCTAAACTTCAAACATAATCCTCGACGACGTCCACGGCTAAACTCGGTCATCTGCACGTTATCCACATGGAGGTAAGATTCAAACAGGCAGGGTGAGTAAAACAATTCATAATAATCAATGTATGAAAATCAACATATAAATGCCTCATAATCATATTCAACACATTCATATCCCTCAATATGCCTAAAAGGCCATAACGTCATAATTCATACAAAAAGACTCAAAAATTCAATACAACACAACTCAATGCATGTGGTACCAATCATCACAACTCGATGGACACTGGGCCATCAACCCTCCATAGATCCCCATCAATAGGATCGATTCTACTAGAGAACCGGAGCACATCAAAACACTTCACATCCAAACAATGGGATTGAAGACAAAGTAATCGAGGTCCTGAACCGAAGTCTGGATGCACATGAATGCATGATGCACACGTCAATAATAATCCTCATAATAACAGCATATGGTGCATCATCATTCATCATATTCATCAAACGTCATAGCTCATCATCATAATCATCCTCATACGTCATGTCATCACAACTCATACGTCATGTCATCAAAATTCATCATAATAATCATCATACATCATGTCATCATAATAATCATCATACATCATGTCATCATATTTCATCGTAATAATCATTATAAATCAAGTACAAATCACATAGCACTCACAATCATACTCATGTTAATTCATCATATTATCACATATTATCACATATTACCGCATATTATAACATATTATCACATATTAATTCATAATTATACTCGCGGTAATCCTCATACTATCGCCTATTAATCATATAAACTTCACAGTCCTACTTATATTAATTTATCATATTATCACAGTTACCCTCATGGTAATTCATCAGGAAAACCGCAGCGTCAAAACATCAAGGCATCACTGAACTAGAACATGATTCATTAATAGAACATATACACAATTGACTTCTCAAACATAATTAGGTATAAAAATATTGGGAAAAAAATTCCCTTATATATTTATAGCCCTGTTCATTAGCTTTACAATGCTTCGAACAGGGGCCAAAATGGACTTACGGATCAAAAGTTACGTCCAAAACAATTTCGACCGAAAACATGAACAGTCATGACGGACAGCAAAACGCTGTTACGCTCCGGAACCTAAATCAACCCAAAAGTCCACATGATTCACTTCCCTGATGCCCCCAAAATATCCCTAAATTATCCCTAAGGTTCTACGGCGATAAAGGTAGAAAACCAACGGTTTATTAGGTCAATCCCGTAACATATTCATGTCCTAAATCACAGTTTCCCTACAATTGCTCCGAAGGCATCATAATTCCTCATATCAAATATTCATATCCCTTATGGTCAGACATATAATAATCTAAGGTTTCGGCCGTGAAGGCACAATTTCCCTACAATTGCTCCGAAGGCATCATAATTCCTCATATCAAATATTTCTATCCCTTATGGTCAGACATATAATAATCTAAGGTTTCGGCCACGAAGGCACAATTTCCCTACAATTGCTCTGAAGGCATCATAATTCTCATATCAAATATTCAGTGATACTTACCACTAACCAAACTCTCAGGGTCTCACCATCAATTTCCCTATTTTCCCACAATCAGCCCAAAATCCCTTAAATCTTAAACACACCATAAACACATCGAAAGGCATACATGGAAAATCATGAAAATCTATACTCCCCATACCTTAGCCGATTCAAAGCTTTCACGATTATCTCCGGGAATCTTCCCAAGCTTTTGCCTCCACTTCTCCCTCCTCAGAGCTCTGGCCTCCATTCTTTTCATGGTTAGCAAAATGAATTCTAATTCCTGTCAGAATTCTATTTTGTCAAACTTAGCCTTGGGCCTCACAATTTGGGCTTTTTCCTTATTACCCTCACTTACTCCTTTTAATTGTCCAAATTGCCCTTATCCAACTTATATTTATTTTTAATTCATAATAATATTAATATATCCATATTATATACTATTATTCAAAATAAATAACCCAAATATGCATAATTCTCCATATTCCACCAAACCACCCAAAATCACCAAAATATGAATATTCTCAATTAAATAAATTAATTTTAAATGTTCCAATTAAAATTTGGGGTGTTACACTCGCCGTCAGGCATCTGTTAAATAAAAATAAGCATCGAACCCGAAGGCCGGCTCAACACGAAGTTGAGAAAATCATCTACTAACTAGCACACATTCGCTAAATAAAAGCGAACATCGAACCCGAAGGCCAACTTAACACGCAGTTGAGAACACCTGCTAACCAGCAGGCATTCGCTAAATAAAAGAGAGCATCGAACCCGAAGGCCGGCTCAACACGCAGTTGAGAACATCTGCTAACCAGCAGGCATTCGCTAAATAAAAGCGAGCATCGAACCCGAAGGCCGGCTCAACACGCAGTTGAGAACATCTGCTAACCAGCAGGAGTTCGCTAAATAAAGGCGAGCATTGAACCCGAAGGCAGGCTCAACACGCAGTTGAGAACATCTGCTAACAAGCAGGAGTTCGCTAAATAAAGGCGAGCATTGAACCCGAAGGCAGGCTCAACACAAAGTTGAGAACATCTGCTAACCAACAGGAATTCACTAAATAAAAGCGAGCATCGAACCCGAAGGCCGGTTCAACACACAATTGAGAATATCTAAGATAATTCACAAGAGAAGATGAATACTTAAACAGGAAACTCTATTGGGGAAGCATATGAACACGTCTGTCAATAATTTTGCTGGAGGTATGGATACCACACAGGCTCAAGAGAAGATGAATACTTGTCGGGGTCTGAATACCACATTGGCTAAATAAAACAACATTGTCTGTTGGAGACACACCTGAAAATAAGAGGTAACCACCTGGCTTATGTTTCAAATGTATATGTTTGAAAATGGCATAATGCTCCATACGAAATGGAAATGCTACGCGTTTAGGAAGATACTATGCACAATGCACATGCAAACGGACCGCCTCAGCAAAATAAATGCCGAAGAGAACAACCCTTCCAGGGAAAGATAAGATATGCCAATTACTATTAGACTTATGTTGGGAACAACAAGCCCTGGATGGCCTAAAAGAAAAACTCTCCTAGGTAATACTGTTCTGACGAGAACAACAATCCACTCTGCTATGGATCAATGTAAATTCTGCTGAGGAAAGTGCCCTGAATGGCCTACCGGAATACAACTCTTTTGGGGTTCTCCCAAATCAATTGGGGAGAACAAATACACTCTACCGGGAAAATCATCCCTGGATGGCCTCCTGGAACACGACTCTACCGGGGAGTAAAGCAAACTGCTGAGGAACGCCTCTACTCTACCGGGGAAATTTGCCCTGAATGGCCTCCTAGAACACCGAAGTCCTTTTAGGGTACAAAACAAACAAATGGGAATACCTTCTCTGCCGGAGATTTTTCCCTACTGGGAAATAAATCCATACTGATGTCGATAAACAAATAAGATTCACCGGAAATCCGTCTCAAACTCTCTCTGCTGATGATGAGAAACAACACACGCCCGCAACTCCGTCGGGGATTACTCAATAAGGGAATCAACATCGACCTCTGCTTGGGGAATGAGTCATTGACCTAGACTCTGAAGGAAGACGAGCCAAAGACTTGGACTCTGTGGGGAAAACGGAACTCTGAATCCGCTCCACTGTTGGGGATAAACCCAAACTTACGGAGTGAAGAGAATCTCAATCTCAACCTGCTAGGGGATAAGCGCATACATTCGATATGTTGGGGATAAGTGTACACGCTCAACCTGCATACTCAACCTGCATAGCCTACTGGGGATAGGATGCCTTTAAACTGCTGAGACTATATGCACAAACTCTTCCTGCTGGGGATGAATGAGTCTCAACTACATGTCTTCCTTCTATGGGGATTTGGTGCTACCTGGGATACACCTCTGAAAACGTTTCCTCAAGAATAACAACCTTGCAAATGAACCAACAAACAAGATATCCTGCACAATGGAAACTATCTTGGTCATCATCCGTGACATTGTTCAAATAAATCAAAGTTTTAATGATTATTAGCAAAGCCTGCAAGTTTATGTTTGCAAAGTTTTATCAAAACATCGGGCGTTTTTCACAAACAAAACAGTAAAGGCTAAAACAAAAGCGACAAATTACTGAATAGTATATACTTCATTGATAAGTGGTCTGTTAATAGGCAGATTTTATAACAGATGCAACCTCTAAAAAGAGAAAGCTGTGCAAAAATTTATAGAAATGCATAAAAATATACAAAATGTCGGCAATGTGGTACAAACAACCACCATGTATTGATTCTTCTGTGACTCACATGACTTCGATGCTTTTCCAATGCTTCATCCTCTAAAAAGACTGATTTGAACGAATGGCCCTCGGGTCCTCTTGTAATCCACTATACTTTGGGGGAACAATACACAAACCACAATCATTTGCTTTTCAAATCCCTAACTTTTGGCTGAATCACCCTCGCAGGTTTTCGATTCATCGGGATACCCATTTTTGCCAAAGTCACCTTTTCAGGTTTTCAACTTTGCGGGTTTACATCTTTTGTTTTTATCCCTAATTTTTACCCGAACCCATTCTTTTTATGGTTCGCCGGGATGCCCCATTTTTGCCTGGATATTCTTTTTCTTTCCAGCGGGTCTTTTTAAGCAAAGTATTTTTTAACTGCGTCTGCGTTCACAGGGGATGTGAAATCTTCACCATCCATGGTTGACAGTAGTAAGGCTCCTTCAGAGAAGACTTCCCTTACGACATATGGACCTTCGTAGTTGGGAGTCCATTTGCCACTATGATCTGTTAGTGGAGGGTGAATCTTCTTCAACACTAACTCGCCTGCCTGAAAGCTCCAAGGATGCACCTTCTTATCAAAAGCTTTCTTCATCCTACTCTGGTAAAAATGACCATACGCAATGGACACTAACCTTTTCTCATCCATCAAGCTGAGCTGATTCAATCTGTTTCTCACCCATTCTGCCTCATCAAGCTTGAAGTCGACCAAAACTCTCAAAGAAGGAATCTCGACTTCCAATGGTAGGACAACTTTCATACCATATACTAGCGAGAAAGGAATTGCCCCAGTTGAAGTACGTACTAAAGTACGATATCCGTGCAATGCAAAGGGCAACATCTCGTGCCAATCTTTGTAGGTCACAACCATCTTCTGCATAATCTTCTTTATATTCTTATTGGCCACTTCAACAGCGTCATTCATCTTCGGACGATAGGGAGAAGAATTGTGATGCTCAATCTTGAAACTGGCGCAGTTCCTTCATCATCTTGTTGTTCAAATTTGAACCATTATCAGTAATGATTCTCTCAAGCACTCCGTAACGACAGATGATATCCTTCTTGATAAACCGAGCTACCACTTGTTTGGTGATGTTAGCATAGGAATCATCTTCAACCCACTTGGTAAAATAGTCAATTGCTACCAAGATGAAGCAATGTCCATTGGATGCAGTCGACTCAATCTTCCCAATCATATCAATGCCCCACATGGAAAAGGGCCAAGGAGACACCATGACATTCAAAGGACTTGGTGGCACATGAATCTTATCGGCATAAATCTGGCATTTATGGCATTTCTTCACATACTTGAAGTAATCAGACTCCATAGTCAACCAATAGTACCCTGCCCTTAACAGTTTTGGAGACATGGCATGCCCGCCTACATGTGTACCAAAGGCACCTTCGTGAACCTCTTCCATAAGCAAACCTACTTCTTTTCCATCCACGCATCTTAGCAGCACTAAGTCAAAGTTCCTCTAGTAGAGTACACCATCTTGGTTCAGATAAAAATTTCTAGACAACCTCCTCAAGGTCTTCTTATTCCGGGCCGAAGCCCCAGGCGGATACTCTTGGTTCTTGAGAAAATTCTGGATATCATAATACCACGGCTTCCCATCTAAAGCTTCCTCTATTGCAAACACGAATGCCGGCCTATCCAGGAGAGAGATGACAATTCTCAGAGCATCATTCCAAAAATTTACCTTGTACATTGAGGATAGTGTAACCAAGGCATCAACCATCTGATTCTCCGCTCTGGGCACATGATGAAACTCTACCCTGTCAAAGAATGGCAGCAACCTCCTTTCATAGTTCATGTAGGGAATCAGGTTGGGTTGACGAGTCTCGCACTCTCCTTTGATTTGATTGACCACCAAAGCTGAATCACCATAAATATCAAGTTTTTTGATTCTCAAATCAATTTCTTCTTCAATACCCATGATACATGCCTCATATTCAGCTTCGTTATTGGTGCTAGGAAATGTTAACCTAGTCGTGAAGGGTATGTGCGAACCATGGGGAGTTGTAATGATTTCCCCAATCCCGCTGCCATAGGAGTTAACAGCATCGTCAAAGATCATTTGCCACTGGGAGCTTTTCTCAGGACCTTCATCAGGTAGTGGCTCATCCCAGTCTTTCATTTTCAAGAACATGATATCCTCATCCAGTAATTCAAACTTCATTAGTTGATAGTCGTCGATTGGTTGCTCTACAATATATTCTGACAGAACACTCCCCTTAATAGCCTTCTGGGAGACGTATTGAATGTCGTACTCTGTCAAAACCATCTGCCATCTGGAAATCCTTCCCGAAAGTGCTTGCTTTTTGGACACGTACTTAATCGGATCCATCTTTGAAATTAGCATGGTTGTGTGGTTTAGCATGTATTGCATTAGGCGCTTGGCGGCCTAGGCAAGGGCGTAACAAGTCTTTTGCAACATTGAGTACTTGGATTCACAATCTTTGAACTTTTTACTCAAGTAGTAAATTGCATGCTCTTTTCTTCCAGTCTCGTCGTGTTGACCGAGGACACAACCCATGGAATTCTCAAGAACCGTTAGATACATTATTAATGGTCTTCCAGCCACTAGAGGCATCAGTATCGGAGGCTCCTACAAATACTCTTTTATTCTTTCATATGCCCTTTGGCAATTTTCATTCCAAACCACCGCTTGATCTTTCTTTAACAATTTGAACATCGGTTCACACGTGGCTGTGAGGTGAGATATGAACCTTGTAATATAGTTCAATCTATCCAAGAATCCACGAACCTCTTTCTCAGTCTTCGGTGCTGGCATTTCCTGTATAGCTTTTATTTTGGCAGGATCGACCTTGATTCCTTTTTCACTGACAATGAACCCCAGTAACTTTCCTGACTGTACACCAAAAGTGGACTTGTTCGGATTCAACCTCAATCTGAACTTCCTTAGTGTCGCAACTACGAAAAACACCGGACAGAAAACATAAGAGTCGCCATTTTTCGTTATTTATCCCAAAAAGAGGGAATGAAAACGATCGGAAAAACCTAACGAAAAAGGGAAAGACAAGGTCATCGCAACCAAGTCTGGATTCGGGATTCAGTTACGCAAGGGGAAGGTATTAGCACCCCTCACGTCCGTCGTACTCGACGAGATCTACACTTGTTGTCTATCTAAGGGTGTGTTTAAACTATCTACGCTACAGGCTTGCGGGACAAAAAGAAAAGAAAAAATAAACTCGGCAGAGCATCTCCGCTCTATGCCTACGTATTCCCTCGTGCAATAGGAAAGTCAGAGTCAACGTAGTTCGGATAACTACGACCGAGAAGGGGGGAAGGTTGCTTGCCAAGACATCGTGTCTTGTGCCTACGTACTTTTATCTGGTATGAAAGATTAGAGCAAACGTAGTTCGGGCTGACACGAAACCACGGGTTGATTTGGTGTTTTAGTCGAGCAGGGTTAAACATCTGTTCCAGCAGTTAGGGACGAAACTTGTTTGTGGTAGAACCGAAGCTTAACAACACTCTTTTCTGAAAAAGGTTCCCGATTAATCCCGACATAAAAAGATTTGAATTTTTTTTTGTGTTTTTTAGTGAAGTGAATTAATTCGGTTTGTGATTCACGTTGCACTAAATACTATGACATGGAGGTGAATGTGTCGTGTATCGCCCCCAAACGGGACATACACTAACACTCTAGATAAGCGAGAGGAGACCCCCCAATCATCATTCCCCATGTAGCCTAAGGCTCGTAGCGCGCAACGTTTATCGCCTTTATTAGTTGAGTTAGAATTGTTTTGAGATAAGAAAGAGAGACACACGGAAAGTCTAAGGGAAACTCAGTCCTAACGCTGTCATGCAAAGTGATCCTAGAGTTTGGATGAAAAGGGGAAACATCTACCCTAATGTTAGCATGCTTGGATTGAACGCCTAATGTCTCTCCTACTCCCATCCTAAACGGAGGGACTAGGAACCCTATGGGGATCATAGCAAAAAGCACAAGAAAGCACCAAGTAAATTCAATTACAAGTAGAAGATGCATACATAAAAATGCAACACTTAGAATGGTGGGAGGGAGGAAAAAATGTGTGGGGAAGCAGCCACAACAAGCTTGTCTCGACATCAACAACGATGCAAGAATGATGCAAACATGAAAGAAGCACAAAAGAGATGAAAGCAAACGAACATGCAAGAGATCGTCACGTTGAACCATATCCAGAAGTATGCATTCAAGTGGAAAGAACATGAATGTCGGCGAAATTTCGATTAAACAACCAAAACAACGACATATATCTAGAAACATTTCATCCCTAATGCATCACACTGATCTATGATGATTCGAGATAAAACGTACGCAAAACACCTTGAAAAACAGCAACACAGGCCCTCTGTTACAGTGTTAATTGGTTAACACCTTAAAAAGTTTGGAAAATCTGGAATTTTGAACAGGTTAATCGGTTAACCATATGCGTTAACCGATTAACATTTTTAACATTTGAAATTTTTTTTTGAAAGTTTGAAATGGTTAATCGGTTAACCATATGCGTTAGCCGATTAACACTGCAACAGAGGCCAAAAACAGCAACAGAAAAAGCACTTTCAGCACAAAATCACTTAACCAAATGATCCAAAAGATCAGCTTATCAAATAAGCACGAAATTACACTTGCAAACAGAAAACCAATAAACACGTAAACATGTATACACAGCACAATCACAATTCAAATCCACCAAAAATCAATCGAATATGAAAATCATCATGAAAATGCAAATAAGCTCAAAAATGTTATGGATCTAGAATTTCCAACCTTCAAAGCGGAGATTTTCTTCGGTAAGTGTTGATCAACTAAATTTGCGCAGATCCAAATAAGATTATCCGGAAAACTTCAAGATACACAATAATTCTTACAAGAGGAATGAAGATCAAACACTTTTAAGCCAAATTACTCCAAATAAGCACTTCCAACTTAAGCCCAAAATCAGATCTCAATTTGCACAAAAATTGATTATGAAAATTGATCCAATGATGATGATAAATGGAGGTTTATGCTCAAGAATCCATTGGTTTCAATGAAAAATCAATGAATCCAAATGATGAAGAGCTTTGAGTGAGGGTTTTGGGAATGGAGAAGTTGAGAGAAAATTGAGAGCTCAAGACTGAATTCTAAAAAATGAATGGAATTATGAGAGATTGGATGCTTTGGTTTGGAGTAAATCATTTAAGTACTCTCTTGGTTTGGATCCAAAGCTAGGTTTGGGAATTTGGATTGGGAATCAAGGTTTGGAATGAGGAGTGGGCATTTGGAGGGAAATATGAAATTTAAAGATATTCTAGATCATTCCCAAGTGAAAATTTGAATTCCAAGGTGATCAAAATTGGACCCCAAGTGCAATTGGCTTGCAAAATCATGTACAGGGCAAAATCTGCTATGGTTAATCGGTTAACCATATGCGTTAACCGATTAACACTGTTAAAATTTCAAATCTGGGCTGATTTTCCAATGGTTAATCGGTTAACCATATGTGTTAACCGATTAACACCTTCAAAATTTTGAATTTGGCGCCTTTTGCAGGGAGATTTGTCCATTTGCCCTACTTTGACTACCTAGAGCTCTGTTTAGCTTATGAATCTCGTTCTTGAACACTATCGCTGTAAAAATGCTTGACATGAGCCTGAGTGTTACTTTCTGAACTGTTGTTCTCCTGTAAAATAAAATAAAATCGGCCGCTTGACCGCTGGGCAAAATAAATGCCCGAGCCTCTGATGCTCGTTGTTCGTTGTTCAGTCTTTTACGCCTAAATGAACTGGAGCCACAGGAGTACCTTGATCCCATGCCTCGAGAACAGATTCTATGATATGCAAAAATGCAAAATTCAAAGAAACAAAAGCCAGTTGCAAAAAGCCGGTTGGTCAAATTTTGGGGTACAACACTTAGCCTCTCGAACAGCTTCAAAAGATTCACCAGATGTTCCTCCTTCGTTTGTGACTTTGCTATCATGTCATCAACATAAACCTCAATCTTATGATGAATCATATCATGAAACAAAGTCACCATTTCCCGCTGATAGGTTACCCCTACATTCTTCAATCCAAAGGGAATTACCTTGTAGCAAAAACTCCCCCACGACGTTATAAAACTTTTTTTCTCCATGTCCTCTGGCGCCATTTTAATCTGATTATATCTGGAAAAACTGTCCATGAAGGAAAACACGGAATACCGAGCAGTATTATCAACAAGTACGTCAGTATGGGGGTGCGGGAAATTATCTTTCGGGCTCGCTCGATTGAGATCACGGTAATCTACACACATTCGTACCTTACCATCCTTCTTAGGTACGAGTACAATTATAGCGACCCACGGGAAGGTATTTCGTTACGGCAAGAAAACCTGCATCCAATTGCTTCTGGACCTCGTCCTTGATTTTTACCGCCATGTCCGGTCTGGTTTGTCTCAGCTTCTGTTTGACAGGTGGACACTCTTTACGAAGAGGTAAGCGATGAACCACAATGTCTATATCAAGACCGGGCATATCTTCGTATGACCAAGCAAAGACATCCTTATACTCTCGAAGCATTTCAACCAGTCTTTGTTTGACATCACTCTGCAATGCAGCCCCTATCTTGACTTCTTTTCTGGCTTCCTCGGCACCCAAGTTGATGACCTCAATTTCCTCCTGATGAGGTAGAATAACCTTCTCTTCCTGTTTAAGTAGCTTGGTGAGCTCTTCAAGCAAGTCTTCGTCTTCCTCAATCTCTTCTTCAGCTTGAAAGATCGGATTATCAAAGTCAAAACGAGTCATAGATGATTCTGGAGCGGTGTCATCTGCAATGTGAAACCTGCAATGATGATGATTTAATGCTTAAAATGATATGCAAACAAGCACAAACCACATTTCCATCTTATTGTTAAAATAAAACAAGAAAAATAGAGATCATAATATTTGAATGCAAGAAAAACACCCTTTGATTAATTAATAAAATGATTGTTCAAACAAAAAAGATAAGGCCCTTCAGACACAGACCACTATGCTCCGGGTAGAACATAGGGCTACACATAATCAAGAAAATAAATCTTTACTCTTTATTAGTCACTTGGATGACTTCCTTGATGGTCCAGTTGTTCAAGCTCTAACCAGGAATACACAGTCAGATCCATACATCTATGTCGCAGTCAATATCCCCTTCTTCGTCGAACACAACATTGATCTGATAAAAAATAACCCCACCACTGGTGAATTGGGCTGGTCCCCTGTAGCGCGGCACGCTCTATGATGAGGAAGAAGATGGGTTGTACCCCAGTCCAAACTTGTCTTGCTTATTGGGGATGGTCAAAACTTGCCCCTAACCCTGAGATGCTTCGGACTTCACCACTGCCTGTGCCTCCTTAAAATATGACATAGCAACTTCAGACATCTTGCTCACATCTGGCGCTTTCTCCTTAATCTGCACGGTTTCGAAAGCTTGGCACAACGTTTCATGAATTTCACCGTCAACCTCTACATATTTGAATGAAGAAAAGTGGCTTATCATAATATCCTCTTCACCAAAAATAGTAACAATGTTACCGCCCACCCTATATTTCAGCTTTTGGTGTAGAGTTGACATCACAACGCCCGCCGAATGGATCCAAGGTCGTCCCAACAAACAGGTATACATTGGCCGAATATCTGTAATCTAAAACACTACATTGAAAACCTCTGGACCAACCTGGATTAGAAGAGTCAATTCTCCAAAAACGGACCTTCTTGCCCATCAAATGCCTGCACAACCAAATCACTTGGGGTGCACATTATTCCTCGGGTGTCCAACTTCATCAAAGCTTTCTTTGGTAGCACATTAAGTGATGGCCCAGTGTCCACCAGCACATGCGACGGTACAACCCCTCTGCATTCAATGGAGATATGTAGCGCGTGATTATGGTCTCTGCCCTTCAGCGTCAAATCAAGATCTGTAAATCCTAGCCCATTCCCGGAATTGACGTGTGCCACCACTCCTTCTAACTGATTCACAGAAATCTCCTGTGGCACGTATGCGGTATTCAGAATCCTTAACGAGGCATTCCTATGTGCCTCTGAGCACAACAACAACGACAAGATTGAAATCTTCGACGGAGTTTGCTGCAAGTAATCAACAATCTTATAGTAACTTTTCCTGATGAAGCGCATAAACTCTTCCACATATTTAAACAGATCTTCTTTCTCACCGCTCTGAGAACTCTCTTCAACCACAGCTTTTCCTTTTCCCTTATCCGCCCTTTCAGCATTTGCTTTCGAAGATGAAAATATTCTCCACTTTTGGTTATCCCACCGGTCCCTACCAAATTATCAACAGAATCCAAGAGTGAGTTCTTCAACTCCTGCTTCTGACCATTGCAATATACCTCAGCCCCATAATTCCATGGGATCGCCTTGGTGCTTTCATAGGGTACCAGCCCTGCTTTAGTGATTATAATGGTGGGCGGCGCAGAAATAGTGAATGTCTTGTAAGGAATGGAAATTGTATCCACTTCATCCTTTTCTTCATCAACTACCTTCTCACTTTCTTCTGAAACTCTGTCAAACTGCAGAATACCGTCATCCATCATTTTCTGAATATGACTCTTCAATTTCTCACACCCCTCAGAATGGATTAAATAACTTGCACAGTCTCTATCACAGCCAGGAAACACCCCTCCACTCAACAACTTAGCCTTCACAAAAGTCAACGGAGTTTTCAGCTTCTCAACATTAGTCACCAGATTCAAACCTTCCTCCTCAACAATGGCGTTTACCCCAGCCACTCCGTGATTAGGCATGGTATTTTGCACAACGTTGGGCGCCTCATGTGAAAAATTGATAGCTTTACTGTCGATAAGGTCTTGCACCTTATGCTTGAAGGCTTTACAATTATCAATGTTGTGACCGGGAGCACCGGAATGAAAGTCGCACCTGGCATTGGTATCGTACCCTAGAGGTGGTGTGCCAATTAAAGAAGCCTAAGTCCTCTTTTGGATCAATTTTAATTGCATCAAATGTTGATGTAACTTTGAGTAAGGCATAGGTGGTGCATCAAATTGCCTGTTCAATGCTCTTCCACGATCTCGAAATCGTCTCGGAGCGTAATTTGGTTGTTGTTGTTGTTGTTGTGGTGGTGCTGCTAGAATTGTAATGCTTGTGACCCGAGGTTGTTGTTGACGATATTATTGGTTTTTGTTCTTATTTATGCTTCTATAACCTGATACCGCATTTGTTTCCCCCTCTCGCTTCTTATTGCCAAAACTTTTTCTACCTCCTCCAGCCGAGGATCCTTCTCCAGCCTGTATCTTCCCTAGTTTGATTCCATTTTCAACCCGCTTTCCTATAATGATCAAGTCTGAAAAACTGCCCGACATATTGCCTATCAATTTCTCATAATACACTTCCAGCAGTGTGGCAACAAACATGTCAATCAGCTCTCTCTCCACCATAGGAGGTTGTACTCTCGCTGCCAGTTCGCGCCATCTCTAGGCATATTCCTTGAAACCTTCATTACTTCTCTGTGACAGGTTCTGCAACTGTACCTTGTTTGGTGCCAAGTCACAGTTATACTGATAATGCCTGACAAAAGCTTCATCCAAATCTCTCCAACTTCTGATGTTGACCGGCTCTAGCCCCATGTACCATTCTTGGGATGGACCAGAAAGACTATCCTAGAAGAAATGCATGAGCAACTTCTCATCGTCGGAGTATGCAGACATCTTTCGGTAGTAAGAACGGAGATGCACCCAAGGAAAAGTTGTTCCCTTATACTTATCAAAGTCTGGAACTTTAAACTTCGGAGGAATTCTCAGGTCCGGGATCAACCCCAGATTTCCCATATCTAGACACAGCAAGTTTTAATTTTCAAGATTCTTCATCTTTTCCTCTATCAGCTTAAACCTTCTGTCTACGTCAGACTGCAGACCAGCACCAAGCTCTCTCATAGAGAAAACATCCTGTTGGTCATCCTCATCCCACTGAGGGCCAGCGTTTCCATGCACAGCACATGCCGGTGCAGGAATAGGAATTCCAGTATGATTACCTCCGCTCGGAGGATTGACAGTTGTTGGGATGGAAGTGTTAGCATAAGGCATAACATTGTCAGCAGTAGGAGGTATAGTAGCAGTTCCTCCATGTAGAACCCCACTCTCGTCAACCCTTGCAATCAGCGGTTGCACCAGTGTTCTCAGTTGCTCTTGGCCACTAGTGACCCCTTGTATCATATCCATGAACTGGGCCATCCTGTCACGGAATTCCTGAAGCTCGACTTGAATCTGATCCATAATCTTACATTGATTTCCCCTGGTAGAGTAGCGATGAATCACTTGGTTTTCAATCCTGAAACAAGCTGAACAAACCACAGAAAGGAGATAAGGTTAACGGAACCTGGAACACCTACAATGCAAAATGAGAAATGATGCAGTATGCAGACATGCAAGTATGCTTCCGGGAAATTTACCTCTTGATTCTAGTTTCCTGAGAACAACAAGACAATGGAGAACCAACATATAAGGTCGTACAATCCTCTCATAAATAAAATGAGAACCAGAGTCAATACACAGCGTATCACCAAGGAAATACAATGGAAACAAAACACGA
Source organism: Lathyrus sativus (assembly GCA_963859935.3). Classification (NCBI taxonomy): domain Eukaryota; kingdom Viridiplantae; phylum Streptophyta; class Magnoliopsida; order Fabales; family Fabaceae; genus Lathyrus; species Lathyrus sativus. Next base: position 392,823,324 of record OZ012736.1, read on the forward strand.
CCCCAGCCAACAAGCCTGGTGATGGTCGAGATACAACATAACAACAAATATAAGGAAATAATACATCAGGTACGACAGCGAGCCTGGAAATCCTCCAATAGCTCCTTCATATCCGGATGATCTGGCTTAGTAATCAACCCCTGAATGAGCAAATCTCTCCTGCTAATAGTATTCTGCAAGTCCTGAGCATAATCCTCCCAAGCGCCTTCACCAAATGCTTCTTCCAGCTTAGGCCTCTTCAGATCTTCTCTTAACTAGTACTCTTCCAACGTTGCAAGAGCTTCATTCAGTTTTAGGTCACTCTCGCATCGGCGTGAGGATTCAACTATATCTTTCTCATCCTTCACCCGGAGCTGAGCCTTTAACCTAACAATTTGTTGCTGCATTCCATCTTCCCATTCCTTGTTATTAGTCAGAATAGCGTTCCATTGTGCATTGAACTTGGATATCTCTAGTTGTGCTCTTTGTAACTCCTTCTTCTCTTTGAGGATGTCACTAGCACTCTTCAAGTCTAGGCCCACTAGCTCTCGAGCGTGAATCTCTTCAGCTAGCTCTCTACCTAGCTTGTTCACCAGCTCTATTTGCTTCTTGGAGGACTAAGTAGCTTAATTATTTTCACTTCTGAGTTGCATAATTTCCTTTTCCACTCCTAGTTTGCTTTACGTAACTCCTCTTTCTCAGACCACAGTTGATTGTATCTCTGAATATCAACTGTTGTTGGCTCCTCAATCATCAAAGGATACAAAGGTTCTCGGGCTGGAAATGGCAACAATAATCTCCCAACTCTTTCCTAAATCCAAGCCACATAAGGCTCATATGCTCTGTTATTGCTCTTTCCCAAAGAAGGTTTCCCATTGCGGTGAACTTTTCTCCAGGCTTTCTCTACTCTAATCAGGGTCTCACTGTCAATTGCACTGGTGAAATACAGAGATTCCTGTATTTCCTCTACCTTCAGAGGTTCCCTTAGAGCATAACCAAATTGCCTTACTACAAGAGCTAGATTATAGTTAATACCACCCTTTCTTCCAATAAAAGGGACATTAGCAAAACCACCACAGCTAAAGATTATCTCTGTGCCCAAATGATCTCTGTCAAACCATACAATGTCTTCAGAGGTTAACCCCATCAGCCTCTCTGACCAATCTGCAGTATCAGAGATATCAACAATGGGACCAGACTTAGGAAGATGACTCATAAACCATCTATACAAAAGAGGTACACAGTAGGATACATTCTTCCCCCCTCCTATTTTCATTCTTGTAATGCACAGAGTGATACACATCTCCTAAGAGCGTAGACACAGGATTCCTTGAGACAAAGATATGGAAAGCTTCCAAGTCCACAAAATCTGGAATGTTTGGGAACATAATTATACCATATATGCAGAGAGCCAAGATAGCATTAAAGATAACCCAACAACCTTCCTTTGCAAACGTTGAGCTCTCCCAACCAATAAAGGCAACGGGAAACCAGACATTCCATTCCTTTTAACCATCTTTCCTTCTAACTCAGAGGCGTCTAGATGAAAAGCATTAGCTAGCTTGATCAAATTAGGTTCAACTTCAGAGTGACAAAAAGGCATATGATCCAGAATAGGAACTCCCAGCAGCATAGAGAACTCCTCCAAAGTAGGCATCAACACATAACCAGAAAAAGTGAAACACCTCATCTGTGGGTCATATAACTGAAGCAAGGTGTGGAGACCTCCCAACTCAAACACTAAAGCTTTACAAACACTACGCAGAAGCTTCCCATGCTCCATCTTGAAATCTTCCATTACACCATGATCAGCTGCAGAAATCAAACTGAGTAGAGACCTTATATCTGGTGTGGGAAACTTGTACACAACTGTCTTCTTCAAACAACTCTCCATGTCAGCAAGGGATGGTGTACTAGAATCAAAAGGAAAATATGCACCTGCAACATGAAAATGAAAATGAAACAGGGGATCAAGATTGTTGTGCTGTTGACTGAGATGAACCGGCGCTTCGCTCTAGCAAGAAAATACTGGAACACCCAAGTATCAAAGATCAAAGATTTGCACTGATAAGAAATTCAGGTAGGTTGAAGGTCATGGTTTCCTACATAACCCTCCCCACTCACAGGTATGAACCTATCTCTGACAAGGTATGGCATCCTATGCGGTCATCAGCGTCACAGACTTTCGAGAAACGATGATACGTTCACCATTTCTGGTTTGGCATCATAGTCTAACGAAGCGGCCTCACTTAGCTGACTTCTAAATGATCGGTCCCCAGAGTCGACAATCCTCAGATCCAACATCCTCTCAACTGTCTGAAACAGACTGGAAAGGTAGTCATCAAAGAGAATCTCGTCTGAGCGTGAATTTCGTGGGAACTAGTGCATGCCAAACATACAGGTTCACCACTACTTTCCACTTCTAATTTTACGGTTATACTCAAGCCCGGGTTTGGCTTACCACACAGTGGAACATTCCCACCCCACAACACAGCAATAATGATATATAACAATGCTGAAAATAAAATGCAAATGCACTAAAGTACAAATGCAACACATTTACACATATGTACACACCCAAATATAAAACAAACAAGCGTTAGGATCGACTCGCATAGAGGATGGGAAGATTCTCCAGCATAGTCGCCAGCTGTCGCATCGTTGCGAAGAGGGGCCGACAAAGACAGAATAGTCACCACCATTCTTTATTTATCCCAAAATAGGGAAAGGAAACGATCAAGGAAAACCTACAAAAAGGGAAAAGACAGGTCATCACAACCAAATCTTGGGTTCGGGAGTCGGTTACGCAAGGGGAAGGTATGAACACCCCTCACGTACGTTGTACTCAACAGGATCCACGCTTGTTGTCTATCTAAAAGGGTTTTAAACTAAAAGGTTGGCCACAGGGACAAAAGAAAAGAAACGAGACTCGATAGAGCATTGCCGCTCTATGCCTACGTACTCCCTCGTGCAATGGGAAAGTCATAATCAACGTAGTTCGGAAAACTACTGGTGAAAGGTGGGGAAGGTTGCTCACCAAGACATCTCCGTCTTGTGCCTACGTATCCTTGTCTGGTATGAGAAATCAGAGCAAACGTAGTTCGGGCTGACACAACCACATGTTGTTTCAAGTGTTTTAACTGAGTAGGGTTAAACCTTCATTCTAGATGTAAGATGTATTGTTGCTCGACCATTGGAGACTTAGGCGTTACGTGTTTGTGGTAGAACCAAGAGTTAACAACACTCTTTATGAAAATGATTTCCAAACAATCCCGAAGGATAAAAAGGTTTTATGTTTTGTTTTGTGTTTTTTAAGAGAAGAAGTGAATTGAATTAGATTTGTAATTCATGTTGCACTAAAGACTATGACTTGAGAGCGAATGCGTTGCATATTGCCCAAAGGGCATACGCTAAACACTCTAGACAACTGAGAGGATGCCCCTCAACCATCATCCCCCGAGTACTTAAGGCTCGTAGCGTACAACACTTATTATCCTTTATTAGATGTTTTGAAGATGTTTTGAGATGAGAAGAGAAGACACAAACTCTAAGGGGAAACTAACTCAACCTTAATGTTATCATGCAATGTGCTCCTATGATTGAGATTAAGAGGGAAGATACTATCCTAATGTTAGCATGCTTAGATTGAACACTTAATGTCTTTCCTACTCCCACCTTAAGCAAATGGGACTAGGAATCGTAAGGGATCATGGCAAAGAAACCTAGTAAACACAAGATAAAATCAATCACAAGTAAAATGCAAGAAATAGATGAAGTTAACTTAAACAAGTCAAGAAGAAATGCAAACATGGTATGCAAGATGCAAGAGATGCAAAACAAACAAAAGAAGAGAACGAAATGACTTAAACAAGTAAAAGAGAAAGTGAGATGAAATGGGAGAAGTTACAACTCCTACAACCATTCAAGCATCAATCACTAATCTCAAAAGGGAAACACCAAAGCTCAAAGAAGAAGCCATGATCAAGATGAAGATGGTAGAATAGGCTTGGGCAGTAAGCAACATGAGAAATATCTCAACCAAAAGCATCAAAATGATCATGCAAAAAGAAAGCACAAACATGTTCTCAAAGTGGTCTACCATTCAAGACAAACTCAAAGTACAACCAAAGAGTACCAAATAATATTGAAAGGGACTCAAGGTTCAATGGACAGAAGCGAGAACATGAGAAGGAAGCTCACAAACAATAAAAGAAACCAAACATGACCGAGTTACAAGTTAAGGTGAGATAAAGAACCAAAGTTCAAGCTACATTCAACACTTCAACATAAGTGGAAACCCTAACTCAAGGTAACTTGCCAAACAAACCACACAAGTGTATGACCTATAAAATTGAAACCAGCATCCTAAACATGTCAGGAATGTGAATCAAGAAGCATAGGATACATATGGGATCCATAGGAGTCATTTCCCAAAAGAACTAGGTCAACAAGTTTATATGAACTTCAACTAGGGTGACTTGACTTGCAAAGTTCACCAAAAATAGAAGAATTGTTCAATAAATGCCAAATAAAATGCACAAAGCTGCTTGACATGTTGGAAAACAGGGGACAAAACATCAAAACCAAATTCCAATCAAGGCATCACCAAATGATTTGATCAACTAGGGTGCTCCACCTTGAGGAATCATTATCAAGGGTCAAACATAAGCAACACAAAGTCAAACAAAAATTGATCAAACTTTGACCAAAATCAGCCTCAAAGGTACCTAAATCCATCATCAATATGGAGAAGAAACCTCATTCAATGGTCCATCAAACAAGAATGATCAAATGAAAACAATCTTAAAAACACTTCCAATTGCAAAATTAAAATAAAATTGCAAAATAAAAGAAAATCAAAATTAAAAATTATGGAAAATTAAATAAGACTTTAAAGTGTTTGAAAATATTTTTTGGGATATTTTCTGATTATTAGAAGTATGTTTAAAATTGCAAAACCAAAACAGAAAAAGAAATAAAATAAAATAACATACAAGTTGGTAGGGGGTGCAGAAGCAAAATGAAAATACAAAGGAATCAGTTCAACGCGCTTGGGCTCACAAACTGGGGGGTGGAAATATCAAAAGAAGCCTAATTAATCCAAACACATCTGATTAAATGAAACACAACGTTTCATTTAAGCTATATGAAGTCAAAATGCCAAATCACCAGGTCAAACCAATAAAAACAACACACGCGCATGGTCAAAGTTTCAACACCAAGCCAGGTCAGATCTGACCTCAGCTGAACTACATGCTGGAGCCCTAGCTCCAGTCGTCCTCTCCAGCGAGATGGCCGGAGTTCAGGTCATCAAACTCAACCAAAATCCACAAAATTGGTATCAAATTAAAGCTGAAGTCTCATAGGTCATGAATCCAAGATCCAATCATCCAAAACATTCATAAATTAAGAGAATCGAAGATCCAAAGTTTGACATGCACAACTGAAAACTCAAGCAAACGTAGACAACAAGCAATCAAACATGGCCTACTCAATGTAGGGCTTTAGATGCAACCAGTATGAACCTAGATCATGGCCTAGAATGAGAGAAAAGTTGATTGGAAACTTACTGAACAAAGACACTTCGTTGGTTCTTCTGCTCCAGATCCACTCCAAATTCTTCAAGGAATCTGAATTGATCGTCAATTTGACTTGATTTGCAGAGAAAAGATGAATTCAATTTTCAAATTTCCTTGAGAATTTCAAAACTGAAAATGCTCTCTCCAACTCCAAAATCAACTTCTGAGCTCTTAGGGCGAGTTTTGAACTTATATATGATGGATATCTGATGAATTGGAAGGCCCATGAGGCCTTCATTTGATGAATTTGAAAAATGCCCAAAAATGGCAAGCTCCTCATGCACACGTGAGATGCTCTCTTCCACGCATAAAAAAACCATCCAATCTACAGCATATGAGTTCAATTTTGCATGGGAATTGGTTTGGGCGTTTAATTGGATCCAATTTGCAAGTTTTGAATTGAAACTTCTTTGTGAAGAAACCTGCGTTTTCATGTGTTTTTGCCTCCTAACACCAAAACTAATTTGTGCAACTTTGCCATGAGTGTATTGTGAAGTGAATTGGATCAAAATAAATCATAAACATGACCTATAATGAATTGAATTCAAATCATACTTCAAAATTCATTTTTCACTTGAAAATCTCAGCACATGTCCATAACCATCCATAATTCACACGATCCTTGAGTTTCATGATGTAAATGAGGTCTCTTGGAGCAAATTCCATGTTGGTTGGAAGTTCATTTGAGGTACACAAGTGCATGAAAATGACCTATGTAACAAATGATTTATAATTAAACCTTCCCAAAATACCCTTTCCTTGCCAAAGCCATAAATTGAGTTCTACAAATGATATCAAGTACTTCTAGGACTTTTTGGAAAGCTAAGATCATTAGGAAAAAATTTCATGTTCACCTAAAGTTGAGGGGAAATTTTCTTCTAGGTCAAAAGTGCCTTGGAAGTGAGTTGTCTTTTAGTTGACCAAAAATATGTTCATCTGAGACCTCTAACTTGTTGGCATCATAACATGAGTTCCACAAACCCAATGGATGAGTTCTAGTACTCAAAAGAAAGCTAAGATAATGCCCTACAAGTTTCATGTTTACAAGAAAATGAGATTGAGCTTGTATCATGAGGTAACTTGTCTTTGAAGTTAGGCACTAAAGAAGGGGATTTTACACTGAGATCCTCTGAAACCCTAATTTAGTAACCTCTTGAACTTTTGATTCTTCTTAAATTGAACTTGACATTGTTAGAGCACAGATTGGTGTTTTATATTATCTCTATGTTTTGATGATAACTCTAATGAAATTTTGAATTAAGAAAATATATACTCTAATTTTGTTCAAGTGTTTTGTGTTTCAGATATTAAAATAAATATCATTATGGAAGAAAAATGCATCTAAACAGCAAGTTACGCAAGGCTCTGAAGCATCATAAGCAAGCCATCAGAAGACTCTGAGCGCTGCTAGAAGACTCTGAAGCAGAAGCTGCAGAAGACTCTGAAGCAGAAGCTGCAGAAGCATCTGAAGCATAGCTGAAGATTTTGTATGAAAAGTTAAAGCATTGTTTCGGAAGACTCTGAATGTACTTTACGCTGCAAGTACAGAGGCTCTGATAAACTGTTATGCTTTGATCAGATCACTCACTCTAAAGCACTATTGCTGCAACTCTAATTTCATTGAATCTGATCTGAAGAACAAGAAGCACATCAGAGGATCTGATGTTGTTTGCATTTGAAAAGATGTCAGCACTTGAATAGGCTTGGTACTATTATCAACGTCCTCTCCAACGGAACTATTCCTTATTTGTGATAGACACGAGGATTCAGGCAAAAGGCATTTCTCTGAACATTCTACTTGTGAGAAAGGAAAAGTCATGTGAAGATAAAAGGCTACAAATACCCTACTTGCACAGTCTTCAAGCAATGGACTCTCAACACTATAAAAGGACATCTTCTACATCTCTTTAAAGTTGACGAAATTGAATCAATTGAAATTATTCTCAACTCTCATACAATCATTCAAAGCTGAATAGTTTTATCATTCATTATTAATCTTGTGTAAAAAATCACAGTTGTGATTAAAGCTTGTTAGAAGCAAACTCAAACACACTTGTTAGTTTACATTCATTTGTAAAGGTTCCTTAAGAAGACCAAGTTGTGGTCAGTAGTTCTTGAGAAGACTAAGACAGTTGTTCTTAGTGTTTGACACTGTAATCAGTTTGACTATAGTGGATTAAGTCCTTGTGGAGAAAGGCAAATCACTCTTGATAGGGTGGACTGGATTAGTTGAGTTCAACGAACCAGGATAAAAATCATTGTGTTTTTATTGCCATAATATTTTGAAACCCTTATTCAACCCCCCACCCTTCTAAGTGTTTTTCTCACCTTCAGACATGACATCCTAAATGTCTCAAGACAACTTCCCATGACTTCAATGACTTAAAACCAAGTCTTGAACTCCCTCAAGTCCTCAGTTGACCTTGATTTGACCAGATGAAACCCTAGGTGCACAACCTTTGACTGTGGCCTCTTGCAAATGAAATGAGTGCCTAGATCAGCTCCACAATGGCTTCCAAGACACTCAATGAGATTCTCAAACACCTCTTATCCACAACCATGATCTCATGAACCCTTGATGATCTTCTGTTGACCTCCAAGATAGGAGACAACCCACATACACCAATCTTCTCTTTCAAAGGGCCTTGACCACTTCCTGATGATTGTGAGCACGTGATGACTTGAATAAGCACTCTTGCTTGAGTTTGAAACCATGTGAGACTCTTCTCTTGAATGGCACACCTCTCTTGATCCCCTGTTAAGAAAAAAACTATGAAAATGCAAATGCTAAAAATGAAATGAAACATAAGCCAAGTACAAGAAAATGGTTGGTCAAATTTTGGGGTACAACTCTCAGGTCGTGCAAAATATCTATGAGGCACATTACACTCTGGGAGAGACTCCACAGCCAAGGGTAGCATAACCATTTCTGCTGCGGCTTCAAGCATAGGACTATCTTTCTTTCTTAGCACGTTTATCATGACTTCCATAATCAGGCCCATCCGAGTCTTCACTTGATGAACTTCCCCCCTAAGCATTTTCTGATCCTGAGACAAAACTTGCATGTCCACCATGAATTGTCCCATCTTGCTTCGGACTTCCCTCATCTCTGCTTGAACTTGCTCCACAGTCAACTTCTAGCTTCTTTGAAAAGTTGAGTCTAAAACTCTGAAGAAAACCAGATTAGGATAACAAAAGACCAGCCTCGAACACCTGGAGTGCAAATGAACATGATAATACAATTAAAACATGTTTACATATCATCATCACACGAAAATAAACAAGTTTACAAATAAGTTTGCACTTTAACAGAACAGATACTACACATGCAAGGAAATGACATGATATAAAAGATCGCCAACTTCGGGGAACTGGAGTTTCCAATCTTGATTCACTACTGAACTAGCCATTTTCATAATTGCTTGTCAAAATCAGCCTGATACTCCTCTGAACATTTGCTCTCGGTGAATTCTTCCATAATAAGAATTGATGAACCCACATGACTGGATGAAGAGGGATTATTGATTTAAACACCCTGGGTGTGAGTGAGAGCATATTGGAGTCAAGCAGAGTCTGAATCTTGCTTTTAAGCACCTTATAGTATTCAATTGAATGCCCATGTGCCCCAGCATGGTAGTCACAATGGGTGTTAATATCAAAACCTAGTGGATATGGCGGAATCACTAGATTTATGTCCTTCAGTGCTATCAATCCACCTTTGATCAAATCTGGAAACATTTGACTATACGACACGGGAAACTGAGTGAAATGCCTTTCTAGCCTCCTTGGTCTCTTTCGGGCGTGCTGACGCGACTGACAGCGATATGACCATTGACTCTGAGGGGAGAACAGTATATGGTAAGGATGCCCATAATATTTTTGACTTTGAATACTTGAAATATCTGAGTACTGAGGCTTCTCCGATTCTTCTTGAGAATTAACAACTGATCCACTCTCACCAGCTGAGATGTTAGGGACGCCTTGAATCTTTCCATTCTTGAGTGCGCTCTCGATACGTTCCCCAACTACTATCAAGTCAGAAAAGTTTAATGCCCCATTTCTAATCATCTTGTCCAAGTATGGACCTTGCAAAGTACCCATGAACAGGTCAACCAATTCCTTATCCAGAAGTGATGGTTGAACGCGGGTGGCTAACTCTCTCCATCTTTGAGTATGCCCTCTAAATGATTCACCATCCGCTTGAGATAAGTCTTGCAACTGCATGCGGTTTGGAGCCATGTCGAGATTATAGTTGTATTACTTCACAAATGCGTTAGCTAGGTCTGACCATGATCGGATGCAACCATTCTCTAACTGTATATACCAACTCAATGATGCCCCACTCAGACTGTCCTAAAAATAATGAATCATAAGCTTGTCGTTATGGACATATGAGGTCATTCTTCTGCAAAACATTACCAAATGCTAATTTGGACAACTATCCCCTTTGTAATTCTCAAACTACGATGTCTTAAACTTCGGAGGCATGAAAAGTCCTAGCACCAAACACATGCTTGAAGCATTCAGATTAAGAGTGTCACGAACCTCCAGGGCGTCAAGCTTCTCCTTCAACACACGATACCTTTTCATAAACTCAACAGTCTGTCGGTCTTTAGGTTTCATCGTTGGAACTACCCCTTAGAAATATGACATAGAGAATGCAAAGCTATGATAGTCTTTGGCAATAAGAGAAGAGGAATGTCCATCTCGGACAATGGTATGCTTTTGTACAACTTGATCTTCAACGGGAATCTGCACATGCTGAGCTTGAGCAACATTATTCACTGGAGTCCTCTGAATATTGACCTCTCCCCTTGTCATGGTTGTCATAGCTTCCACAAGTTGGTCCAACTGATTCTTCATCAACTCAACATCTGCCCTTGTAACAAACTGGTTCTACTTTCCCGAGTTCATGATTCTTCCAAAATCTGATTCAAGTCAAATACGAGTGTCGAGAAATCAACTGCGGGTTAGGCAAAAGATGGATGAACTCTGCTGCTTCTGGTTGAGGAAGAACATGCAAAAATGATGCACAAATGCTTATGCAATGCAATATGATTGCAACAGACATTGGACAAAGCTTCCACAAAGCTTTGAATAACTGTTGTGCTACTGAGTGAATAGTCTTATAAGTTTGCTCTGAAGAGAATACCGGATACCAAAATGATCAGAATACTAGAATACCAGGCTGATAAGTTCACACTAATAAGAAAACCAAAATACCGGGTTGGTTGAAAGTCGAGGTTTCCTGAGAAACCCATCTCTTCTCACGTGTGGGTTCTAGTCTTGAAAGGTACGACATCCTATGCAGGTCATCAGTATCACGGACTCTCAGGTCGAGAAACAATGACACGTTCACCATTTCTTGTTTGGCATCATGGTTAATCTAGGAGGTCTCGCCTGACTTCCCAATGAACAGTCTCCAGAGTCGTTAACTTTCTAATTCAACACCCCCTAAACTGCCCTAAATGCGCAGGATAGAATGTCTCCAAAGAAAACCTCGTCTGGACGCGAATTTCATGAGGGCTTTTGCATGCCAAACATGCAAGCCTGCATTATTCTCCACACTAATACTAGGTGTGTACTCATGTCTGGGTATTGGGTTTATCTCTCAATGGAACAACCCACCCAACAGCACAGCAGCAACAATATAATATGATAACAATAAAATACAAATGCAATAATATACAATAGATAATGCACATAAAGCAAATAACTGCACAAAAGTAAACACCCAAAGACGCAAAATAGACAAACGCTAGGATTGAATCACATAGGGAAACAGGGTCCCCAACAGAGTTGCCAGCTGTTGGGGAGTCCCAGCTAGCCAGGAAACAAAGCAAGGCAAAACTACCATCTGCAAGAGAATTTCCCCAACAGAGTCGCCGGCTGCTGGCGAGTCCCAGCTAGCCAGGAAACAAAGCAAGGCGAGACTACAAACTGCAAGAAAGTATCCCCAACAGAGTCGCCAGCTGTCGCAACTGCGAAAAAAACCCTGCGGAAAAACAGAAGAGTCACCACCGAATGTTATTTATCCCAAAGAGAGGGAAAGGAAACGATCAAAGAAAACTTGAAGAACAGGAAAAGACAAGGTCATCACAACCAAATCATGGATTCGGAAGTCGGTTACGCAAGGGGAAGGTATTAATACCCCTCACGTCCGTTGTACTTAACGGGATCCACGCTTGTTGTCTATCAAAGGGTGTGTTTATCTATAAGCTACTGCTAAACTGAAATGAGAACAAAAGAAAAAGAAAGAGAAAGAGAAAGAGAATGAAACTCGATAGGACATCGCCGCCCTATACCTACGTATTCCCTCGTGCAATGGGAAAGTCAGAGTCAACGTAGTTCGAAAAACTATGGGTGATAGGGGAAGGTTGCTCGCCAAGACATTGATGTCTTGTGCCTACATATCCTCATCTAGTATGAGAAATCAGAGCAAACATAGTCCAGGTAAACGAAACCAAAGGTTTATTAAGTGTTTTTTATGAGTGACGTTAAGTTCCCATTCTAGCAGTTAGGGACGATGCTTGTTTGCGGTAGAACAGAAAAGTAACATACTCTTTTCTAAAAATGAAGTTTGAAACAATGATCCCAAAGGATAAAATGTTTGAGTTTTATTTATGAGTTTTAGTGAAGTGAATTAGCTTGCTTTGTGATTCACGTTACACTAAAGACTATGACATAGGAAGGAATGCGTCGCATATCGCCCAAAGGGCATACACTAAACACTCTAGACAAGTGAGGAGAAACCCCCCACTTATCACTTCCCATGTGCTTAAGGCTCGTGGTGCATAACTTTCACTATATTTATTAGGTGAGTTAGAATGTGTTTTGAGATTAGAAGAGAGACGAATGGAAGGTCTAAGGGAAACTCAGCCTTAACGTTGTCATGCAAAGTGGTCCTAAAGTTGGGATGCGAAAGGAGATTCTATCCTAATGTTAGTATGAAAAAGATGGACCTAGGGTTAAGGTTAAAAGGGACTAGCCTATTTGTTATCATGCATGGGTTGAACTCCTAATCTCTATCCTACTCCAAATTTAGTTGGTAATTAAATTGGAATAAGAGTCCTAAGGGAACATGCAAAGGAAAAGTAAAAAACAAGAAAGCAAGGCAAAAGCAGCAGCTACAACAACGCCTCCTGCATAAGACAACAATAAAATCCAGCACACAAGAAAGGCATCATATAACATCACATGTTTCAGCATAAAAACAGGTGTGAAAAGTCAGGCAGCAAGCAAGCAAGGCAAAGACAGCATGAAAAGTTCAAAGCAAGAACAACTGTGGAAAGTGGGGCAGCAAGCATGTTTGAATGCAATTAATCAAATGCAGACAACAATCATGGATAGATATTGCACAAGTATGAACATGCTTCACCAATCAAACATGATCAATCAACAATGCATCATACAAGAGTCATCTATCAAGCAAACAACCTTAACAGGTTAAGCATTTAAAACGGAAGCCAAAAGTTGTGTGTCGAAGAATCGAGATCGAACATTCAAGAACGATGAAATATGTAAAAAAACAATTTACATAAATGTATCATATCAAGCAATGAAGTTTACATGTGAAAAGGAACTCAAACAAGCAAACAAATGCAATAAAAATGCAAAAAATGCAACAAAAAAAAAAGGGCCAAAAAAGAAAAGTTGCCAAAAATAGGCAAATTTGCCCCAAGTAACGGGTTACTCTATATAGGGTAACCGGTTACTTGGTGCAAAACAGCCTAGAAACGTGAAATTTGATAGGGTAACCGGTTACTCTATATAGGGTAACTGGTTACCACTGAACCAAAAGTAGAAAATCAGTTTTTAAAAGCAATTTTCAGCATCAAACAACCTCTCCGATCATCCATATGGTCATGGCATCAATCAAGCACGAAATTATCATCAGGAAATAGTGATCAAGCATCATGTAAACACAATCAAACATTGAAATTACAAATCACAAAGATCCAAAGCATCAAAGTGGATAAAAAAACAACAAAAACTATGGATCTATATTGTGATTATCCAAATAAGTTCAAAACATAATTAGATCTAAAATTACCAACCTTTAAAGCGGAGATTTGCTTTGGTGAGTGTTGGTTCACTTGAAATTAACAGATCCAAGCAAGAAACACATAGATTCTTCAAGAACCAAGACCTTCCTTGTTGTAGAAATGAAGATCAAGCAAGATCAAGCAAAAATGATCCAAAAAGCACTTCCAATCTAGCTTCCAAATTCAGATCCAAAACCAAACAAAAATTGAGTGATGGATTGAAGATAATGGAGATGAATGATGGAGGTTTAGTTCTAGAATTCTATGATTCCAATGAAGAATCAAAGAATTAAAGTGGTAGAGCTCTAATGGAGGCTTTGGGAGTGAAAAAGTGAAGAGAAAATTAAGAGCAAATTCCCAAGAATGAATGTAAAATCTGAAAATGAAGGTTAGTTCTTTGTGAATGTTTGGAGCAAGTTCACTTGAATAAGCTCTAGGCTTGGAATCAAAATATGGTTTAAAATAAGGATTAGCATTTGGAATGGAAATTAGGAGCGAAATTAGGAATGAAGTGTTTGAAATTTGGAGGAAATTGTGAAAATTGAAACAATTCTAGATCCTTCCAATTATGATCAAGTGATCAATAGTTGAGAATGATTGGAAAATTGAAATGCTGAAAATTCAAATTTTTTGCAAATTTTGCCTGAAGTAACCGGTTACTCCATATAGGGTAACCTGTTACCCTGTTCAAAAAGAGCCCCTTTTGGTGCCAAATGGAGGGAATTCTGTACAATTTCCCGTTGCCACCTGTTTTGAGCTCCGTTAAGCCTCTGAAACTTGCTCTTGAATATCATAACTATGAGAATGCCTGAGATAGCCTGTACATTATCTCTTGAGCTAAAAATTAACCAGCTAAATAAAAATAAAATCGACCGCTCGATCGATGGGTAAAATAAATGTCTGAGCCTCACCGCCTCACCGCATCTTTCCTGCAAAGAAGAAACAAGAGGTCAATATGACATTAAAACACCAAGAAACAAGTCGAGCACATCATCTATACCTAGAAGCTCCAATGCCTCTGCCTCAAATCTGCAATCAAGAAGGGCCTTAGTATTTATGTAACGAGCTGCCCGAGCAGGATCTCCATCTTCAGAGTAGAGCAGATTTCCATCCTTGTCCACCGCAGTAGCAGGGATGAAATTCTCAAAGAACGCTGTCAGCGCTCGAAGAGATTTCTTATCCTCGGAACAGACCCATTCCAAGGGAAATTTTGACACGAGACGCACCACTTCCCGACCATTTTCCTTTATCATCTCCATCGTGACCAGGGAGCTCTTGGCTGCTTCAGAAAGAGGCTTTACAAGCAGAAATATAAATTTAAAGTTTCGAACAGACTCCGAGTAGGGCCAAAATAGCCTGCTCTATTGCTTGAAAGGCACCTAACTCTGCTTCGATTCTGAAGTGCTCCTCTGCAGTTGGAAGATGCAAAAGAAGAGCTCCACAGTAGCCCATATCTGGAGATAATGACACACCAACTCGAATGCCTGAATGAACGCCAAAGTATTCGGGTGGAGTTGTGTAGGACATAGTTCGAGGTGGCAGAATATCGCCCTGTGGAAGTTCGTAAATGGCAGATGATGCCCAACTTCCCTAAAGGCAAACTCGTACATAGGAAATCTCCTCCCCTGATACACCGAGCATATCCGGTCGTTCTCCATCGGGCTAATCGCCCTCCAACTCATGGATTTCGTCCCAAGGGGCTATTGGGCGATCCAATTAAGATCCCTTTCAGCCACCCGCACATTGGCATACTCGGCAGGAGGCACGTCTTTGTCAATGTTTGCCCCAACTTCAGGTACGGTTCCCTCGTTACAATCAGTCATTTCACTTGAAAAGCAGAGGAAGTTGTAGGATCAAGCGCTTACCACTAGGCCAAAAGCAATTGCTGTTAGTCAGGGCGCAACTATCTTTCTTAAAGTGAACCCCAAGGGGCCTACCTAGCCCACCTAACACACCTGTGTAGGTGCCCATGGGTGGGATGTTAAGCCCATCGAATCCCTTAGGGAGACGCTAAATTAAATAATCCAACAGAAGTAACAATGAATTCGACGAAGATCAAATCCACCATTCCACCACAAATCAAGTGAAAGGGAAAGGATTAAGTGTGAGGATGTCACCCCAACTCAGGCTCTTATAAATGACAAAGGGTCTCATCGAAACGTGTCCCCGACGCCGGGAATACGTCCCCGCTACTTATAAAGACCCTAAGGGGGATAAGCCCCAACGACTACCTCGATGTGTCAGGTATCTAAAGGCAAAGCCCCCAACTACGAGGGTACCCCCTGCCCATCAACAAACATAAAATAATCCCACACAAAAACCTAGGAAGATCTATAGACATGCAACATCCTAAGCTTAAGTTCTTCAAAGCCTTCATGAATTTCCCAGAAAATTCATGTGTTCTACAAGAAACACATGAACTTCAACTGGAAAATTCATGAACCACCGGAAAATTCAAGCATAATTTGCAGAAATTCATGCAAGGTTGAAGAACTTACTTGAGTTTAGAGATTGAAGATGAAGATCATGGGAAGGCAGGAGCAGCGGACGACTGTGATAAGATCTCCGACGAAGGACGTTGTTGCAGAGCAAAAAGATAAGGAGGAGGGAAATTTTTGTGAAGTGAAAATGAAATTTCTTCCCCCCTTTATATAGGTTCCCTTGCTTGAATGGGAAAATGAAAAGGGCAAAATGCCACCATTGCCTAGCCTCCTAGGCCTTCAACAAAATTTATTGCACCGTCACACGTGGCACAAAAAGGCTGCCACTTGGCACCCTAAAAAATGACCCTTCACATGTTTGTGAAAAGACAAATCTCTTCAGCTCCCTGCAGGCATATTCTCCTCGACGACGTCACCAGATCAATATTCGAGCAGGAGTCTTGTCGACAATTTCTTCATCCTGAGAACAATTTTTGATCGACACAAAACGCACTTTTCATCTACGAGGAGGTCACACGCGGCTCACAATAGACCATATCAATGTTACGCACATGCGCGTCCCCGAACTTTTTTGCTCAATTAATAGTTGATTGGTCGCTTGTTCTTCTTTGTCTTCGTCATGTATTCGGCAAAAAATTCATCTTATCGGTAGCACTGTGAGTATTTCATCGTTATTTTCCTCCAATTGTTTGAGTTTTTTGCATTATGTATTTTAATGTTGTTGCAATTTAAATTATGATTAATAAAGCACTTGTGATGTATTGGACTGGTAGTGTTAGTGGTTTCAGGTCCATGGAAGTAACCGGAATAAGAGATGCAAAGTCGACTGAGTTCGGAAGGATTTTTGGCAAAAGTAGAGGTCTGACACAGGTGTGTTGCACCCTAAAAATTTGCCCAACCATATTCACTTGGTTTATGTTTCAATATCATTAGCATTTGCATATAGAGTCATGTACATAGCCTAACCATCTGCATAGCATAAGCATAGCAAGTTATCCAGCAGGGGGACAATCATTATTATCATCTCTAGAGGCCTATCAATAGGTTATTATCCTAATTCAATCTCATTCAAGTCATCAGAAAAGAATTTGAAAGCAGGGAGTTCAGTGGATCAAGCATTGAGTATATCTCCTAACTGAGGGTGTCTGAGGGTCAACAAGGGAATTATGAGTTGTGAATTGAGAGCATGGGGAGTATCTAGACATCTTGGAGGACTTAGAAAGTCATTTGGAGAAGAAAACAAGTTGTTGATGTGATCACAAGAATTGTAGTTGAAGACAGTCAACTAGGGTTTCATCTGGGTCAACCCTGGGTCAACCCTAGGTCAAAGGATTGTTGGAGAGGCAGTAAGGGCTATTGAAGAGATGTGGGGTTCATCATTTGACATGAAGAATAAGGATGTGTTGTTATGCTAAGAAGAAATCAAGAGAAATCAAGGAGAAGAGGAGGGTCTAAATTAGGGTTTCTATGTAAAATCCCCTAGTTTAGGTCAAATTTCCAAGCAAGATAAGTCAAAATGAAAACTTCAAATGGATCCTTGGCCAACATAAAACTTGTAGAGGATCTCAATACCTTTAATTTTAGTGGTGGAAGACATCATGGAGATTTATAGAACTCAAGTTATGGTCCTTGCAAGTTACAGGTCATCTGAGGTATCTGAAATTTTGTCTGTGAAAGTGACTTGACTTCCAAGCTATTTTTACCCCTCAAGGAGATTTCAAATAAATTTCTGGTCAACATAAGAGTTATTCCTCATTGTCTTAGCTTTCTAGAATGGTATGGTATGCCTTCATAGGATGTGTGGAACTCTACTTATGGTCTTGGCAAGCAAAGGGTATTTTGGTCATTTGTGAATTACAGGTCATTTTAACCTATGCCCAAAACTCATACAAGGAGGCCTCAAATGGAAAAACTTACAACATAAAACTTGCTCCAAATGACATTTTGAGTCTAGAAAAGTGACCATGAGAGATTGGAAAGATTCATAGCACAAGGTTTCAAAATTGTTGGATTTAATGAATAAAAATGGACTTAAAAATGAGGTTTTTCATATTTTGGCCAAATGAAGCAAAATTATAGGTCATTTTGAATGGAAAGATCATTTTAAAGACATTGGCTAAAGTGGAATTTTGAGCTTAGTTCATAATTTGTGAGTTATCCATGGTTGCTTGTAATAAAAGAAACATAAACCAATTTCAAGGGAAAGAATGCAAGGGAAACTTCTCCAAGGTTCTAGGAGTTTCTAAACCCATGTATATATTGGTATGAAGAGCTTCATGCCATGGTTGGTGCTTCCATTTGTTCAAAACCCCAAATTTTCCACACTTTATCATTTTTGCATAAGCTTTCCAAAATCTCTATAATCTCCATCAATCTTCATATCTTTGGATTGAATCTTCATCATCATCATTCAAACACCATGATTCACATCAAGAATTGGCTGAATTGATCAAGAATTGTACCATTCATCTTCTTCATTCCAAGTTGCATTTTCATCCAAACTCCATTAAAACTTCATCTACCATTCCAATTTCTGTTATCATCATCATCCACCATCATCATAGGGTATTTGGCAAAGGAAAGTGGAAGGAATTCGTGGCTGGAGAAGGAGATCCAAGTTTAAACTCCAACTTGCATGAAGAGTGGGATAGAGTGATTCACAAAGATTGAGCAAGAACCATTGCAAACAGAAGCACACATAGTCATTGAAGATCACTTACAGCAAGTACCAAGGCTTGAATTGGAGTCTAACCACCATTGCCATCATCGAATCTCATCATTTATGCTGTTGTAGATCATGTGGTTAAGATAGGAGTACTTAACAACCATAGAGGATTAATTCTTGAAACCTAGGGAGAGTTATATGGAGTTTGGTGGCAGAGTGGTGAAACTTTGATGAGCAAGAAAACATGGTTTAGGGAATGATAATCAAGAGAGATTAGCTCAGAATAATCAGTGCAACATGGTGATTACATTAGGATGAAAATTGGCAAGGTTTGGTTGAGTTGATCACAGGTGCAAAGATTGGATCCCAACTGTTATCCTTATCGGGTTCGATTGTGTGTTGAGTTCTAGAAAGAATTATTGTTATAGTTGTGTAGAGGGAAGAAATTAGGGCAAGATTGCTTTTGGAATCGTGTAATTTCATGGCGGATGGAGAGAGCACGAGGAGATGGAAGGTGCTTGCATGGGGTTCGTTTTCTGAAACCCTAAGTGGCTGGAGGAAGAAGAAGATACAATGGCCATTGGATTTGAGGGAAGACCTTGACTCAGATGGCAATCCAACGGATCATATTCAAAGTAAAAAACGGAGGGAAGACTTGGGAGTGAAACGCCGCGTTTCATTTAATTGAAACGTTGGGCTTTGGATTCAGATAGCTAACCACACCCCCTTTTCAATAAGCCCAATGGAATGCACGTGTTTCTATTGCTATTGGCACCGAGTTCCTTTCCATTTTCCTGGTATTTTTCCAATCTGATTTTCTGAGCGCATGGGCCTAATGTGATTACTACGCGCACCCCCCACTACTCAGCCCACTTGGGATTATAACTGCAGCGAGTTACTTTCCACACCCCTATCCCATTTTATTCCTTTATATTTCTTTTATTTTCTTTACATTTTTCATGCATTTTCTAAAAATCACATGAAATTGAAAAATCACTATTTTTTGATAATTCTTTTTGCATTATTTTCTTTAAAGAGTCAAGAAAATTATAAAAAAATAAAAATTGCATTTTATTTTTTATTTGATATTTTTCCCATATTTTCCAAATAAATAGCATTTTACATAGTTTCATTTCATGCATGATTTTGTTATTTTTTGTTCTATTAGATGCTTTAATATTTTTTGTCCATTCTTTTTAGGTTGTTTAGTTTAGACATTAAACTTGTAGATGCAATTTAATTCATATTTTTAGAAATTAATTTTAGGTGTTTAGTTTAGGTGAGAATAACATGAACAAACTAGGGTTTTAGGTGATGACTTAGGAGAATTAATTCACTTCCCTTAGGACTTAGAGATTGAATAGGTTAGCTATGGGACTATAGGGGCTATGGGTAGTTATTAGATCCCCTTAGAAATCACTAGGATTCCTCTACTGCTATTAACCTACTATATATCTGATTGACTGGTGTGGTGTGCCCTCTGGGGATTTCTGCTTGCTTGTTTGGGGGTATTGGGATTTGTCTGGGGACTTGGGAGAGCTGAAGACTTGAGGAGATGAAGGCCATTAGAGATCCAGACTGAAGTCCAACTTCCAGAGTTGAAGAGAAGTTTCTTGCTAGCAGCTGTTGTGGAGATTAGGGTTTAGGAGCTAGGCAGAGCTCTAGATTAAAAAGCTTGTTTCTCAAACATGGATTGCCTTGCCTGCATCCATTCTTCTCTGTGATACAGAGTCTCTCTAAGACACTCACCCCCTTCCCTTGGAAGGCTTGGTGATAGTGTCTAAGAGATAGAACTCTTGAGAGAAAATATCATATGTGTTAGAAGCAGTCTGTTCACCACCCTTGGTAGTCAACTGATTGCTTAACACCCAATTCACTCTTGTGACTGATCCCTCATTCTGGAGGTTTGAACTTGAAGAAAAGCCACTGCAGATAGAAGACTGATGATCAAAGCCCTTGCCTGAAGGTCATGAAGATGGAGATTAATGCTTGTTGAAGCCTGTAATTGATTGGAGATGACTTGAGGATGGATATTGATGCAGAGCTGTTGTTGCTGGTTATTTTGTTGTATTTCATTTCTGATGTATTGACTGGTTTTCCTGACTGTATTGTTTGCTGCTTACCCTGTTGGGCTGAAGGTGAAGCCTGTTCACTTTTGCCTATTGTTTTCCAGGTTCGAGGTTGAGTGGGACTCCCTTGCCTCACTTGTATTGTTGCATTCATGCATTTTACTGTTTTACTGTATATATCTGTTATTGTTTCTGTTTCTGTCTATTCCCTTAGGACCTCTGTTTCTCTCTGTGCAAGAGAGGAGCATGATAGACACTAGGTCTTAACCCATGCATGATAACATTAGGTTAGTTTGTTTCCCTTCGCAACCATAGGTTAGAAGTCTATCTCTTCTTCCTCAAAACAAACAGAAAAATACCATAAAGATTTCAAACACAATAAAAGACACTCCTTTCGTAAAAGAACGTGAACTCATCAAGACGTCATTTTTTTTCCCGCTGGGACTGTTAATCAGAAAACCTTTTTCAGAAAGAATAAAATCAATCAAGACAAGCTTGTGTCGTACGTGGCCCGAACTACGTTTGCTCTGATCTTTCATGCTGTATGAAAGTACGTAGGCATAGGATGCGATATCCTAGCGAGCAACCTTCCCCTCCTTTCCCGTAGGTAGGCGAACTACGTTGACTCTGATTTCTCGTTCCAGACGAGAATACGTAGGCATAAAGTGCGATACTTTGCTGAGTCATTTTTATTTTCATTTTATTTTCTTTTTAACCCTCGACCTATAGTTTAGATAGAATAACAATCCATACCCGAAAACAAGCGTGGATCCCGTCGAGTACGACGGACGTGAGGGGTGCTAATACCTTCCCCTTACGTAACCGACTCCCGAATCCAGGTTTTGGTTGCGACGACCATACCTTTCCCATGTTGTGCGAGGTTTACTCTGAGCGTTTCCTTTCCCTCCCGTGGGATAAATAACGCACGGTGGAGACTCTTCTGTCAGCCGGCGCCGATTTTCGCAGTAGCGACAGCTGGCGACTCTGCTGGGGATCCAACGTCCCCTGGCTGCTAAGGACTGCGATAGTTCTTATGCATTTGGGATCCAACGTCCCTTAAGAGAGTCAATCCTAACGCTTGTTTTCCCGTCGAGGATTTTGTATGGATTTATATTTCTGACCTTTATTTTCAGCTTTGTATATATGGATTATTATTGCTGTATCTTGGGGTGTGACGGGTGTTCTGATATTGAGTGAGAAGCCGGACCTGGGCTTGAGTGCACCTAGAATTAGAGTAGAGATTAGTTGGCGCCCGCTTGCTTTGCTTGCTTTGGTGTCCCGCGAAATCTACACTCAGACGAGGTTCCTCTGGTTGGCCTTCTGCCCCTTCCTTTGGTTGGCGTGGGTTGCTGGTTAGTTGAATTGTCGACTCTGGGGACCGATCATTTGGAAGTTGGCTAAGTGAGGCCTCTTCAGGATTTGATGATGCCACTCCTTCTGGGAATCGTATCATCAACCCTGAAAGTCTGTGACGCCGACGACCGCATAGGATGCCATACCTTTGTCAGTTACTAGGACATCCACCTGTGAGAGGGTTTGGGGTTATGCAGGTAGCTAGACCTACAGATATCGGTTATTTCTTGATCAGAGATCCTGGGTATTTATGGAGGGTTATGAGGTCTGTCAGAGACCATTTGGAAATGTGTTCTGAGGTCTGTCAGAGACCATTTGGAAATGTGTTCTGAGGTCTGTCAGAGACCAGTTGGAGATGTGATTTGAGGTCTGCCAGAGACCAGTTGGAGTTATGGTTTGAGGTCTGTCAGAGACCGTTGTTGGAGCCTTGTTTTAGGTCTATCTGAGACCAGGGTTGAGGATTTCTAAAAAGAGTCTATCTGAGACCTCTTGATATGGTTCAGGCAATTCAGCTACGACATTCGGTCCCTGTTGCATGTTATTTGCATTGCATTGTTTGCATACTCATCATCATTGCATCCTACTAACGTGTGTCTGTGCTGCAGGTGCATTTGCATTCCCCTAGTTCTAGTGCCCGGACTTCTGAGTGTTTGATCATGACTAGCTTAAGGAGGACAGTTGCTTACAAATTGCCTACTCCTGATATTGTTCCCCTGCTTGGGTTGATCTCTCTGGCTGATGAGGAGGTTCGTAGGAGCTTCAGAATGAGCTATGGAAGACTATTGAGATTGGTGCGCAAACCCACGGAGACAGAGCTAGATAGGCTGTACGCTTTGATGCAATTCTATGATCCCGCATTGAGATGTTTTACGTTCGCTGATTTCATTATAGGGCCTACCATTGAGGAGTATGTGGAGTTTACTGAGTTACCCGTGCAGAACCAGGTTCCATTCATTCATTCGGGCATTAAGCCCAAGCCGGAAGACTTGACAAAAGCCTTGCATGTGGATGCTTCTGAACTGTTGACTACTGTTTCTCGTGGAGTTCCAGGCTTCTCACTCCAGTTCTTGACCGATAAAGCTCAAGAGTACGCTAAGAGCGGATGTTGGATTGCCTTCAATGCTGTGCTGGCTCTGTGCATTTACGGCATAATATTGTTTCCCAATGTACCGGATTTTGTGGACTTCGATGCCTTCTACTTGTTTGCCGCTGGTAATCCTGTACCGACCATGCTCGGAGATTTCTACCACTCACTGCATTACAAGAATGAGAAGGGAAGAGGAAAGAATGTTCATTTCTGCGTACCATTGCTGGATATGTGGTTTAAAAGCCACCTTCCCGTGAAGGGATCTTTTGTGAAGAGTGCAACCACAGTTAGCTGGTCCGAGCGCTTGAT
Source organism: Lathyrus sativus (assembly GCA_963859935.3). NCBI lineage: Eukaryota > Viridiplantae > Streptophyta > Magnoliopsida > Fabales > Fabaceae > Lathyrus > Lathyrus sativus. The sequence goes on from OZ012736.1 coordinate 392,846,851, forward strand.
GGGGCTATCTTCCGAAGACGTCGAGTGGTTTGATAGAGACCTGTTGGGAGCTGAGCTTATATTCAGTTGTTCTGGGTACCCTAATGTTCCGTTGATGGGGAGGAAAGGGTGTATCAACTACAACCCTTCTCTGTTTGTCCGTCAGTTCGAATATGCGTTGAAGAACCCACCAAAGGAGGAGGAAGTACAGGAATCTCTGTACTTCACCGGAGATTTGAAGGGGGAGTTATTGGCCAAGCTGCAGCATGCCTGGACGCGTATTAACCGAAGAGGGAAGCCGCTGTTAGGGAAGAACGATTGTCAGGCCTATGCACCATACAGAGAGTGGATTCAGGAGAGAGCCAGTCAGTTGAAGATGCCATTTCCAGACGCACCAATTCTTGTTTCTATTCCGGTAGCAGAGCCAACTACTGTTTCTAGGGAAGCCTACGAGCAAGTTGTGAAAGAAAAAGAAGCCTTATTGAAGATCAACGAAGGGTTAGAGCAGGAGTTAGCCCAGATACGCAGTGAGAAAAACAAGGTCGTCCATGCTTTCCAACAGCAGATTGAGCTAATGAACAGATTAGGCGCTGAGCTAACCGAGGAGAAGAAGAAGCGCGAACGTCTGGGACAAGAGTTCAGAAGCTCCCATGACATGCTCGAATCCAAGAAGAAAGCGCTTGACATCGCTCACCGAGAGATCTCTTCTTGCAATAAGAATTGGAATGCCACACTCACTAACAACAAGAAGAGGGAGGATAAGTTGAAGCAGCAAATCTCCGACCTCGAAGAGAAGTTGAAGTCTAGCATCAAGAAGTGTGAGGAAGAAGTGATGACCCGGTATAGTCTCCAGAACGCACTAAACAAGGCCATCAAAGGCAGAGATGAAGCTGTGTCTCAGAAGCGTAAACTGGAAGATCGCTTCGGAGAGGGGGCATGGGAAGAAACTGCTGAAGACGTACGCCGCGTTCTTAAGAAGAGAAACCAACTCGTCGAAGGGCTGCTTGATCGACCAAGTCATCCGGAGACCAAGAAATTGCTAGAAGAATACCAGACTTATGGGAGGATTTGATCATTTCACGTAGTAACTTGTATGCTTTATTTGCATAGTGCTGACCATCACCAGGATTGTTGGTTGAGGTCATGCCTTCTTGTTGTACTCTCAGTGACAATGTATTCTGGGTTTTTTTTGGGTTTCTCAGCAATATATGAGGCTTTCTGTGATTCAGCTCCGATCTCTATATTATTAGCACTGTCACCGCACCGGCACCTTCACACTAGAATCGGGAAATGAATTTCCCTCATGCACAGACACATTGCATTGCATTCATACTCATATTGCATTACAGGTAATCATTGGATGTTATCTTATTTCCTGCCCTGTACCAGGTACTTTCCAGGATTGCAGATCAACACCTGCACCGCTATTCTACCCGCACCAATTGTCGAAGAATCATGGATCAAATGCAGAACGAGATGCAAGATGTGCGCGAGAAGCTCGCTCTCTTTATGCAGACCATGGAAGCTATTGCAAAGGGTCAGGAGAATTTGCAGGCCATGGTCCAGCCTCTGTTGGCCCGGAATGCTGGTCACGGTAACGAGGATCATCAGTCTGTACGAGTCGATACTGCTCATGGAGATAGTACTCCCACGCCAGTGGCTCCACCTGTAGTCGACATGCCTGCTGCTAATATCAACAACGCTACCGCTGCTGTAAATGGTAACGTCGGAGTTGGGAATGAGACTGCTGTCCATAACGTTGGGCTGGGTGACGTCAACTTGGGTGATAATACGGGAGGCAACGACTTTGGCAATGCTGGATTCGGGTTCAACGATCAAGGATTCGACAACACTGGGAAATATGGTTTTAATGCTCAAGGCTTTGGGCAGGATGGTTATGGTGTGGCCAATCAGGGCTATGGAGGTTTTGGAAACGGAAACGGCGTTGGGTTTATGGCTTTTGGGCCTGCTGGAGGTGTTCAAGGGTACGGCAACAGAGGCCGAGGTCCGGGGATGAATCAGATCAGGGTTGGACGTAATAATGGATATGACGGGTATGGAGCTGGGAATGGTATATGGCAAGAAGATCAGCAGGAGGACGCTTTCTCCGGCGGAGGTTTCGAAGGGTCGATGGATGACTCCCAGAAGATCAGAATGCTGGAAGAGCAGATGAGGGGGGTCCTGAACCAAAGTGCTGTGGGCTTGGACATGGCAACAATGGGTCTGGTACCTGGCTTGAGGGTGCCAATCAAATTCAAAGCTCCTGCGTTTGATAAGTATAAAGGGGACACATGTCCGAAAGTGCATGTGCGAGCCTATTACAGAAAGATGTCTGCATACTCAACTGATGAAAGAATGCTAATGCATTTCTTTCAAGATAGTCTGTCGGGTCCTTCCCTAGAGTGGTATATGGGGTTGGAGCCAACCAATATCAAGACATGGAAGCAATTAGGAGAGGCATTTGTGGCTCACTACAAATATAACAGCGACTTGGCGCCCAATCGGGTCCAATTGACAGGGCTGTCTCAGAAGAAGGGTGAGAGCTTTAAAGAGTACGCACAAAGGTGGCGCGATATGGCTGCCAGGGTCCGCCCTCCTGTAGAAGAAAAGGAAATGAATGACATGTTCGTCAGCACATTCACAGGCTTGTTTCATGACATGCTGTTTCACACGTCTCAGGCCAGTTTTTCAGACCTAATTCTGATGGGAGAAAAGATCGAGCGTAACATTAAGCAAGGAAAATTCCAGGTTGAGGAATCAGCTGCATCTGGCAGTAATAGGAAGGCTTTTGGTGGGCGCCGTCAGGGCGAGGCAAGCGCAGTGTTTGGAGGCCGAGGCCGAGGCAGGGGACGAAACCAATATCAGCAGCCGCAGCAGGTGGCGAGTGTTACTATCCCGTACCAGCAACAACCACTTCAGCAACAACAACCGCCTCAGCAGCAGCCAATGCAGCAGCAGCAGCCTCAGCAGGGGGCACAGCAGGCTCAGCGAAGATTCCAGGGTGGCAAACCAAGAAGAGTGTTTGAGAAGCCTCCCACGACATATGCTGATTTATTGCAGACATTGTTGGGTTTGAACCTGGTAGAGAAGAGAACTCTGGCACCGATAACGGGAGCTCCCCCGTTTGGTTACGATGCAAGCAGGCACTGTGAGTTTCATTCTGGGGCGCCGGGCCACGATATAGAGGGTTGCCATGCTTTTAAGCATGTTGTGCAGGATCTTTTGGACAATAAGACTATCAATTTCGGAACGGCGGGTCCGAATATAGTGCAGAAACCCATGCCTAATCATGGGGCAAACGCCATTCTGACTGAGGAAGGGTTGAATCTGATCACGAATATCGACGATTTAAAGACGCCGCTGAGCGAGATAAAAAGCCGACTGTTGCAAGGGGGTGTTTACCCGGGGTGTGACGAGTATTGCTTAGAATGTTGGACCCTAGCTGGGGGGTGTGATGAGTTGAAGAAAGGCATTCAGGCTTTAATTGATGAAGGCATATTGTAGTTTGACCAAGCAGCAACTGAAGAGCCCACGGGGGCAGTAGCATATGATCAGAATGATGTGGCCACTGTAACGATTCCTCGAAAGACAATCACTATTGCAGCGCCAGCTCAGCGACCACCGATCACCATAACTAAGGCCGGGCCGATCCCGTACGAGAACACGAAAGCAGTCCCATGGTCATATGGGTTGGAGGTGTATTGTGACGGGATAAAGATTGATGTTAATAAGCAGCCAGCCGAGACTGTGGATAATGTTGCTGGTTCGGGAGGTATGACAAGGAGTGGTAGGATCTTTATATCCCCTGAAGTGGAGGCCGAAAGACTAGCGAAAGGAAAAGGGAAAGTGGTTGAGAATGTCCCGGTACAAGCGAGTGACAAAGAATCGGCATCGAAAGATGTAGAAGAGTTCATGCGCTTGATTCGAAAAAGTGATTATAAGATTGTGGAGCATCTGCAGCAGACACCGTCCAAAATATCTATCCTGTCATTGCTGTTGTGTTCGGAGGCTCACAGAAATGCTTTGCTGAAAGTCCTGGATACTTCCTTTGTACCTTAAGACGTCTTCGTGAATCAGCTGAAAGGAGTGTTGGCACACGTGAATGCAGGCCACAGCTTGGGCTTTACCGACTTCGATTTGACCCCGAAAGGGAGAGATCATAATATGGCGCTGCACATATCTGTCGAATGTAGAGGATCAGTAATGTCGCACGTATTGGTCGACACTGGATCGTCTTTGAATGTGCTGCCCAAGAAGGCGATGATGAAGCTGGATGTTAGAGGAATCTTGTGCACGCCCAGTGACTTGGTAGTTAGAGCTTTTGACGGCACGCGGAGAACAGTCTTTGGATCGATCACATTGCCTCTGCAGGTGGGGCCGGAGGTGTTTGCAACTGAGTTTTATATCATGGATATACAGCCTGCGTACAGCTGCTTGCTTGGAAGACCCTGGATTCATGGGGCGGGGGCAGTCACGTCTACCCTGCATCAGAAGTTGAAATATATGGTCGGAGACAGCATAGTCACTGTATGCGGAGAAGAAGACATCCTGGTCAGCCATCTGTCGTCATTTAAATATGTGGAGGTCGACGGAGAGATCCACGAAACACCCTGCCAGGCATTTGAAGGGTTGCGCATCAAGGACAAAGGTCCCGGGCCGAGCAAAGTGCCAGAGATAGCCGTCTCATCGTATAAAGAAGCTCAAGCTCTAGTAGAAGCAGGAGAAGCAAAGGGCTGGGGCAAAGTGCTAGACGTTCCTGTGAAGATGGACCGGTTCGGGCTGGGATACCAACCGTCGTCATCAACTCCTTCCGTGGGGGCACCCCGTTTCAGAAGGCCAATCACCATCTCTGCCAGTGGAGTGTGTCATGAAACCATCAATGCTGCTTCGGAGTCTGACGAAGGAGACAGCGACTGTGATATGGATGCCTGGATTCAGCCAAGCACGCCAGGACAGGGACTGTGCAACTGGTCTATTCAGGAGCTTGTTCCTGTGACTCTTAAACAGTAATGCTTTGCTTTATTAATTGTTGAATAATCTGATGTCTTGCCCGGGGCATCATGATTTGCTTAGGGCTGTGTTGTTATGAACATTGCGTGTTAATCATTAAATAAATGGCGTTTTTTCATGTGCAAATACTGTAATCCCTGTCTTTCTTGTTTTATATTTTTCAATAAAATGGCAACGCGGTTATTCGCTTTATACGCATTTTGAAGCACTTAACCATTCCTTTTGCAGGATAACATTTTCAAATGACATCCTTGAACCACCTATGACTCGTCCCGACTTCGAGCACCCGGTATTTCAGGCCGAGGAAGAGGTTGTCGAAGATAGCGACGTCCCTGAAGAACTGTCTTGGTTGGTGAAGCAAGAGGAAAGAGCCATTCTGCCTCACGACGAGGTCATCGAAATTATCAACTTGGGGTCGGAAGGGGTTGAGAAGAATATTCGCATCGGAGCCGCGCTGCAGGGCGATATCAAGCGAAGACTGGTTGAAATGCTCCGAGAGTATAGTGATGTATTCGCTTGGTCGTATGAGGATATGCTAGGGCTCGATACAGATATGGTCGTGCACCGTCTGCCGCTGAAGGAAGAATGCCCGCCGGTCAAACAAAAGCTTCGCAGAACTCGACCAGATATGGCAGTGAAGATCAAAGAGGAAGTCCGAAAACAGTGGGACGCTGGTTTCCTTGCTGTGACAAAATATCCTTCATGGGTTGCTAACATCGTACCAGTGCCAAAGAAAGATGGCAAGGTTCGAATGTGCGTGGACTATAGAGATTTGAATAAAGCAAGCCCAAAAGACGATTTTCCACTTCCTCACATTGACGTGTTAGTTGATAATACCGCTCAATACTCCGTATTCTCCTTCATGGATGGCTTTTCAGGCTATAATCAGATTAAAATGGCGCCAGAGGATATGGAGAAAATCACTTTCATAACACCTTGGGGAACATTTTGCTACAAAGTGATGCCCTTTGGTTTGAAAAATGCTGGGGCAACATATCAGCGTGCGATGACGACTCTTTTCCATGATATGATGCATAAAGAGATCGAAGTTTATGTTGACGATATGATTGCCAAATCCCAGACGGAGGAAGAGCATCTGGTGAATCTGTTGAAGTTATCTAAAAGGCTTAGGAAGTTCAGGTTGAGGCTGAACCCTAACAAATGCACCTTCGGGGTGAGATCGGGTAAACTGCTGGGGTTTATCGTAAGTGAAAGAGGAATAGAGGTCGATCCTGCTAAAATAAAAGCAATCCAAGAAATGCCGACGCCTAAAACAGAAAAAGAGGTGCGCGGGTTTTTAGGGAGGTTGAACTACATCGCTCGGTTCATATCTCACCTAACTGCCACGTGCGAACCATTATTCAAGTTGTTGAAGAAAGATCAAGCTGTAACGTGGAACAAAAATTGTCAAAAGGCGTTCGATAAAATAAAGAAGTATTTGCAGGAGCCTCCTATTTTGATACCTCCAGTGGCAGGGAGACCCTTGATCATGTATTTGACGGTTCTTAAGGGAAGCATGGGTTGCGTTCTTGGTCAACACGACGAGACAGGAAGAAAAGAGCATGCGATCTACTACTTGAGTAAGAAATTTACAGACTGTGAATCTCGATACTCAATGCTTGAGAAAACTTGTTGCGCGCTAGCCTGGGCCGCCAAGCGTTTGAGGCAATACATGCTGAATCATACAACCATGCTCATCTCGAAGATGGATCCTATCAAATATGTATTTGAAAAGCAGGCGTTGTCAGGAAGAATTGCCCGGTGGCAGATGGTCTTGGCTGAATATGACATCCAATACGTCTCGCAAAAGGCTATAAAGGGGAGTGTGTTGTCTGAGTATCTGGCGGAGCAGCCTATTGAAGAGTACCAATCGATGAGGTTTGATTTTCCTGACGAGGATATCATGTACCTAAAGATGAAAGATTGTGAAGAGCCGTTGCCAGACGAGGGGCCAGAGTTGGGTTCTAAATGGAAGATGATATTCGACGGAGCTGTGAATGCTTACGGTAGCGGAATAGGGGCAATCATCACTACGCCACACGGGTCGCACATCCCGTTTACTGCCCGATTGACCTTTGCCGTTACCAACAATGAAGCCGAATACGAAGCTTGTATAATGGGGCTTGAAGAAGCCATTGATTTGCGAATCAAGAATTTAGACGTATACGGAGACTCAGCTCTGGTGGTGAATCAAATCAAAGGGGAATGGGAGACACGTCAGCCCAATTTGGTACATTACATGAATTATGCAAGGAGATTGTTGCCTTTCTTCGACAAGGTGGAATTGCATCACGTACCGCGGGCAGAGAATCAAATGGCTGACGCCCTGGCCACTTTGTCTTCCATGTACAAAGTCAACTTCTGGAACGAGGCTCCCCGAATCGTTATCTCTCGGCTTGACCGGCCAGCTTATGTATTTGCCATTGACGAAGCATCCGACGACAAACCGTGGTATTTTGACATCCTTAATTTCCTGAAGAATAAAGAGTATCCGGCTGGGGCATCTAGTCAAGATCAGAAGACTCTCAGGAGATTAGCGGGTAATTTCTACTTGAATCCGGATGGTGTCTTATACAGAAGAAATCACGATTTGGTGCTGTTGCGTTGTGTAGACGAAAGAGAGGCAAAGCTGCTCATGGAGGAAATACACGAGGGTGCCTTTGCCACGCATGCTGGTGGGCATGCTACGACGAGAAAGCTGTTGCGGGCAGGTTATTTTTGGCTGACTATGGAAACTGATTGTTTCAAGTTTGCAAGAAAGTGCCACAAGTGCCAAATTTATGCTGATAAGATCCATGTGCCTCCGAGTCCTCTGAATGTGATGTCATCGCCATGGCCATTCTCGATGTGGGGAATCGATATGATTGGAAAGATCGAGCCGACAGCTTCTAATGGGCACCGGTTCATTTTAGTAGCGATCGATTATTTCACCAAGTGGGTGGAAGCAGCGTCATACGCAAATGTAACTAAGCAAGTGGTGGCCAGATTCATCAAGAGAGATATCATTTGCCGATATGGGATTCCCGAGCGGATAATCACGGACAACGGTTCCAACCTGAACAACAAAATGATGAAGGAGCTCTGTCAGAATTTCAAGATCGAACATCACAACTCCTCCCCTTACCGACCCAAGATGAATGGCGCTGTTGAAGCGGCCAATAAGAATATCAAGAAGATCGTTCAGAAAATGGTGGTAACCTATAAGGATTGGCACGAGATGCTACCTTTCGCTTTGCACGGTTATCGTACGACGATACGCACATCAACCGGGGCAACCCCGTTCTCGTTAGTGTACGGAATGGAGGCGGTATTACCATTGGAAGTGGAGATCCCTTCCCTGAGGGTATTGCGAGATGTTCAGCTGGACGAGGCAGAATGGGTGAAAGACAGGTTGAACCAACTGAGTTTGATGGACGAGAAGAGGCTAGTTTCTCTAGCATACGGTCGTTTATACCAGAGCCGAATGAAGAAAGCGTATGATAAGAAAATACATCCGCGAAGCTTTCAGACGGGCAACCTTGTGCTGAAAAGGATTCTCCCACCGCAAGCAGATCACAGGGGCAAGTGGACCCCCAACTACGAAGGGCCATACGTTGTCAGGAAAGTCTTTTCAGGAGGAGCGTTGTTGTTGTCCACCATGGACGGTGAAGACTTTACGTCGCCTGTGAATTCGGACGCAGTTAACAAATACTTTGCTTAAAATAGACCCGCTGGACAGAAAAAAAGAGAGCCCAGGCAAAAATGGGGCATCCTGACGAACCAAAAACAGAATGAAAGGTTCGGGCAAAAGTTAGGGATAAAATTGAAAAAATGTACACCCGCGAAGTTGAAAACCTACACTGGGCGGCTTCGGCAAAAAAGGGTATCCCGGTGAACTGAAAACCCGTAAAGGGCGGTTCACGCAAAAGTTAGGGATTTGAAAAGCAAATGACTGCGGTCCGAATTTGATATTGCAGTGAGCATCAGTGCGGGAGAATACCTGGGGGGTCGATTATCAGATACAACCATTTCGGAGGTATGGATACCGGGAAAGCATTAGAGTCGGATGAGTCATAGGAGGATCAGTTCGTGGTGTTCGTCTGTATCCCGTTGCCGACATGTGTACAAAAATTTAATTTGTCAAAATATTCATGCTTCTTGTGCATACTTATGTATTTGCTTTGCGTAGCTTCCTCATTTCAGGAGTTACATCCCATGTATAAAACTCCGCCCATTCAGGGGCCCGATCAATAAAATATGTTATTCAGTACTTGATGCTAGTTCTTTACTGTTTTGTGCATGATAAAACGCCTAAGTTTATTGAAGCTAGCATGAGTATAACATCACTGGCCCTTCCCAATGATTGTTAAAGCTTTGAATTAACTGAAAGTAACGTCACTGACCTGAATCGGTTTAGTTGCATAGACTTGTCTTGTCTTGTTTGTGTTGTTGCAGGTTTCATAGCCGTACGAGGGAGACGATCAAAAGATTGCAGTAACGAAAGACTTGCTCTCCACGTAGGTCATGCATGTTCTTCCTGAAGAAGGATAAAATTCCCTAGCTAGTCGCAGCCTATCCAAAAGGACATGCTCCAGCAAAGCCATTTATTCTCAGCAGAGTTTGGCGGTTCCAAGATTATAAGGCTGTATCCAGACAGTGTATCTCAAGCAGAGTCGGTTTAGCCGCAGAAGATTAATGTTTGTGAGCCGTATTCAGACAGTTTACCTTTCCCCGCAGGGGCATTTACTCTCTCCCAGTGGAGCCAGTGGATTTTCCCCAAGAGAATCAGCCTGTCCCCAGCAGAGTTCTCTTCTCAGCAAGTATTTCCATTCCTCCCAGTGGAACTCGAAGATTAAGACTCTCCCCGGCAGAGTTGGTGGTGTGCCCAGGCATTTATGTTGTCAGAATACCGTGTGATATCCGTTCACTTTCCAGCAGAAGTCCAATCATACCGAGCGCATCTGCTATTCCCCAGCAGGGTGGTCCTTCAACAAGGTGCTGGGTTAAGTTCCCAATTTCCCAGCTGAATCGACTTCATCTGCCCAGCATTTATTTTGTTGGCATGATTCTGTAGCACCTGGCTATCCCCAGCGGAGTTGGCATTATTTTCAACATTTATTTTGCTGAAGCAGCTCCTGTGCCCAGCAGTTCGAGTCTGCATTCGCATCAGCATATAGTGTCATACTTGCATTTAACCAAATAAACGTGTAGCATTCCCATGTCGAAGGAAGCATTGCATCATTGCCAAACATATGCATTTGTGAAACATAAACTAGGTTGGCTAGTCGTTGGCGTTCAAGTATTGTTCCTCTTGCAGGTGGGGAGAGCTCTTGCTCAAATAAATTACCAAACATTCAAGATCTCGACGTGAGACATTCAACGAAGTATCAGCTTTGGCACTAATCCCCACAGAGTCAGCAGGATAAGTTTCTCTTTGTCCCCAAGCAGAGTTACTTATGTCCCCGCCAGAGTTTCTTGTTGAAGTTTCCCTAGTCCGACCAGCGGATTGTTTCCTTCAAAGTTGTTGATACGTCAACATTAAATGGTTTCATGAACCAAAATTTCAGAGGTTACCGCCGGTTATCAGAACAGGCGTCCGGAAGTTTGGTTTCCCAAATATCCCCAGTAGAGTCAGCCTCAAAGCTGCTGTAACGTCAGTGGTAAAAAGTTTGCGGACCAATGGAAGGATGAGTCCTAGCATGGACGGGTTTATTGACAGGTTTTTTGCTAAGAGAAGTGGGAGTCCTGACGTGGACAAAGTCTTATTTCCCCGGCAAGTCGAAGACGCGCAAGTCCTGACGTGGATAGGTTCTATTACTTCAGTAGGTTGAGGTATGAGTCCTGACGTGGACAAGTCTCACTTCCCTAATGGGTCGAAGGTGCACGAGTCCTGACGTGGACGAGGTTTTATTTTTTCATTAAGTCAAGAGGCGAGTCCTGACGGGGACAAATCAAGACGAAACGTGAGTCCTGACGTGGACAGCTATATTCCTTACGGGGAAGCAAGTGTATTCCTAACGTGGAAATGTTATTCCTGACGCGGACAGATCTAGACGAAGTCTTATTCCTTACGTGGAAGAGAAAGATGTTATTCCTCACGTGGAAGTGTTATTCCTAACATGGAAATGTTATTCCTGACGTGGAAAGATAAGATCGTTCCTTACGTGGAAAGATGGAGTCCTTACGCGGACATATCAAGTCGGAGTCCTAACGTGGACAGATTGAGATTATATTCCTTACGTGGAAAGATTGGGGTCCTTACATGGACAGATTCAAATCGAGGTGTGATTCCTTACGTGGAAAGATAGTATTCCTTACGTGGAAAGAGGCTTGTATTCCTGACGTGGAAAGAAAGAGTGTGTTCCTGACGTGGAAGGGGTTTAGTCCTGACGCGGACAGATTCGAAAGAAGACGTATTCCTTACGTGGAGGAGTTTGACGAAGAAGAAGTTCATTCCTTACATGGAAAGGTGAGCCCTAACGTGGACGGTGTTATTCCTAACGTGGAAACGTTTACTCCTAACGTGGACGATTTATTTCTGACGAGAAGGCAGACGAGCCATCCCCGACAAAGTTGTTGAAGTTTCTCCAAATTGACGAAGCAGGCGTCCTGATGTGGACAGTGTTCTATCTCTGTGATGATAAAATCTTCTTCAGGATGATGAGAAGAATCCCCAGCACGGTCGCACGAGATCAGTGGGTTACTGTAACAGTCAGATTCCGCTGATAAATGTCGTCCCCCAAGCAGGAGCATAATTTATTTCTGTGGTTGGCAAATTTCTGGTTCCACGGGTATTCAACCGTCTCGTACCGCGAATGTCTGAAGGCTCCGGGATCTTCACCCAATCGGGTCCAAGTCGTTTGAATAGGGGCAGCTGTTGCACCCTAAAAATTTGCCCAACCATATTCACTTGGTTTATGTTTCAATATCATTAGCATTTGCATATAGAGTCATGTACATAGCCTAACCATCTGCATAGCATAAGCATAGCAAGTTATCCAGCAGGGGGCCAATCATTATTATCATCTCTAGAGGCCTATCAATAGGTTATTATCCTAATTCAATCTCATTCAAGTCATCAGAAAAGAATTTGAAAGCAGGGAGTTCAGTGGATCAAGCATTGAGTATATCTCCTAACTGAGGGTGTCTGAGGGTCAACAAGGGAATTATGAGTTGTGAATTGAGAGCATGGGGAGTATCTAGACATCTTGGAGGACTTAGAAAGTCATTTGGAGAAGAAAACAAGTTGTTGATGTGATCACAAGAATTGTAGTTGAAGACAGTCAACTAGGGTTTCATCTGGGTCAACCCTGGGTCAACCCTAGGTCAAAGGATTGTTGGAGAGGCAGTAAGGGCTATTGAAGAGATGTGGGGTTCATCATTTGACATGAAGAATAAGGATGTGTTGTTATGCTAAGAAGAAATCAAGAGAAATCAAGGAGAAGAGGAGGGTCTAAATTAGGGTTTCTATGTAAAATCCCCTAGTTTAGGTCAAATTTCCAAGCAAGATAAGTCAAAATGAAAACTTCAAATGGATCCTTGGCCAACATGTAACTTGTAGAGGATCTCAAGACCTTTAATTTGAGTGGTGGAAGACATCAAGGAGATTTATAGAACTCAAGTTATGGTCCTTGCAAGTTACAGGTCATCTGAGGTATCTGAAATTTTGTCTGTGAAAGTGACTTGACTTCCAAGCTATTTTTACCCCTCAAGGAGATTTCAAATAAATTTCTGGTCAACATAAGAGTTATTCCTCATTGTCTTAGCTTTCTAGAATGGTATGGTATGGTATGCCTTCATAGGATGTGTGGAACTCTACTTATGGTCTTGGCAAGCAAAGGGTATTTTGGTCATTTGTGAATTACAGGTCATTTTAACCTATGCCAAAAACTCATACAAGGAGGCCTCAAATGGAAAAACTTACAACATCAAACTTTCTCCAAATGACATTTTGAGTCTAGAAAAGTGACCATGAGAGATTGGAAAGATTCATAGCACAAGGTTTCAAAATTGTTGGATTTAATGAATAAAAATGGACTTAAAAATGAGGTTTTTCATATTTTGGCCAAATGAAGAAAAATTATAGGTCATTTTGAATGGAAAGATCATTTTAAAGACATTGGCTAAAGTGGAATTTTGAGCTTAGTTCATAATTTGTGAGTTATCCATGGTTGCTTGTAATAAAAGAAACATAAACCAATTTCAAGGGAAAGAATGCAAGGGAAACTTCTCCAAGGTTCTAGGAGTTTCTAAACCCATGTATATATTGGTATGAAGAGCTTCATGCCATGGTTGGTGCTTCCATTTGTTCAAAACCCCAAATTTTCCACACTTTATCATTTTTGCATAAGCTTTCCAAAATCTCTATAATCTCCATCAATCTTCATATCTTTGGATTGAATCTTCATCATCATCATTCAAACACCATGATTCACATCAAGAATTGGCTGAATTGATCAAGAATTGTACCATTCATCTTCTTCATTCCAAGTTGCATTTTCATCCAAACTCCATTAAAACTTCATCTACCATTCCAATTTCTGTTATCATCATCATCCACCATCATCATAGGGTATTTGGCAAAGGAAAGTGGAAGGAATTCGTGGCTGGAGAAGGAGATCCAAGTTTAAACTCCAACTTGCATGAAGAGTGGGATAGAGTGATTCACAAAGATTGAGCAAGAACCATTGCAAACAGAAGCACACATAGTCATTGAAGATCACTTGCAGCAAGTACCAAGGCTTGAATTGGAGTCTAACCACCATTGCCATCATCACTTGCAAGGTATGCAAAACTCTTCGAATCTCATCATTTATGCTGTTGTAGATCATGTGGTTAAGATAGGAGTACTTAGCAACCATAGAGGATTAATTCTTGAAACCTAGGGAGAGTTATATGGAGTTTGGTGGCAGAGTGGTGAAACTTTGATGAGCAAGAAAACATGGTTTAGGGAATGATAATCATGAGAGATTAGCTCAGAATAATCAGTGCAACATGGTGATTACATTAGGATGAAAATTGGCAAGGTTTGGTTGAGTTGATCACAGGTGCAAAGATTGGATCCCAACTGTTATCCTTATCGGGTTCGATTGTGTGTTGAGTTCTAGAAAGAATTATTGTTATAGTTGTGTAGAGGGAAGAAATTAGGGCAAGATTGCTTTTGGAATCGTGTAATTTCATGGAGGATGGAGAGAGCACGAGGAGATGGAAGGTGCTTGCATGGGGTTCGTTTTCTGAAACCCTAAGTGGCTGGAGGAAGAAGAAGATACAATGGCCATTGGATTTGAGGGAAGACCTTGACTCAGATGGCAATCCAACGGATCATATTCAAAGTAAAAAACGGAGGGAAGACTTGGGAGTGAAACGCCGCGTTTCATTTAATTTAAACGTTGGGCTTTGGATTTAGATAGCTAACCACACCCCCTTTTCAATAAGCCCAATGGAATGCACGTGTTTCTATTGCTATTGGCACCGAGTTCCTTTCCATTTTCCTGGTATTTTTCCAATCTGATTTTCTGAGCGCATGGGCCTAATGTGATTACTACGCGCACCCCCCACTACTCAGCCCACTTGGGATTATAACTGCAGCGAGTTACTTTCCACACCCCTATCCCATTTTATTCCTTTATATTTCTTTTATTTTCTTTACATTTTTCATGCATTTTCTAAAAATCACATAAAATTGAAAAATCACTATTTTTTGATAATTCTTTTTGCATTATTTTCTTTAAAGAGTCAAGAAAATTATAAAAAAATAAAAATTGCATTTTATTTTTTATTTGATATTTTTCCCATATTTTCCAAATAAATAGCATTTTACATAGTTTCATTTCATGCATGATTTTGTTATTTTTTGTTCTATTAGATGCTTTAATATTTTTTGTCCATTCTTTTTAGGTTGTTTAGTTTAGACATTAAACTTGTAGATGCAATTTAATTCATATTTTTAGAAATTAATTTTAGGTGTTTAGTTTAGGTGAGAATAACATGAACAAACTAGGGTTTTAGGTGATGACTTAGGAGAATTAATTCACTTCCCTTAGGGCTTAGAGATTGAATAGGTTAGCTATGGGACTATAGGGGCTATGGGTAGTTATTAGATCCCCTTAGAAATCACTAGGATTCCTCTACTGCTATTAACCTACTATATATCTGATTGACTGGTGTGGTGTGCCCTCTGGGGATTTCTGCTTGCTTGTTTGGGGGTATTGGGATTTGTCTGGGGACTTGGGAGAGCTGAAGACTTGAGGAGATGAAGGCCATTGGAGATCCAGACTGAAGTCCAACTTCCAGAGTTGAAGAGAAGTTTCTTGCTAGCAGCTGTTGTGGAGATTAGGGTTTAGGAGCTAGGCAGAGCTCTAGATTAAAAAGCTTGTTTCTCAAACATGGATTGCCTTGCCTGCATCCATTCTTCTCTGTGATACAGAGTCTCTCTAAGACACTCACCCCCTTCCCTTGGAAGGCTTGGTGATAGTGTCTAAGAGATAGAACTCTTGAGAGAAAATATCATATGTGTTAGAAGCAGTCTGTTCACCACCCTTGGTAGTCAACTGATTGCTTAACACCCAATTCACTCTTGTGACTGATCCCTCATTCTGGAGGTTTGAACTTGAAGAAAAGCCACTGCAGATAGAAGACTGATGATCAAAGCCCTTGCCTGAAGGTCATGAAGATGGAGATTAATGCTTGTTGAAGCCTGTAATTGATTGGAGATGACTTGAGGATGGATATTGATGCAGAGCTGCTGTGGCTGGTTATTTTGCTGTATTTCATTTCTGATGTATTGACTGGTTTTCCTGACTGTATTGTTTGCTGCTTACCCTGTTGGGCTGAAGGTGAAGCCTGTTCACTTTTGCCTATTGTTTTCCAGGTTCGAGGTTGAGTGGGACTCCCTTGCCTCACTTGTATTGTTGCATTCATGCATTTTACTGTTTTACTGTATATATCTGTTATTGTTTCTGTTTCTGTCTATTCCCTTAGGACCTCTGTTTCTCTCTGTGCAAGAGAGGAGCATGATAGACACTAGGTCTTAACCCATGCATGATAACATTAGGTTAGTTTGTTTCCCTTCGCAACCATAGGTTAGAAGTCTATCTCTTCTTCCTCAAAACAAACAGAAAAATACCATAAAGATTTCAAACACAATAAAAGACACTCCTTTCGTAAAAGAACGTGAACTCATCAAGACGTCATTTTTTTTCCCGCTGGGACTGTTAATCAGAAAACCTTTTTCAGAAAGAATAAAATCAATCAAGACAAGCTTGTGTCGTACGTGGCCCGAACTATGTTTGCTCTGATCTTTCATGCTGTATGAAGGTACGTAGGCATAGGATGCGATATCCTAGCGAGCAACCTTCCCCTCCTTTCCCGTAGGTAGGCGAACTACGTTGACTCTGATTTCTCGTTCCAGGCGAGAATACGTAGGCATAAAGTGCGATACTTTGCCGAGTCATTTTTATTTTCATTTTATTTTCTTTTTAACCCTCGACCTATAGTTTAGATAGAATAACAATCCATACCCGAAAACAAGCGTGGATCCCGTCGAGTACGACGGACGTGAGGGGTGCTAATACCTTCCCCTTGCGTAACCGACTCCCGAATCCAGGTTTTGGTTGCGACGACCATAACTTTCCCATGTTATGCGAGGTTTACTCTGAGCGTTTCCTTTCCCTCCCGTGGGATAAATAACGCACGGTGGCGACTCTTCTGTCAGCCGGCGCCGATTTTCGCAGTAGCGACAAGGTGCCCGTGTCACCTGACACGACCCGTGTCATGAGAGGTCCAGAACCATAAGAAAAGAACCAAACCAGGGGGCTAACACAACCCGTGTCAGCTTGCCAAAAGGTCAAAAGCTGAAAATGTTTCTATGTGGGCCAACACGGGTGCCCATGTCAGCTGACACGACCCGTGTTGGATGAGGCGACCAGATTCCTGATTTTTTTTTGAATTGTGTCCTGTGTGAATGCATGAAGGGAAATTTGGACTTTCCGCATAAAAAGAGAGATCTGATACTATTAAGAAGGGATTTCTGAGTGAGAAAAGAGACTTTGCATTGTACGAAGAAAAAGAGAACTGAAGATTGAAGCTCTGGAGAATTGGGAACCAAAGGAGATTTTCATGCTCGGAAGAAATTGAATATCGAATTCATTCCTAATATCTTGTAATGTTTCTATTTATCATGTTGTTTTTATTGAATACTACGGATAGCTAAACCCCCCATTGCTAGGGGGTGTCCCTGAATTGTATTGTAATGAACATCTGGTGCATTTCTTAATGATATTTCATTTCATTCCTTAATATTTTTTTATACGAACCGTTTAACTTTTTAAGATCGTAAAAATTGGGAACAAGTTACGATTAGGGATTTGGTCTAAAAACCAATCATTTATTTTGTATAACACGTTATAGTAAATGTTGCCTAGGAATAAGAATATCACTATAATGATTGTTAAAAGCCGATGTCAGAACTATTGCTTGATGTCTTTCCTTGACTGCTAAGGAATTGGGATCAAGGAAGAATATCAAAGGTTTTTCAATAAGGAATTTAAGAAAAACACTTTTGAGGTCCAATAAAAATTGAGGTTTGTGAAAAGTCTCATGGTTTACTCCAGTATTCGTTACAAGCAAATCATACACTTTCCCTAGCATGTTTTATATAATCGTAATATAATTTTATCTTTACGTTATTTTCCTGTTAAAGACCCCCAAACAAAACCCCAGAGTTATTTTGTTTGATTGAAAGAGCATCCGTACCTAAAATTTACACGCAGTCCTCAAAGATCGATACTGGAAACAACCCCTATTATTACTACATCGGTACAAATAGTACACTTGCTAATTTATCGGTCAAGGTTTTGGTGTCGTTGCCGGGGACTGCCAAAATTTTATGTACCTAATTAATTTAATTAGAATTTTGTCACTCTGTGACTAAAATTTTAAGTTATTTATTTTTTGATTATATATTTCTTATTACTAATAATTTCCCAACCTGTGTATGCGAGGTAAGACCTCAGCTTTATTTTTTGTTGACTCAGAATCTGAAAGATTATTGCACGCCAGGCGCAGAAAAGCTAAGCTTGAAACACTGACAGCTTCAAACTCAGGAACAGAGATTGCAGAAAACAAAGAAGAAGTTGTGATTCTTTCCGATCATACAGATTCAGGCATAGAAACAGAGCCCAAGACTTTCATCATGAACGGAGACCCACCTCCAGCCGAAAGACTTCTGGGAGACTATGGAAGGGAAAATGCTCCGACAGGGCGTTTGACCATAGTGAATCAACCAGTGACTGTTGCACAATTTCAACTGCATCCTTCAACCATCTAGCAGCTTCAGAGCAGACCTTACTCAGGAAGAATCAATGAAGATGCAAATAAACATCTTCAAAGGTTTCTAACCATAAGCACCTCATTAAAGATTGAGGGACATTCAGAAGAAGCAAAGAAGCTAGTAATGTTCCCTTTCACCTTGTCTGATGAAGCCGAAGAATGGTTTTATTCTTTACCAGCCGGAGGTATTAACACTTGGCATGAGATAGAGACCAAATTTCTAAATGAATATTTTCCTGCATCTGTCTATATCAGAAAAAGATACGATATTGTTAATTTCATAAAGAAGGAGGGAGAGTCGCTTGGAGATGCTTATAAATGGTTTAAGAGGTGTTAGGTTGCATGCCCAACTCATAACATGGACGCAACTGAACAAATGCATAATTTTGTTAATGGCCTAAAAATGAAGACTAAACAACTTATTGATACAGCAGTCGGTGGTTAAACTAATTTTTCAACAGCAACCGGCATCAAAATAATTATTGAAGCAATCGCTGCAAATGAGCACTTAGAATTGTATGACCGAAGTGTTAGTCAACCCGAGAAGGCCATTGATTTGAAACTTAGTGAACAAGTGGTAAAGATGGAAAATCAAATTTCAGCGGAAGTGGAAAGAAGGTTAAAAAAGATGAGTCTTGACACTCAAACTGTGTCACAAGTTCAACCAGTACAAGCAGTAAATTGAAAAATTTGTTGGGGTCCTCTCTTCACCATGCACTGTGTTGCAACCGCTAAACAGATTAAGGAAACGAATTACTTGAAGCAGAACAATCCCTACTCCAACACTTATAATCTAGGTTGTAAAAATCATCCAAACTTCGCATGGAAGGATCAACAAGGGAATGCATCTAACCAAAATCAAGCTACATAACAACCTCAGTAACAACAGTATCAATCACAACAACAACAGCCTTACCAGCAACAATATCCACCACATCAACAACAAGTTCAAAAGAAAGCGGATTGGGAAACTACCATTAAAAAGATGGCGGCTCAGAGCTCTCAATTCTAAGAAGAAACAAGGAGTAATCTGAGGAACACGAGTGCTTCTATAAAAAATCTAGAAGTGCAAATGAGTCAAATAGCACAACAATTTTCAGGATCCCAAACACAAGGTGCTCTTCCAAGTTCAACCGTGACTAATCCGAGGGATCACAAGAGTGTTAATGTTGTGATCACCAGAAGTGGAAAATCTAAGGAAGTGCCAGATAAGAGTGCTGAAGAAGACGATCCATTGTTAGAAGTTGATTTAAGATCAAAGAAAACGAAGTGGTGGATGAAGAAGTGGTGGTACCGGAACCAATGGTTAAAGAAAAAACTATCATTGAGCCCAGACCGATTAAGCTTTCATACCCTCAGAGGAACAAAAAGAAAGGGCAGCAAGAGAAAAATTATGAAAATTTTCTCGAAATGTTTAAAAAGCTGGAACTGAACATCCCACTTTTGGAGGCACTCGAGCAAATGCCAACCTATACCAAGTTCATGAAGGATATCAACTCCAAAAAGCAGACCATCAATACGAAACCGATTATTCTAACTGAAACTTGTAGTGCTATTTTGCAGGGTCTGAAGATTCCAGTGAAGAAGAAATATCGAGGTGCCGTTACTATCCCATGCACTATTGGGGATAGATCGTTCAATAGAGCTCTTATTGATTTGGGAGCAAGTATTAGTCTTATGTCGTTATCCATCTATGAAAAGTTGGGATCGGTAAGGTGCAAGATATAAGAATGACACTTAAATTTGCAGACCACTCGGTGAAGCGGCCTTATGGGGTGGTGGAAGATTCCGGTGGATTTTGTAATTCTAGAAATGCCAGAAGATGAAGATATTCCCCTGATACTTGGAAGACCATTTTTAGAGACTGGTAGAGTGCTGATCGATATGGAAGGGGGTACGATGACATTGAAGGTTTATGATGAAGAATTATATATTGATGTGAGAAGTACCATGAAGCACAAAAATGATGTTTGCACAAGTAGTAATATAGAAGTGCTTGACCAAGTGGTTATCAATGAGAATTGTGAAGGTGTATCTTCTTCACCTTTAGAAAAAGTGTTAAGTATGTCTATTTTTGAACCAATTGAAACCGATGATGAAGGAGAGGTGGAAGTGTTGACCATGATGGAAGCACAACCCCCGTTGAAAGGATCTCGACCACACTGGTGGGAAGATTTAAGACAACCTCAGATTGTGGAAGGGAGTGAAGAGACAAAAAAGGGGACGGAGTTGAAACAAATTCTGGAAAACCTTAAGTATGTTTTTCTGGACACTAATGGTAAATGTCCGACCATTATAAGCTCTAACCTTAAAAAGATCCAAGAAGACAAGTTGGTCACTGTTCTTAAAAGATATAAGAGTGCTATTGGGTGGGCGATTGAATATTTAAAAGGTATAAGCCCCACGGTTTGTATGTACAAAATTCTCATGGAAGATGATTATAAGTCGGTAGTGCAACCTCAATGAAGACTTAATTCGGCCATGAAAGAGGTAGTCAGAAAGGAGGTTGTAAAGTTGTTAGATGTAGGCCTTATCTGTCCTATATCCGACAACTCTTGGGTTAGCCCAGTCCACGTGGTACCAAAGAAAGGGGGTACGACCGTCATCAAGAACGAGAAAAACCAGTTGATTCCGACAAGAACGGTAACAGGTTGGCAGGTCTGTATTGATTATAGAAGGTTGAATCTTGCTACAAGGAAAGACCATTTCCCTTTGCCATTCATTGATCAAATGTTGGAAAGGTTATCTAATCATGACTATTATTGTTTCCTTGACGGTTACTCCGGCTACAACCAAATTGTCGTAGCACTCGAAGATCAAGAGAAGACGGCTTGTACACGTCCTTATGGTATTTTTGCTTACAGAAGAATGCCATTTGGATTATGTAATTCTTCGGCCACGTTTCAGAGATGCATGACTTCCATTTTCGCTGATATGTTGGAAAAACATATGGAAGTCTTCATGGATGATTTCTCGGTATTTGGCTCGTCTTATGATAACTGTTTAACTAACCTTTCTCTTGTTTTACAAAGATGTCAGGAAAGCAACTTAATCCTCAACTGGGAGAAGTTCCACTTCATGGTACGGGAAGGAATAGTTTTGGGTCACAAAATTTCTCACAAAGGAATTGAATTGGACAAAGCCAAAGTTGAAGTTATATCAAACCTTTCGCCCCCATTGAACAAAAAAGGTATAAGAATTTTCATAGGCCATGCGGGTTTCTACCGTCGGTTCATAAGAGACTTCTCTAAAATAGCCAAACCTCTAACCACTCTTTTGGTTAAGGATAAGGCTTTTGATTTTGATGAAAAGTGTGTCGAAGCGTTTGAAAAATTTAAAAATAAATTAGTGACGACACTGATTGTTATTTCCCCCAATTGGTCTCTCCCTTTTGAGATCATGTGTGATGCTAGCGACATTGCAGTAAGGACTGTGCTAGGACAACGTAGAGATAAATTATTGCATGTTATTTACTATGCTAGTCATGTGTTAAACCCCGCACATATGAATTACGCAACTACCGAAAAAGAGTTATTAGCGATGGTTTATGCCTTTGTTAAATTTAGGCAATATCTGTTGGGGTTAAAAGTTATTGTGTATACTGACCATGCTGCTTTAAAGTATTTGTTCACTAAACAGTATTCGAAGCCAAGGCTCTTAAGGTGGATCATACTCCTTCAGGAGTTTGATGTGGAGATCTGTGACAAGAGAGGATATGAAAACACTGTTGCTGATCATCTATCTCAAATGTCACCAATTGAAGAGACTGAAAATAATAACCTAATAAAGGATGAGTTTACTGACAAACACATCCTCGCGGTTATTGGTGTCCTCTGTTTCGCTGATTATGCGAATTATCTGGTTGGCGGTATTATACCTGAAGATTTTGACGCTAACAAAAAGAAAAAGTTTTTACGTGATTGCAGGTTATATCTGTGGGACAACCCGTTCTTGTACAAAAGAAGCTTGGATGGATTGATCAGGAGATGTGTTCCTGAAATTGAGTAGAGGAATATGCTCGAAGCGTGTCATAATTCGGATTATCGAACGCATTTCAGTGGTGACCGCACCGCAGCAAAAGTTCTCCAATCAGGGTTATATTGGTCGTCTTTGTTCAAGGATGGCCAGGACGTAGTAAAGGAATGCGACAAATGTCAACAAACTAGAAATATCTCCAAAAGAAACCAGATGCCGCAAAATTCCATGTTGGAAGTATAGTTGTTTGATGTTTGGGGGATTGACTTTATGGGGCCATTCCCACCATCTTTTGGAAAAAACTATATCCTGGTAGCGGTTGACTATATTTCGAAGTGGGTAGAAGTAGTGGCTCTACCAACTAATGATGTGAAAGTAGTGGTCAGGTTCTTGAAAGAGAACATCTTTTCTCAGTTTGGAGTACCAAGGGCTCTTATAAGTGATGAGGGAACTCACTTCCTGAATCATCTCATGGAAAGGATACTCCTTAAGTACAATGTGAAGCACAAAATAGCTACCCCTTACCATCCACAAACCATTGGGCAAGTAGAGGTGTCGAATCGACAACTCAAACAAATCCTAGAGAAAATAGTGCATGCCTCTCGTAAGGATTGGGCAGTAAAGCTGGATGACGCTCTTTGGGCATACCGTACTGCTTACAAAACACCCATCGGTATGTCACCTTACCAACTAGTTTATGGTAAAGCTTGCCATCTACCTCTAAAGCTGGAACACAAGGCATTGGGCATCAAAATTCCTTAATCTAGACCTCACCAAAGCAGGAGATTCTAGAATCCTTCAACTCCATGAGTTAGAGGAATTCCGGAATCGGGCGTATGAGAATACAAAGATTTATAAAGATCAAATGAAGAAATGGCATGATCGGAGAATTCAAAAGAAAGAATTTTGGGAAGGACAGTTAGTACTCTTATACAATTCCAGGTTGAAGCTTTTTCCTAGAAAACATAAATCGAAATGGTCGGGACCATTTATTGTACACAAGGTGTTTCCTCACGGAGCAATAAATTGAAAAATCAAGCAAATGGGGACACTTTTAAAGTGAATGGTCAGAGATTGAAACCCTACTAGAACCATGATCAATGATACAAATATGGCTAAACATGTTTGGGGATAAGCAATAAATACAGCGTACTATATTCAGAACAGAGTCTCTGTAAGACTTCTTCTAGAGAAGACTCCTTATGAATTTTGGAGGAATAGAAAGCCCAACATTTCATATTTCCATCCTTTTGGATGTATTTGTTTTATTTTGAACACTAAAGATAATCTGAACAAATTTGACTCTAAAACACAAAAGTGATTTATGCTTGGATATTCTGAACGCTCAAAAGGCTACAGAGTATACAATACTGAAACACAGACTGTGGAAGAATCAATTCATGTCAGATTTGATGATAAGCTTGGCAATCAAAAGCCAAAGCAGTCTGAAATTTATGCAGATCGAGAAGTTCTTCTCACAGACTCTGAAGAATTAAAGCCAAACAAAGTTCTAGCTAAAGAACCAGAAGCAACTCCAAATGCCACTCCATTAGCTGCTCATCTGGACAACTTAACTATTTCTGAAGAACCAACTATGAAAGGATCCTCCAGAATCAAATATTCTCATCCATAGGAGATGATTATTGGAAAGAAGAATGATCCCATAAGAACAAGGTCCTTCCTCAAATCCTCTAGGACATCATTGTTTAGTCTGGTGTCAATTATTGAACCTACCTTTGTGGATGAAGCTCTGAAAGACAAAGTTGGATACTTGCTATGCAAGAGGAGCTGAATCAATTCACAAGAAATTATTTATGGGATCTGGTTCCAAGACCAAGAGGATTCAACATTATTGGAACAAAATGGGTTTACAGAAATAAATTAAATGAGCAAGGAGAAGTCATCAGAAATAAAGCTAGACTTTTTGCTCAAGGCTACAGTCAGCAAGAAGGTATTGATTACACAGAGACATATGCTACGGTGGCAAGGTTAGAATCCATACGCTTGCTAATTACTTTTGCTGCGCAAAATAACATCACTTTGTATCAGATGGATGTTAAAAGTGCTTTCTTAAATGTTTTAATAGAATAAGAAGTATATGTTCATCAACCTTCTGGATTTGAAAATGAAAGATTTCCAGAGCACATTTTTAAGTTAAAGAAATCACTCTATGGCCTAAAACAAGCTCCCAGAGCTTGGTATGAAAGGCTGAGTAATTTTATTCTGGAAAATAATTTTATCAGAGGAAAGGTTGATACCAATCTTTTTCATAAATCAATTAAGAAAGATATCTTAATCTGTCAGATTTATGTTAATGATATTATTTTTGGAACCATAAATATTTCACTTGGAAAGGAGTTTGCTAAGTCTATGCAGGCAGAGTTTGAAATGAGCATGATGGGAGAGCTAAGATTCTTTATGGGCATTCAAATTAATCAGACTCTAGAAGGCACCTAGATACATCCGACGAAGTATGTGAAGGAGCTTCTGAAGAAGTTTAATCTGACAGAGAGTAAGCCAGCTAAGACTCCCATGCATCCAACTTGCACTTTGGGAAAAGAAGAGGTAAGTAAAAAGGTAGATCAGAAGCTGTACAGAGGTATGATTGGCTCTCTTCTCTATTTGACTGCTTCGAGGCCTGACATTCTCTTTAGTGTATGTTTATGTGCTAGATTCCAATCAGATCCTAGAGAATCTCACTTAACTGCTGTTAAGAGATTTATGAGGTATCTGAAAGGTACAACTAACGTGGGTCTGTGTTACAGAAGATCTGATGAATATAAATTAGTAGGCTTTTGTGGCGCTGATTTTGCTGGAGATAGAGTTGAACGCAAAAGCACCTTTGGAAGCTGTCAGTTTCTAGGAGGCAATCTGATCTCGTGGTACAACAAGAAGCAACCCACTATAGCACTCTCAACTACAGAGGTAGAATATATTGCTACTGCTGGTTGTAGTACCCAGATGCTCTGGATAAAGAGTCAACTGGAGGACTACCAAATACATGAGAGTAATATTCCTATCATCTGTGACAATACTTCTGTAATTTGTCTTTCTAAAAATCCAATTTTACATTCAAAGGCAAAACATATAGAGATTAAACACCACTTCATCAGAGACTATGTTCAAAAAGGGATATTAAGTTTTAATTTTGTTGATACAGACCATCAATGGGCTGATATTTTTACAAAATCCCTCTCTGAAGATAGATTTGAATTTATTCTGAAAAATATTAGTATGGACTTTTGTCCAGAATAAAATCCTTATTCAGAATTAAATTTATTCATATGAAAAGTGTTTAAAGTCTATACTCTGAAGTATTGCATCTGAAATTTTTTAAGTTACTTTATTTTTGTGAAAATCTGAATTAACAAGCTTTAGAGGATCTGAGCGTTAGTTAACGATTCATTTCCTAAAAGAGCTTCAGAGGCACACCACATCAAACACGTGTCACTTCTAATCTGAATTTTGAAAAATGTTTGAGTGTAGACAAAGCTGAGGCGCCGTTTTCAGGTACTGTTTGAATCATTGAAATTCTCTTTTTCCCCCACTTTGTCAAATCACATTTAATGCTTTAAATCATTATTTTTTTATATTTATGTTTCTCTTTGTGCCCTAATACATATTCCACGATGTAACACATTTCACACTTTCATTATCTCACACACCTTATGCATTTCTCTCTTCTTCATTGCTTAATTTTCAAATCAAAAACTAAAAGAATCTCCAGTCATCTCAAAAGTTCTTCTTCAATGGCTACCTCATCTTCATCACATCAACACTTGGTTTCTACAATGGTTGGGTCGTCTTCATTGCAAATGGGTAATGAAGCGTACAAAGAACCATAACGCACATTTCTCACACCAGTGAACAAACTAGAGGTACTCTGTGAGTTTATGGTTGATTTTGACTGTATGGAGAAAAATGGATTTGATCTTTGTTCAACAGTTAACTTTCAAGGATGGGTAAAATACTTTGATCGGTTGGTTGGTCCAGTTTTTCCTCAACTGGTAAAGGAATTCTGGATTCATGCCCAAGTTTACCCTAAATTCATTTCTTCATCTGTTTTGGGTAAAATTATCATCATCACTGAGGAAATGATTCGCCAACTGATTGGCTATGAAAAAGAGGGTATTGTGAATACATCAGTGGGACACGTTAATATGAATGAAGTGTACAACGAGGTGTTTTTCTCTGGGCTTCCATCCAACAAGATAAAGGATCTGAAGACCCATTACAAGATTTGGGCCAAGATATTTCTGGGTTGTATTCATCATCGTAAGGCTTCAAATTCTCCAGATTTCATTAATACAGATCAACTGTATATTTTGTATTGTCTAGGGAATAATATCAAGGTGGATCTTCCATATCTGTTGTTTGTTCATCTTTGGAGTCATGTCAAGATGTCCAAAGAAATCATTCGCACCAAATAGAAGGAGGGTATCAGTGGAAGATTTTCCACTCGTCATTACAGAGGAGCCAAAGGAAGCTCTCCTCGAGCTGATCTGCTGCTATGTGCTTCTTAACCTACTCCAGAGTTGATTATGAGGAAGAAACACAAGAAGAGCAAGGTCTCTGAAGAAGATCCCTCAGAGAAACATTCTAAGCATTCTAAGAGGAAGGCTTCTGAAGAAGGCTCTTCCAAGAAGTCCTCAAAGCGTTCCAAGCAATCAGGTAATCACTCTGCTGTTTTATCTCCTGTTTTGGAAACTGTAACAGAAGAACCAACATCTCAACCCCTCTCTCTTCTGAACCTATCATCACCTCTGAGCACCATTCACATTCCTCTAAGCATGATTCATGTCTACTTTCTCCCAACCACAAACTTCCAAACCTCACACCACCTCTCAACATAACCAAGAAGCCACCTCTGAACACACCACCTCTATACCATCCACACCCTCATTCAATATCCCTCAGCAAACCAATTCTGCTGAAGTCCCCTCTACAAACCAACCAGTTGTTACCAACCCCTCTGAACCTGAAATCTTTCATGCCAAACCTCTCCTAACCATTCACCCAATTCCATCTGACTCCTCTAACTCCTTCTCTGACCAATCAGATGCTACATCCCTACCACATAACTCCCCAAACTATCCTCTTGAATTTTCTTCTCCGACTCTCATTCCCTCTCATTCTCCAAATAAACCTTCATCCTCTTTTAAACCTTCACTCTTTGATTCCCTTAAGCAATCCTTCTTCGAGGCCTACCTTAAGCCCAAACCCAGACCAAATGTTGGTAATCTGTTATCTAGTTTTGAAATGGAGATGCAGATGTGGTTTTCTGTTGTAAGGGAGAAGTGCCTCACTAGCACGAATCCTCATGACTCTACAGAGATCTGGATTGCCTTCAGAAAGAGATTCACTTCTATGACTATGAATCTTCAGGATGCTTGCTCTGCAGATCCGCAAGAGAGAGTTTCTGAAGCTATGAAACTTTTTCAACTCAGTTTCAGCAGAACTCCTATTCTTTGTTTGGAAAACACATCTGCAGAGGTTGTGTGTTCCTCATCTGAGAAATCTTCTGCACCTCAGATTGGTGAAGGTCATCATGCTAAATAAGTTACCTTAGAGGCTCATGTTGATGAAGAGATTCCTGACTCTGGTTATCCCTCTGCTCTGGAATTAGGGAATGCACCTTCTTCATTGGTTGTTCAGAATTCAACAGTTTTGAGGAAAGAAAATGAAGATGTTCAAAACAAGTTTGCTTAGCAAGAGGCTACTAACAGCAGGATAAAATCTTGGATGATTAAGCAAGAGAAAACTATGACAGAGATTCAGGAATGGATGGTCAAACAGGAAGAATCCACTACTGAAATCAAGACATGGATGGCCAAACAAGAAGCTTCAACTTCTGAGATGACGGAGCTTCTTAAGCTTTTAACTTCTCGTTTATCTTAATTGTTTGTTAGTTTGTGCTCATATGTGACTTTGCCTGTTTTATTTCTTTTCTGAGTCTTTATATACATCTGTGACTTTTACTTTTACATCTGATTCTATCTTATATTTTTCTATTTTTCTTGCTCTGGAATTTTTGTTGTCTTAAATGATTTTCTAAAATCACTTTTTGATATGAAAAAAGGGGGAGAAAATGGAAATTTTGAATCGTTCACATAAACAAATACTGAATGGAAACTCACACATGTTAAAAACTAACTAATCATGAATTCAGTGTCTCAGAGTTAAAGTTACTCATCTGACAATATTTATAGAATTATGTCTGAACAAGGTCTGAGATAGTCCACAGGCTTGCTCTGACTCTGGAAAGAATACAAGTGATGAAAGGGAAGTTTTATATTTTCTAGCAGTATTCATTTCAGGGGGAGAATCATATTCTCAGGGGGAGATATATATTTTATTTTAGAATAAAATTTCGTATAGTTTTTGTCATCATCAAAAAAGGGGAGATTGTTAGAACACAGATTGGTTCTTAATATATCTGAATGTTTTGATGATAACAATAATGAAATTTTGTATGGAGAAAATATGTACTCTAATTTTGTTCATGTGTTTTTGTTTCAGATAACATAGTAAATATTCCTCTGAACGAAATATTCTTCTGAATGTTAAGCTACAACATGCAGAAGACTCTGAGCGTTTGGTAAAAAGCAAAGCTACCGAAGGCTCTGAGCATAGAGTATAAAGCGAAGATTCAGAAAAAATCTGAGCGCACTAAACTCAATGCTGCAACTGCATAGGCTCTGAGAATAAAAACATGTAAGGCTCTGAAACGTTATTAACAAAGTGATACATTTGGATAACATGTAAGAGCGAAGATCTGCTCTTATCTAAAGTGCTCCTCTGGATGAACAGTTTGTTAAAACAATCACGCTGGAACTAAGCTGCAGAACTCTGGAAGAAAGTTACTCTAATAAGAAGAAAATGGAACATCATCAGAACTCTGGAAGAAAGTTACTTTGATAAGAAGAAAATGAAACATCATCAAAACTCTGGAAGAGAGTTACTCTGATAAGAAGAAAATGGAACATCATTAGAGGATCTGATGCGGGAAATATTTATAGATTCGTTCATTTAAAAAGATGCTGATCAAGATAGATCTGTTGCTAAATTCATCATCTACATCCAACGGCAGTATTCCTCTTTTGTGTATGGGACAGGATTTAAGAACAAAAAAAGGATATCTTTGAACATTCCTCTTTTGTCTATGTGTGCGCTATTTGAGAAATGGGTGTGATGTATTTAAATAAGTCTTCAACAGAAATTAAAACAACAACTAGAGACACAACATCATTCTACAACGAACATATTTCACACTGTATAGAAAGTTTCATTGATCTTCACTTGTGTAAATTCACTATTGTGAAAAAGCTTTTCTAAGAAGCACTTAAACACACTTTATTGTATTACTTTGTAAAAGATCCTTGAGAGACCAAGTTGTGGTTAGTATTCTTGAGAAGACTAAGACAAGTTTGTCTTAGTGAAAAGATTGTAATCAGTTTTTGATTACTGGATTAAGTCCTCTTTTGAAAGAGGCGAAATCACCTTAGCCGGGTGGACTAGAGTAGTTTGAGTTCAAACGAACCGGTATAAAAATACCTGTTATTTTTATTGCCTTATTTGTTTTTGAAAACCCTTATTCAACCCCCCCCCCCCCCCATCTCAGTGTTTTCCTTACCTTCATTACTGAGAACCCAAAAGAAACCTGCGGGATATTTTTCTTAAAAAGAGAATGCAAAGGAACAACCTAAGGAGACCACTTGCTTCTTTAACAGAATGGTTGGACACATGAAGAAAGAGTGTTCCAAGTATGCCGCATGGCGTGAAAAGAAGAGGTTGCCTGTGGAGCCATCCGCCAAATGATGCTAAAAGATTTATCTATGCGGGCGATGGAAATAAAGTTGCAGTAGAAGATATAGGGACTTTTAGATTATTATTAAAGACCAGTTTTCATTTGTATTTGATTGAGACTTTTGTTGCACCGTCTATTAGACGGAATTTAATTTCTATTTCTATTTTGGACAAATCAGGTTATACTTGTTTGTTTGGAAATAATAAATTTAGCCTATCATATGATTCAAATGTTTTTGGTTATGATTCTTAGAATTATAATCTTTATATGCTTGATATTGAACATCCTTATAACAAAATAATGCAAATAGAGTCACATGGTACAAAACAAAAATTAAATGATAATTCCGCCATTTTACGGAATAAGCGGTTAGGACATATATCTAAACAAAGAATTCAAAGGCTTATGTCGGACGGTATTCTTAGATTCCTTGATTTGTCAGACTTTCAAGTCTGCATTCAGTGTATCAAGGGTAAGCAGACAAACAAGAGGAATTTTCATACTGAAAGAGTTAAGGATGTCTAAGAATTAATTCATAATGATATATGTGGTTTTTTCCCTACAGGTTCTTAGAATGGACAACGAGTATTTTATTATGTTCATAGATGATTACTCGAGGTATGGCTACCTGTGCTTGATTCATGAGAAATCTCAATCTTCGGACGTGTTCAAGTCATTCAAAGCTGAAGTCAAACTTCAACTTGGAAAGAAAATAAAAGCTATCAAATCCGACTGTGCTGGTGAATACTATGGTAGGTATGATGGATCAAGGGAACAACATCCAGGACCTTTTACGCTTTTCCTCGATGAGTGTGGAATTGTTCCATAATACACAATGCCAGGAAAACCCGTCATGAATGGATTTGCAGAACGAAGAAACTGGACTCTTAAGGATATGGTAAGAAGTATGATTAGTCATTCTTCTCTTTCAGAATCATTTTGGGGAGAAGCATTAAAGACCGCCGTGTATATTCTTAATAGAGTACCTACTAAAGTAGTAGCTAAGACCCCTTATGAGCCCTGGACTAGGAAAAAGTCCAGCATTAGACATTTGCACATTTGGGGATATCCAGCTGAAGCGAGGCCCTATAAGCCTCATGAAGGTAAGTTGGATGCAAAGATAGTTAGCTGTTATTTTATTGGATATGCTGAACGCTCTTACGAGTATAAGTTTTACAATCCTATCACTAGAACTATTTTTGAAACGGGAAATGAAATATTCCTTAAGGATGTAGAGTTTGGAGGGGAAGGAAGCTTAAGGAGTGTTGTCTTTGATGAAGAAATTATTTATGACAATGATCAAGTCTTTGTACCTATCTTTGTTCCAGAAACAGATCCTAAAATAAACAATGATGTTATTCCTAACATCCCTCAAGAACAAGACAATACTGAGTTTCTTCCTCAAGCACCACCTATAGTTCAAACTCAACAACCTCAAGAGCCACCATTAAGAAGATCCACTAGAGAGAGGAAGAGTCCAATTTTAGATGATTATGTTGTATTTCTTCAGGAACGTAAGGATGGCATTGGTTTGACTGAGGAAGATACTATCAACTTTAGTCAAGCTAGGCAAAGTCCAAACTGTCCTAAGTGGGTTGATGCCATGAAGGATGAGATGAAATCGATGGCTGACAATGATGTTTCAGATCTCGTAAAATTACCTGAAGGAATGAAACCCATTTGTTGTAAATGGATATTTAAAACTAAAAGGGATTCAAAGCGTAACATTGAGAGATATAAATCTCGTATGTTCCAAAAGGCTTTACTCAAAAGGAAGGAATTAATTATAAAGACACTTTTTCTCTAGTTTCTTTGGAGGACTCTCTTAGGATCGTGATGGCATTAGTAGCTCATTTTGATTTAGAATTGCATCAGATGGAGGTAAAGACTGTGTTTTCTAAAAGGAAATATTAAAGAGACAATATATATGGTGCAACCAGAAAACTTTGTGTCAAGAAACTTAAAGTCTATGGCTTGCAAACTCAAGAAATCCATCTATGGCATTAAACAGGCTTACCGTCAATGGTATTACAAATTTCATCAAGTAATATCCTCATTTAGTTTTGAGGCTAATCCGGTTGATAACTGTGTATACCAAAAGCTTAGTGGGAGTAAATTCATTTTCTTGGTACTATATGTAGATGAGATCTTTTTGGTAAACAACAATATAGGCTTATTACACGAAACAAAGAGATTTCTCACAAATAAATTTGAGATGAAAGATCTTGGGGACGTGTCCTTTGTCTTAGGAATTCAAATACTTACAGACTATTTTCGAGGTATTTTAGGATTGTTACAAAGGAGCTATATTGATACAGTTCTGGATATATTCTCCATGAAAGATAGTAAACCAGGAGACATACCTGTTGCTAAAGGATACAAGTTTTGTCTCAAACAGTGCCCCACTACAGATCTTGAAAAGCAAGAGATGCATAAAATTCCATATGCTTAAGTAGTGGGAAGTCTTATGTATGCTCAAGTTTGCACTCGTCCCGACTTAGCATTCATTATAGGTGTTATTGGTAGATATCTAAGCAACTCTGGTATGCAGCACTAGATAGCAGTAATGTGTGTGACGCACTACTTAAAGAGAACAAGAGACTTCGTGCTCACTTATCGAAAGTCAGATAACTTGGAGATCGTTAAGTATTCTAACTCAGATTTTTCTGGATGCCTGGATAGCAGATGTTCCACATCTGGTTACATCTTTCCCTTGAAGGTTTATTGTGAAAATAATGCAGCTATGCTCTACTCCGACAACAATATGAGTTCTACAAAATTAGAATTTATCGATATCAAGTATCTTGTTGTGAAAGAAAGAGTTCAGGAGAAACAAATTTTTATAGAACATATAGGGGCAGACTTAATGCTAGTTGATCCACTAACCAAAGGTTTAGCACCCAAGACTTTTTATGGGCATGTTGCTCATATGGGTCTTGGTTTTGAGATTACGTTAGATTAGTGGGAGTTTTTTTTCCTTAATTTTTCTATGTTCTATATTTTTATTTTATTTTGGTACAAACTTTACGTTATGTTTAATTTTCTGCAGAAATAAGAACTTATGAGGTATTATTGTTATAAACACATCAAGTTTTTCGTTATGTGCAAATATTGTAACTTTGGATTGCACCTAAGGAACTTCAGTTTGATCTCACTAAAGACTCCAGTAGGACCAGTTGGAAATATGCATGATTTAGAGATCACATTGTATAAAATTTCCACGCCACTGATCCATATCGATCTATGTCATCAAGTACGTTGATGTCAAGATCATCGAGGTTCAGTCACGTTATACGTTAGTGACGACAACTGTAGTGATCGCATTATTGATGTATGAGGTGGACCAGATTGTAAAGTTGATATCTAAAGAAAAATAGCATTCGAATGCGCGCCTAAAAAGTTATAATATAATAATTAAGATATATTGGCCAGGCCAAGTGGGAGATTCTTAGAATATTTTAATAATATAATAATATATTAATATTCCAATAATTATGTGGTCAAATATATTTATTTATTATATTAGCTATTTTATCAATTAAGTATCTTTAAATAATTAAGTGATCAAATAATATTAAAAAGACTATTTAGATTTTATTTATGAATTATTTAATTAATTAATTAATTAATTAAATAATTGGGTATTGACTCAAATATGAGTGGATGTCAGGATGACTCATTTAGAAATAATGGAAACCTGATTGGTCATCACACTATATATAGGCTATGGTTCCCAAAATATGGTACAACAAACAAATTATCTCTTCTCCCAATGTAAAGAGAATTTGAGGCATAAAGAGTACCGATTGAGGAAGAATTACAAAAGCCAACAACTTCTGGATTTAGAATTACCGTCAAAGACATTTTTCTCAATAGATCAAGATATTCCTAAAATCGATCAATTAATCATTTAATTTTATATATATTTGATTTCCGCGTCTAAATTATATATTATAATTTCTTGAACATATATATTTTAATTAATAATTATTAATTTAATTTCAACAATATTTTCTATTAAGTCCAGTATCAGTAATCATCGAACCAACAAGGAGAGTAATATTTATTTACTCCGTTGAAATATAAAAAAATGACACAATTGTTTATATATTTTCATGAATATTTCAACAACCTATAACCATGTGCAGTACTTGCCACCATCTCCATTCATATTTTTACCCATAACATCCTCATTGCCAAATTCTTCTAAATTATATAACTCACGTTTTGATGGCAAACCCAATCCTTACTCAAAATTTAACCTGCTTACCCTATGAAATTCAAAGGCTAATAATCCTAATCATCATCTTAGAGTCAATTCCAAAATCCAACATAACATATCTGTTCCACAACACAACCATGGCCACAAAAGAAACATGTACACAAAATCTTGGTCAGTGTTTTGCGTTAGGGAACCACGACAAACACCCACTTTGGGTGATCACTTTCGTCAACATTGGTAAATCATTTTCAGTTCTCTACAATTTCTTTTTATATGTAATTGAATTTTTTCTTACTTCTTTTGATTTATAATCTGAATTTTCAATTAATAAATTATTTACAAGTGTTTGAAAATTAAACTCTTTTGCAGGCCTTGGGACAATATTCACTATACTTTTGTCTTTTATAACTAAGGGAAAATAGGGACCTTTGTGTCGCAACTACGAAAAAAAATAACCGGCAGAAACAAACAGAAGAGTTGCCACTCATACGTTATTTATCTCAAAGGAGGGAAAGAAAACGATCGAAGAAAACCTAAAAGAAAGGAAAAGACAAGGGCATCGCAATCAAATCTTAGGTTCGGGAGTCGGTTACGCAAGAGAAATGTATTAGCACCCCTCACATCCGTTGTACTCAACGGGATCCACGTTTCTTATCTAATCAAAGGGTGAGTTATCTAAAAGCTACTGCTAAACGGGAAAGGAAAAGGAAAAAATAAAAATGAGACTCGATAGGACATCACCGTCCTATGCCTACGTATTCCCTCGTACAATGCGAAAGTCAGAGTCAACGTAGTTCGGAAAACTACGGGTGATGGAGAGAATGTTGCTCGCCAAGACATCGTCGTCCTGTGCTTACGTATCCTCATCTAGTATGAGGAATCAGAGCAAACGTAGTTCGGCTAACTAAACCACATACGCATTAAGTGTTTTTTATGAGCGACGTTAAGCTCCCATTCCAACAGTTAGGGTCGATGCCTATTTGCGGTAGAACGGAAAAATAATGTACTCTTCTCTGAAAATGAGTTTGAAAGAACAATCACAAACGATAAAAAGGTTTTCAATTTATTTATGTGTTTTAATGAAGTTAATTAACTGATTTGAGATTCACATTGCACTAAAGACTATGATATATGAACGAATGTGTCGCATATCACCCCCAGACGGGATGTACACTAAACACGCTAGACAAGTAAGGAGAAACCCCTCACTCATCATTCCCCATATGCTTAAGCCTCGTGGTGTACAATATTCATCGTCTTTATTAAGTGTATTGAAATTGTTTTGAGATGAGAAGAGAAAGGACTCAAAGGTTGAAAAGAAAACACTAAGGAAAATTGGATCCTAATATTATCATACAAAATGGTCCTAAGATTGGAATAAAAGGGAAGTCTACCTAATGTTATCATACAAATTATGGGCCTAAAGTTGAGGTTAAAGAGAGACTATCCTAATTGTTATCATGCAAAGAATTGAAAGTCTAATGTCTCTCTTACTCCCAACTTAATCAGAAATTAAGTGGAACTAGTAATCCTAAGGGATCAAGTGAACAAGCACAAGTAAACACCATACTAATCAATCACAAATGAAAGCAATATCAAGACTTAAACAAGTCTCAAGCAAAGAAAAGAAGAAAGAGGAATGCAAGATGAAGAAAAAAGATGCAACATTATGAACAAACATGGAAGTTCAAACCCTAAAGGAAAAGCATCAAACAAGAAAGAATTGATCTTAATCACACAAGAGAAGCATTAACATCATTTCAAAGCAACAAGAATGTATTCACATGTCAAACCATACCCAAAGATTTGAAATCAAAACCAAATGGCAAAACAAAGTGCCCACACACATATAAATGACTTAAAGTCCAATAAAAAGTAATGTCAAACATCAAACAAAGAGAGATGAAGTAAAATGAGGTGAGAAACAAGGTAGGGTAGAAGCACATCATATCATGTTCAACTCAATTCAAAGAGAAAAGAAAGAACACAAAGAAGATAAAAAATGAACTACATCAATGACTAAGCACTCTTCTACAATTAAATCATAACATACAAGCCAAACATGGTTCAAATAATGAGATTAGGTCAAAAACGCAAGATGGGAAGTAGCATGAACAAGAATATTAATCCAAACACCAACTCGCGAATAGAAAGAAGAGACACCAAGATTCAAGTTCAAAGCATGTATCAAAACTAGGCAAGCATACACCATGATAAAAATAAGTAATCAAGGAATGCATAAAGTGAAATTTGATCAAGTAATACACACCATAAGATCAAGGTTAGAAGCATGTTCAAATGATACATATCATATTCAAATCCAAAACATCAACCAAACTCAAGAAGAATCAAACTCAAGTTCATGCACAGAAGGATAGGTAAACATCCCTCAATTTGTTCATAAGAGAAACAAATGATCATGTGAAGTAAATGAGACAAGGTTCTCATGCAATGAACCTCCAAACATGAAGGTCAGAACCTTAGACAAATCAACACAAAATTCATCAAGCATCATTTAGATCATTCAAGAAACATCCTCAAGAACTAGGTTAAGACATGCACAAAATCATGGTAAAAAACAACATCAACTTGATACATCATCCAAAAATAGAAAAATGATCAAATAAATTCCAATTAGGAGCTTAAACCCAAGTTTCATCCATTAAGAACAAATGTTCAAACAATCTCAAAAGGAATTGCATAAATGCATCATCAAACCAACTCATTAGGGCAAGCATAGTATAAGAATCGAGCATACATCGAGGCTCCCTAAAAAGAAATGATAAATTATCAAAAGCAAGACAACAATACATCAAAACAACCC
This sequence comes from Lathyrus sativus, assembly GCA_963859935.3. NCBI lineage: Eukaryota > Viridiplantae > Streptophyta > Magnoliopsida > Fabales > Fabaceae > Lathyrus > Lathyrus sativus. The sequence goes on from OZ012736.1 coordinate 392,883,976, forward strand.
TCAAATGATCAACATTCATATACCAAAACATGGAAAAAAATATTGGGTCAAGAAGGCATGGCAAAGGTATCAAATGATCAAACCCTAGGATAAACATGTCAAACCACTCTTACAATAAATTCAATTGAAAATAGAAAAAATAAATGAAAAATAAAATAAAAATATGGAAAATTATGTCAACATGTTAAAAAAACAGAAACACATTTTTAGCATTATCATCTGCATTGCATTGACATGTGTGCAGGAGATCAAGAGGTATGACTACCCACAAAGGGCTACACTATGTTATGAAGCTATCTAAGAGTCCTTATTCAAGTATTCAAGGGTTGATATCCTCATCAGAGAAGTTAAAGATCCTCAGAGAGAGTGGTTGAAGCCAAGAGTGTATATCTTCTAACTTGAAGGTTATGGGAAAATCATCAGATGATTCTGAGTCCATGAAGTTGGACTTGAATCCTTGAGAGAGCTCATGAGAAGTGTTGAAAGTCATTTTGAAGCCTAGACAGGTCATTATGCAAAGGATAAGAAGCTACAACCAAGATTGGTGCAACTAGGGTTTCATCTGGTCAACCCTCAGTCAGTAGATGGTTTGAAGAAGGTTGAGACCCAACTCCAAAGCCATGTGATCATGGATTGATGTATTAAGATGCCCAAGGGGTGATTCCAAGGTCAATTCATCATGAATCAAGAGTGTGAGGAGTTCCTAGGCTAGGGTTGCTATGCTTGACAGTGTAAAATCACCTGGTTTAGTACCTAACTTCAAGACCACATAACTCAAGATTTGATTTTCATCTCACCTTGACCCCAAAATGATTATTGTATAGCATGATCATAGCTTTAATTTGAGTACTAGAAGTCCTTGATATGGTTTATAGAACTCAAGTTATGAGCCAGACAAGTTACATGTCATCAGAGGAATGTGAATTTGGAGCTTGAAAGTCAACCAACTTGCATGACATTTTTGACCTAGAAAGATGATTCTCATGAACTTTTGACAAACATGAATGTTGTTCCTTATCTTCTTAGCTTTCTAGAAAGTACTAGAAGTCCATGATTGGATTTGTAGAACTCAAGTTATGAGCTTTACAAGATAAGAGTATTTTGGGAATTTGACATTATAGGTCATTTGTGATTATGGGTCAATTTCATCAACTTAGACACCTCAAATGGACTTTTGATCAACTTGAAAGTTGTAAAAAAATAGTGTTTTTTTGTCCAACCATGACCCAGAGATTCATTTATATGGATTAAATATGGAAGTGTATGAAGGAATTTTCATGGAAGATAATTAAAACGCATAAAAAAGAGAAAATTCCAAAACAGTTCATTTTTGTGCAAAACTTGGCAACTTTGTGCATTTTTTTGAAAGTAGAAGGCATTTAGAGCACTTTGTCATTGTTGCATTTTTGAATTGGAATTGGTTTCATGGCATAATTTCAAGTTGCTTAAATATGAAGTAACATAATAAATATGCACCATAGGATTGAATTGAGGATTCAATCTGATCCATTCATATTCATGAGAAGCAATTTGAGCAAGAATGAAGCTGAAACAGAGCCTGAATCGCGACTGTCATGAAGGAGTTTGGAAGGAAAATTGAAAAATTGGATTGAGTGAATTGGGCCATAACTGGGCCAAATAAGGATCCAAAGCAGTTCTATATAAGTTTCTGGAAGAGTTCATAACAAGTTTGGTGATTGGAAAAGCTTGAATGAGGTAAGGAGCACTTGAAAAAGTTAGTTACAAAGTGAAAATCATTTTTCATCTTGGAGGCCATTGCAGAGGGAATTGAAGCTCCAAGATTCTTCAGCAAGTATCAATGAACGATTCTAAGCAAGTTTGATCAAGGTTTGGAGGCTGTGGCACTCTCTGTGAGAGCTCAAACCAGGTTTTCATCTTTTCATTATTATGCTCTGATGATACTGAATTAGGATAGAAATTGCATGTGGTTAGGTAATTCTTGAACCATAGATGGATTTAGGCAAGGTTTGGTAGACATTTGTGAGAGTTCTTGATCATGGATGAAATGTTTAGAGGTTCGGTTAGGGCTTAATCTTGATGGATTTCAAAGTTTGAACATAGATTCCTGATCAGTGATGAGTGTAGAATAGATTGGTAGAAAGAATTTGACATTTGGTGATGATTTTCCAAAGCACGTATTTTCTGTTCATGTGCGTATCTGCGTGATCTTTGAGAGATTGAAAAAATGGAAGGTGTCATGATGATCCTTGAGAGGAGACGAGTAAATCTGGAGGTTTTCATGAGGTTTGGTGTTGTCTGATGACCTAGCCACCGTGAGCCCGCCGGAGAAGACGACCAGAGTCTTCTCCGGCCACCCTGACTTTCCCTCCTTTCCCTCTTCAGTTCAAAGGTTGAAGACAAAACAAGGACCGTTGGATGATTCTGATCCAATTGACTTAGTATTAGGATCTGAGGCTTGTGATTGAATCTTGAGAGTTGCTTACTTTGACCGCTGATGTGGCACGCTACCAAGCTTTGGATTGGCATACTTTTAGGATAGACGCTCCAGATTAGGATGTAGGGTGAACCCTAGTCAACCAGCCACACCTAAACATTAGTGAAACAGTTCGTTTCATTAAAGGGACTTCTGAGACACGTGGCGCCCCTCTCCCCTTTAGATGAGTGGACTAGTCTCCAGATCCAACACCTGCGTTTTATTCCCAGTTTTTTAATTCATTTTAATTTCTTTTATTCATTTTATGATTTTGTTTTATTGTTTTAATCATTTTTAATTCATTAAAAATATAAATAATGGTCAGAAAAATGTGAAAAAAATCATGTTTGTTCCTTGAATTATTTCTGATTTTTATATGCCATTTATTTGGCATTTTAGTTAATTTTCCATTTTTTTGCTATTTTTCCATCTTTATCACATGATTAAAAATGTAAAAATGACTAGTTTGCTTGCTGATTTTATTACTAGCTCATACTTTGGAATTTGGTGTTGAAATTTTGCATGCTTGTTATAGACTTCTTGATAGGTTTGTGTGATTTTTATTGTATTTTTTAGATGATTCTAAGTTTGAGTTTGAGATAGGTTTTAGGACTTCCCCTTTATGAATTCCCTTTAGCACACCCTTTGAGTTTAGATTTTATTAGAACCTTTAGGATTAGGTTTTGCCCCTGGTTTTTGTACCATAGATTCTTAACCCATTTAGGATCATCTAGGATTTTCCTTAAGATTTTTAAAATTTATTTTCTATTATTCCCCCATTTTACAAGTTGGTTGTAGTTTAGGTGACCCTAACTAGGTTTACTCCATAGATTAGTCTTTAGAGTGAACTTTAACTAATTCTAAGCTTCAGTTTTCCTCCTTTAGGATAGAACTTAGGTAGATACCTCTTTAGAACCTTGATTAGGCCTTGATAGAGCCTTTGAATCCTTAGTTTAGGTGATCCTTAGAAGGTAATCATTGAGGTTCCTTAGAAGTTCAAATTAGGTGGATGATTCTTCCTATAAGTTTAGCTTCCCTCAAAACCTTCCTTCCTATAAGTTGAATCTATGCAAGCTTTCTAAGGAAATGGAGTTGGTTGAGTGCCTGTGGTAAGTTCTTGTGGACCTTACCCTGCTTCCCATCTTCATTCTCCTACTCTTCTCTTATCCAACCATTTTAGGAACCTTCTTGGGGTAGCGTAGTCCCTCCTGTGGGGGGAATTTTGCACATCTCTTAAGGGAGTCAAAACTCTAAGATTTTCCAAATCCCTTTGAGTTGGTTGAGTTCCTGTGGTAAGTTCCTGTGGAACTTACCCTTGTTTCCCAACATTCAATTCCTTTCCTTAGGATAGATGCCTTGTTTGTTTACTTGTGGAATGGATTCCTTTTTTGTCATAATTCCTTTCCTTCATTCATGATTGAGCGGTGTGTTGCATTAGGGTAGTACATGTTTAGGATAGTCTAAGTGTAGATGCATGACTGCACTAAGAGGTTGAGTGAGTCTCCCTCTGCTTGCTTTCCTTAAGGGTTGGGGTGATCCTCCCCTTGCTTGTGTGTTGTTTTTCTCTTTCTAATTGATGTATTTGCATATAAAGGTTGAGGTGACCCTCCCTTTGCTTGTCTGTTTTTGCTTGGTTTCTTTGCTTGATTGCTTAGAGGTTGAGTGAGTCTCCCTCTGCTTGTATTGTTGCATTGCATTTGCATCTTTACTATGTTATTTTCTGTTTATCTGTTTTACTAATGTTTAGCTAATGCTTTGTCTGCTGTCTGTTGCTCACTTGACACGATCCCTTAGGATTCTCACTTCCTTTCATAAGGAAGTGATGATAGAACTTTAGGTTGAAACCTTTTGCATGATAACATCTAGGAATTCCCCATTTCAAACTCAACCATAGGATGAATCCTTGGCATGATAACATTAGGGCTTGATAGTTTTCCCCGTAGAGTCCGTTTTCTTCTCATCTCCGAAACAACAGTAAAAAATGTAATAAAGGAAAGTTAGTATAGGGAGTTACAAGCCTTAAGCTACTTAGGAAATGATAATTGAGCGGTCTCCTCTCAATCATCTAGAGTCTTTAGTATATGTCCTTGGGACGATATGCGACACATTCGCTCCTAAGTCATAGTCTCTAGTGTTGTACAAACTACAGACATCCATAAAAAAATACTTCTTCTGTAAAAGACATAAAACAAATTTCAAACCTCTTTTTTCCCCGTGGGCCTATAATTCGAGGAAAATGTTTTCAGAAAAAGAATGTCGTTAACTCTCAGTTCTACCGCAAACGGTAACGCACGAGTCTCTAACGAGCGAGCTGCATACACCAAACTGCTAGAATTGTTTGTTAACCCTACTCGGAAAAACAGATGAATCTGAACCCCCGTAATCTGTAGTATCCTAAACTACGTAAGCTCTGATCTCTCATATCTTTTGAGAGTACGTAGGAACAATACTGACGTATTGGCGAGCCACCTTCCCCCATCCTTTCATCCGTAGTTAGCCGAACTACGTTGACTCTGATTTCTCGTTCTCTGACGAGAATACGTAGGCACAAAGCTTGATGCTTTGCCGAGTCAGTTTTCTTTTCTTTTCAGACAAGCCTTGATAGGTAGATAATTAAAGCCAACCCGTCAGATAAACACAACAAGTGTGGATCCCGTTGAGTACAACGGACGTGAGGGGTGCTAATACCTTCCCCTTGTGTAACCGACTCCCGAACCCAGACATGGTTGCGATGACCTTGTCTTATACCTTTTCGTCAGGTTTTTCTGATCGTTTCCTTTCCCTTTCTGTGGGATAAATAACGAAAGGTGGCAACTCTTCTGTTTTGCCGGCACCTTATTTTCGCAGTAGCGACACCCCTCCACTCAGAAATTCATGTTGATTCCAAATATGGCATTTATTTTTCAAAACAAACATGTTATCATGGTGAATCGAAGGAGAAAACGTTTGAGAACATAAATTGAAAATCACCAAAACAGAACAACAAGCTATGCAAACATTGCCTACCATGAGTAGGACTTTAGATGTACACGATTTGAACCTAACATGTGTATAGAATGAGAGAAAACAAGTTATGAAGGTTACCTAGTGGAGAGTGTCCACTGCACCTTCCTAACTTGCAAAAGCTTGAGGAAAACTTCTCCAAATGACTTAGAATACCTTGAGGATGATGAATATGGCTTGGAAATGCAAAGAGGCCTCTTGAAAATTAAGCTTTGACGGTAGAGAAAAATGAGAGAGTGAGAGCTTAGGGTTTTGTTTTCTGAGTAGAATGAATAATCTGGCCGCTTTCTCAAGGATTTTTAGCTTTTGTAGGAGGCTTGAGTGAGGTTAAAAACATTAAATGTGGTTAAAAAATTTGTGGTGACAGATTAACAAATTTGGAGGGTGAGGTGAGTGGCACGAGTTTTTGCATCATGATAGTGTATTGAGATTGTCCTTATGAGTGGCTACAAAGGCATAATGGAGAGAGTGGAAAGAGCACCTTGTTGTGCAAGTTTGTTGGTGTTTTGGCATTTTCCTCCTTTGGAAAAATATTTTCCAAATGACACAAGAAACGTACATGTCATATGGCCATTTTTAGGTAATGTTTTGGTGTCATAAAATGAGGTCCATACACATGAGTTTGGGGCATAAAAATTGCTGCAAAGATTGGTTCACAATGTGACAAGAAGAGATAATCATATGATGTATAACCACCATATCAATGTATCTAACTTTGTACAAGTATAACTTAGTGAATTTTGAACCATTTGATGAGAATTTGGTACCAAATGAAAGTAGGAAGAATGATGAACATTTCTCATGTTAAAAGCAAATGGAGATGAGGCTTAGAAGGATGAGAAAATTGGGGTTGAAGATCATGTCCAAAATTTGTCCAAGGCAACTTAGAAAAATTCTAAGTTATGAACCTTTTGGCAACTTTGACACCCTATCTTGGAGACACCATAACTTAATGAGTTTTGATTCAATGCAAGAGTTCTTGTAATGTATAGAAAGCTTGAATAATGATATTCAACTTTTATATTCAAAGGAAGTTAATTTTGAGTCAAGAACTTAATGAAATATGCCTTGGATAGTTGACCCAAAAATATGCCTAAAACTTCTCCCACTTGACATCTTTGAAACCCTAACTTGGAGATATCATAACTTGAGTTCTACACATCCAATGGAGGAGTTCTAGTACTCCAAAGAAATCTTGGAGGATGCTCTACAACTTTCGTGTTGGAGGAAAATTCATTTGAAGCTTGGATCACAATGAAAGATAGGCTTGAACACATGTACCTCAAGCGGAATTTCTATACTTAGAAAAATTTCTAAGTGCTGAAATGACAAAACCTCGATTTTCTCAACTTTAGCTCTCCATATCTCTCAAACTATGAATCTTTTGGACTTGCTTTCTTCTAAAAACTTGTAATTCATGATGTCATATTTAATTTGATAACAAGTTTGCTCCCATTGAATTAATGATTAAAAAGTTATGGATGTTGCGAAATGGCTAGAATTAGGGTTTTCTACACTTAGAAAATATTTCACCAAAAACCCTAATCAAATCAAACTCTTGATTTTATGTTCCTACTTGATTCTTCTTGTTCCAAACATATAAAAACACTTGAGAACACATAGCATGCCCTTGGTTGACCTTGAAATCCAATACTTTGACCTTATGGAGTCACAATTGACTTTTCTTGATCAAATGAAACCCTAGCACCATATCCATTGATTGAAGCTCTTGTCATGCATGACTTGTGATGATACATAATACATGTAGAGAACCCCCAATATGTGTATTGAGCCATGGAATCATGTATTGCCCAAGAAACTAGCCACATATGCCTTTTTGACTAAAACCTTAATCCAGTTGTTCATAAGATATGAGAAGGTTATCAATGCTTGTAACTTTGATTCAAATGGTTGTGAGAGATGCCTTAATGATGAGAGGACCTTGGGGCTTGAGAAAACCATAAGGTTGAGAACAAAACCCTTGCTTTAGCTTTGAGGATCATACTCCTCCTCTTAAAATCAATCAAGATACCTTGATCCCCTACTTAGAATTAATGTTATGCACAAATGATGATGCAGATGAAATGAAACATAAGACAAGAGATAAGAAAAAGATAAGGTAAATTTTTGGGTGCTACACTTTGCTAATAGTCAAAGGTAAGAAGGTTATATCTATAAGTTTTTGGAGACTCTATAGATTAACATGATATAAATATGATTAAATGAATAAAGGTTCTATTTTTTAAGGTTTGACAAAGAAACATATTTTATGAAACCCTATTTTAGTCACCATCACCTTTTTAATGTGTTAAATTCTGGGTCGTATGCGGTAGTCTGTTTTACATGAAAGACGGTTTGTATGAACGCTCTTTGTGAATAAATATTTGAAATATTGAGTTGAATAAGTTTTTTGATTGTTTGTGAGTAGAGAAAGTTGAAACAATAATAGATGAAGCAGAACATTTACACGATGGATGAAGTGGCTGAGAGGGTTGACAACATGGTAGAAAAAGCTATGAAGAATCTTCCAAAAGTAAAACAACAGGATGTTGCTAAATTTGTTGAAAACGTAGTTGAAGATATTGAGAAACTTACACAAAATGCAGAAGATGAATTACAAAAGGTTTCAATCAAAGAATCATGCTTTGTTGATGGATACCATCTCGTTGTTATTTTTGAAAGAGTTAAGCATGTCTTATTCATTTCTACAAATTACCGCATTTGATAGCTCTTTACTTCTAACCTGTTTGGTTTATTTTGGTATATGCATGCACATGTCCATTATTTGTGGTCCAAATTTAGATAGAATATCAAGACTTTCAAAATGTCATTCACAATAAATTTCAGCTTTAGATGTCTGTTGGTCAATGTAAGTTAACGAGTTTTTTTTATTTTAGTTATTATAATTTTTTTATATAAATTTATATATTTTACTTTGTTTTAATTCTTAAAGTTAAAATCTGCACACAAAAAAAACCTGCGCAAAAAGTGAAAGATATAAGAAAACTGACAAAAAAAATTACAGAGATCAAGATTAAAAACTCTAGTTTATATAGACCAATAGACTATTTAAACCTAAATTTCTATTTAATTGAATAAAATTTTGTTAATTTTAATTTTAAAAAAGTAAAATTAAAAAGAGTTATTATAAGAAAATGAATATAATATTTTTTATAAAAGAAAAACCTGGTGAATAATTATTTGAATTGACTTGCAGGTGGAAAATAAGGAAAAGGAGTTGGAATCCTACATACAATCATCCACACACAGTAACAAAAGTCTTATCTCAACTTCAGATGCTAAGGATAAAAAACAGAAAAAGGAAACTGTTTCAAAACCAGGACGGCATTCATGTTTCATAAATACACTGTGAAACTTCAACAACTAAATATTCGCATATTGAAATAGTTACTAATGTCTCGTGAGTTTTTTTTAGAAAATTATTTAGAAAAAATTGATATGACATTGATTTTTTGGATGATCAATTACAAAGTACCAATTGTCTATTTATAGGTTCAAGTTAATAATCTCTTGATGGTGGAGAATGTTTATACGTATTTTAGTTCTTTCTAGATGTTTTATGATATATTAGTATCATGATAGTTCTAGGTTCTTCTATCATTTTCATACACATTTTAGCTATAGATTCTTATACCATTTTCATACACATTATAGTTCTAGGTTCTTCTACCATTTACATACACATTATATTTAAGAATATTCTAGGAATTTGTAGCAATTTCAACACTTCTCCTTGATACAAATATCTGTGACTCCAAGCATAACTCGTAGTTCTTCAAATCTTGGTCTGGACAACGCCTTCATGATTTTTTTTGCAATTTGATCTTCTGTCTTGCAGTAGTCAAGTTTGATCTCTTTTTCAAGCACATCATTAACGAAGGCGGATTTGACATCTAGTTGATGGATACTCCATCTTTTTTGTTCCGCAAGAGCTATTAGAGCTCTTATGGTATCAAGACGACCAATTTGTGCAAATGTCTCATTGTAGTAAATCCCGAGTTGCTATGAATAACCCTTAGCTACTAGCCTCACCTTGTGTTTCTGTATGGTGCCATCAGGATTGAGTTTTGTCTTATAGATCAACTTAATCCCAACGATGTTTTTCCATGGGGACAATTTACTAACTCCCATGTGTTGTCTTTCGTGATCATCTTTATATCTTATTCCATTTCCTTGACCCATACTTCCTGCTTTAATGTTTCTTCAAAGCTTACAGCTTCAAGTATGGTCAAGTTCTAGGTTTCATATATGTCCACAAACTTGCCATCTTCATAATTGTACGATTATTTCTCTCAAACATACCATTTTGTTGAGGAGAATATGCGACTATAAGTTATCGCTCTATGCCTTCATCCTGACAATATGTGTCAAACTCGTAAGATGTGTAATCTTTCCCGCGATCCCTTCTTATCACTTTTATTTGTTTTTTACTTTGATTTTTTGCAAGGGCCTTGCAATTTTTGAATACTCCAAAGACTTCTGATTTTTCTTTTAGAAAATAGACTGTTTCATTCAATAGAAGTCATAATTAGGAGTATAAAGTACCTATTGTTCTCATGTGATGGTGTCTAACATCGGTCCATAGGCGTCAATACGCATTAGCTCTAACAAGTCTTTCACTCTCCATGCTTTGCCTATTAAGAATGAAAATTGGTGTTGCTTACCGAAGAGACACTGTTTGTACTCTTTATTGTTCTCCTTTATGCTTGAAAGATCTCTCATTATGTTATTCTCATATAACAACTTCAAGGTTGTCGCTACGCGAATAATGCACAGAGTCACCACTGGATTTTATTTATTCCGAAGAAAGGGAAAATATCAACAAAACCCCTTAAAGGTAAAAAAAAAATATGGTCTCGCAACCAAATTTGGGTTCGGAAGTCGGTTATGCAAGAGGAAGGTATTAACACCCCTCACATCCATCGTACTCGAAGAGAACCGTCTAGGTTGTCTATGCACGAATGAGTGTCATGAATCGAACTCGCTCTGTTGTGAATTGATTGTGGCTTTTTGCAGTTGAATCCATGAGTTGCGTAGTATGAATATTCTTGCTGGTTCCCATTTGGTTGAAGATTAAAAAGAATTCTTGATGATGCAAGTTGAAGACGATGCTTTAGTGAATTAGAAAATGGTTAGGAATTTTAGGAGTGGTGAAGTGAGATGAAGTGGAAACGTGAAGTAGAGAGGTTGAGACTTGAGGGTGAGAGAGAATGGAGAAAACAGGGAAATTGAGATTGTAGAGAGAAAATGCAGAGTATGAATGAGCCAAAAATTAACACAGCACGAAAACAATATCAGACCACAACAATATAGAGAGGTTTTGCACAAACCATCTCAAGATTTAAATCTCTCATCAATAGACGAAAAGGAAAGGAAAAAGGAAAAAGGATAATGACTCCTATCTATCCTTAATGCTAAAAAAATCATATCATGAACAATTACCCCCTTTACTTAGAACTCGCGGAAAAGGTTGAAGTTTTGGCTATGAAGACTCTTATCCTACTTTTACTCTGCTAGGATTTTATCTCTACTCTCTGACAACTTCGACGTGTTGTAAAACTCTCTCCATTCCTTTTTATTTAAAATAAAACCCTATTTATTTTAATTTTCATTAATTCTACCAACTTCCCTCAACTCTCACTAATTCCATTCACCACTAGCTTAATTAAAAATCTATTTTTCTCCTCAAAACCTCAATTTTCCACTTTCTACACTATTTAAATAAATAAAATATAGATAATTTCTATTAAAACCCAACAACCTCAATAATACTAATTATAATAAGCTAAAGAATTCTAAAACTCAAATAAAATATTAAAATCAAAATTGAGGTGTTACAAGAAGGATACTAAAGAAAGCCTATCAGATGTTATATCTTACATTAGGAGAAAGTTCAATAATGCTCTGAAGAACTTAGACAAAAAGTAGAGGACAAATGTCTCAGACAAGGTGTCTGACATCAGCAAGAACAAAGATGATCACAAACCCATCCAAGGTCAAGAAGTCAATTTCTTTGCATATGCGAAGAGTTTGGTCACATTAAAATTGAACGCTCTACCTTTATAAGAAAACATAAAAAAGGATTTTCATTTTCTTGGTCTGATGATGAAAGTGAAGAATAAACTGCTAGTCATGTAATGGTTTTCACTGGAAAATATGACACATGTAGTGAGTTCAGCAATGAAGATATCTTTGAGGAAGAACTAGCTGAAACCTATAGACTTCTACTTACTTAGTGGAAGGAATCATTCTTGCTAAAGAAAAGAGAAACATAAGAAGACCATAAATGTTCTACTCCTAGAGAAAGAGAAACTTGGCAAAACAAATTTTATTCTCAATGAAGAGATCACGTTGTGAAAATCCAAACTCAATGAATCTGATCATATGTTAAACAAAGGTTAAGATATGTCGGAAGTTGTGTCAGAAAGCAAGAAATCTGTAAAAAAAGAAAGTAAGAATTCCCTTTAAGTTCCCGATGAATAACCACATGTCTCAGCATCTTGTCCAACATATGTTTCCTCCGAACAATGGCATCAAGAAATCATATAGGAGAAGATATGAGCATATCATAACTTTTGTTATAAACTATATGGATGTCCTCAGCAATATAGTCAGCCTAGGCCAAAAAAAAAAGAAAGGGAAGAAAAATCAAGCAAAGAAAGTGTGGAAACTCAAGGAAATTGTCAAGTATCTCTTAGAACATAATTTTTCTGGAGTCTCTTCAAGAGACGAGTGATATTTTGATAGTGGATGCTCTTAGCACATGGCTGGGGAAAAGGCTATATTGCGGGGTTAAAAACAAACTCTAGAAGTTATGTGACTCTTGGTGATGGAGATAGAAGAAAAATCAAAGGCATAGGAAAACTTGTTTGTCCTAGTCTCCCTAGCTTTAATAATGCACTTCTAGCAAAAGGATTAACTACAAAATTAGCATAAGTAAATTATGTGATCAAGTTCTTATTGTGAGATTTTAATAAGGTTGCATGTATTGTCTCCAACAAAAATTAAGAAGAGTTAAGGAAGGGCTCAAGATCCATAGAAAATTGTTACATGTGGGTACCTCAAGCACCACCGTGTGTTGATGAGAAGAAGATCATACACAAAGAAGCCATCAAAGATACACATAAACTAAAGATTAAAGAAAGCAAAGTCTGTGAAGAAAAATACAAGATGTTTTACAAGATGCTCCAACATCTTGCCATCCTAGAGCTAGTTCAAGTGCAAAGCTCATTTGTAAAAAATAATAATCTAGATATAAAGAATGATCAAGAATAATGCATTCATGACTATGTGTTGAATATAAGGTCATACAAGATGTTGGAACATCAAGTTCAACAATTGAAAAGTCTAAATCTTGGACAATAAGAAAAGCTACGGGGTTATGTTAGTAAATTCATGTGTGAAGTAGGTTGGTTTTCAATTAAAGAGGTGCATGCAAATTTTTTCTCTCCTGAGGTCATTGCAACACTTATAACAAGATAAACTTTTTCAAATTCATTCTCAGTTTTTAGGAAGATATCGTGTCTCTCTCCTTGTTGTTCAAACTTAACTATTCATCCCCGACATACCCAAGTTACTCTAGTGAAACTGAAGATGATTCAAAGAACAAATAAATCAAATGTATCTGGACCCAAATCAATCTCAAGTATTCATGAGGCAAAGGTGGCAAACATAAAAATAGAGGATAAATCTTCTCCAAAGAGAACTAGGGTTTCTACTTCTAGCAGCAAACAGTCTGATCAGAGTGGTACACTCAATGTTGTTCCACTCTGGATGATTGTTCCAATTGAAATATCTAAAGAAAAGAAGAAAATTGTTGTGTATAAAAGAAAGAAATCTCAAGTAAGTTCATTTGCTCAAGAAAGTCATAAACTCACTATTTGTGAAAAAGTTCTGGCTGCTATGAACAAAAAGATTGAATCCCATTATGTTAAGAATAGTAGTAGGAATGTGAAAACTCCCGCGAAACCTTTGGTGAAACATCATGTCGAAACAAATGTTGAAGCATTTTCTCTAACTTCTGGTAAAGCTCAGGGAGAAACCATTTATGTGAATGACTTATTAGTACAAAGTAATGAATTGATGAGTAAGAAACCTCAAAAATAAGAAGCTGGCATGTATAGTAATAGGATCGTAGAAAAAAATGAGGATGATGACAATCCCCTTGTAAGCATTTTTTAACAAGATTGTTAAAGAAATGGCTACTTAAGAACCAACTCTTTATTTATTGGAGAGCCTATATAAGTCTCTTACTAATAAAGCTAAAGGAAAGAGCAGAAGGTTGATACTTCAAAGCCTACTATGAATGTTATGAAGAAAAAAATCCTACGAAAAGTCCTCTAAAAAGGAAGAAAGATAGTCCTTCCAAAACTGCATTGGTAAAGAAGAATACTCCTTAGGAGTCACCAATGAGTAAGAGGATAAGAGTTGAACAGGTTAATAAAAGGATTGAGTAGAAAATTATTGAAAAGAAGTCTTAAAACAAGATAATTGGGTCATCGAGTGACACAAAGACATATGTTGAAGATGATTTCCTAGACATTGTAACTACCACTAAAAGGAATATTGGTGGAAATAAAATGCCTTTAAAAGTTCCTGATGCTCCTCTAGATAATTTCTCATTCCATTATGTAGCTAACAGTCAGAAGTGGAAGTTTGTGTGTCAAATAAGAATTGTTTCTGAGAGAGAGCTTAGTGTTGATGCTCTAAAGTGCAAGGAGACAATGGACTTGCTAAAGGCAGTTGGTTTGATGAAAACTGTTTTTGAGCTTAGACCTTGTTATATAAAACTAGTCAAAGAATTACTTTTGAATCTCTCCTCTGATATTGAAACTGAAGATAGTCAAGAGTATATGAGAATGTTTGTTCTAGGTAGATGTATTAAGTTATCTTCAAAGGTTATCAATGCATATCGAGGCAGAAGCAAGTCAGCACCTTCTGATGATATTCCCCATTGGGATTTCTTGCATTATGTAAAATAACATGAAGTTTTTCCAAGCTGGTTCTAGTGCAGAAGGGACACATGTTGAACACGATATTTCAACATGTATGCTACAACATCTAGTCTATGGCAACAGAAAGATGGTATTGCATTTTGGTTCAAAATTATTCTATCCAAGATTCTCTCTACAAAGAATTGTCAGCATGTAGAACACGATGTTCCAGCATGTGCAGTGAAACATCTAGCATTGTCAGCAGATCATAATGGATGTTGTTTGATGCATATTTTTTATTGGCTTTCAATCAAATTTGATGCAGATTTGTTAGAAATGTATGGTTGATTTGTTTGACAGCTGTTAAAGATCAAATAAAATTTAAACAAAGATTTGAATTTGAATTTGAATGTAACAAATCATATCTTTTAAAGAGTTTTCTGGATCAATCAATTCCAACAAGATTTTCTATTATTCTATACGAATTTAAATTGAATATCCAAAGAGAAAAAGGTTAGAAGCATTTCTATATATGGAGACTCATTTCTCATGTTTTGGGAGTTTTGTACAGGAGACTAAGTTCTTGGTGTGAAGGGTTTGTGAGTCTTTTCTTTCTTATATTCTACACTAATGTCGTCATAAGGATTAGTGTTGAATCTAATGTTGTACACCATTCTATGTTTCAGTAACATGGCATATATTTTGGTTTGTCTTAGTTGAGTTGTAAATTCAACAGTCAATAGGATTGTTATTGAGGTTGATCAATAGGAGTTAGTGGTTGATGAATGTGAGCGAGTTAGCATATTTAGGGGAAACATAAATAGAAAGTCACTAGGTTTAGGGAGAGACATATGACTTCATAGGGTTCGAAGGTTCTTATAAGACTAATTGTTCTAATTCGAAGTAGTGAATTTTCTTTTTTGGGTAGAGTACTCCCAGACGTAGGTGTGGTTTCACTGAAATGGGTTACCAATTTCTTGTGTTATTTTACAGCTTTCTGCATTATTTATTATTGTTGTTTCAAAATTGTTAAACTAATGTTTGTTAGACAATGGCAATGGTCTAGAAGGGGGGTTGAATAGATCACAAATTTATTACAAGAGTCGACGCTTGAAAATATGGTGATGCGTCCGCAACTGTACGGAAATATCGAAGTAATATAAAAGATTTGTCGAACCCACAGAGACCAATGTCAATCTATTGTTATCTATTGTCGCGGCGTAAAGTTAAGGCTAATGAAATTTGGAAGGTTAAATGCGAATGAAAGTAAATGCCAAGGAAATAAATATTTTTAGTTTTAGAAATATATTGATAAGGGATATCGGTATGCAATGCCTTAGTTATCGGGGATTCGACAGGTCACCGGTGCTTTTTAGTCTTTGCAAACATTTTTCAGGAGAAAGTACTCGTTTAAAGACCTTTGCCTCACGATGGTTGTTGACTCTAGTCATGAGTCTAAGGCAGAATGTACGCTCTCACAGTCCCATTCGGGGTTAAAATCACTTTTTGAAAACAAATAAGTTCTGATTTCTTTTAAAGCTCTTTCGCTGTATTTAAAATAAATGCCTAGTTTTTACTATCTGGTTTAAACCCCAGCTTTCGCATGCCGGTTCATGCCTTAATGAGTTTCCCACTTTCGTGGTGAAACTACTGTAAATAATTTCTCGCTTTCGCGACGAAGGTTTATTTAGAAAGATTAGATTAAAAACTAACAGCCAGAAAAGTGTTTGTAAAAAGGTAAGGTGCACCGAATATTATCGAATCCCATCCTACTAATTCGATCACATACCGATAAAACTAATTTAGCTAGACATGATAATTAATGCAAACAGAAATAAACATAAACCGCAAAATAATAAAACATGCATTATGACAGAAAATAAAATAATAATTCAATTAATAAGAACCTGGAAAGTAGTACTGAGATTGAAGAGTAGTCATCCACAATGTCGACAGGATTCTACTTTGGCGAAATAAAATTGCAGAAAGAAATACAATGTTCTGAACTAAAGAGAAAAAGGAAAGGAAATAAAAGAAACAATAAAAATAGCTTCAATAGGAATTTTGGCAGCACTTCGATACGTCGAAGCCTCCCCCCAAATGTTGTGAATCTCAGGCCTATTTATAAGAGATATTTCATTTCTCAACTTCCAGAGGTCATGCATGAGTTATGGGGAAAGTGGGAGTAATTTCCAGTAGTGGGCAGTTAGTGGAGAAATGTAGGAGAAAAGAAGGAGAGAGTCAGAAGAAATTAAGTTCGTGCACGCTTCTGTTATACTGAACTTGGAGTCGTGACGGTCGTTATGGTCTCATGACGGTCGTGTTGATCGTGACGACCGTGATGGTCTTGTGACGAACGTGACGGCTGTGACGGTCGTGAGGGGGCTGTGACGACCGTCATGCGCACAAATTATGTACTTTGCGTTTTTCTTCTCTATTTCTTTCTTTCTTCTTTCTTTTCCTTCCATTTCTTCTTCTTTTCTTTCTTTGATCCAAAATCTCCACAATCTGCAAAACAAAGTAAATTAACCGCATAATGGAACGTAACTCAAGATAAATTAACAATAGTCACAAATAAATGCATGTAAATCAAGCCAAATAAACGATATGATTTCGTGTTATCAAACACCCCCATACTTAAACCATTGCTTGTCCTCAAGCGATCAACCAACACGTTAATAATAAATAAGCATAATTCAAAACAGAGACACGGCGAGACTCTAATCATACGTGGCTGTTAGGTTAATGTTAGATCGACAGGTACTAAATATCAATACCAAGGGTACCGTAACGACACAATTTCAAAAACTCCCTACTTATGCAAACTAATCTGAATCCTGCCATTATAGCTCAACCTATATCTCATGCTCTCTTTTCACCCCCGTTTCATTATAGTGCAATCACATTAAGCCCGTTATCCCATACACATTCATGGCAAGTAAACCTGTTAGTGACTATGATCTCATTGTTATTTCATTTTTTCTGCAAGTATGCTTAAGCATCAATTGAACTTAAAGAGTTTGTACCGTTGGGCTAAGTGATCGGGTGAGGAGCACCTAACTTAGAAGGAACATGTCTTTTTATTCATACTTTTTTTTTAATTTTAAACTAGAGATCATACACTTATTTGCATCGGTTTCTTACTTAGTGTGTTTAGGATGATGTTGACTGCTTAAATAAACTACTTAGGGATTACTAAAAGAAACTGGAGCTTTAAGGTTTCAGCATAATGGGTACTCAAATTTATTTTGCATATTTAGGGGGTTAAGGGTGTCAGGATGATATCGATTTTATTAAAACTTTCCCAAGTTTTTCTAACATAGCATGAACAGCCTATATACTCTTAGAGTACCATGTCATGAATCAGAGCAAAAATTGTTGGAAGGTAGAATTCTGAAATTTTGAAATTTTGGGGAAATTGAATAACAAGCAAAAACCAAGCATAAAGACTCGACAGCACATGCAAAGACTTTGAAATAACGTTAAAATAGATAAAAAAACAATAAATCAAATTAAAAAGCGATAAAATGAAAGTGGTACCTCCTCCACACTTAAACCAAACATTGTCCTCAATGTTTTAGTAAGGGGTGGAAAAAGGAAAGACATAACCTGTATGACTGCTACTGTGTGCTAAATCCTCTTTGATCCTGCTCTTGATATAGCTAAAGCGTAACAGGAGATACATTTCTTTATTTTCTGAAAATTTAAACAAACAAATTAAAATAAAGACCTTGTGGGTTGCCTCCCACACAACGCTTTGTTTAACGTTGATAGCTCGACGACCAAGGGGTGCAAGCACTCATGATGGTTCTTTCAAGAATGGTTCCTCGATCGAACTTTGAATAGTCTTCGATTTCCATGGCCACTTATCAAGTCATCTCTCATACCCATCACCTTTTCTTTTCTTTCTTCTGTAGGGTGGTTCATTGTTTTGAACTTGTGGTGGTGGTTCTGGATCTATCCTGAGTTTTATTTTTTCAAATTTGGGCTTAGTTATTTCATCCACCACCTCAAAGGTTAATCTTACCCTTTTAACAGTAATGATGACCCTAGTTTCATGGTCCTCGAATTTTCTTTTCTTATGAAGGACCTTAGACAAAGGTGTATTGGTGTGGATATTTTCCATTACCTCCATATATGTTTTGGATTGGGAGTCTACCTTAGCTTCCACAGCCCTTTGTGGGAAAGAAATAGGTGGGGTATAGGTAGGAGGAGCAACAATAGGTGCTTCCTTCTCTACCTCTTCGACAACCTCCCTTTCGGGTGGTGTCGGTGGATTTTTCTCAATAATTATACTTTTCTCACCAAAACTCTCCTCAAACTCATGATCACTCTCCCTAGGATTTTCTAATCGTTCTTCATTAATGGTTGTTACATCATTCACATGTCCTCCGGGGAAGGGGTCCTAGAGGTGTTAGTGTGAGCATGGAGGTTTGAATCTCCAAAGTCTCGCTGTGAGCTGCAAGGGAATCGACCATATTGATCATCTGCTTGAGATTTTTATTAATTTGGAGATGTTGTTTTCTAAAATCTTCATTTTGGAGAGTTTGTGTCTCCACAAAGCGTTCCATCATAAATTCTATCCTATAGTGAGTAAGCGTCGCATCGAATTCTTCTAGTAATAGTTCAAGGTTGGATGTGTCGAAATCTTGCGGTTCCTCACAATATTGAGAGTCTTCATTGTAGAGGGAATTTGTGTGAGAATACGTCGAATTGAAATCTTCTAATAATATTTCGAGGTCAGATTTAAGCGGATCTCGTGGTTCCTCAAAATATTGGGGGTGGTAGCTATAATATTGAGGGTGGTAGTTATAAGGGAAATATGGGTTATACATAGTGATTTAGATAAGAGTGCCTTAGTTTATACTATGCAACAACGGAATCACAATATTGAATGTTGGTACCCGGCAACGGCGCCAAAAACTTGATGCGTCCGCAAGTGCAAGGAAATACCGAAGTAATATAAAAGATTTGTCGAACCCACAGAGACCAATGTCAATCTATTGTTATCTATTGTCGCGGCGTAAAGCTAAGGCTAATGGAATTTAGAAGGTTAAATGTGAATGAAAGTAAATGCCAAGGAAATAAATATTTTTTGTTTTAGAAATATATTGATAAGGGATATCGGTATGCAATGCCTTAGTTATCGGGGATTCGACATGTCACCGGTGCTTTTTAGTCTTTGCAAACATTTTTCAGGAGAAAGTACTCGTTTAAAGACCTTTGCCTCACGATGGTTGTTGACTCTAGTCGTGACTCTAAGGCAGAATGTACGCTCTCGCGGTCCCATTCGGGGTTAAAATCACTTTTTGAAAACAAATAAGTTCTGATTTCTTTTAAAGCTCTTTCGCTGTATTTAAAATAAATGCCAAGTTTTTACTATCTGGTTTGAACCCCAGCTTTCGCGTGCCGGTTCGTGCCTTAATGTGTTTCCCACTTTCGTGGCGAAACTACTGTAAATAATTTCTCGCTTTCGCGACGAAGGTTTATTTAGAAAGATTAGATTAAAAACTAACAGCCAGAAAAGTGTTTTTAAAAAAGGTAAGGTGCACCGAATATTATCGAATCCCATCCTACTAATTCGATCACATACCAATAAAACTAATTTAGCTAGACATGATAATTAATGCAAATGGAAATAAACATAAATCGTAAAATAATAAAACATGTATTATGACAGAAAATAAAATGATAATTCAATTAATAAGAACCTGGAAAAGTAGTACTGAGATTGAAGAGTAGTCCTCCACAATGTCGGCAGGATTCTACTTTGGTGAAATAAAATTGCAGAAAGAAATACAATGTTCTGAACTAAAGAGAAAAAGGAAAGGAAATAAGAGAAACAATAAAAATAGCTTTAATAGGAATTTTGGCAGCACTTCGATACGTCGAAGCCTCCCCCCAAATGCTGTGAATCTTAGGCCTATTTATAAGAGATATTTCCTTTCTCAACTTCCAGAGATCATGCATGAGTTTTGGGGAAAGTGGGAGTAACTTCCAGTAGTGGGCAGTTAGTGGAGAAAGTGTAGGAGAAAATGAGGAGAGAGTCGGAAGAAATTAAGTTTGTGCACGCTTCTGTTATACTGAACTTGGGGTCGTGACGGTCGTTATGGTCTCATGACGGTCGTGTTGATCATGACGACCGTGATGGTCTTGTGACGAACGTGACGGCTATGACGGTCGTTAGGGGGATGTGACGACCGTCATGCACACAAATTCTGTACTTTGCGTTTTTCTTCTCTATTTCTTTCTTTCTTCTTTCTTTTCCTTCCATTTCTTCTTCTTTTCTTTCTTTGATCTAAAATCTCCACAATCTGCAAAACAAAGTAAATTAACCGCATAATGGAACGTAACTCAAGATAAATTAACAATAGTCACAAATAAATGCATGTAAATCAAGCCAAATAAACGATATGATTTCGTGTTATCATATGTTTTTTTTTATAAAATTATGCGGAAGCGGTCGAGGAACCAAGTCGGCTAAATGAACCATTACTGAAAAGATTGGATATGCGACAAGCAAAATGGAACAAAAATTCTAATGAGAAATAGAATCAATAGTTTGATGATTAATCAATCCGAATAACAACACTTTAGAGTTTCCAACTTCCAATGACTTATAAAATGTAAAGCTAATTTGACAATAAAGCAAACAGTTTGTGTGCAATCAATTCGTCGAGCACTTGGTGTGCAAAACACCCCAAGTGTTGTTTCCTATGTAATGTAAGTGCATAATTTTTTGCAACTACAATCCAAGTGATTGTAATGAGTTTTCAAATCAGATTTTTAGCACTACACTATAGCAAAATTTTATCGGTCAATTGATATTACACAAACTTTAACAATTCAATGTAAAGAGATAGAGAAAGAGAGAACAACACCAGATTTGTTTAGGCAGTTCCCCTTTAGTCCTCGCTTAGGGTACGTCTGCCCCCAATTCTAAAACTAGAATTGAGATATGTATTATTTTGTTGCAAAAGTTTATACAAGAGAATCAATAGTCACCACACACTCAAACCTAG
Source organism: Lathyrus sativus (assembly GCA_963859935.3). Classification (NCBI taxonomy): domain Eukaryota; kingdom Viridiplantae; phylum Streptophyta; class Magnoliopsida; order Fabales; family Fabaceae; genus Lathyrus; species Lathyrus sativus. The sequence continues at coordinate 392,905,410 of OZ012736.1, forward strand.
TTGTTGATGTTGATATTATGTCTTCTCTACCCTTGATTCAAGTTGAATCAAGTGCTTCGAACGTGTTGAACAAACCTTAAGTTACCGCTACTTGTCTGAACAATCCCACCGGTCTTCAAACCATTCACTCGACTGATTTTGATCACACACCACTCAAACCCAGATCTTCCTTCCAATCCCATGGTTAACGCTACTTGATTGACTGGACCCTCTGTTATTTAATCCCCTTCGCTAGGTTAAACCTGTGAAGACAAGATTTGTGCAAAAATCCCTAAATCCTCAAGATCTTGGAGGAAAAAACCCTAACGGTTTTATTCAAGAAAAATCCACTAAAATCTAAACCCAAAACGAGATACACAATCCTATGTTTGGACGTTATCACCTCAATGATGCTAAAGATCAACAAAAATTGTTGTGTAATTATTGAGAAATGAAAGAATGAGGATGAAAATGATGAGAATAATTTGATGTATATCTTTCACTTTTCTTGTTGTGTATGAAAAATGATGAGCCAAAATGAATATATATGATGCTAAAACCAATTAACAAACATAACAACAATTTGACATAAGATAGATCATCGAAATAACATATTTTTAGCGAGCGTTCGACCAGAGCTTGTAGAGGGTCGACCTGAGCACACCCGAGAGCAAGACTATGCAAAAATTGAAGTTGCGCGTCGACCGGAACAGGGCCCATGCGTCGATGAAAACTAGCCCAAAATTGACAAATACAAACAGTTACAGTATGAGTCAACTAGAAGGTCGACACGAGCACACCCGAATGCAAAAGATTGAAATTCAACTTATATGAGTCGACTCAAACATCCTAAAATTCCAAAAATGACTTTTTCCTTATATTTTGGTCTACCTAAGCTATATTTGTGCATACCTAAGTCTCCTAACATGATTAAATACACACAAAACATATATGAGATGCTCCTATATATACAAGCACATGATTTTGAAATATTTTGTGTATTAGTAAAGTATGAATGCAAGCTAAGACTCGATGATACCATCAAAATTACAAGGTATGAGCTAGACACGTTTTGACTTCATTAAAATAATAATTGATACACCTTGCCCTCACATAATCCCCTTTTTTGATGTTGGCAAAACAATTGCAAAATCTTCAGCTTATCGAATACTTTGAGAGTCATCCTCCCCCTGATTTTATGCATTCTTCTAAAAGGAAATATGATCAATCTTTATGACATAAATTGTTGCTTTTTGCATATTCTCTTCTCCCTCTTTAACAACATCAAAAAGAGAGAAGCACAAGGTCAAAGAAAACAATATATCCAAATGAACACAATCATATACTTTACAACAGATACACATCAACAAACATTCGCATAAAATGATGTTAATGCAAGTAATATGAAGATAAATAAGACAAGAAGCATATAATTAAAATTAAGTGTGTTACATAGCCAAAATATCTGATACAACTCCAAGTCACAAAACAAATAAGATAGCAAAACATATAATGACAAGCTCACACATATTTCAACCATTAAAATGAATAAAAGATAGATCCAAACCATAGAATAAAAACCAATATAACACACATCATGGCACAATTTCTTACATATATATGTGATCAAGAATAGTTAACTAGAGAGAAATGATATCACCTCCAATGATGATCGATGATGGATGCCCACACATATAGCTTGATCTTCTCAATATTGTTAATAAAAATATAGACAAACATATATGTAGAGCATGCAATCATACAATTTTAGACACGATTCGGGATGTCGAGAACACCAAGTTCCCTATGAATGTTAAAGAAAGGCTCTGTCACAAGTGGTTTTGTGAAAATATCAGCAAGTTGATTCTTGGTATCAACATGCTCAAACATAATGTCACCTTTCTTTACATGATCCCTAAGGAAATGGTGGCGAATTCAATATGTTTCGTGCGTGAATGTAGTATAGAGTTTTTGGTTAAGTTAATGGCTCTTGTGTTATCACATCAAATGGGAATACGTTCAAGTTTAACATTGAAGTCGAGTAATTGTTGCTTGAGCCACAAGACTTGAGCACAACAACTACCGGCCACAACGTATTCCGCCTCGACTATTGACAAAGGAACTGAAACTTGATTTTTGCTATGCCAACTCACTAAGGAATTTGAGAAAAAATGACACGTGCCACTCGTGCTTTTCCTATCCGATTTGCAACCGGCAAAGTAGAAACTAGAATAGCCAACCAACGGGCAATCACTTTCTTTGGAATAACATAATCCATACTTTGGAGTACCACGTAGGTATCTAAGTATGCGTTTTAAAACTTTTAGATGTGATTCCTTGGGACATGATTGATACATAGCACACATACATACACTAAACATGATATTCGTTCGAGAAGCGGTAAGATAGAGTAGAGAACCTATCATACCTCGATATTTCTTTACACCCACATCCTTACCATTCTCATCTCGATTCAAGTTTACACATGTAGGCATTGGTGTATCAATTACTTTAGAGTTAGCCATGTCGAAGCGCTTGAGTAGCTCATAGCAATACTTTGTTTGGCTCACAAACGTTTCTTCTTCGAGTTGCTTGATTTGCAATCTGAGGAAGTAGTTTGCTCCCCGATCATGCTCATCTCGAACTCTCCATACGTCAACTTAGAGAATCCATTGACCATATTTATGTTAGAAGATCCAAATATTATATCATCTACATATACTTGTACCAAAATGGAGTGTTTTCCTTGACGTTTAATGAAGAGAGTTGTATCAACTTTCCCTCTTGAGTACCCTTGGTCTAGTAAAAATTTTCTAAGACGCTCAAAAGTAACACGTACGAATTTTTCAACAGTAAGCAACCTCTTATTAAATATCCTATATGCCTTACTAGTTTGAGAGTATCCAAGAAAGATACCTTCATCAGTCTTTGAATCAAATTTACCAAGGTTCTCCTTACCATTATTTAATGCAAAACACTTACAACCAAAAACATGAAGATGTGATAAGTTTGGCTTCCTTCCTTTTAAAATATCATATGGAGTTTTGTTGAAAATAGGACGCATAAGCACCCTATTAAAAAAATAACACGCCTATCGCGGTGAAAATTGGATAACAAAGCTATGGGATTAGCTTGGCTCGCAAAATAGGATATCACCATCGAACTTTTATTTTATCCAAGGGAAAAGGGAAAAAGATCGAACAAAAACCCTAAGTAAAATGCAAGGCAAAAAGCAAGGCCTGAAGCTAAGAAAAAGAGAGATCAAAGGTAGTATGCTTTCAAAATAACCTTTCTGCAGTTAGGTCTTTTGAGGGTTGTAGTGTGACCTAGTTCACGGTTTATGAAACAAAGGATAAAGGCTTAAAGTTTATTTGTGCCCATCCAATCTTTGTGATGATCTTCAGTCCTATGTTCAGTTAAATTATATTATTGCACTCTGGTTCCTATAGGTTAAGAATTGCATTTATGGTAGCAATGATGGTTCAGAAGTCAAGGGACTTTTGAGATGACAGTCACTGCTTCATTACAACATTTAGTTTTTTTTCCATTGAGGAATTTCATGGTAAGGATTTCAAGATCTCCTCTTTTTGGTATCCCTAACTTTTTCTTTAACTGTTTCTTTCAAAGCTTACAGTCAGTGGGATGCCCTAGTTTTTCCTAAGTCTCCTTCATAGGTTTTGACTTAGCGGGCTTTTCTTTTGATTTTTTTTGAAAGAAAGGAAGTGATTGTCCGGCTTAATGATTACGGTGAACCATCATCGGCTTAAAAGACATCTTTGACACTTGTTTTCCGTGTGCGAAGGAAGATTGTGAATGAAACCTTCATATGAAAGGTGTCTTGCATGAATACACAACCAAGTTAACTGAGAACTACTCATCCCAAGGTTAAGATTGCGAGTTTTTTTGTAAAGAAAGAAACTCCAACTTCTAGGCTCGAAGGGGTTAACAAGGGAATAACTTCCTTATTTCTCTAGTGTTTGGGGGATTGAAACAATTCCTTACATCGTCAGCAAAGTTTGATTGAAAACATACCAACAGTAGTTATGGATAATAATTTTTCATCATCCTCCCTCCAATCTTTGCACAATAAAAAAGAAAGTGGAAAAGAGATAAAATATTTTTTAAAAGAATAAAGATGTAAATAATGGACAACATGAATTGAATCAAAAGTTGCAATGCTCATTTCATTAATTATGAAAGTAATAACATAATTTGAAGGCAATTAGCTAGTACAAAATAAAGGGAAATGCAAACAACAAGAAACATGGCCTAGTGACTAATCAATAACAAAGATGAGCTATCTTGTTTGAAACAATAACTTTTAGGAAGATAGTCTGCTGAAGTCGACCGAAGCTTCACTTCTAATGCGTTGGCAAGGGATTGTTGTTAATATTAGGATTGGAGTCTTGAAAGCTAGGGATTCCAACCTTAATCAGATCACACGCTCTGGATTTCAGTGCATAGAAATTTTCCACGTCGTGGCCTGCGGCACCTTCATGAAATGCATAGTGGAGATCAAATCTGAATCCAAGGATAAAGTTTAGTGTACGACATGGGAATAAGATAAAATTGATTCATATTATGGTACTGGCTTTATCCTACATTAGGATGTTGAAGAGCTCAAACAGGCCGTGAAGCAGCAACTACAGGAGTAACAGCAGCAACAACAGGGTAATCAGCATACTGAGGTCGGGGACAAGGCCTTCTTATTTCAATCATGACTACATTAGTTTGATCTTCTCTCTTCTTCTGGAAATTCCCATAGGATTTCTTCGCACCATTAGAAGATTCAACGACCTTAGATATCTTTCCATTCTTGAGACCTTCTTCTAGCCTTTGGCCAATAGTTACGAAATCAGTGAAATTGGAGGAAACACTTCCAATCATCTTCTCCCAATAGAATGGAGACAAAGTTTCCATGAACATTCCAGTAAGTTCCTTTTCTGCTAGAGGGGGTTCAACTTGAGAAGCTAACTCTTTCCACCGCTGAGCATACTCCTTAAAAGATTCCTTCTCATTTTTAACCATGTTATGAAGTTAACGGTGTTCAGGAGCCATATCAAGATTATATTTTTAATGTTTCATAAAAGCATTGGCAAGATCTTGGAAATAGTGGGCACTATTTTGTTCAAGGTTCATATACCATTTTAGTGAAGCTCATCTCAAGCTGTCTTAAAAACATTGGATGAGCAACTTCTAGTTGTTGGTATAAGAAACCATCCTTCGGAAGTACATGACTAGATTAACTCTTGGGCAAGAGTGACCCTTGTACTTTACGAATTCGGGAGTTTTAAATTTGAAAAGCATAACAAGGCCAGAAACTAAGCACATGTTGTCTGCATCCACATTGAAGAAGTCGGTACCCTCAACGGCTTTGAGTCTCCTATCTATGATCTAAAACTGTTCACGGACAACCTCAGGCTCAACAAAATCTTCACGGTCTTCACCTTGAGCACTGGCAGCATTGTACTCATAGAGAGGGTTCTCAAAGGGAGCTCGGGAAGTCTGGGTAACAGTGTGGACCACAGTTCTGAGCTCAGCTAAAACTAGAGCTTGAAAAACTGGTCTGGCAGTTTGACCAATCATAGCAGTAGACGTAATAGGTAGAGAGTAGTTATGAGGTAAACCAAACTCTGGCCATGTTGAAGGTGACATTTTAACAGGCGGAGGTTCAGCGCTTGAAACTTCCTGGATGACAGTCCTCTGAGGTTGCTCTCCTCTAGCAATCAGGACTTGGAGCATCTCGATGAGCTTAGTCATGCATGATTTCAAATCATTGATCTCTATTCGGATCTTTGCGTTGTGCACTTCTTTCTCTAATATTCTTCGTTTATAATTAGCTCTAGTCTTGTATCAGTGTCGAGGAATCAGCTTGACGACTAATAGGTGACACTGGAAGATAGAGACAATTATAAATGATTGGTTGGACAAACAGATGGTATACAATAAATCATGGAAAGATGCAAATGATATGCAATGCGATGCAAGTCAGGATGCAAATCACTCTTAGCAAGATCAAAGGTTCAAGATCACAGCATGGAGTCTGGGTAAAAAACCAACCACAAGGTGTGTACTAGGGATAAAACACCTGCACAACGAGTTCTAACAAAGTTCCCAGAGTCATCGATCCATCTTTCAGATATTACCAACAATTCGATTACTCGAGAATCAGTAATATTCGCAAGAGAAAATCGTCTGAGTGTAGCATCGCGTATCAACTACTTCGGGTTTACACCCTCATAATCATTGCACTACACCCTAAAAGGCCAAGTGGGGTAAGTGGGTAACAAAAGGTCCTCAGTGTCATGTGCTCCTAGATTGAAAGTAGTAATGTTTTCACGAATACTCGTTCAATAAAACTACTCCCAAGAGGGCCTCTATTAGGCGGTGGTTTCTCAAGTCAGCTTGGTCGGGAATCAACTCCCTATAAGCCTTCTCGAATATACCACCTTCCTATCATATGTGCACCCAAGTCCGGGTATAAGACTTATTCTCACCATTCAAGGTAACAACCCTGCATACAGAAAAAACCCAAGCACAAACAAATATATGTACAAATATATACAAATATACAAGTATAATAGAAAACAAAAATAGCAACACAAATATAACAAGTTAGGCTCAACCCACTGAATAATTACTCCCCAGTGAAGTCACCATTTTCTGTCGCGGTGAAAATTGGATACCAAAGCTATGGGATTAGCTTGGCTCGCAAAATAGGATATCACCACCAAACTTTTATTTTATCCAACGGAAAAGGAAAAAAGATCGAATAAAAATCCTAAGTAAAATGAAAAGAAAAAATTAAGGCCTACAGCTAAGCAAAAGAGAGATCAAAGGTACGGGGGTTGGTTATACTAAGGGAAGGTACTAGCACCCTAAGTATCTGCAGTACTTTACAAGAACCTTTTGAAATATTTGTGTTTTGAATAAAATTGTTTGATAAAGGTAAAAATGGGTAAGAAAGAGAAAATAGGTGAATAATAAAATGGTAGAAAAATAGAAAGGTAGCTTACTAGGATCATCACAATCCTATGCCTACGTATCCTATATAGGAAATCAGAGCAATCGTAGTTCGGCTAGCTACGGGTGAAAAAAGGAAAGGGTGTAAAGAATAAAAGTGTGAAAAAAAAGTGTGCTCGCCAAGGATCGGGACCTTATGCCTACGTATTCTCAAGAAGAACTTGAGAAATCAGAGCGTCCGTAGTTCATGGAAATTGCTCACGACTGCTGGAGCGGTGATATATCATAATGTAAGTATGGAAGGTTTTGGAAGTGAAGGTGATGTTGTTGATGAGAAGAATAGATATATTCATGGAATGATTTTCATCCTTTACTATGGAGGCGCAGATTCTTATATTTTGTGGGATGGAGATGAAGTATTGTAGAAGAGATTTACATGAAGTTGTATGGTAATGAAGGAGAGGAAAGTGAGATGGAGAGTTTATGATTTGATAGAGTTTTTTTGTTTGACCAAGTGGAAGAAAAAGATTAACTAATAAAAATAATGCTCTCCTTTAATCTTTTAATTTTTTTTGAAAACAAAGCAGAAGGTGTGAAGTGTATATGTTTGCTGTTGTTATTAGTGTGTATGTTGAAGATGAATTTTTATGAAGTAAGAAGGAAGGGGGTGCCGCTACCTCTTTTTGTTGTCAAGGATGATGAGGTGATGACTCTTTGTAAAAATGAAGATTCATATCCAGAATGTCAAGGATGATGAATTCTCCGGCCTCTTAACCCAAACTTTATACATGTATCCCACTAAAAGTAAAAGCAGAATGTCATTGAACTTTTTTTTTATAAGTAAAATATCATTCCAACAAGGGTACTAGGGGTACGCAACCCAATTACAATCCGCAAATAACAAATTTTACATCAGAATCCAAAAATAAGAAGTCCCAAGGATATTTATATCAATCATAATAACTACAAGTATTGTTAAACTTGACTCTCTTGGTTAACCACCACCACGGGATAAATATCACTCTCTGCGCCACCAGCTCTGGGTCTCCCACTTCATCATTAAACAATATTTGATTTCTAGACCATCATATGCACCAACACACAATGAACCAAACCCCATCAACAACCTTAGATCACAGTCGTTTCACCTTTAATTTCTCAACCCAAGCATATAAATGCCCACTACCCTGCAGCTGATCTCCCTAATACCCTCCATTTCAAACCGTCAACATATTAAACTTTATAAATACTAATTAATAAAAACAAAATTATTAAATATAATGAAGAATAAAATAACATTGAAATTATCTCAACTTTAGGTGTTGTGGCAAAACAGATTAGGTGTAACGCCCATTTTAATTATTTTTGGTTTTCGGGATTATTTTATTTGATATTGTGCTTGAGGATTATTTTTGAAGGATCAAGAACTCATGATATTGGTATGTTGTGATAAAAATATGATATTTAATAGTAATATGATATTATTATTAATTATTATCATTTTTATTACTAATATTAATTTTATAAGTGAAATTATAATTTAATTGGATTTTTAGAATAAAAGTATTATGAGAAATATTATTATGAGTTAATTGAATTAAAAAGTATTTTTGGGGGTATTGAGGGTAACATTGTCATTGTGGTGAGAAGTGGAATTGGAAGAATAGAAAGAACACGGTAGAGAGAACGAAGAACAAAGGAAGAGAGTTTGAGCAAAGTGTGGCAAGGAATCCCCAAGGCTGTCAATCCGAGTGGAATTTCGGAAGTGCATCATCATCAGCATCAAGTTTGAGGTAAGGGGGGAGAATAATCGGTTAAATTTGGTAAATATATGATTAATAGGTAGAAAGGGGGAAATCCCTATCCCCATAGATTCTTTGATGATTGATGTTGTTTGCATGTTGTTATTATTGTGTTGTTTGATGTTTAATTCGTTTGCATGTGCTGAGAATATTGGGATGAATGAGTTTGGGGTTTTTGAGTAGTTTCGGAGTTATTCCGGAAGTCGGTAAATTAAGCAGATGATGTGTTTTATCAGATAGAATCGAGAAATAGACCCGTAGTTAAGTTGAAGTATATGGATGAGTGTGGGCTTCGATTTAATTGGGCGGAATCGGGAGTCGATGATAATTCTGGTGCACCTAATTTTTCTGTGTATGCAGGCATTCGCTGGGCGAATGGGGGCGAGCCTTCGCCAGGCTTCTCCGGGCGAACTAGCCAGCGAGTGCTGGCAGAAGCTTCTATTTGGCTTCGCCAGAAGTTTTGCCAGGCGAATGGCAGCGAGTGTTCGCTACGGGGCTTCGCCGGGCGAATGCGCAAGCGAGTCCGACAGCAGTTTGTGATTCTGCTGCTGTTTTTGTGTTGTTCCGTTGTGGACTTGGACACTCGTTGGTCATGTGTGACGAGAGGTTTGTTCTAGAGCTGATACGAGCATATGTTGGTGGTTGTAGGGCTGTTTGGCCGGCGTCTATCGCAAGTGGCATAATCGGTAGGTTATGCGTTAAGTATGAACCCGTGTGGATGTGTACGTGAGATGTGTGCACTGTGTATGTGCTGCGTGTGAGATATGAGGTTCAGTATGATCGTTGCGCCTTGAGTGTGTTGTGTTGGTGTGTTGCGGTGAGTGGATCCGTGAGGATCGGTACGCTTATTATTCGTTACATTCGTGTGCTGTTATGTGATGTATTTGGGTCAGTAGAACCGACATGCCTTGTGTGCATTGTTCTGTATGTATTTTGTGATAGGGATGGATCCGTGGGATCGGTACGCCTTGTGTGTTGTGTATATGTATATGTTGTGTGAGGGGTGGATCGATAGGATCGGTGCGCACTTGGTGTGCCAGATGTTTGATGCGTGTGAATATTATGTTGTGCTCCCGGTGGGGAGGGTGATGGCCATGTGTCCATCGATGTTATTATGTTATGCTCCCGGTGGGGAGGGTGATGGCCATGTGTCCATCGATGTTATTACGCTGTGCTCCCGGTGGGGAGGGTGATGGCCATGTGTCCATCGATGTTATTGTGTTGTGATCCTGGTGGGGAGGGTGATGCCCATGTGTCCATCGATGTTATTGTGTTGTGCTCCCAGTGGGGAGGGTGATGGTCAGGTATCCATCGATGTTATTGTGTTGTACTCCCGGTGGGGAGGGTGATGGCCATGTGTCCATCGGTATTGTTGTGGTGCTCCCATTGTGGAGGGTTGATGGCCAGTTGCCCATCGGTGTGGTGTGCTCCCTGAGTGGAGGGTTGATGGCCAAGTGCCCATCGTTGATATGTGCTCGTGAGTGGAGGGTTGATGGCCAAGTGCCCATCGTTGATATGTGCTCATGAGTGGAGGGTTGATGGCCAAGTGCCCATCATGATTGTGAGTCGGTACCGTGTGTTAAGAGTTGAGTGAGTGCATTTGTTGCGTGATTGTATGTTGTGGTTGATGGTGGGACCATGAGTCCGGATGATATGTATATGGAATAGTATTATTAAGATTTCTGCCTTTTATTTCATGTACTACTATACCATTATTATTTAATCGTGATTCTCACCCCTTTGTTGCTGTTGTGGTATGTGCATCTTCGGAAGTACAGACAATCCAGGTGCTTAGCTAGTTGGATTGTGGTGTCTCCGTAGGACTGCTCTGATACGTAACACCGGGGCGTCTTTGGGAGTTTTATCGCTTTATGTTGATTTTGTGTGCCCCTGTGGCGTATCTGACTTTTGTATATGTGTGGTGATGCTATGTATTTTGGGCAGATAGCCAACGTTGTACATATGATGGTGATGATGGTTATAGATGATGTGTGTATATGATATTTTGTGTTATGGCAGACCATATCTTTTCCGCGGCAGTTTTATTGAAAAAAATTCAGTTAAATTATTTGGAAAAATATTTATGGAAATCTTGACGCGTGTTGTGGCATCCCGTTTGGGACAGAAACTCTGATATGTGTTTTATTTGTTTGTTTTATTTTATTTTGGGAACTGGGTGTTACAAGTTGGTATCAGAGCAGGTCGGTCCGTCCGGCCAGTGTAGTGTGTTGAGTCTGTCTATAGGATAAAATTGCTTGCTTTCTGTTAACTTGGATTGTTGTTGTTGAGCAGTATGGCTGGGAGAAATGACGCGGCGTTGGTTGCGGCGATGCAGGCTATGGCACAAGTGGTGGCCAACCAGAATCTGGTTGTGGGAGCTCAGTTTAGAGACATGACGCAGTTCCAAAGCAACAAGCCACCAAAGTTTGAAGGTGGAATTCTGGATCCGGTAGCTGCACAAAAATGGCTGAAGGCAATAGAGAAGATCTTCAGAACCATGTGGTGCAGTGACGAGCAGAAGGTGAGGTTCGGTACTCACATGCTCGAGGGAGAGGCCGAGGCTTGGTGGGATAATTGTCGTCAGAGGGTGGAGGCTTTGGGGACTCCGATTACTTGGGAGGTGGTTCGGTCTGAATTTCTGGAGAAGTATTTTCCAGAGGATGTCAGAAGTGCTAAAGAGGTGGAATTTTTGGAATTGAAACAGGGAAGTATGTCGGTAGCCGAGTATGCGGCTAAGTTTGAGGAGCTGGCTCAGTATTGTCCTCATTACAATACTGAGGAAGTTATGACTTTGAAGTGTGAATTTTGGTTGAAGACGGTGAGTTTTCTGGGGCATGTTATTTCGGGTAATGGTGTTTATGTGGATCCATCTAAGGTGAGCGCGATGTTACAGTGGGAACCGCCAAAGACGGTAACAGAGGTTATAAGCTTTTTCGGCTTAGCGGGGTATTACCGGAGATTCATTGAAGGCTTTTCTAGACTGGCTTTGCCGTTGACTCAGTTAACAAGGAAAGATCAAGTGTTTGTGTGGAATGCGGCTTGTGAAGAGAGTTTTGAAGAACTGAAGAAGAAATTGACTTCAGCGCCGGTTTTGGTGTTACCGAATCCGAGTGAGCCTTTTGTTGTTTATGGTGATGCGTCCAAAATGGGATTGGGCGGAGTTCTTATGCAGAATGGAAAAGTGGTAGCCTATGCTTCGCAGCAATTGAGGGTGCATGAGCGTAACTATCCTACTCATGACCTTGAATTGGCTGCGGTAGTTTTTGTGTTGAAGATCTGGAGACATTATTTATATGGTTCGAGGTTTGAGGTATTCAGTGATCACAAGAGTTTGAAATATTTGTTTGATCAGAAGGAGCTGAATATGCGGCAGATGAGATGGTTAGAATTCTTGAAGGATTATGACTTCAGTTTGAGTTATCACCCAGGGAAGGAAAATGTGGTTGCGGATGCGTTGAGCAGAAAGACAATCCATATGTCGGCATTGATGGCAAAAGAGATGGAGCTCATTGAGCAGTTTCGGGATCTGAGCATGGTTTGTGAGTTTACATCGGATGGTGTGATGTTGGGTAGAATGATTTCTTGGACATGATTAGAGAACATCAGAAGTGAGATGTGAGACTTGTGGATTTGATGCGAGGAGCCGGAAGTGACTCCGGTAGTGATTTCAGGTTGGATAGTGTGGGTGTGTTGAGGTTTCGGGGCAGAATTTGCATACCGGATAATGATGAGTTGAAGAAGTCGATTTTGGACGAAGGACATCGTAGTAGCCTGAGTGTTCATCCAGGAGCTACGAAGATGTATCAGGACTTGAAAAAGTTATTTTGGTGGTCGGGCATGAAAAAGGATATTGCTCGTTATGTGTATGCTTGCTTGGTTTGTCAGAAGTCGAAAGTGAAGCATCAGAGACCTTCTGGGATGATGCAACCGTTAGAGATTCCGGTTTAGAAGTGGGATTGTATTGCTATGGACTTTGTTACAGGTTTTCCGAATACGGCGAGAGGATTTGATGCCATTTGGGTGATTGTGGATCGGCTTACGAAGTCTGCACACTTTGTACCGATAAGTATTAGCTTTCCGTTGGAGAAGCTGGCAGAGACCTATATTCGGGTAATTGTGAAGTTGCATGGTGTGCCGTTGAGTATTGTGTCGGATAGAGATCCGAGGTTTACTTCTGTATTTTGGAAGAGTTTGTAAGAGGCTTTGGGTACTGAGTTGAAGCTGAGTTCAGCCTATCATCCGCAGACGGATGGGCAGTCGGAGCGGACTATTCAGACTTTGGAGGATTTGTTGTGGGCTTGTGTATTTGAGCAAGGTGGTACGTGGGATACTCATTTGCCTTTAGTAGAGTTCACGTACAATAACAGTTACCATTCCAGTATCGAGATGGCACCATTTGAGGCTCTTTATGGTAGGAGGTGCAGGACTCCTTTGTGTTGGTATGAGTCGGGTGAACGTGTTGTGTTGGGACCAGAGTTGGTATAGCATACTACTGAGACAGTGCAGATGATCCGTGAAAGGATGAAAGCATCTCAGGATCGGCAGAAGAGTTATTATGATAACCGCAGGAAAGAGTTGGAATTCAGTAAGGGTGACCATGTATTCTTGAGGGTTAACCCAGTGACGGGTGTTGGACATGCTTTGGAGTCCAAGAAGTTGGATCCGAAGTTTATCAGACCATATCAGATCTTGCAGCGGATTGGCGATGTGGCTTATAGGGTGGCGTTGCCGCCGGAGCTTTCAAACTTGCATGACGTGTTTCACGTGTCGCAACTTCGGAAGTATGTGCACGATCCGTCTCACGTGATTCAGAGGGACGAAGTCCAAGTTAGAGAGAATCTAATTGTGGAGACATTGCCGTTGAGGATCGAAGACCGCAAGATGAAGCGACTTAGAGGAAAAGAGATACCGTTGGTGAGAGTGGCTTGGGGAGGTGCTGCAGGTGGCAGTGTGACCTGGGAATTGGAAAGCAGGATGCGGGAAGCGTATCCAGAGCTGTTTCCATCAGGTATTTTCGAGGACGAAAATAATTAAAGTGGGGGAGAGTTGTAACGCCCATTTTAATTATTTTTGGTTTTCGGGATTATTTTATTTGAGATTGTGCTTGAGGATTATTTTTGAAGGATCAAGAACTCATGATATTGGTATGTAGTGATAAAAATATGATATTTAATAGTAATGTGATATTATTATTAATTGTTATCATTTTTATTACTAATATTACTTTTATGAGTGAAATTATAATTTAATTGGATTTTTGGAATAAAAGTATTATGAGAAATATTATTATGAGTTAATTGAATTAAAAAGGATTTTTGGGGGTATTGAGGGTAACATTGTCATTGTGGTGAGAATTAGAATTGGAAGAAGATAAAGAACACGGTAGAGAGAACGAAGAACAGAGGAAGAGAGTTTGAGCAAAGTGTGGCAAGTAAACCCCAAGGTTGTCAATCCGAGTGGAATTTCGGAAGTGCATCATCATCAGCATCGAGTTTGAGGTAAGGGGGGGGGGGGAGAATAATCGGTTAAATTTGATAAATACATGATTAATAGGTAGAAAGGGGGAAATCCCTATCCCCATAGATTCTTTGATGATTGATGTTGTTTGCATGCTGTTATTGTTGTGTTGTTTGATGTTTAATTCGTTTGCATGTGCTGAGAATATTGGGATGAATGAGTTTGGGGTTTTTGAGTAGTTTCAGAGTTATGCCGGAAGTCGGTAAATTGAGAAGATGATGCGTTTTATAAGATAGAATCGGGAAATAGACCCGTAGTTAAGTTGCAGTATGTGGATGAGTGTGGGCTTCGATTTAATCGGGCGGAATCGGAAGTGGATTATAATTCTGATGCACAAAATTTTTTGGTGTACGCAGGCATTCGCTGGGCGAATGGGGGAGAGCCTTCGCCAGGCTTCGCTGGGCGAACTAGCCAGCGAGTGCTGGCAGAAGCTTCTATTTGGCTTCGCCAGAAGTTTCTCCAGGCGAATGGCAGCGAGTGTTCGCTGCGGGGCTTCGCCGGGAGAATGCGCCAGCGAGTCCGACAGCAGTTTGTGATTCTGCTGTTGTTTTTATGTTGTTCCGCTGTGGACTTGGACCCTCGTTGGTCATGTGTGACGAGAGGCTTATTGGAGAGCTTATACGAGCGTATGTTGGTGGTTGTAGGGCTGTTTGGCCGGCGTCTATCGCAAGTGGCATAATCGGTAGGTTATGCGTTAAGTATGAACCCGTGTGGATGTGTACGTGAGATGTGTGCATTGTGTGTGTGATGCGTGTGGGATATGAGGATCAGTATGATCGTTGCGCCTTGAGTGCATTGTGTTGGTATGTTGCGGTGAGTGGATCTGTGAGGATCGGTACGCTTATTATGCGTTACATTCATGTGTTGTTATGTGATGTATTTGGGTCAATAAAACCGACATGCCTTGTGTGCATTGTATGTGATAATTTCTGTGGTGAATGGATCCGTGGGATCGACGCACTGTGTGTGCTTGTTGTGTTTGTATTTTGTGATAGGGATGGATCCGTGGGATCGGTACGCCTTGTGTGTCGTGTATATGTATATGTTGTGTGAGGGGTGGATCGATAGGATCGGTGCGCACTTGGTGTTCCTGATGTTTGATGCATGTGAATATTGTGTTGTGCTCCCGGTGGGGAGGGTGATGTCCATGTGTCCATCGATGATATTGTGTTGTGCTCCCGGTGGGGAGGGTGATGGTCATGTGTCCATCGATGTTATTGTGTTGTGCTCCCGGTGGGGAGGCTGATGGCCATGTGTCCATCGGTATTGTTGTGGTGCTCTCATTGTGGAGGGTTGATGGCCAGTTGCCCATCGGTATGATGTGCTCCCTGAGTGGAGGATTGATGGCTAAGTGCCGATCATGATTGTGAGTCGGTACCGTGTGTTAAGAGTTGAGTGAGTGCATTTGTTGCGTGATTGTATGTTATGGTTGATGGTGGGACCGTGAGTCCGGATGATATGTATATGGAATAGTATTATTAAGATTTCTACCTTTTATTTCATGTACTACTATACCATTATTATTTAATCGTGATTCTCACCCCTTTGTTGCTGTTGTGGTATGTGCTTATTCGGAAGTACAGACAATCCAGGTGCTTAGCTAGTTGGATTGTGGTGTCTCCGTAGGACTGCTCTGATACGTAACACCGGGGCCTCTTTGGGAGTTTTATCGCTTTATGCTGATTTTGTGTGCCCCTGTGGCGTATCTGACTTTTGTATATCTGTGGTAATGCTATGTATTTTGGGCAGATAGCCAACGTTGTATATATGATGGTGATGATGGTTATGGATGATGTGTGTATATGATATTTTGTGTTATGGCAGACCATATCTTTTCCGCTGCAAATTTATTGAAAAAAATTCAGTTAAATTATTTGGAAAAATATTTGTGGAAATCTTGACGCGTATTGTGGCATCCCGTTTTTTAGAGAAACTCTGATATGTGTTTTATTTGTTTGTTTTATTTTATTTTGGGAACGGGGTGTTACAAGTTGGTATCAGAGCAGGTCGGTCCATCCGGCCAAGTTGTCTTGTGTTGTAGTCTAATCCCCTGTATGTGGCATGTGTAAGAAACACTGTCGGTACATGTTGTTGTCTAGCTCTGTTGGTAGAAGTGGAATGCTTTGAGTGGGAAGGAGCTTGTGCTTATCCCGGGTGCTGCACGTGTGAAATTGTAACTCGGTGTATGGTTGAACGTTCCTATAGTTTGGTAATGATGGTTCATACCCCATCATGATTCTCGGCTGTCTATCGGAAAATTGAGGAACTGATCACCCTTAATCTCTTGTTGATAACAGTTGGGATTGTGTTGGATGGAATGGGCGAGTCTTGCAAGCTTAGGTGGCGTGAGCAGGAAATTGTCTTAAGTCGAGCTAAGAGCTTAAGGGATTATTTTGAGGAGTTAACGTAAGACGTGTTAAGGTGTTTATGTTAACGGAAATTTTGAATGCTAAGGAAAGTGAGCTAATTAGGGTTTGTCAATAACGGTGATTGTTCGGAGATTTCTTGGGGAGTTAAGTGATTTACTACCGGAATATGAAGTGAAGCTTGCATAATAACTTCGTTCTTGGGACTAGTCTGATATTAGTGACTCCATATTGTGTGTCTGCGTTGGGATTGGAGAAATTGAAGAATCAACTTGAAGACCTGCTGGAAGAGAGGTCCTTTTGTTTGAGTGTGTTACCGTAGGATGCACCAATTTTGTTGGTTAGAAAGATATGAGGTTTTGTGAAACTTTGGGTGAACTATGGATAAGGAATCAAGGTGACTATCAAGGATAAATGTTCGCTTCCAAGAGTTTATAATTTGATGGACCAATTGGTTGGAGGATGTGAGTTCGGTGGTCACGTGATCTTAAGTAAATTTATTATGGTTGATGTGTCGAAGATCGAAGTTGTAACGCCCATTTTAATTATTTTTGGTTTTCGGGATTATTTTATTTGAGATTGTGCTTGAGGATTATTTTTGAAGGATCAAGAACTCATGATATTGGTATGTAGTGATAAAAATATGATATTTAATAGTAATGTGATATTATTATTAATTATTATCATTTTTATTACTAATATTAATTTTATGAGTGAAATTATAATTTAATTGGATTTTTGGAATAAAAGTATTATGAGAAATATTATTATGAGTTAATTGAATTAAAAAGAACTTTTGGGGGTATTTAGGGTAACATTGTCATTGTGGTGAGAATTAGAATTGGAAGAAGAGAAAGAACACGGTAGAATGAACGAAGAACAGAGGAAGAGAGTTTGAGCAAAGCGTGGCAAGGAAACCCCAAGGCTGTCAATCCGAGTGGAATTTCGGAAGTGCATCATCATCAGCATCGAGTTTGAGGTAAGGGGGGAGAATTTAACGGTTAAATGGTTTTGCATGAAAATTGGTAGAAAGGGGAAAATCCCTAATCCCCATAGGATATGATAATCTGATGTTGAATGCATGGTATTGATGATGTTATTATTGTGTTGAATCATATTGAAATCATTGCATGTGGCTGTGTTCGATTGTTTGAGTGTTCTGGAGCTTCTGAGTAAAATCGAAGTAGAGCCGGAAGTTGGTTGTTAGAGCTGAGTTGATTATTTGTCTGATAGAATCGGGAATAGACCTTATAATTAAGTCGTAGTATGTTGTTTGGTTGCGAGTGGATGTTAGACTCGATTTAATCGGATGGAATCGGTGATGGGTGTTGTTTCTCCTGTGCATAATTTTTCTAAGTACGCAGGTATTCGCTGGGCGAATGAGGGGCGAGCCTTCGCTAGGCTTCGCCAGGAGAACTAGCCAGCGAGTGCTGGCAGAAGCTTGTGTCTGGCTTCGCCAGAGGTTTCGCCAGGCGAATGACAGCGAGTGTTCGCTGCGGGGCTTCGCCAGGCGAATGTGCCAGCGAGCCCGACAGCAGTTTGTGTTTCTACTATTGTTCTGTTGGCTTCCCTTGTTGTTTTTGACCCTTGTTGGTCATGTTTGATGTTGGGCGTGATCGTGAGCCGTGGTGAGAGTATGTGTGGTGTAGGAAGTGAATTCCTTGATATTCCCTTAATTGGAGGGATTACATCAGTGTATGTTATGATACATGTATGTGGTGATATAAGGGTGCTGAGTGCGATCGGATTGATGTACTGTGATGATAGCTGGGTGTTGAGAGTATGTTGAGGTGTGGGAGGGCCGTGTGGCCGGCGTTTATCGCATTGGACATAATCGGTAGATTATGTGTTAAGTTTAGATAAGTACGGATGTGTATGTGATATGTATGTACTATGGGCTATGTGTGGTGATGTGTTGTGAGATGGATGTGGATCAGTAGGATCGTTACGCCTTGTGCGCGTGGTATTGATGTGTTGCGTGAGATATGTGGATCAGTAGGATCGTTGCGCCCTGAGTGCGTTGTGGTGATATGTTGTGATGAGAGGATCCGTGGGATCGATACGCTTTACATGCGTCGTGTTTATGTGTTGTTGTG
Organism: Lathyrus sativus; assembly: GCA_963859935.3. Lineage (NCBI taxonomy): Eukaryota > Viridiplantae > Streptophyta > Magnoliopsida > Fabales > Fabaceae > Lathyrus > Lathyrus sativus. The sequence goes on from OZ012736.1 coordinate 392,924,133, forward strand.
ACGATTGGGTCAGTAGGACCGGTATGCCTTATGTGCATGATGTGTGATATGTTGCGTGGTGATTTGATCAGTAGGATCGATGCACTTTGTGTGCTTGTGTATGTATGCATTTTATGATGCGATGGACCAGTGGGGCCGTGTGCACTGTGTGTGCTTGTTATGTATGTATTTTATGATGTGAAAGGATCCGTGGGATCGGTACGCCTTGTGCGTCGTGTATATATTGTGTGAAGGGTGGATCAATAGGATCGGTGTGCACTTGGTGTGCTAGATGTTTGATGCGTGTGAATATCGTGGTGTGCTCCCGTAGAGGAGGGTGATGGCCAGTTGTCCATCGACATTTATTGTTGTGCTCCCGTAGTGGAGGGTGTTGGCCCAGTGACCATCAATATTATTATTGTGCTCCCTGTGAGGAGGGTGATGGCCAGGTGTCCATCGGTGCGTGTGCTCCTTTATGGAGGGTTGATGGCCAAGTGCCCATCGTTGATGTGTGCTCCTTTGTGGAAGGTTGATGGCCCGGTGTCCATCGTTGTTGTGAGTCGGTACCACATATCGTTATGTGAGTGGCATGTGTTGCATTGTTGCGTGTAGTGATTGTTGATGGTGGGGCAGTAGGCCCGGATGTGTTGCGTTTGTGGTATGCATAGTGTGTTGGCATGGGACAGTGAGTCCAGATATGTTGTATGTGAAATAGTGATTTATTGTTTCTGCCTTTCATTTCATGTACCATTATACCATTATTATTTGATGGTGATTCTCACCCCTTGCTGTTGTTGTGGTCTATGCTTCTTCGGAAGTACAGACAATCCAGGTGCTTAGCTAGTTGGATTGTGGTGTCTCCGTAGGACTGCTCTGATACGTAACACTAGGGACTTTTTGAGAGTTTTATCACTTTATGTTGATTTTGTGTGCCCCTGTGGCGTATCTGACTTTTGTATATGTGTGGTGATGCTATGTATTTTGGGCAGAGAGCTAATGTTGTACATATGATGGTGATGATGGTTATGGATGATGTGTGTATATGATATTTTGTGTTATGACAGACCATATCTTTTCCGCTGCAATTTTATTTGAAAAATTCAGTTAAATTAACTTGAAAAAAAATGTTTTGTGGAATTGTAGTGTGAATTGTGACATCCCGTTGTGGGAGATACTCTGATGTGTGCTTATTTAATTGCTTTATTTTATTTTGGGAAATAGGGTGTTACATCAGGCGCGCCTCACCGATATGTTTTTCTTGTATATTTTTGTGGTGCAGACTAAGAGTTTAAGTCAACACCTTCTAATGTATTTGTCTCATCCCACTATTTTTTTATGCAAATATTAACATAATTTTTTGTATTTTTAGACTTAAAATATGCAATGCATCTGTCCAACCCTATTCTCAATTTTTTTTTAAACGGAAAAAAAATTTAAGTCCGCATCTTTAACTATACCCCCTCACCTCTTTTTTTTCTTCAAAATTTTGTGAACAAGTTTAAATTAAGCTTTGTCACCCCTACTCAGCATTTCATAATGAATTAATTATTTAAATAAATAATACCTTAAAATGAATAAACATATTACTTTTAAATATAACATTAATATATTTTACAATTATAATGCATTAATTAATACTTCTTTCATCAAAGTTAACCTCTTTCACTTTATATTTATGATTGTAATAAATACACCAATAATCAATTAAAATAGTTTAATAAAAAAATTATTCTTTCTCCATTATTTATATACTTCCTTTAAAAAAAATATTAGTTGTGGAACTCAGCGTGTATTATCAAAGCTCAAGGGGAAAAAAATTTCAAATAGCAATGACGTTTATTAAAAGTCAAAGTTAAGGTGAGTTGGTCTTAAAAAAAATGTAAGAATAAACTATTACATGTTACTCTTTCATGTTCAAAAATAACAAAATAAATTGAGTAATTTATACATATTAAAAAGATAAAAAAATACTTTTACTAAAGAAGAATACTCATCGTGTATTAATGTAATATTTACAATGATTTGATAGATTGAATGCATTATTGAGAATACGATGTTAGGTTAATATATCCCTTATTTGAAATGAATGAATAAGGACAAATCACCTAAACTAATACAAATTCATTCTAGATGAAACCTTTACTACTATAACATTTGTTGCTTGTTTAATAAACAAACCAACCATAAACCAAGGAAGTTATGAAGGTACTTTCAATATCATTGTCATTTACCAAACACAACAAACACATAAATTTGCACTACACCTTATAGAAAAAGACATCAAAACTATTCACTCTCTTCTAATTCCTTCCAAATTCCCACTACACCTTAGAAAAAAATACACACACTTCAATGGCTAGGATCCAAAGAAAGCTCTTCCCAACAGAAACTACCTCAAACCAAACCTTAGATTGTTATGGCTTTTGTGATCCTTTATGTCCTTCAAATTGTTACACTAACACAAATTACTATTTCACACCCCCACCTTTAGAACATACTACACAAGTTAACCATATTGGCTCCTACTTTATCATCCTCATTTCATTATTCTCATTGATTTTCATCATCATTGTTTTCTATTTAATTAAAGTTAAATGCTATAATGAAATGTGTAGTTGGAGAATCAATAACTCGGTTCGCGGTAACTCCGAAGAGCTTCTCAATGAAAACCAAGTCAATCGCGATCAAAATCACGATCACCCTGTGTGGCTCATCGCTACGGTTGGTTTGCAACAATCAATTATAAACTCGATTACCGTGTGCAAGTATAGAAAAAACGAAGGGTTAATCGAAGGAACGGATTGTTCGGTTTGTTTGAATGAGTTTCATGAAGATGAAACTTTAAGACTATTGCCAAAGTGTAGTCATGCTTTTCATATTCCTTGTATTGATACTTGGTTGAGATCTCATACTAATTGTCCTCTTTGTCGAGCCGGTATTGTTTCCAACAACGTTACTTCTGAAGTAACTTTGAGTTCGGAGCATGAAAATAACAACTTGGGAAGAAATCAAGAGACTCAAATGGAGAATCTAAGGAGTGATCAAGAGAATGTGTTGAACAACAATATTGTTATCAATGTTCCATTTGAAAACATGATTGGAGAATCAAGTGATGAATCATCTGATCCTAGAAGATATCATCAAGTTGTTGAGAAAGAGATGCATAAGATTAGTGTTTGGAAGGTTATTACTCAAAAAAGTAGCAAAACAATGCGTCGATGTTCGATTGAAGAGCGTTTGCATGTAAGGCCCGTGGCTATGAAAAAGTCTTTAAATCTACATGGAAGGAAGAGTTTCAAAAAGAGATATGCGACTATAATTTGAGAATGATTCTCTACTATTTCAAGAATCAGTGTGGTTCAAAATTTCGAATTGTTATCAAATATAAGAAAGGTTCTAAAGAATCTAAACTCATTTTTTCTGTTAGAATTTTCAATCTATTAGAGGTGAACATATTGTATAATGTGAGATATGCTTAGAGTTTTAACTTTTATTTTTATTAAGAGTTGGGTTAGTAGAGATTCTACTAATGATCAATGAATATAAAGACATGTCACTGTGTAAGTTTTATCACTTCAACAAATGAACCCGATCTTTTCAGACAAGTGATGCAATTGGACTAAACTTGAGTTTCAAGACATAACAATTCTGATATTTTCTTCCACGTGAATACAATTTTGATCTGCTCAATATGTTTAAAAGACTTTTATATGATCTATGAAATTTATGCACAAAAATTTTCTCTAAAAAATGTTATGAACACTTAGAAACAATAGATGAATTGTTTGAAAAATAAGAAAGGAAGAGGCAATTTGAAAGATGGAAATTCTTTGAATTTATATGGCACATCATACCCCTTTGAATCATGACAAAGCTTAGAAAATAGTCATGATAAAATGCAATGGTTTAGGAGAGGTTATGAGGAATGAGTGCCATGAAAGGATAAAAAATCAGAGTTTTTCAAAAATGCAGCAATGATTGGATTTTTTGGTCTCCACAATCGATTGCATTATTTATAACGTTTTAAAAATATTTGAAATTTGACTTATGACAATTGATTGTGCATCCCATGCAATTAGTTGTTATGTTTGAATTTTTCACTTTTTCCTTAATGACAATCAGTTGTTAATTCCATACAATTGATTGTATTGTGTAATAAATTGAAAGCTTTGCTACTATAATGCATGAAAATTGAATAATTTATAACAATAATTGATTGTTTCATGACATTAAAGTTCTTGAATCTTTTCTAAGTAAAATTACACACTCAAAGTTCTAACTCATGAAACTTGAGTACTTGAACACGCCCACTCAACCACTAGGAAAAATATTTGCTTGTTAAATACATTCTCATTAAATGTTCTCATGTAGAAAGATATGTAATGAAAACTTATGATGAATGAAAGTTTAAGAAAAACTTTTAGAATGTTTTAGATGAAGAGATTGAGCAGCTAAAGTATATACACAAATGAAATGTCATTGGTACCTCAATCTTCAAGATTCAATCCTTCAATTTTCCAAAGCTCATGCTATATTGATATTTGATTTCATTATTTTTCTTCTTAATCTTTCTTCTTATGATAGCTTTTTTTCTTCATCAAAATCAAGCTAATAAGGCTGAACACGTCTTCTTCATAAATCACTGCCCTAAGTCTCCAATTTTGAGCCTAGGAAGCTGCAAAAAATCAAAAAGAGAAGGAAATAACAAGCATAAAGGACCATAACCAACCAACTATCTCGCCAGAAGTCCATGTCTAATTCGTTGCCTAGTTTGCAAGTCACACTCTTAGTAAACCAAAGAGATTCATCCTTCCAAGCACCCAAAGGTACCATTAGACCTCTCCACCAAATGGAAACCTTCTTTTTGATAACCGTCCAACTAAATATTTGCTTTAATTTCTCTATATTTGAATGGAAAAATAGAAAGTCATATTGAATTATGATTAAAAAAATCCCCACTCACTCAACAATGCAAAGTTAATACTTTCGTAGCATTTGACCCCTAACCTCATGCTTCCTTTGATTTACAAACATTTGGCCATAAGACCTAGTTGATTTTCCTTTTTTTTCCAACACCACCTTGTAGCACCCCAAAATTTTCCCATCTTTTCTCTTGGATTTTGTCTTATACTTCACTGCATCTCATGTTCATCTTTTGCATAACATTGTTATTGACAAGGATCAAGGCATCATGGTTTGCTTCTAAAGATAGGAGGGACATGTTTCTTCAACCTCAAGCAAGGTTTCTTATTGAATTTATGATATTCTCAAGCTCCCAAAATTCCCTCTTCCTCAAATATGATTCAAGGCAACATTATATATGGTTCACCATGGCTTATTGTGCAAGAAATCACCAAGAGATTCGAGTTTGGTTCAAGGTGTTTGACCTAATTTAGTAACTTGTAGATGCTATGATCAAATGGGAATAACTCCTTCATTTTTCAACATATTGAGGTGGTTATTTTTCTAATGAACTCTTCTCATCACCCCCTACAAGTTCTTTTTGCAAGGAAAGATCAAATTATGCTTGGAGGGTCATCAAAAGTTTGATGATATTACAAGTCATTTTGAGTTTTGGAAGGATTTTATAGTTAACTTCTCAAGATCATAAGTTGGTCAATTTTTATCATTTGAAGCCCATTATTTTTCTAGAATGAACTTGAAGTTATCCTCTACAATATTTATTTAAGGTGGAAGTACCAAAAACTCATGGAAGGTCTTGGTTTTTGTCAAAACATTATAGGTCACTTTTGGTCCCTAAAAAGACTTGAAATTTTTCTATGTGTTTTGCAAATTTTGAACCTTTTCAGGGAGGCTACTTTGAAGGATCATATCTCCCAACTCAGATTGCTGAATCAATACTTTCTTTTCACATTGCAAAGTTGGCATCATCCTTTATCCAATGCAAGAAGAATCATTGCAAAAAAGCCTCCTACATTGTGAGCACCTTGGTTGCAAAGTTGAGTTTTCTCTCCAAGTCAGAATTAAATTTGATTGAATTGGCCTCTAATCATCAAATTAAGCCACGAATTCAATCTAAACATGATTAACCAACTTGCGTGGGTTGATTAGAGCCTTGAAACGTAAGGTTTTTAGTGAGTTTTGACATTTTTCAAGTCACACTTTGCTCATGTTGCAGGTGTGCATAAATTCACCTCAATTCACATCATTCACACTTCCTCTTCATTTAGAAAGATTCCCCCTATAAATAAGGGACCTATTCCACTCATTTTCACAAGCTTTGATAGCTAGAATCACACTGCTGAAATCCCATTTGGACTCTTAAGCTTGAACTTTGAATATTCATTTCCACACCCTAAACACTCAAATTCTCCATTCAGTTAGCTTCAGCAACATTCAGTGAAGCTAACCAGCTCAAGAACTTGAAGGATCATGGTCTGAATCAAGCTAGGGAACTCCATTTTCAGAGCTTTAAAGTTGAACTTCAACAGGTACAATTCTTAACCATTTCAACTCAAATTTGTTGCTAAGATGTAGTCATTGATATGTTGATGTTGTTAGGATTGTTAGATTTTAATTTTGGTTGAGTTTTGATGCTTAATTTTCAAATCCGTGTTTGCTTTTATTTCTGTTTTTTTTTTTTAAATCAAGTGAGCTATAGTTTAAAGAAATATGGCGCGATGATATGGTTGAGATCGTCTTAAAAAGACGCATCAAATGAAACCACTATGAGCTCCAATGGTTATGGTTTGAAGGATCCACGAATTTCTACATTCTCTGAAATTTTCCAGTCTCTGGAGGTTGAAGATGATGATCTCACAGTCCATCATGTCACTTGTTTTAATCTGGTGGCTTTGACTTTCGCTAGTTGGAAATGATGAGTTTGACTCAGATCCACCGTGGATGCACGTTTTCTGGCCTTTGGATCAGACCCGTCATTTAATGAAGCTTGATTCAACACATCTTGTTTTTTCTGTTTTATTTTCTTTTTTCTAAATTATTTTTAAATTTATTTTATATTCAGAAATTCATAGAAAATTCATTTTTAATCAGAAAAATACCAAAATAATTTCTAAAATTTTCTTTTATTTTTCTCTTTCTGATTTTTATTTTTGTGCATGTTTATTTTTTCATTTTCTATTTTTTTTAATTTTAATTTGTTTGAGCCAATTCTAATAGGTTTAAAATTGTTTTTAAGAATTTTAAAATTATGAGAAAAATATTATATGATCCAATGATGGTTTAAGCATGTTTGAATGAATGTTTGTTTGATCATATGGATGTTGTGATCTCTTCTTGTTCATACCATGTTCTCATGTTTCCTTTGCATTTGTTTGCACGTTTGTATGATTGGGTGTTGACTTCTGTATGATTGGTATGCATGATGTGTTTCCTTGTGCTCTCTCTTTGATCATTGATATGGCTTGAGTATGATGTTTTGTGCTTGCTTACCTACTTTGTTTCTTGTACCATTTGATTTCATTTCATCTTGTTTTGCGATGGTGAATGTTTGTTTGATTCTTGTTGGATGATGATGTTTGCTTTGCTTGAGTTTGAAATGAATGTGCTTGTTGTCTTTATCTTGGTTTGGCAATGACTTCTTTCTTGTCCATTCTTCACTTTTCTTCTTTCTTCTTCATCTTTCTTCTCTTTTTTGGAACTTGTTTAAGTTTCATTCTTGTTTTCATTTGTGATTGAATTAATAGGCAGATGTAGAAATTAAACACTAAAATAAAACTCTAGTCTCTATGATGATCAAATTGAATTTCAATATTAACACAATTGGTCCCCAGCAACAGTGCCAAAAACTTAACACGCCACTAGTGTACGATAAATGTTAGAGTAGTAAAAATATAGAACCTTAGAGACCAATGGTTAAGTACCGATTTCTATCCTATCGGTGTAAAGCTAGAGTAACCAAAAATGGGTTTTGAAAACAGCTTAATTGAACAAGAACTTTTGGAAAAATAGTTTAAATGTGTAAAACAATATTTAAAAAATAGGACCTAGAGTTATGACTCCTATCTTAAATTTCTCCATATGACCTAAGCATTTCTATTATGGGAATTCCAACTCAGTTTATAGAAAAATAGATAAATATGGAAATACCTACTTTCGCTAGCCTATTGCCCTACCTCTAACGAACAGGACACTGGTCCACTTTTACACGCGCAGAAGCGTTTGTTAGTGGCCATTACATTGTACAACTATTAAAAAATGGAACTTTTCTCAATTTCATCTGATCACTTTCGTGACTTCAGACTTGACTGTTTAAAAACCTGCTTTTCGGCATTGCCTCTACCCTTTCAGCATAAGTTAAATACCTAAAAACAACACTCCTACTTTTGTAGCGAGTTTTGAATAAAACTCCTACTCTTAACATAAAAAGGGTGGAATTCCCATAACTAGCTTAAGTCATGCGAATAATCATATGATAGGGTTCATAACCCTTAGTCCTTAGTGGACTACTCATTCATGGTGAGGAATGATCCAATCAAAACGATAACTACAAATAAAGACATAATTGATAATCAAGTAAATAAAGTGATAATTGAGAACCTGAATAATGGAAAAGAAATACTTGAATTAAAAACTTGATCCAACGGCTCCAATGGAGACTTTTATAGAATGCGATGAAAAAAAGCGCAAAACTAAAACTGAAATCAAAACCTGGCTAAAAACTCAAGACTACCTATGATTTTTTATATTAAATTTAAAACATGTTAAAGATCTCCTAATGTTCAATGCCAATTACAAACAATGAAGATTAGATCTATGAAATCCAAAATTTTAATGTGGAAGGAATCAAGTCGTAAAAGGAAACACATTAGGTGAAAGCTCGCCTTTCTGTTACGATTCGTAATAGTCATTATGGGTGCTCGTAACAGGTCTCTAGATTTAGTGCTATGGTACCTCAAAGTAGGGTTAGAGGAGCATGCATGTTACGACGTAATAGCTATTACGGGTGGCCGTAATAGGCTCATGGTTATTGTATGGATGATATGGGGATGTACGGTCGAAATGACAAGTACACACTGATCGCGACTTTCTATGTCTAATACAACTAACTGCAAGTGTACAGTCTATCGCGTAGTAATAATAGATATCGATCCCACAGGGACTCGTACTCAAACTAGTGTTCTCGGGAGTTACTATGTTTAGCTAGGTAGAATGTGTTTAAGGGAATAAGATTGTCACTAAAAGGGAACTAAGAATACTATTTAGATTATAATTGATTAAATCGATACATAGTAATTGTGTTCTTCAGGGATTTGATAAGTTATGGTGTATGAAATAATTTTCAAAGTTTATTCAAGCAGAAAATGGAGATTTGAAAACTCTCGCCTCACGATGGTTATTGACGCTAATCATAATCCTAAGGGCCAAACGTACACTTTCGTATTCCGTTCGGGGTTAAAATTATTTTTTGGAAATCTCTAAGTTCTAATTCATTTTAAAGTGCTTTCGCTGTTATTAAAACAAATGCCTAGTGTTTACTATCTGACCTTACCGCAGCTTTCGCTTGTTGGTTCGTATCTTAATTAATTTCCCACTTTCGTGGCAAAACTACTTTTAAATAAGTTCTCGCTTTCGCGACGAAGTTTATTCAGTGAATCAATTTTAAACACTCAGACCATAGGTTACTTTTGTGAAAAGAAAGTTTTCAACCAATTGTTATCAAATCCCATTCGAATTATTACTACATATCGATTACCTAAGTTTAGCTAGACATGGAATTGGGAAAAACAAAATATAAATAAGAATAATAAATAATAATTGGCATTATAATAAAACTGAAGTCGATCAAAATGAAACCTGTAAATATGCCAATTGGCCTTTGGGCAGATCCTCCACAGATGTTGGCAGGATTCTGGTCTTTAGTGCCAATTTGATCGTACAGTACAATAGAAATTACAGAAGAGCGGAAATGGGAATAAGGAAATGTAAAGAGAAACAAATGAGAATAAAACTGGAAAATAATGCTCTGGAAAGTAAATTGGGAAGCACTTCGTGGTATGAATGCAGCTCCTCTTCTGAAGTCCTCTGCTTCCCTTTTTATAGAAGTGGAATCCCAACGGTTATCTCTGAGGATGATGGACCTTGAGGCAGATAATTTAGGGAGTAGTAGTCCACTCTGTGGGAATTGGAACTGCTCTTTTGACGTGTAATCTGAGTGGGGCGTTTTTGCCTGCATGACGGTCGTCACAAGGTGTGACGGTCGTCACCCGTGTGACGGTCGTCATGAAGCTGTGACGGTCGTCACATCAGCAAAAACAGCTTGATGCGCTTTTCATTGTGTTTTCACTCCTTTTTCGTCCATATTTCATCTGAGATTGCTCTTTTTCTTCATGTTGCCTTGTTTAGACGTGATCGTTGAATACCTGCAAAAACATCAGACAAATACACGGAAATAACTCGAAATCGGATCGAAAACGATTAGACTTTAGTTGAATTATGCATGAAAATATCTATATGATTTCGTGTTATCAAACTCCCCTAAGCTTAAATCTTTGCTTGTCCTCAAGTAAAACATGGAAAAGTCGGCAAGCACGAGGCAGCTTCTTCGTTCGCAGAGTTTGGAAAACCCGGGATTCTTGGTAGGAGCAAGACGAGTATCATGACGACACTGGACTACAGGTCTTCGGAGGTCTCCTTTTTATGCAAATCGGTCTCAGTCATGCTACTGTAGCTTGGTGTCAAGGTTCTCGCGGCAAGTTCACCCTGTTTGTTCTATCGCGATCACATTAAGCCCGTTGTCCGTACACTTTCATGGCAAGTCGACCTGTTAGTGAATATGATCTCATTTTTGTTTTTGATCTTCTTCATTGATCATAAGTTGATGTCATTGATTTTTCAATGAGTTTTTCGTGCCGTTGGGCTAAATGCTCGGGTGAGGAGCACCTAACTTAGAAGGAAACGTATCTTATATTCTTGGGCTATTTAGCTCTTTTTTCATGATTTTTCATCTTTTTGGAGATCATACACTTATTTGCATCGGTCGCTCGCTTAGAAGTGTTTTTAGGATGGTGCTGACTGCTAGTATAAACTACTTGGGGTTGAGTTTGCGCAGACACTTGAGACTTTGGTACACGTAGGTGGTGAAACCGACTCGCATAAACTAGAGATCTAAGGTGTCTGAATGATACTGGTTTTGTTAGAACTGTCGTTTCCTCAGAGTTTCAAAACTTGTTTTGAACTCAGGTGCATTCTCGTGATGCTTTTGCTTTTGAGGAACAAATGAAAGTTTTTGTTTACGTTGAATAATGTGGGGATTGTTTGCGTAACGTGAAAAATATATAGACGAGCTTTATTTGCTAGAAATAGAAAGTGTAAAAATAGAAATTACGAGAATTCAAAGTGCAGTGAAATGGAAAAAAAGGGAAATTCAGAGTACAGTGGAATGGAAATAAGGCTCCGCTACCACACTATCTCGATCAGTGTCCTCACTGATCCTTGAAGCATGCGAGAGGGAGATACAACTGAAAATGAAAATACAAATAACTGAAATATAGTAAACAATGAAGGAAAAAATGGAAATCTAGTCTCGGCCTCTGTCACGTCCGTGCTAGCGTCCTCTGGCTCTAGCAAGGGCTACTCTGTCCTCATAGCTCATAGCTTCGGTGTGGTAGACGGTGTCTCGGAGTCCTTCGACCTGTAGGGTCAGATTTGCTAGGCTCTCAGTGATCGTAGCTTGGCCGGTGTGAAGTTGTTGCATTTGAGTCCGGTGCCAAGCTTCGAACTGGTCAGCTCGCTGATTCTGCTGCTGCAGCATCGTGAGTATTTGTGCCTGCTGATCTAGGGAGCGAAGGAGGTCCTCTTCTGTGTAGTCTGGCACGGGATGATGATGGCGGCGGCGAGAAGATGTACCTACGGGAGGAGGAGGCTGCGATGCCTCTGGCTGCTCGGACCTGTCCAACTCAGCTTGGATTTCATCGTTGAAATCATGAGTGGGATCCTGAGTAGGAACAGCGGCAGCAGGAGGGGCAGTGAGGTCGAACAACCAGTTGGTACGGTCCTCTGGATGGATGCGGGTGCGGGACGGAAGGATGATGCTTCGGACGGTCTTGCCACGCACAACCGGATGGTATTTGCCGTCAGCTCGGGAGCGGATGAGATGAGAGGATCTGCAGTGGTCGGTGTCAAGGAACACCGAGGGGATGGAATGGAGGTGCTGGAGGCGGTCGCCAAGGTTCAGCCCAAGTGCAATAGCCGTGACAATCCCGCCAAAGTAGAATGGCTTCGAGCCACGGTTGCAGTTGGCCTGAATGTGAGCCAGCAGAAACGGGGCAGCGTTGACAGGTTCATTGTTGAAGACGCAATGAAGAAAGAAGAGCTCCTTGGAGTTCACTTTGTGGTTGCTGTCTCTGGCGAAGATAGTGTTACTCAACGCTCTGTGAAAGTACCTGATGGTTGGGTTATGGATATGAGTGGCGTGCAGGAAGTCCCAACCATCGGCATTGAGGCCGGTCAACTGATACCACAGCGCGAAGGCTTCGTGCTGGAAATGATCGGTGATGCGGCGATGAGCGTTGTCACCGCGAGGTAGCTGTAGGATGCCGGCAATCTGGTTTTGGTGCATCTGATAGTTGACGCCAAACATCCGGAAGCAAACGGCACCTGAATGCTGGTTAAGTTCGCCGCTGCTTGTGACGTAAGTGAACGAACTCAAGAACTCAAGAGTGAGTTGTTCGTAGGTTGGCTGTGGGTTGGTGCAGAGGTTCCAGATGCCTGCTCTTTGAAGCATCCAGGTTACACCTTCAAGGAGTCCGAGCTCCGTAAGCGATGGAAGGTGCGGGTAATGAGTCGGCTGGAGTGACCTCTGATGAAATGCAATGTAATTTGCTCGTTGTCTTTCGCCTAACTCGCCTTCACTGAAGGTAATGTTGCTGACATCTGGGGTTTCTGCATTCCTTGCCATTGTTGGAAGATGGAGAGGTTTCTGAGGTTTGGGGTTTTTCTGCAGAGAGGGAGAAATGACAGAACGGTGGTTTGGAGGTTGAATTTGGAGTTGAAGTTTATAGTTCAATGTGGGGAGGACGAAAATTCGTAGTGGGGTAGGAGTGAGGATGTTTGAGAGTGATAATGGGGGGAGTGGAAGAGAACACGAACCCTGTTTTATCAGATATCAGTTTCTGACTGCGTGACGGTCGTCACCCGCGTGACGCTCGTCATGTGGCTATGACGCTCGTCACAGCAGCAAAATCTGCAGAACACAGAATTTTGCTCTGAGGGTGTACTCGTAGTGACTTTAAGGCTTAGTATTGAGACGGTGATGTAATATAACAGCCAACAAACAACAATTAATGCGAAAACAGAATAGTTGAATAAAAACTAGAATTGAAATAACATAAAATTGCAACAATTGTATGTAGTACATAATGAAAACTAACAATGGAAATGATTAAATGAAACTAAACTAGACTAGACTAAACTGAAACTACTGCTACGAGCTAATAACTAATCTTTTCGTGCCTTCAACTCATCGAATTTCTGTGAATAGTAGTCGAGTTGGTCGCAGACTAGATCCATGAAGCCTACCAGTTCGCTGTGCATGCTTGCGATATCAGCTTTTACATTAGTCAGAGCTTTATCAACGTCGTCCAATCTGAGTAACACGGCATCCAGTTTGTCGGTGGTCTCCTCAGGGATAGGCTCATGATAAGTATTGTAGTGTGGAGGAGTCGTAGGGTCTACTTCAGTTTCAGAGGCAGCGTCCTCATAGTACATATAGTCGTGTGCCTCAGAAATGTGGTCACTGTCATACATATAGTTCTGTGGTGTTGACTGTGGTGAAGGAGGTCCCATAGGCTCATCCAATTCGTAGAGCCAGTTATCCTTGTTGCGGATGCTTGTCATCAGATGATCAGGCAGTGTGAATAGCTGTACTGGTTTTTCGTTAATAAGGTACTCATACGGTCCAGGTCCCATAGTCCCTAAGATGCGCCTGTTAAAGCAGAATTGTATGTTCATGGGTCTGATGGTACCAAAATGAGTGCTGGCATTTAAGTGGAATCTAAGGCCAAGCTCGTGGGCAATCATTGTTACTAGGCCTCCTATAAGAATAGGTGTCTGAGGTTCCAGCGTGAGGCGTTTGAAAGATCTCATCATGAAAGGCACTGCATTTACTGTTCGTCCCTGAGAAGCACAGAACATGATGAATAACTCCTCCTTAGACACTGTAGTAATATTTTCTTCTTTTCCAAACAAGGTGTGAGCTAGTATCTTATGGAAGTATCTGAAGGATGGGTTATGAATGTCATCATTATGCATTCTGGCTGGTTCGGGGCGATAGTCGCCTGTGATTCTACCCCAGAATTGATCGAGTTGCAAATCGAAATCGTCATCTTCTGCGCTGATGAACACATGCGGTCCGCTAGGGAATCCTAGGAGGTTAGCTAGTGACATCCGGCTATGGGTTTGGTCCATTCCAAACAATCGGAAGGTAATCAACTCTGTGTTGGATCCAAAGCCATAGTTGGGTGTGTATCTGAAAGAACTAAGGAATTCATAGGTGAGATCCTTGTAGGTAGCGAAACGTGTTTTTAGAGCAGTGTTCTCCCAACCAAGTTGATTGAACAGGTATTGAATGCTATCTGTGATCCCTAGTTTATCCATAGTAGCCTTATCATAATACAGCGTTAAGGCGAATTCTCTTTCGGTCAGTGCTGCAAATCTTGCCTTTTGAGCGAGTCCTCGGAAGTGAACCTTTGTGAAGTCGTACTCGGCCATATTCGCAGGTAATTCGGAGAAAACAGAAGGAATGTTTTGAAGACTTTAAAAATCCTGAAAAGTTTGAAACAAGAAATTGAAGTCAGGATTTTTAGAAACGAAAAGCGGTAGAAACAAAAGTCAAAAGAGAGAAAATAAAATAAGAATAAAAGTACGAAAATGAACGAAAGTAGAAAGTAGTAGTAATTTTAGAATTTTTGTTGGATTTTTCAAAGTAAAATTTTAAGGAAAAAAATGAAATGCAATAACGAGGGAAATTTGGGTTGCCTCCCAGTAAGCGTTGTTTTTAACGTCTAAAGCCTGACGATAGCTTGGTGATGAGCTATTCGGGTGTCTGAGCTGGAAGCTCAAGCAATGTTATATTGCTGACTTGAGGACTGTTGTCGTTCTTATTGTAATGTTTTAGACGTTGCCCGTTTACGATAAATGGTGCATTTGTCTTATCGGTAATTTCAACAGCTCCACTCTGAAGTACTTTAGTCACTTCATAGGGTCCAGACCACCTAGATTTTAGTTTTCCTGGGAAGAGTTTTAATCGTGAATTAAAGAGCAATACGATGTCTCCCACACTGAATTGTTTCCTGATTGAACGTTTATCATGCCACTTTTTAGTTCGTTCTTTGTAGATACGGGCATTTTCGTAAGCGTCTAATCGAAGTTCTTCCAACTCGTGTAAGTTCAAGATTCGCTTTTCTCCTGCCTCGGTGTAGTTGAAGTTGAGTGTCTTAATGGCCTAAAAGGCCTTATGCTCTAACTCTACAGGGAGATGGCAGGATTTACCGTAAACTAATTTATAGGGGGTAGTACCTATTGGTGTCTTAAATGCGGTCCTATAAGCCCATAAAGCTTCTTGTAGCTTCGACGACCAATCTTTCCTTGAGGTAGCGACAGTCTTTTCCAAGATCTGTTTTATTTCTCTGTTCGAGACCTCTACTTGTCCGCTAGTTTGGGGATGATAGGGTGTAGCTACTCGGTGCCGGACTCCATATCTAGAGAGAAGTTTATCGAATATTCGTGATATGAAGTGAGATCCTCCGTCACTAATGACGAGTCTGGGTACACCGAATCTAGGAAAGATTGTGTTTTTGAAGAGTTTGATTACTACTCGTGCGTCGTTTGTTGGAGCAGCTATGGCTTCTATCCATTTAGACACGTAATCGACAGCGACGAGTATGTAGTTATTTCCAAAAGAAGGTGGGAATGGTCCCATGAAATCTATTCCCCAGACGTCGAAGATTTCTACCTCTAAGATTCCTTTATGAGGCATTTCATCGCGTCGTGAGATGTTGCCAGTTCGTTGGCATCGATCGCACTTTTGCACAGCGATGTGAACGTCTTTCCAGAGATTAGGCCAGAATAGGCCGGCTTAGAGAATCTTAGCGCACGTCTTAGACGTACTAGCATGTCCACCATATGGTGCTGAGTGGCATTGGGAAATAATATTTTCTATTTCTTCGTCTGGGACACAGCGACGATATATGTTGTCGGCCCCTCTCTTGAAGAGTAGGGGTTCGTCCCAATAATAGTGTTTCAGATCGTGGAAGAATTTCTTCTTTTGCTGATAAGTAAGATCTGGTGGAAGCACGCCCGCAGCGAGATAATTAACGATGTCAGCATACCAAGGTAATGTGACTTGGGCATAGACGGCTTCTACGGCTTTTTCGAATTCTGGATCTTCCGAGATTGAATTGGGCATGTCACTTTCCAATTTGGCTGTCAGACGTTCGTACGGGAAATCGTCATTTATCGGTACTGGTTCATGTCTGATGCCCTCTATTCGGGATAAGTGATCTGCAACAACGTTCTCGGTTCCTTTTTTATCTTTGATTTCTAAGTCGAACTCTTGTAGTAACAGGATCCATCTCAATAGTCTTGGTTTGGCATCCTTTTTGCTTATTAGGTACCTTATGGCAGCGTGGTATGTGTATATTATAATTTTTGCTCCTACTAAGTAAGAACGGAATTTGTCAAGCGCAAATATAACTGCTAGAAGTTCCTTTTCTGTGGTAGCGTAGTTCATTTGGGCAGGATCTAAGGTTCTACTGGCATAGTAGATGGCATGGAGTTTCTTGTCCTTCCTTTGTCCTAGAACTGCGCCTACAGCGTAATCACTCGCGTCACACATGATTTCAAACGGTAGTCTCCAATCGGGCGGTTGCATGATTGGTGCGGTGATAAGGGCTGATTTTAATCTCTATTTTAGCTTTGTCTACCTCAATTCCTCTATCTGATATGACATGTCCTAGAACTATTCCTTGTCTGACCATAAAATGGCATTTCTCCCAATTTAGGACGAGGTTTACTTTTACGCAACGTTCTAGTACCATTTCTAAGTTTTGTAAGCATCCTTCGAAACTTTGTCCACATACCGAGAAATCTTCCATAAACACTTCCATAATGTCGTCTATGAAATCTGCAAAGATTGCCATCATGCATCTTTGGAAGGTTGCTGGAGCGTTACAGAGTCCGAATGACATTCGGCGGTAAGCAAAAGTACCGTAAGGACAGGTGAATGTAGTCTTTTCTTGGTCATCAGGATGGATGGGAATTTGGAAGAATCCTGAGTAACCATCTAGATAGCAGAAATATGGATGTTTGGCTAATCTTTCCAACATTTGGTCTATGAAGGGTAACGGGAAGTGATCTTTGCGCGTAGCCTTGTTAAGCTTCCTATAATCAATACACATCCTGCTTCCAGTCACGACTCTTTTTGTTATTGATTCACCTTTTTCGTTTTTAACTACTGTGACTCCTCCTTTCTTTGGTACGACATGAACTGGGCTAACCCATTCACTGTCGGAGATCGGATAGATGATTCCTGCATCTAGCAATTTCTTTACTTCATCTCTGACTACAGTGCTCAGGATGGGGTTTAGTCTTCTCTGATGCTCTCGAGAAGTTTTAGAGTCTTCCTCTATTGTAATTCGATGCATACAGATTGAAGGGCTTATACCTTTTAAATCGCTTATGTTATAGCCTAACGCGGTGGGGTACTTCTTTAGGACTTCTAATAACTTTTCGGTTTCTGGTTGTCCTAAGTCGGCGTTGACTATCACTGGTCTTTTTAGTTCATCGTCTAGAAATTCATATCTGAGTTTTTTGGGTAGTGTTTTAAGTTCTAAAGATGGGTTCTTCGGACCTGGCATATGGTTTGGGGTCAGTGCTAAGCTTTCGCTTAGGCTGTCGTCTTTGTACGGTTTACGCCAATTGTCGTCTTCAGAAATGTCGTGTATTTGAATCTTTATTATTTCTGAATACGTGGTCTCTTCATTTTCAAGTTCTCTTATGCATTCGTCAATTTCGTCTACTAAATAGCAGGTATCGTCTATTGCTGGTGCTTGTAAGAACTTGGTGAGAATGAACTCTATCTTTTCTTCTCCTACTTCGAATGTTAGCCTTCCTTTCTTCACGTCTATAATCGCTCCGGCTGTAGCTAGGAACGGTCTTCCTAGGATAATTGGGGTTACAATGTCCTCCTTGATGTCCATGATTATGAAGTCGGTTGAAATGTAGAATTGTCCTATGCGTACTGGAACGTTTTCCAGTATTCCGACGGGGTATTTTACTGATCTGTCAGCTAATTGTACGAACATTTTGGTTGGCCTGAGGTCTCCCATATTCAGCTTTTTGCATATAGATAAGGGCATAACACTGATACTGGCTCCTAAATCGCATAGAGCTTTGTCTATTACAAACTTTCCTATGACGCAGGGTATGGAGAAACTACCTGGGTCTTTTAATTTAGGAGGCACACGGTTCTGAATAATAGCGCTACACTCTGCAGTAAGTGTAACTGTTTCGTTATCCTCGATCTTTCTCTTATTCGATAGGATTTCTTTGAGAAATTTAGCGTATGACGGCATTTGAGTTATCGCTTCTGTAAAAGGAATAGTAATATTCAGCGGTTTAAGGAGCTCTACAAATTTCTTAAACTGTCCTGAAGTCTTAGAGTTTATTAGTCTTTGCGGATAAGGAATAGGTGGTTTATATGGCGCTGGAGGTGCTTGAGTTTTTTCACTTGCGGTATCCTCCTTCTCGTTGTCCTCCTTCTTCTCTAACTCAGATTCCTTTTCTACTTGTTCAATTGGTTTCTGTTGCATGGCTGAGTTTTCGGTCCTCAGATCAATCGGTTCGTCCAATTCTTTTCCACTTCTTAGTATCACAGCATTTGCTTGGCCTTTGGGATTCTGTTCGGGTTGTCCAGGAAATGTGCCAGCAGGTGCGGCAGCAGATGCTTGCTATTGAGCCACTTGTGATATCTGAGTTTCTAACATTTTGTTGTGGGTGGCTAAAGCGTCTACTTTTCCTGTCAACTGTTTAATTTGCTCGCTAGTGTGTATGTTTTGATTTAGGAACTCTTTGTTTGTTTGAGCTTGAGTAGCTATGAACTTTTCCATCATCAATTCGAGGTTTAATTTCCTAGGTGCATTCTGAGCAGCTGGTTTCTGATATCCTTGCGGAGCAGTAGGCATTTGCAATGCATTTTTGCTTTTGTAAGAAAAGTTTGGATGATTTCGCCAACCTGGGTTGTAGGTATTTGCTTAGGGATTTCCTTGAGCATAATTTACCTGGTCTGGCGGGATTCCGGCTAGCAATGGGAATTCGGGTGCATTATGAGTGGTGCTTCCGCATAACTCGCAATTTGGAGTTACTGCAGCGACAGTTGCAGTGGGGTTAACGGTCAGACTATCAATCTTCTGTGCTAGAGCATCTACTTTAGCATTGAACTTTTCAAGGCTGCTGATTTCGTACATCCCACCTTTCACTGTGGTTTTCTCAGTTGGAGTGCGTTCACCTCCCCATTGGCAATGGTTTTGTGACATGTTTTCTATTAATTTATAGGCTTCATCGTATGGCTTATCCATAAGTGCACCGCCCGCGGCAGTGTCTATTGTCAATCTAGTATTGTATAGAAGCCCATTATAGAAGGTATGGATTGTCACCCAGTCTTCTAGACCGTGGTGAGGACATGTTCTCATCATATCTTTGAATCGTTCCCATGCTTCGTAAAGACATTCAGTATCTTTCTGTCGAAATCCGTTGATTTGAGCTCTAAGCATAGCAGTTTTGCTTGGCGGAAAATATCTCGCTAAGAAGACGTTCTTCAATTGCTCCCACGTCGTAACGGAGTTGGATGGTAACGATTGTAACCATGTCCATGCTCTGTCTCTAAGAGAGAATGGGAAAAGACGAATTCTTATCGCGTCTGGAGTTACTCCATTTGCTTTCACTGTGTCTGCGTATTGTACAAACTTCGTTAGATGTTCGTTCGGATCCTCAGTTGCGTTTCCTGAGAATTGGTTTTGTTGTACAGCCGACAGCAATGACGGTTTCAGCTCAAAATCATTTCGGGTAATAGCTGGGGCAGCAATGCTACTTCTAGGCTCCATCTGAGATGGTGTAGCGTATGCCTTCAGCGGTTTGTTCAGAGGTCCTTCAGCCATCTCTGGTTCTTCTTCTTCTGATTTGGGAATGGGAGTGAGAGGTTCGGGAGTGTTATGTTTGAGTTGTTTGAGTTGGTACTCAACGATTCTACTTCTTAAATGTAAGAAGCGTTCTAGTTCTGCGACCGAAGGTTTTACGATATCGCTTTGCGGGTGATTTCTTGGCATACAATCGACAGAACTAGTAAAGGAAAAAATGAAAATTGTTAACCTAGTCTATACGGCGTAACAGAAGGTTACAGTATTGACTAAACGGGTCCCCGGCAACGGCGCCAAAAACTTGATCGCGACTTTCTATGTCTAATACAACTAACTGCAAGTGCACAGTCTATCGCGTAGTAATAATAGATATCGATCCCACAGGGACTCGTAATCAAACTAGTGTTCTCGGGAGTTACTATGTTTAGCTAGGTAGAATGTGTTTAAGGGAATAAGATTGTCACTAAAAGGGAACTAAGAATACTATTTAGATTATAATTGATTAAATCGATACGTAGTAATTGTGTTCTTCAGGGATTTGATAAGTTATGGTGTATGAAATAATTTTCAAAGTTTATTCAAGCAGAAAATGTAGATTTGAAAACTCTCGCCTCACGATGGTTATTGACGCTAATCATAATCCTAAGGGCCAAACGTACACTTTCGTATTCCGTTCGGGGTTAAAATTATTTTTTGGAAATCTTTAAGTTCTAATTCGTTTTAAAGTGCTTTCGCTGTTATTAAAACAAATGCCTAGTGTTTACTATCTGACCTTACCTCAGCTTTCGCTTGTTGGTTCGTATCTTAATTAATTTCCCACTTTCGTGGCAAAACTACTTTTAAATAAGTTCTCGCTTTCGCAACGAAGTTTATTCAGTGAATCAATTTTAAACACTCAGACCATAGATTACTTTTGTGAAAAGAAAGTTTTCAACCAATTGTTATCAAATCCCATTCGAATTATTACTACATATCGATTACCTAAGTTCAGCTAGACATGGAATCGGGAAAAACAAAATATAAATAAGAATAATAAATAATAATTGGCATTATAATAAAACTGAAGTCGATCAAAATGAAAACCTGTAAATATGCCAATTGGCCTTTGGGCAGATCCTCCACAGATGTTGGCAGGATTCTGGTCTTTAGTGCCAATTTGATCGTACAGTACAATAGAAATTACAGAAGAGCGGAAATGGGAATAAGGAAATGTAAAGAGAAACAAATGAGAATAAAACTGGAAAATAATGCTCTGGAAAGTAAATTGGGCAGCACTTCGTGGTATGAATGCAGCTCCCCTTCTGAAGTCCTCTGTTTCCCTTTTTATAGAAGTGGAATCCCAACGGTTATCTCTGAGGATGATGGACCTTGAGGCAGATAATTTAGGGAGTAGTGGTCCACTCTGTGGGAATTGGAACTGCTCTTTTGACGTGTAATCTGAGTGTGGCGTTTTTGCCTGCATGACGGTCGTCACAAGGTGTGACGGTCGTCACCCGTGTGACATCAGCAAAAACAGCTTGCTGCGCTTTTCATTGTGTTTTCACTCCTTTTTCGTCCTTATTTCATCTGAGATTGCTCCTTTTCTTCATGTTGCCTTGTTTAGACGTGATCGTTGAATACCTGCAAAAACATCAGACAAATACACGGAAATAACCCGAAATCGGATCGAAAACGGTTAGACTTTAGTTGAATTATGCATGAAAATATCTATATGATTTCGTGTTATCACACACCTTTGTATACTTAATTGGATAAGATGTATCGGGAGTGCGCTAACACTGAGATTCAGAAAATAGGAATTCAACCTCTTTTCCTTGTCCGAGATTCTACTCTGACAAATAAATTAAATTGTACTACCACTTCCACAAAGGACACAACCATAACATAGAAGATTGTGTCCAGTTTAAGGATGTGTGGAGCTGATGGTATATATAGGAGAGGAAAAGGACCTCTGATCGATCAACATTAAGTTTTTGGTGATCCCATGTATAACCCTCTACAACTACATTATGGATAAGTCCTTCATAACAACGTTGGATGTCGTAGCTTTGCTAGTGTACTTGAAGTTTAAATACCTTAACCTTTATGGAGAACCAGTTGTTTTGCGTGCCGACCTCGAAGGGGTCAAAAAGATACATCGTGCATTCCATAGAGACCAGATAGATGGAATAGTTATGCATATTAATGTGACTTTCCTCACCTGTTAGCTTTAAAGCATAAACTTGTGCATGCCTATATGTGGCTAAGTAAAAGGGAGGTCAACGATGGAAATAGAAGAAGAAAACCCCTAAGTTATGCTAGTTTTTTTATACGTCCAACACACACACACACACCATTAGAATATGGTGTGTGCCTCCCACCCACATGGTGGTTCTCTTATTTTGTTTTTATTGTAGTTAACTCCTTCTCTTTCTAATGCATATCGGATTTATTCAAATACACCATCATACTCTTACTAACATTAACACATGCATCAAATATCCCTTCTCTCCACAAAAAACAACTATAAAGTATTTTTTTCATCTGATGCGACTACCATCGGATCCATTACAACCAAGAAATGTAAAAGTTTTAAAGATTTTGCTTTTAACATCTCAAACTTAACAATGGGGCATGTACCTTTCTCCCCATAATTATTTTTACACCTTATATGTTAGAATCCATTCGTCCACCTTCAAAGCCACACAACAATTTTTTTATAGTTTGCAGATGTCCCATCTATCACATGTTTATATTCGTTTATGTGTTTTTTTTATTTCGTTGTGTTTTGAGTTCTAAAATTGATTTTTTGGTGTTTGAAAATAAGCCTCAAAAGATTTTTGTATCTTGAAGCAATTTAATGTGTGTTTATTGGCATATCGTAATGACCGAGGAAATTGATGAGTTCGGCATCCATTACAACACTATCTATAGTCATTAATCAATTTTTTATAATTAAAATTAAAATAATATCTTAAAATCAAAGATAGTCGAAATTTACAAATACAAATAAATAAATAAAATCTTTTATTTGATTTGGAAAAAGACTATCAATTGTCATTCTCATTTTGTCATTGTTTGTAAGAGAGTTGATGGTAGTTGATGTGTTATATCTTTTAGTTTGTTTGTGGCTTCTTAACTTGTGAACAATCTATATGTGTTGTCTTTTATAACTATGCGTTTTTTTTTCTCTTAGAATTGCTTCTATATTATGGATTGTGCATGCTCTATTTCTGTTGTCTCATGGTACTTCCAATGCTGGTTGTTTTATCTATTAATAAAGTTGTGTTTATTGTTAGAAAAAAAAGGTTTAAAAAATATTGAAGAGTCGGTTAAAAATAATGAATTCTTATAATTAGTAAATTGTTTATGTTACATTGTGCTAATGATAAAGACAACACTTTCAATTTAGTTAAAAGACATTTATTAATGCTTCAAATTTATGAAAGAGCACTTTAACATTTAACAGTCTATAAATGCTAAAGACATTGTAATTGTGTTTAGGAGAGCACAAGTTTATACACTATAAAGTGAACAAACTATAGTCTAATTGTTATATGAAAGAATGAAAAATATGGTTGCAACTCTCAAGTTTTTCTATTTTATGATTCTATTTTTTCCTCTATTTCTTGTTACAATGAATGTTGATGGTAAGTTGTGTTTTCATCCACTTGAACTTTTTTTTTTTGGAATATAATCTTTTAACATAGTTTAAATAATGTTTTTTTTCCTTAAATTACAGAAATCGGTGATTGTGTAACAGAAAGAGATTGTCCAAGAAATATGTGTTTATTTCGTTTTATTGTGAAGTGTAATAATCAACGATGTGAATGTGTTCATAAGATGCCACTAGTTCTTTGAGCACCATGATAAAGAGAGGACAAAAATACTATGAATAGAAGAATGAGCAGTTCTTTGTAGTTTTAATCATTGTGCTGATATCTATTGCTTTTTCTTTATGTATCTTTTCAAAATTAACTATACCATGGAATTATAGTTTTGTACTCTAGATTATCTTAATGGAATGTAATTAATAAGGAAACTCATTCTATTAGATGTTTTTTCTTCTTTCTTTTAATATTTGGGGTATCGCCATGGCCTCTAACTCATGCATATTACTTTTGCTTTTGAACCCATCATCTTTTTTAAGTGAAAGATTAAGTGAAAAAAAATGATTCTAGGATATATTAAGTGGACATAATGTCTAAATTCGTAACTAAGGGACAAATGTGTCTAAGTTTATAACCTAAATGACAAAAATGAAACAAAAATATTTATAAAAAAAGTCAAAATGCTTAATGTATATAACGTGAAGAATCAGAATATAAATAACTTAAGGGTCAAAGTGAAAACATTAAATAAGTTAAAGGATTAAAAAAAATGTATATGTTAATCTTAAATTACTTTAAAATTTTGTTTGGATGAGGTAATTGAAATTTTATAAGGAATTTAAAATTCTAAACAGTTTAAATGATTCAATTGAGATCCATTCATTTTTAAATTCTTTTGTTTGGATGAAGTATTAAAATGATTTATTGTTAAATTGTTAGGGTCATTTTCATAAATTTTATAATTTTTGAGCGAAATTTAAAATATGAAGAATAGAGGCCAATTTACAATTTTTAAAAATTTAAAGGGACTAATTTGTAAATGTTGAAAAATTTTAGAGACTTATTTGCAATTTTTACAAAAAAATTAGGGGTGAATTTGAAATTTTTATAAAATATGAGGATCATCTTACAAATTTTGAAAAATTAATAATAAACCATTTAACATTCACATTATATAGAGTGAATGAGTAATTTTAAATTCCTTACTTTTGATGTTATTTGAAATTCTTTAAATTTAACTTGAATAAAATACTTCATAAATTTACAGCATTTTATTCTCTATATTTTTTATCCAAACAATAGATTTTGGTCAAATCATTTTAAAGTTTCTCAAAAAATTATTTTCCCTCATTAAAATGTTTCATCCAAACACACTCTAAATGTGTTGATTTATTTTTTATGTCATTTCATAATAGCAAAATAATATATTACTATAAACAAGGTAATCTTTAAGGACATGTAAGGTGGACTACTACAAATAGCCCTAAATTTATCAGGGTTAATTTATATTTAAATAGTGTTTCATAAAATATTTGTTAAGTTAAATCGTGATTAAATAATATCTATTTAATTTGCTATAAGTAAAATGGGGCTATTGACTAACCTACACAGGACCTTCAAAAACTTAAGAAAAATTTGATAATAAAGATTATGAACAACAATAAAAATGAAATAAAAGAACACAGTATTATTGGACTCAATAACAACTAAAACAACTCAAGATACAACAAGAACTCCTAAACAATTGAAAAGACAAACCAAAATAATTCATAACACAAATCCAAACAACTACAACTTCATCTCAAGAAGGGAACAAGCTAGATCTCACACCATCAATGTCACCATCAACAACTGAATAGAGAATCTAAAGAGAAGTACCAAATGATAAACCAATCCAACAACTAAGATAAATACTATCGATCAACTATTGGTTAAGGCAAAGGATATGAGTCTGAATCCAATTAGAAAAAGTACATTAGTACACTATTGATCTACCTCAAAATCATTTACAAGTTAGAAAAATACTTTTGTCCTTCACTTTTTTCACATTTCAGGAAGAATCGAAAAAAATATTGTCATTCCAAGAAATAAAAATAGACCATACTATGTTATTTCAAATCATATCATAACCACTCATTTTATTCGACCTACTACTTAAAGAGAAAAAAACTCAAAATGAAGTTTACGATCATTTGGGATAACTATCTACCAACTAATCACTTAAAGATCCTATATCATGTTGTTGATGCTAAATAATATCTGAAAAATAAATGAGAAGTCAATTCAATCAAAACCTTACACATAGGACAACGATCTCCATCAGAATCAACAATCATCCCCTGCTTAAACAGATTCTCTCTAGATGGAAATCTATCTTGCAAAAATAGCCAATAAAACACTACTACCTTAGGGGACCCCGTTTCATTAGGTAACGTCTTGCCTATCATTTTTATTCAAACATGGAGTTGATATATCTCACCTAAGAGGCTTCAAGAGACTTTAAACGATGTTGTTTGATTTTGATTTCTGAAATGAATACATTATGTGAAAGTGGGTTTTCCTATGTAGGTTTAATATGACATGCCCCACATAGGGTACACTGATACTTTCTAGGGCACAATGATACCCAACAAGGAGCAAAGTTACCCTCGAGGACATTACAATACCATGTAAGGTTGAAGCAAAAATACCCCGTATGGCTCAAGCAAAGTTACCACATAGAGAAACAACAATATCCTGTAGGGATCAAGCAAAGATTTCTCATAGGACAGAGTCGATATTCTGTAGGGATCAAGCAAAGATACTCCTTAGGGAGACAATGATACCCCTAAGGCTTAGGAAAAGGTATCTTGTATGGTGGCAATGATAACACCTAGGGATCAAACAACGATATTTAGTAGGGCGACAATGATACTCCATTTGGTTCAAATAAGATACCTTTTAGTGCGACAATGATAACTTATTGGTCTTAAGTAAAAATTACTCATACGGAAACAATGATATCTTGTAAAGCTCAAGTAAAGATACTTTGTACAGTGGAAATAATACCCCATAAAGCTCAAGCAAAGAGACCCCGTAAGGAAGTAATAATATACCATACATATCAAACAAAGAAACCGCATAGTGCAGAAGTGATACCCCATAATGCTCAAGAAAAGATACCTTGTATGGAGGCAATTGTATTTCATATGGCTCAAGCAAAGATATCTTGTAGGACGGAAATCATACATTGTAGGTCTCAAGCATAGTTATCCCGTAGGAGGGAAATGAAACCTCGTAGAGCTCAAGTAACGATATCATGCAGGGCGACAATGATAACCCGTAGGGCTCATGCATATATACCCCATACCGCTAAGGCAAATATACTCTATAGGCAACAATGGTAATGCGTAAGGCTCAATAAAAGATAATTTATAAGGAAACAAGGATACCTCGTATGGCTCAAGAAAATATATCTTATTATAGTGATAATGATACTTGGTAAGCCTCAATCAAAGACTCCATAGGACATAAATGATATACTACGCCAAAAATGAAATTTGGCAGCGCAGCAAAGACAACGCTTTTATTAAAAGTGCTGCTAAAAGATTTATAAAAAAAATCACAGGCTTTAGAAAATGCTTTCATGAAAGTGCTGCTATAGGCAGGGGATACGAAGGCGCTTTCTAAAAGTGCTGCTATGGGGGGGATACGAAAGCGCTTTCTAAAAGCGCTGCTATAAGGGGGGATACAAAAGCGTTTTCTAGAAGCGCTGCTATATGGGGATAAGAAGACGCTTTCTAAAAGCGCTGCTATAGGGGGGATACAGAAGCACTTTTAAGAAAGCGATGCTAAAGGTCCTGCCCTAAGCAGACTTTAGAAAGCGCTTTCTAAAAGCACTGCTAAAGGTGAGATTTACGAAATTACTTTTAAGGAAAAAGCGTTGTTATAGGGGGGGGGGGGGGGGTTAAAAGCGCTTTAGAAAGCGCTGCTATAGGTCTTTAGTTATTTAAAAATAAAATAGACTTTTCATTATTAATTTCATTTCACACTTCAGATTATTTCTTTCTGTCTCTCTCTCTCTCTCTCTCTCTCTCTCTCTCTCTCTCTCTCTCTCTCTCTCTCTCTCTCTCTCTCGCTCGCTCTCTCCGTCATTTTCTCTCCACCACTGAACCTTCTCCCTCCGTCGTGCTCCCTCCGTCTTCGCCGTATCTTTGTCGTTTTCTCTCAATCTTCACCACTGAACCATCGCTCTCTGTCGTGCTCCCTCCGTACGTTCTCTCTCATTCTCTCACCACTGTTATTGTTGTGTTCTTGCTGTTATTGCTGTTTTTATTTATAAGTTTTATAGTTTAGTTTAATCTCATTGACGAAGAAATCTGGAGCAGTAACAGTAACTTCATTTTTAGGATATTTAGAAACTTCATTTTAAAGATATTTTGTGTTGAGATTTTAAGGACAACTTTTCTTAATCTTTATGGTAGCAGTAACTTCAATCATTTGAAATCTTTATGGTAAATATTTTTGAAAACTCATATTCAATATTTAAATATTCATCTTTTATTTCATGAAACACTATCCTCAAATGTGAAACAACCCGGGTGTACTAGATTAATTAAGAATTGTGAATTAAACCATTTTTCAAACTATCTTCACCAAGTATTTTGAGAAGAAAATGTTGATTACAAATAATGCCTTCATTAGAAACACATGAAACACATTTGGTAAGACGGGCAAAACAATCACATACTTATGCAACAATATAATTTTCCTGCTGCCCAATTTAAATTTTCAATATAAACTGTATATACACTAATACAACCTTGAGCGAACATATAATTTTTTAAAATTTCATTTAAATTTGTAATATTTATTATAAAATATGACAATAATGTAATTAATGGTGTTATACAAAACAAAAATTGTTTTTGTTAGAATGAAACATTTTCTATCATATTTGCATTCCATGATATTATTGGTATGTAGATCAGATTAGTATTTAAAAGAAGCTAATCAAAGACACATTCTCAAAGTTATCATCAACGTTAGATTAAAAAGTTTGTCATCTATATTCTACAATTTCATAAGGCTCAATTTGCTTATTTTTAAATGTTGAAGTTAAGATAAGCTATTGTGAATCTCATATTCATCTTTTCAATCATTTAAAGTTTGGATTTACAATTGATCTATCGTCCAATATATAAGAGACAATAACTTCATTTTTAGGATATTTTGTGACACATTTATATTTGTCATTCATTTTATAATTTTATTTTTCTAAATTACAGGTATTATGCCTAGCAACGAGGAAAAATCACATGATACTTCTAAACATGATGGAAACGAACCAGCACAAGATGTGGAAGGAGATATTACAAGAGAAATAACCATTATGAAAGGAATCATTCGTGTGAGAGATAAAGGTATAAAATATGATGTGCATTGGAATGAAACAGACCAATTAATTGAGCCTAACGGTGCGATGTTGACAAGTTACATTGAGGAACTTGTTCGTTCGCAAATTCCAATCACTTGCAATAATTGGAGAATTCCTTCATTGAAACCGCCTAAAGAAAAAATATGGAGCGAGATACATGTATGATATCTGATATTTTTTTTATTAAGTCGACGGTTATGTCTTTAAATTACTTATACTAAGATACTACATGTATGTTAATTTGTTTGTAGAGGGCTTTTAATATTGATGACGGCCGGAAAAAAATATTGTCTTCAATTGGCCGGAAAACGACTAAGAGGATTTTGAGCTTTTTTAACGAACAAGTTTCTTAAGGATTTTGATGGAAAATTTGTTGAACCAGAGCGTCCAAAGAAGTATGCTGATCTGATTTCACTTGAAGAATGGGAAACATTTGTTGCCAAACGAAGAACCCAAGAATTCCATGTAATTCTAACTTATCATGAACAATGTATAATATATATATACTTCTTCCACATGAGTTCTGATATGACTTAAACTTGTTTTTTCAGGCTGTGAGTGACGTAAATCAGCAACAAGCATCAAAACCCGCGTATCCATATAAAAACGGGCGTTTGGGATATGCACGCTTACAACAAAAAATAGTAAGAATATATAAATGCTTTAATATGATATATTAGAATACGAGAAAAGTGAAGTTTATTATCTTTCTCAATGTGTAGTTAGAAGAGGAGAAAAATGATGCAACATCTCTTCTGGACCATGTTTTGTGGAAGGCTTCCCGTGTGGATAGAGATGGAGTCGTTCAGGAAGAAGTTCAACAAGTATTTGAGCAATGTGTAAGTACAACATTAGTTCTGTCATAAACTCAAAAGTGTATAATATATTTATGCTTTTATCTATATTTCAGGAGAGTCTATTCTAGACTATAACTGCAGCTGAGGACGATGATTGCAGGAGCGTACTGAGTCGAGTGTTAAATGTTCCTGAGTATTTTGGTCGTGTGAGGGGTAAGGGATTTGCTGTCACTCAAGCAAAATTGTATAAGCAACCAAAGAATAAAAATCCTATCAATAAACAAGTGATAGAGTCATTGGAAGAATTGAAAGCACAAATTCGTGAATTGCAAAAGGACAAAGAGAGATACATGTCAGAAAGGCGGGGTCCAGAGTTTAAAGATACTAGTGACAAAGATAGTATCAATTGTAATTTTCAGCAGAATCTTTCCGAGGTAACTATATATATTACATTGAAATTAATTTAGCACAATTTTCTTAATTGACACATTAATGATATTCATTATTGGTTCAGGGTATTTCACCTTGTCGGCTCTATTTATTGTCATCAACTTATCACGTGGTTGACAAGGGAAAAGTGCATAACACTTTTGGAGACTTACTTCACCATAAACCGCTCCCTGCTGAATTTTTGAAAGTATTGATTGATATTGCTTTAGAGGAGGGTGTGTTATTTCCTATACCAGGCGATGTTTCAGATGCAACATTGGTGGGAGACGCAATAGGATCGTATGTTGCATGACCGTCAAATCTCATTCTCATAGATGATGAGAAATGTTGAACACCATTATGAACCTTGTAGTATTCAAATGTTTTACAACTCATACATGTAAGTTCTTCTTACATTTACGTACCATTTATTTACATGATGATCTTAGAATCCTACAAAATCCAAATCAAAAGACAAGGGGATTGTGCGAGAAACCGAGTTAGCTGCATCAAAAAAATAGGTACTCCTACATTAATTGATATATATGCATAGAAAATGTTAATTATATCCTACGATTTCAATAGATTTATGATCTTATACATTAATTACCTAACTCATATGACTTTTAGGTTCATGCTCAAGAGTTGCAACAAGTTAGCAAGGGTAAGATGCCTGAATCTAGCAAGGTGTCCAACAAAAAAAGGGCCGAGCCAAAAAAAGCATTTGTTCCTCGATTTAGGTTGTGCCTTGAAACATATGTAGGAACAACAGATGTGGTGGAGGGTGGCATTCATCAAATACCTATGAATGAAGATATTTTCGGTTTTGCTTATGCCGAAACAATTGCTAAAGAGGATTTGGATCAGATTTCCAACATTTTGAATTAGGCATCGGTGTTATGCATTCATACATCAGGTACTCCGATCAATTTTAATTAAATAATTGAACAATTTATTTGCTCATTTCAATTAATATTCTAATGTTTATTATGTTTTTATTTAAGGTTCTTGTATGACAAGTTGTTGGTCCCGCATCAATTGACAGAGAGATTCACATTCTTATCTTCTAGCTATATCAACACACGATTAATCGATCACACTCCAGATGTAGTCAGAGATTACTTAGTCCAAGCATTTATGGCCACAGATACAGAGAAGTTGTATTTTTTGCCATATAATAATGGTCATGGGTTAGATTTCATTCTAAATTCATGTATTATAATTATTAATTTTTTGACATTCTATATAACATTTCCGTCTAAACTTTTATCTTATTCTACAGTGGACACTGATTGTTGGTGGTGATTAATCCGATAAACAAAATAGTGTATTATCTGAATTCATTGGATGGTGATCAAACAAAATATACTGATATGAAAAATATGGTTGATACGTAAGTGATGAGATATATTGTTCTGAATAATTATCTTTATTTATTATGTGAGATTGTTCTAAATATTCATTTATATTATGTTAAAGCTATACAAATATTCCGATCACAAAGACAAGCAACATTACCAAAACGTAAGGCTAACAACATTAGCTGAATCTGAGTGCAAGTATATTTTCACAATTTTGACTGTTATAGTGATTCTACTTGATAAAACTAGTTAAACTATATATCCTAATATATATTCATTTGTTTTTTCCATTTACAGTGTCCTCGTCAGCGTAATGGGATTGATTGCGGATATTTTGTATTGAGGTTTTTGAAGGAAATTATTCATTCGGGTCAAATAGAAATTCCAAACATGGTATGGATTTATAAGTTATATGATTTATTTTAATATTTAACCAATATTTCATATGAGTAATTAGTTTTAAAACTAAATCATGCATATTATGTTATATTATGTAATACTTTGATGAATTCAAGTGTGGTACTTACTCGAAAGGTAAATTGGAAGAAATTAAGGAGGAATGGTGTCAATACATTCTTGAGATGAGAATTGTATAAGGTATATATATTGTCTTTCTATCTTTTTTATCGGAGTTTATAGAGATTTGTGTTGTTGTAATGTTATGTACATACTACTGGATAATAATAGTTCTGGAAGTCGTATATAATTTTGAGGATCCGGAAATATGGAATTTGTAATTATATGTATAGTGAATGTATTTGTGAAGTTATCGGTTTTAGAATATATTTTAGAATTATATATAAGCAGGTATATGTGTTGAATTACAATGATTATAAGCAGGTTTATGGGTTGAATTTTCATGGCATATATAAGGCCAAAGTGTTGAAATAAAGGCTTGTGGTGAATGTAATTGTTATAAGCAAGTTTATGGGAAAAATTATAAAGAATTGTGCAATAGAATTCAACAAAAATCACTTCATCAAAATATGCAAAATAGGCAGCACTTTTACCAAAAAAACGCTATGATAAAGTGATTATTCCTAAAAAAAATTTCAATAACATGAAGAAAAGACAACGCTTTTCTTGAAAAAGCGCTGCTGAAAGGGGACGGGGAAAGAGAGCGCTTCTGAAAGCGCTGATATAGGGAGGAAAAGAGAGCGCTTAAAACAGCGCTGCTAAAGGTGGGGGAAAAGACAACACTTTTCTTAAGAAAAGCGTTGCTAAAGGTATTCAGCAAATACACTTTAGCGCTGCTAAAGGTGGGGGAATAAAGAACGCTTTATTAAAAAAACGCTGCTAAACGTATTAAGGAAATTTACTTTTGAGAGCGCTTCTAAAAACGCTGCTAAAGAGGGGGAGCGCTTTTCTGAAAAAGCGCTGCTAAAAATGGGACTATAGCAGTGCTTTTTACTTTAGAAAAGCGTTGCCTTTACCTTTAGCAGCGCCACTTTAGGAAGTGCTTTTAAGCGCTGCTAAAGGTCTTTTTTGGCATAGTGATACCCCATAGAGCTCAAGAAAATATAACCTGTAGGACAGTAGTGATACTTAGTAGGACTTAAGAAAAGATGCCATGTATGGAGGAAATATACCTCATAGTGCTCTAACAAAGATATCTTGTAGGGCTCAAGCAAATGTACACTTTAAGAAAGCAATAATATCATGTAGGGGTTAAGCAAGATATTATGTAGGGTGACAATGATACCCATAAATCTCAAAAAAAGATACCCCGTTGGAATACAATGATACCACGTAGGGCTCATGAAGAGATACTCGGAAGTGTCACAATAATACCCCATGTTTAACAATAATCTTCGTTTAAGCGGTAGGATGCTGATGTTTTTTTTTTTCAAATGCGAGGTTTGGTTGCCTAGCAAGGTGAAGAATTATCTTATGAAAAATTGTTTGGTTTTTCTTTGATACCTTTTTCTGATGTATTGATGAAAGACAGAAAACTCGCAAAAGTTTTCTCTCTTTCTTTGACCGATCTGTTCCATTCACCCACAGGTTTTGTTCAATCATCTCTATCTTACGCCGGTGTTTCTCTTGATGTTATGGGAATTTATTCCATGCCTAATATTGACTTTTCCAAAAAATACATTGAGAAGGACTCTGGAAAAAGCGAGTTGCTTGTGAGAGATTTAGATTGTATCGAGTTCCCAGATCCAAAAATTGAAAATGAATACCACTTAAATGTTTCATAATACTTTGGCGTTGATAGCTTTACCATTACTGATACTGAAAGTCTTAGTTTTGAAAGAGGTGTTCAATTTGTGGAAAACTTTTCAAAATGTAGTTTGATTATGTTTAACATCCTAAGGTTGAATCTCTATATAGAATTGTGTCAACAAATGGAGTTTCTTCTCTTTCACCATCTGCAAGCTCAATAGTTCAGGAAACTCAATCTTTGAACAAAAACTATAATCATCAAAGAGTACTGAACTTTATAAAACATAGTATAGAAGTACAAACTTAAAATTCTTACCTTACCTAATGCATTAAGTCTTGCAGGTAGAATCTTTAAAACTTTGACAAATGATTCAAAAACATGCATGATTTCCAAAAAGTCTTTTTAAATTTGAGATCTTTGGTAAATAGTTTCCTGATAAATTGAGCTTTGAAATCATCTTCAACTAATTTCATTCCAAATTATAGTATTTTAATAAAAACACATAGATGTTCTGTTGTAAATGTGCATTAAAATCTTTGTCGATGAAGAGAAAGAAAATATAATTTGGAGATTGCATTTATCGTAAAAATCGAAAGTTTTAGAAAGTCGGACGAAAAGTTGGAAGAAAAAAAATTTCTCGGTAAATAGTGTCGTATATAAAGTGAATAGTGCTATCCATACAGATGAATAGTGACGTTCCTACGTTGAATAGTGTTGTTCATACGATGAATAGTATTTTCAAGTTTTCGGCCTTTTTTTCAATTCGGTCCATGGATCCATGTAATTTTGGACTTTGTTTGTTGGATATTTTCTATTATAAATATGTATCTCTTATATGCTTGGTGTGTAACAATCTTAGAGTTTTCACCTACAAGGGATACCAAGGGTTTAAAAGTATAGCATAGGGTTTCAGTTATGCACAAAGAAAACCTTGGATTGCACCTTGGGTTTGAGTGATTCATATATTGAGAGTTGGAGAGGTAGGGAAACACACGGGTTGAAAATATGGTTGTTCTTGGGCGCCTTCAGGGTTGTTCTTAGAAACCCGAAGGCGAAGGCTATTTTCTTGTAACTCATCTATAATCTCTTGTAACAACTTTCTGAGTATAGTGAATTGAAGAGTTGCTCTCTCCCCCAGAGTAGATCGTTTGGTCGAACTGGGTAAACAAACCTTCGGTTTTTTCTTTCCTTATTCTGTTATATTATCTGTGTACGGATTATTTTTGCTGAAGACCATTTATTTTGGTTGCTATTGTTCTTTTCCTTATAAATTGATATTGAATTTTATCATAATTCAAAACAAGATTCACAACAAGTGGTGCGGTGAGCATGAAGCAAAGAGATATTGTTGACAAGTTAGCACCATGGTTAATAGATGGCAGATTGAGAAATTTTCCAGTAACGACTTCGGGTAGTGGAAAATTAAGATGCAAGAAATTTTAATTCAAGAAAAGTATATCGATGTTTT
This sequence comes from Lathyrus sativus, assembly GCA_963859935.3. NCBI lineage: Eukaryota > Viridiplantae > Streptophyta > Magnoliopsida > Fabales > Fabaceae > Lathyrus > Lathyrus sativus. The sequence continues at coordinate 392,959,454 of OZ012736.1, forward strand.
GAAGAGTGAAGCATTGATGCCTGCAGGGCTTACATAGGTACAGAAGACCGAGATGGTGGATAAGGCAAGGGCTGTCATTATCTAATGCCTCAGGGATAAAGTTCTAAGAGAAGTCGCCAGGGAGCAAACTGCAATTGCTATGTGAACAAACTTTGAATCATTGTATATGAAAAAGTCTTTGCCTCACAGGTTATATCTGAAACAACAACTCTATTCATTTCGAATGGTGGAGGGCAAATCCATAGTTGAGCAGCTCATAGAATTTCACAAGATTATCGATGATCTAGAGAATATTGAAGTGAAGATTGATGATGAGGACAAAGCTTTGCTCATGTTAAGTTCATTACCCAAATCCTTTGAGCACTTTAAGGATGCTCTTCTTTATGGTAAGGAAGGTACTATTACTTTGGATAAAGTCCAAACGGCGGTGATATCCAAATAATTTTCAAAGTCGAAATATTTTAAGATTGAAGATAGTGGTGAAGGCTTAAACGTGTCAGGAGGAAAAGGTGAGCATAAAGGGATGTCCAAATCAAAGAGGTCTGACAAGTGAAAGGTAAAATGTTTTAATTGTCAGAAAATTTGTCACTTTAAAAGGGATTGTCCTGAAAGAAAGGTCAATGAAGATTCTGTTCAAATTGTAGTTGCATTGGGTGAGGAAAGTTATGAGGATGCCGAATCACTGGTAGTATCGAGTTTGGAAACTGAAGATAGTTGGGTCATTGACTCATGTTGCTCTTATCAAATGTGTCCAAGAATAGAATACTTTGAAAATTTGAAGATGGTGCAAGATGGAGTAGTTCACCTTGGTAATAGTAAGGCATGCAAGGTTCATGGTATTCGTACGGTCAGATTTAAAATGTTTAATGATCGTTAATTTCTTATTCACAATGTGAGGTATGTTCCAGAACTCAAGCGAAACTTGTATTCTATAAGTAAGTTTGATGATCTAGGCTATTGTACTAGAGTTGAACGTGGAGTGTTGAAGATTTTGCGTGATGAATTGATTATTGCTAAAGGGTTTAAAATATGTGGTCTATATATTTTAGAAGGTTCAAATGTTATTATTCATTCATCGTTAACTAGTGGAGGCTTTCATGACAAGGAAGAGCTATGGGATTTGAGTTTAAGGCATTATGAATACCTTGAGAATATTTCAGAGGAGTACAATGAATTTTGTAGAAATCGAGGGATAAAAATGTATTTACTGTTGAGTTGTTATTGAGTTTTTGGGGAAGAGCTGAGGTAAAAACAACTTACTTGGTTGGTAGAGAATTTCTTCAGAAGAAGAATAGTGAAAACCAAAGGAGAAACTATAACGGAGAAAACTCAGTTTGAGGTGGAGTTTCCTACTATGGATGCTAGCAGTAGTGAGGGGACAGTTACAGAGATCTCTGATTATCATTTGACTCTTGATAAGGTATGGATGGTTATTGTAGCATCTCAAAGGGACTATTATGCTAGCCATGGATATTATGTTTTTAATGTGGCTGAAGGACTGTAAAATAAAAGAAGAAAAACCTTCAAGGAGGCATTTGAAAATAGGTGGAGTCAAGGGTGGTTGAAAAATCATACTTGTAGGCTTGTTAAATTACTTATGAAGAAAAGAGTAATTCAGAACAAGTGGATGTAATTTGCGAGATCAAGATTCAAGGGTTGCTTGAATTTGATAAAAGTAACTGATTAAAGTTTCAACTTTGTAGAGCGCAGCAATATTGTTGATTGTTAAATTGGTATCAACACGATTTAAAGTCAAGGTGGAGATTGTTGTAAATGTGCTTCAAATCCTTTGTTGATGAAGAGAAAGAAAACATATTTTAGAGATCACATTTACTGCAAAAATCGAACGAAAAGTTGGAAGGAAAAAAATCGCTCGGTGAATAGTGTCGTCTGTACGATGAATAGTGCTATCCGTACAGATGAATTGAGACGTCCATATGGTGAATAGTATTGTCTGTACGGTGAATAGTGTTTTCGAGTTTTCGGGATTTTTTTCGATTTGGTCTATGGATCCATGTGATTTTAGGCTTTGTTTGTTGGGTATTTGTTATTATAAATATGTATCTCTTATATGTTTGGTGTGTGACAATCTTAGACTTTTCACCCACAAGGGAGACCAAAGGCTTAAAGGTATAGTATAGGGTTTCATCTATGCACAAAGAAAACCTTGGATTACACCTTGGGTTTGAGTGATTTATATATTGAGAGTTGGAGAGGTAAGGAAACACATGGGTAGAAAATAGGGTTGTTCTTGGGGGCCTTCAGAGTTATTCTTGGGAACCTGAAGGCGAAGGCTATTTTCTTGTAACTCATTTGTAATCTCTTGTAACAACTTTATGAGTATAGTGAATTGGAGAGCTACTCTCTCCCCCAGAGTAGATCGTTTGATCAAACTGGGTAAACAAACCTTTGGTTTTTTTCTTTCCTTATTATGTTATATTATCTGTGTATGGATTAGTATTGTTGAAGACCATTTATTTTGGTTGCTATTGTTCTTTGCCTCACAAATTGATATTGAATTTTATCGTAATTCACAACAAGATTTCCAATTCATATATACAAAAATGCTTTTGAATACCTTAACCCATTAATCCATCATTTTGTGTAATTGAAATCCAAATTGGATATTGGCAAACAAGGTTTAGGTGTTTTACTTCACTAAATTAAGGTGTATCTATTTCTATACAGAGTTTATGTCATATAATTCTCTACTAAAGCTAACAAAAAAAAGAAGAAAGAACTTCCCGCTAGATCTACCTTTCTAGTAAACAGTAATCATTAGAAGATACTTGAATTAAAACATAAATTATAAGATTTGTGAACTTCATTTAGCATCTTGCTTGAATGAGTTAATCTCAACAATACATTGCACTTGCTTATATATAGTGTCAAGTGCAAGAGTGCATGTATGAAGAACTAAGAGAGGGACGATCAGGTCAACATACACACTCCTTTTATGTATGTACATTTTTCCTACATACTTTCATAATGAAATACAAGATATGCTTTTATATATACATTGAGTTTTCCTAATATCCCTCACAAGATCAAGGATGGATGTAAACGATGACTTTGAGCTTGATTCGAAGTGCTTAGAATGGATATGCTCGAAGTGGTTTGGTAAGAGTGTCTGCAACTTGAACACTACTTGACATATGTTGAATCTTCAGTATCTTGGTGTTGCACCCCAAAATTTGCCCAACATTTCTTTACCTAGCTTATGTTTCATTGCATTCACATTAGCATTATCATTTGCATTTCATTGACATGTATGCAGGAGATCAAGAGGTATGATTACCAATCAAGGGCTACACAAGAGATTGAATCTAGCTAAGAAGGTTATTCAGATGCTTAAGGGTTGATATCCTTGTCAGAGAAGTTAAAATATCCTCAGAGAGAGTGGTTGAAACCAAGAGGGTGTGTCTCCTAGCTTGAGAGTTATGGGAACATCAGATGATTATGAAGCCATGAAGATGGACTTGAGGTCTTGAGAGAGCTCATGAGAAGTGTTGAAGATCACTTTGAGGCCTAGACAGGTCATTGTGCAAGATTAAGAAGGCTCAGCCATGAGTGGTGCAGTTAGGGTTTGACTGGGTCAACTGATGATTTGGAGAAGATTGAGACCTAATCCAAGAGCCATGTGATCATGGATTGATACATTGAGATGTCATAAGGATTATTCCAAGGTTAACTCATCATGATTGAAGAGTTTGAGAAGTTTCAGGCTAGGGTTTCTAAGGCTTGACAGTGTAAAATCCCCTAGTTTGACCCCTATCTTCAAGGCAGTTTAGCTCAAGATATGATTGTCATATCATCCTACCCCTAACATGAATGTTGTATAGCATGGTCTTATATTTAATTTGAGTGCTAGAAGTCCTTGATAGGATTTTTAGAACTCAAGTTATGACTTTGACAAGTTACAGGTCATCTGAGGTATGTGAATTTGGGGGCTTGAAAGTTACCCAACTTGCATGAAACGTTTGCCCAAGAAGGATGATTCCTATGAACTTTTAGTCAACATGAATGTTGTTCCTTATTCTCTTAGCTTTCTAGAGAGTACTAGAAGTCCTTGATAAGATTTGTAGAACTCAAGTTATGGCTTTGACAAGTCAAGGGCATTTTGGTCATTTGGAGATTATAGGTCATTTCAACCATAAGGCCATAATCCCATTCCCAAGCTTCAAATGGGAAAATGTTTAACATCAAACTTGTTCAAAATGATGTTTTAAGGCTAGTCAAGAGGTCATGAGATGTTGAAATTGCTTGTAGCTCAAAGTTGCAAAAATGACCTAAAATGAGGGTATAAGTTAAATGAACCAAAGTTGGAAATTGATATTTTTGATCTACACATCCAAACCAAGGCATGTAATAGGTCATTTTGACTCTAAAAATCATTTTAATAACATTGGTTTAGCCACATTTTTGAATTGAGGTCTAACTTGTGGACTTGCTTTGAAAAGTAGTTACTTACATTATAAGTAACATGTGCAAAACTCAAATTCAAGGCATGATCAAGATCCCTTGCAAGCAAAACACTTCCAAAATGTCATGAGGGGAGAAATTGTAAGGAATTGAGATTGGTTTCAAGCTGCAAACAGAACTATGCACACCATGGCATATGGTTGAAATTCTCATGTCATGAGAGATTGAATTTCTCCTTGGAAGGATCTAGAGCTTTCTAGATCATCCCTACACACTCTATATATTAGATAGAGAGGATCCAAAGTAAAGGTTGGTGATGATTGAAGGAGAGAGCAGAGATTGAGTTTGGAGAATTCTTGCTTGCAACTGAATTCGGTTTCACCAATTTCTTCACTTTCCATCCATTTTCTTGATTGCAACCTCTTCCATGGATGCTAGGGATTGATTCCAGATCATAATTAAGAGGAATTTATGGCTGATTGGTGTTCTTGAGCTTAGATTTTTCCACCTGCAACTCAGAGTTGGTACCAAGAATTGAGGCCATTTCAATCAGTCCTATTGCATACAGAAGCTTGAAGTGATTCATTGAAGGAGTCTGGAGCATTTGAAGGCTTGATTTGAGGTCTTGCTACTTCTGTGCACACGAATTTTTCAGGTTGGTAACCTTTGATCTCTGGCTTGTTTTAGTTAGAATCAATTGGAATTAGGATGATAGATGCATTGTAGAATGGTGTAGGAATGATTTCAGATCATTAATTTGAGAATTAGTGACCAATAAGGATGTTACCATTTTCGGTTGAGAGTTGGTTCTTGCGAATCTTGAGGATTTAGGTTGAATTAATGGTATGAGTGAGTTCCTTGTGAGATTTGGGACAAGTTTCATGTATAAACCACTTGGAATGGAGGCCTGTGGAGAGAGTTAGGGTTAGGGACGATGACCGGAGCACCACTAGTGGTGGTCGGAGCTGCGCGCGAGGTTCAGAGATTCAAAAGGTTGAAGATGATCCCAGAGCCCTTGGATCAAGGTAGGACCTTTGACCAGATGAAGATCCAATGGCCACGAATGGATTTCAATTTGTGAAGAGTCTGAGTTTTAATGAAACGCATCGTTTCATTTAGTTGCTGATTTTGGGCTTAGTGAATTGGTTGATACCTGCACCCCCCTGATGGCCCAATCCATGTGATGAACTGATTTCTATTTCTATCTGCACCGTGCATTTATTATTATTTTTTTATTTTCTTTAATTTTTCATTTTGTTCATGGTTCTTGAAAAAATCATAAAAAATGGAAAAATGACCCAATTAATCCCATTCTTTTTGCATTAGATTCATGATAGGGTCTAGTATTTTTTAGATAAAATATATTATTATTTCATGCATTTTATGATTTTATGGGAATTTTCACATTTTAATTGATATTAAAATAGTCATGCTTGATGCTTGATTTTGTGGAATTTTGTGTGATCATGTGATGATGCTTTTGATCCTGATTTTTTGTGAGTAGTTAGCATAGATATGCATGCTCCCCATAGAAGTTTCTCACATTTTTGTGATGAACATAGGTGGTAGTTTAGGTTGAAACCTTTAGAAGCTCCATTTTTAGGGTTTATAATTGATACCTTTGGATTTAGGACTTAATTTTAGGACTTAATAGATGATTTAGAACCTGGTTTTTGTATGAGGCATTCTTAATTGAATTAGGATCCCTTAGGAATTTTTGTAGAAATTTTTAAGATAGTTTGCTATTTTTGATTGATTTTAGTTTAGGTGCTAGTTTAGATGATTCTAAGGCATTAACTCAACTAGATTAACATCTTTAGTTCCCTTAGATTAGGGTTTTGTTTCTCTTGCTCTTGGATGATGTTGAAGGCAAGTTGAAGATGCATTGGATTGCTTGAAGAGGCTTGGGTTTGAAGATCTTCCCTTCTTTTGGTGTAGTTTTGATTAGGTTAAGATTAGGGTTTTGTAGGCAGAGCTTCTAGATAGTTCTCTTCCTTCATAAACATGGAATATGTTGATCAATTTCATTCTTCCCTATGATGTAAGGTCCCTTGTAAAGGCCTCATCCCTCCTTTGGTAGGATGTGTGGCTCTTTGCAAATTGGTAGAACCTTTGAGGGTCCCTTTCTCTGATGATAGGATGCTTAGTGGTGACCTTTGGTCTTCACTCTGCTACCAATCATCCAAACTCTTCTCTTGATAGATGAATCTTTCACCCTTGTTAGAGGATGGAGTTCCTTGCTTGAAGAATATTGGAGGATGGAGTTGATACTTCCATGTGATTGAAGATTACTCTAAGAAGCTGAAGCTTGTAGATGAAGAAGACCAAGTTGATACTGGTAAAGCAAAGAGAGCTGAAGCAAGAAGAATAAGTTGATACTTATGAAGAGGATTCAATTGAGATTGAGTGAAGAGCTGAGGCTTGAGGAATAAAGGTTAAGTTTACACTTACATTGATGCATTGAGAGCCTGAGGGAATCAAGTTGATACTTGTAGTTAGGAGTAAAGCCTGAAGGTGGGATTTACTATAAAGCTGAAGCTTGAGGAAGAGAGAATAAGTTGATCCTTATGTTTGATGGGTTGAAACCTTGGAGGAGCAAGTTGATACTTGTCATGGAAGATGATATCCTTGAAGGGTGATTGAAGTCTGAAGACTGAACTGCTGGCAGAAGATTGCCTTGCTGTGAAGCTGTGGGAGTGGTGGAGCTGTTTCCTCTCTTGTCTGTTTTTTCTTCTGTATTGATGTGGCTTGTTTGATTTGCTTGATGCATTAGAATAAGTTCATATCTAGACTGATGTAAGCTAGGAGCATGATTGCACTAGAGGTTGAGTTGCTCCCTCTGCTTGTATTTTTACTGTGTGGCTTTGCTTGCGGGTATTCGGTAGAGCCCAGCTCCCTTGCCCATGTGGTTTGTGTTTGCTTGATAGCATTTTATTTCCTCTGTATGATTGCAGTCCCTGATATCTTGCTTGATATCACTTTATTTTATTTCTTCTGTATGATTGCAGTTATTCATATCTGGCTTGAGGTTGAGATGAGCTTGTGGAGGCTGATGCCCCACACACATTTCCTCCCTCACTTGCATTGCATGAATTTTACTATATATCTGTTTACTGTTTAAGCTGATGCTTTATCTGTTTCTGTTTATCATTGACATGATCCCCTAGAATCTCACTTCCTTTGATAAGGCAGTGATGATAGAACTTTAGGTTGAAACCTATGCATGACAACTTCTAGGAGTTCCCTGTTTCAAACTTCAACTATAGGATGAATCCTTGGCATGACAACATTAGGACTTGATAGTCTCCCTTTAGTTGAGCCCCTTCTCTTCTCTTCTCAAAACAAATGAAAATACAATAATAAAGGTTAACTGACGTCGTACGTTACGAGCCTTAAGCTATCTGAGAAAGGATTGTTGGAGAGTTTCTTTTCAACAGTCTGGATGTTTAGTATGGTACCCTTTGGGTGACATACGACGCATTCACTCTCAGGTCATAGTCTCTAGTGCGATACTAGTTGCAAACACAATAAAAAACAGTTCTTTTGTAAAAGACAGAAAACAAACTTCAAACCTTTTTGCCCCGTGGGCCCGTAATTCAAAGGAAGCTTTTCTGAAGAAAAGAGTGTCGTTAACTCCTAGTTCTACCGCAAACAGGCTTTGTCCCTAACTGCTGGAACTGCTGCTTAACCCTACTCGATAAAACAGATGAATCTGAATCCCCGTAATCCGTATTAGCCCGAACTACGTAAGCTCTGATCTCTCATACCTGTTGAGAGTACGTAGGCACAATACTGACGTATTGGCGAGCCACCTTCCCCCATCCGTACCCCGTAGTTGGTCGAACTACGTTGACTCTGATTTCTCATTCTCTGATGAGAATACGTAGGCATAAAGTGCGACGCTTTGCCGAGTCATTTTTCTTTTCTTTTTATGCCAACCTTGATAGGTAGATAGATAAAACCAACCTGTCCAGTAAACACAACAAGCGTGGATCCCGTCGAGTACGACGGACGTGAGGGGTGCTAATACCTTCCCCTTGCGTAACCGACTCCCGAACCCAGACAATGGTTGCGATGACCTTGTCTTATACCTTTTTTGTCAGGTTTTTCCGATCGTTTCCTTTCCCGCTCTAAGGGATAAATAACGAAAGGTGGCGACTCTTCTATTTTGTCGGCACCTTATTTTCGCGGAAGCGACAGCTGGCGACTCTACTGGGGACTTGATAGTTTCCTGGGATCCAACGTCCCGTATGCGAGTCAGTTTGGGGATCCAACGTCCCCTGCGAGAGTCAATCCTAGCGCTTGTATGATTACTAGTTGGGTTGTGTTCGTTTATCGCACTTTATTTCCCGCACTTTATTTTCAGTATGATATGATTATCTGTGCTGTTGTGGAAGGGGAATTCTGATGAGTGAGAATCCAGACCCAGGCTTGAGTGAACATAGCATTAGTTGTGGAAATTAGTGAGCGCGTGCTTGCTTGGCAGGCACTAGTGTCTCATGAAATCCATTCTCAGACGAGGTTCTCCCGGTTGACTTCTTTTTCAACCCTTTGGGTTGAGGGGGCTGTTGGTTTGGAGGATTGTCGACTCTGTGGACCGATCATTTGGGATTCAGCCGAGTGAGGCCGCTTCATGAGCTGGTGATGCCACACCTTCTGGGTATCGTATCACCCCGCTTGAATGTCTGTGACGCTGATGACCGCATAGGATGCCGAACTTGTGTCAGTTTAGGTCCATACCTGTGAGCAGGGTTGGGTTTGTTGCAGGAAACCTTGACCTTCAGACTACCTGGTTTTCTGGATAAGTGAATCAGTGTTGTTGGTGTCAGAGGTTCACATCACCAGATGTGTATGTTGTTCTTGATAGAGCAGGTTTTGATTGGGATCAGAGGATCTCATCAGCAGATGCATGTTTGTTCTTGACAGAGCAGAGTTTTGGTCCTGTATCAGAGGTCCTTATTATCAGATGTTTGTTCTTGATAGAGCAGAGTTTTGGTCCTGTATCAGAGGTCCTTATTATCAGATGTTTGTTCTTGACAGAGCAGAGTTATGGTCCTGTATCAGAGGTCCTTATTATCAGATGTGTGTTTGTTCTTGACAGAGCAGATTTGTGGCCCGATACCAGGGTTTTCTTCTTATCAGATCTATGGTTGTTCTTGACAGAGCAGTATTATGGTTTTGTCGATACAGAATCTCCACAGCATAGTTGCCTTGATCTCCTGCTGCATGATTGCATTTTACATTGCTTTGCATACTCATTTGCATTTCATTAACGTGTGTCTGTGTTGCAGGTACCGTTTCCCACGATCCAGGATTTCTGGCCTTCTGTTGTAGTGTTATGGGTTCTCTAAGGAAGACCGTGGCTTACAAGCTCCCCACTCCTGATGTTGTTCAGCTGACTGGTTTGATTGCTTTAGCAGATGATCCTGTGAGAGATGAATTCAGAAAGTCTTACGGTAAACTGCTCAGTTTGGTTCGTAAACCCTCTGTGTTTGAGTTGAATGGGTTGCACGCCCTGCTGCAGTTCTACAATCCTTCATTGAGATGCTTTACTTTCCAGGATTTTGTTCTCGCACCCACACTAGAGGAGTATGTTGATTTGTTAGATGTGCCTATCAAGAGTCAGATGCCCTTTATTCATATGGATGCTGAGCCTAATCTGGCTAGTCTAGCTCCCTCACTTCATCTGGATGCCTCCGAGTTGGTCTTGTCTAGTTGGAACAAGGTTCCCGGTTTCTCCTTGCAGTTCTTAGTGGGAAAGGCTCAGCAGTGTGCCAAAGACGGATGCTGGGTCGTGTTCAACGCCATTCTCGCTCTGTGCATATATGGCATCATTCTGTTCCCCAATATGCCCGACTTTGTGGACTTCGACGCTTTTCGCATCTTTGCTTCAGGGAATCCAGTCCCTACCTTGATGGGAGATGTCTACCATTCCGTCCACTACAAAAACGAGAACAGAAGGGGTAAGAATGTCTCGTGCTGTATGCCCTTGCTCTATAAATGGCTTGATAGTCATCTACCCAAGAAGGGTCCCTTTGCTTTGTCTGCGGCCACAACTGAGTGATCCAAGCGTTTGATGAGTCTATCTGCAGAGGATATTGCCTGGTTTGACAGAGATAGGTTGGGTACCGAGATTATCTTCAGCGGCAGCGGGTTTTCGAACGTGCCTTTGATAGGCAGGAAGGGCTGTATAAACTATAATCCGTCTTTGCTGGTCCGACAGTTTGCTTATGATTTGAGAGCTCCGCCGAAGGATGAAGAGGTGCAGGAATCTCTGTACCTCACTGGTCTTCTAGAGGGGGATATGTTATCTAAGCTTCAGCGCACTTGGAATGGTATCAGTAAGAGGGGAAAACCATTGCTGGGGAAAAGCAATAGCCAAGCCTACGCTCCGTATGTGACTTGGATCAGAGCAAGAGCAGATGCTATAGGGATGCCGTTTCCTCCTGCCAAGCAAGAAATCCCTCCAGTGATTTAAGAGCCTACCACCGTGCCCATTCAGCAGCATAATCAGGTGTTAGCTGAGCGAGATGAATTGAAGAAGGCGAATAAAGAATTGGAGAAAGAATTGGCTCAACTCAGAAGCGATAGAAGCGAAGCTGTTCATTCCTTCAAGAGGCAGACCGAGCTGGTGAACCAGTTGGGGACAAATTTGACTAAGCAGATAGCTGAGCGCGAGCGCATGGGTCGAGACTTCAAAGCTGTCGACGATGTGCTGGCCACGAAGAAGCAGCACTTGGACGAAGCGTATCGGAGGATATCCAAGTTTAACCAGCATTGGAAGGCCATCCTAGCCAACAGGAAGGAGCGGGAGGATAAGCTGATGCAACAGATCTCCAAGCTGAAAGCCCAGGTGAAGGCCAGTGAGAAGAGGTTTGATGAAGAAACCGCTCGCCGATATGCCGCCGAAGTCCAGCTCAACAAAGCTCTCGCTAACCTGAAGGAGCGCAAACTGACGTTTGAGTCCAAGAAGCGGAAGTTAGAAGATTGTTTCGGAGAAGGAGCATGAGAAGATTCGGTAGAAGGTCTTCAATACACTATTATACAGAGGGAGTTACTCGTCAAAGGGTTACTCACTCGGCCTGGTCATCCAGAAACGAAGGGGTTGTTAGAAGAGTTTCGCGCCCGTGGCCGTGCTTGACTATTTGTATTCCTTTTGTTTGATCATTGTTGTATGTTGACCATCACCAGGCTTGTTGGTAGAGGTCATGCTATTGATTCATCTTGTATTCACTGACGTTGTGTACCGCCTTGATGGGCTTTCTTTCTATATATGAGACATTATTTCCGTGACCAGACTCGGACTTCTTATTATCAGCACTGGCACTCAGGCACTAGGATCGGGGGAAACCTCCCTAACGCACAGACACACGTTTGCATTTGCATGAAGCATCTGCATAACGAGCACTTTGTCATTTTTTTCCTAACCCTTGTGTGTTTTCAGGTTGTTTCAGGTTGTTCCAGGATTGATCAGAGACCAATCCACCGCTATCCGACCAGAGCAAACCAAACCAGAATCATGGAGCAAGTGAAAACTGATGTTCAAGAACTCCGCGAAAGAATGGACTGCTTCATGGAGCTCATGCAAGCGGTCGCCAATGGCCATGATCAGCTCAGAACCTTGGTTCAGCCTCTGATTTCAAGGGTCAATAGCAATGGCGTACTCCATGGCGGGACCGGCCTACCCCTCCACCAGTTGAAACTCCTCAGAATGGCGTCCCCGTGACCGGGGGGAATGGCAGTGCCAACGGCAACGTGATAGCTAACATGGGACTCAATGGTAATACGACGGGCGTCGGTAATGGGAATTTTGAAGCTAACGTCAATGTTGGGCTAGGCAACGGCAATGCGGGTGTTGGAAATCTGTTTAGGCCTCAGCCATGGTTAGAAGACCGTCAAGACGATGTGTTCTCTCAGAGAGGTGCTGAAGGTGAGCTGACTGCTGAAGCACGTCTAAGGTTCAAGGCACTCGAGGATAAGATAAGGAATATCGAGAACCAGAACACCCTGGGCGTTGATATGTCCAAGTTGGGACTTATTGCTGATTTCAAGGTGCCTCCCAAGTTCAAGGTACCTGACTTTGAAAAGTACAAGGGCACCACTTGCCCTCGCGTCCATCTGAGAACATACTACCAGAAAATGTCCACTTATTCTGAGGACGAGAAGTTGCTGATGCACTTCTTTCAAGACAGTCTGTCCGGGCCCTCCCTCGAATGGTACATGAGTCTGGAACCTACCAGTGTGCACACATGGAAGGACCTTGCTGAAGCATTTGTGCACCACTACCAATATAACAGTGACTTGGCCCCGAACCGAGTCCAACTGCAGAATCTGTCGCAAAGGAACAACGAAGGGTTCAAGGAATACACCCAGCAATGGCGTGAGTTGGCAGCCAGGGTTCAGCCGCCGATGGTTGAACGTGAGCTTGTGCAAATGTTCGTGGCCACCCTCCTAGGGGTTTATTATGAGAAATTGGTCAGCGGTATGTCCGGAACCTTCTCAGATCTCATTATCACGGGTGAGCACATTGAAAATGGTATTAAACTGGGGAAAATTCAAGGTGATTCATCCTCAGCTGGAGGAGGCAAGAAACCTTATGGTGGCAAAAGACGGGAAGGAGAAACGAGCGCCGTGACCAACGCTCGAAGGAAGGATAAAGGCCCTCACCAACAGGTGGCTAGCATAACTATCCCGACAGTTCAACAGCCACAGCAGCAGCAGCAACCGAATCAACAAGGGTACATAAAGTATCAGAACAGGGCACCTCTGTCGAGCCGTCACCTCGAGACACCACCCATGTCTTATGCTCAGCTGTTACAGACTCTGCTCTAGTTACAGCTGATCCAGAAGAGAACCTTGGCTCCTTGACATGGGCACCTCCTCCAGGTTATGACGCGAATGCAACTTGTGAGTTTCACTCAGGGGCACCAGGCCACACAATAGAGAATTGCAAAGCCTTCAAGCATAAGGTGCAGGACATGGTGGACGCTAAGATCATCAACTTCTCAGATAATGTTCCAAACGTCACGAAGAACCCTATGCCGAATCATAGGGGAGGTGAGGTAAACGCCATTATTGAAGACGAGAGTTTGGATTTGTTGACTGACGTCAGAGATCTGAAGACACCGCTTAGCTTCGTTAAGGCTACGCTGATGAAAAGAGGTTTCTTTCCAGGTTGTGGATGTAACAGCCCAAATTTTCAATAAGTGATTAATTGTGCTAATTAATTGGTTTATGTGATTTATCTGATTTAAATAAATTATTGGATTTATTTAAATGAGTTAATGGATTTAATTAATTTATTCTACTTGGTAGAATAATGTGGATTTATTAGATATTCTCTAATTAATGATAAGATGAGATATTTTGTGAGAAATGAATTGATAGATATTTTTGAGAGAAGAATTATGATGGAAAGAAAATAGAAGGATATATAAGGGAAATTGGAGAGAAAAGAAAAGAGATAGAAACATAAGAGAAAGAAAGAAAGAAAAGGAGAGAAAAAAATAGAGAAAGAGGAGAAAAGAGAAGAGAAGGGGGAAACTTGGAGAAATCATCAAGAATCAACTTCAAGCTTCAATCCAATCAAGGTAAGGGTGAGAAACATTATTATTTGATCAATGTGTATGATTATGTATGAGTTGTGTTGGATTTGTTAGTAGTTTTCTCTATTTTCCATTTCTAGAATGAGTTAAATCGATAGAATTGAGTTTTGAATGGTTAGAATTCAAAAGAAATTGCATAGTTTAGTCGGGTAATGTTTAGCCGTGATTATTGGATTTCGTTTGATTGAATTTAGTTGAGTTTATGAGTTTTGACATTTTTGGATAATTGAGGGTTTGAGATTTGAGTGAAAATCGGACGTCGTAGAAATCGTGTTTAATGGTTCTAATTCACTTCTATATGTTAGGTGAGTATGAGTATGTGTTTGTTTCGAAAAAAAGAATTGAATCGGTCGGATTTTCGGGCGAAAATGCAAAATCCCGTAGCCGTGTTTAGGCAAAATTCTGGTTTTTCGGAAAACTTCAAAAATTCATAACTCTTGAACCGTAAGTCGGTTTTGACCCCCGTTCGAAGCGTTGGTAAGTTAACAAGATTGTCTTTCTAGAAAAATTGGCTTTGAGGCCTGTACCTGGTTAAATTATAGCAGAAAATTGAAAACATATTGTTGTGTTGATTTTTACCGTCGCGAGTGTGTGATTGATGTGTTATTGTGCGGAATACTTTTGTTATATAACGTATAGCTTGTGCATGTTGTGATATGATATGCTGTGGGTAGCCGTATGGAGTGAATCCTAGATGGTGGAATCGATTATGAAATATAGTCTTTTGACAAATATATGCATATTGTTTGTATGTGAAGAATGCATGAGAACATATTGTGAATATGTGTGCATTGCTTGATAAATGTGGTAATGATATTGAAGTGTAAATGCATATTGATTGTATGCGATATTGTGAATGCATGAGAACATATTGTGAATATGTGTGCATTGTTTGAAAAGGTAATGAGGTTGAATAATGAATGCATATTTGTTGTATCCGATTATTGTGAATTAATGCATGAGAGCATATTGTAAGATATGCGTGCATTGCTTGACAAATATGTTGATGAAAAGTATGAATACTTAATTATATGATATGTTGTGTGTGCAATCTTGTTTAATTCTTGAAGGGAGGAATTATGTGAATGCATGAGATTAAGACGTGTGATCGGTCTTAAGTGCATTTTGTTGTTGATTGCATATGCATCATTTAGTCAAGAGGCAATGTTTGCTAGTTTCGTGGAGGCTAGTGACTTGTCCCAAACCTAGAGCGGGGTTTGAAAGCTTAGGGAACGGGCTTTTGTTGTTATCGGTCTAGGGAACGGACCCGGTTTAAGTGTAAAAACCGAAAAATGATAACAAGTGTTGGTACCACATGACATGAGTTGCATTGAGTCTCATGGAGTGAATATATGATTGTTGTATGAAGTTATGCATAGGTGTATGTACATGACTTGTGTAATTGTGAACTATGGATATGTTTGATGATTGTCCATATATATATATATATATATATATATATATATATATATATATATATATATATATATATATATATATATATATATATATATATATATATATATATATATATATATATATATATATATATATATATATATATATATATATATATATATATATATATATATATATATATATATATATATATATATATATATATATATATATATATATATATATATATATATATATATATATATATATATATATATATATATATATATATATATATATATATATATATATATATATATATATATATGCTTTGTGAAGTATATGATGAGTTATGATGAAGTATGGTGAGAATGGTGGAATATGCGTATGTGCATTACTTGTGTAATTGAGAGTTGTGAATATGTGATTATTGTATGAAAGTATGCTTATGAACATGAATTGTTGATTTGAGAATTGTGAATGTGTAATTGTGAATTAGTGAGTAAACATAATAGGTGTATGTTCATGTGGAATGTTGAGATTTATGGATACGTGCATGATGAATATGCTTGGTGATTATCCATATTTGATTATATATATGTTGTATTGTACATGATGAGTTATAATGAATTGTGGTGAGAAAATGTGGAATATATGTATTTTGTGCTTGTGTATTTGTGTATATATAATTATATGCATTGTTATTATGATAATATTTCTCACCCTTCTGCTGGAATGATGTCCTACATGACATCGTGCAGGTATCAAGGAGTAGTATTGCTCGTAGTTACGAGGTCGCTTTTGGTGTAGCCGTTTAGTGCTTTAATTATGTTGGGTCGAGTCATGCTCTGGTCATGTAACACTGGGATCGCTTGGGTTGTGTTTAAGATATACATTATGTACTCTATAAACGTGTTTATATCCATTGGAATATTATGATGTTGGCCTTAGTGCCTAAGTGATGTTGTTTTATGTGATAAAAACAAATGTTTCTTTTATGAAAATTGTGATATAATTGAATCCGCTGCTACATGCAAAGTGAAGTTTTGTAAAGCATAATTTTATATTGAAATAGTAATGAGCATGACAGGTGGTTTTGATATTTTGAAAGCTATGTGTAATACCCTTTTGTAAATGCATGGAAATTTACTCTGATTATTCATATATTATCCGTGGGGTTTAGAAGGGTGTTACATTAGTGGTATCAGAGCCTGGTTGGTCCGTCCGGCCAAGTTGTCTAATGTTGGTTGTTCCCTTGTATGCGACATGTGTGTGAAAACACTGTCGATACATGTTTGTTGTCTAACCTTTGTCTACAGAAGTGGGAATGATCTAAGTGGGGGGAGAAACTTGTGCTTCTCCAGGATGCTGCAAGTGTAGAGTTGTAGCTCAGTGTGTGGTTAAACGCTCTTATAGTTTGGTAAAGATGGTTTATACCCCATCATGATTTTCGACTGTCTATCGATAAATTGAGGAACTGATCACCCTTAATTTCTTGTTGATAGTAGTTGGGATTGTGTTGGATGGGATAGACGTGTCTTGCAAGCTTAGATGGCGTGAGCAATGAATTGTTTGGAATTAAGCCAAATGCTTAAGAATTGTTTTGATGAGTCGGCGCAGGACAATGTTGAGATGTTTAATTTTGATGGAAATTTTGAGTGTTAATGAAGGTAGTGATAGCCAAGACGTGAAGTGGGGTTGTGATCAACTTAGTTGCGGAAACTAGTCTGATATTGAGAGCTCCATGTTATATGTCTATTTGGATAGTCAAAGAATTAAATTGATTGAGTAGTTTTGAGACTTGTGTCTGGTGTGTGTGCTACGGCAATAGATTATGAGGTCGAGTATATAAAGGGTGGATAGTGACTTCTGGTGATTATTAAAGGAAGTAAGATGTGGGATACTATGTCGGTAATTGGACTTTAAACATTTTAAGAGTTGGAGATGTGTTGAATGACCTTCTAATGGTGACGACGTTGTTTTCGTATTTTGTCCTAATGGGAGAACCGTAACTCAGAATGAAGTCAAATGAGAAGCGTTGGAAGTTATTACAATACTCTATATGATGGTGAAGTAGTGACATGGAATTAAGTTATTTACTGATGGAATATGTTTGGATGTTGTAGTAAGTGCGGGAAGTGCGGTTCGTGTTTTCGCCATAACTCACAAATTGAGTGTCTGTTTGGCATGGGATTCTCCATACTTAATTGACTGAGTCAATGGTTGGGTAACCGATGATATTTGGATATACTCGAAGAGTATAGAGGATCATGTTGAGCATCGGGAACTTAAGTTATCAGTGTTGGAGAAGAAGTAGTAATATTCTACTGTGAAGAAAGTTTAAGGAATTGTTAGGAAAGCTGTCAACAGCTCATGTATTGGTTTTGCCGAATCCGACAGAACAAATTGTTATGTTTTGTGATGTTTAGTTGATATGATTGGGGGATATGTTAAGTACAACATCAGCGAGTTTTGGTTATGTTTTAAGGCAACTTAAAGTACATAAGGGAATTATCTGACAAGTAATTGGAGTTGGTTGCTGTTGCGTGTTTGTGTCGGAGTTTGGAAGCCTCAATTGTTTAGTTGAGATTTGAGATGGTTGGTGATCTTAAGAACTTAAGGTATTTGTTGATTTGAAAAAGAGTTGAATATGGTGCAGAGGAAATAAATAGGGACTTCTGAAGGAGTATGGTTTTGGGTTGAATTACCATTTGAGTGAGACCAAGTGGTAGCAGAGGTATCTAATTGGAAATTTCCGTATATACCAATGATGGTGGTAATGAGTTAGAACTGATGAAGCAAATTCGGGATATGAGTTTGGTCTGTGAAGAAAATATCTTAGGGAGTTGAGCTTTGTATCTTGAGACTGACTATAGGTATTCTTGATAAGATTCGAAGAAGTCGAAGTTCTAATTTGAGTTAATAGATTGATTGAATTTAATGAATTGGAGTCGAAGAGCTGATTTTCGGATTAATGAGAATGGTACCATGAGATGTCGTGATGGAGTGTGTGTTCCAAATAGTTTGAGTTGGATAAGAGTACTCTGGAAGAAGAACATTGAGATAGATGGAGAGAGAAGTGGTTGAAGTGGTATGTGCTGGTTTGACTTATCGGAAGTCGAAGTGTGAACATCAGAGGTTGTTGGACCTGATACAACTGTTGAATATTTCTAAATGGTATGGGATAGTATTCCCATGGATTTTGTGTCGGGTTTTCCGAAGAAATGTGAAGGGATATGATTCGACTTGGGTGGTTATGAATGGATTGGCAAGATTAACTCATTTCTTACCAATGAGGATGAATCATTCTATGCTGAAGCTAGCTAAGAGGTATAGTGAGGAAGTTGCGGGGTAGTATGGGTTACCGTCGAATATTGTGTCAAATGGGAATCTGAATTTTCGTTGAGATTTTGAGAAAGTTGTAGACGCTTTGGGTGTCATGTTGAAGTTGAACTTTGTCTAGCATCCGTGGACGGAATGGACAGACAAAGAGAACTATTTAGTATGTACTGGATTTGTGGAGAGCTTGTGTGTTGGATCAAGGTGGATCGTGGAATAGTTAACTATTGTTGCTTGAATTACCTACAATGACAATGATCATTCTAGTATCGGAATGACATTGTATGAGGCTTTGTACGGTAAGAGGTGTAGGAATCCTTTGTGTTGATGTGTGCCAGGCGAGAGTGTTGTACTCGGACCTGATATTGTGCAAGAGACGACTAGAAAGATTAAAAGGACCCAAGAAAAGACGTGTTTCGAGAGTTACAATAGTAACTGGTGTCGGTCCAGCTTGAGGTCTCGGAAGCACCCACTGTGTTTTGTTGATTTGTATCAGAGTGGCGCAGCGGAAGCATGGAGAAAATAGCATGTTAGATTGTTTTACTGCTATCGCTTGTGGGAATTGCATGATGTGTTCATGTGTCTAAGTTGAGGAAGTGCATTGATTCAGATGGATAGTGTACGAGTGAGAGAGGATTTGATTGTTGAGACATTGCCAGTTCAGGTTGATGAACGAGAAGCAACTTCGAGGTATAGTGATTCCTTTGGTGGAGGTAGTTGGGACATTAGGATGCGAGAGTCGTATCCAGAGTTATTTGAATCAGGTAACATTTTCGAGGATGAAAATTCCTAAAGTGGGGGAGGGTTGTAACAGCCCAATTTTTCAATAAGTGATTAATTGTGCTAATTAATTGGTTTATGTGATTTATCTGATTTAAATAAATTATTGGATTTATTTAAATGAGTTAATGGATTTAATTAATTTATTCTACTTGGTAGAATAATGTGGATTTATTAGATATTCTCTAATTAATGATAAGATGAGATATTTTGTGAGAAATGAATTGATAGATATTTTTGAGAGAAGAATTATGATGGAAAGAAAATAGAAGGATATATAAGGGAAATTGGAGAGAAAAGAAAAGAGATAGAAACATAAGAGAAAGAAAGAAAGAAAAGGAGAGAAAAAAATAGAGAAAGAGGAGAAAAGAGAAGAGAAGGGGGAAACTTGGAGAAATCATCAAGAATCAACTTCAAGCTTCAATCCAATCAAGGTAAGGGTGAGAAACATTATTATTTGATCAATGTGTATGATTATGTATGAGTTGTGTTGGATTTGTTAGTAGTTTTTCTCTATTTTCCATTTCTAGAATGAGTTAAATCGATAGAATTGAGTTTTGAACGGTTAGAATTCAAAAGAAATTGCATAGTTTAGTCGGGTAATGTTTAGCCGTGATTATTGGATTTCGTTTGATTGAATTTAGTTGAGTTTATGAGTTTTGACATTTTTGGATAATTGAGGGTTTGAGATTTGAGTGAAAATCGGACGTCGTAGAAATCGTGTTTAATGGTTCTAATTCACTTCTATATGTTAGGTGAGTATGAGTATGTGTTTGTTTCGAAAAAAAGAATTGAATCGGTCGGATTTTCGGGCGAAAATGCAAAATCCCGTAGCCGTGTTTAGGCAAAATTCTGGTTTTTCGGAAAACTTCAAAAATTCATAACTCTTGAACCGTAAGTCGGTTTTGACCCCCGTTCGAAGCGTTGGTAAGTTAACGAGATTGTCTTTCTAGAAAAAATGGCTTTGAGGCCTGTACCTGGTTAAATTATAGCAGAAAATTGAAAACATATTGTTGTGTTGATTTTTACCGTCGCGAGTGTGTGATTGATGTGTTATTGTGCGGAATACTTTTGTTATATAACGTATAGCTTGTGCATGTTATGATATGATATGCTGTGGGTAGCCGTATGGAGTGAATCCTAGATGGTGGAATCGATTATGAAATATAGTCTTTTGACAAATATATGCATATTATTTGTATGTGAAGAATGCATGAGAACATATTGTGAATATGTGTGCATTGCTTGATAAATGTGGTAATGATATTGAAGTGTAAATGCATATTGATTGTATGCGATATTGTGAATGCATGAGAACATATTGTGAATATGTGTGCATTGTTTGAAAAGGTAATGAGGTTGAATTATGAATGCATATTTGTTGTATCCGATTATTGTGAATTAATGCATGAGAGCATATTGTAAGATATGCGTGCATTGTTTGACAAATATGTTGATGAAAAGTATGAATACTTAATTATATGATATGTTGTCTGTGCAATCTTGTTTAATTCTTGAAGGGAGGAATTATGTGAATGCCTGAGATTAAGACGTGTGATCGGTCTTAAGTGCATTTTGTTGTTGATTGCATATGCATCATTTAGTCAAGAGGCAATGTTTGCTAGTTTCGTGGAGGCTAGTGACTTGTCCCAAACCTAGAGCGGGGTTTGAAAGCTTAGGGAACAGGCTTTTGTTGTTATCGGTCTAGGGAACGGACCCGGTTTAAGTGTAAAAACCGAAAAATGATAACAAGTGTTGGTACCACATGGCATGAGTTGCATTGAGTTGCATTGAGTCTCATGGAGTGAATATATGATTGTTGTATGAAGTTATGCATAGGTGTATGTACATGACTTGTGTAATTGTGAACTATGGATATGTTTGATGATTGTCCATATTTGCCTATATATATATATATATGTATATATATATATATATATATATATATATATATATATATATATATATATATATATATATATATATATATATATATATATATATATATATATATATATATATATATATATATATATATATATATATATATATATATATATATATATATATATATATATATATATATATATATATATATATATATATATATATATATATATATGCTTTGTGAAGTATATGATGAGTTATGATGAAGTATGGTGAGAATGGTGGAATATGTGTATGTGCATTACTTGTGTAATTGAGAGTTGTGAATATGTGATTATTGTATGAAAGTATGCTTATGAACATGAATTATTGATTTGAGAATTGTGAATGTGTAATTGTGAATTAGTGAGTAAACATAATAGGTGTATGTTCATGTGGAATGTTGAGATTTATGGATACGTGCATGATGAATATGCTTGGTGATTATCCATATTTGATTATATATATGTTGTATTGTACATGATGAGTTATAATGAATTGTGGTGAGAAAATGTGGAATATATGTATTTTGTGCTTGTGTATTTGTGTATATATAATTATATGCATTATTATTATGATAATATTTCTCACCCTTCTGCTGGAATGATGTCCTACATGACATCGTGCAGGTATCAACGAGTAGTATTGCTCGTAGTTACGAGGTCACTTTTGGTGTAGCCGTTTAGTGCTTTAATTATGTTGGGTCGAGTCATGCTCTGGTCATGTAACACTGGGATCGCTTGGGTTGTGTTTAAGATATACATTATGTATTCTATAAACGTGTTTATATCCATTGGAATATTATGATGTTGGCCTTAGTGCCTAAGTGATGTTGTTTTATGTGATAAAAACAAATGTTTCTTTTATGAAAATTGTGATATAATTGAATCCGCTGCTACATGCAAAGTGAAGTTTTGTAAAGCATAATTTTATATTGAAATAGTAATGAGGATGACAGGTGGTTTTGATATTTTGAAAGCTATGTGTAAATGCCCTTTTGTAAATGCATGGAAATTTACTCTGATTATTCATATATTATCCGTGGGGTTTAAAAGGGTGTTACAGTGGAGAACTGTGCATGGGTTGTGCGACAAGTCCTGATGGATGTGAACAGTTGATAGAGGGGATTCAAAGTCTGATGACTGAGGGAATCCTGCAGTTTAGCCGGAGGGCCGAATGCGGATCGGGAGAGGTAATGCTGAAGCAAGGTGATGAGGTTGCCACCATCACCATCCCTCGCCGGACGATAACTATTTATGCACCCAGACCGCCCACAATTACTATCACCAAAGCTGGGCCGATACCCTTTGAAAGCACTAACGCTGTCCCATGGCATTATGGGGCAGAGGTCTACTGCAACGGACAGAAGTTGGAACTAGAACCATTAGGGTCGTCTGTGGAGAACCTAGCGGGCGTTAGCGGAATTACTCGCAGCGGGAGAGTGTTTGCACCACCTGAGGTCGTAACGGATAAAGCGGACAGAGCTGATGCAACTGATAAAGGTAAAAGTAAAGTCGTTGAAGAGATCCCTTGCGGGGTAGAAAAAGACTTACTCGTTAAAGACGCCGAGGAATTTATGAGGTTGATTAAAAAGAGTGACTACAAGATCGTGGATCATCTCCATCAAACACCCTCGAAGATTTCCATACTGAATCTGTTGTTGTGTTCTGAGGCACACTGCAACGCGCTGCTGAAGGTGTTGAACGCCGCATATGTACCGCAGGAAATATCGGTAAACCAGTTAGAGGAGGTCGTAGCTCACGTGAATGCTGGAAATGGGTTAGGGTTCACTGACCTAGAGCTGACGCCGAAGGGGAGGAACCACAATAGCGCTCTGCACATCTCGATAGAGTGTAGGGGAACAATTATGTCCCACGTGTTGGTGGACACGGGGTCGTCGCTCAATGTTCTTCCGAAGAAGGCATTAATGAAGTTAGATACTCACGGAGTGATTTGCACACCCAGTGATCTGGTTGTGAAGGCGTTCGATGGAACCAAACGCCATGTTTTCGGGGAGGTGACGTTGCCGATCCAAGCTGGTCCGGAAACGTTCGACGCGATCTTTTACATTATGGATAT
Organism: Lathyrus sativus; assembly: GCA_963859935.3. NCBI lineage: Eukaryota > Viridiplantae > Streptophyta > Magnoliopsida > Fabales > Fabaceae > Lathyrus > Lathyrus sativus. The sequence continues at coordinate 392,983,003 of OZ012736.1, forward strand.
CATGCCTTCCTACAACTGTCTTTTGGGCCGGCCATGGACCCATTCGGCGGGTGACGTGACCTCCACGTTGCACTAGAAGCTCAAGTACACTGTCGGAGGTAGCATCGTGACCGTATGTGGCGAAGAAGACATAATGGTGAGCCATTTGTCGTCCTTCAAGTATGTTGAGATGGATGGGGAAATCCACGAAACCCTATGCCAAGCGTTCGAAGCTGTTAAAGTCAAGGACGTAGCTCCTGTAGTCACTGAGAAGCCAGAGATGACTCTCTCCTCCTTCAAGGAAGCCCGGGCCGTTGTTCGAGCCGGATCTACCCCAGGCTGGGGGCGAATTTTGGAGATACCTAACAAGCAAGACAAGTTTGGGTTGGGATATTCCCCTGGAGCTGAAGCCTCCTCTTCCAGCAGTGCATCACGAGGTAAAGGACTGATCCAGTTTACCAGTGGCGGGGTGATATTTGAAAGCGTCAACACGGTGTCTGAAGACAGCGGAGATAACGACTGTGACTTAGACTCTTGGATCCAGCCAAGCAAGCCAGACGAGAGCCTCAACAACTGGTCCGTCAAGGATATCATCCAGATGACAAGCGAAGAGTAATGATTTACTTTTTCCAATCATTGTACAACCCTATGTCCTATCCGGGGCATAGTGGTTTTATTGTCAGGGCCTTGTTTGATTATGTACATGCATTTTATCAATAAATCAAAAGGCGTTTTCTTCGTATTCAAATGTTGTGATCTCTGTTATTCCTGTTTTATATTTGTTTTGAAAAACAATAAAATGACAATGGGGTTTGTGCTAACCTGCATATCCTTGTTTTAAGCTTAACCCTTGTTATTGCAGGATCCACATAACAGATGACATCGACTCTGGACCTTCTACGACTCACTTCGACTTCGATTGCCTGATCTATCAAGCCGAAGAAGAGATTGATGAAGATGAAGACCTTCCCGAAGAGTTGGCCCGCTTGTTGAAACAAGAAGAGAAAGTTATTCTGCCTCACGAAGAAGAGATTGAGATTGTGAATCTGGGTTCTGAAGAACTTGTCAGGAATGTCAGAATAGGGGCTGCATTGCAGAGTGATGTCAAGAAGAGATTGGTCGAGATGCTAAGAGAGTATAGTGACGTCTTTGCTTGGACATACGAAGATATGCCCGGACTTGATACTGACATCGTGGTCCACCACTTGCCGCTGCGAGAAGATTGTCCTCCCGTTAAGCAGAAGCTTAGGAGGACACGACCAGATATGGCCGTTAAGATCAAAGAAGAAGTGCAGAAACAACTTGATGTTGGCTTCTTAGCGGTCACTACTTACCCTCCGTGGGTCGCCAACATAGTGCTTGTACCGAAGAAAGACGGTAAGGTGCGAATGTGCGTCGATTATCGGGATTTGAATAGGGCGAGCCCTAAAGATGATTTCCCGCTGCCTCATATCGATGTGTTGGTCGACAATACAGCTCAGTTCTCCGTATTTTCGTTCATGGATGGCTTCTCCGGTTACAATCAGATCAAGATGGCGCCGGAGGACATGGAGAAAACTACGTTTATTACTCCCTGGGGAACATTTTGCTACAAGGTAATGCCTTTCGGTTTGAAGAACGCAGGGGCCACTTACCAGCGAGCAATGGTTACTTTGTTTCATGACATGATTCATCATGAGATTGAAGTCTATGTTGATGACATGATTGCGAAGTCCCAAACGGAGGAGGGACATTTTGTCAATTTGCTGAAGCTCTTTGAGAGGCTTAGGAAGTTCAGGTTGAGGCTGAATCCTAACAAATGTACTTTTGGAGTACGGTCGGGAAAACTACTGGGGTTTATCGTGAGCGAAAGAGGCATCAAGGTTGATCCTGCGAAGATTAAAGCAATACAAGAGATGCCAGCGCCAAAAACAGAAAAAGAAGTTCGTGGTTTTCTGGGCAGAATAAACTACATTACAAGGTTTATCTCTCAGCTCACGGCCACGTGTGAACCGGTGTTCAAACTATTAAAGAAAAATCAGGCGATTATCTGGAACGAGGATTGCCAGAAGGCATTTGATAAGATAAAACAGTATCTGCAGGAACCTCCGATCTTGATACCCCTAGTGGCCGAAAGACCCTTAATCATGTACTTGACAGTTCTTGAGAATAGTATGGGGTGTGTTCTCGGTCAGCACGACGAGACGGGCAGAAAGGAGCATGCCATTTACTACTTGAGTAAAAAGTTCACAGACTGTGAATCTCGTTACTCAATGCTGGAGAAAACGTGTTGTGCACTAGCCTGGGCTGCCAAACGTTTACGACAGTACATGCTCAATCACACAACCATGCTAATTTCGAAGATGGATCCGATCAAGTACGTCTTCGAGAAGCAAGCGCTTTCGGGCAGGATTGCCAGATGGCAAATGGTGTTGACAGAATATGACATTCAGTATGTTTCCCAGAAGGCCATTAAGGGAAGCGTATTGTCTGATTACCTTGCCGAACAGCCGATCGAGGATTATCAGCCGATGAAATTTGAATTCCCAGATGAGGATATCATGTTTCTCAAAGCGAAAGATTGCGATGAACCGTTGCCCGACGAGGGGCCAGATAGGAAATCCCAATGGAAATTGATATTTGACGGGGCGGTTAATTCTTATGGAAGTGGCATTGGGGCGATCATCACGACTCCCCACGGATCCCACATCCCGTTCACTGCGAGACTGACGTTTCCAGTCACCAATAATGAAGCGGAGTACAAAGCATGCATCATGGGTCTAGAAGAAGCAATTGATTTGAGAATCAAGAACCTAGACGTATATGGTGACTCAGCGCTTGTGATTAACCAGATTAAAGGGGAGTGGGAGACTCGTCAATCGAATTTGGTGTCGTACATGAACTATGCCAGAAGGCAACTTCCGTTCTTCGATCGAGTGGAACTCCATCATGTGCCCAGAGCTGAGAATCAGATGGCTGGTGCCTTAGCCACGTTGGCTTCGATGTATGAAGTCAATTTTTGGAATGAAGCTCCGAGGATTGTCCTTTCCCGTCTTGATAGACCTGCATTCGTTTTTGCGATCGAGGAAGCCTCCGATGGCAAGCCATGGTTCCATGATATTCAGACCTTCCTTATGACTAAGGAGTATCAAGGAGTATCCAACGGGAGCGTCAACCCAGGATAAGAAGACTCTGAGGAGGCTGTCTGGAAATTTTTATCTTAATCCTGATGGAGTTTTGTATAAAAGGAACCACGATCTCGGGCTACTCAGATGTGTAGATGAGAAAGAAGCGAGTATGCTCATGGAAGAAGTCCATGAAGGCACATTTGGTACGCACGCCGGCGGGCATGCTATGACGAGAAAGATCCTGAGAGCAGGATATAACTGGTTGACGATAGAATCGGATTGCTTTAAATTCGCGAAGAGATGTCATAAATTCCAGGTTTATGCTGATAAGATTCATGTGCCGCCGTGCCCGTTAAATGTCATGTCCTCCCCGTGGCCGTTCTCCATGTGGGGCATCGACATGATAGGCAAGATCGAGCCCACTGCATCTAACGGTCATCGCTTCATTCTAGTAGCTATCGACTACTTCACCAAGTGGGTGGAGGCAGCCTCATATGCTAATATGACCAAGCAGTTGGTGGCTAAATTCATAAAGAGGGACATCATCTGTCGCTACGGAATTCCCGAGCGAATCATTACTGATAATGGTTCGAATCTGAATAACAAGATGATGAAGGAGCTGTGCCAGAGTTTCAAGATTGAACACCACAACTCATCTCCTTACCGGCCGAAGATGAATGGCGCCATTGAAGCGGCCAATAAGAACATTAAGAAGATTGTTCGGAAGATGGTTGCGACCTACAAAGATTGGCACGAGATGCTGCCATTTGCACTGCACGGTTATTGTACGATGGTACGAACGTCAACCGAGGCAACTCCTTTCTCCTTGGTGTACGGCATGGAAGCTGTCCTACCGTTAGAAGTGGAGATCCCTTCTTTGCGAGTTTTGGTTGACGTGAAACTCGACGAGGCAGAATGGATTAAGAACCGACTAAACCAACTCAGCCTGATGGACGAGAAGAGGTTAGCATCGATTGCACATGGTCATCTGTACCAAAGCCGAATGAAGAAAGTGTATGATAAGAAGGTGCGTCCTAGAAGCTTTCAGACGGGTGATCTCGTCCTGAAAAAGATTCTTCCTCCACACTCCGATCACCGGGGCAAGTGGACTCCCAATTACGAAGGTCCGTACGTTGTTAGCAAGGTCTTTTCGGGAGGAGCCTTGTTGTTATCCACGATGGGTGGCGAAGATTTTGCATCCCCGGTGAACGCGGACGCAGTTAAAAAATACTTTGCTTAAAAAAAATGACCCGCTGGAAAGAAAAAGAAGATCCAGGCAAAAAGGGGCATCCCGGCGAACCATAAAAAAGGGAAAAAGGTTCGGGCAAAAATTAGGGATATAAAGAAAAGAATGTACACCCGCAAAGTCGAAAACCCGGAAGGGCGACCTTGGCAAAAAAGGGCATGCCGGTGAATCGAAAACCTGAAAGGGCGATTCAGGCAAAAGTTAGGGATTTAGAAAAGCAAATGACTGCGTTCTGCGTGTGGACTGTATTTGTTTAGTGGTTTGGAAGACCTGAGGGCCGTTTATCTGAATCAATCTCTTCTGAAGCTGAAGCGTCGGAGAAGTATCAAAGTCGAGTGGGTCATAGAGGGATCAACTCATGGTGTTCGTCTACGCCTTGTTGTCGACATGTGTATATACTGATGTATATTTATGTTTTTATATTTGCGCGGCTTCCTCATTCCAGGAGCTTGCATCTGTTGTAAAACATTTTTACCTATTCAGGGGTTCGTTATCGATAAAATGTATACTATTCAGCAATTCTGTTTGTCTGTTTAGCATCTATCTGTTTTGTTTGCGAAAAAGAACGCCGATGTTTTTGATAAAATGCGCATACAAGATTGTTGAAACAATGAATTACTTGAACATTGTCACAAGATGATAACCTTGATAGGTCCCTTCGAGAAGGGTATCTTGTCTGTTTGTTTATGTTGTTGCAGGTGTAGCATATACCAGGTAGTACGCCGTACGCATCCCCAAGCAGGATGATTCCTTCTTCTCCAGCAAAGTTCAACAGCCTCTCCCCACAGAGTCCGAATGTGAGATCGTAAGGCATTGATATGTCTCCCCAGGCAGAGAAAATTCTCTCCCCAATCAGATGTAACGCCCCCTTTCTATACCCCAAAATAATTACATATCAAATCATATAGTCACGAATACAAGTATTTTTATTTTCATCAGAGTGTATTTACATTAAGGTATAAAAGAAGTGCGTCACAATGCTCACGAAACGACCACATGAATATTAATGTTTAAAAAGAATTAACTTAAAAGGGGTAAATCTCAACTAAAAATAAACGCATGATTCTTCGAAATTACATATTCATGTTTTCTCTTAAAGCGGAAGACTAAAACATATATATATTCACTTAAAACATGACAAAACATAATTACATGTCATCTGGTTGTTCACAACTTCATTCACATACAAACAAAACAACATTAAGACATTCTACAAGCCTATCTACCCAAAGTTACATATCAGAGCGACCGACACGAGGGAAAATAGCTATACTCCAAAGGAAACCTCCAGCGAATCCTAATCTGCAATGCCTCGTAGGGCATTATAAAACAACAAAAGGGTGAGAAACATTATCATAATAATCAAGGCATGATATATATATATATATATATATATATATATATATATATATATATATATATATATATATATATATATATATATATACATATATATATATATATATGTATATATATATATATATATATATATATATATATATATATATATATATATATATATATATATATATATATATATATATATATATATATATATATATATATATATATATATATATATATATATATATATATATATATATATATATATATATATATATATATATATATATATATATATATATATATATATATATATATATATATATATATATATATATATATATATATATATATATATATATATATATATATATATATATATATATATATATATATATATATATATATATATATATATATATATATATATAAATGTACAAGTACCGAATGCCTATACCTCATACTTATTCACTGCAATGCATAACAATGGATTCTCACCGCATTAAATACACATAGACATAATCGCTCACACTTAATCGTCTATTCATCAGTCAATATCTTTCACATTTGTTTATTCGCTAACGCATCTCATCAATTCCTGCACATATGCATATTTACATACGACAATCGCAATCATACCATGCGATTCATATAAGACTCATTCACTACCCTCAATCCTTTTTCCAGACTATGGGTACGTCGCTTATGCTCTACCGGGAACAACGCCTCGGTCATTCTACCCCAGTAACTACCTCACTAGGAACGACGCATCGCCGTTCTACCCTGGTGAGTAGAATCTCTCTACATATACATCAACCTCATTCTCATATTTACCAGACGTAATAAATATATATATATATATATATATATATATATATATATATATATATATATATATATATATATATATATATATATATATATATATATATATATATATATATATATATATATACATACACTAATACATTTCCAAGCATTATTTTCAATTCATCATATGAAGATGACAATGCACTCATAGAGACCGACACCTCGACCCTATGCAGCTACAACCACGGTACCGACTCATTCGTCCGTCAGATTCTCTTAGAATTCACTCCTCTCACACTTATACGGTTACACTATAACTCATCAGATTCTCCTAGGAATCACTATATAACCGTCGCATCAAGCGAGGTTCTGCAAATCCTCCAAGGGATCAAATATAACCATCGCATCAAGCGAGGTTCTGCAAATCCTCCAAGGGATCAAATATAACCATCGCATCAAGCGAGGTTCTGCAAATCCTCCAAGGGATCAAATATAACCATCGCATCAAGCGAGGTTCTGCAAATCCTCCAAGGGATCAAATATAACCATCGCATCAAGCGAGGTTCTGCAAATCCTCCAAGGGATCAAATATAACCATCGTATCAAGCGAGGTTCTGCAAATCCTCCAAGGGATCAAATATAACCATCGCATCAAGCGAGGTTCTGCAAATCCTCCAAGGGATCAAATATAACCATCGCATCAAGCGAGGTTCTGCAAATCCTCCAAGGGATCAAATATAACCATCGCATCAAGCGAGGTTATGCAAATCCTCCAAGGGATCAAATATATACTAACATCATACACTGCAATGTATACTACACGACACGTTCATCATTCATGTCCAAACGTTATGCATTTTCAATCGAATTAAACAATGCATGAAATTGCCCAAACGGCTATAATTCCTAACCTAGGATTCACGCCTATCGGCTACCCACAGTATGTCACAAACCATTACGCCAGCTTCTAAATCAAGTAAGGGTCGATCGCACTCGGAACCCCAAGCTACAACAACACCCAACAACAGAGAAGACTCATTCTACTACGTTCGCTACACGCTCGCCTAGCGAGCTGCTAGCGAACGTTCGCCACCTTCTCGCCTAGCAAACTGCTAGCGAGCAAGAACAGAAGCTACAGACTTCGTTCGCTACCTTGTTCGCCACAGCGAACCCCCAGCGAGTTATTCGCTACTCCATTCGCTGCCAGCGAAGGAGACCAAAACACCACTGTCCCAAGTCTGGGACCGTTCGCTACGCACTCGCCTAGCGAGATGCTAGCGAACACTCGCGACCTGCTCGCCTAGCGAGCTGCTAGTGAGCGTCTGCGGACTGAACTTTCTCCCAATGTTCAGAATCTGAACACCCGATGAAATCTCCCGATAAATCCCAACTCGTTTCCAGTAGCCTTAGTCTAACATTCCTCGACTAAATTCTACCACTTATTCTCATTTTCGATCATTAAAACTCGGTCTCTACCGATCGAATCAATTTCGATCTAAAATGGAAGTTTATAGAAAACTCTCCAAAATTCTACCCGATCAACCATACACATACATAACCATACATATTGATTAAGGTAGTAAGATTTCACACCCTTACCTTGGATTAATCGAAGCTTTGAGTTGCTCTTGATGATTCCACTCTTTTCCTCTTCTTCTTCTCCTCTTTTCTCTTCCTTTTTCCTTCTTCTCCCTTTCTTTCTATCCTTTTCTTTTTCTTTCCTCTTTTACTCTTATATCTTTTCTTTCTATTTCTATTCTTTATATTTCTTTCCATTCTATTTCCTCCAATATACCTATTATTGCAATCAATTTCCATAAATCATCCACTTAACCATTAATTGAGACTGTCCGAAATATTTCCCACTAAACATTCCAAAACTCTTCAAATGATAAAATAGCATAATATGTAGACTTAACATATTATCACACTATCTCATAATTAAAATAATTCCAATAACTAAATTAATTAGTTAAACCGAAATTGGGCTGTTACAACTCTCCCCCACTTTAGGAATTTTCGTCCTCGAAAATGTTATCCGATTCAGACAACTCGGGATGTGACTCATGCATCCCAATCTTCCCAATCCGATTCCATAGAGTTGATTCTTCCCAAATACCTTTACCAAGACAATCCCTCTTTCCTCGAAGTTGCCTCAGTATTCAAATTCTCTCTCACTCACACACCATCCATCCGGATTGATGCGCTTCCTCAGCTTAGACACGCGAACACATCATGTAATTTCCTTTAGTGACAGCGGTGAAACAATCTAACATGTTATTCCCCATGCTTCCGCTGCACTACTCTGATACTGTTACAACGAGTCACGGTGTGCTTCCGAGACTTCAAGCTCGTCTACACCAGTTATTATCACAACTCTCAAAACACGTCTTTTCTTGGGTCCTCTAATCTCTTCAGTCGTCTTTTGCACAAACCTCAGGTCCGAGTACAACACTCTCGCCTGAAACATATTAATACAAATGAGCCTTACACCTCCTGCCATACAAGGCTTCAGATTCCCATCCGACACAATATTCGGTGATACTACATACGGTCTTTATCACTTTGGTGATATCCATCACAACTAGTTCCAAAATAGAATGATTAATCTTCTTTGACAGGAAAAGGGTCAATCCAGTCATTCCATCCAGAATCTCATCAACAAAATCATATTCTCACATCCTTCGGAAAACCCCACGCAAAATCCATGGAATTACCCTCCGATCTTAACTGGAATATACAACGATCACATTAGACCTATCAATCTCAGACGTTCATTCTTCGACTCTCGATAAGTCACACCAACATATACAACTACTGCTTTCTCCATCTGTGGCTACCAAAATAATTCTTTCAAAATACTCTCATCCAATCCCTTTTATTCGGACTCTTAGACTCTATCACAACATCTCATGTCACCATCTCCACCAATCCAAACATCACTCATTCGATTTTAAATTCGTCAAACTCAATCACCCTACTAACTCCAATTAGAATTCCAACCTTCTCGAATCTCGTCGAGAATACCAATAATCAGTCTCATCACATAAGGTCCCGCAATTCGTTGCCGTAGCATACACACCAGACACAAGTTTCCAAAACAACTCAATCAACTTTAATCCTTTTACCATCTAAGCAGACATACCATACGGAGCTCTCAATATCTGACTAGTTTCCGCAACTAAGTCGATCGCAACTCCACTTCACGTCCTGGTTGTACAACACTTATCTTGTCAGGATAACTCTCGGGCAACAACAATCAACCGGTAAACCGCCAACTTCCCACTTTCATTAATACTCAAAATTTCCATCAAAGTTAAACATCTTAAGCTCTCAAGGCCATTACTCCCCTCAAATCTCAACTAACCAATTGAAGCTCTCAAACTCTGGCACAAACACACAACAAATGGTCCGATCGGGTTCGACATAACCGACACACAAGTTGTTGACGGTTCTTCCAAAACTCCTTGAACTTCTTCATAGTGACATAACACTGCTTTCTCCTCCAACACGGATAACACCAGCCCTTGATGTTCAACAATACACCTAGCTATAGATCCACACTTGTAGCATCCTAGAGAACCACAAGTTCTCCCCCACTTGGATCATTCCTACCTCTGCAGACAATGGCTAAACAACAAACACGTACCGACAGTGTCTTCACACACATGTCGTGTACAAGGGAACAACCAACATTAGACAACTTGGCCGGATGGACCGACCTGCTCTGATACCACTTTGTAACGCCCCCTTTCTATACCCTAAAATAATTACATATCAAATCATATAGTCACGAATACAAGTATTTTTATTTTCATCAGAGTGTATTTACATTAAGGTATAAAAGAAGTGCGTCACAATGCTCACGAAACGACCACATGAATATTCATGTTTAAAAAGAATTAACTCAAAAGGGGTAAATCTCAACTAAAAATAAACGCATGATCCTTCGAAATTACATATTCATGTTTTCTCTTAAAGCGGAAGACTAAAACATATATATATATATATATATATATATATATATATATATATATATATATATATATATATATATATATATATATATATATATATATATATATATATATATATATATATATTCACTTAAGACATGACAAAACATAAATACATGTCATCTGGTTGTTCACAACTTCATTCACATACAAAAAAAACAACATTAAGACATTCTACAAGCCTATCTACCCAAAGTTACATATCAGAGTGACCGACACGAGGGAAAAAAGCTATACTCCAAAGGAAACCTCCAGCGAATCCTAATCTGCAATGCCTCGTAGGGCATTATAAAACAACAGAAGGGTGAGAAACATTATCATAATAATCAAGGCATAAGATATCTATATATATATATATATATATATATATATATATATATATATATATATATATATATATATATATATATATATATATATATATATATATATATATATATATATATATATATATATATATATATATATATATATATATATATATATATATATATATATATATATATATATATATATATATATATATATATATATATATATATATATATATATATATATATATATATATATATATATATATATATATATATATATATATATATATATATATATACAAGTACCAAATGCCTATACCTCATACTTATTCACTACAATGCATAACAATGGATTCTCACCGCATTAAATACACACTTAATAGTCTATTCATCAGTCAATATCTTTCACATTTGTTTATTCGCTAACGCATCTCATCAATTCCTGCACATATGCATATTTACATACGACAATCGCAATCATACCATGTGGTTCATATAAGACTCATTCACTACCCTCAATCCTTTTTCCGGACTATGGGTATGTCGCTTATGCTCTACCGGGAACAACGTCTCGGTCATTCTACCCCGATAACTACCTCACTAGGAACGACGCATCGCCTTTCTACCCCGGTGAGTAGAATCTCTCTACATATACATCAACCTCATTCTCATATTCACCAGACGCAATATATATATATATATATATATATATATATATATATATATATATATATATATATATATATATATATATATATATATATATATATATATGTATATATATATATATATATATATATATATATATATATATATATATATATATATATATATATATATATATATATATATATATATATACATACATACACTAATACATTTCCAAGCATTATTTTCAATTCGTCATATGAAGATGACAATGCATTCATAGAGACCGACACCTCGACCCTATGCAGCTACAACCACGGTACCGACTCATTCGTCCGTCAGATTCTCTTAGAATTCACTCCTCTCACACTTATATGGTTACACTATAACTCATCAGATTCTCCTAGGAATCACTATATAATCGTCGCATCAAGCGAGGTTCTGCAAATCCTCCAAGGGATCAAATATAACCGTCGCATCAAGCGAGGTTCTACAAATCCTCCAAGGGATCAAATATAACCATCGCATCAAGCGAGGTTCTGCAAATCCTCCAAGGGATCAAATATAACCATCGCATCAAGCGAGGTTCTGCAAATCCTCCAAGGGATCAAATATAACCATCGCATCTAGCGAGGTTCTGCAAATCCTCCAAGGGATCAAATATAACCATCGCATCAAGCGAGGTTCTGCAAATCCTCCAAGGGATCAAATATAACCATCGCATCAAGTGAGGTTCTGCAAATCCTCCAAGGGATCAAATATAACCATCGCATCAAGTGAGGTTCTGCAAATCCTCCAAGGGATCAAATATAACCATCGCATCAAGCGAGGTTCTGCAAATCCTCCAAGGGATCAAATATAACCATCGCATCAAGCGAGGTTCTGCAAATCTTCCAAGGGATCAAATATAACCATCGCATCAAGCGATGTTCTGCAAATCCTCCAAGGGATCAAATATAACCATCGCATCAAGCGAGGTTCTGCAAATCCTCCAAGGGATCAAATATAACCATCGCATTAAGCGAGGTTCTGCAAATCCTCCAAGGGATCAAATATATACTAACATCATACACCGCAATATATACTACACGACACGTTCATCATTCATGTCCAAATGTTATGCATTTTCAATCGAATTAAACAATGCACGAAATTGCCCAAACGGCTACAATTCCTAACCTAGGATTCACGCCTATCGGCTACCCACAGTACGTCACAAACCATTACGCCAGCTTCTAAATCAAGTAAGGGTCGATCGCACTCGGAACCCCAAGCTACAACAGCACCCAACAACAGAGAAGACTCATTCTGCTACATTCGCTACACGCTCGCCTAGCGAGCTACTAGCGAACGTTCGCCACCTTCTCGCCTAGCAAACTGCTAGCGAGCAAGAACAGAAGCTACAGACTTCGTTCGCTACCTTGTTCGCCACAGTGAACCCCCAGCGAGTCATTCGCTACTCCATTCACTGCCAGCGAAGGAGACCAAAACACCACTGTCCCAAGTCTAGGACCGTTCGCTACGCACTCACCTAGCGAGATGCTAGAGAACACTCGCGACCTGCTCGCCTAGCGAGCTGCTAACGAGCGTCTGCGGACTGAACTTTCTCCCACTGTTCAGAATCCGAACACCCGATGAAATCTCCCGATAAATCCCAACTCGTTTCCAGTAGCCTTAGTCTAACATTCCTCGACTAAATTCTACCACTTATTCTCATTTTTGATCATTAAAACTCTGTCTCTACCGATCGAATCAATTTCGACCTAAAATGGAAGTTTATAGAAAACTCTCCAAAATTCTACCCGATCAACCATACACATACATAACCATACATATTGATTAAGGTAGTAAGATTTCACACCCTTACCTTGGATTAATCGAAGCTTTGAGTTGCTCTTGATGATTCCACTCTTTTCCTCTTCTTCTTCTCTTTTCTCTTCCTTTTTCCTTCTTCTCCCTTTCTTTCTATCCTTTTCTTTTTCTTTCCTCTTTTACTCTTATATCTTTTCTTTCTATTTCTATTCTTTATATTTCTTTCCATTCAATTTCTTCCAATATACCTATTATTCCAATCAATTTCCATAAATCATCCACTTAACCATTAATTGAGACTGTCCGAAATATTTCCCACTAAACTTTCCAAAACTCTTCAAATGATAAAATAGCATAATATGTAGACTTAACATATTATCACACTATCCCATAATTAAAATAATTCCAATAACTAAATTAATTAGTTAAACCGAAATTGGGCTGTTACAAAGTTCGTTTCCCCAGGCGGAGTCCAATTGAGATTGGCGTAACTTCTTCTCCTTGACAGGAAGATTCTCCCTTCAGCATTTATTTTGCTGATGGGGTCGCAGCATTTTGCATGATTGCATAGCATTTACCCAAAGAACGCGTTGCATTTCCATAATGTGGAGCGTTGCGCCATTGTCAAAGCATATGCATACTAAACATGAGCTAGGTCGTTAATGTTCTTGTTTTGCAGGTGTTCCTCCGCAGAGTCGCTTGCTCAAGACGATTCTTGAATCCCCCAGCGAAAGTCGTTTGCCCAAGATGATTCGTGAATTCTCCAGCGAAGGCGCTCGTTTAAGATGATTCTTAAAATCCCCTGTGAAGTCACCAGAGAGGGTTGCTCAAGATGATTTTTGAAGTCCCCGGCAGAGTGATTGCTCCGGATGATTCCCGAAATCTCCAGCAGAGAGATGATTTACCCAGAATAATTTCTGAAGCCCCGAAGCGGAGTTACTTGATAGTTCTCCAGAATCCCCAGCGGAGATGCGTCATCCCCAACAGGTTCTAAACCGAGAAGTCAAAACTTCCTTTGAGGACTTGATGATTGAAGTCCAGCAGCGGTGCCGAAACCCCAGACTTACTGACGAAGTCCAACTGTGATGTCGAAGCAGCGCCCTCAGCTGACGCGGAGTGCCTGATGGCAGAAGTTTGGATATCCCCAATTAGTTCATGATTGACTGAGAATTCTATTCCCGACTTGGTGATGAAGTCCGGCTGATGCCCGAAAATTTCTTTGAATTCCCGATGGCATGATTAACTTGATTGTTGACCTGATGAATCCCAAAGAATCCTGATGCCTGACGGCATGATCGACCATGTATTACCGGTTACCGTATGACCAATACCCCAGCTAGTTGCCGTGCAGCTATTATTTCAGTTTCCGAAGATTGGTCCCCATCAGAGTACCGTGTACTTGTGCAGTTGGCAAATTTTCGGGTTTGTCAGTATTCAACCGTCTTTTACCTTGATTGGTTGAGAGTCGTTCGCTTCTCACCCAGTCAGGTCCAAGCCGTTTGAATAGGGGCAGCTGTTGCACCCCAAAATTTGCCCAACATTTCTTTACGTAGCTTATGTTTCATTGCATTCACATTAGCATTATCATTTGCATTTCATTGACATGTATGCAGGAGATCAAGAGGTATGATTACCAATCAAGGGATACACAAGAGATTGAAGCTACCTAAGAAGGTTATTCAGATGCTTAAGGGTTGATATCCTTGTCAGAGAAGTTAAAAGATCCTCAGAGAGAGTGGTTGAAACCAAGAGGATGTGTCTCCTAGCTTGAGAGTTATAGGAACATCAGATGATTCTGAAGCCATGAAGATGGACTTGAGGTCTTGATAGAGCTCATGAGATGTTGAAGATCACTTTGAGGCCTAGACAGGTCATTGTGCAAGATTAAGAAGGCTCAGCCATGAGTGGTGCAGTTAGGGTTTGACTGGGTCAACCCTAAGTCAACTGATGATTTGGAGAAGGTTGAGACCTAATCCAAGAGCCATGTGATCATGGATTGATACATTGAGATGTCATAAGGATGATTCCAAGGTTAACTCATCATGATTGAAGAGTTTGAGAAGTTTCAGGCTAGGGTTTCTAAGGCTTGACAGTGTAAAATCCCCTAGTTTGACCCCTATCTTCAAGGCAGTTTAGCTCAAGATATGATTGTCATCTCATCCTACCCCCAACATGAATGTTGTAGAGCATGGTCTTATATTTAATTTGAGTGATAGAAGTCCTTGATAGGATTTGTAGAACTCAAGTTATGACTTTGACAAGTTACAGGTCATCTGAGGTATGTGAATTTGGGGGCTTGAAAGTTACCCAACTTGCATGAAACTTTTTCCCAAGAAGGATGATTCCTATGAACTTTTGGTCAACATTAATGTTGTTCCTTATTCTCGTAGCTTTCTAGAGAGTACTAGAAGTCCTTGATAGGATTTGTATAACTCAAGTTATGGCTTTGACAAGTCAAGGGCATTTTGGTCATTTGGAGATTATAGGTCATTTCAACCATAAGGCCATAACTCCCATTCCTAAGCTTCAAATGGGAAAATGTTCAACATTAAACTTGTTCAAAATGATGTTTTAAGGCTAGTCAAGAGGTCATGAGATGTTGAAATTGCTTGTAGATCAAAGTTGCAAAAATGACCTAAAATGAGGGTATAAGTTAAATGAACCAAAGTTGGAAATTGATATTTTTGATCTACACATCCAAACCAAGGCATGTAATAGGTCATTTTGACTCTAAAAAGCATTTTAAGAACATTGGTTTAGCCACATTTTTGAATTGAGGTCTAATTTGTGGACTTGCTTTGAAAAGTAGTTACTTACATTATAAGTAACATGTGCAAAACTCAAATTCAAGGCATGATCAAGATCCCTTGCAAGCCAAACACTTCCAAAATGTCATGAGGGGAGAAATTGGAAGGAATTGAGATTGGTTTCAAGCTACAAACAGAACTATGCACACCATGGCATATGGTTGAAATTCTCATGTCATGAGAGATTGAATTTCTCCTTGGAAGGATCTAGAGCTTTCTAGATCATCCCTACCCACTCTATATATTGGATAGAGAGGATCCAAAGCAAAGGTTGGTGATGATTTAAGGAGAGAGCAGAGATTGAGTTTGGAGAATTCTTGCTTGCAACTGGATTCGGTTTCACCAATTTCTTCACTTTCCATCCATTTTCTTGATTGCAACCTCTTCCATGGATGCTAGGGATTGATTCTAGATCATAATCAAGAGGAATTCGTGGCTGATTGGTGTTCTTGAGCTCAGATTTTTCCACCTGCAACTCAGAGTTGGTACCAAGAATTGAGGCCATTTCAATCAGTCATATTACATACAGAAGTTTGGAAGTGATTCACTGAAGGAGTCTGGAGCATTTGAAGGCTTGATTTGAGGTCTTGCTACTTCTGTGCACACGAATTTTTCAGGTTGGTAACCTTTGATCTCTGGCTTGTTTTAGTTAGAATTAATAGGAATTAGGATGATAGATGCATTGTAGAATGGTGTAGGAAGGATTTTAGATCATTAATTTGAGAATTAGTGACCAATTAAGGATGTTACCATTTTCGGTTGAGAGTTGGTTCTTGCGAATCTTGAGGATTTAGGTTGAATTAATGGTATGAGTGAGTTCCTTGTGAGATTTGGGACAAGTTTCATGTATAAACCACTTGGAATGGAGGCCTGTGGAGAGAGTTAGGGTTGGGGACGATGACCGGAGCACCACCGGTGGTGGCCGGAGCTGCGCGCGAGGTTCAAAGATTCAAAAGGTTGAAGATGATCCCAGAGCCCTTGGATCAGGGTAGGACCTTTGACCAAATGAAGATCCAATGGCCACGAATGGATTTCAATTTGTGAAGAGTCTGAGTTTTAATGAAACGCATCGTTTCATTTAGTTGCTGATTTTGGGCTTAGTGAATTGGTTGATACCTGCACCCCCCTGATGGCCCAATCCATGTGATGAACTGATTTTTATTTCTATCTGCACCTTGCATTTATTATTTTCTTTTGATTTTCTTTAATTTTTCATTTTGTTCATGGTTCTTGAAAAAATCATAAAAAATGGAAAAATGACCCAATTAATCCCATTCTTTTTGCATTAGATTCATGATAGGGTCTAGTATTTTTTAGATAAAAAATATTATTATTTCATGCATTTTCTGATTTTATGGGAAGTTTCACATTTTAATTGATATTAAAATAGTCATTCTTGATGCTTGATTTTGTGGAATTTTGTGTGATCATGTGATGATGATTTCGATCCTGATTATTTGTGAGTAGTTAGCATAGATATGCATGCTCCCCATAGAATTTTCTCACATTTTTGTGATGAACATAGGTGGTAGTTTAGGTTGAAACCTTTAGAAGCTCCATTTTTAGGGTTTATAATTGATACCTATGGATTTAGGACTTAATTTTAGGACTTAATAGATGATTTAGTCCCTGGTTTTTGTATGAGGCATTCTTAATTGAATTATGATCCCTTAGGAATTTTTGTAGAAATTTATAAGATAGTTTGCTATTTTTGATTGATTTTAGTTTAGGTGCTAGTTTAGATGATTCTAACGCACTAACTCAACTAGATTAACATCTTTAGTTCCCTTAGATTAGGGTTTTGTTTCTCTTGCTCTTGGATGATGTTGAAGGAAAGTTGAAGATGCATTGGATTGCTTGAAGAGGCTTGGGTTTGAAGATCTTCCCTTCTTTTGGTGTAGTTTTGATTAGGTTAAGATTAGGGTTTTGTAGGCAGAGCTTCTAGATAGTTCTCTTCCTTCATAAACATGGAATATGTTGATCAATTCCATTCTTCCCTATGATGTAAGGTCCCTTGTAAAGACCTCATCCCTCCTTTGGTAGGATCCGTGGTTCTTTGTAAATTGGTAGGACCTTTGAGGTTCCCTTTCTCTGATGACAGGATGCTTAGTGGTGACCTTTGGTCTTCACTCTACTACCAATCATCCAAACTATGCTCTTGATAGATGAATCTTTCTCCCTTGTTAGAGGATGGAGTTCCTTGCTTGAAGAATATTGGAGGATGGAGTTGATACTTCCATGTGATTGAAGATTACTCTGAGAAGCTGAAGCTTGTAGATGAAGAAGACCAAGTTGATACTGGTAAAGCAAAGAGAGCTGAAGCAAGAAGAACAAGTTGATACTTATGAAGAGGATTCAATTTAGATTGAGTGAAGAGATGAGGCTTGAGGAATAAAGGGTAAGTTGACACTTACATTGATGCATTGAGAGCCTGAGGGAATCAAGTTGATACTTGTAGTTAGGAGTAAAGCCTGAAGGTGGGATTTACTGTAAAGCTGAAGCTTGAGGAAGAGAGAATAAGTTGATCCTTATGTTTGATGGGTTGAAACCTTGGAGGAGCAAGTTGATACTTGTCATGGAAGATGATAGCCTTGAAGGGTGATTGAAGTCTGAAGACTGAACTACTGGCAGAAGATTGCCTTGCTGTGAAGCTGTGGGAGTGGTGGAGCTGTTTCCTCTCTTGTCTGTTTTCTCTTCTGTATTGATGTGGCTTGTTTGATTTGCTTGATGCATTAGAATAATTTCATATCTATACTGATGTAAGCTAGGAGCATGATTGCACTAGAGGTTGAGTTGCTCCTCTGCTTGTATTTTTACTGTGTGGCTTTGCTTGCGGGTATTCGGTAGAGCCCAGCTCCCTTGCCCATGTGGTTTGTGTTTGCTTGATAGCATTTTATTTCCTCTGTATGACTGCAGTCCCTGATATCTTGCTTGATAGCACTTTATTTTATTTCTTCTGTATGATTGCAGTTATTCATATCTGGCTTGAGGTTGAGATGAGCTTGTGGAGGCTGATGCGCCACACACATTTCCTCCCTCACTTGTATTGCATGCACTTTACTGTATATCTATTTACTGTTTAAGCTGATGCTTTATCTATTTCTGTTTATCATTGAAATGATCCCCTAGGAATCTCACTTCCTTTGATAAGGCAGTGATGATAGAACTTTAGGTTGAAACCTATGCATGACAACTTCTAGGTGTTCCCTGTTTCCAACTTCAACTATAGGATGAATCCTTGGCATGACAACATTAGGACTTGATAGTCTCCCTTTAGTTGAGCCCCTTCTCTTCTCTTCTCAAAACAAATGAAAATACAATAATAAAGGTTAACTGACGTCGTACGTTACGAGCCTTAAGCTATTTGAGAAAGGATTGTTGGAGAGTTTCTTTTCAACAGTCTGGATGTTTAGTATGGTACCCTTTGGGTGACATACGACGCATTCACTCTCAGGTCATAGTCTCTAGTGCGATACTAGTTGCAAACACAATAAAAAACAGTTCTTTCGTAAAAGACAGAAAACAAACTTCAATCCTTTTTGCCCCGTGGGCCCGTAATTCAAAGGAAGCTTTTCTGAAGAAAATAGTGTCGTTAACTCCTAGTTCTACCGCAAACAGGCTTTGTCCCTAACTGCTGGAACTGCTGCTTAACCCTACTCGATAAAACAGATGAATCTGAATCCCCGTAGTCCGTATTAGCCCGAACTACGTAAGCTCTGATCTCTCATACCTGTTGAGAGTACGTAGGCACAATACTGACGTATTGGCGAGCCACCTTCCCCCATCCGTACCCCGTAGTTGGTCGAACTACGTTGACTCTGATTTCTCATTCTCTGATGACAATACGTAGGCATAAAGTGCGAAGCTTTGCCGAGTCATTTTTCTTTTCTTTTTAAGCCAGCCTTGATAGGTAGATAGATAAAACCAACCCGTCCAGTAAAAACAACAAGCGTGGATCCCGTCGAGTACGACGGACGTGAGGGGTGCTAATACCTTCCCCTTGCGTAACCGACTCCCGAACCCAGACAATGGTTGCGATGACCTTTTCTTATACCTTTTTCATCAGGTTTTTTCGATCGTTTCCTTTCCCGCTCTGAGGGATAAATAACGAAAGGTGGCGACTCTTATGTTTTCCGGCACCTTATTTTCGCGGAGGCGACACTTGCCAATGACTTGTTCATGAATAAAATGTATGTTCAATTAATGTGTTTGGCCTGAACATGGAGAATCAGATTGTTTGGAAGAAGAATTTTGCTTAGATTATCACACAACAGTGTAGAAGGAAGAAAGGACACCTCCAGTTCATTAAAAAGGGGCTAAACCCACAAAAGCTCGGAGGTAATGTGAGCAAGAGGATGATACTCTACTTTAGTGTTGGATCTTGCAACTAGAGATTGCTTCTTGGAGCTCCACGAAACAATATTTAGGCCAAAAAATATGCAAGAGCTTGAGATAAATTGATGATCATCAGGATCACTAACCTAATTAGAATCATTATATGCCCAAAGCAAAACTTGGGAGGCAAGGAAGCAGGTGCAAGTAGCAATAGAGATAATGTCACTTAGGTAGTGGAAAATCCTCTTGACTATTGTCTTATGGGACTCAGATGAGGATTCCATAAACTGATTGGTTTTATTCACACTAAATGTTATATCAGGTCTGGTAAGGGTGACATATTACAAAGCTATAACTATAAAACTATATTGATAAGGATTGGAAAGAGGGTAAGATTCATGCTTACTAAGTGAAGCTAGCGGGATTATACCTGAGTGAATCTCACATTCAAAGATACAACAGAGTCACCACCGAACTTTATTTAGTCCAAACGACAGGGAAAATATCGATAAATCCCAAGGGAAGAGAAACAGGAAAAGGGGTCGGTTATGCGAAAGGAAGGTACTAGCACCTTAAGCATCCGTCGTACCCGACGAGAACCATTTCGCATGCTTCTAGGCTTAGATGGGTTATCTATCTAAAGGCTTCTAGCTAAAAAAAGAAGAAACGAAAAGAAAGAAAGGAAAGAAAGGAAAGCGCTTGCAGAGGATTGGGGCCCTCGTGCCTACATACCCTCATAGTGCAATGAGGAAGTCAGAGCTCCGTAGATCAAGGAACCAAGGAAAATAAGAGGATCTGGACGGACCAGAGAGACAGAAGAACGGGAGAAGACGGAGGAAGGTGGCTCGCCAAGATTTCATAATCTTATGCCTACGTACCCTCATAGTGCAATGAGGAAATCAGAGCCTACTTAGTTCGGGGAACTACTACTGAGAGAGAAAAAGGAAAGAGACGGAGTCAAAGCCAAGAGCTAAAAGAGGAAGCAAGACCCAACTGGGGTATGTGTCGCAACTGCGAAAAACACCCGACAGAAAACAGAAGAGTCGCCACCTTTCGTGCAATGGGAAAGTCAGAGTCAACGTAGTTTGGCTAACTACGGAAGAAGGGGGGAAGGTTGCTCGCCAAGGAATCGCGTCTTGTGCCTACGTACTCTCATCTGGTATGAAAGATTAGAGCAAACGTAGTTCAGGCTAACACGAAACCGTAGGTTGATTAAGTGTTTTAATCGAGTAGAGTTAAACATTTGTTCCAGCAGTTAGGGACTAAGCCTGTTTGTGGTAGAACTGAAGCTTAACGAAACTCTTTTCTGAAAAAAAAGGTTCCGATTAATCCTGAAGGAAAAATGTTTGAATTTGTTTTGTGTGTTTTAGTGAAGCAAATTAATTTCGGTTTGTGATTCACGTTACACTAAAGACTATGACATGGAGGCGAATGCATCGTATATCGCCCCCAAACGGGACGGATACTAAACATTCTAGATAATCGAGAGGAGATCCCTCACTCATCATTCCCCATGTAGCTTAAGGCTCGTAGCACGCAATGTTTATCGCCTTATTAAATGAGTTAGCATGATTTTGAGATGAGAAGAAGAAGACGCACGGAAGGTCTAAGGGAAACTCGGCCCTAACGTTGTCATGTAAAGTGATCCTAGAGTTCGAATTAAAAGGGAAACATCTACCCTAATGTTAGCATACTTGGATTGAACACCTAATGTCTCTCTTACTCCCATCCTAAACGGAGGGACTAGGAATCCTATGGGGATCATGGCAAGAAAGCACAAGAAGAACAAAGGAAGAATCAATCACAAGTAGAAAGATGCAAACATGAAAAATGCACAATTAGAATGGTGGGAAGGAGGAAAAGTGTGTGGGGCAGCAGCCGCCACAAGCACGTCTTGACCTCAACAACGATGCAAGAATGATTCAAACATATGGGAAAAACAAGAGATGAAAGCACCTGAACATGCAAACGAAAACTCAATTCGAACCCCATACTAAAGCATGTAAACAATTGGAAAATGAAAACACAAGTCAATGAAATCATGATTAACCAACCACAAACAGAGACAAACAGCCAAAAAAATTCAATTCTAATGCATCACACTGATCTATGATGATTCGAATCGAACGGTATGCGAACATGCAAGCAAAATAACAAATATGGCATTCTGGCACAGTGTTAATCAGTTAACACATGCTGTTAATCGGTTAACTTGTGTAAAACAAGTGAAAATCTGGAAATTCGTAGGTGTTAATCGGTTAACACCAGGCGTTAACTGGTTAACACCAGGCGTTAGCTGGTTAACACCCTGAAATCTTTGAAATATTTGAGTATTTGAATTGGTTAACCGGTTAACCATGTACGTTAACCGGTTAACATTGTACCAGAAGCCAAAATCAACAAACAGAAAATCACTTAATGCACAAAATCACTTAATCAAGTGATCCAACAGATCATTTTATCAAATAAGCAAGAAATTACACCTGCAAACAGAAAACCAATAAACATGCAAACATGTCTACACAGCACAATCGCAAATGGAACAGATCAAAATCAACAAAATTCAATCGAATTTGAAGGTTAACATGATTAAATTCGAAAATTAAATCGGATCAATAATTCCAACCTTCGAAGCGGAGATTTGCTTCGGTAAATGTTGATCAACTAAATTTGAGTAGATCAAAGGCTAGAAATCTGGAAAACTTCAAGATCCACAATAATTGTTGTTGTATGAATGAAGATCCACCAAACTTGAGTCAAAAAGCTTCAAATAATCACTTCTAGATCCAGCTTCAGCTTCAGATCCAAGCTTGCACGAAAATTGAAGATGAGAATTGATCAAATGATGATGGTAGATGGGGGATTATGCTCAAGAATCTATTGATTCCAATGAAGAATCAATAGTTCCAAGGGAAAAAGAGCTTTGAGTGAGTTTTGGTTATAGAGAGAATTGAGAGAATTTGAGAGAATTCAAATCAATTCTGAAATGAGAGTGAAAAATGAAGGTTAGAATGGCTTGCTTTGGAGTAAACCACTTAAATATGATCTAGGTATGGATCCCAAAGCAAGGATTGGAGTATGGGTTGAAAATCAAGGCTTGGAATATGGAATGGGTTTTTGGAGGGAAACCAGAAATTTAAAGGTGTTCTAGATCCTTCCCACATGAAAATTTGAATTCCAAAGTGACCAAAATTGGACCCCAAGTGCAATTGGCATGAAAAATCACGTACAGGGTAAATTCTGCTAGGGTTAACCGGTTAACCATATGCGTTAACCGGTTAACACTGTTAAAACTTCAATTCTGGGATGATTTTCAAATGGTTAATCGGTTAACCATATGTGTTAACCAATTAACACCATCAAAAATTTGAATGTAGCGCCTTTTGGGGGGAAATCTGTCCATTTTCCCTGCTTCAACTGTCTGGAGCTCTGTTTAGCTGTCGAACCTCACTTTTGACCGTTGTCACTGTGAAAATGCTTGTTATGAGCCTGAGTGCTACTTTCTGATCTGAAATTAACCTACAAAATAAAATTGGCTTCCTGACCATTGAGCAAAATAAATGTCCGATCCTCTGATGCTCGCTGTTCGCTGTTCAGTCTTCTGCTCCGAAATGAACTTGAGTCACAGGAACGCCTTGATCCCATGCCTCAAGAAAGAATGCTATGCAATGCAAAATGCAAAATACAAAGAAACAAAAGCCAGGTACAAAAATGAGAAGGCAAATTTTGGGGTGCTACAGTATGCAAGAGGAATGATGTCAAAACGAAGAAAACTCTGTTGAGGAACAGAGAAGCAAGAAACGAACTTTGTCGAGGAATGCAGGAGAAAAGAGATGACTCTACAAGGGATAAAACAAAAGAATAGCGACGTGGCCGGGAAAAAAGGAGTGAAGGACAAGAATTAAAATAAAGGTAAGATCCACAGGGGACTCGGTGCATTAACCGGTAAGCAGTGATTAACCAAAGAAAGATAAGAGTAAAACTTTATGGGGAGAGCAAAAAGGTTGGTGTCAACAGACGGACTGTGATGAAGCAAGATAAAGAGAGTAATGAACCAAATGAAGGTGTTTGACTCTAAGGGGAAATCAGTATATTAACTGATAAACAGTGGTTAACCGAAAGAAGAAAGGAACTAGTTTTAACTGATAAACGGTGATCAACCAAGAGACGGGTGTGGAACCAAGCAAAGGCTGTAACCCGAAGAACGACACATTGGCTAAACAAACAACACTTGGCAAAAGGAAAGGGGTATTCGAACCAAACAAAGGTTACTAACCCCAAAGCTGACAGTGTTTGAACCAAACAAAGGTTGCTAATTGCAGGGGGTTTGGTGCTTAATAGACG
The DNA here is from genome assembly GCA_963859935.3 of Lathyrus sativus. NCBI lineage: Eukaryota > Viridiplantae > Streptophyta > Magnoliopsida > Fabales > Fabaceae > Lathyrus > Lathyrus sativus. The sequence continues at coordinate 393,007,765 of OZ012736.1, forward strand.
GACTGTGATTAACTGAAAAAATTGAGTGATTAACCAAGAGAGGGTGATTAACTCAAAAAGATCTCAGTATCTTAACAGACGAACTATGGTTAACTGAGAAAAAGAGGGATTGGTTCAAACATGCGGACTGTGATTGACCAAAAGGAGGGTGATTAACCAAGAGAAGGTGATTAACCCAAATAAAAATTTGGTTTTAATGGGTAGACCATGATCAACCAAAGATCGGGTGATTAGCCGGAAGAAGGTGATTAACCCAAAGAAAATTCAATATTAACAGGCGGACTATGATTAACTGAGAAAAAAGATGACTAATGTTTAATTGGCAGGAAGTGATTAACCAAACACAAAAGAGAGAGAACCAAGAGAAGTTTGTGAACTCTTATGGGGATTAGGTTTTAATAGGATGACTGTGTAAACTGAAGAAGAAAGACTGACTTCACTTGGGAAGAAGAGAATTGGCTTTATGCGAAGAACGATTAAATAGGCAAGGAAAGAAGTGATTACAACTATCTGGGGGACCAAGAATGGATTGGCCTCAAGAGAAAAGAGTATTGAATTGAAAGGAGGAAGTTACTTCCAAAGAGGAGATAAGGGTGCAAGTGACCAAGGATCGACTCGACTGGAGAAAGAAGAGGTACCATAATAAGGAGATATAGGTGACTATTCCAGGCACAGGGTCATTCGTCCCCTACCCAAAATAGTCAGAATGAGTGTGGGAATTCTCCATTCTTATTCCTTTTCTAACACTAAAGTGCGGTGTAAGAAACGAACAGAAAGCACAACGAGGTCAAGTTTGTACAGTGCTTCAATATATTGCGAATCTTCAACTCCACGTTGGAAAAGATAGGACTAAGATTTTAGAAGATTTAAAGGAGAAGGAAAAGGAAGGATCGACTAATCGAAACGAAGCTTCGATTAATCAATCAAAAGGGGAATATGCTAACAATTTTCCAAAGGGATGAAAAATCGTTGAAGCAAAGGATAAATATTAATTATACAAGATTAAGTACATTCCCATGAGGAACAAACTCAATGCAAACATGAATGGAAGCGTAAAATAGTACTAAATGCAATTAGTATGCATCACACATCATGTAGCATGGGGACAAAGAATGTGCAAGAAAGATCATGATCATACAATGTTAAAAATGAGAATGATCGAGAATCAAAAAATTGCTCATTGAAAGTTTGCATACGTGCTTCAAACAAAAGTTAAACAGCTCTTAAAACATCCACAAATATCAAGCATATCAAACCATGAAAGTTACATGAGGAAAGAATAGCAAACAAGCATGAAAATAGGCAAAAATAACATTCTGCCATTGAAGTAACCAGTTACTCTATATCAGGTAACCGAATACTTGCTTAAAATTGCAAAAACAGGTGAAAATTGCACAGGGTAACCGGTTACCCTATTTTGCCTAGAAAGTGAGTAACCGGTTACTACTATGACAGTGGCAAAAACACCTTTTTTAAAAATCACTTTCAGCAACCAAAATACTTATCAGAACCTCCACACGTCATGATCAACACTTGAGCACGAAAAATGAAGGTCAAAATCACTTAAGCATCAACTAAACATCAATTGAAAGTATAAACATGAAGATCAAAGATCAAATAATCACGTGATCAATCAACAACAAAAAATGATCGAACTACATCGTAAACGCACAAAAGTGATCAAAACAGTAAATCAAGTGCGGATTACCAACCTACAAGGCGGAGGAGTGCCTTGGTAATTGTTTCTATTGATATGTGATGAGAATTAAGCAAAGAAACCCAGAGAATTCTAAGCTTGAGATCAAATCATAGCGAAACTGATAAAAACGCAATAGATAATCAGAATACCGATTTGCCCCGAAGAAGCTTGAGATAATTTCTTGAATTGGAGAAGAATTTACCATAAATCCATAAATCCAAGTAAAAAGATGGTGGAATGAGGTTTAGCTCAAGAGAATAACAATTTTGATGTGAAGATTGTTACACTCTAATGGTGGAAATTGAGCTTTTGTGAGGTTTTTTAGAGAGGATGAAGATGAAGGTGAAAATGTTATAGAGAATTCAGAGAGAATGTGAGAGAATTGAGATTGAAGAATGTAGGAATTAAGAAAATGATTGAACCCTTGTGATGGAACCCCCTTGTGAAATGGTGGTGATTTTCTTATATAGAGTTTTGCTTCAGAGTCGTTAGGTTCGGAGTGAGCTTTGGATGCAGCCTTGGAACTAGCCTTGGAGTTAGTTAGCCTTAACTCACTGACTTGGAGGTTAACTCAGTTAGTTAGGTAGTTGACTCGGTAACCATCCCAATGGAAACTTGAATCTAAGGGCTCACATGCTTGAGAATGAAGCAACATGGCGGTTTTAATCTAAATTGATGTATTGGAGCAAAGTCCTTGAAGTGTCTTGAAAAGTCTTTAATTATCTATAGATGTCTAGAATGTTCCACACAATGCTAGAACCAAGTAGACCCCAAAATATAGAGTGAAAGTGGCTACCACAAAAATGCAACAAAAACAACATTTTTACACAGGGTAACCAGTTACTCTGTTTTGCCTAGAAAATGGGTAACTGGTTACTTCAGGTAAAACTTGCATATTTGCTAGAAAAATGGTGTTGTGGCCACGATTCCGATTTTCGACCTTTTGCTTTGATGAATAAGCATAGAAACCATCATTTTATGCTTGTTTTGGCGATGTGATATCCTTGAGAGGATGTGATTAATCGGGCCTGCAAGACCTGAATGTTCCTGCAACAAAATCACAGAGAAAAAGTAGGAATGTGTATGCTAATGATGAGAATGCACATGTTTATGCAAAAGGTAAGAAGGAGGTCAAATTTCGGGTTACGACAGCTGCCCCTATTTAATCTTCTTGGACCTGCATATTCAAATTGTGCCAGCTTTTCGATTATTCAAGGTGGAAGGAGATTAAATAAAAGAGTAGCTCGAAAGATTTGGCCGACGACGACTGATGGAAAAAAGGTAAGGGTTTATTCGAGAGCAAGGTTTTGATGAGATCCGTTGGGAAGATTAATCAGTTAAGGGAAGTATGCTAGGATGCATATGTTATGATGTTCAACATGATGCTTGATATCATGCTATGCAGCGAGAAAGGTCAAGATGCGGTTTCTCCAGTGGAAAAAGATTGTAGCAAAATGAACTCGACATCCTCAACTGGGGAACCTGACAATGCTGCTAGGGAAAGAGCTTAGAAATCTCAGACTTCCAAACTATTACCAATACTGCTGCTGGGGAGAAAGATCATGATTTGACTGATCATTTCCCGTCTAAGGTCTAGCCATGACGAAGATAGGCTCTGGTGTTCATGGTCAAATGCCTTTATCCTTAATTTTTGCCTGGACATGTTTATTTTTTTTGTCCACCGAGATACCCATTTTTTCCTAAGTCTCCCTTTCGGGTTTTCAACTTAGCGGGCTTTTATTATTTTTTTATTTGTTCCTAACTTTTTCATGGAAATTTCTTTTTTTGGTTCATCGGGACACCCATTTTTGGCTAGATTTCCCTTGCGGATGCCAATCTAGCGGGCTTTTTATTCATCACTTTTTTTCAGGCATAATATTTTTTGACTGTATCGGAGTTCATGGGATGTGGCAACTCCTCCCCATCCGTGGTGGTGAGGATCAAGGCTCCGCCCGAGAAGGCTTTCTGGACAAGAAAGGTCCTTCGTAATTGGGAGTCCATTTGCCCCGTGGATCCGAATGAACAGGAGAGTACCTCTTGAGCACGAGTTCGCCAGCTTAGAAAGCTCAAGGAAGAACTTTCTTGTTAAAAGCTCGCTTGAGGCGTCTCTGATACAATTGACTGTGGCAAACGGCTGTCAGGCACTTTTCTTTGATGAGATTTAGCTGGTTGTATTAAGATTGAACCCATTCAGCTTCATAAAGATTAGCTTCCATGATGACCCTGAGAGAAGGAATTTCGACTTAGATGGGTAGAACAACCTCCATACCATATACAAGTGAACACGGAGTTGCCCCAGTGGAAGTACGAACTGAATTTATGTAGCCATGTAGTGCAAACGGAAGCATTTCATGCCAGTCCTTGTAAGTCTTAACCATCTTCTGGAGAATCCTCTTGATGTTTTTGTTTGTTGCTTCAACGGTGTTGCACCCTAAAATTTGCCTAACCTTATTCCTTGGTTTATGTTTCATCATCATTAGCATTTGCATGTAGAGTCATGTACATAGACTAACCATCTGCATAGCATAAGCATAGCAAGTCATTCAACAGGGGACCAATCATTACTTCCATCTCTAGAGGCCTAGCAAGAGGTTATCATCATAATTCAACCTCATTCAAGTCATCAGGAAAGAATTTGAAGGCAAAGAGTTCAGCAGATCAAGCCTTGGGATCATCTCCTAGCTGAGGGTATCTGAGGGTCAACAAGAGGGTTGTGAGCTGTGGATTGAAGGCATCTAGACATCTTGAGAGACTTACAAAGTCATTTGGAGAAGAAAACAAGTCATTGATGAAAGCACAAGAGCTATAGTTGAAGACAGTCAACTAGGGTTTCATCTGGGTCAACCCTAGGTCAACCCTAGGTCAATTGACTGACTTAAGAGGGCATTCAAGTCTATTGGAGAGATGTGGGGATCAACATTTGACATATGAAGAAGGATATGGAGATATGACAAGGAAAATTCAAGAGAAATCAAGGAGAAGAGGAGTTACTAAATTAGGGTTTCTCTGTAAAATCCCCTAGTTTAGGTCAGATTTCCAAGCAAGATAAGTCAAAATGCTAACTTCAAATGGCTTCTTGGCCAACATGAAACTTGTAGAGGATCTCAATACCTTTAATTTGAGTGGTGGAAGACCTCAAGGAGATTTATAGAACTCAAGTTATGGTCCTTACAAGTTACAGGTCATCTGGGGTGTCTGAACTTTTGTCTGTGAAAGTGACTTGACTTCCAAGCTAGTTTTACCCCTCAAGGAGATTTCAAATGAATTCTTGGTCAACATAAGAATTGTTCCTCATTGTCTTAGCTTTCTAGAATGGTATGGCATGCCTTCATATGATGTGGAGAACTCAACTTATGGTCTTGACAAGCAAAGGGTATTTTGGGCATTTGTGAATTACAGGTCATTTTAACCTATACCCAAAACTCATACAAGGAGGCCTCAAATGAAAAAACTTACAACATCAAACTTGCTCCAAATGGGATTTTAAGTCTAGAAAGAAGGTCACAAGTTATTGGAGAAGCTCATAGCATGGAGTTGCATGATAGGTCAAAATATGAACTAAAAAGGCTTATAAAGTGAATAATTTCAAGTTGGAAAATGGTTTGGGAGATTTACAAGTCCAAATGGAGACTTCCAATGTATGATTTTGAATGGAAAAACAATTCTAAGAACAATGGTTCACCCACTTTTTTGAGTTTAGAAGGAAAAAATGAAGTTATCCATGGTTGCTTATCATTTAAGAAACATAATCAAAAATGAGCCAAAATTTGAAAACAAGGGAATGTGCAAGATGGATCTAGAATGTTCATTTGGGGTCTATATATTCATGAAAGGAGAATTTGGCAAGGGTTGGCCTCATTTGCACCAAGAATTCCACATAATTCCTCACACTTTTTCATTGGAGTTTCATTACAATTCTCTCAAAACCTTCACCAACTTTCATCATAATCAATTCAATTTCACTCCATCATCATCATAGATCATAATTGAAGCAAGTTTCTGGTAGTTATCATCCATTTTCGAGTGCTTTTCTCAAGATCATCAAAATCACAAGTTCAAGTGGATTGCATGATTCAAGCAAGGAACCTCCAAGTTTGTGCATACAGAATCAAGTTCATCAAGGATTGATCAGGATCCAGCACTTAGAAGCCTCAAATCATCAATCTCCATAGCTGTTTCTCAAGATTTCTTACTAGGTAAGTTTTTATTCAAACTGCTTGATCTAGTTAATTTGGCATGATGTTGTTAGTTTAGATGCAATCTAGGTGGTTAGGAGATTAGTTTAGGTGAGTTTGGAACGATTTGGTGAGGTTTGTTAACAGGTGCCATAATCTGTTTGTGTTCGAATCTCTTGGATGAATGTGTTATAATTGCAACTTGATAGCATAGGTTAATCTCCATTAGATGTAGTTTAATTTAGGCTAGGTTTGAGGAAGATTGGTGATGATGCATAGCAGTGCATTTCAATGGAGGCCGAGTGTTGATCCAATCGTGTTTGTTGTTGTGGTGAATTTCAAAGTGAATTGATGCCCTAGGATTGTAGAGGGAGAGATTTGGAGCAGATTTCATGTTTACAGCATGTTGATTCATGGCCTGATGATGGAGAACAGTTTGATGGAAGATAGCTCGTGCATGGGAGCTTTCATGGCATCCAAACCCTAGTTGCAGGTCGTTTTGGAGAAGAAACAATCATGACCGTTCATGGTAGCTTGGACTTTTGACTTAGGGTAGGATCGGATGGCTGGTATTTGATCTGAATTTGGAGGGAAAGAATGAAGCTGGCCAAAACGCACCGTTTCATTAATTGAAACGGGCGGGCCTGAGTTGGTTGTTGCTAATTCCACCCCCTATTCTAAGCCCAATACGGATCTGAACGTGTTTTCGCTGCTATTCTTACCCCCAGCTGATTCCCTTTTGTTTTTAATTCTGATGGTTGATTGGGCCCAGTGCAGAAGCGCTACCAGCACCCCCCTTTAGGAGGCCCGTCCTGGACTGAACTGAGCGCGCCTACTATTCTAACCCCCCTCCCTCATTTTAATTCATTTTATTTCTTATTTCATTTTAATTTTTACTAATCTTTGAAAATTCATAAATAATTCATAAAAAATGCTTTTTAATTCATTCTTTTTACCATGTTTTCATTAAAATGTCTAGAATATTATAGGAAAATAAATTTTCATTTTTAGTTTTATTTCATATTTTTTTCATATTTTCTAAATAAATGTCATAATAATAATTCATTTCATGCATCATTTTTATGATTTTTGTTCTCTCACATGCTTTAATATTTTTTGATCATTCTTTTCATATTGTTTAGATGAGATATTAGGCTTGTAGGAATATTTTAGTTCCCATTTTTAGGAGTTAATTTTAGGTGATTAATAAATGCTTGAATATCCTGAACAAAACTAGGTTTTTTAGGTGACAACTTAGGAAGTTCAATTTTCTCCCTTAGGACTTAGGGTTTGAATAGATTAGTTATGGGACTATAAGGGCTATGGGTAGCTATTAGATCCCTTAGAAAGAGTTAGGATTCCCCTACTGCTATTATTACTGTCTGTATATCTGCTGTCTGGTGTGGTGTGCCCTCTGGGGTTTATTGATTGTTTGTATGGGTATTGGGTTTGTCTGGGGCCCTGGGGAAGCTGAAGATTTGTGGAGATGAAGCCATTAAAGAGTCAAATGCTGAAGATCAACTGCCAGAGTTGAGGAGGAGTTTCTTGCTAGCAGTTGCTCAGGAGACTAGGGTTTAGGAGCTAGGCAGAGCTCTAGATTAGAATGATTGTTTCTCAAACATGGATTGCCTTGTCTGCATCCATTCTTCTCTGTGATACAGAGTCTCTCTAAGACACTCACCCCCTTCCTTTGGAAGGCTTGGTGATAGTGTCTATGAGATAGAACTCTTGAGAGAAAATGCCTCTTGTGTTAGAAGCAGTCTGTTCACCACCTTTGGTAGTCAGCTGATTGCTTAACACCCATTCACTCTTGTGACTGATCCCTCATCCTGGAGGTTTGAGCTTGAAGAAAAGCCATTGCAGATGGAAGACTGATGATCAAAGCCCTTGTCTGAAGGCCATGAAGATGGAGATTGATGCTTGTTGAAGCCTGTAGCTGATTGGAGGTTACTTGAAGCCAGTTGTTGATTCAGAGCTGCTGATGCTGTTTATTTCTTTTGCTGTATTTCGTTTGTTGATGTATTGATTGGTTTTCTGAACTGTATTGTTTGCTGTTTACCCTGCTGGGTTGAGAGTGAAGTCTGTTCACTTTCGCCTATTGTTTTCTAGGTTCGAGGTTGAGTGGGACTCCCTTGCCTCGCTTGTGCTGTTGCATCCATGCATTTTACTGCTTTGCTGTATATATCTGATATTGTTTCTGTTTCTGCCTATCCCGTAGGATCTCTGTTTCTCTCTGTGCAAGAGAGGAGCATGATAGACACTAGGTCTTAACCCATGCATGATAACATTAGGTTAGTTTGTTTCCCTTCGCAACCGTAGGTTAGAGTTCCGTCTCTTTCTTTCTCAAAACAAACAGAAAAACACATAAAGATTTCAAACACAATAAAAGACACTTCTTTCGTAAAAGAACGTGAACTCATCAAAACGTCATTTTTGTCCCCTTGGACTGTTAATCAGAAAAACCTTTTTCAGAAGGAATAAAATCAATCAAGGACAAGCTTGTGTCGTACGTGGCCCGAACTACGTTTGCTCTGATCTTCCATGCTGTGTGGAAGTACGTAGGCATAGGATGCGATATCCTAGCGAGCAACCTTCCCCTCCTTTCCCGTAGGTAGGCGAACTACGTTGACTCTGATTTCTCGTTCCAGGCGGGAATACGTAGGCATAAAGTGCGATACTTTGCCGAGTCATTTTTATTTTCATTTTATTTTCTTTTTAACCCTTGACCTATAGTTTAGATAGAATAACAATCCATACCCGAAAACAAGCGTGGATCCCGTCGAGTACGACGGACGTGAGGGGTGCTAATACCTTCCCCTTGCGTAACCGACTCCCGAATCCAGGTTTTGGTTGCGATGACCATACCTTTTCCCGTCTGTGCGAGGTTTACTCTGAGCGTTTCCTTTCCCTCCCGTGGGATAAATAACGCACGGTGGCGACTCTTCTGTTCAGCCGGCGCCGATTTTCGCAGTAGCGACAGCTGGCGACTCTGCTGGGGAGCCAACGTCCCCTGGCTGCTAAGAACTGCGATGGTTCTTATGCATTTGGGATCCAACGTCCCTTGAGAGAGTCAATCCTAACGCTTGTTTTCCCGTCGAGGATTTTGTATGGAGTTATTTTATATTTCTAACCTTGTATTTTCAGCTTTATATATTGTTTATTATTGCTGTATTGGGGTGTGACGGGTGTTCTGATATTGAGAGATAAGCCGGACCTGGGCTTGAGTGCACCTAGAATTAGAGTAGAAATTAGTGGGCGCCCGCTTGCTTTGCTTGCTTCGGTGTCCCATGAAATCTACACTCAGACGAGGTTCCTCTGGTTGGCCTCCTGCCCCTTCCTTTGGTTGGCGTGGGTTGCTGGTTAGTTGGATTGTCGACTCTGGGGACCGATCATTTGGAAGTTGGCTGAGTGAGGCCTCTTCAGGAATTGATGATGCCACTCCTTCTGGGAATCGTATCATCAACCCTGAAAGTCTGTGACGCCGACGACCGCATAGGATGCCGTACCTTGTGCCAGTTATAGGGCCACCCACCTTTGAGGGGATTCAGGGTTATGCAGGTAACTAGACCTCCAGATTACCGGTTATTTCTTGATCAGAGATCCGGGTTATTTATGGAGAGTTATGAGGTCTGCCAGAGACCATGTGGAGATTTATTCTGAGGTTTGCCAGAGACCATGTGGCGAGTTATTCTGAGGTCTGTCAGAGACCATTTGAGAGGTGTTTTGAGTTCTGTCAGAGACCAATTATGGATGTGATTTGAGGTCTATCAGAGACCAGTTGGAGTTATGGTTTTAGGTCTATCTGAGACCAGGGTGTGATGACTTCTGGATGGTCTATCTGAGACCTTTCTTGATTGGGTTTAGGCTATTCAGCTGCAGCTTTGGTCCCTGTTGAATGTTACTTGCATTGCATCCTTGCATATCCATTATCATTTGCATTTCACTAACGTGTGTCTGTGCTGCAGGTGCATTTGCATTTCCCTAGTTCTAGTGCCCAGACTTCTGAGTATTTGATCATGACTAGCCTACGGAGAACGGTTGCTTACAAATTGCCTACGCCTGATATTGTTCCTTTACTGGGGTTGATCTCTCTTGCTGATGAGGGTGTTCGTAGGAGTTTCCGGATGAGCTATGGTAGATTATTGAGATTGGTGTGCAAACCTACAGAGGTAGAGTTAGATGGGCTGTATGCTTTGATGCAATTCTATGACCCTGCTTTGAGGTGTTTTACGTTCTTTGACTTTATTATGGGACCAACTCTGGAGGAATACGCTGAGTATGTTGAGCTGCCTGTGCAGAACCAGGTTCCGTTCATCCATTATGATGCCAAACCCAAGCCGGAGGAATTGGCAAAAGCCTTGCATGTTGATGCTTCTGAACTTGTGACTACTGTTTCCCGTGGAGTTCCAGGCTTCTCATTTCAGTTCTTAGTTGGTAAAGCCCAGGAGTACGCCAAGAGCGGGTGCTGGGTTGCTTTCAATGCTGTGTTGGCTTTGTGCATTTATGGCATAGTTTTGTTTCCCAACATACCGGATTTTGTGGACTTTGATGCTTTCTACTTGTTTGCCGCTGGTAATCCTGTACCTACTTTACTCGGAGATCTCTACCACTCACTGCATTATAAGAATGAGAAGGGAAGAGGGAAGAATGTTCATCTGTGTGTGCCCTTATTGAGTATATGGTTTGAGAGTCACCTTCCTAAGAGAGGATCTGCTGCAGAGACTACAGTTCCAGTTGGTTGGCCAGAACGCTTGATGAGGCTATCGTCGGAAGATATGGAGTGGTTTGATAGAGACCTGTTGGGATCGGAGCTCATCTTCAGTTGTTCTGGTTACCCTAATGTGCCATTGATAGGAAGAAAAGGGTGTATCAATTACAACCCTTCTCTATTCATTCGCCAGTTCGGATATGCGCTGAAGAATCCACCTCAAGAGGAAGGAGTACAGGAATCTCTGTACTTCACCGGTGACGTGAAGGGGGAGTTATTAGCCAAGTTGCGACGTGCCTGGACGAGTATTAACCACAAAGGGAAGCCGTTGTTAGGAAAGAATGACTGTCAGGCCTATGCACCTTATAGAGCTTGGATTCAGGAGAGGGCTAGTCAGTTGAAGATGCCGTTTCCAGAGGCACCAATTCTTGATCCTATTCCGGTAGAAGAGCCGACCACTGTTTCTAGGGAAGTCTATGAACAAGTTGTGAGGGAGAAAGAAGCCTTAATGAAGATTAATGAAGGGTTAGAGCAAGAGCTAGCCCAGGCACGCAGTGAGAAGAACAAGGCCGTATATGCTTTCCAACAACAGATTGAGCTGGTAAACAGGTTAGGAGCTGAGTTGACCGAGGAAAAGAAGAAGCGCGAACGTCTGGGGCAAGAGTTCAGAAGTTCCCATGACATGCTGGAAGCCAAAAAGAAGGCGCTTGACGCAGCACACCGAGAGATATCTTCTTGCAACAAAACTTGGAATGCTACACTCACCAACAACAAGAAGAGGGAAGATAAGCTAAAGCAGCAAATTTCCGACCTCGAAGAGAAGTTGAAGTCTAGCATCAAGAAGTGTGAAGAGGAAGTGATGAACCGGTATAGTGTCCAGCATGCACTGAACAAGGCAATCAAATCCAGAGATGAAGCAGTGTCCCAGAAGCGAAAGTTAGAAGATTGTTTCGGAGAAGCAACATGGGAAGAAACTGCTGAAGACGTACGCCGTGTTCTTAAGAAGAGAAACCAGCTTGTTGAAGGGCTGCTCGATCGACCAAGCCATCCGGAGACCAAGAAGCTGATAGAGGAGTACCAGACTTTTGGGAGGATCTGATCATTCCATTATTTGTATGCTTTATTTGCGTAGTGCTGACCATCACCAGGATTGTTGGTTGAGGTCATGCCATCTTTGTACTCTCAGTGATATTGTACCCTGGGCTTATTGATTCTCTCTGTTATATATGAGGCTTTCCATGATTCAGCTCCGGTATTCTTATTGTCAACACCGTCACCGCACCGGCACCCTCGCACTAGAACTGGGGGAATGAACTTCCCTAATGCACAGACACATTGCATTGCATTCATATTCATCTTGCATAACAGGTAATCTTTGAATGGTGTCTTATCTCCTGCTTTGATTCAGGTACTTAACAGGATTCCAGATCAACATCCGCACCGCTATTCTACACGATCCAACTGTCGGAAAGTCATGGACCAGATTCAGAATGAGATGCAGGATGTACGCGAGAAGCTCGCCCTCTTCATGCAAACCATGGAGGCTATAGCAAAAGGGCAAGAGAACTTGCAGGCCATGGTCCAGCCTCTATTGGCTCGCAACGCTGGTCATGGTAACGAAGATCATCAGTCTGTCCGGGTTGATACTGCTCATGAAGATGGCACTCCAACGCCAGTGGCTCCGCCTGTCGTCAATGTGAATGCTGCTAACGTCAACAACGCTACCGCTGCTGTGAATGGTAACGTCGGAGTTGGAAATGAAACTGCTGTCCATAACGCTGGGCTGGGTGATGTCAATGTGGGAGATAATCTCGGAGGCAATGGCTTTGTCAACGCTGGGTTCGGATTCAACGATCAGGGATTCGACAATACTGGCAAGTATGGCTTTAATGCTCAAGGCTTTGGGCAAGATGGTTATGGTATGGTCAATCAGGGCTACGGAGGTTTTGGAAACGGAAACGGTGCTGGTTTCATGGCTGGTGGTCCTGCTGGAGGTGTTCAAGGGTACGGCAACAGAGGCCGAGTTCCGGGGATGAATCAGGTCAGAGCTGGACGTAATAATGCGTATGATGTATACGGGGCTGGAAACGGTATGTGGCAAGAGGATCAACAGGAAGACGCCTTCTCTGGAGGGGTTTTTGACGGGCCGATGGATGATTCTCAAAAGATTAGAATGCTGGAAGAGCAAATGAAGGGAGTCCTAAACCAGAGTGCTGTGGGTCTGGACATGGCAACTATGGGCTTGGTACCTGGGCTGAGGGTGCCAATCAAGTTCAAAGCGCCCGCGTTCGATAAGTACAAAGGAGATACATGTCCGAAGGTTCATGTACGAGCTTATTACAGAAAGATGTCTGCATACTCCACTGATGAAAGAATGCTCATGCATTTCTTTCAGGATAGTCTATCGGGTCCTTCCTTAGAGTGGTACATGGGGTTGGAGCCCACTGATATTAAGACTTGGAAGCAATTAGCGGAGGCGTTCGTAGCCCATTACAAATATAACAGTGATCTGGCGCCCAATCGGGTCCAGTTGGCCGGGCTTTCGCAGAAGAAGGGGGAGAGTTTTAAAGAATACGCGCAAAGGTGGCGCGATATGGCTGCCAGGGTCCGTCCTCCTGTGGAAGATAAAGAAATGAACGACATGTTTGTTGGCACATTCACCGGGCTGTTTCATGATATGTTGTTTCATACGTCTCTGGCTAGTTTTTCAGATCTGATTCTGATGGGTGAAAAGATTGAGCGGAACATTAAGCAAGGCAAGTTCCAAGTCGATGAGTCAACTGCATCTGGCAGTAATAGGAAAGCTTATGGTGGGCGCCGTCAGGGCGAAGCTAGTGCTGTATTCGGAGGCCGAGGCCGAGGCCGAGGCAGGGGAAGAAATCAATATCGTCAGCAGCAGCAAGTGTCGAGTGTCACCATCCCGTATCAACAACAACCAATTCAGCAACAACAACAGGTTCAGCAGCAACCAATGCCACAGCAGCAGCAGCCTCAGCAGGGGGCACAGCAAGCTCAGAGAAAATTCCAGGGTGGTAAGCCGAGAAGGGTGTTCGAGAAACCTCCCTCTAACTATGCTGATTTATTGCAGACCTTGTTGGGATTGAATCTGGTGGAGAAAAGAACCTTGGCACCGATAACGGGAACTCCCCCGTTCGGCTATGATGCGAATAGGCGCTGCGAGTTTCATTCTGGGGCCCCGGGCCATGATATAGAAGGTTGTCATGCTTTTAAGCACGTTGTGCAAGATCTCTTGGACAACAAGTCTATCAACTTCGGAACGACCGGTGCGAATATAGTCCAGAAACCCATGCCTAACCATGGGGCGAATGCCGTGCTGACTGAGGAAGGTCTGAATCTGATTATGAATGTTGAGGACTTAAAGACGCCGTTGAGCGAGATCAAAAGCCGACTGTTGCAAGGAGGTGTTTACCCGGGTTGTAATGAGTACTGCTTAGATTGTTGGGCCCTGTCTGGGGGGTGTGAGGATTTAAAGAAAGGCATTCAGGCCTTGATTGATGAAGGTGTATTGCAGTTTGATAGAACAGCAACTGATGAGCCGGCAGGGGCAGTAATGGATAATCAGAGTGATGTTGCCACAGTGACAATTCCTAGGAAGACGATCACTATTTCAGCACCAGCTCAGCGACCACCGATTACTATAACTAAAGCCGGGCCAATCCCGTATGAGAGCACGAAAGCGGTTCCATGGTCATATGGGCTAGAGGTGTATTGTGACGGGATTAAAATCGATGTCAACAAGCAGTCAGCGGAGGTTGTGGATAATGTTGTGGGCTCAGGAGGCATGACGAGGAGCGGCAGAATCTTTATATCTCCTGAAGTAGAGGCCGAAAGGCTAGCGAAAGGAAAAGGGAAAGCGGTTGAAAATGTTCCGATACAAGCAAATGAAAAAGAAGCAGCATCTAAGGATGTCGAAGAATTCATGCGCTTAATTCGGAAAAGCGATTATAAGATCGTGGAGCATCTGCAGCAAACGCCATCCAAAATATCTATTCTGTCATTGCTGTTGTGTTCGGAAGCCCACAGGAACGCTTTGCTGAAAGTCCTGGACACTTCTTTTGTACCACAGGATGTCTCCGTCAATCAGCTAGAAGGAGTATTGGCACATGTAAATGCGGGCCACAGTCTGGGCTTTACTGATTTTGACTTGACTCCGAAAGGAAGGGATCATAATATGGCATTACATGTATCTGTTGAGTGCAGAGGGTCGACAATGTCGCACGTATTGGTTGACACCGGGTCGTCTTTGAATGTGCTGCCTAAGAAGGCTATGATGAAGCTGGATGTTCGAGGAATTTTGTGCACACCAAGTGATTTGGTGGTCAGAGCGTTTGACGGCACGCGGAGAACAGTCTTCGGATCGATCACATTGCCTCTGCAAGTGGGGCCGGAAGTGTTTGCAACGGAGTTTTATATCATGGATATACAGCCTGCGTACAGCTGCTTGCTGGGAAGACCTTGGATTCACGGGGCAGGGGCAGTTACGTCAACCCTGCATCAGAAGTTAAAGTATATGGTCGGAGACAGTGTAGTCACCGTGTGCGGAGAAGAAGACATCCTGGTCAGCCATCTATCTTCGTTTAAATATGTGGAAGTCGACGGGGAGATCCACGAGACGCCATGCCAGGTATTCGAAGGTTTGCGCATTAAGGACAAGAGTCCCGGGCCAAGCAAAGTGCCAGAGATAGCTGTTTCCTCGTATAAAGAGGCTCAAGCGCTAGTGAAGGCAGGAGAAGCCACGGGCTGGGGCAAAGTATTGGACATTCCAGTGAAAATGGACCGGTTCGGACTGGGGTACCGACCGTCGTCATCAACTCCTTCTGTGGGGGCCCCTCATTTCAGAAAGTCAATCACCATCTCTGCCAGTGGAGTATGCCACGAATCTGTCAACGCTGCTTCAGAGTCAGATGAAGGGGACAGCGACTGTGATATGGATGCCTGGATTCAGCCAAGCACGCCAGGACAAGGACTGTGCAACTGGTCTATTCAGGAGCTTGTTCCTGTGACTTTTAAACAGTAATGCTTTGCTTTATTAATTGTTGAATAATCTGATGTCTTGCCCGGGGCATCAGGATTTGCTTAGGGCTGTGTTGTTATAAACATTGCTTTGTTAATCGTTAAATAAATGGCGTTTTTTTCATGTGCAAATACTGTAATCCCTGTCTTTCTTGTTTTGTATTTTTCAACAAAATGGCAACGTGGTTATTCGTTTTATACGCATTTTGAAGCACTTAACCCTTTCTTTTGCAGGATAACATTTTCAGATGACATCTTTGAGCCACCTATGACTCGTCCCGACTTCGAGCACCCGGTATTCCAGACCGAAGAAGAGGTTGTCGAAGATAGCGACGTTCCTGAAGAACTGTCTTGGTTGGTGAAGCAAGAGGAAAGAGCCATTCTGCCTCACGACGAGGTTATCGAGATTATCAATTTGGGGTCGGAAGGGGTTGAGAAGAATATTCGTATTGGAGCCGCATTGCAGAGTGATATCAAGCGAAAACTGGTTGAAATGCTCCGAGAGTATAATGATGTATTCGCTTGGTCGTATCAAGATATGCCAGGGCTCGATACAGATATGGTTGTGCATCGTCTGCCACTGAAAGAAGACTGCCCGCCTGTCAAACAAAAACTTCGTAGAACTCGCCCAGATATGGCAATGAAGATCAAAGAGGAGGTTCAGAAACAGTGGGACGCTGGGTTCCTGGCTGTGACGAAGTATCCCTCATGGGTTGCTAACATCGTACCGGTGCCAAAGAAAGATGGCAAGGTTCGAATGTGCGTGGATTATAGAGATTTGAATAAAGCAAGCCCAAAAGACGATTTTCCACTTCCTCATATTGACGTGTTAGTTGATAATACTGCTCAATACTCTGTATTCTCCTTCATGGATGGCTTTTCAGGCTATAATCAGATTAAAATGGCGCCAGAGGATATGGAGAAGACTACTTTCATAACGCCTTGGGGAACATTTTGCTATAAAGTGATGCCCTTTGGTTTGAAAAATGCTGGGGCAACGTATCAGCGTGCGATGACAACTCTCTTTCATGACATGATGCATAAAGAGATTGAAGTTTATGTTGACGATATGATTGCCAAATCCCAGACGGAGGAAGAGCATCTGGTGAATCTGTTGAAGTTGTTTAAAAGGCTTAGGAAGTTCAGGCTGAGGCTGAACCCTAACAAATGCACCTTCGGGGTGAGATCGGGTAAACTGCTGGGGTTTATCGTAAGCGAAAGAGGAATAGAGGTCGATCCTGCTAAAATAAAAGCGATTCAAGAAATGCCGACGCCTAAAACAGAGAAAGAGGTGCGCGGGTTTTTGGGGAGATTGAACTACATTGCTCGGTTCATATCTCACCTAACGGCCACGTGTGAACCATTATTCAAGCTATTGAAGAAAAATCAAGCTGTAACGTGGAACGATAATTGTCAAAAGGCGTTCGATAAAATAAAGAAGTATCTGCAGGAGCCTCCTATTTTGATACCCCCGGTGGCAGGAAGACCCTTGATAATGTATTTGACGGTTCTTGAGGGAAGCATGGGTTGTGTTCTCGGTCAACGCGACGAGACAGGGAGAAAAGAGCATGCAATTTACTATTTGAGTAAGAAATTTACGGACTGTGAATCTCGATACTCAATGCTGGAGAAAACTTGTTGCGCGCTAGCCTGGGCCGCCAAGCGTTTGAGGCAGTACATGCTGAATCATACAACCATGCTCATCTCGAAGATGGATCCGATCAAATATATATTCGAAAAGCAGGCGTTGTCAGGTAGGATTGCCAGGTGGCAGATGATCTTGACCGAATACGATATTCAATACGTCTCGCAAAAGGCAATAAAGGGGAGTGTGTTGTCCGAGTATCTGGCGGAGCAGCCTATTGAAGAGTATCAATCAATGAGATTTGACTTTCCTGACGAGGATATCATGTATCTCAAGATGAAGGATTGTGAAGAGCCGTTACCAGACGAAGGACCAGAGCCGGGGTCCAAATGGCAGATGATATTTGATGGAGCTGTGAATGCTTACGGTAGCGGAATAGGGGCAATTATCACTACGCCGCACGGGTCGCACATCCCGTTTACTGCCCGATTGACCTTTGCCGTTACCAACAATGAGGCCGAATACGAAGCTTGTATAATGGGGCTCGAAGAAGCCATTGATTTGCGAATCAAACATTTAGACGTATACGGAGACTCAGCTCTGGTAGTGAATCAGATCAAAGGGGAATGGGAGACACGGCAGCCCAATTTGATACATTATATGAATTATGCAAGGAGATTGTTGCCTTTCTTCGACAAAGTTGAATTGCATCACGTACCACGGGCAGAAAATCAAATGGCTGACGCCCTTGCCACTTTGTCTTCCATGTACAAGGTCAATTTCTGGAACGAAGCTCCCCAAATCACTATCTCTCGGTTGGACAGGCCAGCTTATGTATTTGCTATTGATGAAGCGTCTGATGACAAACCGTGGTACTTTGATATCCTTAATTTCCTGAAGAATAAAGAGTATCCGGCTGGGGCATCCAGTCAAGATCAGAAGACTCTCAGGAGATTAGCGGGTAATTTCTATTTGAACCCGGATGGCGTCTTGTACAGAAGAAACCACGACTTGGTGTTGTTGCGTTGTGTGGACGAGAAGGAGGCAAAGCTTCTCATGGAGGAAATTCACGAAGGTGCATTTGGCACGCATGCTGGTGGACATGCTATGACGAGAAAACTGCTGCGGGCAGGTTACTTTTGGCTGACGATGGAAACTGATTGTTTCAAATTTGCAAGAAAGTGCCACAAGTGCCAAATTTATGCTGACAAAATACATGTGCCTCCGAGTCCTCTGAATGTGATGTCATCTCCATGGCCATTCTCGATGTGGGGAATCGATATGATCGGAAAGATTGAGCCGACGGCTTCTAACGGGCACCGGTTCATCCTCGTAGCAATCGATTATTTCACCAAGTGGGTGGAAGCGGCGTCTTACGCGAATGTAACGAAGCAAGTGGTGGCTAGATTCATCAAGAGAGATATCATTTGCCGATACGGAATTCCCGAGCGGATAATCACGGATAATGGTTCTAACCTGAACAACAAAATGATGAAGGAGCTCTGTCAGAATTTCAAGATCGAACATCACAACTCCTCCCCTTACCGACCCAAGATGAATGGCGCTGTCGAAGCGGCCAATAAGAATATCAAGAAGATCGTCCAGAAAATGGTGGTGACTTATAAAGATTGGCATGAAATGCTACCTTTCGCTTTGCACGGTTATCGTACGACGGTACGCACATCAACCGGGGCAACTCCGTTCTCGTTGGTATACGGAATGGAAGCGGTATTACCATTGGAAGTTGAGATCCCTTCTCTGAGGGTATTGCGAGACGTTCAGCTGGACGAGGCAGAATGGGTAACGAACAGATTGAACCAACTGAGTTTGATGGATGAGAAGAGGCTAGCTTCTCTGGCATACGGTCGTTTGTATCAGAGACGAATGAAGAAAGCGTACGACAAGAAGATACTTCCGCGAAGCTTTCAGACGGGCGACCTTGTGCTGAAAAGGATTCTCCCGCCGCAAGCAGATCACAGGGGCAAGTGGACCCCCAACTACGAAGGGCCATACGTTGTCAAGAAGGTCTTTTCAGGAGGAGCTTTATTGTTGTCCACCATGGACGGGGAAGACTTTGCATCACCTGTGAATTCGGACGCAGTTAAAAAATACTTTGCTTAAAATAGACCCGATGGACAGAAAAAGAGAGTCCAGGCAAAAATGGGGCATCCTGGCGAACCAAAAACAGAATGAAAGGTTCGGGCAAAAGTTAGGGATAAAATTGAAAAAATGTACACCCGCGAAGTTGAAAACCTACACTGGGCGGCTTCGGCAAAAAAGGGTATCCCGGTGAACTGAAAACCCGTAAAGGGCGGTTCACGCAAAAGTTAGGGATGAGAAAAGCAAATGACTGCGGTCCGAATTTGGTATTCAATGAGCATCAGTGCGGGAGAATATGTTTGAGAAGTCAGTTATCGGATACAACCTCTTCAGAAGTAGGGATACCGGGAAAGCATTAGAGTCGGACGAGTCATGGGAGGATCAGTTCGTGATGTTCATCTGCATCCAGTTGCCGACATGTGTACAAAATTTAATTTGTCATTATTTATGCTTCTTGTGAATACTTGCATACTTGTATATTTGCTTTGCGTAGCTTCCTCTTTTCAGGAGTTACATCCCGTGTACAAAAAACTCCGCCCATTCAGGGGCCCAATCAATGAAAATGTGTTATTCAGCACTTGATGATTGTTCTTTACTGTTTTGCGCATGATAAAACGCCTGAGTTTATTGAAGCTAGCATGAGTATAACATTACTGGCCCTTGCCAACAATCGTTAAAGCTTTGAATTAACTGAGTGTAACGTCACTAACCTGAATTGATTTGATTGCATAGGCTTGTCGTGTCTTGTTTGTGTTGTTGCAGGTTTCATAACCGTACGAGGAAGGTGATCAAAAGATTGCAATAGTGAAAGGCTTGATCCTCACGCAGGTCATGCATGTTCTTCCTGAAGAAGGATAGAATTCCCCAGCTAGCCGTAGCTTATCCAAAGGACGTGCTCCAGAGAAGTTACTCGTCCTCAGCAGAGTTTAGGGATTCTGAGATCGTAAGGCTGTATTCAGACAGGTTCATCTCCCCCCGCAGGGTCCTGCATTCTCCCCCGGTGGAGTCAGTTAATTTTCCCCGAGAGAATCATCCCATCCCCAGCGGAGTTCTCTCTTTTCAGCAAGTGTTCTTTCCTTCCAGTGGAACTCGAAGATCAAGACTCTCCCAGGCAGAGTCGATGGTGGTTCCTGTCATTTATTTTGTCAGAGATACTGGTGATATCGGTTCACACTCCAGCAGAAAGTCCGATCGTGTTGTGCGCATCTGCTATTCCTCAGCAAAGTCATATTCCCCAGCAGGGGGTTACCTCCGCAAGGTATTTCGTTTGAGTTATATTCCCCAGCAGGGGGTACTTCAACAAGACGTGTGGTTTGAGTTCCCAACTTCCCAGCAGGGTCGACTTCATCCTTCCAGCATTTATTTTGCTGGAATAATTTTGTAGCATCAGGCTATCCCCGGCGAGTCGGCGTTACCCTTCCAGCATTTATTTTGCTGAAGCAGTTTCTGTACTCTAGAAGTTCAGGTGGAGAGAGCTCTTGCTCAAATAAATCACCAAACAATCAAGATCTCGGCAGGAGATATTCAATAATAATGTCAGTTTCGGCGGTATTCCCCACAGAGTTATCGTGATAAAACTCTCTTTGTCTCCAGCAGAGTCATTTATGCAAATGTATCTGACTTTCCCCAGCCAGAGTGGCCAGGATAAGAGTCTTCTTATCCCCAAGCAGAGTTTGTTTGTCATCAACGGATCGCATGAATCAGAATTTCAGAGACCACCGCCGGTTATCAGAGCAGGCGTCCGATAGTTGGTTTTCAGACATCCCCAGTAGAGTTCATCTCAAAGTCGCTGTCACGTCAGTGCTAAGAAGTTTGTGGGTGAGGATCATTGAAGAACTAAGTCCTGACGTGGACCATTTATTCCTAGAATGACGGGATTCCTTCAGAAGTGGGCGTCCTAACGTGGACAGGTTTGTTTTACCGGATTGGTAAGGTATCTTTATTCGTAATGGTGAAATGTGCGTCCTGACGTGGACAAGTTTGTAGTTCTTTGTGATAACAAGATACAAGAATCCTGACGTGGACAGATTTATCCTTCTTCGTGTTGTTGGCAAAGTGTAAGTCCTAACGCGGATATTCCCCCAGTGAGTCGAAGGTGTGAGTCCTTACGTGGACAAGTCTTATTTCCTCAGTGAGTCGAAGACGCCTGAGTCCTAACGTGGACGAATCAAGACGAGATCAGTGTCCTAACGCGGACAGATCAAAGAGATTATTATTCCTAACGTGGAAAGATGTAGTCCTTACGCGGACATATCAACAGAAGTGATTCCTAACGTGGAAAGACGGAGATTCCTAACGCGGAAGAGAGGTAGTCCTTACGCGGACGTATCCGAAGATAGTTTCCTTACGCAGAAATGACAGTATTCCTAACGGGGAAAGAGCAGAGTCCTTACGTGGACAGATTAAGATGATTCCTCACGTGGAAAAAGATGGTTTCCTTACGTGGAAAAATGAGTCCTGACGCGGACAAATCAGAAAGAAGTTGGTATTCCTTACATGGAAAGATCAGAGTCCTTACGTGGACACATCAAGGGCATTCCTTACGTGGAAGAAAAATGGTTTCCTTACGTGGAAAGACGAGTTTATTCCATACGTGGAAAATCGATTGATTCCTGACGTGGAAAGAAATGGATTATTCCTGACGTGGAAAGAGAGTTTAGTCCTGACGCGGACGGATTGAAGAAGATATTCCTAACGTGGAAGAAGGAAGTTTAGCCCTGACGTGGACAGATTCGAGAAATTGAGTCCTGACGTGGACAGGTTCAGCACCAAAGTGGAATTCCTTACGTGGAAAGATCGGAGTCCTGACGCGGACACGTCAAATGGCATTGGAGTCCTTACGTGGACAGATTGATGCAGTTCTCCTTACGCGGAAAGAAGATTGCTTCCTAACGTGGAAAGATAAAAGCGTTACTCCTAACGCGGATGATGTGATTCCTAACGTGGACAGGTGTTACTCCTAACGTGGAAGAGTGTTATTCCTAGCGTGGACGATTCAGTTTATTGAAATGCAGGCGAATTATCCCCAGCGGAGTTGCCGAGATTTTTCTGGGTTGACAGTAAGTGGAGTCCTAACGTGGACAGGTTTTAGTTGAGATTTCTTTGTATCGATGACGGACAGAGTCCTAACGTGGACAAGTAAGCAATCTGGTACAACAGAATCCTCTTCAGAACGATGAAGATAATCCCCAGCACGGTCGCGCGAGATCAGTGGGTTACTCTGACAGTCAGATTCAGCTGACGAATGTTATTTCTCAAGCAGGAGCGCAGTTTATTTCTGCGGTTGGCAAATTTCTGGTTTCACTGGTATTCAACCGTCTCGTACCGCGAATGTCTGAAGGCTCCGGGCTCTTCATCCAATCGGGTCCAAGTCGCTTGAATAGGGGCAGCTGTTGCACCCTAAAATTTGCCTAACCTTATTCCTTGGTTTATGTTTCATCATCATTAGCATTTGCATGTAGAGTCATGTACATAGACTAACCATCTGCATAGCATAAGCATAGCAAGTCATTCAACAGGGGACCAATCATTACTTCCATCTCTAGAGGCCTAGCAAGAGGTTATCATCATAATTCAACCTCATTCAAGTCATCAGGAAAGAATTTGAAGGCAAAGAGTTCAGCAGATCAAGCCTTGGGATCATCTCCTAGCTGAGGGTATCTGAGGGTCAACAAGAGGGTTGTGAGCTGTGGATTGAAGGCATCTAGACATCTTGAGAGACTTACAAAGTCATTTGGAGAAGAAAACAAGTCATTGATGAAAGCACAAGAGCTATAGTTGAAGACAGTCAACTAGGGTTTCATCTGGGTCAACCCTAGGTCAACCCTAGGTCAATTGACTGACTTAAGAGGGCATTCAAGTCTATTGGAGAGATGTGGGGATCAACATTTGACATATGAAGAAGGATATGGAGATATGACAAGGAAAATTCAAGAGAAATCAAGGAGAAGAGGAGTTACTAAATTAGGGTTTCTCTGTAAAATCCCCTAGTTTAGGTCAGATTTCCAAGCAAGATAAGTCAAAATGCTAACTTCAAATGGCTTCTTGGCCAACATGAAACTTGTAGAGGATCTCAATACCTTTAATTTGAGTGGTGGAAGACCTCAAGGAGATTTATAGAACTCAAGTTATGGTCCTTACAAGTTACAGGTCATCTGGGGTGTCTGAACTTTTGTCTGTGAAAGTGACTTGACTTCCAAGCTAGTTTTACCCCTCAAGGAGATTTCAAATGAATTCTTGGTCAACATAAGAATTGTTCCTCATTGTCTTAGCTTTCTAGAATGGTATGGCATGCCTTCATATGATGTGGAGAACTCAACTTATGGTCTTGACAAGCAAAGGGTATTTTGGGCATTTGTGAATTACAGGTCATTTTAACCTATACCCAAAACTCATACAAGGAGGCCTCAAATGAAAAAACTTACAACATCAAACTTGCTCCAAATGGGATTTTAAGTCTAGAAAGAAGGTCACAAGTTATTGGAGAAGCTCATAGCATGGAGTTGCATGATAGGTCAAAATATGAACTAAAAAGGCTTATAAAGTGAATAATTTCAAGTTGGAAAATGGTTTGGGAGATTTACAAGTCCAAATGGAGACTTCCAATGTATGATTTTGAATGGAAAAACAATTCTAAGAACAATGGTTCACCCACTTTTTTGAGTTTAGAAGGAAAAAATGAAGTTATCCATGGTTGCTTATCATTTAAGAAACATAATCAAAAATGAGCCAAAATTTGAAAACAAGGGAATGTGCAAGATGGATCTAGAATGTTCATTTGGGGTCTATATATTCATGAAAGGAGAATTTGGCAAGGGTTGGCCTCATTTGCACCAAGAATTCCACATAATTCCTCACACTTTTTCATTGGAGTTTCATTACAATTCTCTCAAAACCTTCACCAACTTTCATCATAATCAATTCAATTTCACTCCATCATCATCATAGATCATAATTGAAGCAAGTTTCTGGTAGTTATCATCCATTTTCGAGTGCTTTTCTCAAGATCATCAAAATCACAAGTTCAAGTGGATTGCATGATTCAAGCAAGGAACCTCCAAGTTTGTGCATACAGAATCAAGTTCATCAAGGATTGATCAGGATCCAGCACTTAGAAGCCTCAAATCATCAATCTCCATAGCTGTTTCTCAAGATTTCTTACTAGGTAAGTTTTTATTCAAACTGCTTGATCTAGTTAATTTGGCATGATGTTGTTAGTTTAGATGCAATCTAGGTGGTTAGGAGATTAGTTTAGGTGAGTTTGGAACGATTTGGTGAGGTTTGTTAACAGGTGCCATAATCTGTTTGTGTTCGAATCTCTTGGATGAATGTGTTATAATTGCAACTTGATAGCATAGGTTAATCTCCATTAGATGTAGTTTAATTTAGGCTAGGTTTGAGGAAGATTGGTGATGATGCATAGCAGTGCATTTCAATGGAGGCCGAGTGTTGATCCAATCGTGTTTGTTGTTGTGGTGAATTTCAAAGTGAATTGATGCCCTAGGATTGTAGAGGGAGAGATTTGGAGCAGATTTCATGTTTACAGCATGTTGATTCATGGCCTGATGATGGAGAACAGTTTGATGGAAGATAGCTCGTGCATGGGAGCTTTCATGGCATCCAAACCCTAGTTGCAGGTCGTTTTGGAGAAGAAACAATCATGACCGTTCATGGTAGCTTGGACTTTTGACTTAGGGTAGGATCGGATGGCTGGTATTTGATCTGAATTTGGAGGGAAAGAATGAAGCTGGCCAAAACGCACCGTTTCATTAATTGAAACGGGCGGGCCTGAGTTGGTTGTTGCTAATTCCACCCCCTATTCTAAGCCCAATACGGATCTGAACGTGTTTTCGCTGCTATTCTTACCCCCAGCTGATTCCCTTTTGTTTTTAATTCTGATGGTTGATTGGGCCCAGTGCAGAAGCGCTACCAGCACCCCCCTTTAGGAGGCCCGTCCTGGACTGAACTGAGCGCGCCTACTATTCTAACCCCCCTCCCTCATTTTAATTCATTTTATTTCTTATTTCATTTTAATTTTTACTAATCTTTGAAAATTCATAAATAATTCATAAAAAATGCTTTTTAATTCATTCTTTTTACCATGTTTTCATTAAAATGTCTAGAATATTATAGGAAAATAAATTTTCATTTTTAGTTTTATTTCATATTTTTTTCATATTTTCTAAATAAATGTCATAATAATAATTCATTTCATGCATCATTTTTATGATTTTTGTTCTCTCACATGCTTTAATATTTTTTGATCATTCTTTTCATATTGTTTAGATGAGATATTAGGCTTGTAGGAATATTTTAGTTCCCATTTTTAGGAGTTAATTTTAGGTGATTAATAAATGCTTGAATATCCTGAACAAAACTAGGTTTTTTAGGTGACAACTTAGGAAGTTCAATTTTCTCCCTTAGGACTTAGGGTTTGAATAGATTAGTTATGGGACTATAAGGGCTATGGGTAGCTATTAGATCCCTTAGAAAGAGTTAGGATTCCCCTACTGCTATTATTACTGTCTGTATATCTGCTGTCTGGTGTGGTGTGCCCTCTGGGGTTTATTGATTGTTTGTATGGGTATTGGGTTTGTCTGGGGCCCTGGGGAAGCTGAAGATTTGTGGAGATGAAGCCATTAAAGAGTCAAATGCTGAAGATCAACTGCCAGAGTTGAGGAGGAGTTTCTTGCTAGCAGTTGCTCAGGAGACTAGGGTTTAGGAGCTAGGCAGAGCTCTAGATTAGAATGATTGTTTCTCAAACATGGATTGCCTTGTCTGCATCCATTCTTCTCTGTGATACAGAGTCTCTCTAAGACACTCACCCCCTTCCTTTGGAAGGCTTGGTGATAGTGTCTATGAGATAGAACTCTTGAGAGAAAATGCCTCTTGTGTTAGAAGCAGTCTGTTCACCACCTTTGGTAGTCAGCTGATTGCTTAACACCCATTCACTCTTGTGACTGATCCCTCATCCTGGAGGTTTGAGCTTGAAGAAAAGCCATTGCAGATGGAAGACTGATGATCAAAGCCCTTGTCTGAAGGCCATGAAGATGGAGATTGATGCTTGTTGAAGCCTGTAGCTGATTGGAGGTTACTTGAAGCCAGTTGTTGATTCAGAGCTGCTGATGCTGTTTATTTCTTTTGCTGTATTTCGTTTGTTGATGTATTGATTGGTTTTCTGAACTGTATTGTTTGCTGTTTACCCTGCTGGGTTGAGAGTGAAGTCTGTTCACTTTCGCCTATTGTTTTCTAGGTTCGAGGTTGAGTGGGACTCCCTTGCCTCGCTTGTGCTGTTGCATCCATGCATTTTACTGCTTTGCTGTATATATCTGATATTGTTTCTGTTTCTGCCTATCCCGTAGGATCTCTGTTTCTCTCTGTGCAAGAGAGGAGCATGATAGACACTAGGTCTTAACCCATGCATGATAACATTAGGTTAGTTTGTTTCCCTTCGCAACCGTAGGTTAGAGTTCCGTCTCTTTCTTTCTCAAAACAAACAGAAAAACACATAAAGATTTCAAACACAATAAAAGACACTTCTTTCGTAAAAGAACGTGAACTCATCAAAACGTCATTTTTGTCCCCTTGGACTGTTAATCAGAAAAACCTTTTTCAGAAGGAATAAAATCAATCAAGGACAAGCTTGTGTCGTACGTGGCCCGAACTACGTTTGCTCTGATCTTCCATGCTGTGTGGAAGTACGTAGGCATAGGATGCGATATCCTAGCGAGCAACCTTCCCCTCCTTTCCCGTAGGTAGGCGAACTACGTTGACTCTGATTTCTCGTTCCAGGCGGGAATACGTAGGCATAAAGTGCGATACTTTGCCGAGTCATTTTTATTTTCATTTTATTTTCTTTTTAACCCTTGACCTATAGTTTAGATAGAATAACAATCCATACCCGAAAACAAGCGTGGATCCCGTCGAGTACGACGGACGTGAGGGGTGCTAATACCTTCCCCTTGCGTAACCGACTCCCGAATCCAGGTTTTGGTTGCGATGACCATACCTTTTCCCGTCTGTGCGAGGTTTACTCTGAGCGTTTCCTTTCCCTCCCGTGGGATAAATAACGCACGGTGGCGACTCTTCTGTTCAGCCGGCGCCGATTTTCGCAGTAGCGACAAACGGCACCATTCATCTTGGGCTGATATGGTGAAGAGTTGTGGTGCTCGATCTTAAATTCTTGACACAACTCTTGCATCATCTTGTTGTTCAGGTTGCTTGCATTGTCAGTGATAATGTTGCTAGGAATACCATAGCGACAAATTATCTCTTTCTTGATAAATATGGCAACCACTTGGCGTGTAACATTTGCATAAGAAGCGTCTTCAACCCACTTGGTGAAATAATCGATAACAACTAGAATAAAGCGATGACCGTTGGAAGCCTTCAACTTGATCATTCCAATCATATCAATACCCACATAGAGAAAGGCCAAGGAGAAGTCAGAATATTCAATAGAATTGGTGGCACGTGGATCTTGTCACCGAAGATTTGGCACTTGTGACATCTTTTGGCAAAGTTGTAACAATCAACCTCCATTGTTGTCCAATAATACCCAACTCGAAGGATATTTTTAGCCATAGCAGGACCTTTAGCATGTACACCCTGACAATCTTCATGTATGGACCTTATGATTGTACCTGCTTCGTGTCTATCCACGCATCCGAGAAACACAGAATAATAATTCCTCTTATACAGTACACCACCACTTAAGAAGAATTTGGCGCATAGTCTCCTAAGAGCTTTCTTATCAGTGATGGTGATACCCTTGGGATATTCCTGTTTTTCCAGATATCTTTTTATGTCATAGAACTAAGGCTTATCATCGGACTCATCCTCGATTGCTAAAGAGTGTGTTGGTTCATTCAAATGATCAATGCAGATAGAAGGAGCTCCATTCTTCCACTTGACTTTGAACATGGATGCCAGGGTGGCATGAGCATCAGCTAGTTGATTTTCTTCCCTTGGGATATAATTAAAAAATTTTTCATCAAAGTAGGAAATCAATTTTGCAATGTGTTTCTGGCACGAAACCAGCTTGGAATCCCGGGTTACAAAGTACCCTCTGACATGCCAATCACTAAGGCAGAATCTCCGTAGACCTCAAGAATTTTGATTCTCATGTCAATTTTTGCTTCAATACTGTAGATACGTGCTTCATACTCAACCATATTGTTGGTACATTCAAAGCATAATCTGGTGGCGAAGGGAAGATGAAAACCAGTTGGAGAGATGTGGATAGCACCAATTCCACGACCTTTAGCATTGGCAGCACCGACGAACACAAGCGTTCATCGTGCCCTTGGTTCTTGTACTATATCAAGGCCTAGAGTCTCATAAGCTTTGATAAACAGAACATTCTCATCGGGAAAGTCAAACTTCATCTGTTGATATCCTTCCACTAGTTGATGGGCAAGGTAGTCAGATAAGACGCTCCCTTTTATTTCTTTCTGGGTAACATGTTGGATGTCATACTCAGTCAACAACATTTGCCACCGAGAAATTTGTCCAGAGAGAACAGGCTTTTCGAAAATAGACTTTATCGGATCCATCTTGGATATCAATAAAGTAGTATGACAAATCATGTATTGTCTCTGGCATCGAGCATCCCTAGTCAGAGCACAACAAGTTTTCTCCAATAGAGAGTATCTGGTCTCACAATCATTGAACTTCTTGCTAAGATAGTAAACTGCATGTTCTTTTCTGCCAGTGTCGTCATGCTAACCTAAGACACATCCCATTGATTCATCGAGAACAGTGAGATATATGATTAAATGCCTACCAACAGCCGGAGGTACTAAGATCGGTGGTTCTTGAAAATATTTTTTTATCTTGTCAAAAGCTTCTTGACAATCATTGTTCCATTCAACCCATTGATTTATTCTTAGTAATTTGAAAATTAGTTCGCAGGTAGCCGTCGGATGAGAAATGAATATGGAAATGTAATTAAGTCGGCCCAGAAAGCCACAAACTTCTTTTTCTGTTCTGGGAGGCGGCATGTTTTGAACTTCCCGAGCCTTGTCATGATCAACTTCAATGCCCTTCTGATTCACAATAAAGCCTAGCAGTTTTCCAGATCAAACGCCAAAGGTGCACTTTGCCGGATTCAACCGTAGTCTGAATTTTCAGAGTCTGTGAAACAGCTTCTTCAGATGGTCTAGATGATCATCTTCACTTCTGGATTTAGAAATCATATCGTCCACGTAAACCTCAATCTCTTTATGTATCATGTCGTTGTCATACCCCAAATTTGTCCTACTTGTATATTATCTTCACTTTTACACCCGTCTGTTGCACCCCAAAATTTGCCCAACCTATTTCTTTACCTAGCTTATGTTTCATTGCATTTCATATGGCATCCACATTTTGCATAGCATTGGTTCTCGAGGCAGGGGATCAAGGTTTGCCTGTGGCTCGGAATTCATTTTTAGCGCGAGAAATCGCGAGCATCGGAAGAGACGACATTTATTTTGCCCAGCGGTCGAGCGGCCGATTTTATTTTGCAGGTTATGCTCAGATCAGGAGACAGCATTCAGTCTATATCCAACATTATCACAATCTCAGTATTCAAGAGCAAGTATCAAAAGCTTAGCAGAACTCAAAACGGCGAGAAACAGGCAAACGGGCAGGTTTCCCTCCAAAAGGCGCCAAATTCAAAGTTTTGAAGGTGTTAATCGGTTAACACATATGGTTAACCGATTAACCAATGGAAAATCAGCTCAGATTTGAAATTTTAACAGTGTTAATCGGTTAACGTATATGGTTAACAGGTTACCCATAGCAGATTTTTCCCTGTACGTGATTTTGCAAGCCATTTGCACTTGGGGTCCAATTTTTATCACCTTGAAACTCATTTTTACCAAATGAAGGATCTAGAATGTTCTTGAAAGTTGGTTATTTCAATTTTCCCTCCAAATTCCCATGCCTAGCTCCAAACCAACTTTCCAATCCAAAGTCCAAACCCCACTTTTGGGATCCAAACCTAGATGGTATTTAAGTGATCTACTCCAAACCAAAAGGAACCAATTCTCATTTCTCACATTCGTTTTTCAGAATTGATCAGAATTTTCTCTCAAATTCTCTCAACTTCTCCATTCCCAAAACCCACACTCAAATCTCTTTTTCATTAGGATTCATTGATTTTTCATTGAAATCAATGGATTCTTGAGCATAAACCTTCATTCATCCTCATCTTTGGATCAATTTTCATTATTGCAAATTGAGATCTGATTTTGGAGCTTGAGTTGGAAGTGATTATTTGAAGCGTTTCGACTCAAATTTGGTGGATCTTCGTTCGTACAACTACAATTGGCTTGGATCTCGAAGTTTTTCGGATTTCTAGCGTTTGAACTACTCAATTACAGCAAGATCAACACTAACCAGAGCAAATCTACGCTTCAAAGGTTGGAGATTCTAGATCCATAACATTTTTGAGCTTATTTGCATTTCCATGATGATTTTCATATTCGACTGAATTTTGGTGGATTTTGATCCGTGTGAATTGCGATTGTGTTGTGTAGACATGTTTGCATGTGTATTGGTTTTCTATTTGCAGGTGTAATTTCGTGCCTATTTAATAAGCTGATCTGTTGGATAACTTGATTAAGTCATTTTGTGCATTAAGTGCTTTTTCTGCTGCTGTTTTTAGCTTCTGGTGCAGTGTTAATCGGTTAACCTATATGGTTAACCGGTTAACCAATTCAAACTTTCAAATTTTTCTAAATGTTAACAGTGTTAATCGGTTAACACATAGGGTTAACTGATTAACCTGTTAAAAACTTCAGATTTTTCAAACATTTTAAGGTGTTAACCAATTAACAGTATGTGTTAACTGATTAACACTGTGCTAGAATGCCATATTTGTTGTTTTGTTGCATGTTTGCATACCGTATCGATTCGTATCATCATAGATCAGGGTGATGCATTAGAATTGATTTGTTTTGGATAATTGTAACTTTTTATGGTTGATTAATCATGATGTTGTTGATGTGTATGATCATTTTTCAATTGTTTGCATGCTTGTGTATGTGGTTCGAATCGAGTTTCATTTGCATGTTCGTTTGCTTTCATCTCTTGTTGTTCCCACATGTTTGCATCATTCTTGCATTGCTGTTGAGGTCGAGACGCGCTTGTGGTGGCTGCTTCCCCACACCTTTTTCCTCCCTCCCACCATTCTAATTGTGCATTTTCATGTTTGCATTTCTCCACTTGTGATTGATGCTTCCTTCGTTCTTCTTGTTCTTTCTTGCCATGATCCCCATAGGATTCCTAGTCCCTCCGTTTAGGATGAGAGTAGGAGAGACATTAGGCGTTCAATCCAAGTATGCTAACATTAGAGTAGGTGTTTCCCCTTTCAATCCAAACTTTAGGATCACTTTGCATGACAACATTAGGGACGAGTTTCCCTTAGACCTTCTATGTGTCTTCTCTTCTCATCTTCATACAATCTTAACACACTTAATAAAGATAATAGATATTGTGCCATGAGCCTTATACTTGGGAAATGGTGATTGAGGGGCCACCTCTCAATTGCCTAGAGTGTTTAGTATACGTCCTTATGACGATATGTGATGCGTTCGATCCTAGGTTCTAGACTTTAGTACAACATACATTATAAACACTCAAATTCAAAACACTTCTTCTCTAAAAAACACAAAACAAATTCAAACCTTTTTCCTTCGGGATTAATCGGAAGTTTTTTTTTCAAAAAAGAGTGTTGTTAAACTTCGGTTCTATCGCAAACAGGCTTTGTCCCTAATTGCTAGAACGAAGGTTTAACCCTACTCGATTAAAACACTTAATCAATCTGTGGTTTCGTGTCAGCCCGGACTACGTCTACTATGATATTTCATACCAGATGAAAGTACGTAGGCACAAGACGCGATGTCTTGGCGAGCAACCTTCCCCCCTTCTCTCCCGTAGTTAGCCGAACTACGTTGACTCTGACTTTCCCATTGCACGAGGGAATATGTAGGTATAGAGCGGTGATGCTCTATCAAGTCTCTTTTCTTTTCTTTTGTCCTGTGGGCTTGTAGCTTAGATAGATTAACACCCTTTTAGATAGACAACAAGCGTGGATCCCATTGAGTATAACGGACGTGAGGGGTGCTAATACCTTCCCCTTGCGTAACCGACTCCCGAACCCAGGACTTGGTTGCGATGACCTCGTCTTTCTCTTTTTGCTAGGTTTTTCTTGATTGTTTCCTTTCCCTCCTTTGGGATAAATAACGATAGGTGGCGACTCTTTTGTCTTTGCTGGCACCTTTTTTCGCAGTAGCGACAGCTGGCGACTCTGCTGGGGACTCTGGTTCCCTATGCGAGTCAATCCTAGCGCTTGTTTGGTTATCTTTTTGGGTTTTGTACATACGTGTTGTACTTTATTTACTTCCGCACTTTTACTTTCCCGCATTTTAATTTCAGCATTATGTATCATTATTATTGTGCTGTTGTGGGGAGGGAAGTTCTGATGAGTGAAAAGCCAAACCTAGGCTTGAGAGCAAACATAGCATTAGAGTGGAGATTAGTGGAGGACTTGTTTGCTTAGCAAACACTAGTTCCCATGAAATTCACGCTCAGACAAGATTCTCTTTGATGATTTCTTTTCTGGTCCTTAGGATTGGATTTATTTTGGATCTGAGGATTGTCGACTCTGGGGACCGATCATTTGTGACTCAGCTAAGTGAGACCTCTTCAGGGGGTGATGATGCCAAACCAGAAATGGTGAACGTATCATCATTTCTTGAAAGTATGTGACGCTGAGGAATGCATAGGATGTCGTACCTTTATTAGTGGAATAGGTCCATATCTGTGAGCGGGGTTGGGGTTATGCAGGAAATTTTTACCTTCGGACTACCCGGTTTTCTCTATAGTTTGAATCCGATTTATTGGTATCAGTTGGTTCTCATCAGAGCAGTGTTATGTTCTTGGTGAAGCAGAATCTTGGTCCTTCTCACTCAACAGCAGAACAATCTTGATCTCCTGCTTGCATCCTTAGCATTTGCATTCTTGCATTTTTCATTTTTTGCATTTCATTAACGTATGTCTGTGTTGCAGTTGTGTATCTCTCCCCGATTCTAGTGGTCTTGTTCTGTATTTCTGATATGGAGACTTTGAAGAGGGCAATAACATACAGGTTTCCCACTCCAGACATTAGTCCCATACTGAAGTTGATTGCCCTGGCTGATGGTTCAGTAACAGAAGACTTTAGGAAATCATATGGGAGGTTATTGAAATTTGTTTGCAAGCCTACTGCACACGAGATCAGTGGCTTGTATACTCTGCTACAGTTCTATGATGCTCCGTTGAGATGCTTTGTGTTTCCAGATTATATTCTAGCACCCACTCTAGAAGAATACTCAGACTTGCTAGGCATTCCCATCAAGGATCAAATGCCTTACCATCATGTTGACACTAAGCCTAATCTGGCCAATCTTGTCGCTACTTTACACTTGGATGAGTCTAAGTTGAAAGGAGTAGTGGCTCAAAGGAATGTGATGTATGGTTTTCCTCTATCTTTCCTAGTGGAGAAGGCTCAGAAGTTTGCCAAGGAGGGCTGTTGGATTGTGTTCAACGCCATTTTAGCTCTTTGCATATATGATAACATACTATTTCCCAACTTGCCAGACTTTGTGGATGTAGACGCTTTCCACATTCTCGCCTCAGGGAATCCAGTACCTACTATTCTTGGAGACGTTTACCACTCTATCCATTATAAAAACGAGAACCGGAGAGGGAAGATTGTGTCTTGTTGTGTTCCCTTGATATACAAATGGTTTACCAACCACATGCCTAAAGAGGGTCCCTTTGTCTCTTCTGTGGGCACTTTAGATTGGTCCGAGCGTCTAATGGGTTTAGCTGTAGAGAATATTATTTGGTTCGACAGGGATATGTTGGGTACAAAACTCGTCTACAGTTGCAGTGGTTTTCCCAATGTTCCTCTGATCGGGAGAAAAAGGTGTGTCAATTACAACCCGTCATTGTTGATCAGGCAGTTCGGTTATGCATTGAAGGAGGCCCCCAAAGAAGACGAGATACAGGAATCTCTGTATCTCACCGGGCTGTTGGATGGTGATGCATTGGTTAAGCTTGAGCATGCTAGGAAAAATCTTCGCAGGAAAGGTAAAGCAATGTTTGGGAAGAGCAATAACAAAGCCTTTGATCCATACCTGGTTTGGATTCGTGAGCGAGCCACAAAGTTTCTAATGCCTTATCCTGCTGCTAGACTATTATATCCTTCTGTGGTTGAGAATCCCACTACGGTTGTCATTCAGAAATACAACCAGGTGCTGCAAGAAAAGGGAGAGTTGAGGAAAGCCAAAGAAGAGCTAGAGAAAGAAATTGCTCAACTCCGAAGCGAGAAGAGTGATGTTGTGTACTCCTGCAAGAAGCAAACTGAGTTGATAAACCATTTAGGTACCAGCTTAACCAAAGAGACCGATGCTCGAGAGCGTCTGGGGTTAGACTTCAAGGCTGTTAATAGTGTTCTCACCACCAAGAAGCAAGACTTGGACATGGCATATTTGAAGATCTCTAAATTGGAGGCATTATGGAACACTACTCTGACTAATCACAAAGAGCGAGAAGAGAAGCTAAAGCAGCAGATTGCCAAACTGACGATGCAGCTCGAGGCCAAGAACGAGAAGATTGAAGCTGAGGCATCACTCAGGCGTACCGCTGAGTGCAAGTTGAAAGAAGCTGTGGCAAACCTGAAGGAGGGCAAACCGAGGGTTGATTCTAAAAGAAGCAAATTGGAAGATTGTTTCGGAGAGGGAGCCTGGGAAGACTTTGTTAAAGATATCCAGAGCACCGTCAGACAGAGAGAGCTGCTTATTCGAGGATTGCTCACCAGGCCTGATCACCTCGAGACAAAGGAACTATTGGAGGATTTTCGTGCCCGCTGCCACACTTGATTTCTTGTGTATTCTTTGTAGATTTCATTCACTGCTATATTGTTGACCATCACCAGGCTTATTGGCTGGGGTCAATCTGTTACCGTTGATTCAGTTGTACTCAGTCACTCCTATATGCTACCTGTGTGGGCTCTTTATATATCAGATATTGATTCGTGTCCATAATTGGCGCCTTATTTGTCTCGTTGTTGTTCTGGAACTAGAATTGGAG
The DNA here is from genome assembly GCA_963859935.3 of Lathyrus sativus. NCBI lineage: Eukaryota > Viridiplantae > Streptophyta > Magnoliopsida > Fabales > Fabaceae > Lathyrus > Lathyrus sativus. The sequence goes on from OZ012736.1 coordinate 393,043,188, forward strand.
GGAATCTCTCCTAAAACACAGACACATGTTTGCATTTGCATATCATCTTGCATAGCAGGTACCTTGGACGTGTTTATCTGACCCCTGTGTTTTCTTTCGAAGGTGTGCTTCAAGAATTGACTGCAGACTAATTCGCTGTTACTCCACCCGAGCCAATCAACTCAGAGCTATGGAGCAAGTTCAAGCTGAAATGCAAGAGTTTAGGGAGAGGATGTCCCAGTTCATAGACATCATGCAGGTGGTTGCCAGTGGACAAGAGCAACTCAGAACCCTTGTGCAGCCCTTGATTGCACGCATTGACACCAATGGGGTTTTGCACGGAGGTGAAAATACCAACCCTCCTCATTTGGAGACTCCCTGGGCTGACAATTCTGGACCGACTGTGATCATTCCCAACGCTGGAGGTAATGGGAACGCTGGATTAGGTACTGGCAATGTTGAGGCTGGTAATGGCAACATCGGAGCTGCTATTGGTAATATCGGCGCTAATGGTAACAACGCTAGAGTTAATGCTGGTAACACTGGAAATGGAAACTTCCATGGACCCGAAGCTGTGGGAATCGTCCATGGAAATGTTCATCAACCCTGGAACGAGGATCGCCAAGATGACGTATTCACAATGAGAGGTGATGAGGCTAAGCTACCTTCTGAGGCTCGCCAGAGATTCAAAGCACTTGAGGATAAGATGAAGAGTCTTGAGAATCTGAATTCTATGGGGCTTGACATGGCCAACCTGGGGCTAATCCCTGATCTCAAAGTACCACCGAAGTTCAAGGTCCTCGACTTTGATAAATACAAGGGCACTGCCTATCCTCGTGTCCACTTGAGATCTTATTACAGGAAGATGTCGGCATACTCCGACGACGAGAAGTTGCTGATGCACTTCTTCCAAGATAGTCTGTCAGGACCTTCACTAGAATGGTACATGGGCTTGGAGCCGGTGAGTGTATGTAGCTGGAAGGATCTTGTAGAAGCGTTCATTAGACATTACCAGTATAATAGCGACCTGGCTCCCAACCGGGTCCAGCTGCAAAATCTGTCACAAAAGAATGGGGAATGCTTTAAGGAATACGCGCAGCGCTGGCGTGAATTGGCAGCCAGAGTACAACCGCCTATGGTCGAGCATGAACTAGTAGACATGTTTGTGGCAACGCTACCAGGAGTTTATTGTGAAAAGCTAATCAGCAGCATGGCAGGGAGTTTCTCCAACTTAATAATCACTGGTGAGCGAGTTGAGAACGGGATTAAGCTGGGAAAGATCCAGGCCGGTGAAGGTTCCTCAGCTGGAGGAAAGAAAGTGTTTGGAGGAAAGAAGAGAGAGGGTGAAGCCAACTCTGTATCTGGTCTCCGAAGGAACAAAAAGCCGACACAGAACCATCAACAACAAAGGGTCGCTAGTATTAATATCCCTACACCTCCATAGCAGCAGCCGCAACCGCAGAACCAAAATCAGCAGGGGTGTAGAAAGTACCCAGTCCGACCAGCAAATAAACAACTTGAGACGCCACCAATGCCATACTCTCAGCTACTTCAAGCGCTACTGCAATTACAACTCGTTCAGAAGAGGACGCTGGCTCCACTGACCGGACCACTTCTACCGGATTACGATACGGACGCTCACTGCGAGTTTCATTCCGGGGCACCCGGTCATACCATTGAAGATTGTAAAGCCTTCAAGCACAAGGTCTAGGACCTGTTGGACAGCAAAGCGATCAATTTCTCCGACGACGTGCCGAATGTCATTCAGAACCCAATGCCTAACCACGGACAGGCTGGGGCTAACGCAATTATCGAAGATGAGGACTTGAATTTAGTGAAGAAGGTCGATGATCTAAAGACACCATTGAGTTTTGTCAAAGCTAAGTTGTTGAAAAAGGGCGTATTCCTAGTCTGCGGGGAGTTCTGTATTAAGTGTGCAAGTCGTCTAGATGGTTGTGACCAGTTGAAGGACGATATTTAGAGTCTGATTGACGAAGGGGTCCTACAATTTGATCGGAAGATTGAGAGAAAGTCCAGAGAAGTGCTGACAAAGCAGAACGATGAAATTGCTACAATCACCATCCCATATAAGACCGTCACCATTTCTGCTCCCAGGCCACCCACGATTACTATAACTAAAGCTGGCCCCATACCGTTCGAAATTATCAATGTTGTCCCATGAAATTATGGAGCGGAGGTTTACTGCAACGGATAGAAGATGGACTTGAAGTATCCACCGATAGGGTCTGTGGATAACTTAGTTGGATCAAAGGGAATCACCCACAGTGGGAGGGTGTTCTCGCTGCCTGAAGTCGGTGTCGACCGGGTGGATAAGGGTAAAGACAAAGCAGTCGTTGAAGAAACCTCTCGGGAGGTAGAAAAAGACTTGCTGGTAAGGGATGCTAAAGAGTTCATGAGATTAATCAAGAAGAGCGACTATAAGATAGTTGACCACCTACAGCAGACGCCTTCAAAGATCTTTATACTGAACTTGTTGCTTTGCTCCAAAGCACATCGCAATGCCCTGTTGAAGATCTTGAATGTATCATATGTACCTCAAGAAATTTCTGTCAACCAGCTTGAAGGGGTGGTTGCACATGTCAATGCTGGAAATGGTTTGGGCTTCACTGATCGTGACTTGACGCCTAAGGGCAGGAACCATAATAATGCGCTGCACATATCGCTAGAATGTCAGGGAACTGTTATGTCGCACGTGCTCATGGATACTGGGTCTTCCTTAAATGTATTGCCAAAGAAAGCGCTTATGAAGTTGGACACTCGTGGGTTATTGTGTACACCCAGTGATCTAGTGGTGAGGGCCTTTGATGGGACCAAGCGGTCCGTGTTCGGAGAAGTAACATTTCCCATTCAGGTGGGGCCAGAAACCTTCAATGCAGTATTTTATATCATGGATATCCAACCCGCCTACAACTGCTTGCTAGGACGACCCAGGTTCCATTCAGCGAGAGTTGTGACCTCTACGCTGGATCATAAATTGAAGTACATTATGGGTGGCAGCATCGTCACGGTCTGCGGGGAAGAAGACATTACTGTGAACCATCTGTCGTCTTTTAAGTATGTAGAAGTGGACGGTGAGATTCACGAGACGTTGTGCCAAGCAGTCGAAACTGTCAAAGTTAAGGATTCGGTCCCAACCTCAAGCAAAGCCCCTGAAGTGGCTCTCTCTTCTTTCAAAGAGGCTCAAGTTGTGGTACATACTGGTTCAGCTCAAGGCTGGGGGCAGGTGCTGAACATCCCCCACAAGCAAGATAAGTTTGGCTTGGGGTATCATCCCTCCTCTTCTTCATCCTCCCAGAATGTGCCGCGTTACAAGGGGCCGATTCAGTTCACTAGGGGTAGAGTCATATTCGAATAGGTCAATGTTGTGTTCGACGGGGAAGGAGACAGTGATTGTGATATGGATGCATGGATCCAGCCGTGCCGGCTAGAGCAGAGCCTCAGCAATTGGTCCATCCAAGATTTCATCCAAGTGACCAGTCAAGAGTAATGATCTGGTTTTTCCAATTATCGTATAACCTTATGTCCTACTCGGGGCATAAAGATTTTATTGTCAGGGCCTTGCTTGCTTATGCATGTACATATTATCAAAAAGTCAAAGGGCGTTTTCCTTGCATTCAAATTTTGCGATCTCTGTTATTCTTGTTTTGTGTTATTTTAAACAATAAAATGGCAATGTGGTTTGTGCTGACCTGCACATTATTTTTTAAGCATTTAACCATTTTCACTGCAGGAATCACACTACAGATAACATCGATCCAGAACCTTCCATGACTCATTTCGACTTTGATTGCCCGATATATCAAGCTGAAGAAGAGATTGACGAGGATAAAGACCTTCCGGAAGAGTTGGCTCGGCTCTTGAAACAAGAAGACGAGATCATTCTGCCTCATGAGGAAGTTATCGAGATTGTTAATCTGGGGTCTGAGGAAGTGGTCAGAAATATCAGAGTAGGGGCTGCGTTACAAAGTGACATAAAGCAAAGATTGATCGAGATGCTTCGAGAGTATAGTGATATCTTTGCTTGGTCCTATGAAGATATGTCCGGACTTGACATTGACATAGTGGTTCATCACTTGCCATTGCACGAAGATTGTCCTCCAGTTAAGCAGAAGCTTAGAAGGACACGACCATACATGGCCGTTAAAATCAAAGAAGAGGTCCAAAAGCAGTTGGATGCCAGATTCTTGGTCGTGACTACTTACCCTCCGTGGGTCGCCAACATAGTGCTGGTACCAAAGAAAGACGGTAACGTACGAATGTGTGTGGATTATCGGGATTTGAACAGGGCGAGCCCTAAAGACGATTTCCCGCTCCCTCATATTGACATATTGACAATACTGCTCAATTTTCTGTATTTTCATTCATGGATGGCTTCTCCGGCTATAACCAGATTAAGATGGCGCCGGAAGACATGGAGAAAACTACATTCATTACACCGTGGGGGATGTTCTGCTATAAAGTAATGCCTTTTGGGTTGAAAAATGCAGGGGCAACTTACCAGCGGGCTATGGTCACTTTGTTTCAGGATATGATTCATCATGAGGTTGAAGTATATGTTGATGACATGATAGCAAAGTCCCAAACAAAGGAGGGACATCTGGTCAACTTGTTGAAGCTAGTTGAGAGGCTTAGGAAATTCAAGTTGAGGCTGAATCCTAACAAATGCACTTTCGGGGTGCGGTCCGGAAAACTTCTGTCGTTTATCGTAAGCGAAAAAGGCATCGAGGTTGATCCTGCCGAGATCAAGGTCATTCAAGATATGTCAATTCCTAAAATAGAAAAAGAAGTTTGTGGTTTCCTGGGGAGATTGAACTACATTGCTCGGTTCATATCTCATCTCACAGCCACATGCAAACCAATGTTCAAGCTATTGAAAAAAGATCAGGCGGTTGTCTGGAATAAGGATTGCCAGAGGGCATTCGACAAAATAAAAGAATATTTGCAGGAACCTCCAATTTTGATACCCCAAGTCGCTGGAAGGCCTTTAATCATGTATTTGACGGTTCTTGAGAATAGCATGGATTGCATTCTCGGTCAACACGACGAGACTGGCAGAAAGGAGCATGTGATTTATTATCTGAGTATAAAGTTCATAGACTGTGAGTCCCATTACTCAATGCTGGAGAAAATGTGTTGCACACTCGCATGGGCAGCCAAGCGTTTAAGACAGTATATGCTCAATCACACAACCAAGCTAATTTCAAAGATGGATCCGATCAAGTATGTCTTCGAGAAGCAAGCCCTTTCTGGGAGGATTTCCAAGTGGCAGATGGTAATGACATAGTACGACATCAAGTACGTATCCCAAAAGTTTATCAAAGGAAGTGTTTTGTCAGAGTACCTCGCTGAACATCCTATCGAAGACTATCAGCCGATGAAATTCGAGTTTCCCGATGAAGATATTATGTTCCTCAAGATGAAGGACTGTGATGAACCACTGCCCAATGAAGGACCAGAGCTTAGCTCCCAGTGGAAGCTAATATTCGACGGTGCAGTTAATTCCTATGGAAGTGGAATCGGGGCAATCATTACAACTCCCCAGGGATCTCATATTCCATTCACTGCCAGATTAACTTTTCCGGTCACCAACAATGAAGCAGAATATGAGGCGTGTATCATGGGTTTAGAAGAAGCCATTGATTTGAGAATCAAAAACCTGGATGTATACAGTGACTCAGCACTCGTTGTTAACCAAATCAAAGGGGAGTGGGAGACTAGGCAACCAAACTTGGTCCCTTACATGAATTACGCGAGAAGGCTGCTGCCATTTTTTGATCGTGTGGAGTTCCACCATGTACCAAGGGCAGAAAATCAAATGGCTGACGCTTTAGTAACCTTGTCCTCAATGTACCAAGGTCAACTTTTGGAATGAAGCTCCCAGAATTATCATCTCACGCCCCGACAGACCTGCATTTGTATTTGCAATTGAGGAGGCCACCGATGGCAAGCCGTGGTTCTATGATATCCAGAACTTCCTCAAGACCAAGGAGTATCCGGTGGGGGCGTCGTCCCAGGATAAGAAGATTCTTAGGAGGTTGTCTGGCAATTTCTACCTCAACCCGGATGGGGTTCTCTACAGGAGGAATCATGATCTAGTGCTACTCATATGTGTGGACAAAAAAGAAGCAAGCTTGCTTATGGAAGAGGTCCATGAAGGCACACTGCATCCAACGGACACCACTTCATCCTGGTGGCCATCGACTACTTCACCAAGTGGGTAGAGGCAGCGTCGTACGCTAACTTTACCAAGCAAGTGGTATCACGGTTCATAAAAAGGACATCATCTGCAGATATGGAATTCCTAAGCAGATCATTACAGACAATGGCTCAAATTTGAACTATAAGATGATGAAGGAGTTATGCCAGAACTTCAAGATTGAACATCACAACTCATCGCCCTATCGGCCGAAGATGAATGGCGCTGTCGAAGCGGCCAACAAAAACATCAAAAAGATAGTGCAAAAGATGGTTGTCACTTACAAATATTGGCATGAGATGTTGCCCTTTGCCTTACATGGTTATCGTACGACGGTACGTTCGTCAACTGGGGCAACTCCTTTCTCACTAGTGTACGGTATGGAAGTTGCTGTCCTACCGCTAGAAGTCGAGATTCCTTCTTAAAGAGTTCTGGTCGATGCGAAGCTCGATGAGGTAGAATGGATAAAGAATAGATTGAATCAACTCAGCCTAATGGATGAGAAGAGGTTAGCATCCATCGCATACGGTCAGTTGTACCAAAGCTGGATGAAGAAAGCTTACAACAAGAAGGTGCGCCCTCGAAGCTTTTAGACGGGCGATCTTGTGCTGAAAAAGATTCTCCTGCCACACTCAGATCATAGGGGAAAATAGACTCCCAACTACGAAGGTCCGTATGTCTTTAGAAAGGTCTTCTCGGGAGGAGCCTTACTGTTATCCACAATGGACGGCGAAGATTTTGCATCCCCTATGAACGCAGACGCAGTTAAAAAAAACTTTGCTTAAAATAACCTGCTGGAAAGAAAAAAGAATATCCAGACGAAAATGGGGCATCCTGGCGAACCATAGAAAAGGAAAAGGTTCGGGAAAAAGTTAGGGATATAAATAAAAAGATGTACACCCGCAAAGCCGAAAACCTGAAAAGGCGGCTTTGGCAAAAAAGGGTATCCCGGTGAATCGAAAACCCAAAAGGGCGGTTCAGGCAAAAGTTAGGGATTAAAAAAGCAAATGACTGCGGTCTACGTGTGAACTTCCATTGCTTAGTGTTGCGGTGAGAATTGTGATACCAAGCTATTGATTAACTTGAATCTTTAATTCTTAAATTCACAACCGAACTTTAATTTATCCAAAGGAAAGGTCTAAAGAAATAAAGAACCTTTTGCGCGATGTAACAACAACGCTAAGAGATTCGGGGATCGGGGGTTGGTTATGCATAGGGTAGGTATTTCACATCCTAAACATTTGTAGTACTATACATGAACCTTTTGTTTGTTTGCATGCTAAGTTTGGTAAAATTTTGCTAAGGTTTGGGATTAGGTAAAGGTATAGGTTAAAACCTAAAGATAGTTTCTAAGTTTGCTCGCAAAGACGTTGCGTCCTCTGCCTACGTATCCTAACTAGGATAGAATCAGAGTAATCGTAGTTCACCTCACTAGGGTTGAAGAACACTTGATTATGATCAAGGTTCAAAGGGGAACAAACATAACAATGTTTGTATAGAGTTTCACAAAACTCTCTAGATCTATGTTGAACTCTCAAGAAAGGGAAGTAAGTAATCATGTCCATGATTCTTACATAGAGTTCACCAAACTTTATCCTAAAGTTCTACGATGTGAGACCAATTGGTTCTATCCAGACCAAAAGGTGGGAGAAAGGGGGAAGGTTGCTCGTCAAGATATCGCATCTTGTGCCTACGTATTCTCATTGTCCAATGAGAAATCAAAGCGGTCGTAGTTCGGGCACGAACTACAGAATAAGGATCAATTGGTTCTTTCCAGACCAAAAGAGGGAGAAGGTTCTATCTAGACCTACGAGTTTAAATCCTATTGGTTCTATCCAGACCAAAAAAGGGAGAAGGTTCTATCCAGACCTATGAGTTTATTGAGCTATCTACGACCCAAAGGTCAATAGAGAGACTTTCCTTTGGAAGGGAAAAGATGAGGCAACTTGGATGAGAACTAAAGAGTTTCATCACTTTGGGGAAATAAACTTAACAAAGCATAAACATTCAAATATGATGAATATAAAGAGATATGGTTACAACCAAGAATAAACAAGCACATTACAATAAGTAAGGATTTCAATCAGGATGAATGGTTACAACCAAAAGCAAGCATTTAAGATATTACAATATAAAGCAATGATTTCAATCAAGATAAATGGTTACAACCAAAGCAGACATCAAGATATTATAATATCAATGATTTCAATCAAGGTAAATGGTTACGACCAAAGCAAGCATCAAGATATTATAATATCTAGAAGGGGAAAGTTCTTTCAAGACTTAATGAAAGGTGAAAACCAAAGCATATCTTAATGAAGAATGGGGTACATCTTAATAAAGATGGAAGGGGATCTTAACAAAGATGCATCTTAACAAAGATGAGGTTTCATTAGGGCTTACAAGATGACATGTATACTTACAGGCATCATGCCTAATCAAATAATGTCACAACAAATGTAAGTGAGAAGTTCAAAACTTCATGGGAGAAAACTTTAAAGTTTTAATGATGATTACACACAAATGCTTACAAGCAAGAGTTTTAGTCAAACTCAAGTACACAAGGATGCTAACAAGCCAAAATCATAACTTTAAAATAAAACTCAAAAGAGAATGAAATTAAAGTTTTGAAATGAATAAATGAGAGATAGGAAGGTGAAAACCCTAAAAACATTCATGGTAGCGTGTGAAATGCAAGTAGAAAGTTCACATTTATGAGTTTTAGGTTTACCTCTTGAAGCAAGCTTAAGCAATAAGAAAACCAGAGATATTGAGAGCTCTTACAAGGTCTTCAAATGTTCCTAGGTTGATAAATAGATGCTCCAAACAACCTCCAAGCCAGCTAGTGGACGAAATGCCTTGTAAATGAAGGAAAAACTCTAAAATCCAAAGATTTCAAAGACCAACTCACTCAAACCTTGTTACATAAGTGTGGAAAGTGATTTGGATAGCTTCAATACATCATATTTGATGTGTTTGAAGTGTTTCTTGAGTTGGAAAAAGTTTGGAAATGGTTTTGGAAGGTGTTTTGCAAAAATAGATTTTGAGGGATTTTGGAGACTTAGTGGGATTTTGCAAGAATTTGGTGATTGTGTAAGGGAGAGAGTTCTAGATGGTTTATAGAATGGAATTGGTGCGTTGGTGCAAAAGTTGAAAAATCTGCCTAGGCATACATTCACCACAGCAGGGCAATTTTAAAGCAATGACTTATTTCATGAAAAAGAGGTCATACACACATTATGATGATGCTAACAGATGAGATGCAACTCAGAAAATGAGTGAAATCTTTACCAAAACAGAAATTAGCATTTGAAGCTCATGTCATACAAGAACAAAAACTTAAATGTGCCACAAACCATAACCATGACAGTTGGAGAAATTGAGATCATGCACAAGTTTTAACTGGATAGACTAATGATAAAACACATACAAATCATGCAGAAAATGATTGAAATAGAAAGTGATATATTTGGTATCAATGATGTTTTGAAAGAAATGCAAGAGAGGCATGGTAAGGCAGCTTGAGCACTTAGACAGATTTTGAGCACAAAGATATCATACACATTCTTGAAATAGGTAAATAAGTGAGTCTCTAAACATAGAGTCAAGCAAAAAGCATACCAAGCCAAAAGTGACATGTTGATTCCAAATTGACAGCACAAACATATAAGATTTCAAGACAGCAAAATGTAACAACATTCATATCTTTCAAAATCTCCTACCAAGACACACATCATGAACAAAATCAAACATTTGACCAAAGACTTAAGACATAGCAAGCATAACCACTTAGAAACAACCTCATAGCAATGATAGACAAGACAAACATGAAAATATCATAATGAAAACAAAGGCCACATTGATTCACACATGATCAAGGGCAAGGGGAGATCTATGAGCAACTTACAAGTTATCTACACATCCCACTAATGAGCTAGGCTTATAGTTCTAGGGCAAGCATATCACCTTTTCAAGGTTAGATCCTAAATCTACCAAATGACCAAAAAAAACTCACAAATAAGTCTAAACATGATAACAAGGCACAAACTTGCAATCTACCATCCACATATCATTTACAAATGACAATATATTTGACAAAATAAGCATTATGATCATAAAACTAGGACTCTTTGACAAAGAAGCACAATAGGGCAGCCATCGTATGTTTTCACACAAATCACCACAAAATGACAATACATGACAATGTATGATTTATAGATAGTTAGAATATCAGATACCTCTTGTTGACCAGCCTTGAACAAGCTAAAAAGCTTAGAAACCCAGAGATAATCCTTCCTTTGCAATAAGATGAAGCTTACTTCCTCTTGAAGCAACAAAACCAAACCTCAAGACAGTTGGAGTTAGGTGATTCCCAGTTGATTTTCAATGCTTTAGACAGTTGTAATATGACATATGTGAGGTGTGTGGATGGTTAGAACAGCAAGAACAAGCCTATGTAAGGATTTGGCAAGTTTTGAGTATGGTGGTCAAACTTTCTTGGTGTGAAAGTTGACTTTTTGCAAAATGGTAGTTTTGAGATATTTGAGGGTATAGACACCTTCTATACTCTGTTTAGGGATTGTGAGGGTGATTTTTAGAGGTTTAGAAATGATGGAACTGGTCTTGAGCAGAGTTTTGCTCAAGACAGCTTTTTGGTGAAAATGGAGATTTTGAGGTTTTAGAAATTCTTGAGGAATGAGAAGAGAATGAGAGCTAGGTTTTCTCTGGTTTTTTGAGATTGCTCTGGTGTTTCTAAACTCATAGAAGAGGCTCCTATTTATAGCCAAAACAAGAGTGAGGGCAGACTTGGTCATTTTCCATTTTTGGAGGGAGACTTGGAAGAAAATCTTGCCAAATCTTATGGCAGCCTCTTCACATCAACTCCTTGGATCAAGGCAAGCAAACATCAGATGGAATGAGAGGGATGAGGTGACTAGAGAGAGCTATGAAGGTAGGGGGCTGAAGTTGCACACATCATCAAAAGTTTCTCTTTCCTCCCTTTATATGATTAAAATAATAGCAACTTGGTTGCAAGTGGCAAAGCCTCCAATTCTTCCCTCCTTCTGGTTTTCTCTTCATCTACACTTTATATTATCAGTTTGAATCATGATCCAAGGGCTGAGAGTGGCTTAAGTTGTGAAAAACCAAATTTGAGAATTCTTGACAAAGTGATTTCTAGTGTGACAGGCCCAACTTCTATGGTGCATAACTTCCTGCTCAAACATGCTATTTAGGAGTTCTACTACAATTTGGAAAGCCTTCAAGTAGCTCTATAACTTTCATGTTTTGGGAATTTCCAAATTCTTGATGGAACTAGGTTGAAAAACCCTTCAAAGTTTCTGAAAAAACCACTTAAAAGTGCCAAATAACTTAGAATTTTCCTAAGTTATTTCCCCCTTAAAAATGAATTTTGCTATAACTCTAATTCTATTCCTTTTTTGATCATGGACAACTTTGAGGCTTTTGTAGGATTTGTCAAGAGCTTTCCAATGAGCTTTGAACCACTTCAATTGGATGTGTGGTTGAGGAGTTATGGTCTTGCCCCTTTCGAAACCCTAATTCCCGATTTTTGCAATTACTTCTTAACCATTGATCCAATGGTCATGAAATTTTATGGGGAGGTATAATATGACATAAGGAACATTTTTGAATCACACCTTGAAGTCAAATTCCTTATTGTTGAAGAGTTGACTTTTTGGTCAACCGTTCGATCAATCGGTGCCTACCGAGTCGACCGTTGATGATCCGGACATCCTGAGGACTTGAAACTCTTTGGATGGACTTTACTAAGCCATAGGAACTCAATGGACCAAGGTTCCACCATTGAAGCATTCTTTAATCCTAAATTCAAACTACAGTTGACTTTTTCTTGTCGAAAACCCTAATTGGGTACCTTAAATTGCGCCGTTCTTAATCCCCGGGTGACCACCTCAAATTGAATCTATACTTGATACATTATTGTATTCTTGATGAAGTGGAGACTTATTTGAGGTTGAATCAATCCAAAAAATTGACTGATCAGAGATAAACTGACTAAGGGTTAAGGTTAGTTAATCAAGAGAATATGATCCTACAATGATGATGAGGATCTAAGAGGTCAAAATTTGGAGTGCAACAGATGGCCCTATTTAAATATCTTCACTAGATGGTGATGAGAGATGAGAATCCTCATAGAATCGCAGTGAAAGGTATTTAAATATAGCAAACCAAAAATTTTGTCCCTTAGATCCGATGGTATGTAAAAGGACGAATGCTAATATGCCATGAATCTAAATGATGTTATATGATGCTTGAATGCACGGAAGATGCAAACACACAAGCAAATATAAAAGAACAGAAATACAACGAGTGACCACTCACGGGGACCCAACACACTGGGGAAAGATTCAAGACCAAGTAAGCAAGATAGTTCAAACATGACTAACGATGTTGTTCAAGGAAATCTTTCACACAGGGGACACAAATTCCAACAGGGAAGACACATCTCCGTTGGGGAAAGGACATATGAGCCTCACTGGGAATAACCAGATGAGGAAGTCCATCAAGAAAGATAACATTTCTTCATTGGGGAAGCGAAAGAAAAGAGAGGCAAACCACACTGGGGAAGAAACCCACTGGGGAAAACCTTGTTGGGGGATTGTCTCTACTCAAAAAATACGTGCAACGACGGGGAAGGCGAAAAGGAAAAGGACAGAAGAGTCGCCACCGAACTTTATTTATCCCATGAGGGGAAAGGAAAATATCGAGAAAACCTTAAGAAATGAACGGATAAGATGGTCTCGCAACAAAGAACGGGTTCGGAAGCCGGTTATGCGAAGGGAAGGTATAGCACCCCTCGCATCCATCGTACTCGATGGGAACCATTTGTTTGTCGTATGTGATTAAATTTTCTTAAAGATTTTACTATGAAGAGTGTTCCAAAAGATACAGAAAAGGGTTTAGAAACGGGGAAAGAAAGGTAACGGGGGGAAGAAGGGAAAGAACGGACTCGGTAGGACTTCGCGGTCCTAGGCCTACGTATTCTCAACGGATATGAGAAAATCAGAATCGACGTAGTTCAGGACACTACTGATATGGGGGGATGTGCTCGGCAAGGATTGTGGCCCTTGTGCCTACGTATCTTTACTTGAACAAAGTAAAGAATAAGAGCAGCCGTAGTTCGGCCTACGATTTGTTGATGACTTTAGGGATGATGCTATCATACGCATTCTAGATGTTAGGCGTATTACTGCTCGCTCGTTGGAGACTTAGGCATTACCTGTTGTCGCTACCGCGGAAATAAGGTGCCGGCAAAACAGAAGAGTCGCCACCTTTCGTTATTTATCCCTCAGAACGGGAAAGGAAACGATCGGAAAAACCTGACGAAAAGGGGATAAGACAAGGTCATCGCAACCATTGTCTGGGTTCGGGAGTCGGTTACGCAAGGGGAAGGTATTAGCACCCCTCACGTCCATCGTACTCGATGGAATCCACGCTTGTTGTGTTTATCGGACAGGTTGGTTTTATCTATCTACCTATCAAGGCTGGTATGCAAAGAAAAGAAAATGACTCGGCAAAGCGTCACGCTTTATGCCTACGTATTCCCATCAGAGAATGAGAAATCAGAGTCAACGTAGTTCGGCTAACTACGGGTTACGGGGAAGGTGGCTCGCCAATACGTCAGTATTGTGCCTACGTACTCTCAACAGGTATGAGAGATTAGAGCTTACGTAGTTCGGGATACTACGGATTGCGGGAATTCAGATTCATCTATTTTATCGAGTAGGGTTAACAAACAGTTCCAGCAGTTTGGTGTACGCAGCTCGACCCTTGGAGACTTAGGCGTTACCGTTTGCGGTAGAACTAGGGGTTAACGAAACTCTTTTTTTCAGAAAAGCTTTCCTTTGAATTATAGGCCCACGGGGCAAAAAGGTTTGAAGTTTGTTTTCTGTCTTTTATGAAAGAACTGTGTTTTATGTTTGTTTGCAACCAATATCGCACTAGAGACTATGACCTAGGAGTGAATGTGTCGCATGTCACCCAAAGGGTGCCATACTAAACATCCAGACTGTTGAAAAGAAACTCTCCAACAACCCTTTCTCAAGTAGCTTAAGGCTCGTAACGTACGACGTCAATTAACCTTTATTACTGTATTTTGATTTGTTTTGAGATGAGAAGAGAACAAACTCTATGTAGAGACTATCAAGTCCTAATGTTGTCATGCCAAGGATTCATCCTATGGTTGAGGTTTGAAACAAGGAACTCCTAGAAGTTATCATGAATAGGTTTCAACCTAAAGTTCTAATCATCACTTCCTTATCAAAGGAAATGAGATTCCTACGGGATCATGTCAATGATAAACAGAAACAGATAAAGCATCAGCTTAACAGTAAATAGTAAACGACTGTAAAATGCATGCAATGCAAGTGAGGGATGAAATGTGTGTGGGACATTATCCTCCATAAGCTCATCTCAACCTCAAGCCAAATATGAATAACTGCAATCATACAGGAAGAATAAAATTCCATCAAGCACACACAATAACTGCATTCATACAGAAGAAACGCAATAATATGCCATCAAGCACACACAAACCATATAGACAAGGGAGCAGAGCTCTACCGAATACCAGCAAGCAAAGCCATACAGTAACAATACAAGCAGAGGGAGCAACTCAACCTCTAGTGCAATCATGCTCCTAGCTTAAATCAGTCTAGATATGAACTTATTCTAATGCATCAAGCAAATCAGACAAGCCACATCCAATACAGTTGCACAGAAAGCAAACAGACAGGAAAGAAAACAGACCAACAGCTTCCTCAACTTCACAGCAAAGCTCTTCTGACATCAGTTCAGTCCTCAGCCTTCAACTTCTCTTCCAGGCTATCATCTTCAATAGCAAGTGTCAACTTGCTTCTTCAAGCTTTCAACACATCAACCATAAGTATCAACTTATTCTCTCTTCCCCAAGCCTTAGCTCTTCAGTAAATTCCACCTTCAGGCTTCACTCCTAAAATCAAGTATCAACTTGGCTCCTGCAGGCTCTCAATGTATCAACACAAGTACCAACTCATTCTTTCTTTTTCAAGCCTCAGCTCTTCACTCAATTTCAATTTGATCTTCTTCACAAGTGTCAACTTGTTCTTCCAGCTTCAGCTCTCTCCTTTTGACCAGTATCAACTTGTCCTTCTTCATCTACAAGCTTCAGCTTCTAAGGGTAATCTTCAAACACAAAGGGGTATCAACTTCTAGCCTTCAATATTCTAACAAGGAACTCTGTCCTCTAGCAAGGGAGAAAGATTCATCTATCAAGAGCAAAGTTTGGATGATTGGTAGCAGAGTGAAGACCAAAGGTCACCACTAAGCATCCTATCATCAGAGAAAGGGACCCTCAAAGGTTCTACCAACTGGTAAAGAGCCACACATCCTACCAAAGGAGGGATGAGGCCTCCACAAAGGGACCTTACATCATAGGGAAGAATGGAAGTGGTCAACATCTTCCATGTTTATGAAGGAAGAAAATCTATCTAGAAGCTCTGCCTACAAACCCTAATCTCAGCACATAATCAACACTACACCAAAAGAAGGGAAGATCTTCACATCCAAGCTTCTTCAAGCATTCCATGGTAGCCAAATCTTGTCTTCAACATCATCTAAGAGCAAGAGAGACAAAACCCTAATATAAGGGAACTAAAGAAGTCATTCTAGTTGAGTTAGTGCTTTAGAATCATCTAAAGTTAACATCTAAACTAAAATCAAACAAAAATAGTAAACTACATTTTAAATTACTACAAAAATTCCTAAGGAACCCTAATTCAATCATGAATCTACCATACAAAATCTAGAGGTTGAATCATCCACCAAGTTCTAGAAATAAAATCTAAACCACAAGGTATCAACCATAAACCCTAAAAATGGAGCTCCTAAAGTTTCAACTTAAAACTACCACTTATATTCATCACAAAAATGTGAGAAAAATCTAGTGGGAACATGCATATCTATGCTAGCTACTCACAAAAAAATCAATACCAAAATCATCATCAAATGATCAAACCAAATTCAACAAAATCAAGCATCAACCATGACTATTTTAATATCAATTAAAATGTAAAAATACACATAAAATCAAAAAAATGCATGGAATATTAATATTTTTTATCTAAAAAATACTAGATTCAATCATGAATCCATGGCAAAAAGAATGGGATTAATTGAGTTATTTTTCCATTATTTATGAATTTTCTAATAACCATGTATGAAATGAAAAATAAAATGAAAAATCAAAAGAAATGATAAACGCGTGGTGTGAATAGCATGTGAATTCAGTTCAATATCCAAACTGGGCCATAAGGGGGGTGTTGCTAGCAATCTGTGACTTAGGCCTGAAACCATCAATTAAATGAAGCGCATTGTTTCATCACTCAGCATCCTTCACAAACTCAAACCAATCCGTGGCCGTTAGATCCCACTTTGGTCAAAGGTCCACCTCCAATCCAATGGCCCTGAGGTCGTCTTCCTCATTTCAAATTTCTGGACTCTCCTCACCTGCGCGCGCTAGAGTCACCGCTGTTGACTTCTCCGATCATCCATCCACAACCCTAACTCTCTCTAGAGTCCACCATTGGCCACGATTCCTTGATGAATCTTGTCCCAAATTTCCTCAGGAATTCATTCATGCCACTAATTCGTTCTAAAAGCTCAAGGTTTGCAAGAACATAATCACAACCGAAAATGGCAATAACCCTAATTGGTCACTAATCTCCAAATTGATGATCCAAAAACCTTCCTACATCATTCTACAATTCATCTAACACAATAATTCCCATTGATTCTACCTAATTTGAGCCATGGAATGAGAACTGCATACCTGGTAAAATTGAGCAAACAGAATGGTTGAATCTTCAAGTCAACCCTCAAGAACTTGCAGAATCCTTCACTAGCCTCTAATCAACCTTCTGTATGCAAAGAAAAGAATTGAAATGCTCTGGATTCTTGAATTCGATTCTGAGTTGCAGGTGAAAAATTTCAATGGCTATCACACGATCTTTCACCAATCTTGCTCAATTCTCCATCTGGAATCATCCACCAATGCTAGAGCAAGCTTCTGAGATCAAAAACTTGGATTGAAATGGCTTCAAACCTTGTAACCGATTTTGATTTGCAAGGTGCAAACTCAAAATGCCATCTCACTATCCTCTCTCAATTCTCACCAACTTTCACTCTGAACCACTTCATGATCATATATAGAACATGGATGAATGATCTAGAAAGTTCTAGATCAATCCAATGAGTATTTCAATATATCATCTCACTTGAAATCTCATGATATGCTATGTGTATGACAGTCCTTGAAGCATCTTGCCTTGGCCCTCATTCTCATCCACATTCTCTCCACATGAGATTTTGAAAGTGCTAGGATGTGTTTGTACTTTAGTTTTGATCTCATGAGAAGTTTGGCATATGTTACTTAAACCTTAAGCAAGTAAAAGCAACTCCATGATTTTGAGCTCAAATGAAAAAAGTACCATTGCCATTGTCTTTAAAATGTCATTTCTGATCAAAATGACATATTACATGCCTTATCTTGGCCTTGAAATGAAAAATCCCAAATTTGGTCCTTTTAATGAACTTTAAATCTTCCTTTTTAAGTCAATTTTGAAATTTTGAGTTAAAAGCCATTCCAACCTCTCATGACCTCTTGACTAGCCTTAAAACATCATTTTGAACAAGTTTGATGTTGAACATTTTCCCATTTGAAGCTTGGAATTAGGAGTTATGGCCTTATGATTGAAATGACCTATAATCTCCAAATGACCAAAATACCCTTGACTTGTCAAAGCCATAACTTGAGTTCTACAAATTCTATCAAGGACTTATAGTACTCTCTAGAAAGATAAGAGGATAAGGAACAACATTCATGTTGACCAACAGTTCATAGCAATCATCCTCCTAGGGCAAAAGATTCATGCAAGTTGGACAACTTTCAAGCTCCAAATTCACATACCTCAGATGACCTGTAACTTGTCAAAGTCATAACTTAAGTTCTACAAATCCTATCAAGGACTTCTAGCACTAAAATTAAATCTAATATCATGATCTACAACAATCATGTTGGGGGAAAGATGATATGACAATCACATCTTGAGTTAAATTGCCTTGAAGATAGGGGTCAAACTAGGGGATTTTACCCTGTCAAGCCTTAGAAACCCTAGCCTGAAGCTTCTCAAACTCTTCAATCATGATGAGTTAACCTTGGAATAATCCTTAGAAAATATCAATGTATCAATCCATGATCACATGGATCTTGGATTAGGTCTCAACCTTCTTCAAATCATCAGTTGACTTAGGGTTGACCCAGTCAAACCCTAATTGCACCAATCATGGTTGTGTCTTCTTAATCTTGCACAATGACCTGTCTAGGCCTCAAAGTGATCTTCAACACTTATCATGAGCTCTCTCAAGACCTCAAGTCCAACTTCATGGCTTCAGAATCATCTGATGACTTCCCACAGCTCTCAAGTTAGGAGGCCTACCCACCTGGTTCCAATCACTCTCTCTGAGGATCTTTTAACTTCTCTGACAAGGATATCAACCCTTGGGCACTTGACTAACCTTCTTAGCTAGCTTCATAGTCTTGTGTAGCTCTTGATTGGTAATCATACCTCTTGATCTCCTGCATACATGTCAATGAAATGCAAATGATAATGCTAATGTGAATGAAATGAAACATAAGCTAGGTAAAGAAATGTTGGGCAAATTTTGGGGTGCAACAGCTGCCCCTATTCAAATGGCTTGGACCTAACTGGGTGAGAAGCGAACGGTTCTCAAAAAATCAAGGTACGAGAGGGTTGAATACCAACAAACCCGGAAATTTTCCAAATGCACAAGTACACGGTACTCTGATGGGGACAAATCTTCGGAAACTGAAATGATAGCTGCACGACAACTAGCTGGAGAAATAATGATCTGAAACTCCGTCAGGATGATTCTTTGATTTATCTGATATCGTTGCATCCTTGAATCATCGAGGGATCCTTGGTTACACGGTAACAGGTGATTTTCCAACCGCACAGGTAAACGATACTTGGATTGGTAGGAACATCTTCGAAACTGAGCACGACAGTTGCACGACAACTCTGCTGGGGAATTGGTCACGCGGTAACCGATGAAGGGTCTAATCTCAAATCTCCGTCAGGATAATCATCTGATTTTGCTGTAGATATTCGTCCTCAAGTCATCAAGGGATCACTGGTCACTCGGTAAACGGTGATAAATGTTCGATCCTGCCGTCAGGCATCAGGATTCCTCGGGACTCATCAGGTCATTGGGAACTTTTCAACAATCAAATTAATCATGCCATCGGGCATTCAGAGAAATTTTCGGGCGTCAGCCGAATTTCATCAGTAAGTCGGGAATAGAACCCTTGGTCAATCATGAACCCAATAGGGGTATCTAAGCCATTTCCATCAGGCATTCCTCGTCGGCGGGGAGGACTGCTTTGACCTTGTAGTTAGACTTCATCGGTAAGTCAGGGGTTTTGGCACTACTGCCAGACTTCAATCATCAAGTCTTCAAGGGAAATCTCAACTCCTCTGTTCAACAACCTACTAGGGATGTCACATCTCTGCTGGGGATTCTTGAGAACTATCAAGTAACTCTGCTTCGGGGATCCAAAAATCATTCTGGGCAAATAAACTCAGCTGAGGAAATCAAGAATCATCTTGAACAAATAACTCCGTCGGGGACTTCAAGAATCATCCTGAACCCATAACTCTGCTGGAGATTTCAGGAATCGCCCTGAGCGAACCCTCTGTCGGGGACTTTAAGCATCAATTTGAGCAACCAACTCTGGCGACTTCACTGGGTATTTTAAGAATCATCTTAAGCAATCGACTTCGCCGGGGAATTCGAGAATCATCTTGGGCGAACGAATTTGCTGGGGAAATTCAAGAATCATCTTGAGCCACACAACTCTTCTGAGATTTCAGGAATCATCCTGAGCAGACACCCTGTCGGGGAACACCTGCGAAACAAGAACGGTAACGACCTAGCTCATGTTTCATATGCACATGATCGACAATGGCGCAATGCTCCACACGGTGGAAATGCTACGCGTTTAGGGTAGATGTTATGCAATCATGCAAAATGTTGCAACCCCATCAGCAAAATAAATGCTGAAGGGAGAATCCTCCTTTCAAGGAGAAGGAACCACTCTGGTGGAGGAAGGAATCATCCTGCAGAGGAGAAGAAGTCACACCAATCTCAATTGGATTCCGCCTGGGGGACGAACTTCAGCCGACTGCTGCAGGGGAACAAAGTTCTGCAAGAACCTGAACCCGCTCGACCAGGTAGTTAAACCATAAACTGTCAAGGAAACGATATCAATCTCAGAAATAAACTGCACGGCATTCGCAGCCAACTTTCCTGGAGATAAAGACTCTGGTGGAGAAATACAGCATCAGATATTCAACACTCTACTGGGGAGCACCACTCATGGCTTCAATGGCTTTCCAAGAACTCGGCTCTCTTGGGGATCTGCAAACTCGGCTGGGGTAAAAGGAATCATCCTGCATGCCGGAGAGAGTACAACTCTGTGGGGACTTTCAATTCTGCTAAAGACTTCAATCTGAACTATCGAGTGCTGCACACTTCAGTGTATGACTCAGCTGGGGAAGTGACGATCCTTCAGGATACATCTGGTCGGGGAGAGAATCTTCTCTGCTTGGGGAGACATATCAATGCTTACGATCTCATGTGCAAACTCCACGGGGAGGTGCTGCTGAACCTTGCTGGAGGAGGAGGAATCGTCCTGCTTGGGAACGCATACGGCGTACTGTCTGGAATATGCCTTACCTGTAACAACACAAGCAAACAGACAAGATACCCTTCTCAAAGGGACCTATCAAGGTTATCATCTTGTGACAATGTTCCAGTAATTCATTGTTTCAACAATCAGTGGCCTAGGCCAGTAAGTTTATGTATGCGCATTTTATCAAAAACATCGGCGTTCTCTTTCGCAAATAAAACAGGTAAATGCTAAACAAACAAACGAAATTGTTGAATAGTATACATTTTATTGATAACAAACCCCTGAATGGGTAAAAATGTTTTACAACAGATGCAAGCTCCTGGAATGAGGAAGCTGGGCAAAAATAAAACATAAATATACATCAGTACATACAAATGTTGGCAATGCGGCATAGACGAACACCATGAGTTGATCCCTCTATGACCCACTCGACTTCGATACTTCTCCGACGCTTCAGCTTCAGAAGAGATTGATTCAGATAAACGGCCCTCAGGTCTTCCAAACAACTAAACAATGAATGTCCATACGCGGAACGCAGTCATTTGCTTTTTCCAATCCCTAAATTTTGCCTGAATCGCCCTTTCGGGTTTTCGATTCACCGGGATACCCTTTTTTGCCAAGGTCGCCCATCCGGGTTTTCGACTTTGCGGGTGTACATTCTTTTCTTTATATCCCTAATTTTTTTCCCGAACCTTTTTCCTTTTTATGGTTCGCCGGGATGCCCCATTTTTGCCTGGATATTCTTTTTCTTTCCAGCGGATCATTTTTAAGCAAAGTATTTTTTAACTGCGTCCGTGTTCACCGAGGATGCAAAATCTTCGCCATCCATCGTGGATAACAACAAGGCTCCTCCCGAGAAGACCTTGCTGACGACGTACAAACATTCGTAATTGGGAGTCCACTTGCCCCGATGATCGGAGTGTGGAGGAAGAATATTCTTTAGGACGAGATCACCCGTCTGAAAGCTTCTAGGACGCACTTTCTTATCATAAGCTTTCTTCATTTGGCTTTGGTACAGACGACCATGTGCAATTGATGCTAACCTCTTCTCGTCCATCAGGCTGAGTTGGTTTAGTCGGTTCTTAATCCATTCTGCCTCATCGAGTTTCACGTCAACCAAAACTCGTAAAGAAGGAATCTCAACTTCCAACGGTAGGACAACTTCCATACCGTACACCAATGAGAAAGGAGTTGCCCCGGTTGATGTACATACCGTGGTACGATAACCGTGCAGTGCAAACGGCAACATCTCGTGCCAATCCTTATAGGTCACGACCATCTTCTGCACAATCTTCTTAATGTTCTTATTTGCCGCTTCAACGGCGCCATTCATCTTCGGCCGGTAAGGGGATGAGTTGTGGTGTTCAATCTTGAAACTCTGGCACAACTCCTTCATCATCTTGTTATTCAGATTCAAACCATTATCAGTAATGATCCGCTCGGGAATTCCGTAACGACAGATGATGTCCCTCTTTATGAATTTAGCCACCACCTGCTTGGTCACATTAGCGTATGAGGCAGCCTCCACCCACTTGGTGAAGTAGTCGATAGCTACTAGAATGAAGCGATGACCGTTAGATGCAGTGGGCTCGATCTTGCCTATCATGTCGATTCCCCACATGGAGAACGGCCACGGGGAGGACATGACATTCAACGGGCACGGCGACACATGAATCTTATCAGCATAAATCTGGCATTTATGACATCTTTTCGCGAATTTAAAGCAATCCAATTCCATCGTCAGCCAGTAATATCCTGCTCTCAGGATCTTCCTTGTCATAGCATGCCCGCCGGCGTTCGTACCGAATGTGCCTTCATGGACTTCTTCCATGAGCATACTCGCTTCTTTCTCATCTACACATCTGAGTAGCACGAGATCGTGGTTTCTTTTATACAAAACTCCATCAGGATTGAGATAAAAATTTCCAGACAGCCTCCTCAGAGTCTTCTTATCCTGGGTTGACGCTTCCGCAGGATACTCCTTAGTCATAAGGAAAGTCTGGATGTCATGGAACCATGGCTTGCCGTCGGCGGCTTCCTCGATCGCAAAGACGAATGCAGGTCTATCAAGACGAGAAAGGATAATTCTTGGAGCTTCATTCCAAAAATTGACTTTATACATCGAAGCCAACGTGGCTAAGGCATCAGCCATCTGATTTTCAGCTCTGGGCATATGATGGAGTTCCACTCGATTAAAGAACGGAAGCAGCCTTCTGGCATAATTCATGTACGGCACCAAGTTCGATTGGCGAGTCTCCCACTCCCCTTTAATCTGGTTAATCACAAGCGCCGAGTCACCATATACATCTAGGTTCTTGATTCTCAAATCAATCGCTTCTTCTAGACACATGATGCATGCTTCGTACTCCGCTTCGTTATTGGTGACCGGAAACGTCAGTCTCGCAGTGAACGGGATGTGGGATCCATGGGGAGTTGTGATGATCTCCCCTATGCCACTTCCATAAGAATTAACCGCCCCGTCAAATATCAATTTCCACTGGGATTTCCTATCTGGCCCCTCGTCGGGCAATGGTTCATCACAATCTTTCACCTTGAGAAACATGATATCCTCATCAGGGAATTCAAATTTCATCGGCTGATAGTCTTCGATCGGCTGTTCAGCAAGGTATTCAGACAATACGCTACCCTTGATGGCCTTCTGGGAAACGTACTGAATGTCATATTCCGTCAACACCATTTGCCATCTGGCAATCCTGCCCGAAAGCGCTTGCTTCTCGAAGACGTACTTGATCGGATCCATCTTCGAAATTAGCATGGTCGTGTGATTGAGCATGTACTGTCGTAAACGTTTGGCAACCCAGGCTAGTGCACAACACGTCTTCTCCAGCATTGAGTAACGAGATTCACAATCCGTGAACTTTTTACTCAAATAGTAAATGGCATGCTCCTTTCTGCCCGTCTCGTCGTGCTGACCGAGAACACACCCCATACTATTCTCAAGAACTGTCAAGTACATGATTAAGGGTCTTCCGGCCACTGGGGGTATCAATATCGGGGGTTCCTGTAGATACTGTTTTATCTTATCAAATGCCTTCTGGGAATCCTCGTTCCAGATAATCGCCTGATCTTTTTTCAGTAGTTTGAACATCGGTTCATACGTGGCCGTGAGCTGAGAAATAAACCTTGCAATGTAGTTTATTCTGCCCAGGAAACCACGAACTTCTTTTTCGGTTTTTGGCGCTGGCATCTCTTGTATTGCTTTTATCTTCGCAGGATCAACCTCGATGCCTCTTTCGCTCACGATAAACCCCAGTAGTTTTCCGGACCGTACTCCGAAAGTACACTTGTTAGGATTCAGCCTCAACCTGATCTTCCTAAGCCTCTCAAAAAGCTTCAGCAAATTGACCAGATGTCCCTCTTCCGTTTGGGACTTCGCAATCATGTCATCAACATAGACTTCGATCTCATGGTGAATC
Organism: Lathyrus sativus; assembly: GCA_963859935.3. Taxonomy (NCBI): domain Eukaryota; kingdom Viridiplantae; phylum Streptophyta; class Magnoliopsida; order Fabales; family Fabaceae; genus Lathyrus; species Lathyrus sativus. Next base: position 393,067,609 of record OZ012736.1, read on the forward strand.
ATGTCATGAAACAAAGTAACCGTTGCTCGTTGGTAAGTGACCCCTGCGTTCTTCAGACCGAAAGGCATTACCTTGTAGCAAAATGTTCCCCAGGGTGTAATAAACGTAGTTTTCTCCATGTCCTCCGGCGCCATCTTGATCTGATTGTAGCCGGAGAAGCCATCCATGAACGAAAATACGGAGAACTGAGCTGTATTGTCGACCAACACATCGATATGAGGGAGCGGGAAATCATCTTTAGGGCTTGCCCTATTCAAATCCCGATAATCAACGCACATACGCACCTTACCGTCCTTCTTCGGTACAGGCACTATGTTGGCGACCCACGGAGGGTAAGTGGTGACCGCTAAGAAGCCAGCATCAAGCTGCTTTTGCACTTCTTCTTTGATCTTGACGGCCATATCTGGTCGCGTCCGCCTAAGCTTCTGCTTAACGGGAGGACAATCTTCTCGCAACGGCAAGTGGTGGACCACAATGTCAGTGTCAAGTCCGGGCATATCTTCGTATGACCAAGCAAAGATGTCAGTATACTCTCTTAGCATCTCGACCAATCTCTGCTTGACATCACTCTGCAATGCAGCCCCTATCCTGACGTTCCTGACAAGTTCTTCAGAACCCAGATTCACAATCTCAATCTCTTCTTCGTGAGGCAGAATAACTTTCTCTTCTTGTTTCAACAAGCGGGCCAACTCTTCGGGAAGGTCTTCGTCTTCATCAATCTCTTCTTCGGCTTGATAGATCAGGCGATCAAAGTCGAAGTGAGTCGTAGAAGGTCCAAAGTCGATGTCATCTGCTATGTGGATCCTGCAATAACAAGGGTTAAGCTTAAGACAAGGATATGCAGGTTAGCACAAACCCCATTGCCATTTTATTGTTTTTCAAAACAAATATAAAACAGGAATAACAGAGATCACAATATTTGAATACGAAGAAAAACGCCTTTTGATTTATTGATAAAATGCATGTACATAATCAAACAAGGCCCTGACAATAAAACCACTATGCCCCGGGTAGGACATAGGGTTGTACAATGATTGAAAAAAAGTAAATCATTACTCTTTGCCTGTCACTTGGATGATATCCCTGATGGACCAGTTGTTGAGGCTCCCGCCTGGTTTGCTTGGCTGGATCCAAGAGTCTAGGTCGCAATCGCTGTCTTCACCGTCTTCAGACACTGCATTGACACTTTCAAATATCACCCCGCCGCTTGTAAACTGGATCGGCCCTTTACCTCGCGACGCACTGCTAGAAGAGGAGGCTTCAGCCGCAGGAGAATATCCTAACCCAAACTTGTCTTGCTTATTATGTATTTCTAGAATCTTCCCCCATCCTAGGGTAGATCCGGCTTGAACAACGGCCCGGGCTTCCTTGAAGGAAGAGAGAGTCATCTCTGGCTTCTCAGTGATCACGGGAGCTACGTTCTTGACTTTAACAGCTTCGAACGCCTGACATAGCGTTTCGTGGATTTCCCCATCCATCTCAACATACTTGAAGGACGACAAATGGCTCACCATTATATCTTCCTCGCCACATACGGTCACGACGCTACCTCCAACAGCATACTTGAGCTTCTGGTGCAACGTGGAGGTCACGACGCCAACATAGTGGATCCATTGTCGGCCTAGGAGACAACTGTAGGCAGGCATGATGTCCATAATGTAGAAGACTGTGTCAAAAGTTTCTGGCCCAACTTGGATTGGTAAGGTCACCTCCCCGAAAACATGACGTTTGGTTCCATCGAACGCCTTCACAACCAGATCACTGGGTGTGCAAATCAATCCGCGAGTGTCTAACTTCATCAATGCTTTCTTCGGAAGAACATTGAGCGATGACCCTGTGTCCACCAACACATGAGACATAATCGTTCCCCTACACTCTATCGAGATGTGCAGAGCACTATTGTGGTTCCTTCCCTTCGGCGTTAGCTCCAGGTCAGTGAACCCTAACCCGTTTCCAGCATACACGTGGGCTACGACCCCTTCCAACTGGTTGAATGATATTTCCTGCGGTACATACGTGGCATTCAAAACCTTCAGCAGCGCGTTGCGATGTGCCTCAGAACACAGCAACAGATTCAGGATGGAAATTTTCGAGGGCGTTTGATGGAGATGATCCACAATTTTATAGTCACTCTTCTTAATCAACCTCATAAATTCTTCAGCGTCTTTAACAAGTAAGTCCTTCTCTACCCCACGAGAGGTTTCTTCAACGACTTTACTCTTACCTTTATCGGTTACATCAGCTTTGTCCGCTTTGTCCGCCACAACCTCAGATGGAGCGAACACTCTTCCGCTTCGAGTAGTTCTGCCAATTCCCACTAGGTTATCCACAGACGACCCAGATGGTTCCAGCTCTAACTTATATCCGTTGCAGTAGACGTCTGCCCCGTAATGCCATGGGACGGCATTGGTGCTTTTGAAAGGTATCGGCCCAGCTTTGGTGATGGTAATTATGGGCGGCCTGGGTGCAGAAATAGTTATCGTCCGACGAGGGATGGTGATGGTGGTAACCTCATCACCTTGCTTCAGCATTACCTCTCCAGATCCGCTTTTGGCCCTTCGGCTAAACTGTAAGATTCCTTCGGTCATCAGACTCTGAATCCCTTCTATCAACTGTTCACATCCATCAGGACGAGTCGCACAACCCATACATAGTTCTCCACAACCCGGGAAGTAACCTCTTTTCATTAGCTTGGCTTTAACGAAGCTAAGCGGTGTCTTCAGATCCTTGACGTCAGTCAACAAATCCAAGCTCTCGTCTTCAATAATGGCGTTTACCCCACCTCCCCTATGATTTGGCATAGGGTTCTTCGTGACGTTTGGCACATTATCTGAGAAATTGATGATCTTAGCGTCCACCATATCCTGCACCTTGTGCTTGAAGGCCTTGCAGTTTTCTATCGTGTGGCCTGGTGCCCCTGAGTGAAATTCACAAGTCGCATTCGGATCATAACCTGGCAGAGGTGCCCCTGTCAAGGGAGCCAGGGTTCTCTTCTGGATCAGCTGCAACTGAAGCAGAGTCTGTAACAGTTGAGCATAAGACATGGGCGGAGTCTCAAGGTGACGACTTGATAGAGGTGCCCTGTTCTGATACTTTCTGTACCCTTGCTGATTCGGCTGCTGCTGCTGCTGCTGTGGCTGTTGGACCGCGGGGATGGTTATGCTGGCCACCTGCTGGTGCTGGCCCTTGCCTTTCCTTCGAGCGTTGGACACGACGCTCGTCTCTCGTTCCCTCCTTTTACCACCATAAGGTTTCTTTCCTCCTCCAGCTGAGGACAAGTCACCTTGAATTTTCCCTAGTTTGATCGCATTTTCAACGTGCTCACCCGTGATAATGAGATCTGAGAAGCTTCCAGACATACTGCTGACCAATTTCTCGTAATAAACCACTGGGAGGGTGGCTACGGACATTTCAACAATCTCCCGTTCAACCATCGGCGACTGAACCCTAGCTGCTAATTCACGCCACCGCTGGGCGTATTCCTTGAACCCTTCGTTGTTCCTCTGCGACAAATTCTGCAGTTGAACTCGGTTCGGAGCCAGGTCACTGTTATATTGGTAATGGTGCACGAATGCTTCAGCAAGTTCCTTCCACGTGCGCACACTGGTAGGTTCCAGACTCATGTACCACTCCAAGGATGGCCCGGACAAGCTATCCTGAAAGAAGTGCATCAGAAGCTTCTCGTCTTCAGAGTGAGCGGACATTTTCCGGTAGTATGATCTCAGGTGGACGCGAGGGCAAGTGGTGCCCTTGTACTTTTCAAAGTCTGGTACCTTGAACTTAGGAGGCACCTTGAAATCAGCAATCAGTCCCAGCTTGGACATGTCAACACCCATGGTGTTCTGGTTCTCGAAATTCCTCATCTTGTCTTCGAGTGCCTTAAACCTCAGACGTGCTTCAGCAGTCAGCTCCTCTTCAGCACCTCTCTGTGAGAACAAGTCTTCTTGACGGTCTTCTAACTATGGTTGAGGACCATACAAATTTCCGACACCTGTGTTGCCGTTGCCCAACCCAACATTGGCATTAGCTTCAAAATTCCCATTACCGACGCCCGTCGTATTACCATTGAGCCCCATGTTAGCGATCACATTGTCGTTGCCACTGCCATTCCCCCAGGTCACGGGGACTCCATTCTGAGGAGTTTCAACAGGTGAAGGGGTTGGAACAGTCCCACCGTGGAGTACACTATTACTGTCAACCCTTGAAATCAGAGGTTGGACCAATGTTCTGAGCTGATCCTGGCTGTTGGCAACCACTTGCATGAGCTCCATGAAACGGTCCATCCTTTCTCGGAGTTCTTGAATGTCTGTCTGCACTTGCTCCATAGCTCTAGCTCGATTTGCTTTGGTCGGATAGCGGTGAATAGGTCTTTGATCAATCCTGGAACAACCTGAAACAACCTGTATACACAAAAGGGTTAGAAAAAAAATGACAAAGTGCTCGTTATGCAGATGCTTCATGCAAATGCAAACGTATGTCTGTGCATTAGGGAGATATCCCCCGATCCTAGTGCCTGAGTGCCAGTGCTGATAATAAGAAGTTTGAGTCCAGTCATGGAAATAACATCTCATATATAAAGAAAGCCCATCAAGGCGGTATACAATGTCACTGAGTACAAGCAGAATCAATAGCATGACCTCGACCAACAAGCCTGGTGATGGTCAGCATACAACAATGATCAACACAAAAGGATTACAAATATAGTCAAGCACGGCCACGGGCGCGAAACTCGTTTAACAGCCCCTTCGTTTCGGGATGATCAGGCCGAGTGAGCAACCCTTCGACGAGCAACTCTCTCTGCATAATGGTGTACTGAAGACCTTCAACCAAATCTTCCCATGCTCCTTCACCGAAACAATCTTCTAACTTCCGCTTCTTGGATTCAAACATTAGCTTGCGCTCCTTCAGGTTGGCAAGAGCCTTGTTGAGCTGGCCTTCAGTGGCATATCTGCGAGCGGTTTCTTCATCAAACCTCTTCTCACTAGCCTTCACCTGGGCTTTCAGCTTGGAGATCTGTTGCTTCAGCTTATCCTCCCGTTCTTTGTCGTTGGCTAGGGTGGCCTTCTAGTGCTGATTAAACTTGGATATTCTCCGATACGCTTCATCCAAGTGCTGCTTCTTGGTAGCTAGTACGTCATTGACAGCTTTGAAGTCTCGACCCAAGCGCTCGCGCTCAGCTATCTGCTTAGTCAAATTTGTCCCTAACTGGTTCACCAGCTCTGTTTGCCTCTTGAAGGAATGAATGACTTCGTTTCTCTCGCTTCTGAGCTGAGCCAATTCTTTCTCCAGTTCTTCATTTTCCTTCTTCAGCTCATCTCGCTCAGCTAACACCTGATTATGCTGCTGAATAGGCACGGTAGTAGGCTCTTCAATCAATGGAGGGATTTCTAGCTTGGCAGGTGGAACCGGCATCCCTATAGCATCTGCTCTAGCTCTGATCCAAGTCACATATGGAGCGTAGGCCTGGCTATTACTTTTTCCCAGCAACGACTTTCCTCGCTTACAGATACCATTCCAAGCGTGCTGAAGCTTGGATAACATATCCCCCTCTAGAAGACCAGTGAGGTACAGAGATTCCTGCACCTCTTCATCCTTCAGCGGAGCTCTCAAAGCATAAGCAAACTGTCGAACCAGCAGAGATGGATTATAGTTGATACAGCCCTTCCTGCCTATCAAAGGCACATTCGGAAACCCGCTGCAGCTGAAGATAATCTCGGTACCCAACCTATCTCTATCAAACAAGGCAATATCCTCCGCTGACAGACTCATCAAACGCTCGGACCACTCAGCTGTGGCTGCAGATGAAGCAAAGGGACCCTTCTTGGGTAGGTGACCATCAAGCTATCTATAGAGCAGGGGTATACAGCACGAGACATTCTTGCCCCTTCTGTTCTCATTTTTGTAGTGGATGGAATGATAAACATCTTCAATCAATGTAGGGACCGGATTCCCTGATGCAAAGATGTGAAAGGCGTCGAAGTCTACAAAGTCAGGCATATTGGGGAACAGAATGATGCCATATATGCACATAGCAAGGATGGCATTGAACACGATCCAACATCCGTCTTTGGCACACTACTGAGCTTTTCCCACTAAGAACTGCAAGGAGAAACCGGGAACCCTGTTCCACCTAGACAAGACCAACTCTGAGGCATCTAGATGAAGTGAAGGAGCTAGACTAGCCAGATTAGGCTTAGAATCCATGTGAACAAAAGGCATCTGTCTTTTTATAGGGACACCTAACAAGTCAGCATACTCCTCTAGTGTAGGTGCGAGAATAAAGTCCTGGAAAGTAAAGCATCTCAAAGGAGGATCGTAGAACTGCAGCAGGGCGTGCAACCCATTCAACTCAAACACAGAAGGTTTACGAACCAAGCTGAGCAGATTCCCATAAGACTTTCTGAATTCATCTCTCACAGAATCATCTGCCAAAGCAAACAAACCAGTCAGCTGAACAACATCAGGGGTTGGGAGCTTGTAAGCCACAGTCTTCCTCAGAGAACCCATAATAGCACAATAGAAGGCAAGAAAACCTGAACCAGGGAAAACGGTACCTGCAACACAGACACACGTTAATGAAAATGCAAATGGGTATGCAAAGCAATGCAAAATGCAATCATGTGGCAGGAGATCAAGACGACTGTGCTGTTGAGGAGATGAAGGTTCTGTGTCAACAAAACCACAATACTGCTCTGTCAAGAACAATCACTATCTCTGATAAGAAAACCCTGGTATCGGACCATAAATCTGCTCTGTCAAGAACACACATATCTGATAATAAGGACCTCTGACACAGGACCTAAAATCTGCTCTGTCAAGAACATTCCTCTGGTAATGAGAACCTCTGATACCAACAAAACTGATTCACTATCAAGAAAACCAGGTAGTCTGAAGGTTAAGGTTCCCTGCAACAAACCCAACCCTGCTCACAGGTATGGACCTAAACTGACACAAGTTCGGCATCCTATGTGGTCATCAGCGTCACAGACATTCAAGAGGGGTGATACGATACCCAGAAGGTGTGGCATCACCGTCTCCTGAAGCGGCCTCACTCAGCTGAATTCCAAATGATCGGTCCCAAAAGTCGACAATCCTCCAAACCAACAACCCTCTCAACCCAAAGGGTTGAAAAAGAAGTCAACCGGGAGAACCTCGTCTGAGCGTGGATTTCATGAGACACTAGTGCCTGCAAAGCAAGCACACGCCCACTAATTTCCACAACTAATGCTAGGTACGCTCAAGCCTAGGTCTGGCTTCTCACTCATCAGAATGCCGCTCCCACAACAGCACAGATAATCATATCATACTGAAAATAAAATGCGGGAAATAAATGCGATAAATAAACACAACCTAACAAGTAATCATACAAGCGCTAGGATTGGCTCTCGCAGGGGACGTTGGATCCCCAGATTGACTCGCATACGGGACGTTGGATCCCAGGAAACTATCAGTTCCCCAGCAGAGTCGCCAGCTGTCGCTACCGCGAAAATAAGGTGCCGGAAGAACAGAAGAGTCGCCACCTTTTTTTATTTATCCCTAAGAACGGGAAAGGAAACGATCGGAAAAACCTGATGAAAAGGGGATAAGACAAGGTCATCGTAACCATTGTCTGGGTTCGGGAGTCGGTTACGCAAAGGGAAGGTATTAGCACCCCTCACATCCATCGTACTCGATGGGATCCACGCTTGTTGTGTTTATCAGACGGGTTGGTTTTATCTATCTACCTATCAAGGCTGGTATGAAAAGAAAAGAAAATGACTCGGCAAAGCGTCGCGCTTTATGCCTACGTATTCCCATCAAAGAATGAGAAATCAGAGTCAACGTAGTTCGGCTAACTACGGGTTACGGGGAAGGTGGCTCGCCAATACATCAGTATTGTGCCTACGTACTCTCAACAGGTATGAGAGATCAGAGCTTACGTAGTTCGGGATACTACGGATTGCGGGAATTCAGATTCATCTGTTTTATCGAGTAGGGTTAACAAATAGTTCCAGCAGTTTGGTGTATGCAGCTCGACCCTTGGAGACTTAGGCGTTACCATTTGCGGTAGAACTAGGGGTTAACGACACTCTTTTCTTCAGAAAAGCTTTCCTTTGAATTATGGGCCCACGGGGCAAAAAGGTTTTAAGTTTGTTTTCTGTCTTTTATGAAAGAACTGTTTTTTATGTTTGTTTGCAACCAATATCGCACTAGAGACTATGACCTAGGAGTGAATGCGTCGCATGTCACCCAAAGGGTGCCATAATAAACATCCAGACTGTTGAAAAGAAACTCTCCAACAACCCTTTCTCAAGTAGCTTAAGGCTCGTAACGTACGACGTCAGTTAACCTTTATTACTGTATTTTGATTTGTTTTGAGATGAGAAGAGAACGAACTTTATGGGGAGACTATCAAGTCCTAATGTTGTCATGCCAAGGATTCATCCTATGGTTAAGGTTTGAAACAGGGAACTCCTAGAAGTTATCATGCATAGGTTTCAACCTAAAGTTCTAATCATCACTTCCTTATCAAAGGAAATGAGATTCCTAGGGGATCATGTCAATGATAAACAGAAACAGATAAAGCATCAGCTTAACAGTAAACAGTAAACGACTGTAAAATGCATGCAATGCAAGTGAGGGAGGAAATGTGTGTGGGACATCAGCCTCCACAAGCTCATCTCAACCTCAAGCCAAATATGAATAACTGCAATCATACAGGAAAAATAAAATGCCATCAAGCCCACAATAACTGCATTCATACAGAAGAAATGCAATAATATGCCATCAATCACACACAAACCACATAGGCAAGGGAGCAGAGCTCTACCGAATACCAACAAGCAAAGCCATACAGTAACAATACAAGCAGAGGGAGCAACTCAACCTCTAGTGCAATCATGCTCCTAGCTTAAATCAGTCTAGATATGAACTTATTCTAATGCATCAAGCAAATCAGACAAGTCACATCCAATACAGTTGCACAGAAAGCAAAAAGACAGGAAAGAAAGCAGACCAACAGCTTTCTCAACTTCACAGCAAAGCTCTTCTGACATCAGTTCAGTCTTCAGCCTTCAATTGCTCTTCAAGACTATCATCTTCAATAGCAAGTGTCAAATTGCTTCTTAAAGCTTTCAACACATCAACCATAAGTATCAACTTATTCTCTCTTCCCCAAGCCTCAGCTCTTCAGTAAATTCCACCTTCAGGCTTCACTCCTAAAATCAAGTATCAACTTGGCTCCTGCAGGCTCTCAATGTATCAACACAAGTACCAACTCATTCTTTCTTCTTCAAGCCTCAACTCTTCACTCAATTTCAATTTGATCTTCTTCACAAGTGTCAACTTGTTCTTCCAGCTTCAGCTCTCTCCTTTTGACCAGTATCAACTTGTCCTTCTTCATCTACAAGCTTCAGCTTCTAAGGGTAATCTTCAAACACAAAGGGGTATCAATTTCTAGCCTTAAATCTTTTAACAAGGAACTCCATCCTCTAGCAAGGGAGAAAGATTCATCTATCAAGAGCAAAGTTTGGATGATTGGTAGTAGAGTGAAGACCAAAGGTCACCACTAAGCATCCTATCATCAGAGAAAGGGACCCTCAAAGGTTCTACCAACTGGTAAATAGCCACACATCCTACCAAAGGAGGGATGAGGCCTCTACAAAGGGACCTTACATCATAGGGAAAAATGGAAGTGGTCAACATCTTCCATGTTTATGAAGGAAGAAAATCTATCTAGAAGCTCTGCCTACAAACCCTAATCTCAGCACCTAATCAACACTACACCAAAAGAAGGGAAGATCTTCACATCCAAGCTTCTTCAAGCATTCCATGGTAGCCCAAGCTTGTCTTCAACATCATCCAAGAGCAAGAGAGACAAAACCCTAATCTAAGGGAACTAAAGAAGTCATTCTAGTTGAGTTAGTGCTTTAGAATCATCTAAAGTTAGCATCTAAACTAAAATCAAACAAAAATAGTAAACTACATTGTCAATTCCTACAAAAATTCCTAAGGAACCCTAATTCAATCATGAATCTACCATACAAATCCAGAGGTTGAGTCATCCACCAAGTTCTAGAAATAAAATCTAAACCACAAGGTATCAACCATAAACCCTAAAAATGGAGCTCCTAAAGTTTCAACTTAAAACTACCACTTATATTCATCACAAAAATGTGAGAAAAATCTAGGGGGAACATGCATATCTATGCTAGCTACTCACAAAACAATCAAGATTAAAATCATCATCAAATGATCAAACCAAATTCAACAAAATCAAGCATTAACCATGCCTATTTTAATATCAATTAAAATGTAAAAATGCACATAAAATCAAAAAAATGCATGGAACATTAATATTTTTTATCTAAAAAATACTATATTCAATCATGAATCCATGGCAAAAAGAATGGGATTAATTGAGTTATTTTTCCATTATTTATGAATTTTCTAATAACCATGTATGAAATGAAAAATAAAATGAAAAATCAAAAGAAATGATAAACGCGTGGTGTGAATAGCATGTGAGTTCAGTTTAATATCCAAACTGGGCCATAAGGGGGGTGTTGGTAGTAATCTGTGACTTAGGCCCAAAACCATCAATTAAATGAAACGCATCGTTTCATCACTCAGCATCCTTCACAAACTCAAACCAATTCGTGGTCGTTAGATCCCACTTTGGTCAAAGGTCCACCTCCAATCCAATGGCCCTGAGGTCGTCTTCCTCATTTCAAATTTCTGGACTCTCCTCACCTGCGCGCGCTAGAGTCACCGCCGGTGACTTCTCCGATCATCCATCCACAACCCTAACTCTCTCTAAAGTCCACCATTGGCCACGATTCCTTGATGAATCTTGTCCCAAATTTCCTCAGGAATTCATTCATGCCACTAATTCGTTCTAAAAGCTCAAGGTTTGCAAGAACATAATCACAACCGAAAATGGCAATAACCCTAATTGGTCACTAATCTCCAAATTGATGATCCAAAAACCTTTCTACATCATTCTACAATGCATCTAACACAATAATTCCCATTGATTCTACCTAATTTGAGCCATGGAATGAGAACTGCATACCTGGTAAAATTGAGCAAACAGAATGGTTGAATCTTCAAGTCAACCCTCAAGAACTTGCAGAATCCTTCACTAGCCTCTAATCAACCTTCTGTATGCAAAGAAAAGAATTGAAATGCTCTGGATTCTTGAATTCGATTTTGAGTTGCAGGTGAAAAATTTCAATGGCTATCACACGATCCTTCACCAATCTTGCTCAATTCTCCATCTGGAATCATCCACCAATGCTAGAGCAAGCTTCTAAGATCAAAAACTTGGATTGAAATGGCTTCAAACCTTGTAACCGATTTTGATTTGCAAGGTGCAAACTCAAAATGTCATCTCACTCTCCTCTCTCAATTCTCACCAACTTTCACTCTGAACCACTTCATGATCATATATAGAACATGGATGAATGATCTAGAAAGTTCTAGATCAATCCAATGAGTATTTCAATATCTCATCTCACTTGAAATCTTATGATATGCTATGTGTATGACAGTCCTTGCATCAGCTTGCCTTGGCCCTCATTCTCATCCAAATTCTCTCCACATGAGATTTTGAAAGTGCTAGGATGTGTTTGTACTTTGGTTTTGATCTCATGAGAAGTTTGGCATATGTTACTTAAACCTTAAGCAAGTAAAAGCAACTCCATGATTTTGAGCTCAAATGAAAAAAGTACCATTGCCATTGTCTTTAAAATGTCATTTCTGATCAAAATGACATATTACATGCCTTATCTTGGCCTTGAAATGAAAAATCCCAAATTTGGTCCTTTTAATGAACTTTAAATCTTCCTTTTTAAGTCAATTTTGCAATTTTGAGTTACAAGCCATTCCAACCTCTCTTGACCTTTTAACTAGCCTTAAAACATCATTTTGAACAAGTTTGATGTTGAACATTTTCCCATTTGAAGCTTGGAAATAGGAGTTATGTCCTTACGATTGAAATGACCTATAATCTCCAAATGACCAAAATACCCTTGACTTGTCAAAGCCATAACTTGAGTTCTACAAATCCTATCAAGGACTTCTAGTACTCTCTAGAAAGCTAAGAGGATAAGGAACAACATTCATGTTGACCAAAAGTTCATAGGAATCTTCCTCCTAGGGCAAACGTTTCATGCAAGTTGGAAAACTTTCAAGCTCCAAATTCACATACCTCAGATGACCTGTAACTTGTCAAAGCCATAACTTAAGTTCTACAAATCCTATCAAGGACTTCTAGCACTCAAATTAAAGCTACGATCATGCTCTACAACAATCATGTTGGGGGGCAGGATGAGATGACAATCACATCTTGAGTTAAATTGCCTTGAAGATAGGGGTCAAACTAGGGGATTTTACCCTGTCAAGCCTTAGAAACCCTAGCCTGAAACTTCTCAAACTCTTCAATCATGATGAGTTAACCTTGGAGTAATCCTTAGAACATCTCAATGTATCAATCTATTATCACATGGATCTTGGATTAGGTCTCAACCTTCTTCAAATCATCAGTTGACTAAGGGTTGACCCAGTCAAACCCTAATTGCACCAATCATGGTTGAGTCTTCTTAATCTTGCACAATGACCTGTATAGGCCTCAAAGTGATCTTCAACACTTCTCATGAGCTCTCTCAAGACCTCAAGTCCAACTTCATGGCTTCAGAATCATCTGATGACTTCCCATCACTCTCTCTGAGGATCTTTTAACTTCTCTGACAAGGATATCAACCCTTGGGCACTTGACTAACCTTCTTAGCTAGCTTCATAGTCTTGTGTAGCTCTTGATTGGTAATAATACCTCTTGATCTCCTGCATACATGTCAATGAAATGCAAATGATAATGCTAATGTGAATGAAATGAAACATAAGCTAGGTAAAGAAATGTTGGGGAAATTTTGGGGTGCAACACCTGTGTGCGATAGAACGGATGTATCATATCCTTTTTGAAAGATTAGTTTTCGCCATGCGAGGCAATATGTCACATTTGATTTGTTGAATTTTTTTTTTTAGGGGCGAGATAGGTCCTCGGATAGTAACCCCTACGGGTAGTACCCAATTCTTTATCTCAAAGTTTTTTTTATGAAAGGGTGTGGCGAACATAGCGTCTTCGTATTGAAAGACGAGTATCAAAACCACACACACTACAGTGAGCATCTCGACACTCGGAGAGGAAGAAGTCTACACTTAATCCTCTCTCTTTTGTTCAATACAAAGAGAACTTAATTCTCTTATTTAGGTGTTTTTGGTTTTGAATGGTAAATGCTTTTGCGACGGAGAACCCTACGGTAAACGTCAGCACTCGGGATAAGAGAAGGCCTATGCCTAATCACTCCACGACCGTTCAAGTTTTGTTACGAAAATAAGTTTGAAAATGCGCTCGGTGTGGGTCCGAGATTTTAGGTGGGGAAAGTTGCGGAAGGAAGTTGTAGAAGGAGATAGGTGGCGGATAGAGTCACGTCTTCGTATTGAAAGACGAGTATCGAGACCACCCACACTACATTGAATATCCCAACACTCGAAGAGGAAGAAGTCTACACTCAATCCTCTCTTCTTTCGTTCAATACAAAGAGAATCAATTTATTTATTGTAAGTGTTTTGAAAATGCACTCGGTACGGGGCCGAGGTTTTTTTAGGAGAAAAAGGTGTGGATGAAAATGTCTTTGTATTGAAAGACGATTATCAAAACCACCCACACTACAGTAAGCATCTCGACACTCGGAGAGGAAGAAGTCTACACTCAATCCCCTCTCTTTAGTTTAATACAAAGTGAACTTTATCCTTTTATTAAATATGGTGAGTTGGTTTAACCATTATTTGAGAAAATCCGCTTGACGTTGGGATCAAGGGTTTTAGTTGCTTAAAAAGATTTGAGGTGAAGCGAGCAAGGTTGATGGCGACGCACAAGGCAATCGGCTTACAAGGTCAAGATTGGCTCGATGAGAATCGAGAGTTTGTTTTCTTGAAAATAGTTTTTAGAACCAAAGGTAAAAACCATACCAACACAACGGGTTAATCGGCTTAAAAAAAAACAAAACACAAAAAAAAACAGGGGTCTGACACGGGCGGCCGTGTCGTGTGACACGACCCGTGTCACAGTTCCAGAAAAATGATTTTAAAAAAAACAAACAGCAGTGTGACACGACCACCCGTGTTGCATGACATGGCCCGTGTCAGAGTTCCAAAAAAAACTAGGCTTTTGAGTCAAACAGCAGTGTGACACGGCCGCCCGTGTTGCATGACATGGCCCGTGTCACAAAGTCTGGGAAAAAAAAGCAAGAAAAACAAAAACAGCGGTGTGACACGGCCACCCGTGTTGCATGACACGGCCCGTGTCACAAGGTCTGGGAAAAAAACTATAAGCAGCGGCGTGACACGGCCGCCCGTGTTGCATGACACGTCCCGTGTCAGCCCTGCTGTGTAAAATCTGACTTTTTTCATTGTTTTTTCCTCCTTCTTGGGTTTTTTCAAAAGGTTTCTTGGTCCCCCCTTGGGATCTTACGTGTTATACACAACACAACAACACTCAAACAAAAAGAATAAATGACAAATGCACAATAAGAAAGAAGAAAAGAGTTTTAAGAAATGGATACCCAAGAGTTGTTTCCCTCCTTGCAAAGCCTCCACTGATTTTGGCTAGGTGTTCACTTTTCTTCGCTCTATGCTTTGATGGCTCTCCTTATCAATGGCTCCCTTGTATTTCTCTTTTACTCTCTTAATCTTTTGCTGGTTTTTGCTCTCTCTATTTTTCTGGTTTTTCTTAGTCTTTGCTCTCAATCTCTATCTCAATGTGTTGTGAATGATAGTGAATCATAGTTTGTTTGCAGCTCCTTCCCTCCTTATCTCACTTTTTCTGCTGTACCAAAACCACAACTGTTGCACACTTCTCCATTTTCAGAATTTCCATTCTTGGCAATATCTTTTACCACCTTTTGGTGCAACCCCACTTTCCTTCCATTTCTAGTATGTTTTTTGCTGTATTTTCTTCTGCAGCACTCTACCTTTCTATTCATCCTTGTACCCATTGGTTGGTTGATTTGTTTGGACATACTCATGTAGTCAATACCTTTTGATAGCATTTTGAAAATCTGATATTTAGGTGCATTGTCACATGTTATTCATTTGGCCTTATGACATATGATTTTGTGACATGAGGAAATTTGTCACCTCTTGTATGGGGCTGTTTTGGATTGCATTCATATTGCTCATGGTTGAACATGCATGGTATTAATCTTGAAATATTCCAACATTGAATTAGCTCTTAAATATTTTCCTTGCATGTTTGTAAGCATAAAGAGGGTCATGTGGACTTGATGGAGCATGGGGGATACCTTGGCATGAAGTTATTTAGAAGCTTGAATTAAGAGTAGAAATAGCTTAATTTCCTAAGCATTATCAAGAGTTTGAAATTTGGTAACCAATCTAACATTCTTGAAAATGTCAAGAGGTTTCTCTTTGTAAAATTTCTTGAATCTAGCCTTGAATTCATGAACCTTGAATTTGGAATGATGGGCCTCCCTTATGCCATTGAATTTGAAAGGGATGAAGAAATAAGTTAGGCCTTGAAAGAGGGCAAATTTTAGGGTGCAACAACTGCCCCTATTCAAGCGACTTGGACCTGAAGGGATGAAAAGCAAACGCTTTCAAACATTCGAGGTAAAAGGTGATTGAATACAAAAGAACCCAAAAATTTGTCAACCGCAGAATGAAACCTCTGACATCGCCGTCAGGCACCTATATCAGGTAGAACATCTGACTTCGCCATCAGTCGTCGATCAAATACAAACATCTGACCTTGCCGTCAGCTCTTAATAGCATCTAACTTCGCCGTCGGAACTCAACATCAAATCTGTGAGATCTGACCTCACCGTTAATATTCAACATAATCTGTAAAAACATCTGATTGGTAGAACATCTGATCTCGCCATCAGTCCACCATATCCTCTGACTTCACCATCAACTTACAACATAATCTGACTTTGTCGTCAATTAAAATCATCTGACTTCGCCGTTATTTCTCAAACCATTCTGACGTCGCCGTCAACCCTCTACATGATCTGACTTCGCCATCAATTCTCCACATGAACTTGGCAAAACACCTGACTTCGCTGTCAGTCCTTAACATCAAATTGGTAGGACACCTGACTTCGCCGTCACCCCTCCATAATCTGACTTCATCGTCAACTCCTCTCATAATCTGACTTCGCCTACAATTCTTTACCTAATCCGACCTCGCCGTCAACTCTCAACATAACCTAACTTCGCCATCAACTCTCTTCATGATCTGACTTCGTCGTCAATTCTCTTCATAATCTGACTTCGTCGTTAATTCTCTTCATAATCTGACTTCGTTGTTAATTCTTTACATAATCTGACCTCGTCATCAATTTTTAATAGCATCTAACTTCGCCGCTAGCTATCAAAATCATTTGACTTCACCGTCACTTCATTTTGCTAAAAAGCGAGCATCGAACCCAAAGGTCGGCTCAACCCTAAGTTCAGAGGAACATTCGTCGATTCACCATCTGGGTGAAGAAATCCGTTGGGGAAACATGAACTTGAATAAATAGACTCCGCTAGGGAGACCGATAAGATGAACACATTTGTCAATGACCTAGCTGGAGGTCTGGATACCACGCAGGATTGAGAAATATAGTGATAACTGCTGGAGATACGCTTGAAAACAAAAGGGTGGCAACCCGGCTTATGTTTTACATGCATATGTTTGAATATGGCGTAATGCTCCATACGAAATGGAAATGCTACGCGTTTGGGAGGATGTTATGCATGATGCAAATGCAAAGGAAACACTTTAGCAAAATAAATGCCAAAGAGAAAGGATTAATTCTGCCGGGGAAAAGACTAGACACGTCTAGTACAAATGTTGGGGAAAACAAACCCTGGATGGTCTTCTAAGCAAACTTCTGGGTAAAATTGTTCCGCTAAGAGCAAATCCACCCTGCTAGGGATTAGACAATGAGGGAACTAACATCAACCTTTGCTTGGCGAAATGAGCAATAAAGTCAACAAATACAACTTCCGCTTGAGGAATGAGTCAATGACCTAGACTCTAAGGGGAAAAGGAGCCAGTTGTTCAAACTCTATGGGGAAAACAAATTTCTGAATTCGTTTCACTACTGAGGGATAAACCCACACCCGCTCACTGGAAACGATCCTGCTCTGCTGGAGATGTCAATCTTGACCTGTTGAGGATATCCTTTGATTGTCAAGGTTTCAAACTGCTGGCGGTGAGAACCCACTTAAACTGCACATTTCCTTTAGATGAGGAACTTCTGGAGAAGCCTCGAGGAAAGTTTTCTTGCAAATAACAAATAAACAAGTATGTTTTATGTAGCAGGTACCATCTGAATTATCACTTAAGACGTTTATTCAAGCAAATACAATGTTTCAATTATAGATAGCAAAGCCCACAAATTTATGTGTGCAAAGTTTTATCAAAAATATCAGGCGTCTTTTGCAAACAAAACAAAAGGTTTTCTGGATAGTATGTTTTATTGATAAATGGCCTGTAAATAGGTAAATTTACAAGGGACACAACTCCTGAAATGAGAAAGATGCGTAAGAAATATACAGAAATGCACAAGAATATCAAAATGTCGGCAATGTGGTACAGACAACCACCATAGAACGACTCAACTATGACTCGCATGACTTCAACGCCTTTCCGATGCTTCGTCTTCTGAAGAGATTGATTTGAACGACTGCTTCTCGAGTTCTCCCATAATCCACTATGCTTTAAAGATCAATGCGCAGGCCGCAGTCATTTGCTTTTCAAATCCCTAACTTTTGCCTGAATCGCCCTTGCGGGTTTTCGATTCATCGGGATACCCATTTTTGCCAAAGTCGCCCTTTCAGGTTTTCAACTTTGCGGGTTTACATTTCATTTTTATCTCTAATTTTTGCCCGAACCTATCCTTTTATGGTTCACCGAGATGCCCCATTCTTGCCTGGATTTTCTTTTTCTTTCAAGCGGGTCTATTTTAAGCAAAGTATCTTTTGACTGCGTCCGCGTTCATAGGGGACGTAAAATCTTCACCATCCATAGTTGGAAGTAGCAAGGCTCCTCCAGAGAAGACCTTCCTTACAACATACGGACCTTCATAATTGGGAGTCCATTTTCCCCTATGATCGTTCTGTGGTGGGAGAATCCGCTTCAACACCAGATCGCCTGTCTGAAAGCTTCGAGGACGCATCTTCTTATCGTAGGCTTTCTTCATCCTACTCTGATACAGACGACCGTATACAAGAGACGCCAACCTCTTCTCACCCATCAAACTGAGTTGATTCAACCTGTTTTTCACCCATTCTGCTTCATCCAACTTGACGTCAGCCAGAACTCTCAAAGATGGGATCTCGACCTCCAATGGCATAACAACCTCCATGCCATATACCAACGAGAAAGGAGTTGCCCCAGTTGAAGTACGCACCGAGGTGCGATATCCATGCAAAGCAAAAGGCAACACCTCGTGCCAATCCTTATAAGTCACAACCATCTTCTGTACTATCTTCTTAATGTTCTTGTTAGCCGCTTCTACAACGCCATTCATTTTCGGACGATAAGTAGAAGAATTATGATGCTCGATTTTGAAATTCTGGCACAGTTCCTCCCTCATCTTGTTATTCATGTTAGAACCATTATCAGTAATGATCCTCTGGAGTATTCCATATTGACAGATGATGTCCCTTTTGATAAACCGGGCTACGACTTGCTTCGTGACATTGGCGTAAGAAGCTGCTTCGACCCATTTGGTGAAATAGTCGATGGCTACTAAGATGAAGCGATGTCCATTAGATGCAGTTGGCTCGATCTTTCCAATCATATCGATGCCCCACATGGAGAAAGGCCATGGGGATGACATGACATTCAAAGGACAAGGCGGCACATGAATCTTGTTGGCATAAATCTGGCATTTATGACACTTCTTGGCGTACTTGAAGCAATCTGACTCCATAGTTAACCAATAATAGCCTGCTCTCAATAGCTTTCGAGACATGGCATGCCCACCTACATGTGTTCCAAAGGCACCTTCGTGGACTTCTTCCATAATCAAACCTGCTTCTTTTTCGTCCGCACATCTTAGCAGCACCAAGTCAAAGTTTCTCCGATAGAGTACACCGTCTGGATTCAGATAGAAGTTACCAGATAATCTTCTCAAGGTCTTATTATCCCGGGCCGATGCCCCAGGAGGATATTCTTGGTTCTTGAGAAAGTTTTGGATGTCATAAAACCACGATTTACCATCAGAAGCTTCTTCTATTGCAAAAACAAAAGCCGGCCTGTCGAGGCGTGAGATGACAATTCTCGGTGCATCGTTCCAGAAGTTTACTTTGTACATCAAGGACAATGTAGCCAAGGCATCAACCATCTGATTTTCTTCCCTTGGTACATGGTGAAACTCTACTTGGTCAAAGAAAGGTAGCAACCTTCTGGCGTAATTCATGTAAGGGATCAGATTAGGCTGGCGGGTCTCCCACTCTCACTTGATCTGGTTTACCATCAAAGCTGAATCTCCATAGATATCAAGGTTCTTGATTCTCAAGTCGATTGCTTCTTCGATACCCATGATACACGCTTCATATTCAGCCTCATTGTTGGTGCATGGGAATGTTAGTCTTGCAGTGAATGGTATATGGGAGCCATGGGGAGTCATAATGATTGCCCCAATCCCGCTACCATAGGAGTTAACAGCACCGTCAAAGAATAATTTCCACTGGGAACCCAACTCTGGACCTTCGTCTGGAAACGGCTCATCACAATCCTTCATCTTTAAATACATAATGTCCTCTTCAGGAAAATCAAACTTCATTGGCTGGTAGTCATCGACTGGTTGCTCTGCGAGATATTCTGACAGGACACTACCTTTAATAGCTTTCTAAGGCACGTACTGGATGTCGTATTCTGTCAAAACCATCTGCCATCTAGCAATCCTTCCTGATAGTGCTTGCTTTTCGAATACGTACTTAATAGGATCCATCTTTGAAATTAAGATGGTTGTGTGGTTTAGCATATACTGTCTTAGGCGTTTGGCGGCCCTAGCGAGTGCACAACAAGTTTTCTCCAACATTGAGTATCTGGATTCACAGTCTGTGAACTTCTTACTCAAGTAGTAAATTGCATGCTCTTTTCTTCCAGTCTCGTCGTGCTGACCGAGAACACAACCCATGGAATTCTCAAGAACTGTTAAGTACATTATCAACGGTCTTCCAGCCACCGGAAGTATCAGTATTGGAGGTTCTTGTAGATACTCTTTTATCTTCTCAAATGCTCTCTGGCAATTCTCATTCCAGATAACCGCCTGATCCTTTTTCAATAGCTTAAAAAATGGCTCACAAGTGGCTGTGAGGTGAGATATGAACCTTACGATGTAGTTCAATCTACCTAAGAAACCACGAACCTCCTGCTCGGTCTTGGGCGCTGGCATTTCTTGAATTGCCTTGATCTTCACAGGATCGACCTCAATACCTTTCCCACTGACAACGAACTCCAACAGCTTTCCTGACCGTACGTCGAAAGTACACTTATTCGGGTTCAACCTCAATTTGAACTTTCTCAACCTCTCAAATAACTTTAGAAGATTCACCAGGTGCTCCTCCTCCGTTTGGGATTTTGCAATCATATCATCGACATAGACCTCAATCTCATGATGAATCATATCATGAAAGAGAGTGACCATTGCTCGCTGATAAGTTGCCCCTGCGTTCTTCAACCCAAAAGGCATTACTTTATAACAAAACGTCCCTCAAGGCGTGATATAAGTCGTCTTCTCCATGTCCTCTGGTGCCATCTTGATTTGGTTATATCCGAAGAAACTGTCCATGAAGGAAAACACTGAGTATTGTGCGGTATTATCAACGAGAACGTCAATATGGGGGAGCGGGAAATCATATTTTGGGCTTGCTCTATTCAGGTCCCTATAGTCAACACACATCCTGACTTTGCCATCCTTCTTAGGCACGGGCACGATGTTAGCGACCCAAGGAGGGTAGTTGGTCACAGCAAGAAATCCAGCATCTAGTTGCTTCTGGACTTCTTCCTTGATCTTCACTGCCATATCTGGCCTGGTTCTTCTCAGTTTCTGTTTGACAGGAGGACACTCTTTGTGCAAAGGCAGACGATGAACTACAATATCTGTGTTGAGTCCGGGCATATCTTCGTATGACCAAGCAAAGACATCCTTATACTCTTGGATTAACTCAATCAATCTTTGCTTAATACCATTCTGCAGCACAACCTCTACTCTGACCTCCTTTTTATCCTCTTCTGTTCCCAGGTTGACGACTTCAACTTCCTCCTGATGAGGCAGGATGACCTTCTCCTCTTGTTTTAATAATCTGGCAAGCTCTTCGGGCAGGTCTTTGTTTTCGTCAATCTCTCCTTCTGCTTGAAAGATCGGATTGTCAAAGTCACACCGAGTCATAGACGAGTCTGAACCGGTGGTATCTGAAATGTGCAACCTGCAAGGATGATGATTTTATGCTTAAATGATATGCAAACGAACAAACACATACCACATTGCCATTTCATTGTTGGAAATAAAAATAAGAAAAAACAAGGATCACAAAGTCTTGAATGAAAAGACGCTTTTTGATTGATAATGATAAAAGGGTTGTTCACACACATAAAAGATAAGGCCCAACAAATAAAGACCATTATGCCCCGGGCAGAGCATATGGCAATACATTAATCAAAACAAAACAATTACTCTTCATAAGTCACAGTGATAACTTCTTCCATGGTCCAATTCTTCAAGCCTTGGCCGAGGACGCATGGCTGGATCCATGCATCCATGTCACAGTCACTATCTCCTTCCTCGTCAGATACGACGTTGATCTCTTTGAACACCGCCCCACCACTGGTGAATTGAATAGGTCCTTTGTAGCAAGGAGCGCTTGAAGAAGGTGCGTATGGGTTGTACTCTAATCCGAACTTATCTTGTTTGTTGGGGATGTTTATCACCTCCCCCCATCCTTTCGCTGATCCAGACTTCACCACAGCTTGGGCTTCCTTGTAGGATGACATAGCAACTTCTGGCGCCTTGGCTTCAACTGTTGCTTTCTCTTTGATTTGGACGGTCTCAAAGGCTTGGCACATGGTTCCGTGAATTTCACCATCGACTTCCACATACTTGAATGAGGACAGATGGCTTACCATGATGTCTTCCTCTCCACAAACAGTCACAATGTTATCACCCACCATATACTTCAGCTTTTGGTGTAGGTTTGACGTCACCGCTCCTGTTGAGTGTATCTAAGGCCGACCCAAGAGACAGCTATATGCCGACTGGATATCCATTATATAGAAAACCGCATCAAAAACCTCAGGACCGACTTGAATTGGCAGGGTTAGCTCTCCAAACACGGACCTCCTTGTCCCATCAAAAGCTCTGACCACCATATCGCTTGGCGTACATATTATCCCTCGAGTGTCTAGCTTTATGAGGGCTTTCTTGGGTAGCACATTTAATGACGACCCAGTGTCTACCAATACATGAGACAAAACAACACCTCTACATTCATAGAGATATGCAAAGCCAAGTTATGATTCCTTCCTTTCGGTGTCAAATCACGGTCAGTGAATCCCAAACCATTCCCTGCATTGACATGGGTCACTACTCCTTCCAACTGATTGACGGATATTTCTTACGGTACATAAGCATTATTAAAGACTCTGAGCAAAGCGTTCCTATGAGCCTCGGAACATAACAACAACGACAAGATAGAAATTTTTGAAGGCGTCTGTTGTAGATGATCCACGATCTTATAGTCACTCTTTCTTATTAAGCGCATGAACTCTTCTGCGTCTTTCAGCACGACTTCTTTTTCTCCAGCCTGAGAGCTTTCCTCTGCTACTACCTTCCCTTTACCTTTATCAGCTCTTTCTGCACTTACTTCGGGAGGTGCAAATATCCTCCCACTCCTCGTCATTCCCCCGGTTCCCACCAAGTTGTCAACTGAGTCCAAAGGCAAGCTTTTTAATTCCTGCTTCTGTCCATTGCAGTAGACTTCCGCTCCATAGTTCCAAGGGATCGCCTTGGAGCTTTCATAAGGTATAGGTCCTGCCTTCGTAAAGATGATGGTAGGTCGCGCTGGCGGTGCAGAAATAGTGATTGTTTTGTAAGGGATAGAGATGGTGGCCAGAGTTCTCAATTGCTCCTGCTCATTGGCTATCCCTTGCATTGTTTTCATGAACTGTGTCATATTTTCCCTAAACTCCTGCAGCTCTTGTTGTACTTGATCCATGACTCTTAGTTGGTTCCCTCTTGTGTTATATGAATGTTGAGAAGTCAGCTTGCTCTTTCTCTTTCTTTCCTTCTGAAATGGCAAGCGGTATGAGGTCGGGTTTCAGGGAATGCAAAAATGATGCGTGGGTATATGCAATGCTCAAATGATGTTCAAGGGACTTTCAAGATTTATGATTATCAATGGTATTATGGAACTATAAATGAATAGTAAAGAATACACAATTTAAGCCAAAAAGCAAACTTTCATTAATTTTGAGGGAAGATTCAATACAACTGATTGTTCAATAAGCTGCAAAATAAAAACTCATGCTACAAGAAAATACTGAATGAACTAAAACTCTTTCTTTCGGAGACTTTCTTCAAGCTTTTTTGTCTCGAACATGAATCTTCTAACCATTTGGTCGCAGAGCCGGATAAAGTGATGGATGCAAGGAGGAATATCATTTCCTTCCAAGTCTTGAATTGCGCTTTCCAACCTCCATGGGATATCACGGACCATAAGGTTGCAATGTTCCACCAGATTGTTATACCTAGCGCGACATATGTCTAGGGTCGGCTGGTAATAATGGAGAGAATCCTCATACGTATCCAAAAGTTCATTGAGTTGAGCCTCCTTCTTCAACCATAGTGAACTATTCCTCTGCAGGGCCTCGAAACGGTCTTTCCACAGGGTGGCTGTTTCCTGAGCGATCTTCAACTCTGAGCATTTGTTGTGCCATACATCAGAGGTGACATATGAAGCTCTCAATGCTTCTTCTTTAAGTTGTCGCTCGCTTTCGGCTAGAATTAAGGCACCCCTCAACTCCTTTTCGAGGACATCAATATCGGCCTCAAGTTCCTCCCTTGTCTTCTTCTTTTCAGCAGAGGCTAACTCGAAGAATCTCCACGCTTTATCACAAGAGGCCTTGGTTTCCTTTAAGCGTTGTCGGAGGGCTTTTACCGATGCATCAACTCCTTCATATCCTTCTTGATACCTGACCCTCAAATCTGCTTCTGGCTTCAGCTTCTTGCTACTCTCAGCCACTTGGTCTTGTTCGAACTCCACTTTCCTTTTATATTGGCCATTCTCCACTCCTGCTTCGTGAACCTCATCCTGAAGGTCTTGATTTTCCTTTGTCAACCTTTCTATCACTAGCTTTAGTTTCTCATACTCCTCCATGGATACATGAGTGGGAGCAGGAGGTTCTTCTCGCATGGATGGTTCGAAGGGAAATGGAATCAACCTTTCGGCCACTCTAGCTTGCAACCATCGGTTGTAGGGCTCCTTAGCCACACAGTTCTTCTCCTTTAACTTTTTCCTCCCCTTCTTATGAACCTTGGCCCACGCTTTAACAATGTTCCTGACAAACGCAGGATCGTCTGTTGTGGCTAGCAAAAAGAAACTCTGAACCTTCTCTGCTTCGGGCTCATATTCCATAGCATAGCCCAACTGACGCAACGCCATTACGGGGTTGTAGTTGATGCAACTAGCCCTACTGGTTAGAGGTACATTATCGAAATTCCCATAACTAAAGATGATCTCCACGTCGTAATACTCATGGGAGTACCAAGCAATATCACTGGCCTCTAGAGACATAATGTGTTGAGACCATTTCAGTTTCTTCTTGTTTTCCATAAACGGCCCTTTCTTCGGCAAGTGGGAAGCATACCATTTGAACAGTAGATGAGAACAACATTGGACCATTCCTGTCTTCTTTTCACTTCTCCAATGAATGGAGTGGTAAACATCAGCGAGGAGGGTAGGGATAGGATTCTTTTGCATGAAGAGAATGATAGCAGTGATGTCTATGAAATTGTCCATATTTGGAAAGAGGACAATCCCATAAATCATCAGAGCAACGACAATACCAAAACTTTCCCAATCCTCATTGGTCTTGTACTGATCGGCTTTATCTAGCAAAAACCTCAAAGGAAAGCCTTGAGTACCTCCCTTATTGGTTAGACCATCTTTAACCTCTTCCTCTGTCATACGGAGAGTGAGAGCAATGACAGAAGACTTTGGCTCTTCTTCTAGGCCGGTATAAATAGGTTGATCCTTGATCTTGATATTTAAAAGGTGAGAACATTCTTCAAGAGTAGGAGCCAACTGATAATCTTGAAAGGTGAAGCATCTGAGAGGCGCATCATAAAATTGAACCATAGCGAACAAAGCCCATGTATCGATCCCAGAATGGAGAAGGTCAAGCAATTTCCCATATTTCCCTTGAAAGTTGATTTTGATAGCTTTTGGCACATCAATCAAAAGATCTTGGATTGGTCCAAACTTAGGTTTTCTGAATTTTAAGGAATTTGTACTTCTTTTCCTTTGATCATTCATCTTTTTCTTCAATACCTATGATAATCACAATCTCTTAAGTCCCTTGATATGCAACAAATGCTATGAAATGCAATGCTTTATGAATGCATATGAGAATGGAAACACATGGATCAAAGTCACAGGTCCTGCAGGCTATTGTAACAAAATATCTCTCACCACGGGTGGGCAATCTATTGGTTTATAAGAGGGCATCCCAAAAGGCTTTTAAACAAAGTCCCATGAACTAACCCTCAAAAGTTTTCCATCATAACGACTACTCGTAAGACGGTAATCCCTTCAAAAGGATGAACACAGAGTTATGTTTTAGTAACCTTCTGGAATAAGGTTCTACAAGAGGTCCTCAGAATCACGGAATCCCACGTTGGAAATAAAACACCGTTACGGCTACACATAGGACATAATCTTTCCAACGGGGTCTCATCTGAGCGGTGGAATTCGATCCAACTCAACGAGTCCTACGTCTCGCAAATCAGAAAGAAACCACCTCCTAATCTTAGTGTATACTTGAAAGCTCGGGTAGAAAGCTTTATCCTCACAAACCATCCCAATAAACCCAACAGGTTAGAAAGAAACACAATAATAAAATAAAATAAAACATAAAAGCAAATAAAGCACAAATGCAACAAACAAACTAGGTTTGGCTTGCTAAAAGTCTCCAGCAGAGTCGCCAGTTGTCGCTACTCGAAAAATACGCACAACGACGGGGAAGGCGAAAAGGAAAAGGACAGAAGAGTCGCCACCAAACTTTATTTATCCCATGAGGGGAAAGGAAAATATCGAGAAAACCTTAAGAAAGGAACGGATAAGATGGTCTCGCAACCAAGAACGGGTTCGGAAGCCGGTTATGCGAAGGGTAGGTATTAGCCCCCCTCGCATCCATCGTACTCGATGGGAACCATTTGTTTGTCGTATGTGATTAAATTTGCTTAAATATTTTACTATGAAGAGTGTTCCAAAAGATACAGAAAAGGGTTTAGAAACGGGGAAAGAAAGGTAACGGGGGGAAGAAGGGAAAGAACGGACTCGGTAGGACTTCGTGGTCCTAGGCCTACGTATTCTCAACGGATATGAGAAAATCAGAGTCGACGTAGTTCAGGACACTACTCATATGGGGGGATGTGCTCGGCAAGGATTGTGGCCCTTGTGCCTACGTATCTTTACTTGAACGAAGTAAAGAATCAGAGCAGTCGTAGTTCGGCCTACGATTTGTTGATGACTTTAGGGATGATGCTATCGTACGCATTCTAGCTGTTAGGCGTATTGTTGCTTGCTCGTTGGAGACTTAGGCATTACATGTTTGCGGTAGAACGGACGTATCATATCCTTTTTGAAAGATTAGTTCTCGCCATGCGAGGCAAGATGTCACATTTGATTTGTTGAATTGTTTTTTTTTAGGGGCGAGATAGGTCCTCGGATAGTAACCCCTACGGGTAGTACCCAATTCTTTATCTCAAAGTTTTTGTTATGAAAGGGTGTGGCGAACATAGCGTATTCGTATTGAAAGATGAGTATCAAAACCACACACACTACAGTGAGCATCTCGACACTCGGAGAGGAAGAAGTCTACACTTAATCCTTTCTCTTTGGTTCAATACAAAGAGAACTTCATTCTCTTATTAAAGTGTTTTTGGTTTTGAATGGTAAGTGCTTTCGCGATGGAGAACCCTACGGTAAACGTCAGCACTCGGGATAAGAGAAGGCC
This sequence comes from Lathyrus sativus, assembly GCA_963859935.3. Taxonomy (NCBI): domain Eukaryota; kingdom Viridiplantae; phylum Streptophyta; class Magnoliopsida; order Fabales; family Fabaceae; genus Lathyrus; species Lathyrus sativus. The sequence continues at coordinate 393,094,901 of OZ012736.1, forward strand.
TACGCCTAACCACTCCACGACCGTTCAAGTTTTGTTACAAAAGTAAGTTTGAAAATACGCTCGGTGCGGGACCGAGATTTTAGGTGGGGAAAGTTGCGGAAGGAAGTTGTAGAAGGAGATAGGTGGCGGATAGAGTCACGTCTTCATATTGAAAGACGAGTATCGAGACCACCCACACTACAGTGAATATCCCAACACTCGGAGAGGAAGAAGTCTACACTCAATCCTCTCTTCTTTAGTTCAATACAAAGAGAATCAATTTATTTATTGCAAGTGTTTTGAAAATGCACTCAGTACGGGGCCGAGGTTTTTTTAGGAGAAAAAGGTGTGGATGAAAATGTCTTTGTATTGAAAGACGAGTATCAAAACCACCCACACTACAGTGAGCATCTCGACACTCGGAGAGGAAGAAGTCTACACTCAATCCCATCTCTTTAGTTCAATACAAAGTTAACTTTATCCTTTTGTTAAATATGGTGAGTTGGTTTAACCATTATTTGAGAAAATCCGCTTGACGTTGGGTCAAGGGTTTTAGTTGCTTAAAAAGATTTGAGGTGAAGCGAGCAAGGTCGATGGCGACGCACAAGGCAATCGGCTTACAAGGTCAAGAGTGGCTCGATGAGAATCGAGAGTTTGTTTTCTTGAAAATAGTTTTTAGAACCAAAGGTAAAAAAAATGACCAACAATAAACGTGCATAAAAACCATACCAACACAACGTGTTAATCGGCTTAAAAAAAACAAAACACAAAAAAAAACGACACGAAGTAAAATAAGTCGAAAAAAACGTGAAAAACAGGGGTGTGATACGGGCGGCCGTGTCGTGTGACACGGCCCGTGTCACAGTTCCAAAAAAATGATTTTTAAAAAAACAAACTGCAGTGTGACACGGCCACCCGTGTTGCATGACACGGCCCGTGTCACAGTTCCAAAAAAAAACTAGGCTTTTGAGTCAAACAACGGTGTGACACGGCCGCCCATGTTGCATGACACGGCCCGTGTCATAAAGCCTGGGAAAAAAAAGAAAGAAAAACCAAAACAGTGGTGTGACACGACCGCCCGTGTTGCATGACACGGCCCGTGTCTCAAGGTCTGGGCATAAAAACGTTAAACAGCGGCGTGACACGGCCGCCCGTGTTGCATGACACGGCCCGTGTCAGCCCTGCTGTGTAAAATCTGACTTTTTTCTTTGTTTTTTCCTCCTTCTTGGGTTTTTTCAAAAGGTTTCTTGGTCCCCCTTGGGATCTTACGTGTTATACACAGCCCAACAACACTCAAACAAAAAGAATAAATGACAAATGCACAATAAGAAAGAAGAAAAGAGTTTTAAGAAATGGATACCCAAGAGTTGTTTCCCTCCTTGCAAAGCCTCCACTGATTTTGGCTAGGTGTTCACTTTTCTTCACTCTATGCTTTGATGGCTCTCCTTATCAATGGCTCCCTTGTATTTCTCTTTTACTCTCTTAATCTTTTGCTGGTTTTTGCTCTCTCTATTTTTCTGGTTTTTCTTACTCTTTGCTCTCAATCTCTATCTCAATGTGTTGTGAATGATAGTGAATCATAGTTTGTTTGCAGCTCCTTCCCTCCTTATCTTACTTTTTCTGCTGTACCAAAACCACAGCTCTTGCACACTTCTCCATTTTCAGAATTTCCATTCTTGGCAATATCTTTTACCACCTTTTCGTGCAGCCCCACTTTCCTTCCATTTCTAGTATGTTTTTTGTTGTATTTTCTTCTGCAGCACTCTACCTTTCTATTCATCCTTGTACCCATTGGTTGGTTGATTTGTTTGGACATACTCATGTAGTCAATACCTTTTGACATCATTTTGAAAATCTGATATTTAGATGCATTGTCACATGTTATTCATTTGGCCTTATGACATATGATTTTGTGACATGAGGAAATTTGTCACCTCTTGTATGGGGCTGTTTTGGATTGCATTCATATTGCTCATGGTTGAACATGCATGGTATTGATCTTGAAATATTCCAACATTGAATTAGCTCTTAAATATTTTCCTTGCATGTTTGTAAGCACAAAGAGGGTCATGTGGACTTGATGGAGCATGGGGGATACCTTGGCATGAAGTTATTTAGAAGCTTGAATTAAGACTAGAAATAGCTTAATTTCCTAAGCATTAATAAAATTTTGAAATTTGGTATCCAATGTAACATTCTTGAAAATGTCAAGAGGTTTCTCTTTGTAAAAATTCTTGAATCTAGCCTTGAATTCATGAACCTTGAATTTGGAATGATGGGCCTCCCTTATGCCATTGAATTTGAAAGGGATGAAGAAATAAGTTAGGCCTTGAAAGAGGGCAAATTTTGGGGTGCAACAGGGATAAATCCACCGGGGAAGCAGAACTTCACCGGGGAAAAGACGGAATGAGGACACGAATCTCACTGGGGATAACTAGATGAGAAATTTCCTATACCGAAGAGTTCAAACGGGATCTTCAGGAAAAGGTTAGAAGCAAGACCGGACGCACCGGGGAAACTAGTATCCACTAGTTCTCGGAGACTCGACTGGAAATGCAAAAGCTTCAAATGGGGAGACTGGTGACGACCAGAACCACGAACAACTTCAAACAGTGCTAGTTTCCACTAGACTTACTGGGGATATGGTAACGACCGAATCAATAACGATTTCCAAGAAGTGCTAAATGTCACTAGACTTCCTGGGGATATGGTGACGACCAAACCAAAGTTCTAAACAATGTTGTTAAAACAAAAGGACTCTGGCTGGGGAAGTTGGTAACAATCAACTTTCGGCACTAATAACGATTAGTTTTCAAGCAAAGCTAGTAACCACTGGATTTAGAGGGGACTGGTGATGACCAAATCAGGATATACCAATAACAATTGGCTCTGGATGATGCTAGTAACCACTAGACTTAACTGGAAAATTTGGTGACGACCGAATCCAAAGGAAACCAATGACCATTGGATTTTAGAGGAGTTTGGTAACGACTAGACCAATGCGGTGATAACAATCTACTTTAAGCGATGCCAATAATCATTGAACTTAGATCGATTGGTGATGACCAACTCAGGTATACCGATAATGATTGGTTCTGGATAATGCTAGTAAACACTAGACTTTCCAAACGAGGCTAGTGACCACTAGACTCATAGAGATTGGTAATAACCGAATCAAGGGGGTACCAATAACAATTGGGCCTGAAGGTAATACTAGTAACGACTAGGTTCAGGAAGACTGGTAATAACCGAATCAAGCAGGTACCAATAACAATTGGATTTGAAGGCGATGCCAATAACTATTGGACTTTAGGGAATTTTGGTGGCGACCAGCTCCAGTATCAATGACCATTGATTTTTAGAATGCAATACTAGTAACCACTAGATTTAGCCAGATTGGTGAAAACCGATTCAAAAGGACTCCAATAACAATTGGTTTGCTTTATAACAGAATCGGTAACAACTGGGTTTGGAAAATGGTTGGTGACAACCAAATCAAGGTACCGAACATAATTAGTTATGAACATGTGCTAGTGACTACTAGTCTTTCAAAGATTATTGGTGACGACCAAATCAAAGATGAAAATTGGTAACAACCCCCCCCCCCCCCTCCCCATTTGTGTAAATTGGATATTGCTAGTCACCACTAGCTTCCCATAGAAGATAAGGAAACCCCAGGATGTCAATGTTGAAGCAAACTTGTTACAACATATCAAAGATAATGGTAACGACCGAAGGATCTCAAAGGCAATAGCCAAGCAAGCAAAAACCTAAACCAGAAAGGCAACCAAATGCGTATGCTGACATGATGCTATATGTAAGATGCAGACCGACCCACAGGAACAAAGGAAAGCAAAACAAAGAAAGCAAAGAGAGAACTCGTCACGCTGAGTTTCAAAGTGCTTCAAGTCAGGCGACACTTTCTTCTTCGGTGTAGATAACGATCTTTTCCAATAATATCCTCGTAATTCTGTAGAGAAGAAGTCTTGGCTTAAGAGCCAGGATTACTGTCGGACGCGTCTAGCTTGGTCAAAGGTAACAGCAAACTTCTACAACTTTGAGAACTGTGTAATGTTATCAGATTACCTCTAGAAATTTTCAATCATTTTGTCAAATTGTGTTTCTCTTTTTTTAAAAACAAAATTTAAATTTTCCAAAACACTTTGCTTTCATGAAAATTCTTATTAACGAATAAGTGAAATTGCATAACAAAAACAGAGGATCATAACAATGATTTGGCCAAAATCTGATCTTATTGATACACAAGAACTTTACATAGGGCAAAGCCTTGGGAACTTTATAAGTTTGAAAAAAAAAAGCAAACAGAAAAGATTACAGAATCCCATAATAATCTGGTCCTTTTAACGGTCAGTTCACTTGCTTCGCTGCTTCTGACGAGAATGACAGGCGTTGATTTTTCTTCTGATATCTTGCGCAAGATGCTGCCCCGACGCCCGTTAGCTTTCAAACATTGAGCTTTCATCTTGTTGAAGCACTGGACTCTCCTTTCTAGGTCTTCTGCTTTAGGCGTAGTATTTTCTCACTGCATCTGAGTTGATGGGATACTTGAGTTGCTCGCCATCCATAGTCTCGAGAATTAAAGACCCTCTGGAGAAGACAGTTTTCACAATGAAAGGGCCGTCGTAGTTGGGCATCCACTTGCCGCGCATATCCTTTTGAGTTGGTAGGATTTTTCTAAGCACAAGCTCTCCTTCTCTATATTCTTTGGGACGAACCTTCTTATTGAACGCCCTGATCATCCTCTATTGATAGATTAGACTGTGACACATGGCCGTCATTATTTTCTTATCAATGAGGTTCAAGGAGTCGAATCTTTCTTTTATCCATTCGTCTTCATTAAGCTTTGCTTCCGTCAAGATCTTTAAGGAAGGTATTTTGACTTTAATGGGTAACACAACGTCTATCCCATACACTAAGGGAAAGGGAGTTGCCCCTGTCGAAGTGCGCATTGATGTTCGGTATCCGTGCAAAGCAAATGGTAACATCTCGTGCCAATCTTTGTAAATTACGACCATCTTTTGTATTATTTTTTTGATGTTTTTGTTTGCAGCTTCAACTGCACCATTCATCTTGGGTCTGTAAGGAGACGAATTGTGATGTTTGATCTTGAAATCGTCACAAAGTTCCTTCATCGTTTTGTTGTTTAGATTCGACCCATTGTCAGTGATGATCTGGTTAGGGATACCATATCGACAGATGATCTCCCTTTTGATGAAGCGATCAACCACTTGCTTTGTCAAGTTCGCACATGACGCTGCTTCTACCCATTTGGTGATGTAATCAATTGGAACAAGGATAAAGCGATGGTCGTTGGAAGCTTTTGGCTCTATTGCCCCAATCATATCGATGCCCCACATTGCAAAAGGCCATGGTGATGTCATCACATTGAGAGGTTGTGGAGGGACATGCACTTTATCAGCATAGACTTGACATTTATTACACTTTCGAGCAAAGAGTATACAGTTCGTCTCCAAAGTTAACCAGAAGTAGCATGCTCTTAAGATTTTCTTAGCCATGGCGTGGTCGTTGGCATGGGTGCTGAAGGTTCCTTCGTGTACTTCAGTCATTATGAGAGTCGCCTCGTTTTCATCGACACATCGGAGTAAAACCATGTCATGATTTCTTTTGTACAAGGTACCATTGCTGATAAAGAATTTAGATGACAATCTTCATATTACTCTTTTGTCAATTGTGGACGCGTCAGCGGGATACTCCTGATTTTGAAGAAAATTCTTGATATCGTGAAACACGACTTTTCGTTAGATTCTTCATCTATTGTCATGACGTATGCGGGTACTATCCTTCTTTCGATGCGGATCAGAGGTGCCTCGTTGACAAACTGGACCCTCCACATTGATGCCATCATGGCTAGCGCATCGACAATGTCGTTTTCTGCTCTTGGTACATGCTTGAAGGTAATTTCATCAAAATATTCAGCCATCTCCAAGATATGATAGATCACTAAACCCTAAACCCATTCTCCCTTGAGTTGGTAGATCACTAAAGCAGAATCACCAATTACTTCCAAGATTTTGATGCGAAGATCGATGGCAGCTTCCAACCCTAAGATGCAGGCTTCATACTCGGCTATGTTGTTTGTACATGAGAAGCAAAGTCGGGTTGTGACGGCAGTGTACCCTCCAGTTGGATTTTTTAGAATAGCTTCGACACCATGTCCATTCTTGTTTGACGCTCCATCGAACATCATTTCCCAGCGGGATCCAGGCTCGGGGCCTTCTTCCGGACCAGGCTCTGGTTTTGTGCGCTGAATATACATCACATCTTCATCAGGAAAATCAAACTTGAGCGGTTGATAATCTTCCATGGGATGCTCTGTGAGGTGTTCTGACAAGACACTTCCTTTGATAGATTTCTGAGCAACATATTGAATATCATACTCTGATAAGAGCATATGCCATCGGGCCAATCTTCCTGTTTGAGCTGGCTTTTCAAAGATGTACTTGATGGGGTCCATCTTAGAAATCAGCATCGTAGTGTGACAAATCATGTACTGCCTCAGACGCTTGGCAGCCCATGCTAACGCACAACAGGCTTTTTCAAGGGGAGAGTAACGACTCTCGCAATCAGTGAACTTCATGCTTAGATAGTAGATTGCATGTTCTTTCTTTCCTGACTCATCAGTTTGGCCTAGGACACAGCCCATTGAATCTTCTAGTACTGTCATATACATGAACAAAGGCCTTCCAGGTACAGGAGGAATCAGCACCGGAGGTTCTTGTAAGTACTATTTGATTTTCTCAAATGCGGCCTGGCAGTTTTCATTCCATACTACGGTCTGATCTTTTCGTAACAACTTGAAGATCGACATGCAAGTAGGAGTCAGATTGGAGATGAATTTGGAGATGTAATTCAGACGTCCGAGGAAGCCTCTGACTTGTTTCTCAGTTTTGGGAGGAGGCATCTCCTGAATTGCCTTAACTTTGTCGGGATCTACTTCGATTCCTAGTTGACTAACGATGAAACCAAGTAACTTGCCTGAGCGAACTCCGAAGGTGCATTTTGCTGGATTTAACCTTAATTGATATTTCTGAAGTCTCTCGAATAGCTTCAGCATATGATCTAAGTGGTCTTCTTCACTTTGGGATTTTGCGATCATATCATCCACGTACACTTCGATTTTTTTGTGCATCATATCATGAAAGAGTGTGACCATGGCCCTCTGATATGTTGCCCCTGCGTTCTTCAAACCAAAAGGCACGACCTTATAACAATAGGTTCCCCAGGGTGTGATGAAGGTTATTTTCTCCATGTTGTCGCTACTGCGAAAATCGGCGCCGGCTGAACAGAAGAGTCGCCACCGTGCGTTATTTATCCTAACAGAGGGAAAGGAAACGCTCAGAGTAAACCTAACGCAAAACGGGAAAGGAATGGTCATCGCAACCAAATCCTGGATTCGGGAGTCGGTTACGCAAGGGGAAGGTATTAGCACCCCTCACGTCTGTCGTACTCGACGGGATCCACGCTTGTTTTCTAGTACGGATTGTTATTCTATCTATTTTACAGGTCTGGGGTTAAAAGAAAATCAAAAGACTCGGCAAAGTATCGCACTTTATGCCTACGTATTCCCGTCTGGAACGAGAAATCAGAGTCAACGTAGTTCACCTACCTACGGGAAAGGAGGGGAAGGTTGCTCGCTAGGATACAACATCCTATGCCTACGTACTTTAATACAGCATGAAAGATCAGAGCAAACGTAGTTCGGGCCACGGAAGACACAGATTTTCCTGACTGTTTTTATCTTTCTGAAAAGGTTTTTCCTGATTACGGGTCCAAGCGGACAAAAATGACGTTTTGATTGGTTTTCAGTCTTTTACGCAGGAACTGTTTTTTATGATGTTTGCAATCTCTGACGCACTAGAGACTATGACTTGAGAGTGACTACGTCGCGTGTCACCCAAAGAGTACCACACTAAGAAGCCAGACTACTGGAAAGAAACTCTCCAGCAACCCTTTCTCAAATAGCTTAAGGCTCGTAGCGTACGACATCGATTAACCTTATTATTGTGTTTTTGAGTTGTTTTAAGATAAGAAGGGAAACAACACTCTAAAAACCTAGGGTTGAAAATGGGAATCAAACTACCCTAATGTTATCATGCATTAAAACCTAATGTCTGTCATATTTCTCTCTTGCACAGAGGGAAACAGATATACAATAAACAGTAAAATGCATGAGATGCAGCAATACAAGCGAGGCAAGGGAGTCCCACTCAACCTCAAACCTGGGAAAACAATAGGCAAAGTGAAACAGCTTCACTTCAAACCTAAGGGGCAAGCTAAACAAGCCAACAGACAATACAGAAAAAGAAATAAAACCCAACACCAGCTCTGACAGCAACACCAGCTCCTACAGTAAGCAACTCAAACAGCAACAACTCCGACAGCTACGGTTGATTAACAGCAAAAGGTTGACAGTAACAACTTCAAGCAAGATCCCATCTTCACTCTTCAATGATCCCCAAGCTTTAGATAAGCTCCTGTCTTCAAAAGTACCCCAGCTCTGGCAAGCAATGAACCCCAACAAATAAACAACTTCAAACATCAGCAAAACCCTAGTCTTCCACAGATACCCAGCTTTGACAGGCACAAGCTTCATCTTCTCCAATCTTCAATGAACTTATTATCTTCAATGGGCTCATATCTTCAAGGCAAGCACTCACAGGAGAGAAACACTTAACAGATTAAGTTGAAATGCTAAACAGATTATTGACAACCAAAGGAAGCCTATAAGTGTTTAACATTATAAGAGAAATGTTCCCTCAAAGTTCTACTTCTAAAATAAGCCACTTATCCCTCCAAATGAGGGATGTGAATACCTTAGGAGGACTTTATGTCATAGGGAGGAATAGAAACACAAGATGCTTTCTATGTTTGCAAGAAGAAATCATTCTAATCTAAAGCTTTCCCTATTTCTCCTATCTCCTAAGTCTTCACAAACCATCTTCCAGGAGAGGAATCTTCATGCATCAAGCTCTATCCCTTGTATTCAATCATCTCCAAGGTCTTCACAAGTTCCAACAAACCAAGCCCAAGCCCAACACCCCAATTGAAATGCCCAAAACCCAACAAACACAACAACATCCCAAGAGGGAAACACACCAATAACAACCAATTTGCAAAATTCCAAGAAAATAGTAATGCTCATCTTAAAATCCTAGATTAATTTCTAAGGGAACCTAACTATGTACCCTATACCCCATATAAACCCCAAGGCCTAAATCAAACCCTAAGTCTCCAAACTATGCCCTAGACTACACCTAAGTGTTGTAAAATCCTAATCCTAGCACCCTAAAGTTCATTACTCAAAACTATCCTAAATTTTATTCACAAAAATATGATAAAATTTCTAAGGGTACATGCTTCCCTAATCTAATCAACCCCATAAGAATCAAACAAAAATCATGCACCAATTGATCATACTAAATTCAGAAAAATAAGGCATCAAACAAATGCAAAATAAAATCAATAAAATTGTAAAATATGCCAAAAATATAAAATGCAAGGAATTAATATTTTTATTTTTTTATTAAATTCTAGAAACCCTAAGGAAAATAAGGAAAAAATTCCCACCCTAAAATGATCTTTTTTCAATTAGTTATGAATTTTTTATTAACTATGTCAAAATCATGAAATAAAAAGAAAATAAAAATGAAAATGGTAAATGGGCGTGACAAATAGCAATCAGAATCAGTTCAAAATACCAAATGGGCTCAGAGGGGGTGTGTATAGGAAGCGCGCTAGGCCCAACATACAATCAAAAAATAAAATGAAAAAACAAAGAAAAATGGAAAAAGTTCGGTACGAATAGCAAGGATTTCACGTGTGTTTTTAAGTGGGCCTCCAGGCTAGGGTGTACATAGCAACATTCTCACTTAAGCCCATGCCAACTCATTAAGTTAAACGGCACGTTTCACTCTCCTCTCAGAATTCCTTCACAACCTTAGATTCACTCGTGGCCGTTGGATGATGGTTTCAGTGAAAGGTCTTGCACGATCCTATGGTGATAAGTTCATCTTCTTCCTTTGAATTTTGGAGGGAGAAAAGCCATGGCTGAAACAGAGCTTCAACCTTCATCTTCTCCAAACGCGACTCTCTTAATCCTCACCAAAACCCTAACCTAAATACATCATCTGGCTCGCCTTCTCACAAGGAATTCAATCATACTATCCATTGGCATTGAAACCCTCTCCTTCTCAAAACACGAAGACATGCTCAGAAATGGCTTAAACAAGAATCATCACCAAACTCAAAATTGAATAGCCTAACATCAACTACACCTCACACTGAGTAAAATCCATCATCAAACTAGGTTTAAACCTCCAAGAATCATCATATACGACCCTCAACAGAAAATGTGATCAACCTAATTTTGTCTCTAAATCATGCCAATTGTTACCAGAATCCACCTAGCCATGTTCTACAATGCTTACCACTATATAAAAAAAACTAAAGAAACCTCATGAATCGAGCCATAGAAAGCAATTTACATACCTGCAAATCTTGGATCAACAGAGTGGTAAAACATCCAAATCAAGCTCCAAGATCTTCCAGATACCTTCAATGAAGTATGATCAAGCTTCTGTATGCATCAAATTGGATTGAAACCTCTTGAATCCTGGAATCCGATTCTGACTTGCAAGAGATGAATCCAAAATACTCTCTCACGATTTTGCACCAATCTTGCCTTGAATTGTATCTGGAATCATTCACCAACACCAAAGGAAGCTATTGAACAAAAAAGAATGGATTGAAATGGATCAAATGGTTGTAACCGATTCTGTTTTGCAAATGGAAAACTCAATGTTCAATCTCTCCAATCTCTCTCAATCTGCACCAACCAATGCCTTGAACCTCTTCTAATACTTATATAGAACATGAATGAAAGCTCTAGAAACTTCTGGATTGATCCAATGAGAAGTTCCACATCTCTTGCATTTGAAAATGTCATGAGAAATTCACATATGGCAGCTGAATTTTAAGCTTGCTTCAATGCCTCATTCTGATCCAAATTCTCACCTCATGACATATTGAATGTGTTAGGATTCATTAGAGCTTTGGTTATGCCTTGAAGAATGGTTTTGCAATTGTTACTTATGATGTAAGTAACCATTTTACAAAGCAAGTCATAGAATTATCCCTCACCTCAAAAATGTGGCAATGTCAATGTTTTCAAAATATGTTTTCCAATCAATTTGGTATGTCATATGGCTAGGTTTGGACTTATAGATCAAAAATCCCAATTTTCAACCTTGGTTCATTTAAAATTCACCCTTATTTTAGGCCATTTTTGCAATTTTGTGATACAAGCCCTTCCAATCACCCATGACCTCTTACCTAGCCCAAAAACACCATTCTAAACACATCTCATATTGAACATTGTTTCATTTGAGGAGTGGAACATAGAGATTTTGGCCTATGTTGAAAAATGACCTATAATTCAACTTTCCCAAAATACCCCTGGATTGCCAAGACCATAACTTGAGTTCTACAAATCCTCTTGAGTACTTCTAGCACTCTATGGAAATATAATATCATGATCTAAAATGCTTATGTTGGCCAAGAATCCATTTGAAAACTCCTTGATGGGCAAAAGTTGCTTGGAAGTCAAGTGACTTTCACAGATAAATTTCAATGTCCTCTGATGACCCATAACTTGAGTTCTACAAATCTTCTTGAATACTTCTAGTACTCAAATTAAAGCTATTGAGATGCTTTACAAGTTCCATGTTGACCAAGAATCCATTTGAAACTTGCATTTTGACTTATCTGGCTTGGAAGATAGGCCTAAATTAGGGGATTTTACACTGAAACCCTAATTTGGCAACCCCTCTTACTCTTGATTCTCTTTGATTTATCCTTGGCACAAAACCACACATGTATCAACATATCAATTCATGAATCCCACATCCTACAATTAAGCGTTGATGCTCTTCAATCACTCAGTTGACCTAGAGTTGACCTAGGGTTAACCTAGATGAAAACATAGTTGACTGCACTTCAATTGTGGCTTTTGTACTTGAATCACTGACTTGTCTCATCTTCAATATGACCCTCTAGGAATTTCATAATCTTTGTACACATTCCATACCCTCAATTCATAGCTCATACCCCCATTGATGACCCTCAACACACCCCAGATTAGGAGAAAAGTCCACTGGTTGACCCTCAAACTCCCCCAAAGCTTCAAACATTTCTTGATGACTTGGATAGTCTTAAACTTGAATAAAAACCCTTGATATGCTTCTTTAGATAAGAATGGCACTTGATCCCTTGTTGGATACCTTTCTATTCTATTCCATACATATGATTAGATTATGTACATGATTCAATATGCAAATGATAATGCAACCTAAATCAGGTGAAATAGGTTGAGCAAATTTTAGGGTGCAACAGCTGCCCCTATTCAAACGGCTTGGACCCGACTGGGTGAAGAGCGAACGGCCTTCAAACAATCGAGGTACGAGACGATTGAATACTAAGAACCCGGAAATTTTCCAACCGCAGAAATAAACTGCACAAACTGCTTGGAAAACAACACCCGCCGACTGGATCCGGTTGTTACGGCAACAAACTGATCAATTAACGATCGTGTTGGGGGTTACTTTTACTAGCCCGAAAAAAGATTCTATCATCGCGAGGATAGAACTTTGTCCACGTTAGGACGCTATATTCTGTCAACACAGCAACATCCCGACGACTTCGCTGGGGAAACAATTCTGTCTGAACATTCATCTGCCTGCTTCATACGGGAAAAATCATCTGAATACCATTTCTCTGCCTACCTCTGCAGTAGCTACATCCGTTAGTCCAGCCCACAAACGACTTTGAAGAGGACTCTACTGGGGATAGTAACACGAGGAAATCACGGCGACTTCCTTGGGGGACATACTTTTGTCAAATATCGGAATACCACTTCACATACCCTATCTATCACGGGATCATCATCTATCTGGATACCGGAAAATTCATCCGCCTGCTTCATACGGGAAACTCCATTTTCTTGACTCAAACCGGAAAACACATCTGCCTGATTCATACAGGAAAGTTCATCCGCCTGTTTCATACGGGAAAACATAACACATCTTCCTGGTTCATACAGGAAAGTTCTTCCGCTTGGTTCTTACGGGAAAATCATAACACATCTGCCTGATACTTACAGGAAAGTTCTTCCGCCTGATTCATACGGGAAAAGATAACACATCTGCCTGATACATACAGGAAAGTTCTTCCGCCTGATTCATATAGGAAAAGATAACACATCTGCCTGATACATACAGGAAAGTTCATCCGCCTGATTCTTACGGGAAAATCATAACACATCTGCCTGATACATACAGGAAAGTTCTTCCGCCTAATTCTTACGGGAAAACATAACACATCTGCCTGATACTTACAGGAAAGTTCTTCCGCCTGCTTCATACGGGAAAATATAACACATCTGCCTGATACATACAGGAAAGTTCATCCACTTGATTCATACGGGAAAAGATAACACATATGCCTGATACATACAGGAAAGTTCTTCCGCCTGCTTCATACGGGAAAAGATAACACATATGCCTGATACATACAGGAAAGTTCTTCCGCCTGATTCTTACGGGAAAATATAACACATCTGCCTGATACTTACAGGAAAGTTCTTCCACCTGCTTCATACGGGAAAAGATAACACATCTGCCTGATACATACAGGAAAGTTCTTCCGCCTGATTCTTACGGGAAAATATAACCTTGGATATAGCTTCCTGGCCTGTCCGCGGTAGTAGCTAACTCCACTGGGGATATTCTGAAAATAATTGCCTGACACCCATTTCAACAACAAGTGACCCCTTCTGAAATCTGATTCATGAAATCCTGAAATGATGTCGCGACAGCGAACCTGAAGAAAAACACTCTGCTGGTCGGATAAGAGAAACTTCAGCCAGTAACTCTGTGCGGAATAATGACAAGAACTGCATCATCACATGTCTCATGGCGAGACCTCGATCGTCTGGTAATAAATCTGCACTGTAACCTCATACTCCTGCTGAGAAACACACCTGAAAACAAAAGGTTAACCAACCTGATTTATGTTTCAAAATGCATATGTTTGGCAATGGCGTAATGCTCCATACGGCATGGAAATGCTAGGCGTTTGTGGGTAGATGCAAACATGATAATGTATGCAAATGCAAATGCAGGTTCAGGCTGCTGGGGAGCTCTAATAAGCTTGCTTTATCAACACGGCTGTTGAGGGCAAATACCACCCTGCTGGGGATGAACGGGTATCGCAAAGTATCCTGGCAAAATAAATGCTGGAACTACAACCACCTCTGCCAGGGAGAGATTACACATCGATTTCCACTGGGGGGAAGAATAACACCTGCTGGGAAGATTAACTCAGCTAGGGGAGAATCAACCCTTCTGGGGGACAACTGTCTGGGTATAGTTTACGAACTCGGAATTACCACTCCGCTGGGGATAATCATCCTGACGAAGGCATGACGACATGTGGGGGAGAAAGAAAACCATCCTCGGTGGGGATACTCCTTCTGAACTTACTATCTTGGTTATGTGCCACGGAAATCCTCCCAGCAGGGGATTGAATGCGCACATCTTCGACTCTCTGGGGAGGATAACCTCTGCATGGGACACTAATCTCGACTTGCTGGGGATGTCCTGTGGACAACTTCCATGAGGATACCATTCTGGGGAAACTAATCTTTCCTTCGGTAAGGGATAATCATCGTCTCAACCTCTAGGGATGAGGCGCGACCTGCATAGGGATTAGCGTCAAACAAAGTCAAGTTTTTCACCACAAACCTCCGGCTGGGGCCACAGTTTTCTGATCGTTTGCTTCAAAGGTGAGAACCCTGTAAAACACAAACGAGACAACACAAATCTATACAACCAAATCTATTCGGGTTAGTGTCCGTGACATTACTTCAGTCAATTCGAAGTTTTAGCAATTATTGGCAAGGGCCAACAAAGTTATGCACATGCAAGTTCATCGGAACATTGGCGTTTTCCACATACAAAACAGTAAAGCACAAACATCAAATACTGAATAACATGTTTTATTAATAACAGGCCTCTGAATAGGCAAAGTTTTGTACACCGGATGCAACTCCTGAAAAGAGGAAGTTACACACACACACATACATATGTGCACAAAAGCATAAAAATACAAATACAAATCGAATTTGTAGACATGTCGGCAACGTGGTGCAGACAAACATCGTGAGCTGATCCTCCTATGACTCGCCTGACTCTGGCGCTTTCCCGGTATTCAATTTTCGGAAGAGATTGTGTTGGATAAACGAACCCTCAGGTACTCCCAAACCACTAAGCACTATTGTAGCATATTCGGACCGCAATCATTTGCTTTTTTAATCCCTAACTTTTGCGTGAATCGCCCTTTGCGGGTTTTCAATTCACCGGGATACCCTTTTTTGCCGAAGTCGCCCAATACAGGTTTTCGACTTCGCGGGTGTACATCTTTTCAATTTTATCCCTAACTTTTGCCTGAACCTTTTATTCATTTTTTATGGTTTGCCGGGATGCCCCATTTTTGCCTGGACTCTTTTTTTACTGTCCAGCGGGTCACTTTCAAGCAAAGTATTTTTTAACTGCGTCCGAATTCACAGGAGACGTAAAGTCTTCACCGTCCATGGTGGACAACAACAAAGCTCCTCCGGAGAAGACTTTTCTGACAACGTAGGGCCCTTCATAATTAGGGGTCTACTTGCCCCTGTGATCTGTTTGTGGCGGGAGAATCCTCTTCAGCACAAGGTCGCCCGTCTGAAAGCTTCGAGGGTGTATCTTCTTATCGTATGCTTTCTTCATCCGGCTCTGGTACAACCGGCCGTATGCGAGAGAAGCTAGCCTCTTCTCATCCATTAAGCTGAGCTGATTTAGTCTATCTTTAACCCATTCTGCTTCGTCAAGTTGGACATCTCGTAAAACCCTCAAGGAAGGAATCTCAACCTCCAGCGGTAACACTGCCTCCATTCCGAATACCAATGAAAAAGGGGTTGCCCCGGTTGATGTGCGTACCGTCGTACGATAACCGTGCAAAGCGAAAGGTAGCATCTCATGCCAGTCCTTATACGTTACAACCATCTTCTGAACAATCTTCTTTATATTCTTATTGGCCGCTTCAACAGCGCCATTCATCTTGGGTCGGTAAGGAGAGGAGTTGTGATGCTCAATCTTAAAATTCTGGCACAACTCTTGTAAAAACACAGATTATTTCTTAGTTATATCTCTATGTTTTGGTGATAACACTTATGAATTTTGTATTCAAGAATTATATACTCTAAATTTGTTCTAGACTGTTTGCTACAGGTACTAAAGAAAATATTCTTAAAAGAGAAAATTTGGATCTGAACAATGATATTATGAAAGGCTTCAAAGGTTCAAGAGCATCTTAAATGAAGATCTGAACGCTGCTCCCAGAAGAATCTGAGTGCTGTCTACTGAAGATTCTGAAGCAGAAGCCTCTAAAGAATAGAAGACTCTGAGAGATCAGAAGCTTAGTCATCAGAAGACTTTGAAGATACTGCACTGCTTAAGTATTGAGAATCTGATATAGAAGACTCTGCTCTGACATAATTACACGCTCAAGCACACAAGCTACACATACTCTGATTCAGCACAATCTGAAGAACATCCCAGACTCTGAAAGATCCAGAAGATCTCTACTCTGGAGATTCTGAAGATCCAGACTCTAATGTTGATAGCTGAACTTATTTTAATGAAGAAGATTTGAATATGTACGTTGGCATATCTCAACAGCTCTTTCCTCTTTTGTGCTAGACACAAGAACACAGAAAAAAAGGTTTTATCTGTGCATTCCATTCTAAGGAAAGTTTCTGCAAAGTGAAGACAAAAGGCATCAGGCTTTTTCAGCACAGCCTCCAATGTAAAGACAAAAGGCTCCAGGCTTTTCAGCACAGTCTTCAATGTTGAGAAGATTTCATGGATCTATGTGCCTATATAAAGAAGTCCACTCCATCTTCTTCAGTATCGAACTACTTGCAAAAATCACTCATCAAAGCAATTCTCTCAAAGCTCTTATATTTTATTTTGCTGTAACATTGATCTTAAACTTAAGAGAAATATCACAGTTGTGATAACAGCTTCTTAGAAGCATTCTTACTCTTGTAATAGTTTTACATTGATTGTAAAAGGTTTTCCTTAAGAGGATCCAGTTGGGATCAGCAACTCTTGAGAAGACTAAGAACAATTGTTCTTATGTGTTACTATTGTAATCTGTTTGATTAAATAGTGGATTAAGTCCTTGACTGAGAAAGGCAAATCACTCTTGAGAGGGTGGACTGGAGTAGTTGAGTTCAACGAACCAGGATAAAAATAAGTGTGTTTAAATCTTGGATTATTTGTCCTACTTATTCAACCCCCCCCCCTTCTAAGTATTTTTCTAACCTTCAGTTGGTATCAGAGCCTGGTTCTGCGTGTGCTATCACTTAACCGTGTCAGTAAAGATCCAGTGAGAAAAGTTACTTTGGTATATATTTGTTTTCCATTATGGGTGATGTTTCTACATCCAATACAGCCAGTTGTAACAAATATGAAGGGGATAGAATCAGCACAAAGCCTCCCATGTTTGATGGAGAGAAATTTGATTACTAGAAGGACAGGATAGAAAGTTTCTTCCTTGGGTATGATGCTCATTTGTGGGACTTGGTCATTGATGGTTATGAACATCCTAAAAATGAGGATGGCAAGAAAATTGATAGAAAATCAATGACAGAAGCCCAGAAGAAGGATTTCAAAAATCACCATAAGGCTAGGACAATATTGCTTAATGCAATCTCTCATACTGAGTATGAAAAGATTACTAACAGAGAAACAACTCATGGAATGTTTGAGTCACTTAAAATGACTCATGAACGAAACTCTCAAGTGAAGGAGACCAAGGCTCTGGCGCTTATACAGAAGTATGAGGCGTTCAAAATGGAAGAATCTGAAAATATAGAAACTATGTTTTCTAGATTTCAAATCCTTACAGCTGGTCTAAAGGTTCTGGACAAGGGATACTCCACATCAGATCATGTAAAGAAAATCATCAGAACTCTACCTACCAGATGGAGACCAATGGTGACTGCCTTGAAGATGGCTAAAGATCTGAACAAGATCTCTTTAGAAGAACTCATCAGCTCACTGAGGAGCCATGAAATTGAGCTTGAGGAAGATGAACCTCAGAAGAAAGAAAAAGGTAAATCTGTTGCTTTAAAATCTAATAAATCTGCTAAAGCTTTGCAGGTTATTGAAGAAAGCTCTGAAGAATCTTCTTCTGAAGAAGAAGATGAATTATCCATGCTGTCCAGAAGGATCAACAGGCTCTGGAAGCACAAGGGAAAGAAGTTCAACAACTTCAGAAAATCTGATCATAGAAAGGAATCTTCTGGGCACAGAAGATCTGGCAAGAAAGAAGTTGTATGCTATGAGTGCAAAGAACCTGGGCATTATAAGAATGATTGCCCCAAACTTCAAAGAGAAAAACCTAAGAAGAAGGTTGACAAAAAGAAGAAGGTTCTGATGGCAACATGGGATGACTCAGATGAATTTGAATCATCTTCTGAATTAGAAGAAAAATGTGCCAATGTTGCACTGATGGCCAGCACAGAAGATCAGGAGGAAGGAACCTCAGGATATGAATCAGATTCTGAATCTGACGATGACGCTGAAGAGGTAATGGCTAAACTTACTAAGGAAGAACTGATAAAAGTTTTATCAGAAGTTCTGAAAAGTTATAACAATATCAAACTCAAATACAAGAAGCTGAAAAGCAGTCTTGAATCTGAGATTGATCTTCTGAAGACAAAACTTGTTGAGCAAAAAGAAATTAATCTGAAAATCAAAAGTGACTTTGAAACAACTCAACAAGAATCTGAATCTGAGACTAAGTCATGTGAAAACATTTTAGAAAAATATGACTCTAGCTTTCAAAGATTCCTTACTAAGAGCATAGACAGAAGCAAGATGGCTTCTATGATCTATGGTGTTAGTGGGAATAACAGAAGATGTATTGGATATGAATCTTCCTCTGGAAGTAATCCAAAATCTGTTGACAAACTTTTCATCAAGAAGACACCTCTGTATTCTCAATTTAAATTTGGTCACTTAAATGACATTAAACACACAAGCTCTGAGAAGAATACTTATGTGTTTAAACCCAAGGCAAGTCAGAATAAACATTATGTTGAAAAACAGAAGTTTAGACAAACCTACAAACCAACTAACCCCAAAGGATCCAAGAAGATCTGGGTACCTAAAAACAAAATAATTCCTGTTGCAGATGTTCTTAGCAGCAAAGTCAGGACGCCAATCATGGTACCTGGACTCTGGATGCTCACGACACATGACAGGAGAAAGGTCTATGTTCCAAAGCCTGAACTTAGATCTGGAGGTGACGTGAAGTTTGGAGGGAACCAGAAAGGCAAGATCATTGGATCTGGCACTATTGGAAATGGTAAACTTCCCTCTATAACTAATGTTTTACTTGTTGAAGGCCTAAAACATAACTTATTGTCCATAAGTCAATTAAGTGACAATGGTTATGATATTACCTTTAATCAAAAATGTTGTAAAGCTATATGTCAAAAGGATGGCTCTATCCTATTTAGTGGTAAGAGGAAAAACAACATTTATAAAATAAATCTTTCAGAACTTAAAGTTCAAAATGTTAAATGCCTCTTGTCTGTTAATGAAGAGCAATGGGTCTGGCACAGAAGATTGAGCCATATTAATATGAGACGTATATCTCAGATTAATAAACTTAATCTTGTCAGAGGACTCCCTAATCTGAAGTTCACTTCAGATGCTCTTTGTGAAGCATGCCAAAAGGGGAAGTTTTCCAAAACATCTTTTAAATCAAAAAATGTTGTTTCTACTTCCAAACCACTAGAACTACTTCATATTGATCTGTTTGGACCAGTGAAAACTACATCCATCAGAGGCAAGAAGTATGGATTAGTCATTGTTGATGACTATAGTAGATGGACATGGGTAAAGTTCTTAAAACACAAGGATGAGTCACATTCTGTGTTCTTTGACTTCTGCAAGCAAGTCCAGATTGAAAAAGATTTCAAAATTATCAAAGTCAGAAGTGATCATGGGGGTGAATTTGAAAATAAATATTTTGAAAAATATTTTTCTGAAAATGGCATTGCTCATGATTTTTCCTGTCCTAGAACTCCACAACAAAATGGGGTTATAAAGAGGAAAAACAGGACTCTGCAAGAAATGGCCAGAACCATGATCAATGAGACAAATCTGGCAAAACACTTTTGGGCAGAAGCAATCAACACAGCTTGTTACATTCAGAACAGAGTGTCTGTAAGACCTCTTCTGAAAAAGACTCCATATGAACTGTGGAAGAACAGAAAGCCTAGCATTTCATATTTTCATCCTTTTGGATGTACTTGTTATATACTTAACACTAAAGAAAATCTTAACAAGTTTGATTCCAAAGCACAAAAGTGTTGCATGCTTGGTTATTCTGAATGCTCTAAAGGCTACAGAGTATTCAATACTGAAACACAGATTGTGGAAGAATCTATTCATGTAAGATTTGATGATAAGCTTGGCTCTAAAAAGCCAAAGCAGTTTGAGATTTCTGCAGATAGAGAAGTGATTCTCACAGACTCTGAAGGATCAGAGGCAGAAAAGGCTAAAGGAAAGGAATCTGAAGCAACTCCAGATGCTATTCCCCTGTCTTCTCAATTGGACAACTTACACATTTCTGAAAGATCAAATGTCAGAGGATCTTCTTCCAGAATCAAGGCATCTCATCCAGAAGACGTGATTATTGGAAAGAAAGATGATCCAATCAGGACAAGATCCTATCTCAGAACATCTGAATCTTCATTGTTTGGCTTAGTGTCAATAATTGAACCAACATCTGTGGATGAGGCTCTGAAAGATAATGAATGGATTATTGCCATGCAAGAAGAGCTAAATTAATTCACCAGAAATGAAGTTTGGGATCTAGTTCCTAGACCTAAAGGATTCAATGTTATTGGAACAAAATGGGTCTTCAGGAATAAGTTGAATGAAAAGGGAGAAGTTGAAAGGAATAAGGCAAGGTTGGTTGCTCAAGGATACAGTCAACAAGAAGGTATTGATTACACTGAGACATACGCTCCAGTGGCAAGGTTAGAATCTATACGTCTTCTTATTTCATTTGCTGCACAGAATAACATCACTTTGTATCAGATGGATGTTAAAAGTGCCTTTCTTAATGGTATTATAGAAGAGGAAGTATATGTCCACCAACCTCCTGGTTTTGAAAGTGAAAACTTTCCAGATCATGTTTTTAAACTAAAGAAATATCTTTATGGATTAAAACAAGCTCCCAGAGCTTGGTATGATAGGTTGAGCAATGTCCTTCTGAAGAAAAACTTTATCAGAGGAAAAGTGGATACAACTTTATTCTGTAAAACTGTTAAGAAAGATTTGTTGATTTGTCAAATTTATGTAGATGATATTATTTTTGGATCAACAAATATTATGCTTGGAAAGGAGTTTGCTATATGTATGCAGGAAGAGTTTGAAATGAGCATGATGGGAGAATTGAGATTCTTTTGGGGAATCCAAGTCAACCAGACTCCAGAGTGCACCTACATACATTAAACCAAATATGTTAAAGAGCTTCTGAAGAATTTCAACATGGTTGATAGTAAAATGGCAAAGACTCCAATGCACCCTACAAGCACTCTAGGTAAGGAAGAGGTAAGTAAGAAGGTAGATCAGAAACTCTACAGAGGTATGATAGGATCTCTTCTATACTTGAATGTTTCTAGACCAGATATTCTGTTTAGTGTCTGCTTATGTGCAAGATTCCAATCAGATCCTAGAGAATCACACTTAACAGCTGCTAAGAGGATTCTAAGGTATCTGAAAGGTTCTACTAACATGGGTCTGTGTTACAGAAGATCTGATGAATTTTCATTAGTTGGATTATGTGATGTTGATTATGTTGGAGACAGAGTTGAACGTAAAAGCACTTCTGGAAGCTGTCAGTTTCTTGGAAGTCATCTGGTCTCATGGTACAGCAAGAAGCAACCCACTATTGCACTATCAACTACAGAGGCAGAATATATTGCTGCTGCTGGATGTTGTACGCAGATGCTCTAGATGAAGAGTCAGTTAGAAGATTATCAGATCTATAAGAGTAATCTTTCTATCTTCTGTGATAATACTTCTGCTATATGTTTGTCAAAAAAATCCAATCTTGCATTCTAAGGCTAAACATATAGAAATTAAACATCACTTCATCAGAGACTATGTTCAGAAAGGTGTAATCAATCTAGCCTTTGTTGATACAGATCATCAATGGGCTGATATTTTCACAAAAGCCCTTGCTGAAGATAGATTTAAGTTCATTCTGAAAAATATTTGCATGGATTTTTGTCCAGAGTAATATTTATCAGAGGAAACTTCTCAGATGCAAAATGTTTAATGATCTGAAGTATTTCATCTGACTAATTGTTCATTTATCTTTAATTAATTTATTTGTGTGAAACTCTGAACTAACAAACTCAGAAGATCTGAAAGTTGGAAACGTTTCATTTCTTGAGAGACATCAGATACACATACAAAGCAAACACGTGTCACTCAGTATCTGAAATGATGGAGTGCTCAACTGAATTGACGTTTGAGGTATTGCTTTGAAAATCTCACTTTTCTTGGTTTTCCCCCAGTTGTCATAATTTTAATGTGAAATGATTACTTTCATTAAATGTTGTACAAACGTGCGTATGTGTCTTTTGTTGTGTCCAATGCTTGATTTTTTGGTTCTCTATAAATACCACTTATCACACTATTTTCACACTTTTCACATTCACTACACTCATGCGTTTCTGCTTACTTTTCAAACTCTACCAAAACCCTAAACCCAAATCAAGATCTTTTTCTTCATCAATGACTTCTACATCAAATGCTGCTGAAATCTCCAACAAAACTATAATGTACAAGAAACCAGAACGCACCCTATTTACTCTAGTAGCAGATCTTGAGGTGCTGTGTGAGAGCTTCGTTGATCTTGAATCATTAAAGGAAAATGGGTTTGACCTAACACCTGCCATTAAAGCTCAAGGCTGGGAGAAATACTTTGAGAGATTGAGGGGTCCTGTGTACCTAACTCTTGTAAAGGAATTCTGGATTCACGCTAGCGCTGGTCCTAAGTTTATTCACTCATCTGTCCTTGGGATGGAGATAGTGATTACTTAGAAACTGATCAGGAAACTGTTCAGTTATACAGAATCTGATGGAGTTTTCAACCTTGCTTCTTCACGTATTGATATGGCTAAGGCATATGAAGAAATCATTGTAGCTGGGACATCAACAAGTAAGGTTAAAGATCTGAAACCTATCTATAGGATTTGGGCAAAGATATTTATGAGTATAATTTTTCACAGAAAGTCATCCAACTCACCAGACTATGTGAGTTCAGAACATCTGTATTTCATGTACTGCATCAGCCAGAATGTTAAGGTGGATCTGCCCTATCTGATCTTCAGTCATCTTCAAACTCATGTCAAAGAGACTAGAGAAGAGGTCTGAGCTAAAGCTGGGAAAGTTAGAACTTGGATACCTCTGGGAAGACTGATTTCAGACATCCTTGTTGAAAACAAGCTGGTAAAGCATCTGACAGATGCAAAGATAACAGAAGATCTGTCATACATCATTGGATCTGAGATAAATGGACTCAATCTGAAAACGATGAAAATAATTTCAGAACTAAATGGAAAACTAAGGAAGATAAACTCTGAGGAGGTCCATGGCAGAAGGATACCCTTAGAAGACTTTCCAATGTTCAGTGCAGATGAACCAAAGGAATTTGTGTGGACTTACATTGCAGAGTGTCTAAAGGAAGGAATTCCTCTACCTGCTAATCTTGTTCAGAAACAAGGAGAAGAAATGCCCAATCTGATGAAGGAAAGGCGTAGTAAGAGGAAAGCTGAAGAAGGATCGGTTCAGAAGAAAAGGAAAGTATCTGAAGTTCCAAGGAAGAAGAAGAAAGGAGCAAAGAAAGCCAGAATCAGTTCTAGAGATGCCACTCTGGAAGAGATTAGAGACACTATTCATCAGGTATTAACATCTGATCCTACACCTGCTGTTCTTTCACCCCTTTCATCACCACAACTCTCTCCAAACCTTAGACAAAGAACTTCAAAACCCAAACAATCTGCAAATCTTTCATCTGAACCACCCTCATCTGAACCAGTACATTCACAACCATTTTCTGTATCAATTCTCTCTGAACTCCAACCTCATATTATATCTGAACCCCCTCAAACAATTCAAACAGAAATTCCACAACCTCAAACACTTCAATCATAAATTCCACAACCTCAAACACTTCAACCTGATATTCCACAAACAGAAACAATTCAACCGGAAATTCCTCAAACAGAAATTCCACAACCAGCAATGTCACAACCAGATAATCCCCAATTAGAAATTCTCCAACCAGAAATAATCATCTCAGAACCAAACCAACCAGAGACTGTTCAAACTGAACGCTCAGAACAACCAATTCCATCAGAAGATCCAAATCTTTCTGACAATATTCTGGATATAGAACCCCTCAATCAATCAATTATAATTTCTTCAACATATGTTCACTAAGATGAATCTTCTGATTGTGAATCATCTGATTCATCTGATTTTGAATCAGAGTCACTCAAACAAGCACGTTCTGAAAGTGCTATGAAGGAACATCTTAACATTTCCATGTTTCATACTCCACCAAACTCTCCACCTCAACCACAACCATCTGAAATTCAACCAACTGAAACTCAAACATCTGAAACCCAAACCATCCCTCAACCATCTGAAACCAATCCATCTGAAACACAAACCATTCCTCAACCATCTGAACTCCCTCAATCTGACATCCAAACATCTCAACCAACATCACCTCAACCACAACCATCTGAACCTACACCATCTAAACCTACTCCTGTTAACACTCCTAATCCTAATCCCTCTGAACAGTCTGAACAGTTAGATCTAGGATCATGTGTTAATGCTATGTTTGAAATTTTCAAAAAGGAGATAGATTCTGAATATACTCGTGTTAAGGATGTGTGCATGTCAAGTTTGGATCCAACTGTTTCAAATGCTGCTTGGAAGCGTTTCATCTGGATGTTCAACAAAGCTGCCTTAAAAGTTAGAGCTAAATGCTCTAAGCTTGCTAAGACTAAGTTTGCAGAATTAATCAAGGTAACTCTGATGAACATGCCTCCTCCTCCTCCTGTGTTACTTTTGGAAGCTGCTCCTCCAGAGGTTCCTGAATCTGAAATGGTTGAACAAGCTTCTGAAGAGAACCAGCCTGAAGAGAACCCTGCTGCTACTGCATCTGCTCCCTCTTCATCTGTGGTCACAGAGCTTGTGAATGATGTTAAGGAAATAAAAGATTGGATGGTCAAGCAAGAGAAGACAACTGATGAGATCAAGACCTGGATGTCTAAGCAAGAAGAGTCAACTGCCAAAATGACAAAGCTTCTGACCCTTATTGCCTCACGCCAGACTTAGTTTTATTTGTCGTTTTTGCACATGTTATTGTTTTTGTTGTTTTCTTATTATTGTGTTATGTGTTTTGGCTTCTGCCTGTTTGACTGTGAACTTTGGTATGTTTAATTGCATGTTGATGTTTTTGCTTCTATATGCTTCTTTTCTTATGCATCTTTATGTCTTTAAAAAAAATCCTTTTGATTATGACAAAAAGGGGGAGAAAAAGAGAATCTGATTGTTCAAACTATAAGCAATTACTAAAACTGAAATTCATACATTTTATTAACTTACTTTGAATTTAAGTCTTTCAGATTACATTGATATATATGACATAATTCATTGAAGCTACCCTGAGACATTTCCAACTAGAACCTGATCTTCAAAGCAAATCTGAGTATTCAATCAACTCTGATAGCTTACTCTGACACCTTTACTCTGAAAGATAATTCAAGCAAGATGATTACCAGGCGCTCTAACTGAAGAAAGTCTTAATTATCTGGTATCAACATTTGACTCTGAAAGTCAAACCTCTTGCATCATGCTCTGAATCTAAAATATACTTAATCAAAAAGGGAAGTGTTCGCTTCTATTAGAGTACTTATTTCAGGGGGAGATTGTTAATCTCAGGGGGAGTTATAATTCATATCTTTTTATTGAACAAAATTTCTCATGTTTTGTCATCATCAAAAAGGGGGAGATTGTAAGAACACAGATTGTTTCTTAGTTATATCTCTATGTTTTGATGATAACACTTATAAATTTTGTATTCAAGAATTATATACTCTAAATTTGTTCTAGACTGTTTGCTACAGGTACTAAAGAAAATATTCTTAAAAGAGAAAATTTAGATCTGAATAATGATATTATGAAAGGCTTCAAAGGTTCAAGAGCATCTTAAATGAAGATCTGAACGCTGCTCCCAGAAGAATCTGAGTGCTGTCTACTGAAGATTCTGAAGCAGAAGCCTCTAAAGAATAGAAGACTCTGAGAAATCAGAAGCTTGGTCATCAGAAGACTCTGAAGATACTGTGCTGCTTAAGTATTGAGAATCTGATATAGAAGACTCTACTCTGACAGAATTACACGCTCAAGCACACAAGCTGCACATACTCTAATTCAGCACAATCTGAAGAACATCCTAGACTCTGAAAGATCCAGAAGATCTCTACTCTGGAGATTCTGAAGATCCAGACTCTAATGTTGATAGCTGAACTTATTTTAATGAAGAAGATTTGAATATGTACGTTGGCATATCTCAACAGCTCTTTCCTCTTTTGTGCTAGACACAAGAACACAGACAAAAAGGTTTTATCTGTGCATCAGGCTTTAAGGAATGTTTCTGCAAAGTGAAGACAAAAGGCATCAGGCTTTTTCAGCACAACCTCCAATGTAAAGACAAAAGGCTCCAGACTTTTCAGCACAGTCTTCAACGTTGAGAAGATTTCATGGATCTATGTGCCTATATAAAGAATTCCACTCCATCTTCTTCAGTATCGAACTACTTGCAAAAATCACTCATCAAAGCAATTCTCTCAAAGCTCTTATAATTTATTTTGCTGTAACATTGATCTTAAACTTAAGAGAAATATCACAGTTGTGATAACAGCTTCTTAGAAGCATTCTTACTCTTGTAATAGTTTTACATTGATTGTAAAAGGTTTTCCTTAAGAGGATCCAGTTGGGATCAGCAGCTCTTGAGAAGACTAAGAACAGTTGTTCTTAGGTGTTACTATTGTAATCTGTTTGATTAAATAGTGGATTAAGTCCTTGACTGAGAAAGGCAAATCACTCTTGAGAGGATGGACTGGAGTAGTTGAGTTCAACGAACCAGGATAAAAATAACTGTGTTTAAATCTTGGATTATTTGTCATACTTATTCAACCCCCCCCCCCCCTTCTAAGTATTTTTCTCACCTTCAGCTCTTTCATCATCTTGTTATTCAAATTCGGACCGTTGTCGGTGATAATCTGCTCAGGGATTCCATATCTGCAGATAATATCTCGTTTGATAAATCTGGCGACCACTTGTTTGGTGACATTGGCATATGATGCTGCTTCTACCCACTTGGTGAAGTAATCAATTGCCACCAAAATGAACCGGTGTCCGTTGGATGCCGTAGGCTCAATCTTACCGATCATATCAATTCCCCACATCAAGAACGGCCACGGTGATGACATCACATTCAGAGGACTTGGGGGTACATGGACCTTGTCCGCATAAATCTGGCATTTATGACACCTCTTTGCAAACTTGAAACAATCCGTTTCCATAGTTAGCCAGTAATACCCTGCCCGCAACAATTTTCTCGTCATAGCATGCCCACCAGCATGTGTACCAAATGTACCCTCATGTATCTCTTCCATGAGCAACTTTGCTTCTTTCTCCTCTACACAGCGTAGCAACACCAAGTCGTGGTTTCTTTTGTATAGGACACCGTCAGGATTCAAATAGAAACTGCCAGCCAATCTCCTGAGAGTCTTCTGATCTCGACTGGATGCCCCAGCCGGATACTCCTTGTTCTTCAAGAAATTCTGGATGTCAAAGTACCAGGGTTGACCATCGGAAGCCTCGTCAATGGCAAACATGAATGCAGGCCTATCAAGCCGAGAGATAACAATCCGGGGAGCCTCGTTCTAGAAGTTAACTTTATACATTGAAGACAATGTAGCTAGGGCGTCAGCCATTTGATTTTCCGCTCGCGGCACGTGATGCAATTCCACCTTGTCAAAGAAAGGCAACAATCTCCTTGCATAATTCATATATGGTATCAAATTGGGTTGACGTGTCTCCCATTCTCCTTTAATCTGATTCACCACTAGAGCTGAGTCTCCGTATACATCCAGATGTTTGATTCGCAAATCAATGGCTTCTTCCAGACCCATGATGCAAGCCTCATATTCAGCCTCATTATTGGTAACAGGAAAGGTCAATCGGGCAGTAAAGGGGATGTGCGACCCCTGAGGAGTAGTGATAATTGCACCTATTCCGCTACCATAAGAATTTACAGCTCCATCAAATATCAACTGCCATTTGGAACCCAATTCTGGTCCTTCGTTCGGCATCGGTTCTTCACAATCCTTCATTTTCAGGTACATGATATCCTCGTCAGGAAAATCAAACCTCATCGATTGGTAGTCCTCAACAGGCTGCTCCGCAAGGTACTCTGACAAAACACTACCTTTAATAGCCTTTTGTGAGACATACTGAATATCATATTCGGTTAACACCATCTGCCATCGGGCAATTCTTCCAGAGAGTGCTTGCTTCTCAAACACGTATTTGATCGGATCCATCTTTGAAATTAGCAGGGTTGTATGGTTCAGCATGTATTGCCTCAAACGTTTGGCGGCCCAGGATAGCGCGCAACACGTCTTCTCGAGCATTGAGTATCTGGACTCATAGTCGGTAAACTTCTTACTCAAATAGTAGATCGCATGCTCTTTACGTTCTGTCTCGTCGTGTTGACCGAGAACACAACCCATACTTTCCTCAAGAACCGTCAAATACATAATCAACGGTCTCCCGGCCACTGGGGGTATCAAAACAGGAGGTTCCTGCAAGTATTCTTTTATCTTGTCGAATGCCTTTTGACAATTTTCATTCCAGGTCACAACCTGGTCCTTTTTCAACAACTTGAATAACGGCTCGCATGTCGCAGTTAAGTGAGATATGAACCGGGCGATATAGTTCAACCTCCCTAAAAATCCACGCACTTCTTTTTCTGTTTTAGGCGTCGGCATTTCTTGTATTGATTTTATTTTCGCAGGATCAACCTCAATTCCTTTTTCGCTCACGATAAACCCCAGTAGCTTAGCCGATCTCACCCCGAAGATGCACTTGTTAGGGTTCAGTCTCAACCTGAACTTCCTAAGTCTCTTGAACAGTTTCAGCAGATTAACCAAATGCTCCTCCTCCGTCTGGGATTTGGCAATCATATCATCAACATAAATCTTGATCTCTTTATGCATCATGTCATGAAAGAGAGTCGTCATAGCGTGTTGATACGTTGCCCCAGCATTCTTCAATCCGAAGGGCATCACTTTGTAGAAAAATGTTCCCCAGGGAGTAATAAATGTAGTCTTCTCCATGTCTTCTGGCGCCATTTTAATCTGATTATAGCCCGAGAAGCCATCCATGAAGGAGAATACAGAGAATTGAGCAGTGTTATCAACCAGCACATCGATGTGAGGAAGTGGAAAGTCGTCTTTCGGGTTCGCCCTGTTCAAATCACGGTAGTCTACACACATTCGCACTTTACCGTCTTTCTTCGGCACTGGCACAATATTAGCGACCCATGAGGGATATTTGGTAACAGCTAGGAAACCAGCATCCCACTGTTTTTGAACTTCCTCCTTGATCTTCACAGCCATGTCCGGTCTAGTTCTTCGGAGTTTCTGCTTAATAGGCGGACATTCCTCTCGCAGCGGCAGACGATGAACAACCATAACCGTATCCAACCCAGGCATATCCTCGTATGACCAAGCAAAAATATCATTGTACTCTTTAAGCATCTCAACCAACCTTTGCTTGATGTCGCTCTGTAGCGCAGCCCCTATACGGATGTTTCTCACAACCTCTTCCGACCCCAAATTGATAATCTCAATGACTTCCTCATGAGGCAGAATGATTCTTTCTTCTTGTTTCAATAACCAGGTCAACTCTTCTGGCACGTCGCCATCTTCAACAATCTCTTCCTCAGCCTGAAATATCGGGTGTTCGAAGTCGAAGTGAGTCATAGGCGGTTCATAGATGTCATCTGAAATAGTAATCCTGCAAAGGAAATGGTTAAATGCTTCAAAACGCATACAAAGCAAATAACCATGTTGCCATTTTATTGTAAAAGATAAAAACAGGAAAAACAGGGATCACAACATTTGTATATGAAAAACGCCTTTATTTCATGATTAAACAGTGTAATGTATATAACCAAATGGCCCTAAGCAAAATTACTATGCCCCGGGTAGGACACAGGATTATTCAACAATTAAGAAAACAAATCATTACTGTTTAGTTGTCACATGAACAGTTTCCTGGATAGACCAATTGCAGAGACTTTGTCCTGGCACGCTTGGCTTGATCCACGCATCCATATCACAGTCGCTATCTCCTTCTTCAGAATCGGAAACAACATTGATAGTCTCTAAGCTCACCCCATGTGGTGTAATGGTTATCGGTCATCTGACCTTGGGCGTTCCTGAAGAGGATGCTGATGCCGAAGGATGATATCCAAGCCTGAACCTGTCATTCGTCACGGGAATCTCCAACACCTGACCCCAACCCTTGGCTTTGCCTGCCTGCACTAGAGCTTGAGCCTCTTTGTAAGATGACACCGCCACATCTGATACTTTACTTAGCACCGGAGCTTTGTCTTTAATTCGCAACCCCTCGAAGGCTTGACAGGGTGTTTCGTGTATTTTGCCGTCGACCTCCACATATTTGAACGAAGACAAATGGCTAACCAGAATATCTTCTTCTCCATAAACAGTGACGACACTATCCCCCACCATATACTTCAGCTTTTGGTGTAACGTGGATGTGACTGCCCCGGCAGCATGAATCCATGGGCGCCCCAGAAGGCAACTATATGCTGGCTGGATGTCCATTATATAGAATTCAGTTTCAAATATTTCAGGCCCCACCTGCAACGGTAATGTTATTGATCCGAAAATCGACCTCCTCGTTCCATCGAACGCTCTCACCACTAAGTCACTGGGTGTGCAGATAATCCCCCTGATGTGTAACTTCATCATGGCTTTCTTCGGTAGCACATTTAGAGAAGATCCAGTGTCTACTAAAACATGGGACATGATCGTGCCCCGACATTCGACTGACACATGCAATGCCATATTGTGCTCTCGCCCTCTCGGAGTTAAATCAAAGTCTGTGAAGCCCAAACTGTGCCGCGCATTGACATGCGCCATCACCCCTTCTAACTGATTAACAGAAACCTCTTGAGGAACGAATGACGTGTCTAGAATCTTCAGCAAAGTGTTCCGATGGGCCTCGGAACATAACAGCAAGGATAGGATGGAAATTTTTGATGGCGTTTGCTGGAGGTGCTCAACGATCTTGTAATCACTTTTACGAATGAGCCTCATAAACTCCTCCACATCCTTAAGTGACGTTTCCTTTTCATTCGACTGAGAAGGACCACTCTCAATTGCCTTAGCTTTACCCTTGGCTAATCTTTCTGCCTCTACCTCGGGTGACGTGAAGATTCTTCCGCTTCTGGTCATACCCCCTGTTCCGACAACATTATCTACAACCCCAGCTGGTTGTTTATTGACTTCATTTTTCTCACCATCGCAATATACCTCCAACCCGTAAGTCCATGTCACTCCTTTAGTACTTTCAAAAGGAACTGGTCCTGCCTTAGTAATTGTGATCGTCGGCCGCCTGGCAGGCGCCGTTATCGTTATTGTTTTCCTCAGAATTGCCACCGTAGCAACATCGTTCAGCTCATCACACAACGCCTCTACAGGCTTTTTTACCTCGGTTCTATCGAATTGCAAAGTACCCTTATCCATCATAGCCTGAATGCCTTGTTTCAACTCATTACAATCCTCTGGTTGTATCCAACAATCGAAGCAAAATTCATCACACCCCGGGAATACACCCCCTCTTAACAACCTGCTTTTAATCTCACCCAACGGTGTCTTCAGCTCATTGACATCCATCACTAGATTCAAATTCTCTTCTGTCAGGATGGCGTTTCCCCCGTGATTAGGCATAGGCTATTGTACGATATTTGGACCCACCTGTCCAAAGTTAATAGCTTTGCTATCCAATAAATCCTGAACTTTGTGTTTAAATGCCTGACAAGATTCTATATCATGCCCGGGTGCCCCGGAATGGAATTCGCAATGCTTGTTGGCATCATATCTGTAAGGAGGTACTGCCCTAGTAGGCGGTGCCAAAGTCCTCTTTTCAACCAAGTTCAACCCTAGCAGGGTCTGGAGGAATTCTGCATACGTGGAAGGAGGTGCGTCGAACACTCTTTTCGCTCTCGTGTTCTGTACCCTTCTCTGGCCAGGATTCTGTCCTTGCTGTTGTTGTGGTTGTTGTTGTAGTTGTTGCTGAGGCTGCCCTTGTTGAGGAAAAGGGATAGTGACGCTAGCTATCTGTTGCGGCTGAACATACTGATGTCTTCCTCTGCCCCTGTCCCTGCCACTAAACATGGCACTAGTATCACCCTGTCGTCTACCACCAAATGTTTTTCTGGCACCTCCTGTTGAAGTAGACTCACCTGCTTGGAACCTTCCAATTTTAATCCCGTTCTCAATCATCTCCCCCATAAGAATCAAATCTGAGAAACTGCTCAATGACACACTAAACAATTTTTCGTAAAACACCCCCGTAAATGTCCCAATGAACATATCATTCATCTCCCTTTCAATTAAAGGAGGATGCACCCTCGCAGCTATATCGCGCCACCTTTGCGCATATTCTTTAAAGCTTTCACCGTTCTTCTGTGACAAACCCTGCAATTGGACCCGGTTTGGCGCCAGATCGTTGTTGTATTTGTAATGTGTCACGAAAGCATCAACCAACTGCTTCCAGGTCTTAATTTGCGTGGGTTCCAGCCCCATATACCATTCAAGTGAAGGTCCTAATAAGCTATCCTGAAAGAAGTGCATGAGCATCCTTTCATCATCTGAATACGCGGACATCCTCCTGTAGTAAGAGCGGACATGGACCTTAAGGCAGGTGTCCCCCTTGTATTTATCAAATGTTGGAGCCTTGAATTTCAACGGCACCCTCAGCCCTGGTACCAAGCCCATTGTAGTCATATCCAAACCGGTGGAGTTCTGATTCAATACCCCCTTCATCTGTTCTTCAAGCATTCTAATCCTCTGCACAGGATCAACAGGTCTTTCAAATCCCATGCCTCTTCCAGAAAAGGCATCCTCCTAGCAGTCTTCGCCCCAATTCACATTTCCATTTCCATATCCGTCGTAACCAGATTTGCGACCAAACCCTTGCTGATTGATCATAGGACCTCGTCCCCCGTTACCGAAACCCTGGTTGACCCTAACAGGTCCAAACCCAGTGTTGACATGAATCACCCCAGCACCATTCATATTACCAAATCCACCATACCCCTGGTTAGCGTTATCAAAACCATCATAACCGAAACCCTGAGTGTTGAAGCCGAACTTCCCATCCTGATTGACGTAATCAAATCCCTGATCATTGTAGCCGAAACCATTGTTGCCAAAACCCTTATCGCCATTGTTGTTACCACCGCCTTGGTTGGCGTCCCCAAATCCAACATTGTTAACAACCGTCTCATTTCCATTCCCTGCGTTGCCGATGCCAGCGTCATTGTTTACAACCACAACCGGTGGGGTCACTACAGGCGGGACCACAGGCGTGGGGGCCCATCCTCTGGAATAGTCTCAACGTGTGCAGAATTGTGGTCATTGTTGCCATTCCCGTTAGCCCGTGTCAGCAGCGGATGTACCAAAGTCTGGAGGCTCTCCTGGCCCTTAACGATGTTCTCCATTGCTTGCATGAACAGATTCAGCTTCTCGCGGATTTCCTGCATCTCCACTTGGACTTGATCCATGATTCTCTTGCAGTTGTTTTGGGTTAAGTAGCGGTGGACTCTTTGTTTGTCAATCCTGGACAACCTGGAGATGCAGGAAATGAGATACAAGTTCAACAAGTAACTGGCAATGCAAAATGGATATGCGGATGCAATATGTGTTTGTGCGTTAGGGAGATCAACCCCTGATTCTAGTGCCAAAGTGCCAATGCAGTGACAGTGATAGCAATAAGAAGCTCGAAACCCAATCATAGAAAACATCTCATATATTGCAGGAAAGCCCATCAAGTCAGGAATACAATATTACTGAGCGTACAATAGGAAGGCATGACCTCAACCAACAATCCTGGTGATGGCCAGCACAATGCAAATAAAGCATACACATCAATACATGAGATAATCAAGCTCGGCCATATGCCTGGTACTCATCTAATAATCTCTTAGTCTTGGGAAGATTTGGTTGAGCAAGCAACCCTTCGACGAGCGAGTCTCTTTGCCTGACAACACGCTGGAGATCACCAATGGATTCCTCCCAAACACCTTCCCCAAAGCAATCTTCTAGCTTCCGTTTCTGAGATGCAGACTCTTTCTTGCGCTTGATGACTTTGTTCAAGGCATTTTGGACATCATACCTCCGTGTAACCTCTTCTTCCAACCTCTTCTAGCTAGCTTTCAACTGACCTTCCAGCTCAGAGATCTGCAGCTTCAGTTTGTCTTCTATTTCCTTATTGTCGGTCAACGTGGCATTCCAGGTTTTGTTGAATGCAGAGATCTCCCGGTAGGCTATATCAAGTGCTTTCTTCTTAGACTCCAGCATATCATGAGAGCTCTTGAAATCTATCCCCAATCGCTCACGCTTCTTTCGTTGCTCAGTCAATTCTATGCCTAGTTGATTCCCCAGCTTCGTTTGCTGCTCGAAGGAATATACAACCTCATTCCTTTCGCTCCTAAGTTGCATTAGCTCTTCCTCCAGCATCTCGTTGGCATTCATCAGCTCTTCTTTCTCCTTCACAACCTGTTCATACCTCTCAATAGGCACAGTAGTTGGTTCCTCAACCACGAGGGGAGCAGGAGGTAATACTGCAGAAAACGGCATCCACACCTGCTTTGCTCTATCTTGGATCCAGACTTTGTACGGGGGATAGGCTTGACAATCATTTTTACCCAACAATGGCTTACCCCTTCTGTTGATGTTTCTCCAAGCACGCTGAATATTGGACAATAGTTCTCCCTTCAAATCACCTGTGAAGAACAGAGGTTCCTGCACTTCCTCCTCTTTTGGCAGGTTTTTCAAAGCATACTCGAATTGCCTAATCAACAGTGAAGGATTGTAGTTAATACACCCTTTCCTTCCAATCAGGGGAACGTTAGGATATCCGGCGCAGCTATAGATGATCACAGATCCCAGCAAATCTTTATTAAACCAGACAATATCTTCTGAAGAAAGTCCCATTAGATGCTCAGACCAATCCACCGTATCTGCAGACTCAGCGAAGATACCCCTCCTGGGCAGATGACTCTCATACCACATATACAGTAAAGGCCCACAACAAGAGACGTTCTTGCCCCTCCTGTTCTCGTTCTTATAATGCAGTGAGTGATAGAAATCTCCAATCAAAGTAGGCACAGGATTGCCTGAAGCAAATATGTAGAACGCATCCAGATCAACGAAGTCAGGAAGGTTCGGGAACAGTACAATGCCGTAGATACACAGAGCAAGAATAGCATTAAACACAGTCCAACATCCACTCTTGGCATACCCTTGTGCTTTCCCAACCAAGAACTTGAGAGAAAAACCAGACACTCCATTCCACGAGGTCAACAGCAGCTCTGAAGAGTCTAAATGCAAAGCAGCAGCCAAATCCTCTAGTTTGGGCTCAGCATCCATGTGAATGAAAGGTACCCTGGTCTGGATGGTCAACTCTAAGATCTCAGCATATTCCTCCATAGTCGGAGCCAGAATGAAGTCAGGGAAAGTAAAACACCTCAATAGGGGATCATAGAACTGCATTAGCGCGTACAATCCGTTACGCTCATACATGGATGGTTTATAAACCAATCTGAGTAACTTCCCATAGCTCTTCCTGAAGTTTCTCTTCACATCATCATCAGCCAGAGATATCAAACCAAGAAGAGAAGAAACATCTGGCGTAGGCAACCTGTACGCCACAGTCTTCTTCAGGGTATCCATGATATCAGTAGGCAGAAATTCGGGCAACTAGAATCAGAAGTATGAAAATGCACCTGCAGTACAAACACACGTTAATGATATGCAGGATGAGTATGCAACAATGCAGTATGCAACAATGCAGTATGCAACAATGCAGTATGCAACAGTGCATTATGCAACAGGGATCAAGTGCACATGGCTGAGAAGCCAAATCCACCATGCTGGTCTCAAATAGACCCACCAACTGCTCAAAACCTAGTCTCAAAAGGCCAACCACAATGCTCCAACCTGGTCTCAACAGACCCAATAACACTGTCCTCAAACACCACTGAACCTCAATCAAGAAAACCGGTAATCTGGAGGTCAAGTTACCTGCATGCCCCCACCCCTCTCACAGGTAGGTGTCCTAATAACTGACCCAAGGTACAACATCCTATGCGGTCATCGGTGTCACAGACTTTCAAGACTGATGATACGATACCCAGAAGGTGTGGCATCATCATATCCTGAAGAGGCCTCACTTAGCCAACTTCCAAATGATCGGTCCCCAGAGTCGACAATCCAACTAACCAACAACCCCCTCAACCCAAAGGGTTGAAAAAGAAGTCAACCAGAAGAACCTCGTCCGAGCGGGGATTTCATGAGACACTAGTACATGCAA
This sequence comes from Lathyrus sativus, assembly GCA_963859935.3. Lineage (NCBI taxonomy): Eukaryota > Viridiplantae > Streptophyta > Magnoliopsida > Fabales > Fabaceae > Lathyrus > Lathyrus sativus. The sequence goes on from OZ012736.1 coordinate 393,131,821, forward strand.
AGCATGCACGCGCCCACTACTTTCCACAACTAATTCTAGGTACACTCAAGCCCAGGTCCGGCTTATCTCTCAATAGATCATCCCATCCCCACAACAGCAATAACAATATAAAGCTGACAATAAAATGCAGAAAATAAAGACAGAAACGTAAATCCATACAAAACCCACGACGAGAAAACAAGCGCTAGGACTGACTCGCGTGAGGAACTGTCAGAGCTCCTCAGCAGAGTCGCCAGTTGTCGCTACTGCGAAAATCGGCGCCGGCTGAACAGAAGAGTCGCCACCGTGCGTTATTTATCCCAACTGAGGGAAAGGAAACACTCAGAGTAAAACTAACGCAAAATGGGAAAGGAATGGTCATCGCAACCAAATCCTGGATTCGGGAGTTGGTTACGCAAAGGGAAGGTATTAGCACCCCTCACGTCCGTCGTACTCGACGGGATCCACGCTTGTTTTCTAGTACGGATTGTTATTCTATCTATTCTACAGGTCTGGGGTTAAAAGAAAATCAAAAGACTCGGCAAAGTATCGCACTTTATGCCTACATATTCCCGTCTGGAACGAGAAATCAGAGTCAACGTAGTTCGCCTACCTACGGGAAAGGAGGGGAAGGTTGCTCGCTAGGATACAGCATCCCATGCCTACGTACTTTCATACAGCATGAAAGATCAGAGCAAACGTAGTTCGGCCCACGGAAGACACAGATTTGTCTGACTGTTTTTATCTTTCTGAAAAGGTTTTTCCTGATTACGGGTCCAAGCGGACAAAAATGACGTTTTGATTCGTTTTCAGTCTTTTACGTAGGAACTATTTTTTATGATGTTTGCAATCTCTGACGCACTAGAGACTATGACTTGAGAGTGACTACGTCGCGTGTCACCCAAAGGGTACCACACTAAGCAGCCAGACTACTGGAAAGAAACTCTCCAGCAACCCTTTCTCAAATAGCTTAAGGCTCATAGCGTACGACATCGATTAACCTTATTACTGTGTTTTTGAGTTGTTTTAAGATAAGAAGGGGAACAACACTCTAAAAACCTAGGGTTGAAAATGGGAATAAAACTACCCTAATGTTATCATGCATGGGTTAAAACCTAATGTCTTCCATATTTCTCTTTTGCACAGAGGGAAACAGAGATCCTAGGGGATAAACGGAAAAGAAACAGCAGATATACAATAAATAGTAAAATGCATGAGATGCAGCAATACAAGCGAGGCAAGGGAGTCCCACTCAACCTCGAACCTGGGAAAACAATAGGCAAAGTGAAATAGCTTCACTTCAAACCTAAGGGGCAAGCTGAACAAGCCAACAGACAATACAGAAAAAGAAATAAAACCCAACACCAGCTCCTACAGTAAGCAACTCAAACAGCAACAGCTCCGACAGCTACGGTTGATTAACAGCAAAAGGTTGACAGTAACAACTTCAAGCAAGATCCCATCTTCACTCTTCAATGATCCCCAAGCTTTAGATAAGCTCCTGTCTTCAAAAGTACCCCAGCTCTGGCAAGCAATGAACCCCAACAAATAAACAACTTCAAACATCAGCAAAACCCTAGTCTTCCACAGATACCCAGCTTTGACAGGCACAAGCTTCATCTTCTCCAATCTTCAATGAACTTCTTATCTTCAATGGGCTTATATCTTCAAGGCAAGCACTCACAGGAGAGAATCACTTAACAGATTAAGTTGAAATGCTAAATAGATTATTGACAACCAAAGGAAGCCTATAAGTGTTTAACATTATAAGAAAAATGTTCCCTCAAAGTTCTACTTCTAAAATAAGCCACTTATCCCTCCAAAGGAGGGATGTGAATACCTTAGGAGGACTTTATGTCATAGGGAGGAATAGAAACACAAGATTCTTTCTATGTTTGCAAGAAGAAATCATTCTAATCTAAAGCTCTCCCTATTTCTCCTATCTCTTAAGTCTTCACAAACCATCTTCCAGGAGAGGAATCTTCATGCATCAAGCTCTATACCTTGTCTTCAATCATCTCCAAGGTCTTCAAAATTTCCAACAAACCAAGCCCAAGCCCAATACCCCAATTGAAATGCCCAAAACCCAACAAACACAACAACATCCCAAGAGGGAAACACACCAATAACAACCAATTTGCAAAAATCCAAGAAAATAGTAATGCTCATCTTAAAATCCTAGATTAACTTCTAAGGGAACCTAACTATGTACCCTATACCCCACATAAACCCCAAGGCCTAAATCAAACCCTAAGTCTCCAAACTATGCCCTAGACTACACCTAAGTGTTGTAAAACCCTAATCCTAGCACCTTAAAGTTCATTACTCAAAACTATCCTAAATTTTATTCACAAAAATGTGATAAAATTTATAAGGGTACATGCTTCCCTAATCTAATCAACCCCACAAGAATCAAACAAAAATCATGCACCAATTGATCATACTAAATTCAGAAAAATAAGGCATCAAACAAATGCAAAATAAAATCAATAAAATTGTAAAATATGCCAAAAATATAAAATGCAAGGAATTAATATTTTTATTGTTTTATTAAATTCTAGAAACCCTAAGGAAAATAAGGAAAAAATTCCCACCCTAAAATGATCTTTTTTCAATTAGTTATGAATTTTTTATTAACTATGTCAAAATCATGAAATAAAAAGAAAATAAAAATGAAAATGGTAAATGGGCGTGACAAATAGCAATCAGAATCAGTTCAAAATACCAAATGGGCTCAGAGGGGGGTGCGTATAGGAAGTGCGCTAGGCCCAACATACAATCAGAAAATAAAATGAAAAAACAAAGAAAAATGGAAAAAGTTCGGTACGAATAGCAAGGATTTCACGTGTGTTTTTAAGTGGGCCTCCAGGCTGGGGTGTACATAGAAACATTCTCACTTAAGCCCATGCCAACTCATTAAGTGAAACGGCGCGTTTCACTCTCCTCTTAGAATTCCTTCACAACCTTAGACTCACTCGTGGACGTTGGATGATGGTTTCAGTCAAAGGTCTTGCACGATCCTATGTTGATAAGTTCATCTTCTTCCTTTGAATTTTGGAGGGAGAAAAGCCATGGTTGAAACAGAGCTTCAACCTTCATCTTCTCCAAACGCAACTCTCTTAATCCTCACCAAAACCCTAACCTAAATACATCATATGGCTCGCCTTCTCACAAGGAATTCAATCATACTATCCATTGGCATTGAAACCCTCTCCTTCTCAAAACACGAAGACATGCTCAGAAATGGCTCAAACAAGAATCATCACCAAACTCAAAATTGAATAGCCTAACATCAACTACACCTCACACTGAGTAAAATCCATCATCAAACTAGGTTTAAACCTCCAAGAATCATCACATACGAGCCTCAACAGAAAATGTGATCAACCTAATTTTGTCTCTAAATCATGCCAATTGTTACCAGAATCCACCTAGCCATGTTCTACAATGCTTACCACTATCTAAAACCTAAAGAAACCTCATGAATCGAGCCATAGAAAGCAATTTACATACCTGCAAATCTTGGATGAACAGAGTGGTAAAACATCCAAATCAAGCTCCAAGATCTTCCAGATACCTTCAATGAAGTAGATCAAGCTTCTGTATGCATCAAATTGGATTGAAACCTCTTGAATCCTGGAATCCGATCCTGACTTGCAAGAGATGAATCCAAAATGCTCTCTCACGATTTTGCACCAATCTTGCCTTGAATTGTATTTGGAATCATTCACCAACACCAAAGGAAGCTATTGAACAAAAAAGAATGGATTGAAATGGATCAAATGGTTGTAACCGATTCTGTTTTGCAAATGGAAAACTCAATGTTCAATCTCTCCAATCTCTCTCAATCTGCACCAACCAATGCCTTGAACCTCTTCTAATACTTATATAGAACATGAATGAAAGCTCTAGAAACTTTTGGATTGATCCAATGAGAAGTTCCACATCTCTTGCATTTGAAAATGTCATGAGAAATTCACATATGGCAGCTGAATTTTAAGCTTGCTTCAATGCCTCATTCTGATCCAAATTCTCACCTCATGACATATTGAATGTGTTAGGATTCATTAGAGCTTTGGTTATGCCTTGAAGAATGGTTTTGCAATTGTTACTTATGATGTAAGTAACCATTTTACAAAGCAAGTCATAGAATTATCCCTCACCTCAAAAATGTGGCAATGTCAATGTTTTCAAAATGTGTTTTCCAGTCAATTTGGTATGTCATATGGCTAGGTTTGGACTTATAGATCAAAAATCCCAATTTTCAACCTTGGTTCATTTAAAATTCACCCTTATTTTAGGCCATTTTTGCAATTTTGTGATACAAGCCCTTCCAATCACTCATGACCTCTTACCTAGCCCAACAACACCATTCTAAACACATCTCATGTTGAACATTTTTTCATTTGAGGAGTGGAACATAGAGATTTTGGCCTATGTTGAAAAATGACCTATAATTCAACTTTCCCAAAATACCCCTTGATTTCCAAGGCCATAACTTGAATTCTACAAATCCTCTTGAGGACCTATAGCACTCTATGGAAAGCTAAGATCATGATCTATAACTCTTATGTTGGCCAAGAATCCATTTGAAAACTCCTTGATGGTAAAAAGTTGCTTGGAAGTCAAGTGATGTTCACAAATAAATTTCAATGTCCTCTGATGACCCATAACTTGCAAGAACCATAACTTGAGTTCTAGAAATCTTCTTGAAGACTTCTAGTACTCAAATTAAAGCTATTGAGAGGCTTTAAAAATTCCATGTTGACCAAGAATCCATTTGAAACTTGAATTTTGACTTATCTGGCTTGGAAGATAGGCCTAAATTAGGGGATTTTACATTGAAACCCTAATTTGGCAACCCCTCTTACTCTTGATTCTCTTTGATTTATCCTTGGCACAACACCACACATGTATCAACATATCAATTCATGAATCCCACATCCTCCAATTAAGCCTTGATTCTCTTCAATCACTCATTTGACCTAGGGTTGACCCAGATGAAAACTTAGTTGACTGCACTTCAACTGTGGCTTTTGTACTTGAATCACTGACTTGTCTCATCTTCAATATGACCCTCTAGGCATTTCATAAGCTTTGTACACATTCCATACCCTCAATTCATAGCTCATACCCCCATTGATGACCCTCAACACACCCCAGATTAGGAGAAAAGTCCACTGGTTGACCCTCAAACTCCCCCAAAGCTTCAAACATTTCTTGATGACTTGGATAGTCTTAAACTTGAATAAAAACCCTTGATATGCTTCTTTATATAAGAATGGCACTTGATCCCTTGTTGGATACCTTGCTATGCTATGTCATGCAAATGATTAGATTATGTACATGATTCAATATGCAAATGATAATGCAACCTAAATCAGGTGAAATAGGTTGAGCAAATTTTAGGGTGCAACACATGTCATCTGGATCCATTTTTATCTGGTTATAACCAGAAAAACTGTCCATGAATGAGAATACTGTGAAGCTTGTTGTATTATCCACCAAAGTGTCAATATGTGGTAGAGGGAAGTCGTCCTTCGAACTTGCTTTGTTTAAATCCCTGTAATCGACACACATCCTGACCTTGCCATCCTTCTTCGGGACTGGTACAATGTTTGCCACCCATTCTGGATATTTGGATACTGCTAAAAAACTGGCATCAATTTGCTTTTTGACCTCATCTCGGATTTTAAGAGCCATGTTTGGCCTTGACCTGCGCAACTTTTGTTTGACCAGAGGACACTCTGGCTTCAGGGGGAGCTTGTGCATAACAATGTCAGTATCCAACCCTGGCATGTCTTGGTAAGACCAAGCAAATATGTCGACATAATCTCCGAGGATCGCTATTAGTTTGTCTTTGATCTCTGGCCTCAATGATGCCCCAATCTTGACTTCTCTTTTGTCTTCTTCTGACCCCAAGTTGATGACTTTGGTCTGCTCTTTGTTGGGCTGGAGATAAACATCTTCGTATTCAGCCATTCTCTTCAACTCTTCTGGGACTTCTAACTCTTCATCATTCTCTTCTTCAGCTTGAAAGACAGATGAACCATTAATAGAAGGAGTCGAAGGATCATAGGATTATGTGGTTGATGGAGGTATTCTGCATGTTTTATTTTGGAACAATTAGGCACACACACATAGACATGCAGATGAAGGGTTGTTTTTATTTTTTTCAAAAAGATTGCCATTTTTCTTTTAACAAAAAGAGTGAAAATGATGCGCAAAACAGCAAGCAAGAGTTTTAACAAAAACACTTTTTCATTAATGATTTTCAAATTTGCAAAGTGGCCCAATACAAAATAATTCACAGGCCTTGGGCAAGACCAGGAATTTTTAAAGAAAAACACAAAGCTAACAAGCATAGTGAATTACTCTAAAGGTAAAAAGATGGGAACTTCCACAGCCTCCCAGTTGCACAAAGATGCACCTCCCCTAGTTATTAGATGATCCAGATTACCATCTTCATCGTCATCAATAATGGTATTGACTTGCACACCGCCACTGGTGAATATCTCATTCAATGACTTCTTCTTCATGGTGCTTTCTTCTGGCTCGCCTTCTAGAGTTGGTTTGTAACCTAACCCTTGTTGATCATTTTTGGCTCGAGCGTTGACTTCGATGACCTCTCCCCATCCCAATGGGACTCTAGCTTTCAGTTCTGCCTTAATACTTTGAGCAGAGGTAAATGATGGCCCATGGGTTATGTCCGATTCATCAACTAGAACAACGTGAGCTATTTCTAGTGCTTGGAAGGCCGTCTCGAGGGAATCTTCATCAGCCTCAATATACCAGAATGATGACAAGTTGCTCACCATTAAGTCTTCTTCTCCATGGACAATGACCAACTGGTCATCCACAACAAACTTCATTTTTTGGTGGAGAGTAGAAGTGACAGCGCCAGCTGTGTGAATCCATGGTCTTCCCAGTAGACAACTATAGACCGGATTAATGTCCATCACCTGGAAGGTGACTTCGAAGATTTGTGGTCCAATCAGGATGGGAAGATCAACTTCTCCTATCACGGATCTCCTGGATCCATCAAATTCCTTGACTATGAGAGAAGTTGGTCTCATGGTAGCACCTTGATACGCCAACTTGGCCAATGTTCTTTTAGGCATTACGTTGAGTGCTGATCCTGTGTCAACAAGAACTCGGGACATTGTATCCTCTTCGCATTTGACCGACACATGTAGAGCACGATTATGCTTACGCTTCTCAGCTGTCAGATCGTTATCGTCAAAGCTCAATGTGTTGTAGGCAGTGATATTTGCTACAATGGAGTCAAACTGCCCCACTGTGATATCTTTAGTAACATGGGCCTGTGTCAGAATTTTGAGCAACGCCCGACGGTGTGCTGGAGAGCTTAAAAGCAAAGCCATGACCGAGATCTTAGAGGGTGTTTGATTTAGTTGGTCCACCACCCTATAATCACTTCGTCTGATGATTCTTAAGAATTCTTCTTCATCGTTCTTGAGACTTTCTTTTCCTTTAACTAAAGGTTCTTTAGTGGCGACTGTCGCGGGCACGGGCTTCTGAGGAACAGGAACTTTTTGAACAGAAATTGCTGGTGGAGGAGCCACATTATATGTTCGAGGTTGGTAGATGCGACCACTCCGGGTAATTTTGCTTCCACCGGCAATGTTAGCCACATTTGCTGGTTTCTTTTCTTTGAAGATCCCCTCGCACCATGAATAGTCTTGTTTTGGTGTCACGGCTCTTGGGTGAGGCTTGGATCCTCCCCTCGGCTCAAACCTGGTTTGTCCCCTCCCAAATTTCGGGGGTGTATCGTCGCGGAATATTGGTCGGACGTTCTTGTTGTTGTTGTTATCATTCCTGAATACAACTCTTTTGTTGGGCTTTTCTGGCATGTTAAACACAGGTTTGGTGACTGCCACGTATTCTTCCTTTTTCCGGTGAGTGATTTCCATCATCCCCTGTTCAATCATTGCCTGGATGTCTTTTTTCACGGCGTCACAACCCTCAGGATTCAGCATACATTCTTTGCAATCTTCGTGAGATGTCTTAAGCGACCATGCCTGAGCAAGGCGTTTGTGTAGGTCTGCTAATGGCACTTTGATCTCACCAACAGTGGTAACTTTCTTGTCTTCTGACCCCTCTCCTTCTTCAGTAATGGCATTGACTCCACCATGATTTGGCAGAGGGTTGCTCTTTACGTTGGGATGGTTATCTTCTAAGGATAGAATTCTTTTTTCAATTAATTCACAAACTAGATACTGAAGGGCGAAGCAGCCTTCGAGATCGTGGCCTGGAGCATTCTCATGAAATAGGCAACGAGCATTTGCATTGTAATAGAACGGGAGTGGATTAGGAGGAGCACCTAATTTTCTTGTTTTGACCAGCCCTCTTTCTATTAACATGGGAAATAGGTCGGTGTAGCTCATTTGAATAGGCTGTATTTTTGGCCTATTTGCTTGATAATTTGCCCTCTGAGCCCTGTTCTGCGGCTGTTGATCTTGCGGCTGCTGGTATTGTTGTTGATTACTGGAGTGATATTGACGTTGGTTGCCAGGCTGATACTGGTGTTGTTTGCTGGATGCTCCAGGCTGGGGACCATGCTGTGATGAAGGTTGAAAAACTGGAGTCACCGCTGCTACATATGATGGATGGTACTGTTGGCGATGGCTTCTAGAGTTTTGTGCCTTCTTCCCATACGTGATCGCACTCACCTCTCCCTCTTTATTTTTGTGGAAATTTCTGACTGGCTTCTTCGTTGTGCTGGCGCTTGAGGTAATATTTGGAGTGGTCACTTTTCCACTCTTTAAACCTGCTTCCACCTTGACCCCTACTGCCACAATATCAGAGAAATTTGTTGTAACACTGTTGATCAATCGTTTATAGAATTCTGGCCGAACTGTATCCACAAACCAGTCTGCTAACTCCTTTTCAGTAAGGGGAGGCTCTAGTTGTGTTGTAGTTCCGCGCCATCTTTGCGCATACTCCTTAAAGGTTTCAGTATTTTTCTGCGTCATGCTGAGAAGCTGACGACGGTCGGGAGCTAGGTCCATGTTGTACTTGTACTGTTGAATAAAAGCATCTGAAAGTTCTTGGAAATTGTGGATCTTTGCTTGATCTAAACTACGATACCACTTGGCTGAAGCTCCTTTAAGACTATCTTGGAAATAGTGTACTAACAGCTTGTCATTTTCAATATGCGGAGCCATCCGCCTACAATACATGATTAGGTGTACTTTAGCACAAGTGGTCCCCTCATATTTGTCAAATACCGGCATTTTAAATTTCTGAGGAAATACGAATCCAGATACCAGACATAGGTCATTGGCATCAAATCCAAAGGCATGGCTTCCTTCAATGGCCCTCGTCCTCTTGGCCATGATGTCCATCTCCATTCTTAATTTTTCATGTTTTTCGTCCTCGGCTTCAGAACCGTCGAGTATATCAAAGATTGGCTGTTGATTGGCGAAAATTGGTCGCTCTGTGGTAGGTCCACCCGCTTGAGTGAAAATAGGATTTCTGATTGTTGAGTCGAATAGTGGATTGAGACTCGAAGACTGCATATTGTTGAATGGTGGCACAAAATCTCAAGACATGCCATAAGGGAATTCTGCGGAAATAACAGGAGCTACTGTGAAATTGGCCGCTGCGGTGGCAACTTCGGAGATTACTGTAGGTTGTGTGTCCATCTTTACTTTGATTATATTGAGGACTTCCATGATCTGGCTGACGTCCCCTTTGATCCCTTCAACGTCGTTATCCATTTGATCAAACCTCTGGTCTTTATCTGCCATCTTCTTTTGAGCTTGGGACCATGTGTTGTATCTGTGAGTACTCAGCGTGACTCCTTCTCTCTTTTCTCTCTGAACAAGAACAAAGGATGAGCTGCGGAACCCAGATGCAAGACCGATGCAGGATGAAATGTGAATGCAAATGCAAATGCGGATGCATAAACCATTCAAGGAAAAACAATTTTTTTGTTTACAAACAAAAAAGTTAGAACAACATGTAGCAACATGCTTAAAAAGCGTTTTTCATTTGATAGCTAAAAATCTATTACAATAGAGTGTCCCTTGCTAAAAAGCAAGACCTTTCTTACAAGAAAATGAAAGTAAATGCAACAAACAGGATTTCAATCCTTTTAGGGAAAGCAGGGAAATGGTGAAACAAAGATCAATCTAACAAGATGATCCTTCTCCTTCTTGGACTCTGACATGAACTTGGTCCTGGCGGATAATCTCCCACAGGTCTTCGTTCTCTCTTTGCGCTTTGATCAAAGCGTATTTTAGCTCTTCCCTAGTTGTGGGGACCTCAGGCTCCATGGTTATCTCATAATCATGAGTGTAGAACATGGTCAAGGCAATTTCTTTTGACCATAGCAGGTACCCCCTGGTAGTTAAACAACTTGCATTCTCTATTGGAGTTAGGCTCAAGAGTTGTGGATCTCTTTGAGCGTACTGAACATTGGCTTCTAGTTCTCGGTTGCAACCAGTTTCGCAAAAGCAAGGCCTCAACAATTCTGGTTCGGGCTCTGGTCCGGTAGGATACCCATGTTGACGCCGAGCGAGAATGGGATTGTAGGTGATAACCCCTTCTGTCCCAATGAGAGGCACATTGGGGAAATCTCTGTAACTAGGAATCATGACTTGGTCACCGAGGCTGGTGTCATACCATGTGATGTCATGGTGCCTGAGAGTGACGAGTTTAGAAACCCATGCGCTTTTGGTAGGAAGCCTCCAAAGGATATGAGTCCTTGGCAGATGAGAAGTAAACCATCGGTCGAGTAGTGCAAGACAGCATGAGAATTGTCCGTGATCATACAAAATGAAGCGGTGAGTGACTACATAAGTATCAGCCAGTATCGCGTTGACCGGATTTTTGATGATGAAGAGGCGGATCGCCTCTTCACTGATGAAGTCGTAACTGCTCGGGAAGAGATACAACCCATATATCATAAATGCCAGAATCGCTTCAAAGATGCCCAGATTCCTGCTTTCATAATGATATTCCGCCATCTCCATTAGAGGCCTGGCATCCATTCCGTACCACCCTCCTTTCGCTCTCATCGGTGGTAAGTCCTCCAACTTGATATGTAAGGCTTTAGCCTAGTCCCTCTTCTTTGGTTTTCCATAAGGGAGCGTAAAAGTCCATGGAATCTTTAAATAATCAGTATACTCCTTGATGGTTAGGAGTAACTGAAAGTCTGGAAATACGAAGCAGTGGTAGGCTGTAGAGTAAAACTCAACCGAGGCTTGCAACATGGGCTCGTTGATCGGAGCACTTATAAGTGGTAATAGGTCTCCATATTTGACTATGAAAGCAGCGGGATTTCAGACAAGTCTTGTTAACATCCTTAGATGGCCCAATCTCAGATCCGGAACTGGAAACATGTCTTTTCTTACCATGTTGTTGTCTGCAAAAAGAAAAAATTGAATTTCCTTGAATGGTTAGAAGAAATGCAAATGTAAATGCAAATGGTGTCATGGAACTCAGACATTTATGAACATCATAAATCGCCATTTCATTGATTAATAAAATGAATTACAAAATATTGTTTCCCCTTACAATAGTTTTAAACAACAGCTAAATGAATCTTATCAAGGTTCCCCTAGCAGCCTTAAGTTGAGCTTCTCGATCTTGCTTTCCATATGAGCCTTCTCAAAGATGAGTCTGTCCATAATTATCTTCCATGGATTAGACAAAGGTTCATAAGGTTCTTCTAATGCCTTCCTCTTCTTACAAGATAGGATTTCTTCGTCTTTCAACTGGAGTTGTTTCCCGAGCTCTGCATTTTCTTCGACGACTATTTGATACTTGTGCTTCCAAGCTTCTTCAGTTTGCTGTGCTTTGACCAAAGCAATCTTCAACTTTTCTTCTTCCTACATGAAGACCAACGGGCGTTCTTCCTTCAAGGCCATAGGCTCTTGCTTAGGATAAGGAATCCTTAGTGTGATGGCTCTCTTTCGAACCCATTGGAGGTAAGGTTCCAAAGAGACACAGTTGAGTCTTCCAAGATCCTTCTTCCCTTTCTTGTGTAGATGCTTCCAAGCTTCTAGAACCTTTCCTTTTAGTCCTTGACTATCTTCCTCTTCTTTGAAGAAAATGTTTTCCACTTGAACACTATTGGGTTTGTCTTTTAACGGGTATCCCAATTGTCGGCGGGCGAGTATTGAATTATAACTGATTCCTCCATTAGCACTGAGAAGAGGTACATTGCCAAAATTCCCATAATTATCAATGATCATTATCCCATCATAGTCACAACTATACCGATCAATATCGGAGTGGGTAAGAGCCATGATCTTTTGCGACCACCATCCTTTCTTTGGATCCCAAAAAGCATTGGCAACAAGTGATCATTCCTCCATTGTGAAAGTTCCTCAGATGAACAGAATGGTGTGTGTGTGTGCTAACAAGGTAGGCACAGGATTTTTCTTCAAGAAAATTTTAATGGCATTAAGGTCCACAAAATTCTCAAAGCTCGGGAACAAGAAGATACCATAGACGAGTAAGGTAAGGATAGCCTCAAATGCATCCATGCTTAAATGATCTGCATAATACTGAGCTTTCTCAACCAAGAACTCTGCTTTTAACCCAAAAACTCCTCCTTTTGTAATCAGATTCTTTTTAATATCAACCACTCCCAAACGTGTAGCTTTGGCGATATCTTGCTCTTTAGGGTCCTTCTCCATAATTGGAAAAGGAGAATCTTCAAGAATGGCCAATCCAACCAACTGAGAATATTCTTCTAGTGTGGGCACTAGCTGATAATCGGGGAATGTGAAACAATGGTAAAGCGGATCATAAAACTGGATAAGAGTATAAAGGAGTCCACTATCCATCTTTATCTTCAAGAGTAGCAACAGCTTCCCATACCGGCTTTGAAACCCCTCTGGATCTGTCACTAAGGTGCTCAACCTTTTCAAGTCATCTAGGTTAAAACCCTCGTAAGTGTACTTCAATGTTTTCTTTCTTTCACTATTCATGACAACCTCTGATGTTTACAAACAACAAAGTCTGAGTTCCGTGAAACCATATGATGATATGATGATTATGAATGCAAGATGCACAAACACAAGCAAATGCATATGCTTACAACACAAACTTAGGTTTAAGGACAAGCATGAGTCCAAGGGTCTACCCATCCCCAAAGATTGTACTATGGATTGATTGTACCTGCCGAATGGGTTCTACAAAGTTCCCAGAGTCATCAACCCATCTTTCGGATATTATCAATTTCCTAAATCACTTGGTAATCGATAATATTATCAAGAGAATCTCGTCTGAGTGTAGTATCGCGTATCAACTATTTCGGAAATACTTCCTTATAGCCATCACACTACATCCTAATAAGGCCAAAGTGAGGTAAAGTGTATTCTAAAAGTCCAGAGTGTCATGGGCTCCTTCGTTGAAAGTAGCATTCTTTTCACGAATGCTCGATCAACAATACTAAAACTTTCAAGAGGGCCTACACTGAGCGGTGGTTTCTCAAGTTAGCTTGGTCGGGAATCAACTCCCTATAAGCCTTCTTGAATATACCACCATCCTATCATAATTTCACTCAAGTCCGGGTATAGGACCGTCTCACCACTCAAAGCACCCAATACCCAACAAACAAACAAATATATTAAAAAATATACATGTTAAGCAAATATTTACAAATATAGCATGCAATTAAACAAAATAGGCTACACCCTCAAAAAAACCATATCCCTAGTGAAGTCGCCATTTCTGTTGCAGTGAGAATCGTGATACCAAGCTATTGATTAACTTGAATCTTTAATTCTTAAATTCACAACCGGACTTTAATTTATCCAAAGGAAAGGCTAAAGAAAGAAAGAACCTTTTGCGCGATGTAACAACAACGCTAAGAGATTCGGGGATCGAGGGCTGGTTATGCATAGGGTAGGTATTTCACATCCTAAACATCTGTAGTACTCTACAGGAACCTTTTGTTTGTTTGCATGCTAAGTTTGGTAAAAGTTTGCTAAGTTTTGGGATTGGGTAAAGGTATAGGTTAAAACCTAAAGATAGTTTCTAAGTTTGCTCGCAAAGACGTCGCATCCTCTGCCTACGTATCCTAACTAGGATAGAATCAGAGCAATCGTAGTTCACCTCACTAGGGTTGAAGAACACTTGATTATGATCAAGGTTCAAAGGGGAACAAACATAACAATGTTTGTATAGAGTTTCACAAAACTCTCTAGATCTATGTTGAACTCTCAAGAAAGGGAAGTAAGTAATCATGTCCATGATTCTTACATAGAGTTCACCAAACTCTATCCTAAAGTTCTACGTTGTGAGACCAATTGGTTCTATCCAGACCAAAAGGTGGGAGAAAGGGGGAAGGTTGCTCGTCAAGATATCGCATCTTGTGCCTACGTATTCTCATTGTCCAATGAGAAATCAGAGCGGTCGTAGTTCGGACACGAACTACAGAATAAGGATCAATTGGTTCTTTCCAGACCAAAAGAGGGAGAAGGTTCTATCTAGACCTACGAGTTTAAATCCTATTGGTTCTATCCAGACCAAAAAGGGGAGAAGGTTTTATCCATACCTATGAGTTTATTGAGCTATCTATGACCCAAAGGTCAATAGAGAGACTTTCCTTTGGAAGGGAAAAGATGAGGCAACTTGGATGAGAACTAAAGAGTTTCATCACTTTGGGGAAATAAACTTAACAAAGCATAAACATTCAAACATGATGAATATAAAGAGATATGGTTACAACCAAGAATAAACAAGCATATTACAATAAGCAAGGATTTCAATCAGGATGAATGATTACAACCAAAAGCAAGCATTTAAGATATTACAATATCAAGCAATGATTTCAATCAAGATAAATGGTTACAACCGAAGCAGACATCAAGATATTACAATATCAATGATTTCAATCAAGGTAAATGGTTACGACCAAAGCAAGCATCAAGATATTATAATATCTAGAAGGGGAAAGTTCTTTCAAGACTTAATGATAGGTGAAAACCAAAGCATATCTTAACGAAGAATGGGGTACATCTTAATAAAGATGGAAGGGGATCTTAACAAAGATGAGGTTTCATTAGGGCTTACAAGATGACATGTATACTTACATGCATCATGCCTAATCAAATAATGTCACAACAAATGTAAGTGAGAAGTTCAAAACTTCATGGGAGAAAACTTTCAAGTTTTAATGATGATTACACACAAATGCTTACAAGCAAGAGTTTTAGTCAAACTCAAGTACACAAGGATGCTAACAAGCCAAAATCATAACTTTAAAATAAAACTCAAAAGAGAATGAAATTAAAGTTTTGAAATGAATAAATGAGAGATAGGAAGGTGAAAACCCTAAAAACATTCATGGTAGCGTGTGAAATGCAAGTAGAAAGTTCACATTTATGAGTTTTAGGTTTACCTCTTGAAGCAAGCTTAAGCAATAAGAAAACTAGAGATATTGAGAGCACTTACAAGGTCTCCAAATGTTCCTAGGTTGATGAATAGATGCTCCAAACAATCTCCAAGCAAGATAGTGGACGAAATGCCTTGTAAATGAAGGAAAAACTCTAAAATCCAAAGATTTCAAAGACCAACTCACTAAAACCTTATTACATAAGTGTGGAAGTGATTTGGATAGCTTCAATACATCATATTTTATGTGTTTTAAGTGTTTCTTGAGTTGGAAAAAGTTTGGAAATGGTTTTGGAAGGTGTTTTGCAAAAATAGATTTTGAGGGATTTTGGAGACTTAGTGAGATTTTGCAAGAATTTGGTGATTGTGTAAGGTAGAGAGTTCTAGATGGTTTATAGAATGGAATTGGTGTGTTGGTGCAAGAGTTGAAAAATCTGCCTAGGCATACATTCACCACAGCAGGGCAATTTTAAAGCAATGACTTATTTCATGAAAAAGAGGTCATACACACATTATGATGATACTAACAGATGAGATGCAACTCATAAAATGAGTGAAATCTTTACCAAAACAGAAATTAGCATTTGAAGCTCATGTCATACAAGAACAAAAACTTAAATGTGCCACAAACTATAACCATGACAGTTGGAGAAATTGAGATCATGCACAAGTTTTAACTGGATAGACTAATGATAAAACACATACAAATCATGCAGAAAATGATTGAAACAGAAAGTGATATATTTGGTATCAATGATGTTTTGAAAGAAATGCAAGAGAGGCATGGTAAGGCAGCTTGAGCACTTAGATAGATTTTGAGCACAAAGATATCATACACATTCTTCAAATAGGTAAATAAGTGAGTCTCTAAGCATAGAGTCAAGCAAAAAGCACACCAAGCAAAAAGTGACATGTTGATTCCAAATTGACAGCACAAACATATAAGATTTCAAGACAGCAAAATGTAACAACATTCATATCTTTCAAAATCTCCTACCAAGACACACATCATGAACAAAATCAAACATTTGACCAAAGACTTAAGACATAGCAAGCATAACCACTTAGAAACCACCTCATAGCAATGATAGACAAGACAAACATGAAAATATCATAATGAAAACAAAGGCCACATTGATTCACACATGATCAAGGGCAAGGGGAGATCTATGAGCAACTTACAAGTTATCTACACATCCAATTAATGAGCTAGGCTTATAGTTCTAGGGGAAGCATATCACCTTTTCAAGGTTAGATCCTAAATCTACCAAATGACCCAAAAAACTCACAAATAAGTCTAAACATGATAACAAGACACAAACTTGCAATCTACCATCCACATATCATTTACAAATGACAATATATTTGACAAAATAAGCATTATGATCATAAAACTAGGACTCTTTGACAAAGAAGCACAATAGGGCAGCCATGGTATGTTTTCACAAAAATCACCACAAAATGAAAATACATGACAATGTATGATTTATAGATAGTTAGAATATCACATACCTCTTGTTGACCAGCCTTGAACAAGCTAAAAAGCTTAGAAACCCAGAGATAATCTTTCCTTTGCAATGAGATGAAGCTTACTTCCTCTTGAAGAAACATTACCAAACCTCAAGACAGTTGAAGTTAGGTGATTCCCAGTTGATTTTCAATGCTTTGGACAGTTGTAATATGACATATGTGAGGTGTGTGGATGGTTAGAACATCAAGAACAAGCCTATGCAAGGATTTGGCAAGTTTTTAGTATGGTGGTCAAACTTTCGTGGTGTGAAAGATGACTTTTTGCAAAATGGAAGTTTTGAGAGATTTGAGGGTATAGACACCTTTTATACTATGTTTAGGGATTGTGAGGGTGATTTTTAGAGGTTTAGAAATGATGGAATTGGTCTTGAGCAGAGTTTTGCTCAAGACAACTTTTTGGTGAAAATGGAGATTTTGAAATTCTTGAGGAATGAGAGGAGAATGAGAGCTAGGTTTTCTATGGTTTTTTGAGATTGCTCTGGTGTGTCTAAACTCATAGAAGAGGCTCCTATTTATAGCCAAAACAAGAGTGAGGGCAGACTTGGTCATTTTCCATTTTTGGAGGGAGACTTGGAAGAAAATCTTGCCAAATCTTATGGCAGCCTCTTCACATCAACTCCTTGGCTCAAGGAAAGAAAACATCAGATGGAATGAGAGGGATGAGGTGACTGGAGAGATCTATGAAGGTAGGGGGGCTGCAGCTGCACACATCATCAAAAGTTTCTCTTTCCTCCCTTTATATGATTAAAATAATAGCAACTTGGTTGCAAGTGGCAAAGCCTCCAGTTCTTCCCTCCTTCTGGTTTTATCTTCATCTACACTTTATATTATCAGTTTGAATCATGATCCAAGGGCTGAGAGTGGCTTAAGTTGTGAAAAACCAAATTTGAGAATTCTTGACAAAGTGATTTCAAGTGTGACAGGCCCAACTTCTATGGTGCATAACTTCCTGGTCAAACATGCTATTGAGGAGTTCTACCATAATTTGGAAAGCCCTCAAGTAGCTCTATAACTTTCATGTTTTAGGAATTTCAAAATTCTTGATGGAACTAGGTTGAAAAACCCTTCAAAGTTTTTGAAAAAACCACTTAAAAGTGCCAAATAACTTGGAATTTTCCTAAGTTATTTCCCCCTTAAAAATGAATTTTGCTATAACTCCAATTCTATGCCTTTTTTGATCAAGGGCCACTTTGAGGCTTTTGTAGGATTTGTCAAGAGCTTTCCAATGAGCTTTGAACCACTTCAATTGGATGTGTGGTTGAGGAGTTATGGTCTTGCCCCTTTCGAAACCCTAATTCCCGAGTTTTGCAATTACTTCTTAACCCTTGATCCAATGGTCATGAAATTTTATGGGAAGGTGTAATATGACATAAGGAACATTTTTTATTCACAAATTGAAGTCAAATTCCTTATTGTTGAAGAGTTGACTTTTCGGTCAACCGTTCGATCAATCGGTGCCTACCGAGTCGACCATTGATGATCCGGACATCTTGAGGAATTGAAACTCTTTGAATGGACTTTAATAAGACATAGGAACTAAATGGACCAGGGTCCCACCATTGAAGCATTCTTTAAACCAAAAGTCAAACTACAGTTGACTTTTTCTCGTCGAAAAACCTTAATCGGGTACCTTAAATTGCGCTGTTCTCAATCCCCGGGTGACCACCTCAAATTGAATCTATACTTGATACAATATTGTATTCTTGATGATGTGGAGACTTATTTGAAGTTGAATCAATCCAAAACATTGAATGATCAGACCACCGAAATCTCGATTTTGACGGTACGGAAACCCTAATTCATCTGCATCTTAACAAAGATAAATTGAAAATGGGTTAAGGTTAGTTAATCAAGCGAATATGATCCTACAATGATGATGAGGATCTAAGGGGTCAAAATTTGGGGTGCAACACTTAGTGGTTTGGGGGGACCTGAGGGTCGTTTACTCAAATCAATCTCTTCTGAAGACGAAACGTCAGGAAGGAATCGAAGTCGAGTGAGTCATGGAGGGATCAACTCATGGTGTTCATCTACACCACATCGCCGAAATTGGTATATGTTTTTGTATATTTCTGTATATATTTGCGCAACTTCCTCATTTCTTGAGCTTGCATCTGTTGTAAAACATTTTGCTTATTTACAGGCCCGTTTTATCAATGAACATATTATTCAATAATTTGTTCACCTCGTGTTTGTTTTAGCTTTTACCTGTTTTGTTTGCGGAAAAACGCCTGATGTTTTTGTTAAAATGCACATACATAAACTGGCTGGCCTAGGCTAATAATTGTTAAAAATTTGAATTGTCTGAACATTGTCACAGATGATAACCTCGATAGGTCCCTTTGTGAAGGGTATCTTGTCTGTTTGTTCATTTTGTTGTAGAATTGTGATCCTCGGGGCACGTTGTCAGAGATATATCCTCGTTGTTTCCCTAGCGAAGTTACAAGAAGAGGTGTGATACCCACTCCCTGGTAAATCAGGATGGGATTTCTTTCCAAGCAGAAGTGGAATCTCCTCAGCAGATTTAGTTGTGTTCCCCCACAGAGTCTGAGCGTTGGACTGTGAACACTGACTTGTCTCCCCAAGCAAGGATCGATTCCCCCCAACCAGAGTCCATCCCCCAGCAGTTGGAGTTGGCGTCTCATACCCCCAGTAGAAGTAATGTACAAGATCACGAGAGCAGTCAAGTCCGCACCCGTAGTCCCCGGCAGTTGGTCGGTACACAACCGATCCCCACAGATTGCAGGTATATACTTACTCCCCAGCAAGTCGAGATCAGGGTTCCGTCCACCAGGAAGGTGTGGCATTTCCCCTAGCAATGAGTTAGCACGCGGTTTTCTCCAACCAATTGTCTGTAAGCATTCAACTCTCAGCAGTTTGGACCAAGGTCTCCGGCAGAGTTGATTCCCCGCAGAGTTATATCCTTCCCGGAAGGTAAGATCAATTCCAGCGTCTGGTTGTCTAGCCTCAGCCGAAGTTGCAGCCCCCGAGAGAGCCGTGTCCTGGAAGGCCAGTCATGGCATTGTTTCTCTTCAGTAGGTGAGAGTGGTTGTTTGGAAAGTTGTTTTGTATCCCCATTGGATTCATCTACGTCCCCAAAAGAGTTCGTATTCTGGAAAGTCGTTCATGGAATGTTCCCCAGCTGAGTTAGCCGGTCAAGTTTCGATCCTCACTATAAGTCCAATCGTTGTTGGCATGTGTAAGCTATTCCCAGTAGGATTGTTTCTTCCCCCAGCGGAGTTGGCACCATCTCTCCAGCATTTATTTTGCTGGAGCAGTTCCTTTGCATTTTGCATTGTGTATAGCATCTACCCAAATGCGTAGCATTTCCATTTCGTATGGAGCATTACGCCATTTTCAAACATCTGCATCTTGAAACATGAGCTAGATTGTTACCTCTTTGATTTCAGGTAATTGTTATCTCCTACAGGTGATCTCTAAGCTCCGAATTTTCAGGTGATCTTCAGGCCCTGACTTCTCCGATGAACATCCAGATTCCGGTGAATTTTCAATTTGAGACGTTTTTTTCTACCCGTGCAGTGCCCAGACTCCGATTGGTTATTCTAATCCTGATGAACTCTATGATGGTACTTCTGCTCTGTTGAGTAGTTAGATTCTGTGAGTGTTCAGTTCATGACGTATTCCTGTATCCGTTTAATTTCCAGACTCTGGTGAATCCCCAGTAAGGATTTGTTTCATTGAGGGTTCCGCCTCTGATTTGTTTCATTGAGGGTTCCGCCTCTGATTTGTTTCATTGAGTGTTCCGACTCTGATTTGTTTCATTGAGGGTTCTACCTCTAATTTGTTTCATTGAGTGTCCAGGCTCTGATTTGTTTCATTGAGGGTTCTGCCTCTGATTTGTTTCGTTGAGGGTTCTGCCTCTGATTTGTTTCATTGAGTGTCCAGGCTCTGATTTGTTTCATTGAGTGTTCCGCCTCTGATTTGTTTCATTGAGTGTTCCGCCTCTGATTTGCTCCATTAAGTACCCCGACTCTGGTTTCTCTCGCTGAGTGTCTTGGCTCCGGTTTGTTCGTTAGTTTATCTCGTTGAGCATCTTGGCTCAGGTTTGTTCGTTAGTATCTCGTTGAGCGTCTTGGCTCCGGTTTGTTCGTTCGTTTCTCACGTGAGTGTCTTGGCTCCAGTGTGTTTGTTCGTTTATCGCGTGAGTGTCTTGGCTCCGATTTGTTCGTTTGTTTATCGCGTGAGTGTCTTGGCTCCGGTTTGTTCGTTCGTTTATCGCATGAGTGTCTTGGCTCTGGTTTGTTCGTTCATTTCTCGTGTGAGTATATTGGTTCTGGTTCGTATCGTTTGTTTATCACGTGCGTATCTTGGCTCCGGTGTGTTCCAGTTTATCTCGTTGAGTGTTCATACTCTGACCAGTCCCAATTGATGATGTATTCCTCGTTTCGTTGAGTATTTAGGCTCCGACAGGTTTCGCCGATTCATTGTGCTCATCGAATATCCAGATTCTGACAATGTTGATATGCTACTCTTCAGCCTTATGGCGTTCCAGCCACGACACCAATTGTGTCATGTAGTTCCTCAGCAGAGTTACTTGATTGGGTCTCTCTTCCCCAACGGAATGTTCGAGACATTCATCATGTTTAATTCTGAGGTTGGAAAATTTTTGGGTTTCTTTGGTATTCAACCGTCTTTTACCTTGATTGGTCGAGAGTCGTTCGCTTCACACCTAGTCAGGTCCAAGTCGTTTGAATAGGGGAAGTTGTTGCACCCTAAAATTTGCCCAACCAATTTCTTTACCTAGCTTATGTTTCATTGCATTTCATATGGAATCCATATTTTTCATAGCATTGGTTCTCGAGGCATGGGCTCAAGGTTTGCCTGTGGCTCGAAATTCATTTTTAGCGCGAGTAATCACGAGCCTCGGAAGAGACAGCATTTACTTTGCCCATCGGTCGAGCGACCGATTTTATTTTGCAGGTTATGCTCAGATCAGGAGACAACATTCAGTCTATATCCAGCATTATCACAGTCACGGTATTCAAGAGCAAGTGTCAAAAGCTTAGCAGAGCTCAAAACGGCGAGAAACAAGCAAACAGGCAGGTTTTCCTCCAAAAGGCGCCAAATTCAAAGTTTTGAAGGTGTTAATCGGTTAACACATATGGTTAACCGATTAACCAAAGGAAAATCAGCTCAGATTTGAAATTTTAACAGTGTTAACTGGTTAACGTATATGGTAAACCGATTAACCATAGCAGATTTTACCCTGTACGTGATTTTGCAAGCCATTTGCACTTGGGGTCCAATTTTTATCACCTTGAAACTCATTTTTACCAAAAGAAGAATCTAGAATGTTCTTGAAAGTTGGTTATTTCAATTTTCCCTCCAAATTCCCATGCCTAGCTCCAAACCAACTTTCCAATCAAAAGTCCAAACCCTACCTTTGGGATCCAAACCTAGATGGTATTTAAGTGTTCTACTCCAAACCAAAAGGAGCCAATTCTCATTTCTCACATTCATTTTTCAGAATTGATCAGAATTTTCTCTCAAATTCTCTCAACTTCTCCATTTCCAAAACCCACACTCAAAGCTCTTTTTCATTAGGATTCATTGATTTTTCATTGAAATCAATGAATTCTTGAGCATAAACCTTCATCCATCCTCATCTTTGGATCAATTTTCATTATCCATTTTCGTGCAAATTGAGATCTGATTTTGGAGCTTGAGTTGGAAGTGATTATTCGAAGCGTTTCGACTCAAATTTGGTGGATCTTCGTTCGTATAACTACAATTGGCTTGGATCTCGAAGTTTTCCGGATTTCTAGTGTTTGAACTACTCAATTACAGCAAGATCAACACTAACCGGAGCAAATCTAGGCTTCGAAGGTTGGAGATTTTAGATCCATAACATTTTTGAGCTTATTTGCATTTCCAGATTTATTTTCATATTCGATTGAATTTTGGTTGATTTCGATCCGTTTGAATTGCGCTTGTGTTGTGTAGACATGTTTGCATGTCTATTGGTTTTCTATTTGCAGGTGTAATTTCGTGCTTATTTGATAAGTTGATCTGTTGGATCACTTGATTAAGTGATTTTGTGCATTAAGTGCTTTTTCTGCTGCTGTTTTTAGCTTCTGGTGCAGTGTTAATCGATTAACCTATATGGTTAACCGGTTAACCAATTCAAACTTTCAAATTTTTCTAAACGTTAACAGTATTAATCAGTTAACGCATAGGGTTAACCGTTTCACCTGTTAAAAACTTCAGATTTTTCAAACATTTTAAGGTGTTAACCGATTAACAGTATGTGTTAACCGATTAACACTGTGCCAGAATGCCATATTTGCTATTTTGTTGCATGTTTGCATACCATATCGATTCGAATCATCATAGATCAGGGTGATGCATTAGAATTGACTTGTTTTGGATAATTGTCACTGTTTGTGGTTGATTAATCATGATGTTGTTGATATGTATGATCATTTTTCAATTGTTTGCATGCTTGTGTATGTGGTTCGAATCGAGTTTCGTTTGCTTTCATCTCTTGTTGTTCCCACATGTTTGCATCATTCTTGCATCGCTGTTGAGGTCGAGACGCGCTTGTGGTGGCTGCTGCCCCACACCTTTTTCCTCCCTCCCACAATTCTAATTGTGCATTTTCATGTTTGCATTTCTCCACTTGTGATTGATGCTTCCTTCGTTCTTCTTGTGCTTTCTTGCCATGATCCTCATAGGATTCCTAGTCCCTTTGTTTAGGATGAAAGTAGGAGAGACATTAGGCGTTCAATCCAAGTATGCTAACATTAGGGTAGGTGTTTCCCCTTTCAATCCAAACTTTAGGATCACTTTGCATGACAACGTTAGGGCCGAGTTTCCCTTAGACCTTCTGTGCGTCTTCTTTTCTCATCTTCATACAATCTTAACACACTTAATAAAGATAATGGATATTGTGCCATGAGCCTTATACTTGGGAAATGGTGATTGAGGGGCCACCTCTCAATTGCCTAGAATATTTAGTATACGTCCTTAGGACGATATGCGACGCATTCGATCCTAGGTTCTAGACTTTAGTATAACATACATTATAAACACTCAAATTCAAAACACTTCTTCTCTAAAAAACACAAAACAAATTCAAACCTTTTTCCTTCGGGATTAATCAGAAGCTTTTTTTCAGAAAAGAGTGTTGTTATACTTCGGTTCTACCGCTAACAGGCTTTGTCCCTAACTGCTGGAACGAAGGTTTAACCCTACTCAATTAAAACACTTAATTAATTCGTGGTTTCGTGTCAGCCCGAACTACGTCTGCTTTGATCTTTCATACCAGATGAAAGTACATAGGCACAAGACGTGATGTCTTGGCGAGCAACCTTCCCCCCTTCTCTCCCGTAGTTAGCTGAATTACGTTGACTCTGACTTTCCCATTGCACAGGGGAATACGTAGGCATAGAGCGGCGATGCTCTATCGAGTCTCTTTTCTTTTCTTTTGTCCTATGAGCCAGTAGCTTAGATAGATTAACACCATTTTAGATATAAAACAAACGTGGATCTCGTTGAGTACAATGGACGTGAGGGGTGCTAGTACCTTCCCCTTGCGTAACCGACTCCCGAACCCAGGACTTGGTTGCAATGACCTCGTCTTTCCCTTTTCGCTAGGTTTTTCCTGATCGTTTCCTTTCCCTCCTTTCGGATAAATAACGATAGGTGGAGACTCTTTTGTCTTTGTCGGCACCTTTTTTCGCAGTAGCGACACTGTCCACTAATTGTTATTTAGAAAATCCAAAAAAATATGTTATTTCTGCTCAAGGGATTGGTAGGTTGAATCGTGTTTCAGGTGGGGTGATCTAGTCAGGTGTATGTATAATAGGGTCTGAGGTTTAATGGTTTTGATTTAATTTCTTGGTCAGACATGGGTTATTTCAAGATCAAGTACAGGGTATGCAGGATTTAAAGTGGTGTGTTCGAGGCTACAGTTAGGGCTTGTGTGCCAATTCAAGTCGTTTGTGTATGGGTAAGTTATCGGACTGTATCTAGGTATCAATGATTCATGCTTGAAGATCATTCCGAATCAAGTTCGTATTTCAAATAAGATTTTTATGTAGCGTATTGCAGTCCATAGTTCAAGTCATGGCTCTTTGATTCCAATAAAGTGCAAAGTGAAAACTTTGGTTTATTCGGAAATTTGGTTCTTCAGTGTCTTGTTTTTCCAAGACATGTTAAAGAGGGTTCAAGGTAAAGATTATCGTTTATTAAGATTCATGTGGCTTTAAATGAAAGGATCAATTCAAGACTTTATTTTCGAGGATTCAAAGAGGATCGAGTATTGCAAATTATAAAATGTGAAAAGAAGTGAATGTTGGTTTATATGGAAAATATGAGGTGCAAATAAAACTTTAGAAGCCCAATTCCAATTTTCATTCAAAGTCCAAATTCATGAAAACAAAAATAGACATAATGTCACGGTGAGAATTGGATATCAAGCTATCAAATTAACTTGAATCTTAATTCATTGATTCACTGCCCGTCTTTAATTTGTCCAAAGGAAGGGAAAAAGATCGAATTACCCACAGGATACAATGCAAATGCAAAGCTAGAGAGTCTAACGTTCGGGGGCTAGTTAAACTTATGGAAGGTGCTACCATCCTAAGCATCTATAGTACTCTACAAGAACCTCTTATTTTACTGTGTTATTGTTGTTTTGTTAAGGGTGAAAAGAACTAATGGTTTATTTCTAAGTATACTCTCCAAGAAATCACATCTTGTGCCTACGTATCCTGACGGGAATGGAATCAGAGTATCCGTAGTTCCCCTAAAAGGGATTGAGGAACTTCTTGACTATTGCCAAGGTTCCAGGGGGATAAGGTTTTTTGGTTGATTCTAGGAAAAAAGACTAGTCGTCATCTTAAGGGAGAATACTCGACTTAACCACCACAACTTGTAGCAGATGATCTTAAGGGACTAAGGCCTAAGCTGATCAACTTGAAAACTCAAGGATCAAGCGGGAGGAAATATGATGCAAATGAGATGAAATACGCACGACTTATGAAGCCATGCGCAAGTTCTTCCCTTGAACGTGTGCGGTTTAGTAAAAGAAAATAAGGCAAGTTCTTAAATGATACAAAATGGATAAAAATATGCAGATATGTAAATCAAGCACTTGAGGTAAGGTGTTGCAAGTTAAGTTCAAATGAAATATCGAAATAGTTTAAACTCGAATTATGATTAATTTAGAAATAAATGGTAAATTGTTTAAATCAAAGAGAAATTTTGTTTTTATTGTTTTTGTTTAGAATTAAGTATTAGAAATTTAAAATAAAGATTAAATCAGCCGAAATCCTAGTTCTCTCCTCACTCTCCCAGCGGCGCAATTCTCCTATCTCTTCTCTCTTCCATTGTTATTCTTCTTCCTCTGTTCTTCTTTTTCGCCTCTTCGCCTTTCTCTTCTCACCGTGATTCCCTTCGCAGTCTCCTTTTCTTCTTCTCGCAATCTCTTCACCCTTCCTTCTCACTTCTTCCTCACATCTTTTCCTCTCCTCATTCTCGTCTTCTTTTCCTTCTCTGACTGTCTCCTTTACGAACCTAAACCTACAAAACAAAATTCAAAAGGTTCAAAAAAATAAGATTAACCAAACTTTACCCTAAAATGAGAGGTATCTTATTCGATGATTGGTGGTTAGTGGTAGTGGTTTCGTTGGCGGAAAGAAAAGGGAGGCGGTGGCGACGAATGATGTTGAAGCAAAGCAAGTTTGAGGGTTACTCTTGATGAGCTTTTGGAAGTGTTGACGGCAACCCGAGATACAAATATAAGTTTTTCCCTATTTTTTTGTATATGTTTATGCGTTAGGGTTTCGAAAACTTTGGTGTATGTTGTGTTGTGTTGTCCTCCTGAATGTTCGCGTGAATCCCTTTTATAGGGTCAAAACATGACAAAAAATTTGATGATATTGAATGTATTTCATCAGCTGAGATTTAATATTCTTTATTTTCCATTTCCGACCTGACATGTTTGGTCCTTCTTTTCACTCTTTCCATTTTAGTTTAGCATATTTGGTATGTTTTCAATGTTGATATCCTTTGACTGTGACTTTAAAACTTGCTGTTTTTGAATGAACATGACATCCCTTCCTTAAATGAAATTTATTTTTTTGTGATTTTGGTGTAGTTATGTCTGAGATCAAGGCTCCCGTTGGATTGGTACAATTATGGTTTCGGAGCTGCTGAGAAATCACAACATCCTCTCTCTATTTAGGGTGACCAACTAATTCCGAAACGACCGTAATGTTCTTTGCTCTTTACTTCTAGCATAACTCTTCATGGAAATTTGACGGAAAGACATTCCTGTTTTTTGTAGGAGTATGCTGCGTTCGACGATGCTTGTTGAAAACTAGATGGAGACTAAAGATTCAGATGCAAGTGGGTCTTCTAATGCAGCCGGGATTTCGCATGCTAACGTCAATACAGAACGATTCTCGACCTCACCTGTGTATCCTCCCTATTTTCCCAGGTGCGCATCTTAATATATTTAATAACATTGATTTTTTTTAAAGTTAAACACCCATTAAATCTTATACTGCAAGCAAACTTGAAGGTTTATCCTATCTGGCCTGTTAACATTTCATACTGATCTCGGAGGTTTCGCAATTTACCAGCGGGTCCTTCATCGCATCGGCTTAATACGGATTCTGCTAGCTAAATTTACCTCTATCTTTTCAAAACAAGATTCCTTGCAGCATATGCATTCACATGTTGCCGTGTAAGCAGGTCTCGTTGTAATGTTGTGAAGCTTTTAGGAAATCCCTTGCAGAGAAGTTTGTAAAAAAACACTGAAATTGGCATCTTGGAATTCCAGTTAGTATTTTAAACTCTAGGGCATCATCCTAGACATGACTAATCTGTTGATTTCTAAAAAAATGAGACATTGATTTGTAGGTACTCCTCTTGTATCAGGTGTAACCTATTAGTGAAATGCATCAAACAATTTTGATATTTGCAATTCTTGGTTCTCCCTGCAGCTTTAAATTTCTTGGAACTACATGAGCTTTAATCATGCAATACTTTTATAAATATGATCTGAAGGACCTTGAGAAAAATGCGGTAAAATATCGGAACCTTATGCTTGGACTTGTAAATTGAGTGTTGAGTTCTTATGTGAATTTACAAAATATTGCATCTAAGTGAATCTTGTATTTTGGAATGAGTTCTAATCCTCAAATAATTTCCAATTCGATGACATGGATTCGAAGAACTTGATGTACGAGGAATTAAGTTTGTAACTTGAATTTTAAATTTCTTTGAAATCCAACCTTGAAAGTCTTAGAAAATATCTTAATTTTGGATTTGGATTTTTATGGAGAAAAATGACCATGGTGAATTCCTCATGATGACATAAAAGTCATATTTTCAAACGTATTTTCATAAGTTACCTAATAAATCCAATCTTTTAAAGTCAAAAGATCATATCAATTAAATCGATTATCCCTTTTTCGTTAAGTCCTTTTGGATTTTAATTGGGCGAATATTACTCGGATGTGGAATTTTCGTGGAAATATGTTATTTTTGCATATTGTTCTATTTTACCCGATTTTGGGAGTTTTCGGAGAAAATAGTTGGAGGGTATTTTGGACATTTCCTATTTAATGATAAGTTGGATATTTTATGAGATATTGAGTTAGTAGATGTTTTGGGAAAAATAATAGGAAGATATTAAAGAGAAAATAGAAGAGAAAGAAAGATAGTAAGAAAGGAAGGAAAGAAAAGAGAAAGAAAGAAGGAGAAGAGAAAGAGGAGAGAAAGAAGAGGAAACTTTGGAAAACATCAAGATCAAACCCTAGCTTGCGGTTAATCAGGTAAGGGTGAGAAGTTTTATCATCTTGATAATGTATGTAATCATGTATGTGCTAGTTTGGATGTATTGGATTGTTTTCTATGTTTCCATTTCTAGGTCAGAAGTTGATTTAATCGGTAGAAACCGAGTTTTATCGGTTAGAATTTGGATTAGACGGTGTAGTATAGTCGAATGATGAGTTGGCTGTACTACGAGAACTGATTTGGGATTGAATCGGTCGGTTTGTGAGTTTGGGCTTTTGGACAGCCATGGAAGTTCTGAGTTCGCAGGTTCGCCAGGCGAATGGAAGGCTTGAAGATACATGTATGTGTGAATATATATGTATATGTGTGTATGTTTATGAATTGATATAAACATTGTTGATGCATATTGTATATGCTTGGTACTCTATTTGTAAATAATTTATGGTGACTACATTGCGATATACTGTGTAGTGGGATGAGTTGTGGTGAGAACGCCGAAGACGTTATTGGATATTGTACGTATATATATATATATATATATATATATATATATATATATATATATATATATATATATATATATATATATATATATATATATATATATATATATATATATATATATATATATATATATATATATATATATATATATATATATATATATATATATATATATATATATATATATATATATATATATATATATATATATATATATATATATATATATATATATATATATATATATATATATATATATATATATATATATATATATATATATATATATATATATATATATATATATATATATATATATATATATATATATATATATATATATATATATATATATATATATATATATATATATATATATATATATATATATATATATATATATATATATATATATATATATATATATATATATATATATATATATATATATATATATATATATATATATATATATATATATATATATATATATATATATATATATATATATATATATATATATATATATGTTTATATGCATTATGTATTATGATATTGTTTCTCACCCTTCTGCTGTTTTATATTGCTCTATGTGGCATTGCAGATTAGATTGCTGGAGATCTTTTGTAAAGCGTGGCTTCAGTCTTTTTGGTCGGTTGGCTCTGATATGTGGCACCGGGTAGTTAGGGATTATTTTGATTCTTTTGTGATACACTTGTGTATGTATCTGCTAATTATATGTTTTAAAAACATGGTGAATGATAATTGTATTTGTGAATACATGTTTTGGAGATTATGAGATATTTGGATGTTCCGCCTTTGTTCCAAATATTTTCTTGTGGGTGTTGCCCCGATGTTTCATATATGTTGAGCAAGTGTTGTATGTGTTGAATTTTTGGTATAATGTGATATGCCCCTTTTATGCCATGATATAAATGTACTCTGATGAAATTTTGAACTTATGCCTAAATGATTATTTGTATTATTTGGGGGTATAGAAAGGGGGTGTTACATTAAGTGGTATCAGAGCCAGTGTTGAGTCAGTTGTGTCTGTCTCGTTGTTTTGTTGGTTGAATGGTTGTTTAACCTTGTTGTTATTTTTGGGAATAATCAGAATATGGCTGGTCGTAATAACAATGCGATGGCTGCTGCATTGGAGGCAATGGCTAGGGCGGTGCAGGGTGCGTCAAATGTGAACGCTAATGATGAGGTTAGAAAGAATCAGCCGCCGGTATTCAAGGGAAGGTTTGATCCTGACGGTGCTCAGATTTGGTTGAAGGAAATTGAGAGGATCTTTAGAGTTATGAATTGTGCTGAAGGCAACAAGGTGAGACTTGGGTCTCACATGCTGAGAGAGGAAGCCGACGACTGGTGGGTCGGTATGAGACAAGTTCTTGAAGTAGATGATGAGGAAATAACTTGGGATTTATTTCGTGTCGAATTTTTATGGAAGTATTATCCTAAGAGTGTGAAGGGAAAGAAGGAGATGGGGTTCCTGGAATTGAAACAAGGCAATATGTCCGTGATAGACTACACGGCTAAGTTCACAGAGTTAGTAAAATTTCATCCTCACTATAACACGGTGACGGTGGAATTTTATAAGTGTGTTAAGTATGAGAATGGCTTGTGTCCTGAGATCAAGCAAGCGATGGGCTATCAGAGGATAAGGAGATTTTTGGACTTGACCGCATGTTGTCGAATTTTTGAAGAGGATAGTAAAACTCGTTCTACTCACTACAAGAGTTTGAAGGAGGAAAAAGAAAGGCAATAGGTAAGGAGTGGACCTTATGTGACGCCTTCCTATAAGAGCAAGCATAGGGAGAACTTTGTTAAGAGGCCTGGAGGAGGGAGTTTTGGATCCATTAAATGCTACAAGTGTGGTGAGATGGGTCATAAGTCTTTTATGTGTGGAAAGCCCAAAGTTAAGTGCTCTAACTGCGGAGTTATTGGGCATGATGCTACGGATTGTAGAAAGGGTGTAGTGAAGTGCTACAATTGTGGAGAAGAAGGTCACATCAGTGCTAAGTGTCCTAAACCTAAGCAAGCTCCAACAAGTGGGAAGGTATTTGCATTAGCAGGATCAGACACTACTAATGCGGATCATTTGATTTGAGGTATGTACTTTATTAATAATATGCCTTTAGTTGCTATTATTGATACCAGAGCGACTCATTCGTTCGTTTCTTTTGATTGCGCTAACCGTTTAGATTTGTGTTTGTCTTCTTGTGGTGGTGATATGGTTATTGAGACGCTCTCTTTGGGGTCAGTAACTACTTCTTTAGTGTGTTTAAGTGTCCTTGACCATGTGTGGTAAGGGTTCTATCATGGACTTAGTATGTTTACCATTAGAAAGACTATATGTAATCTTGGATATGAGGTGATTGATGTATGATAGAGTTAGTGTGGATTGTTATTTCCCGTTGGCAAGAATTTCCCCTTTGAAAGATGGAAAAGATGAGCGTTTCTTATTCCCGAAAGAGTCGAAGAAACGTTTGGGGGACGGAATTCAAGTGTTCAGTTGTCTGCATCATTATCGGCAGAGAGTAAGGCTGAACTGGATGTGTTTCCAGTGGTGCGTGACTTTTCAGAGATGCATCTGGAAGGATATTAAGGATGTACCGCCGGGAAGAGAAATTGGATTTGAAGTCTATGGATTTGATGGTGATAAGAGGGGATACTTGAAGGTGATAATATTGGAATATGTACGTGCCCAAGATTCGATCTCATTGGATAGAATGACTAGTATGTCGTTCCTAATGAGGTATCAGCGGTATAGTTGTAATCACTGGGGTAGAATGACTATGTGTCGTTCCTAGTGAGATGATCACCGGGGTAGAATGACCGAGATGTCATTCCTGGTGGGGTGTAGGCGGTGTACCCAAAATCTCCAATGGAGATTGTGGCGGATCAACGGGTTTATAGGAACTACATGGCATAACTATGATTGCGGTGTGAAACTGTGCATGTGTGCGATCGTGTATGATTTGGGAATTGGGGAGTAAGATATGTGAGTCGCATGTAGAGTTGTTTTGGATCAAGTAATATTTTCGAGGACGAAAATTTCTAATGTGAGGGAGAGTTGTAATGCCCCGATTCCGATTATCCCTTTTTCGTTAAGTCCTATTTGGTTTTAATTGGGCGAATATTACTCTGATGTGGAATTTTCGTGGAAATATGTTATTTTTGCACATTGTTCTATTTTACCCGATTTTGGGAATTTTTAGAGAAAAAAGTTGGAGGCTATTTTGGACATTTCCTATTTAATGATAAGTTGGATATTTGATGAGATATTGAGTTAGTAGATGTTTTGGGAAAAATAATAGGAAGATATTAAAGAGAAAATAGAAGAGAAAGAAAGATAGTAAGAAAGGAAGGAAAGAAAAGAGAAAGAAAGAAGGAGAAGAGAAAGAAAAGAGAAAGAAGAGGAAACTTTGGAAAACATCAAGATCAAACCCTAGGATTCGGTTAATCAGGTAAGGGTGAGAAGTTTTATCATCTTGATAATGTATGTAATCATGTATGTGCTAGTTTGGATGTATTGGATTGTTTTCTATGTTTCCATTTCTAGGTCAGAAGTTGATTTAATCGGTAGAAACTGAGTTTTATCGGTTAGAATTTGAATTAGACGGTGTAGTATAGTCAAATGATGAGTGGGCTGTACTACGAGAACTGATTTGGGATTGAATCGGTTGGTTTGTGAGTTTGGGCTTTTGGACAGCCATGGAAGTTCTGAGTTCGCAGGTTCGCCAGGCGAATGGAAGGCTTGAAGATACATGTATGTGTGAATATATATGTATATGTGTGTATGTTTATGAATTGATATAAACATTGTTGATGCATATTGTATATGCTTGGTACTCTAGTTGTAAATAATTTATTGTGAATACATTGCGATGTACGGTGTAGATGGATGAGTTACGATGAGAACGCAAAAGACGTTATTGGATGTTGTATGTATGTGTGTGTGTGTGTGTATATATATATATATATATATATATATATATATATATATATATATATATATATATATATATATATATATATATATATATATATATATATATATATATATATATATATATATATATATATATATATATATATATATATATATATATATATATATATATATATATATATATATATATATATATATATATATATATATATATATATATATATGTTTATATGCATTATGTATTATGATATTGTTTCTCACCCTTCTGCTGTTTTATAATGCTCTATGAGGCATTGCAGATTAGATTGCTGGAGATCTTTTGTGAAGCGTGACTTTAGTCTTTTTGGTCGGTTGGCTCTAATATGTTGCACCGGGTAGTTAGGGATTATTTTGACTCTTTTGTGATACACCTGTGTATGTATCTGCTGATGATATCTTTTGTAAACATGGTGAATGATAATTGTATTTGTGAATACATGTTTTGGAGATTATGAGATATTTGGATGTTCCGCCTTTGTTCCAAATATTTTCTTGTGGGTGTTGCCCCGATGTTGCATATATGTTGAGCAGGTGTTGTATGTGTTGAATTTTTGGTATAATGTGATATGCCCCTTTTATGCCATGATATAAATGTACTGATGAAATTTTGAAATTATGTCTAAATGATTATTTGTATTACTTGGGGGTATAGAAAGGGGGTGTTACATTAAGTGGTATCAGAGCCAGTGTTGAGTCAGTTGTGTCTGTCTCGTTGTTTTGTTGGTTGAATGGTTGTTTAACCTTGTTTTTTTTTGGGAATAATCAGAATATGGCTGGTCATAATAACAATGCGATGGCTGCTGCATTGGAGGAAATGGCTAGGGCGGTGTATGGTGCATCGAATGTGAACGCTAATGATGAGGTTAGAAAGAATCAGCCGCCGGTATTCAAGGGAAGGTTTGATCCTGACGGTGCTCAGATTTGGTTGAAGGAAATCGAGAGGATCTTTAGAGTTATGAATTATGCTGAAGGCAACAAGGTGAGACTTGGGACTCACATGCTGAGAGAGGAAGCCGACGATTGGTGGGTCGGTATGAGACAAGTTCTTGAAGTAGATGATGAGGAAATAACTTGGGATTTATTTCGTGCTGAATTTTTAAGGAAGTATTATCCTGAGAGTGTGAAGGGAAAGAAGGAGATGGAGTTCTTGGAATTGAAACAAGGCAATATGTCTGTGATAGACTACACGGCTAAGTTCACAGAGTTAGTAAAATTCCATCCTCACTATGACGCGATGACGGAGGAATTTTCTAAGTGTGTTAAGTATGAGAACGGCTTGCGTTCTGAGGTCAAGCAAGCGATGGGCTATCAGAGGATACGGTGATTTTCGGACTTGACCGCATGTTGTCGAATTTTTGAAGAGGATAATAAAACACGTTCTACTCACTACAAGACTTTGAAGGAGGAGAAAGAAAGGCAATAGGTAAGGAGTGGACCTTATGTGACGCCTGCCGATAAGAGCAAGCATAGGGAGAACTTTGTTAAGAGACCTGGAGAAGGGAGTTTTGGATCCATTAAATGCTACAAGTGTGGTGAGATGGGTCATAAGTCTTTTATGTGTGGAAAGCCCAAAGTTAAGTTCTCTAACTGCGGAGTTATTGGGCATGATGCTACGAATTGTAGAAAGGGTGTAGTGAAGTGCTACAATTATGGAGAAGAAGGTCACATCAGTGCTAAGTGTCCTAAACCTAAGCAAGCTCCAACAAGTGGGAAGGTATTTGCATTAGCAGGATCGGACACTACTAATGCGGATCGTTTGATTTGAGGTATGTGCTTTATTAATAATATGCCTTTAGTTGCTATTATTGATACCGGAGCGACTCATTCGTTCATTCTTTTGATTGCGCTAAGCGTTTGGATTTGTGTTTGTCTTCTTGTGATGGTGATATGGTTATTGAGACTCCCTCTTCGGGGTCGGTAACTACGTCTTTAGTGTGTTTAAGTATCCTTGACCATGTGTGGTAAGGGTTCTATCATGGACTTAGTATGTTTACCATTAGAAAGATTATATGTAATCTTGGATATGAGGTGATTGTTGTATGATAGAGTTAGTGTGGATTGTTATTTCCCGTTGGCAAGAATTTCCCCTTTGAAAGATGGAAAGGATGAGCTTTTCTTATTCCTGAAAGAGTCAAAGAATCTTTTGGGGGACGGATCTCAAGTGTTTAGTTGTCTGCATCATTGTCGGTGGAGAGCAAGGCTGAACTGGATGTGTTTCCAGTGGTGCGTGACTTTTCAGAGATGCTTCTGGAAGGATATTAAGGATGTACCGCCGGGAAGAGAAATTGGATTTGAAGTCCATGGATTTGATGGTGATAAGAGGGGATACTTCAAGGTGATAATATTGGAATATGTACGTGTTCAAGATTCGATCTCATTGGGGTAGAATGACTAGTATGTCGTTCCTAATGAGGTATGAGCGGTATAGTAGTAATCACTGGGGTAGAATGACTATGTGTCGTTCCTAGTGAGATGATCACCGGGGTAGAATGACCGAGATGTCATTCTTGGTGGGGTGTAAGCGGTGTACCCATAATCTCCAATGGAGATTGTGGCGGATCGATGGGTTTATAGGAACTACATGGCATAACTATGATTGTGGTGTGAAATTGTGCTTGTGTGCGATCGTGTATGATTTGGGAATTGGGGAGTAAGATATGTGAGTCGCATGTAGAGTTGTTTTGGATCAAGTAATATTTTCGAGGACGAAAATTTCTAATGTGAGGGAGAGTTGTAATGCCCCGATTTCGATTATCCCTTTTTCGTTAAGTCCTATTTGGTTTTAATTTGGCGAATATTACTCTGATGTGGAATTTTCGTGGAAATATGTTATTTTTGCACATTGTTCTATTTTACCCGATTTTGGGAGTTTTCGGAGAAAAAAGTTGGAGGCTATTTTGGACATTTCCTATTTAATGATAAGTTGGATATTTTATGAGATATTGAGTTAGTAGATGTTTTGGGAAAAATAATAGGAAGATATTAAAGAGAAAATAGAAGAGAAAGAAAGATAGTAAGAAAGGAAGGAAAGAAAAGAGAAAGAAAGAAGGAGAAGAGAAAGAGGAGAGAAAGAAGAGGAAACTTTGGAAAACATCAAGATCAAACCCTAGCATTCGGTTAATCAGGTAAGGGTGAGAAGTTTTATCATCTTGATAATGTATGTAATCATGTATGTGCTAGTTTGGATGTATTGGATTTTTTTCTATGTTTCCATTTCTAGGTCAGAAGTTGATTTAATCGGTAGAAACTGAGTTTTATCGGTTAGAATTTGAATTAGACGGTGTAGTATAGTCGAATGATGAGTGGGCTGTACTACGAGAACTGATTTGGGATTGAATCGGTTGGTTTGTGAGTTTGGGCTTTTGGACAACCATGGAAGTTCTGAGTTCGCAGGTTCGCCAGGCGAATGGAAGGCTTGAAGATACATGTATGTGTGAATATATATGTATATGTGTGTATGTTTATGAATTGATATAAACATTGTTGATGCATATTGTATATGCTTGGTACTCTAGTTGTAAATAATTTATTGTGAATACATTGCGATGTACGGTGTAGTGGGATGAGTTGCAGTGAGAACGCGAAAGACGTTATTGGATGTTGTATGTATATATATATATATATATATATATATATATATATATATATATATA
This sequence comes from Lathyrus sativus, assembly GCA_963859935.3. Lineage (NCBI taxonomy): Eukaryota > Viridiplantae > Streptophyta > Magnoliopsida > Fabales > Fabaceae > Lathyrus > Lathyrus sativus. Next base: position 393,168,625 of record OZ012736.1, read on the forward strand.
TATATATATATATATATATATATATATATATATATATATATATATATATATATATATATATATATGTTTATATGCATTATGTATTATGATATATTTTCTCACCCTTCTGCTGTTTTATAATGCTCTATGAGGCATTGCAGATTAGATTGCTGGAGATCTTTTGTGAAGCGTGACTTTAGTCTTTTTGGTCGGTTGGCTCTAATATGTTGCACCGGGTAGTTAGGGATTATTTTGACTCTTTTGTGATACACCTGTGTATGTATCTGCTGATGATATCTTTTGTAAAAATGGTGAATGATAATTGTATTTGTGAATACATGTTTTGGAGATTATGAGATATTTGGATGTTCCGCCTTTGTTCCAAATATTTTCTTGTGGGTGTTGCCCCGATGTTGCATATCTGTTGAGCAGGTGTTGTATGTGTTGAATTTTTGGTATAATGTGATATGCCCCTTTTATGCCATGATATAAATGTACTCTGATGAAATTTTGAACTTATGTCTAAATGATTATTTGTATTACTTGGGGGTATAGAAAGGGGGTGTTACATTAAGTGGTATCAGAGCCAGTGTTGAGTCAGTTGTGTCTGTCTCGTTGTTTTGTTGGTTGAATGGTTGTTTAACCTTGTTGATTTTTTTGGGAATAATCAGAATATGGCTGGTCGTAATAACAATGCGATGGTTGCTGCATTGGAGGCAATGGCTAGGGCGGTGTAGGGTGCGTCGAATGTGAACGCTAATGATGAGGTTAGAAAGAATCAGCCGCCGGTATTCAAGGGAAGGTTTGATCCTGACGGTGCTCAGATTTGGTTGAAGGAAATCGAGAGGATCTTTAGAGTTATGAATTATGCTGAAGGCAACAAGGTGAGACTTGGGACTCACATGCTAAGAGAGGAAGTCGGCGACTGGTGGGTCGGTATGAGACAAGTTCTTGAAGTAGATGATGAGGAAATAACTTGGGATTTATTTCGTGCTGAATTTTTAAGGAAGTATTATCCTGAGAGTGTGAAGGGAAAGAAGGAGATGGAGTTCTTGGAATTGAAACAAGGCAATATGTCCGTGATAGACTACACGGCTAAGTTCACAGAGTTAGCAAAATTCCATCCTCACTATGACGCGATGACGGCGGAATTTTCTAAGTGTGTTAAGTATGAGAACGGCTTGCGTCCTGAGGTCAAGCAAGCGACGGGCTATCAGAGGATACGGAGATTTTCGGACTTGACTGCATGCTGTCGAATTTTTGAAGAGGATAGTAAAACACGTTCTACTCACTACAAGACTTTGAAGGAGGAGAAAGAAAGGCAATAGGTAAGGAGTGGACCTTATGTGACGCCTGCCGATAAGAGCAAGCATAGGGAGAACTTTGTTAAGAGGCCTGGAGAAGGGAGTTTTGGATCCATTAAATGCTACAAGTGTGGTGAGATGGGTCATAAGTCTTTTATGTGTGAAAAGCCCAAAGTTAAGTGCTCTAACTGCGGAGTTATTGGGCATGATGCTACGGATTGTAGAAAGGGTGTAGTGAAGTGCTACAATTGTGGAGAAGAAGGTCACATCAGTGCTAAGTGTCCTACACCTAAGCAAGCTCCAACAAGTGGGAAGGTATTTGCATTAGCAGGATCGGACACTACTAATGCGGATCGTTTGATTTGAGGTATGTGCTTTATTAATAATATGCCTTTAGTTGCTATTATTGATACCGGAGCGACTCATTCGTTCATTCTTTTGATTGCGCTAAGCGTTTGGATTTGTGTTTGTCTTCTTGTGATGGTGATATGGTTATTGAGACTCCCTCTTCGGGGTCGGTAACTACGTCTTTAGTGTGTTTAAGTATCCTTGACCATGTGTGGTAAGGGTTCTATCATGGACTTAGTATGTTTACCATTAGAAAGATTATATGTAATCTTGGATATGAGGTGATTGTTGTATGATAGAGTTAGTGTGGATTGTTATTTCCCGTTGGCAAGAATTTCCCCTTTGAAAGATGGAAAGGATGAGCTTTTCTTATTCCTGAAAGAGTCAAAGAATCTTTTGGGGGACGGAACTCAAGTGTTCAGTTGTCTGCATCATTGTCGGCGGAGAGTAAGGCTGAACTGGATGTGTTTCCAGTGGTGCGTGACTTTTCAGAGATGCTTCTGGAAGGATATTAAGGATGTACCGCCGGGAAGAGAAATTGGATTTGAAGTCCATGGATTTGATGGTGATAAGAGGGGATACTTCAAGGTGATAATATTGGAATATGTACGTTCAAGATTCGATCTCATTGGGGTAGAATGACTAGTATGTCGTTCCTAATGAGGTATGAGCGGTATAGTAGTAATCACTGGGGTATAATGACTATGTGTCGTTCCTAGTAAGATGATCACCGGGGTAGAATGACCGAGATGTCATTCCTGGTGGGGTGTAAGCGGTGTACCCATAATCTCCAATGGAGATTGTGGCGGATCGACGGGTTTATAGGAACTACATGGCATAACTATGATTGTGGTGTGAAAGTGTGCTTGTGTGCGATCGTGTATGATTTGGGAATTGGGGAGTAAGATATGTGAGTCGCATGTAGAGTTGTTTTGGATCAAGTAATATTTTCGAGGACGAAAATTTCTAATGTGAGGGAGAGTTGTAATGCCCCGATTCCGATTATCCCTTTTTCGTTAAGTCCTATTTGGTTTTAATTGGGCGAATATTACTCTGATGTGGAATTTTCGTGGAAATATGTTATTTTTGCACATTGTTCTATTTTACCCGATTTTGGGAGTTTTCAGAGAAAAAAGTTGGAGGCTATTTTGGACATTTCCTATTTAATGATAAGTTGGATATTTGATGAGATATTGAGTTAGTAGATGTTTTGGGAAAAATAATAGGAAGATATTAAAGAGAAAATAGAAGAGAAAGAAAGATAGTAAGAAAGGAAGGAAAGAAAAGAGAAAGAAAGAAGGAGAAGAGAAAGAAAAGAGAAAGAAGAGGAAACTTTGGAAAACATCAAGATCAAACCCTAGCATTCGGTTAATCAGGTAAGGGTGAGAAGTTTTATCATCTTGATAATGTATGTAATCATGTATGTGCTAGTTTGGATGTATTGGATTGTTTTCTATGTTTCCATTTCTAGGTCAGAAGTTGATTTAATCGGTAGAAACTGAGTTTTATCGGTTAGAATTTGAATTAGACGGTGTAGTATAGTCGAATGATGAGTGGGCTGTACTACGAGAACTGATTTGGGATTGAATCGGTTGGTTTGTGAGTTTGGGCTTTTGGACAGCCATGGAAGTTCTGAGTTCGCAGGTTCGCCAGGCGAATGGAAGGCTTGAAGATACATGTATGTGTGAATATATATGTATATGTGTGTATGTTTATGAATTGATATAAACATTGTTGATACATATTGTATATGCTTGGTACTCTAGTTGTAAATAATTTATTGTGAATACATTGCGATGTACGGTGTAGTGGGATGAGTTGCGGTGAGAACGCGGAAGACGTTATTGGATGTTGTATGTATATATATATATATATATATATATATATATATATATATATATATATATATATATATATATATATATATATATATATATATATATATATATATATATATATATATATATATATATATATATATATATATATATATATATATATATATATATATATATATATATATATATATATATATATATATATATATATATATATATATATATATATACATACATATATATATATATATATATACATACATACATATATATATATATATATATATATATATATATATATATATATATATATATATATATATGTTTATATGCATTATGTATTATGATATTGTTTCTCACCCTTCTGCTGTTTTATAATGCTCTATGAGGCATTGCAGATTAGATTGCTGGAGATCTTTTGTGAAGCGTGACTTTAGTCTTTTTGGTCGGTTGGCTCTGATATGTGGCACCGGGTAGTTAGGAAATATTTTGACTCTTTTGTGATACAACTGTGTATGTATCTGCTGATGATATCTTTTGTAAACATGGTGAATGATAATTGTATTTGTGAATACATGTTTTGGAGATTATGAGATATTTGGATGTTCCGCCTTTGTTCCAAATATTTTCTTGTGGGTGTTGCCCCGATGTTGCATATATGTTGAGCAGGTGTTGTATGTGTTGAATTTTTGGTATAATGTGATATGCCCCTTTTATGCCATGATATAAATGTAATGATGAAATTTTGAACTTATGTCTAAATGATTATTTGTATTACTTGGGGGTATAGAAAGGGGGTGTTACATTAAGTGGTATCAGAGCCAGTGTTGAGTCAGTTGTGTCTGTCTCGTTGTTTTGTTGGTTGAATGGTTGTTTAACGTTGTTTTTTTTTTGGGAATAATCAGAATATGGCTGGTCGTAATAACAATGTGATGGCTGTTGCATTGGAGGCAATGGCTAGGGCGGTGTAGGGTGCATCGAATGTGAACGCTAATGATGAGGTTAGAAAGAATCAGCCGCCGGTATTCAAGGGAAGGTTTGATCCTGACGGTGCTCAGATTTGGTTGAAGGAAATCGAGAGGATCTTTAGAGTTATGAATTATGCTGAAGGCAACAAGGTGAGACTTGGGACTCACATGTTGAGAGAGGAAGCCGACGACTGGTGGGTCGGTATGAGACAAGTTCTTGAAGCAGATGATGAGGAAATAACTTGGGATTTATTTCGTGCTGAATTTTTAAGGAAGTATTATCCTGAGAGTGTGAAGGGAAAGAAGGAGATGGAGTTCTTGGAATTAAAACAAGGCAATATGTCTGTGATAGACTACACAGCTAAGTTCACAGAGTTAGTAAAATTCCATCCTCACTATGACGCGATGACGGCGGAATTTTCTAAGTGTGTTAAGTATGAGAACGGCTTGCGTCCTGAGGTCAAGCAAGCGATGGGCTATCAGAGGATACGGTGATTTTCGAACTTGACCGCATGTTGTCGAATTTTTGAAGAGGATAGTAAAACACGTTCTACTCACTACAAGACTTTGAAGGAGGAGAAAGAAAGGCAATAGGTAAGGAGTGGACCTTATGTGACGCCTGCCGATAAGAGCAAGCATAGGGAGAACTTTGTTAAGAGGCCTGGAGAAGGGAGTTTTGGATCCATTAAATGCTACAAGTGTGGTGAGATGGGTCATAAGTCTTTTATGTGTGGAAAGCCCAAAGTTAAGTGCTCTAACTGCGGAGTTATTGGGCATGATGCTACGGATTGTAGAAAGGGTGTAGTGAAGTGCTACAATTGTGGAGAAGAAGGTCACATCAATGCTAAGTGTCCTAAACCTAAGCAAGCTCCAACAAGTGGGAAGGTATTTGCATTAGCAGGATCGGACACTACTAATGCGGATCGTTTGATTTGAGGTATGTGCTTTATTAATAATATGCCTTTAGTTGCTATTATTGATACCGGAGCGACTCATTCGTTCGTTTCTTTTGATTGCGCTAAGCATTTGGATTTGAGTTTGTCTTCTTGTGGTGGTGATATAGTTATTGAGACTCCCTCTTCGGGGTCGGTAACTACGTCTTTAGTGTGTTTAAGTGTCCTTGACCATGTGTGGTAAGGGTTCTATCATGGACTTAGTACGTTTACCATTAGAAAGATTATATGTAATCTTGGATATGAGGTGATTGTTGTATGATAGAGTTAGTGTGGATTGTTATTTCCCGTTGGCAAGAATTTCCCCTTTGAAAGATGGAAAGGATGAGCTTTTCTTATTCCTGAAAGAGTCAAAGAATCTTTTGGGGGACGGAACTCAAGTGTTCAGTTGTCATCATCATTGTCGGCGGAGAGTAAGGCTGAACTGGATGTGTTTCCAGTGGTGCGTGACTTTTCAGAGATGCTTCTGGAAGGATATTAAGGATGTACCGCCGGGAAGAGAAATTGGATTTGAAGTCCATGGATTTGATGGTGATAAGAGGGGAGACTTCAAGGTGATAATATTGAAATATGTACGTGCTCAAGATTCGATCTCATTGGGGTAGAATGACTAGTATGTCGTTTCTAATGAGGTATGAGCGGTATAGTTGTAATCACTGGGGTAGAATGACTATGTGTCGTTCCTAGTGAGATGATCACCGGGGTAGAATGACCGAGATGTCATTCCTGGTGGGGTGTAAGCGGTGTACCCATAATCTCCAATGGAGATTGTGGCGGATCGACGGGTTTAGAGGAGCTACATGGCATAACTATGATTGCGGTGTGAAAGTGTGCATGCGTGCGATCGTGTATGATTTAGGAATTGGGGAGTAAGATGCGTGAGTCGCATCCAAAGTTGTTTTGGATCAGGTAATATTTTAGAGGACGAAAATTTCTAAAGTGGGGGAGAGTTGTAACGCCCCGATTTTGATTATCCCTTTTTCGTTAAGTCCTTTTTGGTTTTAATTGGGCGAATATTACTCTGATGTGGAATTTTCGTGGAAATATGTTATTTTTGCACATTGTTCTATTTTACCCGATTTTGGGAGTTTTCGGAGAAAAAAGTTGGAGGGTATTTTGGACATTTCCTATTTAATGATAAGTTGGATATTTTATGAGATATTAAGTTATTAGATGTTTTGGGAAAAATAATAGGAAGATATTAAAGAGAAAATAGAAGAGAAAGAAAGATAGTAAGAAAGGAAGGAAAGAAAAGAGAAAGAAAGAAGGAGAAGAGAAAGAGGAGAGAAAGAAGAGGAAACTTTGGAAAACATCAAGATCAAACCCTAGCTTTCGGTTAATCAGGTAAGGGTGAGAAGTTTTATCATCTTGATAATGTATGTAATCATGTATGTGCTAGTTTGGATGTATTAGATTGTTTTCTATGTTTCCATTTTTAGGTCAGAAGTTGATTTAATCGGTAGAAACTGAGTTTTATCAGTTAGAATTTGGATTAGACGGTGTAGTATAGTCGAATGATGAGTGGGCTGTACTACGAGAACTGATTTGGGATTGAATCGGTTGGTTTGTGAGTTTGGGCTTTTGGACAGCCATGGAAGTTCTGAGTTTGCAGGTTCTCCAGGCGAAGCCCAGCGAGCAGCAGCGAACCAATTCAGCAGCAAACACCCTGTCTTCGCTGGCAAGTTCGCCAGGCGAATGAGTGTGGCGAAGGTTCGCCAGGCGAGTGTGCTAGAGAGTAATTCCAGAATAACTCCCAGTGGTCTTCGCTGGCAAGTTCGCCAGGCGAATGGCAGCGAGCATTCGCTGGGGGCTTCGCCAGGCGAAGGTTAGCGAACACAGCAACATATTTTCTTTTCTTGTGTTTTCAATTTGTGAATTGGTTGTGTCGTTTGGTTGCGATAATTCCCCATCTGAGATGACTAAGTATATGCTGTTTGGTGTGGTGTGGGTAGCCGTATGGCGTGAATCCTAGTTTGTGATTTGTGAAGTGTGTAATGTCGTCGTTTGGCAATTTGGTGCATTTACTTGAATTGAATATAAATGCATGTTGAGATCGAATGATGAATATGTATATATGTATTGTGATATGTATATATATTGTGAATGCATAATGAATAAATGCGATGAATGTGGAGAATGCATGAGTATGTTTGTAAACATGTATGCATTTCAAGAAGTGTATGGAGTCATTTTGCATGGGAAGCATCATGAAGTACATTCTTGTGCTGTTGATTCCTAGGAGAGTCTGATGAGTGATAGGATTCCTAGGAGAGTCCGATGAGTGATGTGATTCCTCGGAGAATCTGATGAGTGATGTGATTCCTCGGAGAATCTGATGAGTGATGTGATTCCTTGGAGAATCTGATGAGTGATGTGATTCCTCGGAGAATCTAATGAGTGATGTGATTCCTCAGAGAATCTGATGAGTGATGTGATTCCTCGGAGAATCTGATGAGTGATGTGATTCCTTTGAGAATCTGATGAGTGGTGTGATTCCTTGGAGAATCTGATGAACGATGTGATCCCTAGGAGAATCTGATGAACGATGTGATTCCTAGGAGAATTTGATGAGTTATAGTGTACCCGTGAGGGGCGTGAGTGAATTGATTCTTAGGAGAATCTGATGGGCGATTAAGTCGGCATCGCATTACATTTGCGTAGAGTAGCGAGTTGGCCTCTATGATTTGCATTTATCATCTTTGCATGATGTATGGTGAATAAATGTAGATGTTTATGTAGATTGTTGATAATTGACATGAATGGAAGGCTTGAAGATACATGTATGTGTGAATATATATGTATATGTGTGTATGTTTATGAATTGATATAAACATTGTTGATGCATATTGTATATGTTTGGTACTCTAGTTGTAAATAATTTATTGTGAATACATTGCGATGTACGGTGTAGATGGATGAGTTACGATGAGAACGCAAAAGACGTTATTGGATGTTGTATGTATGTGTGTGTGTGTATATATATATATATATATATATATATATATATATATATATATATATATATATATATATATATATATATATATATATATATATATATATATATATATATATATATGTTTATATGCATTATGTATTATGTATTATGATATTGTTTCTCACCCTTCTGTTGTTTTATAATGCTCTATGAGGCATTGCAGATTAGATTGCTGGAGATCTTTTGTGAAGTGTGGCTTCATTCTTTTTATTCGGTTGGCTCTGATATGTGGCACCGGGTAGTTAGGGATTATTTTGATTCTTTTGTGATACACCTATGTATGTATCTGCTGATGATATGTTTTGTAAACATGGTGAATGATAATTGTATTTGTGAATACATGTTTTGGAGATTATGAGATATTTGGATGTTCCGCCTTTGTTCCAAATATTTTCTTGTGGGTGTTGCCCCGATGTTGCATATCTGTTGAGCAGGTGTTGTATGTGTTGAATTTTTGGTATAATGTGATATGCCCCTTTTATGCCATGATATAAATGTACTCTGATGAAATTTTGAACTTATGTCTAAATGATTATTTGTATTACTTGGGGGTATAGAAAGGGGGTGTTATATTAAGTGGTATCAGAGCCAGTGTTGAGTCAGTTGTGTCTGTCTCGTTGTTTTGTTGGTTGAATGGTTGTTTAACCTTGTTGTTATTTTTGGGAATAATCAGAATATGACTGGTCGTAATGACAATGCGATGACTGATGCATTGGAGGCAATGGCTAGGGCGGTGCAGAAAGGGGGTGTTACATGCTTCATATCAATAAGCAAGAAGCCATAATCCTTCTTAGAAACCTCTGGGAATTTTTGAGACACAAATGACCTGGTATTGACCCTGGGGCCAACATCCTTCTTTTATCCACATGTAAAGGAATAGAATCCTGATGGGGAATGCACACATGGCTCCATGGTTTTCAAACTTTTTTCCGCAAACCTACAAAACAAACACAAACTAGATAAAACGGTTAGAATGCATGTCTGAAAGACTTAGATGATATGCAAGAAAATGCACGGAAAGGTAGGATCTTATGGTAAAAAATTAGGGTGCTACACATAAAATGAAGGTCGATGACATGATTTTATTCCAAACCCATTATACAACTAATTGCAAAAAAAAATAAAAAAAATAGAGGATAAGCTTTCCACACGGCCCACACCCCTCCATCATGTGACCTTCATCAATACACCTATATGAAACTCCACGGTAGCAAACAGGAACACAACATTTCCAATATTGTAGGTATATGATGCATTTTCGCAACAAAAATCACACCATAATTATGGTACACACGCATCAACACCAACCATGAAATACATGCAGATGTACTCCAAGCCATGAGATGCACAACAACTTGCAAACCATAAATCGTACCATAATACATGATTGGCAAAAAACGCAGCAGCAAGGCACCTCACTCCACACACCATTTCCAACAAAGGCAACAGGCTGCGTCCTTATTAAAAACAACAGTCTAGAAACCACAAATTCTTTTTCACATGAAAGGGGACCCCACGAAAAACCACCTTCCTAGCAAGAGAACCTGCATCTTCACGACCGGGTGGATTTTTTTTGGGTTGAATAAAATCATCCCCTCGGCCCAATCTCCTTCAGACCCTAATTTTCTTCTTCCGTAACAACAGCAGACAGCGGCCTTTTTTGTATTTTGATTTCAATCAAACTCCAACACCCCTCAAAACCCCAAAAACCTTCAAGCCAACCAGTTTTCTTCTTCACCAATAATAACAAACCTTGTTTATAAACCCAGAAAAACCATAATTGATAAAGAACAAAGAGAATTCAAGAAAAACTAAAATGGAACCCGTTGAGCCAAACCTGAACGAAAATGAAAGAAGCAATTGGTGCGTGATTCGAGATGGGCGGAAAATACTAAGAAGAAGGTTGTAAATCTACGGATGGCGTCTTCCTCATTTCCTTCCTCTTAATTTAATTCAGAATGTAAGCTTGATGTGTTTGCATTGAAAAAGAAAAATGGACATAGTTGAATCTGATAACTATGCCTATCTCATGAAGAGTTTTCTCTTTGTGGTTTTACCAATCGTGTTTTTGTCTTGAGGTATTTGGGCCAGGTTTTTAAATCTCATCTCATTTTCTCCCTACCACCTCAAGTTCATGTTGTGCGCCACCCTTGGCTTGGGTATTTTATTTATTTATTTATTTTCCATATATTGTGTTTCTACATCATGGGCTTGGAGGAGCCCATGAAGAGATGGGGTACACACCATCCAATTTTCTACACGCACCCTCTTCTATTTATTTATTTTTTTTGTTTTATTTATTTATTTATTTATGATTTTTAGCATTTGGTTTTAAAATTTATTTTGATTAAGTCTATTCGTTTATGTTTGACATTTAATTTATTTTTGAATTTTCGTTGATTTTCATCTTTTTGTTTCGATTCACCGTTGGTCAATGACGAAACTCCAAGAATTGTTATCGGTCAAATTATTGATAGATAACAATTTATCCGAGACCAACTTCTTTTCTCTTTCAATTTCTTCTTCATTTTCGATTTTATTTAATTCTTTCGATCTATGAAGTATTTCGATTCGTAAACGTCGATTTATCGAAGTCGATAACCTTCACAATGTCAAATCTATGGAAAATGACCATTTTGGTCAATTTCTTTACTTTAGGATCGTGATAGGCTACCTTCGATTAATCGACATGAGTTTATGATTAAGACGAGATCCCACTCTTTTAAGTCCGTGCGACACGATTAAACTGGAGAATGATCCTCAATATCATTTCTCTATCTTGTTTTTAGCACGGATATCAATTTACGTAACCTCCTATAGTCCGAATTTTATTATAAGTCGAGCTACAATGGTTTAATATTACATTTCGTCCCGATTCAATCTATAAATCAACTAATCACTAACTTTACTTTCCGTCAATATACCACTGTTTTATTTTCTGTCAAATATATCCTTGATTTAAATTCAGTCATTATATCTTGCTCATACTATTGTGGATATTATTTCGATTATATTGTTATATATCTTGTCATATTATTCATAATTATCATCCATCTTATTCACCCACATTCGGAAACACTTAATAAATGATCGAAACGCTAAAAGCCTAAAATGGTGGACTTTCGGATCATTGGACATTTTCACGAACCCTAGCATGGAGTTGTGCCCGACTTTTGCTCAAGGCTTAGTTTAGGACACATTGCACATGCACGACTTTCTCTTGGGCTACCTGACAATGAGACCTTTTATTTCGTGCAATCCCGTGTAATTTGCATGTACCCTCTCCCATTCTGATGTATGTATTCGTATTTCTTTGATTGTGGTTTATCTTCTAGGAGCAACCTTAGGGACTAGCGTAGATCAAACTATTTTCAAACTAATTCTCGATTCGTTATCGAGCCATTTTCAAATACCCCTCGTAAGTCGAGTGCTCGTCCGCATTCGCCATCAACCTATCGCACACACTTCATCGTGGTTCCGATGTTGGGAGCACCCTCACGGACTAGTATCGTTTCTCACAACTTAACCATTGATTCGTTGTCAGGTCGGTTCCGTTTTCAAACTATTTCCATTCCAACACGTATTGCACGTGAATACAAGTCAAACCCTTGATCCAACTTCATGCGGATTTTATCAATCAAGCTATTAATCAATTAAAAATTATCTAACTCATTTTTAAGGTGTAAAGAGGGGGATTGAGCCTTTGATGTCTCCTTCAGTTGTTTGGATGTGAGTTATCTTACTCGTGTGTGAGCAATTGACGCCTCTAAATAACACTTCCAATGTATCAACGTTCAACCAGTCATCATTTCAAACACCATTTAGACACAACCTTCTTTTCAAGGTGAAAGAGAGAGAGAGAGAGAGAGAGAGAGAGAGAGAGAGAGAGAGAGAGAGAGAGAGAGAGAGAGAGAGAGAGAGAGAGAGAGAGAGAGAGAGAGTCAAGTCTTTGACTCTTCCTCCCGATTACTTGGGCCCGAGGAGCCTTTCTTAAGCTTCGAGTAATCGTCATCCGTACCCACTTCAAACCAATTCAACCTTATTTCTTTTCGTGCTTGTTACCACGAACTACAGACGCTCTAATTCTTTATTCTCGTCTGAATATAAGATACGTAGGCACAAGATTGTGATGATCTTGGCAAACACACTTCCATCTTTCTCCGTTATTCCGTCACATTTCAATTCCCTTCATCTTCTGTTTCCCTCCATCCTTTCTCGTAGTTGAACTACGACGCTCTGATTTCTCATTCTCGTTCGAATAAGTATACGTAGGCACAAGGGCCCCAATCCTTGGCGAGCACCCTATCCTATAACCACCCATTCCCCTAGCGTCTTTGTCCCTTTATCGTATCGTTTCACATTTAGTACTAAGAAGAAAACAACTTGTTAGAACACATATTGGTTCTTAATAATTACTCTTTGTTTTGATGATAACTGTTAGGAAATTTATATTTAAGAATTATATACTCTAAAATTTGTTTGAGAGTTTTACTGCAGATTGAAATAATATTAACTCTCTAGAAGCAAATCTGTTTTGAATACAAGAAGTTATTCTGACTCTGTAGCGCCAGATGCACCTTACAGAAGAATCTGATTGCTCCTTACAGAAGATCCTGAGCGTAGTCTCCAGAAGGATCTGAAGCAAGAAGCTCCAGAACATTCTGAGTCAGAAGCATCTGAAGATAATCAGAAGCATCTGAAGCTGAAGCATCTGAAGCATAGAAGAATATTGATTGAAGAGCTTCTCAAAGCATTTGTCTACAGAAGTTTCTGAAAGTACCAACGCTGCCAAGTACTGAAGTTCTGTGTCAAAAATGCTCTGATGATCAACACGCTGTAAAGCACACCTGCTGCAGAAGACTCTGATACAACATAGTTCTGATTTTCATTAGAAGACTCTGATCCATTCAGACTCTGAAGAACTTGCTGAAAACTGAAGAAGTAATTTTCAAGAATATATCCGTTGGAGCTATTCAACGTCTCTTTCCTTATTTGTGCTAGACACACTTACACAGACAAAAAGGATTTTGTTGTGCCATGTACTTCTAGGAAAGGTCACTTGATGTGAAGACAAAAAGGCTCAGACCTTTTGGGACTCTCTTTTCAACATTCAGCTTGCATGGATCAGCTGCCTATAAAAGGAGAACTTCACCACATTCTTCAGTGACACACTTTGCTGAAAAGAAATCAATATATTCTAAAGCTCTCATTTATTCCTATTCTTCTTAGAATCTCATTGTACATAAACTTAAGAGAAAAATCACTGTTGTGATAATAGCTTTTTAGAAGCATTAAAACTCTTGTATTTAATTTACATTGATTGTAAAGGATATTCCTTAAGAGGATTCAGTTGGAATCAGTAGCTCTTGAGAAGACTAAGAACTGTTGTTCTTAGGTGATACTATTGTAATCAGTTTGATTTAATAGTGGATTAAGTCCTTGTTGAGAAAGGTAAATCACTCTAGGAAGGGTGGACTGGAGTAGTTGTTTAAACGAACCAGGATAAAAATAATTGTGTGATTATTTTCAAGTCTTAATTTTTCATACTTATTCAACCCCCCTTCTAAGTATTATCTCACCTTCAGTTGGCATCAGAGCTCCGGTTCTGAGTGTGCTACCACTTAACAGTGTCAGTAAAGATCCAGAGAGATATACTTTGATATTTATATTTATTTGTTATCATGGCTGATAATTCAATGTCAAACATTAACAATAAATATGAAGATAGGGATAGGATCAACACCAAACCCCCAATGTTTGATGGGGAGAAATTTGACTACTGGAAAGACAGAATTGAGAGTTTTTTCCTAGGATATGATGTCGATCTATGGGATCTTGTCATAGATGGATATGTACATCCCACAGATGGGGATGGCAAAAAGATTGACAGAAAATCTATGACAGATTCTCAGAAGAAAGACTTCAGAAATCACCATAAAGCCAGAACCATATTACTGAATGCTATCTCACATACAGAGTATGAGAAAATTACAAACAGGGAGACTGCTTTTGATATGTTTGAATCCCTAAAAATGACACATGAGGGAAATTCTCAAGTTAAGGAGACAAAAGCTCTGGCTCTGATCCAGAAGTATGAGGCTTTCAAAATGGAAGACTCTGAATCTGTTGAAGCCATGTTCTCCAGGTTCCAGATACTCACTGCTGGGCTGAAAGTTCTGGACAAGGGATATTCTACGTCAGATCATGTAAAGAAAATCATCAGAAGTCTGCCCATCAGATGGAGACCAATGGTGACTGCCCTGAAGATGGCCAAAGATCTGAACAAGATCTCTCTAGAAGAACTCATCAGCTCACTGAGGAGCCATGAGATTGAGCTTGAGGAAGATGAACCTCAGAAGAAAGATAAAGGTAAATCTGTAGCATTAAAATCTAACAAAACTGTTAAAGCTTTGCAGGTCATTCAAGAAAGCTCTGAAGAATCTTCTTCTGAAGAAGAAGATGAGTTATCCATGCTGTCCAGAAGGATTAACAAACTCTGGAAGCACAAGGGAAAGAAGTTCAACAACTTCAGAAGATCTGACAACAGAAAGGAATCTTCTAGTCACAGAAGATCTGCCAAGAAAGAAGTTGTGTGCTATGAGTGCAAAGAACCTGGGGACTACAAGAATGACTGCCCCAAACTTCTGAAAGAAAAACCTAAGAAGAAGTTCAACAAAAAGAAGAAGGTTCTGATGGCAACATGGGATGACTCAGATGAGTGTGAATCATCTTCTGAATCAGAAGAAGAATGTGCAAACGTTGCACTGATGGCCAGGACAGAAGATCAAGAGGAAGGTACCTCAGGATATGAATCAGAATCTGAATCTGATGATGATGCAGAAGAGGTAATGGCTAAACTTACCAAAGAAGAACTCATTAAAGTATTAACAGAAGTTCTTAAAAGTTATAACAACATCAAACTCAAATGCAAGAAGCTGAAAAGCAATCTTGAATCTGAAATTGATCTTCTGAAAACTGAACTTGTTGAGCAAAAAGAAATAAATTTGAAAATCAAAAATGATTTTGAAAGAACTCAACAAGAATCTGAATCTGAGACTAAGTCATGTGAAAATATTTTAGAAAAATATGACTCTAGCTTTTAGAGATTTCTCACTAAGAGCATAGACAGAAGCAAGATGGCTTCCATGATCTATGGTGTTAGTGGAAACAACAGAAGAGGCATTGGATATGAGTCTTCATCTGGAAGCAATCCAAAACCTGTTGACAAACTTTTCATCAGGAAGACACCTCTGTATTCTCAATTCAAATTTGGTCACTTGAATGACATTAAACACACAAGCTCTGAGAAGAGTACTTATGTGTTTAAACCTAAGGCAAGTCAGAATAAACATTATGTTGCAAAACAGAAGTTTAGACAAACCTACAAACCAACTAACCCCAAAGGACCCAAGAAGATCTGGGTACCTAAAAACAAAATAATTCCTGTTGCAGATGTTCTTAGCAGCAAGGTCAGGACACCAATCATGGTACCTGGACTCTGGATGCTCACGACACATGACAGGAGAAAAGTCTATGTTCCAAAGCCTGGAACTTAGATCTAGAGGTGACGTGAAGTTTGGAGGGAACCAGAAGGGCAAGATCATTGGATCTGGCACCATTGGAAATGAAGTGTTTCATGCTTGGATATTCTGAACGCTCTAAAGCCTACAGAGTATACAACACTGAGACACAGATTGTGGAAGAATCCATTCATGTCAGATTTGATGATAAGCGTGGCTCTGAAAAGCCAAAGCAGGTTGATAACTCTGCAGATAGGGAAGTAGTCTTTATTGACTCTGAAGTTCCAGAAGCAGACAAACTTCAAGTGAAGGAACCAGAAGCAACTCCAGATGCTACTCCCTTAACTTCTCAGATGAATAATCTAAAAATTTCTGAAGAGTCAACTATCAGAGGATCATCATCCAAAATTAAAGCTTCTCATCCAGAGGATGTCATTATTGGAAAGAAGGATGATCCCATCAGAACAAGATCATTTCTAAGATCATCTGAAGCATCACTCTTTGGACTAGTGTCAGAAATTGAACCATCTTCTGTAGAAGAAGCTCTGCAAGACAATGATTGGATTATTGCCATGCAAGAAGAGCTAAACCAATTCAGCAGAAATGATGTATGGGATCTAGTTCAAAGACCTCAAGGATTCAATATTATTGGTATAAAATGGGTCTTCAGAAATAAACTAAATGAGAAAGGAGAAGTTGAGAGGAATAAGGCAAGGCTGGTTGCTCAAGGATACAGTCAGCAAGAAGGTATTGACTACAGTGAGACATATGCTCTAGTGGCAAGGTTAGAATCTATACGCCTTCTTATTTCTTTTGCTGCACAGAAGAACATTACTCTGTATCAGATGGATGTTAAAAGTGCCTTTCTTAATGGTATTATAGAAGAAGAAGTTTATATCCACCAACCTCCTGGTTTTGAAAATGAAAAATTTCTAGATCATGTTTTCAAATTAAAGAAATCTCTATATGGATTAAAACAAGCTCCCAGAGCTTGGTATGAGAGATTGAGTAATTTTCTTTTGGAGAAGAATTTCATCAGAGGCAAAGTGGATACAACTTTATTCTGTAAAACTATAAAGAAAGATCTTCTAATTTGCCAAATTTATGTAGATGATATTATTTTTGGATCAACAAATATTATGCTTGGAAAGGAGTTTGCTACATGTATGCAGGCAGAATTTGAAATGAGCATGATGGGAGAACTCCGATTCTTTTTAGGAATCCAAGTTAATCAAACTCCAGAGTGCACCTACATACATCAGACAAAGTATGTTAAAGAACTTCTGAAGAAATTCAACATGTCTGACAGCAAGCTGGCAAAGACTCCAATGCATCCTACTAGCTCTCTTGGCAAAGAATAGGTAAGTAAGAAAGTAGACCAGAAGCTCTACAGAGGTATGATTGGTTCTCTTCTTTATCTTACTGCTTCTAGACCTGACATATTATTCAGTGTTTGTCTGTGTGCTAGATTCCAATCAGATCCTAGAGAATCACACTTAACAGCTGTCAAGAGGATTCTAAGGTATCTGAAAGGTACTTCTAATGTGGGTTTGTGTTACAGAAAATCTGATGATTTCAAATTAGTTGGATTCTGTGATGCTGACTATGCTGGAGACAGAGTGGAAAGAAAAAGTACTTCTGGAAGTTGTCAATTTCTAGGAAGAAATCTAATCTCCTGGTACAGCAAGAAGCAACCCACAATTGCACTTTCAACCACAGAGGTTGAATACATTACTGCTGCTGGATGTAGCACGCAGATGCTCTGGATGAAAAGTCAACTAGAAGATTATCAAATTTTTGAGAGTAACATTTCTATCTTTTGTGATAATACTTCTGCTATATGTTTGTCCAAGAATCCCATTTTACATTCTAAGGCAAAACATATAGAAATTAAGCATCATTTCATCAGAGACTATGTTCAGAAGGGAATCATAAACTTAGCCTTTGTTGATACAGATCATCAATGGGCAGATATTTTTACAAAACCCCTTGTTGAAGATAGATTCAATTTTATTCTGAAAAATATTGGTATGGATTTTTGTCCAGAATGATATTTATCAGAAGCAAATTGTTACAGATGTAAAAATGTTTAATTCATCTGAAGTATTTCTTCTGCTTATCTATTCTATTCTGATTATTATTTCAGATGTGAAACTCTGAACTAACCATCTTTAGAAGATCTGAACGTTGGCTAACGTTTCATTTCTTGAGAGATTTCAGAACAGTATGCAAGCAAACACGTGTCACACAAAATCTGAAGAGGTGGCATGTACATAACTGAAGAGACGTTTGAGGTGAAATTTGAATAGTAAATATCTTGGTTTTCCCCCCAAATTGTCAGAAGCATTTATTATTTGAAATGATTTTATTCTCTTCATTTAATGCTTGCTCAAACGTGCGTTTTTTCTGACTTTTGATGTGCCTAAGTGATTAGTATAAATACTTGTTGTGTATTCACTTTCACACTTTTCACTCTCAGAATTTACATGCGTTTTCATCTATTGTTCTCTCTGCATAAAAACTCAAAACCTAAGTGTTTGAAAAAGCAATCTTCAATGGTGTCTTCTTCATCAACAACTGCTCAGTTTCAATCTACAATGGCTGCTGTGACTTCAGATAACTTAGGTGCTGCTCCATACTCTCCTCCCAAGAGAACTCTTCTCACACCTATTGATAAACTAGAAGTGCTGTGTGAATCCATGGTTGAATTTGATTCTCTGGCTGACAATGGGTTTGATTTTCGCTCCATTGTTAGAGCTCAAGGTTGGGTGAAATACTTTGATAGGTTGTTTGGACCAGTTTACCCTCTACTTGTGAAGGAATTCTGGATTCATGCATCTGTGTATCCCAAGTTTATTTTATCATCTGTGCTGGGAAAGGAGATTATCATCACAGAGGATCTGATAAGAAGATTGATTGGTTATGAAGAAACAGATGGTGTTTCCCACCTGCCAGCTGGGCGTGTGGATATGGAAGAAGTTTATGAGGAAGTTATGACTGCTGGACAAGCCTCTAACAGATTCAAAGATCTGAAGTCTGATTACAAGATCTGGGCCAAGATCTTCATGGGTTTCATACATCACAGGAAGTCAACAAATTCCCCAAATTATGTCAACAATGAACAGATCTATTTTATGTACTGCCTTAGTCAGAGCAACAAGGTAGATCTTCCTTACATTCTGTTCATGCATCTGTGGAATCACTTCAATGCATCTAGAGAATCTGTAAAAGAAAAAGGCCAGAAGATCAGGACTTGGATACCATTTGGAAGATTGATCTCAGATCTTCTCACTGAAAATGGTTTAGTGGCTGCTCTGTATGATGCTGGGGTTACAGAGGAATTAGAGTTCATTATGGGAAAGCCTCTGAAAGCTAAAAGTCTTCTGAGACTAAAGATTGTAGATGAACCTACTACTGCTCCAAAGAGGCTGAATATGTCTGAATTGAATAAGAGGGTTCCAGTATCTAATTTTCCTCTATTCTTTGCTGAAGAACCTAGACATATAGTACTGATGTATATAGAGGAATGCAAAAAGGAAGGAGTACCTGTTCCAGCCAATGTGTTTCAACTTGTCAAACAACCACTGCCAGATGCAGGAGAAGAAGAAGAAGTACCACTTCAGAGGAAAAGGTCTCAGCCTGCAGCAGAATCTGAACCTCTCCAGAAGAAGGCTAAGATTGCTGAGAAGCCAAAGAATCTACTAAAGAGAAAGGATTCTGAAGAAGCTGCCTCTGCATCTGCTAAGAGGATTAAACTCAAAGGTACTAAGCCTTCTGTTATTTCTAAAAATGTTGTTATTAATGATTCATCTATTAAGTCTGTTCCTAAACCACCTGTTACTCAAACAACTTCTGTTGCTGCCCTTAGTTCTGTCTCACCTCAAAAACAAAACACTGTTTTTGTATCAAAAACACCTCAACCCAAAATACACATCAAACACTTCATTCCACGTCCACAACCAACAGAACCACAACCAACAGAACCACAACAAACAGAACCACAACCATCAGAACTACAACAACCTTCTGATAAACAAAACTCTGATCAACCAAAAACTTCTGAACATCCAGAAAAACAAACCACAGAAGATCAACCAGAAAAAGACTCTGTCATGCCACCATCAAACATTCCATCTTCTGAACCTGTTGCACCTGTTACTTTTGAACCCACAAAAGTAACTTCTGCTCCTATTTCATCTGAACCACCTTCTCAACAATCTGATATTCCTTCAGAACCTTCTCATATCCCTGAGACAGAAGTTCTTGATATCACTCCATTAAAAACAGTGTTTCAAGTCTCTTCTACCTCTTGTACACCTACAACATCCTCCAACTCATCAGAATCAGAAATTCATCCAGATTTTCTGATTAATCCATCTGACAAATATCCTGTACATGAACCTGAACCTGAATCAACCATACCTGCTAAAACTCCCATTTCAGACCCTTTGCCTCCACCTGCACCATCATCTGAGATGATTGTTCCCACTTCTAATCCATCATCATCTGGTATATCTTCTGCCCAAGTGTCTTCTCTTTATCATAATTTATCTTATGGGTTCAAACTGAAAGATTTTTATGATAGAGTTGAACCTTCTGAACCCCTAAAACCTCTGAAACCAAAACTCAGACAGGCTCTTCCATCTGTAATCCTTTCATATATTCAATCTATGAACAATGAAGGATCCTTAGCAACAATATCTGCTACATCTGGTAAAGCTGTTGTTTCAGCTCTGCAACCTGCATCTGATAACACAGTTGCATCTGATAAACCATCAACCTCTGCTTTCATACCATATTCTAATGCATCCTTTGATGTTGTTTACCCACGCACAAGACCACAACCAAATCTGCTTAATGCTTTAAACAGATCCTTACCTCAAAAACCAGAAATTCCTTTCATTCCATATTATCCCCCTCCTCTGATTTCCATCCCAAAAGCACTGATACCACCAACTCCCAAACCTAAACATATGACTCTGGAAACCTTGCTTAAACCACCACCCAGACTTAATATTGATCATTTATTTCAAACGTTTTTGCAAGAAATACAGATGTCTTTAGGTACTGTTCAGAAGAGATGCTCTGAAACTATGGATGCAAATGAAACTGACATCATCTGGAAAGGATTTATCAATAAATTCAACACTGTTGCTTCCAATCTGAAGAACATCTGTTCTGATGATGCAAAGCTCAGAGCTGAGAGAACTCAATTCTGGATTGTCAACAAGACTGAACCTCTGCTTTGTTTGGATGCTCCTCCTCCTCCACCAGAACCACCTGCCAATGCATTGACTATGACTCTGGTAGAACCCTCTTCAGGATCTCCAGAACCTATGGCAATTGACTCTGTTCAGGCTGCAGAACCTCCATCCTCTTCATCAGAGATAAAGACAGAACATCCAGATTTTGGAGACAAGATTGCTGCTCTGGAAGCTGGTCAATCTGAAATAAAATCTTGGATGGCGAAGCAAGACAAGAAATCTGAGGACATGTCAGAGTGGATGTCAAAACAAGATGAGAAGAATGAGACAATGACTAAGTGGATGTCAAAGCAAGAGCAATCTTCATCTGAGATCACAGACCTATTGAAGATGCTTTTGTCAAAACACTCTTAGATTTTTTTTCATTCTAATGTTTGTGCATCTGTTGTTTTGCATCTGAATTTTATTGTTATATCTTCTGATATTTACCAATGTACTATTGCTCTGTTTTGTTGAATGATTCAGTTTGTTTTTCTCCATTGGATTATCTATTTATTGTTCCTTTGTCTTGTCTTTATTAAAAGTTTTTACTTTTTGCCTATGACAAAAAAGGGGGAGAAAATAAAGATCTGAACTGTTTAATATAATTTCACTAGAACGAATCTTCAGACATATCTATTCCTTCTAATATTTAAATTGACCATTTCAGAACATTTGATAAGAACACTCTATAAAAGAATCTCTGAGTCTCTCAGATCATCTTTTTTATCAAACTCTGAATCTCATATCTGCAAGATATTCTGACCCTTAATTATTACCAAGACAAACAAGATCTGACTCTGAAGATTACTCAAGATAAAAAGGGAAGTTTCTATTCCTTTTTCATATTTAACTCAGGGGGAGATTCATCATCTCAGGGGGAGTTATAATTCTTTTTTTTCAATTAAATAAAATTTCTGATACTTTTTGTCATCATCAAAAAGGGGGAGATTGTTAGAACACATATTGGTTCTTAATAATTACTCTTTGTTTTGATGATAACTGTTAGGAAATTTATATTTAAGAATTATATACTCTAAAATTTGTTTGAGAGTTTTACTGCAGATTGAAATAATATTAACTCTCTAGAAGCAAATCTGTTTTGAATACAAGAAGTTATTCTGACTCTGTAGCGCCAGATGCACCTTACAGAAGAATCTGATTGCTCCTTACAGAAGATCCTGAGCGTAGTCTCCAGAAGGATCTGAAGCAAGAAGCTCCAGAACATTCTGAGTCAGAAGCATCTGAAGATAATCAGAAGCATCTGAAGCTGAAGCATCTGAAGCATAGAAGAATATTGATTGAAGAGCTTCTCAAAGCATTTGTCTACAGAAGTTTCTGAAAGTACCAACGCTGCCAAGTACTGAAGTTCTGTGTCAAAAATGCTCTGATGATCAACACGCTGTAAAGCACACCTGCTGCAGAAGACTCTGATACAGCATAGTTCTGATTTTCATTAGAAGACTCTGATCCATTCAGACTCTGAAGAACTTGCTGAAATCTGAAGAAGTAATTTTCAAGAATATATCCGTTGGAGCTATTCAACGTCTCTTTCCTTATTTGTGCTAGACACACTTACACAGACAAAAAGGATTTTGCTGTGCCATCTACTTCTAGGAAAGGTCACTTGATGTGAAGACAAAAAGGCTCAGACCTTTTGGGACTCTCTTTTCAACGTTCAGCTTGCATGGATCAGCTGCCTATAAAAGGAGAACTTCACCACATTCTTCAGTTACACACTTTGCTGAAAAGAAATCAATATATTCTAAAGCTCTCATTTATTCCTATTCTTCTTAGAATCTTATTGTACTTAAACTTAAGAGAAAAATCACTGTTGTGATAATAGCTTTTTAGAAGCATTAAAACTCTTGTATTTAATTTACATTGATTGTAAAGGATATTCCTTAAGAGGATTCAGTTGGAATCAGTAGCTCTTGAGAAGACTAAGAACTGTTGTTCTTAGGTGATACTATTGTAATCAGTTTGATTTAATAGTGGATTAAGTCCTTGTTGAGAAAGGCAAATCATTCTAGGAAGGGTGGACTGGAGTAGTTGTTTAAACGAACCAGGATAAAAATAATTGTGTGATTATTTTCAAGTCTTAATTTTTCATACTTATTCAACCCCCCCTTCTAAGTATTATCTCACCTTCACAACTAAGCTTAGCTAACGTTCATCACAATTCGAATTAAGAGGTTCTCATTGAGTACAACGGATGTGAGGGGTGCTAATACCTTCCCCTTACGTAACCGACTCCCGAACCCAGAACAAAAGGTTGCGATGACCGTGTTCCTTTCATTTTTAAGAGGTTTTTTCGATATTTTCCTCTCCCGTTTGTTCGAGATAAATAAAGTTTGGTGGCGACTCCGTCGAACCGCATTCCGTGCCTTTCGCACGAGGTTCATATTTCCGAATTGTCTTTATGATTTTTTGAGGTGCGATAGTCGTGAAAGAGGATTGTCATGGCACGTTGGTATGTTGCCCCTGCGTTTTTCAAACCAAATGGCATGACTTTGTAGCAATATGTGCCCCAAAGCGTGATGAAAGTAGTCTTCTCCATATCAGCTAGGGACATCTTGATTTGATTATTTCCTTAGAAACCTTCCATGAATGAAAAGACAGAGAACTGCATTGTGTTATCTACCAAGACATCAATATGAGGCAGGGGAAAATTATCCTTCAGGCCTGCCTTATTGTGATCTCGATAGTATACACATATTCAGACCTTCCCATCTTTCTTCGAAACCGGGACGATGTTGGCAATCCACTCAGAATACTCATAAATGGCTAGGAACCCAGCGTCCAACTGCTTCTTTACCTCTTCTCTGATTTTAAGTGCCATGTCAGGTCTGGTCCTTCTGAGTTTCTGCTTGACAGGAGGACAATCAGGCTTGAGTGGCAAGTGATGTTCAACGAGGTCGGTATCCAACCCAGGCATATTTTGATAAGACCAGGCGATAATATCAACATACACTTTCAATAACTTGACCAACCCAGAGCGTACATGCTTAGCAAGGGATGCCCCAATCTTGACTTCTCTCCTGACTTCATCAGTAGTAAGATTGATAACCTCTACTGGCTCTTTGTGAGGCTGAATCTCTTTCTGCTCGTGCTCAAGGAGCCTTTCTAGTTCAACCGGTAATTCACAATCTTCCTCACCATCTTCTTCGGCTTGGTTAATTGGAATCCCAAGATTATAATTAATGTTTGCCAAGTTGTTATCAATGCAATTATTTGTTCTACATGTTTAGGAATTATGTTTAGAATGAAGCTATTTGAAAAGGTGAAAAATAAAGGAAACTTTTCCAATTATATATTTGTGAAAAAAAAATAAAGAAAGAAATAAGAGCATGATTTGAATGCAAAAAATTTTATTTATTGATTACATAATGTTTCAAAAGCGCGAGGCCCTTACAAGCTATCCGCTCGTCTCGGGCGAGGACGATGGAACAGAAAAACAAATTGCATTACATGTTTTTGGGAAAAACCACGAGAATCACGGTAGATGTCCAATTGTTGAGCTTGAAACCCGACAGACATTTGTGTACAAAGCTTATACTTCGGCTGCTAGGACCTGCATCGTCAATGGCTGACACAAAATCCCTCTCTTGGAATCCAGCGCTTGTGAACTTGATCAAATTGCATTTCTGATGACTGCACGAACTAGCTTGTTGATCAGGATGATAACCTAGTCCAAAGCGATCATGCTTTTCAATCACATCCAGGATTTTCCCCTAGCCAGGAAAGGCACCTTTCTCAATGGTCTCTTTAGCACTCTTGATAAATAACATGGCCATTTTTGGTAGTCTACCAGAATTGACAGAAGCAAAGCTGACATCTTCAAATTTGAGACATTGCAACGGTACTTCAATTATGCCCTCATCAGTCTCGACAAATTGGAAGGATGATAACTCGCTTAATAACAAATCTTCTTCACCACAGACAATGGCCATCTGATCTTCAAACATGAATTTTAGCTTTTGATGTAACGTGGATGTAACTGCCCCTGCGGCATGGATCCAAGGTCTACCCATAAACAACTGTATACAACATTTATATTCATCACTTGGAAAGTAATGGTAAACAAATGCGGCTCAACTTTATGGGTAAATCCACTTCGCCAATAACTTGCCTTAGAGAATCGTCAAAAGCTCTAATAATCAAAGCGCTTGGTCTCATCTTGCTCCCTTCTACCAATAATTGACTCAATGTACCCTTAGGCATCACATTAAGAGAATAACCGATATCCACAAGAACATGAGATAGCAAAGAGTCCATACATGTCACTGAGATGTGCAAGGCCCTATTATAGGCAATACCTTCAGGAGGCAACTCTGACTCGTTAACACCCTATTGCACCCCAAGTTTTGACCCCTTAGATCTTCATCATCATTTTAGGGTCATATGCATTTGATTATCTAACCTCAACATGTTTCAAGATGGTCTTTGTTAAGATACAGGAATTAGGGTTCCATACAGCCGAGAATCGAGATTTCAAGAGTTTAATCAGTCAACATATAGGATTGGTTCTCCATGAAATAAGTCTCCACATTATCAAATATACTCCAATGGATCAAGTATGAATCCAATTTGAGGTTGTCATCCAAGGAGCAAGGACAATGTAATTCAGGATACCCGATTAGGGTTTTCGATCAGGAAAAGTCAACTATAGTTTGACTTTTAATTTAAATGATGTTACAATGGTGGGATCATGGTCCATAAAGTTAATATGGCTTAGTGAAGTCTACTCAAGAAGTTTCAAGGTCTCGAAAGACCCGAAACATTAACAGTCGACTCGGTAGCCACCGATCGATCGTCCGGTTGACCGAAAAGTCAACACTTCAACCATAAGGAATTTGACCTCAAGGTGGGAATAAAAAATGTTCCTAATGACATATTACACCTACCCATGAAGTTTCAAGACCATTGGATTAAGGGTTAGGGAGTAATCCCAAAAATCGTAAATTAGGGTTTTGAAAAGGGAAAGACCATAACTCCCTAACCACACATCCAATTGAGTTTGTTCAAAGCTCATTGGAAAGCTCTTGACAATTCCTACAAAAGTCCCAAAATGGTCCATGAGCAGAAAATGCATATATTTGGAGTTATGACCAAATTAACTTCAAGAAAGAAAATAACTTTAAAAAATTCTAAGTTATTGGTCTTTTAAGCATGTTTTTCAGCATCTTTGAGAGGCCTTTTGACTTAGTTCCAATGGGAATTTGAAAATCTCAAAAACATGAAAGTTGTAGAGCTCCATGAGGGCTTTTCAGAAAGTTATAGAACTCATTCATAGCCTTTGTGAGCTGAGAGTTATGAAGTGTGCATGTTGGGCCTGAGCATTGGTTTGTTAACTTTTCAAAATTCAACATAAATTGATTTTCAACCATATGGTTCATTTCCAACCATAGAGATATATCTGGTGTGGTGTTAGAATTAGGTTGGAACCTGATGTGGGGGAAAACCAAGAATCTCACCATAATCCCTTTGATTACTATGTTGAAAAGCAAAAGCAAATTGTGTAGGAAACCTTGGTTTTGCTGCAGCATAACTATCTTAAACACAGCCAGCTTGAGGACAGTTGTTAGGAAGGACATTAACTGATGGAATTAACCTTAAACCAGCAGACACACTTTTGAAGTATTGAGGTTTCCCACCAATGCAAGCTTGCAATTCAAAAAACGACAATTCTGCCCCAGCCTTCTTGGCCTATAAAAGGAGGGCTCCTTCCACTCTCCAAACCACACCAGAGCAGCTCTGAGCACCAGAGAAAAACAGCTCTCATCTACTTCCTCTCTTTGCTTGAAAGTAAAGAAACCCTCCAAAACCACCAAAATTGCCTTTGTGCAAATTCCATACCAGCTCCATTTCCAACCATTCAAACCTCACTAAAATCATATACACAACCACAAAATAACTATCTAGAGCTGTTTCAATCATCACATTCACCAAAAACTCCATGAGTCAAAAAGTCAAACTTCATACCACCATAGTTTGACTTTTGTGCATATTTCATACCAAATCACCACACCAACATTTTTCCACCAATTTTACACTTGGAGCACTTCATATTTATGATAATGTAACTATCCATAACATCAAAAAGCTGCTGGAAGTCCATTTGGTCTAACTGTCCTAAAAGGCTCCATTGGTTTCTTCAAGAAGAAATAATATTCACAAGCTTGCTCGAAGGAGGGAATTCTTGTTCTTTGCAGCTAGCTTAGTGTGGGAAGACTATAAGAGGTATGCCATTTTAAGCTTGCTCATTAATGTGCATGTGTTGATTGGCTTGCTAAGTGGTTTTCACATTGTCATAGTTTGTTAACTATGTTATCAAAAGTTGTGCGAGGTGTGAGTTTGTCAATATCATGTGTTTTTTGCTATTAAAAGGACATTAGGGTTGTATATGTTTTTATTACTTTTGTAAAAGTATAACTTGTTGCTTTTTAACATTGTTATGTTAAAATGTTTAGCAATTTGTTTTTGAAAAAACTGTTGGCACAAGGAGGTTTAACTTAGTTGCAATCTTAACTTTATTGTGGTAGAGACTTGACTTTGTTCATAGTTCTGGTTTAGTCTAGCATAGTTAGAGTCTTATTTTAGGGCTGCTGTCAGAGCTTGTGCTGAGTTTGAGCTTGTCAACTCATGTTGACCTGTTTTAGTGTATTGACTCTTTGTTTAAAGTCTACATTATCCTTGAATTGACACTATAATGTTAAGATTTGTGGTACTGATTAGGCTTAAGCTAGTTTCCTTGATTGTTTAGTCAAGATATGACTTCATGTGGAGATTTAATTTGATGAAATAAAATTGGACTTTGACAATGTAATCATGTTATCAATAACTGTTTTTGAGGTAGGAGTTTGTCAACCCATACCTAGTTTTGCCAAGTCAATTTTCTCATATTAGAAGTTGGTTTATGCTGTGACTTTCATCTAAGAGTTCTATTTGGGACTGATAAGTGATCAGTGTGTGCTTTGCTTCTGTTAGCCAGTACCCTTTTGTTTGTTTGGTGTTCATCCTGCTTGTCAAAACTCACTGTGAGAGTTATGATGGAGATCCATCAATGGTATTGATTGAAAAAACCTGGAACTGGCAGTTAACTGTTACTTGGGAATTTTTGTTTGTTTTTAAAACAGCAGTTCCTTTTCCTTTAGTTTGGATGATGACCATTCATGTATGGAATTCA
Source organism: Lathyrus sativus (assembly GCA_963859935.3). Lineage (NCBI taxonomy): Eukaryota > Viridiplantae > Streptophyta > Magnoliopsida > Fabales > Fabaceae > Lathyrus > Lathyrus sativus. Next base: position 393,196,965 of record OZ012736.1, read on the forward strand.
CAGCTTGTTACAATTTGAGTTAAGAGATGCCATTGTCATTGGTGTTGGAATCTTGTTTCTGAGTGAATCTGCTCAGCCTGTAGGTACCTGCATTAGTGACTGCCTTGAAAGGAATGTGTTTACTTTATAATAAAAAGTTGTGTTGATGCTCATGTCTTCATACCAAAACTATCTTGCCTAATTATGTTTTTATCCTGACTGCCCTCACTTGCTGTCAGGGGCTATGTCTTTGTAAAGACATATTTATTTGGAATTCATCAATGATTGAAACACCAAGAATTCTGTCAGCATGTTTGTATTGACTGTTCAGTTTGTTATGCAAGTATGTTTGTCATTACCTTTATTAAAAGGACTCACTTGGATGTGCTGAGGAATATGTTGATCAACTTTGTGCTAGTATGCTTTTTATCACTATCTCAATCTATTTACTGTTGTAAAGTTTGATTGTTGGTTTGCTATGTGTTACTTATTATCTAGATTGATTGGGATGGTTTGTGAACCTAAGATTCTAATCAGAATTCCAGTTAGTCTTTGAAGAGCGCATATAGATTAACTTTTTGGATTGACTGTCTGGGTTTAGTTTGTAAGTTTCTATTTAGTTTGTTGTGAAAACCACTGGTAGGTATACCAATGTTTTGGCTTGCTATCAATACATAAGGCTTGCTAGTTTCAGTTTGCATTTCCTTTTCTAGGATATGGCAGTTTGTGTGTGATTTAGCATGGTGGTGTGTAGCATATTCTGGTCAAGATATGTAGGTTCTGTTGGAGCATTTAATGTTTAGTTAGTCAACTAGATTAATAGAGGTGTACATTGAAGGTTGTCATGATTAGTGCCCCTCATTTGGAGGCTTAATCTTGTTGGATCAGTTCAGCTTAGAACAATTTGCATTAGGACTGTCATAAGCCTGTGATAAATTCTTGGAGTTTCAAGTCTTGTTGACATCTTGGTTTCATGCTGAGCCTGCTGCCCATTTTAGCTGTTAGGGTTTATCAACTTGAATGTCTCATCAGATTTTGCTTTGGCATTTTAAGGTCTATTGGGATATAGTGAATGTCATTGGAGTAGGATAGTTTAGTTGAACTTTGTCATTTTCTTGAACTCAAGCTTGTGAGTCATTTGTCTTGGCTTTTACACAAGCTTTGTTTAAATTTTTCATTAAAATTGCAGCTTGACAGCCCCATTTTGATTCATGACAGAAAAGAGTTGTTCCATTAAAACTCATCATGAATTTTGCATTTCAAACATGAGCAGACCAGTGTTGGTCTTGAACTTACTCATTTTGATCATTTTGTCTTGACTAATGTCCAAATCATGTTCTTTAGCAACTCGTGTGCCAATTTCCTATCACCTTGTCTTTTGATTCATATTTCAGTTGGAGTTTGATCTATTGCATATGTGAAACATGTGCAGACCCTCACCTGTTCTCAAATTCACTAGTCTTGATCATTAAATTCCCAAATGCATCTCAAAAAATCCAATTGCATGTTCATTCTAATTTTGTGATGTGTGTATTATTTTAAAACATGGTTGTTATCATTTGTTTTCCTCATCAAATTTCACACAAGTTAGACTTTTATTTTTTAAAAAATGATGGAGTTTTGATTAAGTTTGGAATCAATCCGTTTTGCCATTTTTGCTTGAGTTTTTTGGCCTAGAATGCTTGCCTTGTAAGGTTTATGTATGTTTAGGGGTAGCTTAATACACAGATGTATTGCCGCCCCAGTGGTTATAACATGCGCGCTAAGTACCTTGTTTCCCTATCAGACATGTGTTTAATCCCTGAGTGGGACAACTTTTTGTTGTTTTATATTGTTTCTCTAGTTTTATTATTTTCTCTTTCTTGTCCATTGAATGTACACGCGCGCACAGTGGTGGACTTGGTAATGTTTTATGTTTTTAAACTAAGGGTTATGGGTTCAACAACTTCCATGAGCATTCTATATTTTTTACCACTTGTTTTTTTTTATGTTTTCTTCACAAAAACCCAACACCTCATAACTTTCTCATGTTTTAACATTTTTAATCCATTCTTTTTGCTAAATGTTCTTGATTTTGTCTAGTTTCACATAATGAGAAAATAATTCAAAGATATTTATTCTAGAAATACTTTTACCCACTTGAAAGTTGTTTCCTTTTAAAGATGTTTATCTTGTTTCTTATTGAAACTTTTATCAATTAATGCTTGAGCTATCTTGTGAGATTGTTTATGCTTGATCTACATATGTTTGTTAACTTGTTTATGTTTATAATCATAACATGTTAGGGTCTACTTTCTTTTGGTCGTCACTATGAACTTGTATGCTTTCTTCATAAAACCTTGAGGTTAAACTGTTGTAACTCTTCTTGCTTGTATTTGATTGTCATCATGGCATGTTTTGTTAGCATGAGATTGTTACATTTGCTATACTTTGAACTATAACATGTATACCTCAAGTTGTGACTTATTTGCATGATTGTTACCTTCATATTTGTTAATATATCTCTTTTGGGTTGTTACCATCATCTTCATTAAGATATGTCATTTTTGACTTTAACCTTTTGTGCTTAAGTCTTATAAGAAACCTCTTTACAATATTGTGATTTCTTAATGCTTACATGATTTTTTGGTTGTAACCATTTATCTTGATTAAATCCTTGCTTATTGTAATATGCTTGCTTGTTTGGTTGTAATCATACCTCTTGTATTCTTCCTGTTTGATGTTTATGCTTTGTTAAGTTATTCCCTAAGTGATAGAACTTGTTAGTTCTCATCCAAGTTGCCTCCCCTTCTATCCTTCCAAAGGAAAGTCTCTCTATTGACCCTTGGGTCATAGATAGCTCATTACCCTCCCTTGACATTGTTAAGTCATCCATACCCTTAGTTAATTTAGAACCTATCCTTTAGACATTGCTTAAGTCTAAGAAACTCACCCTTTGTTAAGAGTGCTCTTTCAATTAGAACTTAGGATAGAGTTTGTTAACTCTATGTAAGGATCATAGAAATGATTTCTTATTCCCCGTTCTCGAGTGTTTTATGTAGATTTAGAGAGTTCTCTTAAACTCTACACAAGCATTGTAATGTTTGTTCCCCTTGAACCTTGATCATAATCAAGTGTTCTTCAACCCTAGTAAGGTGAACTACGATTGCTCTGATTCTATCCTAGTTAGGATACGTAGGCAGAGGACGCGATGTCTTTGCGAGCAAACTTAGAAACTATCTCTAGGTTTTAACCTTAACCTTTTACCCAATCCTAATCCATAGGAAACATTTAACAAACTTAGCATACAAACAAACAAAAGGTTCCTGTAGAGTACTACAGATGTTTAGGATGTGAAATACAGATAAGAATCGTGATACCAAGCTATTGATTAACTTGAATCTTAATTCTTAAATTCACAACCGAACTTTAATTTATCCAAAAAGGAAAGGTTTAAAGAAATAAAAACCTATTAAAAAAATGAAAAGCAAAAAGCAAGGCTTAAAGCTAAGCAAAAAGAGATCTAAAGGTTCGGGGGTTGGTTATGCCTAGGGTAGGTATTTCACATCCTAAACATTTGTAGTACTCTACAGGAACATCTTGTTAATATTTGTGTTTTCTAAAGTTTGCTTGCTAAAGAAAATATGCTAAGGGTAAAGATATAAACGTTGAAACAAAGGTAAAAAGAAAAGGTTGCTCGCCAAGGATCGGGGCCTTGTGCCTACGTATTCTCAAAAGGCACTTTGAGAATCAGAGGGTTCGTAGTTCCCCTAACTAAGGGTTGAAGAACTCTTATGTTAAATGGAAGGGAATGTCCACGGAGGGACGATTAAATAGAGCACGGCGACTCTAAGCCTAAAGTTGTAAATGTAAACACGGGAAATGTCCACGTCGGGACGACTAAATAGAGCACGGCGACTACAATCCTAAGTTGAGATTATTATGATAGATGATGTCCACGGCGGGACAACTACCTGGATTACGGCGACTCCGATCCTAAGGCTAGGATAAAGGGGTAAAGGTAAATGATATCATATGTAAACCATCAATGTCACAACAATGTAAATAAAAGGTTCAAAACCTCATGGGGATAATCAAAAGTTTTTAAAGGTGAACCACCTAAATGTGTACAAGCAAAGTTGAAATTCAAACTTAAATGCCCAAGGAAGCTAACAATCCATGTTCACAATTTCAAATTAAAAACTCAAAGAGAATGAAATCCAAATGTTTGAAATAAGGAAAGAAAGATAGGAGGGTGAAAACTCTAAAATGGGTTATAACTTGCTCAAAATGCAAAGTGTTTCTAAAATAGGATTTTTAGAATTCTTTAAACATTATATGGAAATATGTTACAACACAAGAATTTTGCAAAAAGAACCACTTAAAAATGATTTAAAATGGAGAAGTTATGTGGTTTTTAAGTTTGTGAACAAAACATAAAAATCTAAATGATAAAAAGAATAAAATGCACATGGTAAGACAATGAATCAAACAAATTTTATTATTTAAACATGTTAACAAACACGTATAAATAATACAAGATAAATATCACAAGAAAAATCAAGTTACAAGTTGAAAAAGTTTAAGAACATCATGGTAAAAACCCTAAAAACAGTCATGGTAGCATGTAAAATGCAAATGGAAAGTTGACATTTATGAGTTTTAAGTTTACCTCTTGAAGAGAGATTAAGCAATAAGAAAACAAGAGATCTTGAAAGCTCTTCCAAGATCTACAAATGTTCCTAGGATGATGAATAGATGCTCCAAACAACCTCCAAGCAAGCTAGTGGACGCAATGCCTTGTAAATGTAGGAAAATATCCAAAATCCAAAGATTTCAAAGACCAACTCACTAGAAACTTGTTACATAAATATGGAAGTGATTTGGATAGATTCAATGCATTATATTTGATGTGTTTATTGAGTTGGAAGAAGTTTGGAAATGGTTTTGAAAGGTGTTTTGCAAAAGTAGATTTTGAGGGATTTTGTAAACTTAATGAGATTTTGCAAGAACTTGTGATTGTGTAAGGAATGGAGTTCTAGCTGGTTTCTAGCACGAAACTTGTGTGTTTGTGATTTAGGAAGTGATTTCTATTTATAGCCAAAATCCTTGGATCAAGGTATGGGGAAAAGTGAAGCAAATTGCCAATTTTAACCTTCCATCATGAAAATCTTTGATTTTTCCAATGCAATCTTCATCTTTGTCTTTAAGCCACTCTACTAAGATATTCTCCATGCCCCATAGATTTTTTTCATCATGATTGATAGGATACGAGGTGACTTGTTGAATTAAAGTTGATGATTTGACAAGGGTAGCCATCTTTTTTCTCTTTCTTCACTATTCACTTTTGCAACTTGAATTAAATAATGATTTCCTTTGATCTTTGTGCCATTTTCGTGGGAATTGATGTAAAAATGTTCATTATCAGTATAAACATCATAAATGAGGCTTAATCTTTGATTAGCATCGATTTGGAGAGGTTTTGGAATCAAAAAACTCATGTTGACCTGGTTTTGCCAATGCAAGTTTTTTGCCAACTTGTGGACCTCGGTTCTCTCTAACCAGGAAGAGTTATGGAACACACTTGTACTTTTTAGAAATCCCAAATTAGGTAATACAATATTTATGTTTGTTTTAGGAACTCATTCCTCTTGAAACTAGGTCAAAAACCCTTGTGTGGTTAAGGAGTTACGGCTTTGCCCTTTTCAAAACCTTAATTCCCCAACTTTTCGATTACTTCTCAATTCTTGATCAATTGGTAAAAAAAATTCATGATTAGATATTAAATGATGTTGGGAACATATTTGGCTTCAAATTTGGGTTAAAACCCTGTTGGTCAATGGGTTGACTTTTCAGTCAGACGAACCGAACGATCGAAAACCTCTGAATCGACTGTTGGTGTCGTGGGTCTTCTGAGGCCGTGAAACTTATTTAGTGGACTTCCCTAATCCATATGAGCTTCATGGACCATAACGCCATCATTGGAACACCTTTAAATCAAAATTCAAACCACAGTTGACTATTCTTGATCAGAAACCCTAATCGGGGATCCTGAATGCACTGTTCTTGATCTTTGTGTGACAACATGAAATTGGACCCAGGTTTGACCTAATGGAGTATCTTTTGTTGATGTAGAGGCTTATTTCATGGAGAATCAATCCAATACATTGATTGATTAAACCGTCGAAACTTCGATTTCCAACTGTACAGAACCCTGGTTCACCTGTAACTTAACAAAGATAAACTTGAAATAGATTAAGGTTAGATAAACAAATAAAAATGATCCTATAATGATGATGAAGATCTAAGGGGTCAAAATTTGGGGTGCAACAGTTGCCCCTATTTATATATCTTCACCAGATGGCAACGAGAGATGACAATCCTCATAGAATCGTAGTGAAAGGTATTTAAATATAGCAAACCAAAAATTTTGTCCCTTAGATCCTATGGTATGCAAAAGGACAAATGCTGAAATGCAATGACAACTAAATGATGCTTTATGATGCTTGGATGCAAGACAAATGCAGACGCACGAGAAAAAATTAAAGAGCAACAATACGACGAGTAATTACTCACAGGGGACCCGACACACTGGGGAAACAAAATACATCATCCATGAACGGAATTGGATTGAAAAGAGTCACAACATTCAAAATATCAATGAATGAGGTGAGGAGAAACCTGAGAAATATAACAGGGACACAAAAACAAACATTAGAGACATCCGAAAGAACATTGAATGAACTCCGAAATATACCAGAGATACTCGGAAAAACATTGAATAAACTCCGGAACATATCCAAAGAAGCATATTGAAGACATATATCTGAAGGTACATCTGAAACATTTTAGAAGGCTATTAAAATGTATGGTAAGAGATTTGGAGACATATCTGATAAGCAATATCAGAACAAAAGATATATATTCGGAAAAACATCGGAAAGATTCTGGAAAAACATCAGAATTTAAAGGGAGTATCTGGAAAAACATCAGAATCAAGGTAAATATCTGGAAAACCATCAGATAAGTTCTGGAAAAACATCAGAACAAAGACTCAATCTGGAAAAACATCAGAGAGAGAAATATATCCGGAAAAATATCAGATAGATTCTGGAAAAACATTAGAATCAAGGGAAATATCTGGAAAACCATCAGATAAGTTCTAGAAAAACATTAGAACAAAGACTCAATCTGGAAAAACATTAGATAGAGAAATATATCCGGAAAAACATCGGATAGATTCTGGAAAAACATCAGAATCAAGGTAAATATCTGGAAAACCATCAGATAAGTTCTGGAAAAACATCAGAACAAATACTCAATCTGGAAAAACATCAGATAGAGAAATATATCCGAAAAAACATCGGATAGATTCTGGGAAAACATCAGAATCAAGGTAAATATCTGGAAAACCATCAGATAAGTTATGGAAAAACATCAGAACAAAGACTCAATCTGGAAAAACATCAGAGAGAGACAAACAAAGGTGACATTCAAGAATAGCGTTGGATAAAAAGAAACCAGACATCCAATAATGGCTTTGAATGAAAGGTATAAACATAGTATCTGAGAATATTATTGGATGTATATAGGAACAAACATATCCGGAAGAACAATTGGATAAGAAATGTCATATCTGGAAGAACATCAGATAGACATGACACAAAAATCTGTTTGGTAGGTGCCAAGTGAGATGGACTTTGACCACAAGGTAAGATGTGGATAAAACACGACCTCGGGAGAAATGCAAATGAGGATGAAACACTCATGATATGCATATGTATATGAATTATGCAGATGATATATGATCAAAATGCAAATGAAGACGCCGACGACAAGACTCGACTCTTTTAGTGAGAAGACAAGACTAGAAGACTGATTCCTCAAGACGGAGATCACTTTCGTTCTGCTTAGGGACCAAAGATGCTACTGCTAAACATATCTCAGCCACACTGGTAAACTGTGTCAAATTGATGATCCTTGTAGGAAGGATGAAAAGCTGCTTGGGGATTCTTCAAGTAAACTACCCCAGATTAGCTGTCTGTTGTAGGTGAACTGATAATCGCTTCAGCTTGTTGAAGATGACTGATCCGTTGGGTGCTTGGAAGGCTTGCCTCAGTCTGAGTCTTGAAATATCTTCTAGATAAACCACATCTGAGAAGACCTTGCTCTGAACAAATATTGAACTGATTCTTTGACAAGATGTGAAAAGAACTTGCCTCTGATAGGATCACCGACCAAGTTTCTCAACTGTTTGAAAATTCCTTGAGAGGAAAGCCAGTTTGAAAACAAAAGTATTCATACAAACATGGTAATGTAAAGTTCATGCAACTTTTGAAATCAACATCATTTTTGAAAGATGCAAAATAAATGAGTCATTGGTTAGAACACGGTGGTTCAAGGCACTTAAAAGTGACAGGTAAAGCAAAAGGTATGATGCCAAAACAAATGATCTGCAAAGATCTTTTGGAGTCAGTTTACGCAACCTTGCTGTAGTATGCTTTCAAAATAACCTTGTTTTAGTTAGGTCTTTTGAGGGTTATAACATGGCCTGGTTCACAGTTTAAGAAACAAAGGATAAAGGCTCAATGTTTATTTGTGCCCACCCAATCTACGTAATGATCTTCAGTCCTATGCTCAGCTAACTCAGCATATGCACTCAGGTTCCCAAAATGTAGGAAATTGCACTAATAATAGCCATGATGATGGTTCAAAAGTCAACAAATTTTTTGAAAAGGCAGTCACTACCTCTTCCTAACATCTGACATTGACGATTTTCAGGGTAAAGGATTTAAAGATCTCCTCTTTTATTGTCCCTAACTTTTGCCTGAACTGTTTCTTTTAAAGCTTACGGTCAGCGGGATGCCCCAGTTTTGCCTAAGTCTCCTTCATAGGTTTTGACTTAGCGGGTTTTTTCTTTTGATATATATATATTTTAAAAGAAAGAGAGTGACTGTCTGGCTTTAATGATTGCGGTGAACCATCATCAGCTTTTGACTTAGAAAACATCTTTGACACTTACTTGCGGTGTGCGAAGGAAAACTTGTGAATGCAACATTTATATGAAGGGTGTATTGCAGGAAATCACAACCAAGTTAACTGAGAAACTACCCTGCCCCAGGTTAAGATTGCGGTTTTTTGTAAAGAAAGAAACTCCTACTTCTAGGCTCAAAGGGGTTAACGAGGGATTATCTTCCTTATTTCTCCAGTGTTTGGGAGTTGAAACAATACCTTACATCGTCAACAAAGTTTGATTGAAAGCATACTGACAGCAGTTATGGGTATAACTTTTTCATCATCCTCCATCAAATATTTGCATATCAAAATTTTAAACAAAAGGTGTATATTTTTAAAAGATAAAGCATAAAGATGCAAATATTAGACAAAATGAATTGAATCAAAAGTTGCAATGCTCATTTCATTAACACAAAAGTACAAACATAGTTTGAAGGCAAACAACTTAAACAAAATGAAAAAAAATAAAAACATCGAGAAACAAAAGGCCTAGTGACTAAATCAGAACAAGGATGAGCCATCTTTTCTGAAACACTGGCGTTCAGGAAGATAGCCTGCTGAAGTCAGTCTGAAGCTTCACTTTTGATGTACTGTTAAGGGATTGTTCTGGACATTATACGTCTGTAATTAGATCTAGTCCGATATCGGTGTCGAGGAATCAACTTGATGACTCAAAGGCACACAGAATGATGAAGACAGCTGGAGATGAGTGACTGGACAAACAGATGTATGCAACGAACCATGCAAAGATGCAAATGCAATGCAATGCTATGCAAGACGGGATGCAAAACACACATAACAGAATCAAAGGCTCAAGATCACATCATGAGGTCTGGGTAACGAACCAACCATAGGGCGTGTACTATGGGTAAAGCACCTGCATAACGGGTTCTAACAAAGTTCCTAGAGTCCTCGACCCATCTTTCGGATATTATGGACACACCAACTACTTGGAAATCAATAATATTCTCAAGAGAGTCTAGTCTGAGTGTAGTATCGCGTATCAACTACTTCGGGAATACTCCCTCATAGCCATCGCACTACGTCCTAAAAGGCCAAGTGGGGGTAAAAGGTAACTAGAAGTCCTCAGTGTCACATGATCTTAGGTTGAAAGTAGTAATGTTTTCATGAATACTCGTTCAACAAAAATACTCCCAAGAGGGCCTCCACTGAGTGGTGGTTTCTCAAGTCAGCTTGGTCGGGAATCAACTCCCTATAAGCCTTCTTGAATATACCACCTTCCTAACATAAGTGCACTCAAGTCCGGGTACAAGACTTTTATCCTCACTAATCCAGGTAACAACCCTGCATACAGAAAACCCAAGCATAGACAGATATATGTACAAATATACAAATATACAAGCAAAAAAACATATAGAAAACATAAATATAAACAAGATGGGCTTAACCCTCTTAGAGGAGGTCCCCAGTGAAGTCACAATTTCTGTTGCGGTGAGAATCTTGATACCAAGCTATTGATTAACTTGAATCTTAATTCTTAAATTCACAACCGGACTTTAATTTATCCATAAAGGAAAGGTTTAAAGAAAGAAAAACCTATTAAAAAAAATGCAAAGCAAAAAGCAAGGCTTAATGCTAAGCAAAGAGAGATCTAAAGGTTCGGGGGTTGGTTATGCCTAGGGTAGGTATTTCACATCCTAAACATCTGTAGTACTCTACAGGAACCTCTTGTTAATATTTGTGTTTGCTAAAGTTTGGTTGCTAAAGAAAATGTGCTAAGGGTAAAGATATAAAGGTTGAAACAAAGGTAAAAAAGAAAAGGTTGGAAAAAAAGAAAAAAGAAAAAGGTTGCTCGCCAAGGATCGGGGCCTTGTGCCTACGTATTCTCAAAAGGCACTTTGAGAAATCAGAGGGTTCGTAGTTCCCCTAACTAAGGGGTGAAGAACTCTTATGTTAAATGGAAGGGAATGTCCACGACGGGACGGTTAAATAGAGCACGACGACTCTAAGGATAAAGTTGTAAATGTAAACAAGGGAAATGTCCACGGCGGGACGACTAAATAGAGCACGGCAACTCCAAGCCTAAGTTGAGATTATTATGATAGAGGATGTCCACGGCGAGACAAACACCTGGATTACAGCGACTCCGATCCTAAGGCTAGGATAAAGGGGTAAAGGTAAAGGATATCATATGTAAACCATCAATGTCACAACAATGTAAACAAAAGGTTCAAAACCTCATGGGGATAATCAAAAGTTTTTAAAGGTGAACCACCTAAATGTGTACAAGAAAAGTTGAAATTCAAACTTAAATGCCCAAGGAAGCTAACAATCCATGTTCATAATTTCAAATTAAAAACTCAAAGAGAATGAAATCCAAATGTTTGAAATAAGGAAGGAAAGATAGGAGGGTGAAAACTCTAAAATGGGTTATAACTTGCTCATAATGCAAAGTATTTCTAAAATAGGATTTTTAGAATTCTTTAAACATTATATGGAAATATGTTACAACACAAGAATTTTGTAAAAAGAACCACTTAAAAATGATTTAAAATGGAGAAGTTATGTGGTTTTTAAGTTTGTGAACAAAACATAAAAATCTAAATGATAAAAAGAATAAAATGCACATGGTAAGACAATGAATCAAACAAATTTGATTATTTAAACATGTTAACAAACATGTATAAATAATACAAGATAAATATCACAAGAAAAATCAAGTTACAAGTTGAAAAAGTTTAAGAACATCATGGTAAAAACCCTAAAAACAGTCATGGTAGCATGTAAAATGCAAATGGAAAGTTCACATTTATGAGTTTTAAGTTTACCTCTTGAAGAGAGATTAAGCAATAAGAAAACCAGAGATCTTGAAAGCTCTTCCAAGATCTTCAAATGTTCCTAGGATGATGAATATATGCTCCAAACAACCTTCAAGCAAGCTAGTGGACGCAATGCCTTGTAAATGAAGGAAAATATCCAAAATCCAAAGATTTCAAAGACCAACTCACTGGAACCTTGTTACATAAATATGGAAGTGATTTGGATAGCTTCAATACATCATATTTGATGTGTTTGAGGTGTTTATTAAGTTGGAAGAAGTTTGGAAATGGTTTTGAAAGGTGTTTTGCAAAAGTAGATTTTGAGGGATTTTGTAAACTTAATGAGATTTTGCAAGAACTTGTGATTGTGTAAGGAATGGAGTTCTAGCTGGTTTCTAGCATGAAACTTGTGTGTTTGCGATGTAGGAAGTGATTTCTATTTATATCCAAAATCCTTGGATCAAGGTATGGGGAAAAGTGAAGCAAATTGCAAATTTTAACCTTCCATCATGAAAATCTTTGATTTTTCCAATGCAATCTTCATCTTTGTCTTTAAGCCACTCTACTAAGATATTCTCCATGCCCCATATATTTTTTTCATCATGATTGATAGGATACAAGGTGACTTGTTGAATTAAAGTTGATGATTTGACAAGGGTAGCCACCTTTTTTCTCTTTCTTCACTATTCACTTTTCCAACTTGAATTAAATAATGATTTCCTTTGATCTTTGTGCCATTTTCGTGGGAATTGATGTAAAAATGTTCATTATCAGTATAAACATCATAAATGAGGCTTAATCTTTGATTAGCATCGATTTGGAGAGGTTTTGGAATAAAAAAACTCATGCTGACCTGGTTTTGCCAATGCAAGTTTTTTGCCAACTTGTGGACCTCGGTTCTCTCTAACCAGGAAGAGTTATGGAACACACTTGTACTTTTTAGAAATCCCAAATTAGGTAATACAATATTTATGTTTGTTTTAGGAACTCATTCCTCTTGAAACTAGGTCAAAAACCCTTGTGTGGTTAAGGAGTTATGGCTTTGCCCTTTTCAAAACCTTAATTCCCCAACTTTTCGATTACTTCTCAATTCTTGATCAATTGGTCAAAAAAATTCATGATTAGATATTAAATGATGTTGGGAACATATTTGGCTTCAAATTTGGGTTAAAACCCTGTTGGTCAATGGGTTGACTTTTCAGTCATACGAACCGAACGATCGAAAACCTCTGAATCGACTGTTGGTGTCGTGGGTCTTCTGAGGCCGTGAAACTTATTTAGTGGACTTCCCTAATCCATATGAGCTTCATGGACCATAACTCCATCATTGGAACACCTTTAAATCAAAATTCAAACCACAGTTGACTATTCTTGATCAGAAACCCTAATCGGGGATCCTGAATGCACTGTTCTTGATCTTTGTGTGACAACATGAAATTGGACCCAGGTTTGACCTAATGGAGTATCTTTTGTTGATGTAGAGGCTTATTTCATGGAGAATCAATCCAATACATTGATTGATTAAACCGTCGAAACTTCGATTTCCAACTGTACAGAACCCTGGTTCACCTGTAACTTAACAAAGATAAACTTGAAATAGATTAAGGTTAGATAAACAAATAAAAATGATCCTATAATGATGATGAAGATCTAAGGGGTCAAAATTTGGGGTGCAACAGTTGCCCCTATTTAAATATCTTCACCAGATGGCAACGAGAGATGACAATCCTCATAGAATCATAGTGAAAGGTATTTAAATATAGCAAACCAAAAATTTTGTCCCTTAGATCCTATGGTATGCAAAAGGACAAATGCTGAAATGCAATGACAACTAAATGATGCTTTATGATGCTTGGATGCAAGACAAATGCAGACGCACGAGAAAAAATTAAAGAGCGACAATACGACGAGTAATTACTCACAGGGGACCCGACACACTGGGGAAACAAAATACATCATCCATGAACGGAATTGGATTGAAAAGAGTCACAACATTCAAAATATCAATGAATGAGGTGAGGAGAAACCTGAGAAATATAACAGGGACACAAAAACAAACATTAGAGACATCCGAAAGAACATTGAATGATCTCTGAAATATACCAGAGATACTCGGAAAAACATTGAATAAACTCCGGAACATATCCAAAGAAGCATATTGAAGACATATATCTGAAGGTACATCTGAAACATTTTAGAAGGCTATTAAAATGTATGGTAAGAGATTTGGAGACATATCTGATAAGCAATATCAGAACAAAAGATATATATTTGGAAAAACATCGGAAAGATTCTGGAAAAACATCAGAATTTAAAGGGAGTATCTGGAAAAACATCAGAATCAAGGTAAATATCTGGAAAACCATCAGATAAGTTCTGGAAAAACATCAAAACAAAGACTCAATCTGGAAAAACATCAGAGAGAGAAATATATCCGGAAAAATATCAGATAGATTTTGGAAAAACATTAGAATCAAGGGAAATATCTGGAAAACCATCAGATAAGTTCTAGAAAAACATTAGAACAAAGACTCAATCTGGAAAAACATCAGATAGAGAAATATATCCAGAAAAACATCGGATAGATTCTGGAAAAACATCAGAATCAAGGTAAATATCTGGAAAACCATTAGATAAGTTCTGGAAAAACATCAGAGCAAATACTCAATCTGGAAAAACATCAGATAGAGAAATATATCCGAAAAAACATCGGATAGATTCTGGGAAAACATCAGAATCAAGGTAAATATCTGGAAAACCATCAGATAAGTTCTGGAAAAACATCAGAACAAAGACTCAATCTGGAAAAACATCAGAGAGAGACAAACAAAGGTGACATTCAAGAATAGCGTTGGATAAAAAGAAACCAGACATCCAATAATGGCTTTGAATGAAAGGTATAAACATAGTATCTGAGAATAGTATTGGATGTATATAGGAACAAACATATCCGGAAGAACAATCGGATAAGAAATGTCATATCTGGAAGAACATCAGATAGACATGACACAAAAATCTGTTTGGTAGGTGCCAAGTGAGATGGACTTTGACCACAAGGTAAGATGTGGATAAAACACGACCTCGGGAGAAATGCAAATGAGGATGAAACACTCATGATATGCATATGTATATGAATTATGCAGATGATATATGATCAAAATGCAAATGAAGACGCCGACGACAAGGCTCGACTCTTTTAGTGAGAAGACAAGACTAGAAGACTGATTCCTCAAGACGGAGATCACTTTCGTTCTGCTTAGGGACCAAAGATGCTACTGCTAAACATATCTCAGCCACACTGGTAAACTGTGTCAAATTGATGATCCTTGTAGGAAGGATGAAAAACTGCTTGGGGATTCTTCAAGTAAACTGCCCCAGATTAGCTGTCTGTTGTAGGTGAACTGATAATCGCTTCAGCTTGTTGAAGATGACTGATCCGCTGGGTGCTTGGAAGGCTTGCCTCAGTCTGAGTCTTGAAATATCTTCTAGATAAACCACATCTGAGAAGACCTTGCTCTGAACATATATTGAACTGATTCTTTGACAAGATGTGAAAAGAACTTGCCTCTGATAGGATCACCGACCAAGTTTCTCAACTCTTTGAAAATTCCTTGAGAGGAAAGCCAGTTTGCAAACAAAAGTATTCATACAAACATGGTAATGTAAAGTTCATGCAACTTTTGAAATCAACATCATTTTTGAAAGATGCAAAATAAATGAGTCATTGGTTAGAACACGGTGGTTCAAGGCACTTAAAAGTGACAGGTAAAGCAAAAGGTATGATGCCAAAACAAATGATCTGCAAAGATCTTTTGGAGTCAGTTTACGCAACCTTGCTGTAGTATGCTTTCAAAGTAACCTTGTTTTAGTTAGGTCTTTTGAGGGTTATAACATGGCCTGGTTCACAGTTTAAGATTCAAAGGATAAAGGCTCAAAGTTTATTTGTGCCCACCCAATCTACGTAATGATCTTCAGTCCTATGCTCAGCTAACTCAGCATATGCACTCAGGTTCCCAAAATGTGGGAAATTGCACTAATAATAGCCATGATGATGGTTCAGAAGTCAACAAATTTTTTGAAAAGGCAGTCACTACCTCTTCCTAACATCTGACATTGACGATTTTCAGGGTAAAGGATTTAAAGATCTCCTCTTTTATTGTCCCTAACTTTTTCCTGAACTGTTTCTTTTAAAGCTTACAGTCAGCGGGATGCCCCAGTTTTGCCTAAGTCTCCTTCATAGGTTTTGACTTAGTGGGTTTTTTCTTTTGATATATATATATATATATATTTTAAAAGAAAGAGAGTGACTGTCTGGCTTTAATGATTGCGGTGAACCATCGTCAGCTTTTGACTTAGAAAACATCTTCGACACTTACTTGCGGTGTGCGAAGGAAAACTTGTGAATGCAACATTTATATGAAGGGTGTATTGCAGGAAATCACAACCAAGTTAACTGAGAAACTACCCTGCCCCAGGTTAAGATTGCGGTTTTTTGTAAAGAAAGAAACTCCTACTTCTAGGCTCAAAGGGGTTAACGAGGGATTATCTTCCTTATTTCTCCAGTGTTTGGGAGTTGAAACAATACCTTACATCGTCAACAAAGTTTGATTGAAAGCATACTGACAGCAGTTATGGGTATAACTTTTTCATCATCCTCCATCAAATATTTGCATATCAAAATTTTAAACAAAAGGTGTATATTTTTAAAAGATAAAGCATAAAGATGCAAATATTAGACAAAATGAATTGAATCAAAAGTTGCAATGCTCATTTCATTAACACAAAAGTACAAACATAGTTTGAAGGCAAACAACTTAAACAAAATGAAGGAAAGTACAAACAACGAGAAACAAAAGGCCTAGTGACTAAATCAGAACAAGGATGAGCCATCTTTTCTGAAACACTGGCGTTTAGGAAGATAGCCTGCTGAAGTCAGTCTGAAGCTTCACTTTTGATGTACTGTTAAGGGATTGTTCTGGACATTATACGTCTGTAATTAGCTCTAGTCCGATATCGGTGTCGAGGAATCAACTTGACGACTCAAAGGCACACAGAATGATGAAGACAGCTGGAGATGAGTGACTGGACAAACATATGTATGCAACAAACCATGCAAAGATGCAAATGCAATGCAATGCTATGCAAGACGGGATGCAAAACACACATAACAGAATCAAAGGCTCAAGATCACATCATGAGGTCTGGGTAACGAACCAACCATATGGCGTGTATTATGGGTAAAGCACCTGCATAACGGGTTCTAACAAAGTTCCTAGAGTCCTCGACCCATCTTTCGGATATTATGGACACACCAACTACTTGGAAATCAATAATATTCTCAAGAGAGTCTAGTATGAGTGTAGTATCGCATATCAACTACTTTGGGAATACTCCCTCATAGCCATCGCACTACGTCCTAAAAGGCCAAGTGGGGGTAAAAGGTAACTAGAAGTCCTCAGTGTCACAGGCTCTTAGGTTGAAAGTAGTAATGTTTTCATGAATACTCGTTCAACAAAAATACTCCCAAGAGGGCCTCCACTGAGTGGTGGTTTCTCAAGTCAGCTTGGTCAAGAATCAACTCCCTATAAGCCTTCTTGAATATACCACCTTCCTAACATAAGTGCACTCAAGTCCGGGTACAAGACTTTTATCCTCACTAATCCAGGTAATAACCCTGCATACAGAAAACCCAAGCATAGACAGATATATGTACAAATATACAAATATACAAGCAAACAAACATATAGAAAACATAAATATAAACAAGATGGGCTTAACCCTCTTAGAGGAGGTCCCCAGTGAAGTCGCAATTTCTGTTGCGGTGAGAATCTTGATACCAAGCTATTGATTAACTTGAATCTTAATTCTTAAATTCACAACCGGACTTTAATTTATCCAAAAAGGAAAGGTTTAAAGAAAGAAAAACCTATTAAAAAAAATGCAAAGCAAAAAGCAAGGCTTAATGCTAAGCAAAGAGAGATCTAAAGGTTCGGGGGTTGGTTATGCCTAGGGTAGGTATTTCACATCCTAAACATCTGTAGTACTCTACAGGAACCTCTTGTTAATATTTGTGTTTGCTAAAGTTTGGTTGCTAAAGAAAATGTGCTAAGGGTAAAGATATAAAGGTTGAAACAAAGGTAAAAAAGAAAAGGTTGGAAAAAAAGAAAAAAGAAAAAGGTTGCTCGCCAAGGATCGGGGCCTTGTGCCTACGTATTCTCAAAAGGCACTTTGAGAAATCAGAGGGTTCGTAGTTCCCCTAACTAAGGGGTGAAGAACTCTTATGTTAAATGGAAGGGAATGTCCACGACGGGACGGTTAAATAGAGCACGACGACTCTAAGGATAAAGTTGTAAATGTAAACACGGGAAATGTCCACGGCGGGACGACTAAATAGAGCACAACGACTCCAAGCCTAAGTTGAGATTATTATGATAGAGGATGTCCACGGCGAGACAAACACCTGGAGTACGGCGACTCCGATCCTAAGGCTAGGATAAAGGGGTAAAGGTAAAGGATATCATATGTAAACCATCAATGTCACAACAATGTAAGCAAAAGGTTCAAAACCTCATGGGGATAATCAAAAGTTTTTAAAGGTGAACCACCTAAATTTGTACAAGCAAAGTTGAAATTCAAACTTAAATGCCCAAGGAAGCTAACAATCCATGTTCATAATTTCAAATTAAAAACTCAAAGAGAATGAAATCCAAATGTTTGAAATAAGGAAGGAAAGATAGGAGGGTGAAAACTCTAAAATGGGTTATAACTTGCTCATAATGCAAAGTATTTCTAAAATAGGATTTTTAGAATTATTTAAACATTATATGGAAATATGTTACAACACAAGAATTTTGCAAAAAGAACCACTTAAAAATGATTTAAAATGGAGAAGTTATGTGGTTTTTAAGTTTGTGAACAAAACATAAAAATCTAAATGATAAAAAGAATAAAATGCACATGGTAAGACAATGAATCAAACAAATTTGATTATTTAAACATGTTAAACAACATGTATAAGTAATACAAGATAAATATCACAAGAAAAATCAAGTTACAAGTTGAAAAAGTTTAAGAACATCATGGTAAAAACCCTAAAAACAGTCATGGTAGCATGTAAAATGCAAATGGAAAGTTCACATTTATGAGTTTTAAGTTTACCTCTTGAAGAGAGATTAAGCAATAAGAAAACCAGAGATCTTGAAAGCTCTTCCAAGATCTTCAAATGTTCCTAGGATGATGAATATATGCTCCAAACAACCTTCAAGCAAGCTAGTGGACGCAATGCCTTGTAAATGAAGGAAAATCTCCAAAATCCAAAGATTTCAAAGACCAAATCACTGGAACCTTGTTACATAAATATGGAAGTGATTTGGATAGCTTCAATACATCATATTTGATGTGTTTGAGGTGTTTATTAAGTTGGAAGAAGTTTGGAAATGGTTTTGAAAGGTGTTTTGCAAAAGTAGATTTTGAGGGATTTTGTAAACTTAATGAGATTTTGCAAGAACTTGTGATTGTGTAAGGAATTGAGTTCTAGCTGGTTTCTAGCATGAAACTTGTGTGTTTGCTATGTAGGAAGTGATTTCTATTTATATCCAAAATCCTTGGATCAAGGTATGGGGGAAAGTGAAGCAAATTGCCAATTTTAACTTTCCATCATGAAAATCTTTGAGTTTTCCAATGCAATCTTCATCTTTGTCTTTAAGCCACTCTACTAAGATATTCTCCATGCCCCATAGATTTTTTTCATCATGATTGATAGGATAGGAGGCGACTTGTTGAATTAAAGTTGATGATTTGACAAGGGTAGCCACCTTTTTTCTCTTTCTTCACTATTCACTTTTGCAACTTGAATTAAATAATGATTTCCTTTGATCTTTGTGCCATTTTCGTGGGAATTGATGTAAAAATGTTCATTATCAACATAAACATCATAAATGAGGCTTAATCTTTGATTAGCATCGATTTGGAGAGGTTTTGGAATAAAAAAACTCATGTTGACCTGGTTTTATCAATGCATGTTTTTTGCCAACTTGTGGACCTCGGTTCTCTCTAACCAGGAAGAGTTATGGAACACACTTGTACTTTTTAGAAAGCCCAAATTAGGTAATACAATATTTATGTTTGTTTTAAGAACTCATTCCTCTTGAAACTAGGTCAAAAACCCTTGTGTGGATAAGGAGTTATGGCTTTGCCCTTTTCAAAACCTTAATTCCCCAACTTTTCGATTACTTCTCAATTCTTGATCAATTGGTCACAAAAATTCATGATTAGATATTAAATGATGTTGAGAACATATTTGGCTTCAAATTTGGTTAAAACCCTGTTGGTCAATGGGTTGACTTTTCAGTCAGACGAACCGAACGATCGAAAACCTCTGAATCGACTGTTGGTGTCGTGTGTCTTCTGAGGCCTTGAAACTTCTTTAGTGGACTTCCCTAATCCATATGAGCTTCATGGACCATAAATCCATCATTGGAACACCTTTAAATCAAAATTCAAACCACAGTTGACTTTTCCTGATCAGAAACCCTAATCGGGGATCCTGAACTGCACTGTTCTTGATCTTTGTGTGACAACATCAAATTGGACCCACGTTTGACCTAATGGAGTATCTTTTGTTGATGTAGAGGCTTATTTCATGGAGAATCAATCCAATATAGTGACTGATTAAACCGTCAAAACTTCGATTTCCGACTGTACAGAACCCTGGTTCACCTGTAACTTAACAAAGACAAACTTGAAATAGATTAAGGTTAGATAAACAAATAAAAATGATCCTATAATGATGATGAAGATCTAAGGGGTCAAAATTTAGGGTGCAACACTTGGTATCACAATTCTCACCGCAACAAAAATGGCGACTTCACTGGGGAAGTAATTTAAAACTTGAGGGTTTAGCCTATTTAATTTGATTATATGCTATATTTGTGAATATTTGCTTAACATGTATATTTGTCAATATAATTGTTTGTATGTTGGATATGGGGTGCCTTGAGAGGTGAGATAAATCCTAACCCGGATTTGAGTGACACATGAGATAGGATTGTGATATGATCAATAGTTAGGCTATTGGGAGTAGTCCTAATATGTTTGACATATGATGTAATTGCACTCAGTGGAGACTCTTTGAGATAGTTAGTAATGCATGAGTAGTCGTGTATTCACTAATTATTTCAATATGAGTCTACGAAGCTGGGAACTTTTAGTAACACTTTTTACCCCATTTAGCCTTTTTAGGACGTAGTGCGAAAACTGTTAGGGAGTAGTCCCTCAATAGTTGTCATGCGATGCTACACTCAAACGAGTTTATCTTGAGAATATTGTTGACTCACATGAGTAGTCGCGTTAGTTGGCAATATCCAAAGGATTTACTATGACTTTGGGGACTTTGTTAGAACCCATTTGGCAGGTACAAACAGCTCATAATACAAATCCTTGGGGATGGATAGACCTTTGACTCCTTGCTTTGATCGTGAGCCTATGAGGTCTTTGTGTATGCATTGTATTTGTGAATACTTGCCTTTATGTTATATGTGCATCATCCCATCATATCACCATAAGCATATCATGCCGCAACTGGTTTTGTAAAGCTCAGTCGTTTTCTGGTATTTTTAAAAAGTTTTAACTTTTCCCAACGATTAATGAAACGAGGGTTTGACCTAATCAATTTTCTGAGTTTTGTAAAACCAGTTGCATTTTTTGTAATTGCATCAGCATTTTGCATATCATACTTCATTGTGTTAGTCCTCTGGTTCATTCAGTGTTCCATTGATATCATAGAAAGGAGGAGAGAGTATAATACAAAGGCTAGTACTCGAAAGATGGACCGTCTTGAGCAAGAAAATTAAGCACTCCGAGAAGAAGTTTCTCGTTTAAAGAATAACACAGAGGCGTTCATGGCTGCTGTTAGGGATATGATGGATACCCAAGAGCAGGAAAATCAGAAGCTCAGTGACGAGCTAGAAAAGTTGAAGCGTGCCAAAAGGAGTTTAACAAATTTTGTCAAAGATTTGATCTTATCCCAACGACAAGAAGGCTCATCTTCGTCTACCAATCAATCATATAAGCAAACTAGTGGGTCCCAGGGTATTCCTATACCCTATGCACGGTTGTTCCCTATACTCTTGCAAAATGGTTTAGTCCAGAAGGAGATTCCTCCCATTCTCCCTCCGGGCCACCAGAGTTATTTCATTGCTGATGCTTTTTGTGCCTTCCACCATGGAGCACCTGGTCACGATATCGAGGAGTGCTACATCCTCAAAGGCAAGGTGAAAGAAATGATTGAAGCAGGAGTCATATCTTTCAAGATATGCAAACCTCAAGTACAAGTCAACCTTCTGCTTGATGAAGAAGCAATCCCTTCCTTGCATATCATGGACTAAAGAAGAAGACCCTAGATTCATGATGTCAGAGGATAACTCTTTTTCTATGGTTTGTTAAACAATTTTAATTCCCTAAGGCTGACATCTGTAGACTGTTTCAACATTTTGTGGTGTTTTCTTTGCATTTGAATTGCTTGTAAGCTGTTGTTCATTTTGAATTGACAAGATTAATGAAATGTTTGTGCATCTTTTGATTAAGTCCATTCGTTTCACTCTTTCTCTTTCCTTTTATTGTTATGAGATGACGAAAAATGCAAAAATTTCTTTTCTTTACTAAACTGTTGTTTAAAGCAAAGATTGGGGAGGATGATGGAAACTATATCCATAACTGCTGTTGATATGCTTTCAATTTAGCTTTGCCGGTGATGTAAGGCATTGTTTCAATCCCTAAACACTGGAGAAATAAGGAAGATAATCCCTCATTAAACCTCTTCGAGCCTAGAAGCAGGAGTTTTCTTTCTTTACAAAAACAGAAACCTTAAATTTCAAACCTGGGGCGGGTAGTTCTCATTTAACTTGAAGATATGTGCATACAAGACACTTTTCATATAAAGGTGGTGCACTCAGATTTTTCTTCGTACACAACAACCAAGTGTCGAAGTCTAAAAGACGATGATGGTTCACCGTAGCTGTTAAACTAGGTAGTGGCCTCCTTTCTCAAAAAAAAAGAGAGAGAGAAGAAAGAAAAAGAAAATTGAAAAGCCCGCTAAGTCAAAACCTATGAAGGAGACTTAGGAAAAAAATGGGGCATCCCCTTGACTATATATTCGAACAAAGAAGTTCAAACAAAAGTCAGGAATGACAAAAGAGAGGAATGTTGTAAGAGTTATATCTCTTAAAAATCCTCAAATAGCAAAAGGCTATCAAATACTGTAAGGGAGTTGTGACTACCTTAGGTTGATAAGCCGTCACCAACTATCATCAGTCTAATTCTTAAAGCCTGTAAGAACCTGAATGTATAGTTTGAGTTAACTGAGCGTAGGATTGGAGTTCATCATGGAGAATGGGTGGGACAAATAACTTTGAGCCTTCATCCTTTGTTTCGTGAACCAAGAACCCAACCACATTACAACCCTTAAAAGACCTAATTGAGGTAAGGTTGTTTTGAAAGCATATTACAGCAAGGTTGGATAACCTGACTCCTAATGATCTTTGATGTTTGTGTGTGTTAATCACTTTATCCATCATTTGTAAAATGATTGGATCACTTTCATTTTGATCACTTGATCACCCCACATTGTGTGTTTCATCAAAAAATATTTTCAAAAGATTGCATGAATTTTACATTGAAAATTGCCAATTTTTAATGAACAACATTGCGTGTACGACGATCCAATGTCAAAGGAATCCCAACAAATGCTGTCAGCGAGGGAATTTGACTTGATAAAGGAAGCTCAACCTGGGGCAACCAATTTAAAGGATTTGTTAATCATTCGTCATAACGTTCAACTAGTCAGAACTGATCAAGTCAAGATCAGATGAAGCTCTCAATGAACAGTTTAGTCTGGGGCAATTTTTTTGCAGCTACCAGCTAGCAGGGGCAAGTTTGTTCCCCAGTCGTTACTTCCACAGTCTGAGGACTCTGCTGTACAAATATCATTTAATTGGGGCAGTCACGTCGAGATTTGTAAATCTCTCTAAGGGTTTGAAGACATTGAAGCATCTTTATGCCAATTCTTTTGTAAAAGCATCCTTATGACTTCTTCTCACAAACCATGTAATCTGGGGCAGAAAATGTTTGAAGACTGTTTGTCGCAAGAGCCGTTGCTCACTTAAAAAGGATTATTATCGTACTATCGAGGGACATAAATCTTTTGTTTTCACGATGCCCTTTGACAACTCCCTAGTTAAGTTGTTACTTTAGTTGATCTGGGAATTTCCCTGTATGATTTTCCTTCAATAAAGAATTCAAACTCATGATGGCAATCCGAGTGAAGTCATGATGTTGTGACCTAAGAAGATTACTCTCTCCCAGAGAAGGTTGTAACCTTGAAGTGGAATTGTTGTTCTTCACGATCATCCCTATTGATGTCCAATTTAGTGAAGTTGGTTGGGCCTCCGTGTCAAGATGTTTATTTCATCTCCAGTTTTGTTTTGTCTGTTTCGTCAGCATAAACAAAAGCATGGCATACGCATACACATAACATCTGTGCATTTTTGCTATCTCTGGTTGTTACCTGTTCCTGTTTCACTTTGGTGTTTTTCTACCAAGTGATTGGGTGTGTTGTCTCTCTCCACTAGAGTTGTCAGCCCTTAAGCATAAAATGTCCATACTTTCTCAATTCCCCATAGAGTTTAATCCTCGTGGATGATGGTTGCTTCAGTTATATTTTTCCATGATTGGATAAGATGTGTCCCCATTCAAGTTCATTTCTCAATGGTTGGAGTCTTGTTTGACAGTTTCTTTCTAGCTTGGTTCTAGATTGAACTTTGGTCCCTGTCGGTCGCTGAACCTACCTGGACATGCATTTATTTTGCACTATCTATTAGGAAGAACATTTTGCATTTTGCTTACAGATAAGTGGCAATCTCTTCAGAGAAGCTTATCCTTCACCAACGATAAGTGGCAGTCTTGACAGAGAAGCTTTACCATCTCAACAATAAGTGGCAGTCTCATTTAAGAAGCTTATCTTAAAGACGTTGATGCACGGTTGTGACCAGTATTGTTTGAAAATCCAGTGGATACTGGTATAAGTAATTTGGTGGTGACCAATCATATTTTAAGTAAGGCTCGTTGGTAACTGGCATTATGAAAATCCATGGACGACAGATACTGACAATTTGGTTGTGTATCATTCCAAACTAAGTCATGATGATTTTCACTCCAAGCACAGGTTGTGTACCTTTGGAGATGTATCGTTTCTATCCAAGCACATGTTTCGTACCTTTGGAAGATGTTTATTTCTATCCTGAGATTAGGTTGTGTACCTTTAGATATAGATGTTAGTTCGTTTCCAAGAACAGGTTTCGCACCTTTGGGAATGTGTGCTTTGAATTCCAAGTCCAGGTTTTATACCTTTGGAGATAGATGTTTAGCTCGATCCCAAGATCAGGTTTTGTACCTTTGGAGATGTATGCTTTGGATCCCGAGTTCAGAAATTTCCAGAGACTAAAATGGTTGCATTTGCGTGAGTTGTTCTTTATCCTAATGTATTAAGGATGTTCAGCTTTCGTTCCTAATGTTTTGAGAGCCTTGGTACAATCCTAACGTGTTGAGGGTTGTGTCTCTGCCTTATCCTAACGCTTTGAGGATGTTAGCTCTGGTTCCTAAGGTATTGAGGGATGTATCTGTGCTTCCTGTTTGAAGATCTGGTCGTTACCAAACTCTTTGAAAATCCGGTAATTAATGGTATTACCCAAATCCAATTGTTATTGGCATTTGATTTGTCTCTCCGGTAAGTCCAATGGTTATTGGCATTGCATTGTTTAAATCCAATCATAATTGGTACCTTGACTTGGTTGTCACCAATAATTTTTGAAAGTCTAGTAATCACTAGCACTGTTTTACCCCCCAATCGTAATTGGTACCTTGGCTTGGTCGTCACCAATTATTCCAAAATCCAGTAGTTACTGGATCTATTTAAAACCAATCGTTATTGGTACCTTTTGATTCGGTCATTGCCAATCATTCCAAGACTAGTAGTCACTAGCACAACTTGAAAAATCTAGTGGTTACTAGTTGATCCAGAACCAATTGTTATTGGTATATCTTTGACTTGGTCGTCACCAGTCTGTCTAAGTCCAATAGTTATTGGCATCACTTAAATCCAATGGTTATTGGTCTCCTTTGACTCGGTCGGTACCAATCTTCCCAGTTAAGTCTAGTAATTGCTAGCATTATCTCGACCCAATTGTTATTGGTATACCCCAATTTGGTCATCACCAGTTCCCTCTAAGTTCAGTGGTTACTAGCATTGCTTGAAAACTAATCGTTATTAGTACCAAAAGTTGATTGTTACCAACTTCCCTGGCCGAAGTCTTGTATTTTATAAATGCTATTAGGAATTCCCAATTGTTCGTAACTTTAGTTTGGTCGTCACCATTATCCCCTGTAAGTCTAGTGGAAACTAGCACTGTTTGAAACTGTTTGTTGTTCTGATCGTCACCAGTGTTCTCAACAAAGTCATTGCTTTCCTATTCGAATCTCGGAGGTCTAGTGGATACTAGCATCCTCAGTGCGTCTAGTCTTGTTTCTAGTATTTTTCTGAGGATCCTGTTCGAACTCTTCGTTATAGGAAATTCCTCATTTGGTTATCACCAGTGAGGTTTGCGTCTCTGATCTTTCGCTTCCCCGATGAAGGATTGCCTTCTTCCCCAGTGGAGTGTGTCTCCTTTTCCCCAATGAAGATTTGTCTTCCCCGGTGGAGTTTGCGTCCCCTACGTGAAAGATTCCCCTGAGCAGCATCTTTAGTCATGTTTGAACTATCTTGCTTTGTTTTGCCTTGGATCTTTCCCCAGTGTGCTGGGTCCCCCGTGAGTATTTGCTCGTTGTATTACCGTCCTTTTATCTTTGCTCGTGTGTCTGCGTCTGTCTTGCATAAAGCATTATAAAGCATCATTTAGATTCAAGACATATTATCATCTGTCCTTTTGTCCTTTCCCATTCAAATCCCAAAATTATAATGAATGTTTGCCAAGTTGTTATCAATGCAATTATTTGCTCTGCATGTTTAGGAATTATGTTTAGAATGAAGCTATTTGAAAAGGTGAAAAATAAAGGAAACTTTGCCAATTATATATTTGTGAAAAACAAAATAAAGAAAGAAATAAGAGCATGATTTGAATGCAAAAAATTTTATTTATTGATTATATAATGTTTCAAAAGCGCGAGGCCCTTACAAGCTATCTGCTCGTCTCTGGCGAGGACGAGGGAACAGAAAAACAAAATGCATTACATGTTTGTAGGAAAAACCATGGGAAGCACGGTAGATGTCCAATTGTTGAGCTTGAAACCTGGCAGACATTTGTGTACAAAGCTTATACTTCGGCTGCTAGGACCTGCATCGTCAATGGCTGACACAATATCTCTCTCTTGGAATCCAGCACTTGTGAACTTGATCAAATTGCATTTCTGATGACTGCACGAACTAGCTTGCTGATCAGGATGATAACCTAGTCCAAAGTGATCATGCTTTTCAACCACATCCAGGATTTTCCCCTAGCCAAGAAAGGCACCTTTCTCAATGGTCTCTTTAGCACTCTTGATAGATAACATGGCCATTTTTGGTAGTCTACCAGAATTGACAGAAGCAAAGATGACATCTTCAAATTTGAGACATTGCAATGATACTTCAATTATGCCTTCATCAGTCTCGACATATTGGAAGGATGATAACTCACTTAATAACAAATCTTCTTCACCACAGACAATGGCCATCTGATCTTCAAACATGAATTTTAGATTTTGATGTAACATGGATGTAACTGCCCCTGCGGCATGGATCCAAGGTCTACCCAATAAACAATTGTATGCAACATTGATATTCATCACTTGGAAAGTAATGGTAAACAAACACGACTCAACTTTATGGGTAAATCCACTTCGCCAATAACTTGCCTTAGAGAATCGTCAAAAGCTCTAATGATCAAAGCACTTGGTCTCATCTTGCTCCCCTCTACCAATAGTTGACTCAATGTACCCTTAGGCATCATATTGAGAGAAGAACCGGTATCCACAAGAACATGAGATAGCAAAGAGTCCATACATGTCACTGAGATGTGCAAGGCCTTATTATAGGCAATACCTTTAGGAGGCAACTCTGACTCGTTAACACCCCAAGTACCAACTAGCAGTTATGTTTACGACGACGTTGTCA
The DNA here is from genome assembly GCA_963859935.3 of Lathyrus sativus. Lineage (NCBI taxonomy): Eukaryota > Viridiplantae > Streptophyta > Magnoliopsida > Fabales > Fabaceae > Lathyrus > Lathyrus sativus. The sequence goes on from OZ012736.1 coordinate 393,224,919, forward strand.
AATTGTTTTACTGGAATGTCGTGCATCACATTAGCGGTGTTCAAAAGTTTTAACAAAGTTGACCTGTACGCTGGTGAGATCATGTGCAAAGATAAGATAGAAATCCTCGATTGAGTTTGCCCTAACTGATCCCCAATCTTAAAGTCGCTCTTCATGATCAACTTGAGGAACTCTTTCTCATCAATGACTTCTTTGCTTTTGGTGACATCCGTAGACAGAGTAACTGGAACTAATGATGTAGTTGATGCCCCTTGTTGTACAACAGGGGTTGCTGAAGTAGATTTCTCCTTAGAAGGAATGACAATTGGAATTTGCACTGGATTATATACAACCTTCAGAGCAAACACTCGCCCGCTACGAGTCATCCCTATAGTGGCGGTGATGTTCACGATTTCAAATTCTGCAAATTGGATTTCTCGACCCCTAGAGAACACAGTTGGACCATACTTCCAAAGAACCTCTTTTGAATTCTGATACGGAAATGGCTTAGGAACACAGATAGTGATAGGCTGAATTTTCTTTTTAGGAGTTTCCACGGGAACCTTCCTATATACTATTGTGAACGGCTCGATAGTAGCTACCTCTTCCATAGACTTGGCTTTGGAAAACTGAACTACACCTTAGTTCATCAAGATCTGAATGCAACCTTTCAACCTTCGACACTTATTAGGATTATCGTCACAGATCTAGCATTTCCCATGAAGACCTTTCAATGACCCTTGTTCTTTCAACTTCTTGATCACAACAGTCATCGGAGTTCTCACCTTGTCGAAATCTCTAATCAACTCAGCCTTTTGATTGTCCTCAATCATATTAACCACAGCTCCACCATGGGTAGGCAAGGGATTAGTTTTTATATTAGGACGCTCCTCAGAAAATGTCAGGATTTTCTGATCAATAAGCTCTTGAACTTTGGCCTTGAGAATAATACAATCTTCGGTAGCATGTCCTATGTACCCAGCATGGTAAGCACAAGATGCATTTGGATTATGCTTCGGACCAAAAGGAGGAACTGCAGGTGCAATCTCTATGGAGACTATTGCCCCTTGATGAATTAAATAAGGAAACAACTCCGTATAAGGCACAAGAATTCTGTCAAAATTCACCCGCTTACGGTTGTTCTGATTGTTGTTATTCTGTTTATTTTGATGCTGATTTCTGTTGTTTTGTTGAGATTGTTGATGTTGAGGTTGATTCTGATTTTGAGAATTCTGAACTCGTTGTTGTGGATGATACTGATACGACGGTTGTTGATATTGAGCAGCAACAACATAAGGATAAGGATAATACGACATGGAAGCCATGGGAACCTGATACTGAGGAGAGGCCTTCGCCATCACAGCATTCGCTTCACCTTCATTTTTCCTTGAATGACTACTCTGAAGTTTCTTGGTTGGTTATTGAACAACGGAACCAACAATCCTACCAATCTTCAACCCGTTCTCAATCCTTTCACCATTAGTCACAATATCAACAAAATTTGTCGAAGAACTACCCACCATTTTATCATAATACAACCCTTTCAAAGTGCTCATGAAAATGTCAACCAATTCATTGTCATAGAGAGCAAGTCGCACCCGAGAAGCCATCTCACGGCACCACTGTGTATATTTTTTGAATGTTTCAGTTGAACGTTGTGACTGATTCTACAACAGCAATGTGGTAGAAGCTAGATCAAGATTATATTTGTATTGTTTCAAGAATGCCTCTGATAGGTCTCTCCACGAGCGAATCTTGCTACGTTCTAAACCCATATACCAATCTAGAGAAGCCCCAGACAAGCTATCTTGGAAGCAATGTACCAGTAGTTCATCATTGTCAATATAGGACGCCATCTTCCTACAGTACATGGTCACATGACTGCAAGGACAAATCAAACCCTTGTACTTTGGCAACTCGGGAACCTTGAATTTCTGTGGCAGCATGACATTGGGAACTAAACACAAGTCTTTGGCTTCCATGCCAAAAGCAGAATATTCTTCAATCACACAGATTCTCTCATCCAACAATATATACTCAGTAGGTATGTTATGGGCAACATATCTGACAAGAGCCTGAGGATTTGGAAGTTGTGATGCGGCTGGAGCAGGTATCTATGGGGAAGAAAACTGAGACAGATATAGCAACCCAGAATTCACCATCTAACCAGCATTTTAACCCATCTGAAAACCATATGGATAACCGGTAGGAAGTACTGCAACAGCAGAAGATGCCCCAGGATGGGGCATAGAATGAACATTCTGACCCATAGTTTGAGTAGGCTGAGACAAAACCGGAACGTGAATAGGAGGGCCCCTAGACACATGTTCGTCTTCTTCAGGAATCTCAACACCAGTAAACACAAGTGTCTGACAAACCTGCATTTGAGGAATCTCGTTATCATCATGATTCACCATATGAGGTGGAGTCGGGATAGGCATGCCCCAAGGATAAGCAGCAGAATTACCATTGAGCATGGGGCACCAAAAGGTTGATACGGAACAAAGGCATTACCACTAACGATTATAGGAGTGAAATTTGGAGGCATTCCCCATGGGAAAGCAACAAGCATTCTATTCAAGCCAGGATGAACATAAAGTAGATTGACAGAAGGCTAAACAATAGTCTTGACTGGCGCTTCAGAAATAGATGGAGAAGAAGTAACAACAGGAGTAGGGATCACCCCAGAAGTGACGACAGTAGCATCAATAACAGTTGCAACCATAGAAGTAGCAACAACAACGTCCTTCTGAGCACGACGGAAGTCCACGATGATATCCATGTTAGTCTGGAACTGATCCATCTGACCTTGAAAATGAGCCAAAATCTCCTTGTAGGCAGCGTTCTCTTGTTCAATATCAACCATGATCCTGGTCTTGTTTGAGCGAGTGAAATAGGGATGCCGAGTCGTCGTCTTGCTACAGGGCATGATGGACACTGTAAGCACGTGGTTTTCGGAGGAAGGACATTCATATGAATATGATTGGATGCAATGTATGCAAAAATAAAGTCTTATTCATATGCAAAAGTGTTAATGGTTATGATGAAATGGCATGCAACACACAAATCACGGAGCCAAGCACAAATCAGATCAATCAAATCTGCCCAATCTGAATATCCAAGTCTGCATAAACTGAATATCTGCATAATCTAGTGTCGATGCAAAAATCTGATGTGCGTGAGAGAACAAAAGATATGAAGAGTCTTGGTTTCCTAAAAAAAAACCCATATCCCTCTCATAGGTGTGATATAGACAAAACAAGGTGGTCCCTAGAAAGGTTGCCCAAACCACATGACTCAAAAATGAAAACCCCCCGCCGTAGCAAATTCTAGCAAGACGGAAGTATTCTCAAGTGAATCACAATCTAGGATGTGGCTCTCGTGACAACCCAACGCGCAAAACACATGCATCATGGCTATCCACGTTCTAGCCTATATGTATGCTCAAGCCCGGTGATAGGATTTATCTCTCCAATAATATTCACCCATTCCAAAAATAGCAGAACAAAGAAGATATCCAGAATATACAGCATGTGAATATTTAAAGCAGTAAAGAAATGCAGTAAATAACATAAAATAAAGTGAGTAAAGCATAAAGATAAACCCCCAAGTAAGAAAGAAAAGCAAGCAAAACTAGGCGAGCCCCCAACTTGCAAGCGCAAAGACTCCCCAGCAGAGTCGTCAGTTGAAGCTAGCAGGATTATACCTGAGTGAATTGCACACTCAAAGATACAACAGAGTCGCCACCGAACTTTATTTAGTCCCAAAGGACAGGGAAAATATCAATAAATCCCAAGGGAAGAGAAACGGGAAAAGGGGTCGGTTATGCGAAAGGAAGGTACTAGCACCTTAAGCATCCTTCGTACCCGATGGGAACCATTTTGCATGCTTCTAGGCTTGGATGGATTATCTATCTAAAGGTTTTTAGCTAAAAAAAAAGAAGGAACGAAAAGAAAGAAAGGAAAGAAGGGAAAACGCTCGCGGAGGATTGGGGCCCTCATGCCTACATACCCTCATAGTGCAATGAGGAAGTTAAAGCTCCATAGTTCAAGGAACCAAGGAAAAGAAGAAGATCTAGACGGACCAGAGAGACAGAAGAATGGGAGAAGACGGAGGAAGGTGGCTCGCCAGGATTTCGTAATCTTGTGCCTACGTAGTTCGGGGAACTAATGCTGTGAAAGAAAAAGGAAATAGACGGCATCAAAGCCAAGAGTTAAAAGAGGAAGCAAGACCCAACTGGGTATGTAAGAGAAATGGTGTCAAAACCAAGAAAACTCTGCTGAGAAACAGAGAAGCAAGACACGAACTCTGCCGAGGAATACAGGAGAAAAGAGATGACTCTATAGGGGATAAAATAAAAGAATGGCGATGTGGCCTGGTAAAAAGGAGTGAAGGACAAGAATCAAAATAAAGGTAAGATCCATGGAGGATTCGGTGCATTAACTGGTAAGCAGTGATTAACCGAAGAAAGATAAGAGTAAAACTTTATGGGGAGAGCAAAAAGGTTGGTGTCAACAGACGAACTAGGATGAACCAAGAGAAAGAGAGTACTTAACCAAATGGAGATGTTTGACTCTAAGGGGAAATGGGTATATTAATTGATATAAAGTGGTTAGGATCTGGTTTTAACCGATAAACGGTGATCAACCAAGAGACAGGTGTGGAGCGAAGCAAAAGTTGTGACCCAAAGAACGACACATTGACTGAACAAACAAGACTTGGCCAAAGGAAAGGGGTATTCAGACCAAACAAAGGTTACTAACCCTAAAGCTGGAAGTGTTTGAACCAAAGAAAGGTTGCTAACTGCAGGGGGTTCGGTGCTTAACAGACAGACTATGATTAACCGAAAAAATTGAGTGATTAACCAAGAGAGGGTGATTAACTTAAAAGGAACTCAATATCTTAACTGACGAGCTGTGGTTAACTGAGAAAAAGGGGGATTGGATTAAATAGGCGGACGGTGATTGACCAAAAGGCGTGTGATTAACCCAAAGAAAAAGATGGTTTTAATGGGCAGACCGTGATCAACCAAAGATCGGGTGATTAGCCGGAAGAAGGCGATTAACCCAAAGAAAATTCAGTATTAACAGGCAGACTGTGATTAACTAAGGAAAAGATGACTGGTGTTAAATTGACAGGCAGTGATTAACCAAACACAAAGGAGAGAGAACCAATAGAAGGTTGTGAACTCTAATGGGGATTAGGTTTTAACAAGATGACTGTGTAAACCGAAGAAGAAAGACTGACTTCGCTGGGGAAGAAGAGAATTGGCTTTATTCGAAGAATGGTTGAATAGCCAAGGAAACAAGTGATTACAAATATTTGGGGGACCAAGAATGGATTGGCCTCAAGAGAAAAGAGTATTGAATTGAAAGGAGGAAGTTACTTCCAAAGAGGAGATAAGGGTGCAAGTGATCAAGGATCGACTCGACTGGAGAAAGCAGGGGTACCACAATAAGGAGATATAGGTGACTATTCCAGGCACATGGTCATTCGTCCCCTATCCAAAATAGTCAGAATGAGTGTAGGAACTCTCCATTCTCATTCCTTCTCTAACACCAAAGTGCGGTGCAAGAAACGAATGAACAGCACAACGGGGCCAAGTTTGTACAGTGCTTCAATACATTGCGAATCTTCAAATCCACGGAGGAAAAGAGAGGAAAAAGATCTAGAAGATTTAAAGGAGAAGGAAAAGGAAGTATCGACTAATCAAAACGAAGCTTCGATTAATTAATCAAAAGGGGAAGATGCTAACAATTTTCCAAAGGGACGAAAAATCTTTGAAATACAGGATGAATTATTGATTATACTAGATTAAGCTCATTCCCATGAGGAACAAACTCAATGCAAACATGAATGGAAGCGTAAAACAGTACCAAATGCAATTAGTATGCATCACACATCATGTAGCATTGGCTCAAAAAATGTGCAAGAAAGATCATGATCATACAAAAGTTAAAACCTAATCTAGAAACCCAAATAAGGAGAATTAAGTTTGCATTTGTGCATCGAAAGTTGAAAAATCACGCATTGAAAGTTTGCATATGTGCATCAAACAAAAGTTAAACAGCTCATAAAACATCCACAAATATCAAGCATATCAAGCCATGGAAGTTACATGAGGAAAGAATAACAAACAAGCTTGAAAATAGACAAAAATAGCATTCTGCCACTAAAGTAACTAGTTACTCTATATCAGGTAACCGATTAATTGCTTAAAATTGCAAAAAAGGTGAAAGTTGCACAGGGTAACCGGTTACCCTGTTTTGCCAAGAAAGTGAGTAACCGGTTACCACTGTGATAGTGGCAAAAATAGCTTTTTGAAAAATCACTTTCAACAACCAAAAGACTTATCTGAACCTCCATATGTCATGATCAACACTTGAGCACGAAAAATGAAGGTCAAAATCACTTAAACATCAATTGAAAGTATTAAACATGAAGATCAAAGATAAAATAATCACGTGATCAATCAACACCAAAAAATGATCGAACTACATCATAAACGCGCAAAAGTGATCAAAACAATAAATCAAGTGCGAATTACCAACCTACAAGGCAGAGGAGTGCCTTGGTAATTGTTACTATTGACATGTGATGATAATTAAGCAAAGAAACCCAAATAATTTCAAGCTTGAGATCAAATCGTAGCGAAACCGATAAAAACACAATAGATGCTTCAAATACTGATTTGCATCGAAGAAGCTTGAGATGATTGTTTGAATTGTAGAAGAATTTATCGTAAATCTAGAAATCCAAGTAGGAAGATGGTGGAATGAGGTTTAGCTCAAGAGAATAACAATTTCGATGTGAAGATTGTTACACTCTAGTGGTGGAAATTGAGCTTTTGTGAGGGTTTTTGAGAGAGGATGAAGATGAAGGTGAAAATGTTGTAGAAAATTCAGAGAGAATGTGAGAGAATTGAGAGTGAAGAATGTAGCAATTGAGAAAATGATTGAACCCTTGTGATGGAACCCCCTTGTGAAATGGTGGTGATTTGCTTATATAGAGTTTTGGATGCAGCCTTGGAACTAGCATTAGAGTTAGTTAGCCTTAAATCACTGAGTTGGAGGTTAACTCAGTAAGTTAGGTAGTTGACTCGGTAACCATCCCAATGCAAACTTGAATCTAAGGGCTCACATGCTTGAGAATGAAGCAACATGGCGGTCTTAATCCAATTAGATGTATTGGAGCAAATGCCTTGAAGTGTCTTGAAAAGTATTGAATTATCTAGAGATGTCTAGAATGTTCCATACAATGCTAGAACCAAGTAGACCCCAAAATGTAGAGTGAAAGTGGCTACCACAAAAATGCAGCAAAAACAACATTTTTACATAGGGTAACCGGTTACTCTGTTTTGCCTAGAAAATGGGTAACCAGTTACTTCAAGCAAAACTTGCATATTTTCTTGAAAAATGGTGTTGTGGCCACGGTTCCGATTTTCGACATCTTGCTTTGATGAATAGGCATAGAAACCTTCATTTTATGCTTGTTTTGGTGATGTGATATCTTTGAGAGGATGTGATTAATCTGGACTGCAAGACCTGAATGTTCCTGCAACAAAATCACAGAGAAAGTGTGAATGCATATGCTAATAATGCGAATGCACATGTTTATGCAAAAGGTAAGAAGGAGGTCAAATTTTTGGTTACGACACTAAGCTTGTATAAGCTAAGCATATGATTAGTTATTCTATTGGAATTACACATTGTGGCTTTATTCAGTATGTCTGAATGTATTTAGTCTATGTGAGGAGAAACTACCATTAGTAAGATGATTGACTTTAATGCCTAAGAAGTATTCAGCTTGTCTAATTTTCTTGAGAGAAAAGGTCACATGAAGTGGGTGAATCAATTTTTGGATTAAAGTGGAAGATGTTCTTGTAAGTAAAATGTCGTCCACATAGACCAAAGCATACATTGTAATTCCTTGATGAAAATATATGAAAAGTGAGTGATCACATTTGCTCTATAGGAAACCAAATTGAATTAGAGCTTAAGCTATTTTTTCATACCAAGCTTGAGGGGCACGTTTGAGGCCATATAGTGCTTTATTGAGCATGCACACTAGAGTAGGATCTTGTTGTAACACCCCAATCTAACCCGACAGATAATTAAGGAAAACAGAATCAGAGTGCAACAAATTTTGTAAACATGACGGTCGTAAGGGGCTGTCACGACCGTGACAGTCATGACGATCGTAAGGAAGTTGTGACGAACGTCACATCAGCAAATTCTGGGCGTTACAATTTCACTCATAGAAACATACATTTCACAATTCAATTAGACAGCATGCATTTAGTAATGATACATAGCACATAAGCTTGGATGAACATACAACAATAACTTGATTAACATTTTGATTACAAGACATCTTATTAATTTGCAGCGGAATATAAAACATTTCCAACATTTAGCATGATTAAAGTAAGACCATGAAACTTGCAACAAAACTCCATTAAAATTCAGCAAGTAATTATGTTGCATCAATTCAACAAAAACAACGAGTTTCAATCATAAAAATCAGCACTACTAATTGATAGACATAGTGCATCTAACCAGCATTTGGCACTTAATAGCAGCCACCAATTTAATGAAAAGTACTTGATAAAATTCAGCAACAAGGAAATTAAATAAAAGCAATAACATCAATCGTTCATCCCCCCAAGAGTGCTACGTATCAGAGCGACCAACAACCTTAAACGAAAAGCTACACTTTATTCCGGATTACCTGCAAGTTGCCACCAATGGAGGTAACATACAACGTAAAGGGTGAGATATCAAAAATATAACATAAGGCATGATAAAAGTCATGTCAGAATATTGTCACAACATTATAATTCTAGCAGTTCGCAAAATATTATCAATAATTATACCTCAACAATTCGGTATTCATATCCACAACAATTATCATTAAAATTTAGCAACTCATCAATTACTCGCAAATGCATAACGACACAACTCAACTATGCACTTCGACAAATGCGACTCAACTATGCAACTCGACTGTGCATATGCATGTGGTACCATTTTGGGAGAAAACACTCCATAATTATTCGGGAGACTCACTCCACAATTATTCGGGAGACTCACTCCACAATTATCCAGGAGACTCACTCCACAATTATTCGGGAGACTCACTCCACAATTATCCGGGAGACTCACTCCACAATTATCCGGGAGACTCACTCCATAATTATTTTATTTTGTCATTAAAGACACAACCGTCGCCAATCCAGGCCAAATGATATGCTATGAGATGCAACTTTTATGGACTATAACACAACAACAACAACTGTGCAACAACCGCGCAACAAGGCATCAAGCCTACAACAAATTATCCATAACAGAACATCACATTTCGCATATATTATGGACTCACCATTTCAACCTGTTCATATCAGAGAACTACCAATAGTATCATTCCTACAAATAAGACTCTAACACATTTTTGCAGAGAACAATTAAAAACAACCTCGTCTCTACAATTGAGAACTCAACAATATTTTCATGTCAGAGAACAACTGACAACATCATTACTACAAATAAGAACTCAACACATTTTCATATACTTTCATACGGGTAATATAACTACAACTTCTAATTTAATTAAATAGGGACATAATAACAACACCTTCTTATTAAATGGGAAAATAGTGTGTGTCGGCACCGTTTCCCAATTTCCCCCAAAAATAATGGCATAACACACTCATTCATACACAGACAGGCATTAACCCTTTGAAATGCACAGGTAAACATTAACCCTTAATATTTCTTCAACTTACGGGAACATTACTACGGTAACGTTACTACGGTAACGTTACTACGGGAACATTACTACGGGAACATTACTACGGGAACATTATTACGGGAACATTAACCCTTAATATTTATCGATCTACAGGAACATTAATCCTTAATATTTATCGATCTACAGGAACATTTACTACGGTAACATCACTACAGTAACGTTACTACGAGAACATCACTACGGGAACATTAATCCTTAATATTTATCGACCTACAGGAACATTAATCCTTTGATTCAATTCCCTACATGAAATCGATCATACCCACAATTATAGAATTGAACCCCACCCTTACCTTTGAATTGATGACAACTCTAAACTTCCGGTTCCGGTTTGGTTTTCTGAGCAGTTTATCGTTCTTTTGCTCTTTCTCGCACAACTTCTCTAATAACTCCCTAATTCCCTTTATTCCACCCACTAATAATAATAATAATAATAATAATAATAATAATAATAATAATAATAATAATAATAATAATAATAGTAATAATAATAATAATAATAATAATAATAATAATAATACTAGTTATTAAATTATCATCATTATTAATTATATTATATTATTTTCAAACTCAATGATTTATTAAATGGTTTCTTATACTTTAAGGACATCCACTCACGCTCTCAGCCACACTCCCACATAAAGACGCACCAACAATTCATAAATAATTTAATTAAAATGAACGGGCGTTACAACTCTCCCCTAATTAAAAGAATTCCGTCCTCGAAATTACCTCAATCAAACAACTCCCAACCAGACCACTTTCACCAAAGCAATCTCTTCACCTCGAAGTTGCTTCTCATTCATCCACCTGAACTAACAACGCCTCAACAGTCAAATTACCTTTCACTTGTACACCATCCATCCGAATCAATGTACTTCTTCAACTTAGGCACATACCACATCATGTAAATTCCCACGAGTGACAGCGGTAAAACAGTCTAACCTCCTATTTTTCCCCACGCTTCTGCTGCGCCACTTTGGTACAGATCATAAAACATAGTGTGCTTCTGAGACCTCAAGCTTGACCAACACCAGTTACTATCGTAACTCTCAAAACACGTCTTTCTTGGATCCTTTGGATCTTTTCAGTCGTCTCTTGCACAATCTCAGCTAGCTTCAACATAGAATGATTAATCTCACTTGTTAGGAAAAGAGCCAAATTAGTCATTCTATCCAAAATCACCCAAGTAAAATCATATCCCTCAAATTTTCCGAAAAACCCAACACAAAATCCATGGGAATACTATCCAATCTCCACTCTGGAATATTCAACGGTTGCATCGGGCCCAACGGTCTCTGACGTTTATTCTCTGACTTCCAACAAGTCTAATAAAGCACATACAAACTCAACCACTTCTCTCTCCATCTATAGCCTTCAAAATAATTTCCTCAAATCCGGTTACGTCTTCATAGCACCGGGATGGATACTCTATTTACCTCAATACTCTTATTCCACTCAATAATATCTAGAACACAAACTCTATCATGACATCTCATGATACCATTTCCATTAATCTGAAAATCACCCTTTCGACTTTAATTCCTCAGATTCAACCAATCTACCAACTCAAACCAGAGTTCTGACCTTATCGAATCTCGTCAAGAATACCACTAGTAAGGTCTAACATACTAAGCTTAACTCCATAAGAAGTCTCTTCACAAACCAAACTCATATCACAAAAATTGCTCAATCAGTTCTAACTCTTTTCACTACCATCATTGGCATATGCAAAGATTTCCAAATCACTGCATAGGCTACCACGTTTTTGCTTTCCCGAATAGAAATTCAATCCAAACCATAATTCTTCCGGAGTCCCAATTATTTCCTCTGCCTCATATTCAACTCCTCCAAATCAAATAAATACCTTAAGCTCTTGAGGTCACCAAACATTTCAAGTCTCATACTAACTAATTGAAGCCTCCAACTCCGGTACAATCACAACAACGACCAAGTCTAAATCACTTGTCAGGTGATTCCTATTATGTACTTCAAGTTGCCTTAAAGCATAACCAAAACTCGCTGAAGTTTCACTTAACATATCTCCCAATCATATCAACAAATCATCACACAACACAACCAATGGTCCTGTCGGGTTCGGCAAAAATCAACACACGATATGTTTTCAGTTTTCTACTATAACTGAACCAGGTACAGGCCTCAAAACAATTTTTCCTAGAAAGAGCATCTCGTTATCTTTCCAACGCTTCGAACGGGGGTCAAAACTGACATACGGTTCAACAGTTATGAATTTTCGAAGTTTTTCCAAAACAAAATTTTTCTGCATAAAGACTGCTACGGGTTTGAGCATTTTCGCCCGAAAATCCGACCGATTCAATTATTTTCCTCGAATCAAACACATACTCATTCATACCAAACATATATTAGTGATTTAGAACCATCAAACGTGAAATCTACGACTTTCAATTTCAATCCGAATCTTAAACCCGCAAATCTCCAAAAATGCAAAAACTTACAAAAATCAATCAAATTCGATAAAACAAGCATACTCGATCACGGCCTAACATTACCCGACACAACAGCGTAATCTATTCCAACTTTCGTCCGTAAAAACATTGATTCTGTAACAAGCTGCGATCTCGGAATTCGACGTACGACAACAATTTCACACTCCGAAGGTCATTCAACACATCTTCAACTCTTGGAATATCTAGAGGTTTAATTATACTAATATTGCATTCCATATCTTACTTTCTTTACTACTCATCTGGAGTCACTTCCCACCTTTTATACACTCAACCTCACACTTTGTTGCCTTAGCGCGCACACCAGACACAAGTCTCAACGCTACTTAATCAGTTTAATTCCTTGACCATCCAAACAGACATGAAATATGGAGCTCTCACTCTCAGACTAGTTGCTGTAACTAAGTCGGTCACAACTCCACTTCACGTCCTGGCTGTATATCACTATCTTGTTAGGATAACTTCCAGCCAACCACAATTAATCGGCAAGTCGCCAACTTCTCACTTTCATTATAACTCAAAAATTCCCATCAAATTAAACACTTCAACACCGTCCCGCGCCGACTCGTCAAAACAATTCTTAAGCACTTAGCTTAACTCAAGATAATTCTCTGCTCACGCCATCTAAGCTTGCAAAACACGTCCATCCCATCCAACACAATCCCAACTGCTATCAACAAGAGATTAAGGGTGATCAGTTCCTCAATTTGTCAATAGACAGCCGAAGATCATGATGGGGTATAAACCATCCTAACTGAACTATAAGAGTGTTCAACCACACACCGAGCTACAATTCCACACTTGCAGCATCCTGGAGAAGTACAAGCTTCTCCCCCACTTGAATCATTCTCACTCCTGCAGACAAAGGTTCTACAACAAAACATGTACCGACAGTGTTTTCACACACATGTCGCATACCAGGGAATACATAACATTAAACAACTTGGCCGGACGGACCGACCTGCTCTGATACCAATAATGTAACACCCCAATCTAACCCGACGGATAATTAAGGAAAATAGAATCAGAGTGCAACAAATTTTGTAAACATGACGGTCGTAAGGGGCTGTCACGACCGTGACGGTCATGACGATCGTAAGGAAGTTGTGACGAACGTCACATCAACAAATTTTAGGCGTTACAATTTCACTCATAGAAACATACATTTCACATTTCAATTAGACAACATGCATTTAGTAATGATACATAGCACAGAAGCTTGGATGAACATACAACAATAACTTGATTAAGAGTTTGATTACAAGGCATCTTATTAATTTGCAGCGGAATATAAAACATTTCCAACATTTAGCATGATTAAAGCAAGACAATGAAACTTGCAACAAAACTCCATTAAAATTCAGCAAGTAATTATCTTGCATCAATTTAATTTAAACAACGAGTTTCAATCATAAAAATCAGCACTACTAATTGATCGACATAGTGCATGCAACCAACATTTGGCATTTAATAGCAGCCACCAATTTAATTAAAAGTACTTGATAAAATTCAGCAACAAGGAAATTAAATAAAAGCAATAACATCAATCGTTCATCCCCCCAAGAGTGCTACGTATCAGAGCGACCAACAACCTTAAACGAAAAGCTACACTTTATTCCGGATTACCTGCAAGTTACCACCAATGGAGGTAACATACAACGTAAAGGGTGAGATATCAACAATATAACATAAGGCATGATAAAAGTCATGTCAGAATATTGTCACAGCATTATAATTCTAGCTGTTCGTAAAATATTATCAATAATTATACCTCAACAATTCGGTGTTCATATCCACAACCATTATCATTAAAATTCAACAACTCATCAATTACTCGCAAATGCATAACGACACAACTCAACTATGCACTTCGACAAATGCGACTCAACTATGCAACTCGACTGTGCATATGCATGTGATACCATTTTGGGAGACAATACTCCACAATTATTGGGGAGACTCACTCCACAATTATTCGGGAGACTCACTCCACAATTATTCGGGAGACTCACTCCAAAATTATCCAGGAGACTCACTCTACAATTATTCGGGAGACACACTCCACAGTTATACGGGAGACTCACTCCACAATTATCCGGGAGACTCACTCCACAATCATTTTATTTTGTCATTAAAGACACAACCGTTGCCAATTCAGGCCAAATGATATGCTATGAGATGCAACTATTATGGACTATAACACAACAACAACAACAACTGTGCAAGAAGGCATCAAGCCTACAACCAATTATCCATAACAGAACATCATATTTCACATATATTATGGACTCACCATTTCAACCCGTTCATATCAGAGAACTACCAACAGTATCGTTCCTACGAATAAGAATCTAACACATTTTCGCAGAGAACAATTAAAAACAACCTCGTCTCTACAATTGAGAACTCAACAACATTTTCATGTCGGAGAACAACTGACAACATCATTACAACAAATAAGAACTCAACACATCTTCATATACTTTCATACGGGTAATATAACTACAACTTCTAATTTAATTAAATAGGGACATAATAACAACACCTTCTTAATAAATGGGAAAATAGTGCGTGTCGGCACCGTTTCCTAATTTCCCCCAAAACTAATGGCATAACACACTCATTCATACACAGACAAGCATTAACCCTTTGAAATGCACTGGTAAACATTAACCCTTAATATTTCTTCAACTTACGGGAACATTACAACGGGAACATTACTACGGTAACGTTACTACGAGAACGTTACTACGGGAACATTACTACGGGAACATTATTACGGGAATATTACTACGGGAACGTCACTACGGGAACATTAACCCTTAATATTTATCGATCTACAGGAACATTAATCCTTAATATTTATCGATCTACAAGAACATTTACTACGGTAACATCACTACAGTAACGTTACTACGAGAACATCACTACGGGAACATTAATCCTTAATATTTATCGACCTACAGGAACATTAATCCTATGATTCAATTCCCTACATGAAATTGATCATACCCACAGTTATATAATTGAACCCCACCCTTACCTTTGGATTGAGGACAACTCTAAACTTCCGGTTCCGGTTTTCTCTCCCGGTGACTCTTCTGCAACAACCTTCAATTCTCTCCGGCGGTTAATTCTTCTGTTCTTCCTTTCTCTACAACCACGTCCTTTTTCCTCTTTTCTCAGCCTTTTTCCTCCAATTTGGTTTTCTGAGCAGTTTATCGTTCTTTTGCTCTTTCTCCCATAACTTCTCTCATAACTCCCTAATTCCCTTTATTCCATCCACTAATAATAATAATAATAATAATAATAATAATAATAATAATAATAATACTAGTTATTAAATTATCATCATTATTAATTATATTATATTATTATCAAACTCAATGATTTATTAAATGGTTTCCTATACTTTAAGGACATTCAACCACGCTCTCAGCCATACTCCCACATAAAGGCACACCAACAATTCATAAATAATTTAATTAAAATGAACGGCCGTTACACTTGTTATTCAAAACCTTGTGGTTGAGTCATAAACACTTCCTTTTGAAGAGAGCCATTGAGAAATGCATTGTTTATGTCAATTGGATATAGTTCTAATTTGTTAGTCAAAGGAAGTGTGAAAATGATCTTAATGATGGTAGGTTTTACCACAGATAAGAAAGTTTCATTGAAGTCAAATGCAACCTGTTGGTGGTAGCCTTTGGCTACATATAAATCTTGCTTTGTACTTATTTAATGAACCATTGGGATTTTTTTTCAATTTGAAAATCCATTTGAATCCAACATGTTTTCTATAGGGTGGGAGAATTGTAAGGGTCTAAGTTGATTGAATAATAGATCGTTATACTCTATTTGTATGACTTTAAACCATTCAGGTTGTAAGAGCGTCTACTTAATTGACTAAGACTCCACATGAGTAATATATCTCTTAGGCTTAGAGTCACCTATTTTTGCCATGGTGAGCATTGTTAGAACACAGATTGATTCTCAATAATATCTCTATGTTTTGATGATAACTATTATGAAATTTTGTAATTAAGAATTATATACTCTAAAATTTGCTTAAGAATGTTTGCTGCAGATATTAAATTAAATATCACTCCAGAAACAAATCAGATCTGAACATAAGAAATATGCAAAGCTCTGAAGCGTCAGATGCATTCATTAGAAGATTCTGAACGCTGCCATCAGAAGACCCTGAGCGTAGCCTCCAGAAGGATCTGAAGCAGAAGCTCCTGAAGAATCTGAAGCAAGTCAGAAGCATCTGAACCAAAGAAGAATTTTGTATGAAGAATTTTCAAGCATAGTTACTACAGAAGATTCTAAGAGTACTAAAGCTGCCAGTACTGAGGATCTGACTCAAATATGCTATGAACTTATACACGCTAAAAGCACACCTGCTGCAAAGACTCTGATTCAGCAAAACTCTGATCAACATCAGAAGGCTATGATCAAATTAGACTCTGATGATTCTTGCTGAAAATTAATGAAGAAGAATTCAAAGATTATGTCCGTTGGAATATCCAAACGACTCTTTCCTTATTTATGCTAGACACAAGAACACAGACAAAAAGGATTTCTCTGTGCCTTCTTCTTCTAGGAAAGGTCACTTGATGTGAAGACAAAAAGGCTCAGACCTTTTGGTACACTCTTCTCAACGTGAAATACTCTTGAATCAATGTGCCTATAAAAGGAAGTCCCCAACCATCTTCTTCAGTTGACGTTTTACCTGAAAAGAAATCATTATCCAAAGCTCTCATACAATTCACATTCTTTCTAGAATTAATTTCTTTGTTCTTAATATTAAGTGAAAAATCAGAGTTGTGATAAAGCTTTATTAGAAGCATTTTAAACACTTGTATTTGTAATTACATTTGATTGTAAGAAACCTTAAGAAGATCCAATTAGGATCAATAGTTCTTGAGAAAACTTTGAACATTTGTTCTTAGTGCTTACTATTGTAATCAGTTGATTAAATAGTGGATTAAGTCCTTGATTGAGAAAGGAAAATCACTCTAGGAAGGGTGGACTGGAGTAGTTGAGTTCAACGAACCAGGATAAAAATACTTCAGTTTTATTTCTAAGTTTTTATCTTCATACTTATTCAACCCCCCCCCCCCCCCCTTCTAAGTATTTTCTTACCTTCAGTTGGCATCAGAGCTCCGGTTCTGTGTGTGCTACCACTTCACAGTGACAGTAAAGATCCAGTGAGAAAAACTTTGATATATATTTGGTTGTTACTATGGCTGATAATTCAATGTCTAACATTAACAACAAATATGAAGAAAGGGACATAATCAGCACTAAGACAGGAAATATTTGATATATATTTGGTTTAGTGCTGATTATGTCCCTTTCAATATGAAGAAAGGAAAGAAGTTCAGAAACTTCAGGAAGCCTGACCAAAGAAAAGAATCTTCTGGACACAGAAGATCTGGCAAAAAGGAGGTTGTCTGTTATGAATGTAAAGAACCTGGACATTACAAAAATGAATGTCCAAAGGTACTGAAAGACAAGCCTAAAAGAAAATCTGATAAGAAGAAAAAGGTTCTAATGGCCACCTGGGATGATTCAGATACATCTGAACCTGAATCGGAGTCAGAAGAGGAATGTGCCAATGCAGCTTTGATGGCAGACATAGAAGATCAGGAGGAAGAAATTTCAGGTTCTAAATCTGACTCTGACGCTGAAGAGGTAATGGCTAAACTCACTAAAGAAGAACTTATCAAAGTGGTTTCAGAAGTTCTGAAGAGCTATAATAATATTAAGCTCAAATACAAGAAGCGTCAAAGCAATCTTGTATCTGAGAATAATATTCTCAAATCAGAAGTAGCTGAGCTAAATGAAAAGAACTTAAAATTGAAAAATGATTCTGAAATAGCTCAACAAAACTCTGATTCTGAAACTGAATCTGAATGCAAAAACATTTTGGAAAAATATGATTACAGCTTTCAGAAGTTTCTTGCTAAAAGCATAGACAGAAGCAAAATGGCTTCTATGATCTATGGAGTTAGCAGAAATAACAGGAAAGGGATTGGATATAAATCTTCCTCTGAAAATGATTTAAATCCAAAACCTGTTGCTAAAATTATCATCAAGAAAACTCCTTTATATTCCCACTTTAAATTTGGTCACTTGAATGATATTGAACAAACACGTTCTGAAAAGAACATTTATGTGTTTAAGTCTAAGGCTAGTCAGAATAAACCTTATGTTGTAAAATAGAAGTTTAGACAAACCTTCAGAACAACTAACCCAAAAGGACCCAAGAAGATCTGGGTACCTAAAAATCAAATAATTCCTGTTGCAGATGTTCTTAGCAGCAAGGTCAGGACGCCAATCATGGTACCTGGACTCTGGATGCTCGCGACACATGACAAGAGAAAGGTCTATGTTCCAAAGTCTGGAGCTTAGATCTGGAGGTGATGTGAAATTTGGAGGGAATCAGAAGGGCAAGATCATTGGATCTGGCACTATTGGAAACGGTAAACTTCCCTCTATTACTAATGTTTTACTTGTAGAAGGGTTAAAGAATAACTTATTGTCCATAAGTCAATTAAGTGACAATGGTTATGATATAACCTTTAATCAAAAATGTTGCAAAGCTATTAGTAAAAAAGATGGCTCTATCCTATTTAGTGGAAAGAGGGAAAACAACATTTATAAAATAAACCTTTCAGAACTTAAGGTTCAGAATGTTAAATGCCTTTTGTCTGTTAATGAAGAGCAATGGGTCTGGCACAGAAGATTGAGGCATATTAATATGAGACGTATATCTCAGATTAATAAACTTAATCTTGTCAGAGGACTTCCTAATCTGAAGTTTACCTCAGATGCTCTTTGTGAAGCATGTCAAAAAGGGAAGTTTTCAAAATCATCTTTTAAATCAAAAAATGTGGTTTCTACTTCCAGACCACTAGAATTACTTCATATTGATCTGTTTGGACCAGTGAAAACTGCATCCATCAGAGGCAAGAAGTATGGATTAGTCATTGTTGATGACTATAGTAGATGGACATGGGTAAAGTTCTTAAAACACAAGGATGAGTCACATTCTGTGTTCTTTGACTTCTGTAAACAAGTCCAGAATGAAAAAGATTTCAAAATTATAAAAGTCAGAAGTGATCATGGTGGTGAATTTGAAAATAAATATTTTGAAAAATATTTTAATGAAAATGGAATTGCTCATGATTTTTCCTGTCCTAGAACTCCACAACAAAATGGATTTGTAGAGAGGAAAAATAGAACTCTACAAGAAATGGCCAGAACCATGATCAATGAGACTAATTTGGCAAAACACTTTTGGGCAGAAGCAATCAACACAGCCTGTTACATTCAGAACAGAGTGTCTGTAAGACCTCTTCTAGAGAAGACTCCATATGAACTGTGGAAGAACAGAAAGCCCAACATTTCATACTTTCATCCTTTTGGATGTATTTGCTATATGTTAAATACTAAAGAAAATCTGAACAAGTTTGATTCCAAAGCACAGAAGTGTTTCATGCTTGGATATTCTGAACGCTCTAAAGGCTACAGAGTATACAACACTGAGACACAGATTGTGGAAGAATCTATTCATGTCAGATTTGATGATAAGCTTGGCAGTAAAAAGCCAAAGCAGTCTAAAAACTCTGCAGATAGAGAAGTAGTTTTCACAGACTCTGAAAGCTCAGAGGTAGACAAAGCTCAAGTGAAGGAACCAGAAGCAACGCCATATGCCATTTCTTTAACTTCTCAGATGAACAATTTAAACATTTCTGAAGAATCAACTGTTAGAGGATCATCTTCTAGAATCAAAGCTTCTCATCCAGAGAATGTTATAATTGGAAAGAAGGATGACCCTATCAGAACAAGATCCTTTCTCAGATCATCTGAAGCATCATTATTTGGACTGGTGCCAGTAATTGAACCAACTTCTGTAGATGAAGCTCTGCAAGACAATGATTGGATTATTGCCATGCAAGAAGAGCTAAATCAATTCACCAGAAATGATGTGTGGGATTTAGTTCAAAGACCAAAAGGATTCAATATAATTGGAACTAAATGGGTCTTCAGAAAGAAACTTAATGAGAAAGGAGAAGTTGAAAGAAATAAGGCAAGGCTTGTTGCTCAAGGGTACAATCAACAGGAAGGTATTGACTACATTGAAACTTATGCTCCAGTGGCAAGGTTAGAGTATGTACGCCTTCTTATTTCATTTGCTGCACAAAATAACATCACTCTATATCAGATGGATGTTAAAAGTGCCTTTCTAAATGGTATTATAGAAGAAGAAGTTTATGTCCACCAGCCTCCTGGTTTTGAGAGTGAAAAATTTCCAGATCATGTTTTCAAACTAAAGAAATATTTGTATGGTTTAAAACAAGCTCCCAGAGCTTGGTATGAGAGATTAAGCAATTTTCTTCTGGAGAAAAAATTCATCAGAGGCAAAGTGGACACAACACTCTTTTGTAAATCATTTAAGAAAGATCTTCTAATTTGTCAAATATATATGGATGATATCATATTTGGATCTACCAATACTATGCTGGGAAAGGAGTTTGCTAAATGTATGCAGGCAAAATTTGAAATGAGCATGATGGGAGAATTGAGATTCTTTTTGGGAATTCAAGTCAACCAAACTCCAGAATGCACTTACATACATCAGACCAAATATGTTAAAGAACTTCTGAAGAAATTTAACATGACTGATAGTAAGCTGGCAAAGACTCTCATGCATCCAACTAGTTCACTAGACAAGGAAGAGGTAAGTTAGAAAGTAGATCAGAAACTCTATAGAGGTATGATAGGATCTCTTCTTTACTTAACTGCTTCTAGACCTGACATATTATTCAGTGTATGCTTGTGTGCTAGATTCCAATCAGATCCTAGAGAATCACACTTGACAACTGTCAAGAGGATTCTAAGGTATCTGAAAGGTACTTATAATATGGGTTTGTGTTACAGAAAATCTGATGATTTCAAATTAGTTGGATTCTGTGATGCTGACTACGCTGGAGACAGAGTGGAAAGAAAAAGTACTTCTGGAAGTTGTCAATTTCTAGGAAGAAATCTAATCTGTTGGTACAGCAAGAAGCAACCCACAATTGCACTATCAACCACAGAAGCAGAATATATTGCTGCTGCTGGATGTAGCACGCAGATGCTCTGGATGAAAAGTCAGCTAGAAGACTATCAGATATTTGAAAGTAACATTTCTATATTCTGTGATAATACTTCTGCTATATGTTTGTCTAAAAACCCTATTTTACACTCTAAGGTAAAACATATAGAAATTAAGCGTCATTTCATCAGAGACTATGTTCAGAAGGGAATTATAAATTTAGCCTTTGTTGATACAGGTCATCAATGGGCAGATATTTTCACAAAACCCCTTGTTGAAGATAGATTCAAATTTATTCTGAAAAATATTGGCATGGATTTGTGTCCAGAATAATATTTGTCAGAAGCAAAATTTACAGATGCAAAAATGTTTAATGCTCTGAAGTATTTCATCTGATCATTTATTCATTTCCTTAAATTACTTTATTTGTGAAACTCTGAACTAACAATACTCAGAGAATCTGAACGTTGGTTAACGTTTCATTTGTCAAGAGAATTCAGAAGCACATGCAAGTAAACACGTGTCACTCTGAATCTGCTAAGGTGGCGTGTACACTACTGAAGAGACGTTTGAGGTGAAGTTTGAATAGTGAAAATCTTGATTCCCCCCCCCCCCCCCCCCCCAATTTGTCAGAATCAATAAATGCTTGAAATGATTTTTATTCTTTTTCATTAAATGCTATGTGTGAACGTGACATTATCTAACTGTTTGTATACCTAAGTGTTTACTATAAATATCTCATTTCTCACCACTTTCACACTTTTCACATCTCAAAACGTTTATGCATTTCTGTCTTCTTTTCTCTCTTCACAAAAACCCTAAACGTTTGACAGACTCATCTTCAATGGCAACTTCATCATCCACTGCTGCACAATTTCAATCAACCATGGCTGCAGTTACCTCTGCAAATATGGGTGTGACTCCATATACAACACCAAAAAGAACGTTGTTAATACCTGTGGACAAACTGAAAGTTCTCTGTGAATCAATGGTGGAATTTGATTCATTGGCTGAAAATGGATTTGAGTTTCGTTCCATAATTGATGCTCAAGGATGGGTAAAATACTTTGACAGACTTTTTGGACCAGTTTACCCCCATCTGGTGAAAGAATTCTGGATCCATGATGTTGTATACCCTAAGTTTATCTTATCTTCTGTTCTGGGTAAAGAGATAATCATCGTAGAAGATCTGATCAAGAAACTCATTGGATGTGAGGAAACTGATGGAGTATCTCATCTGCCAGCTGGGCGTGTAGATATGGAAGAAGTGTATGAGGAAGTTATGACTGCTGGACAGGCCTCTAATAAGTTCAAAGATCTGAAGCCTGACTACAAGATCTGGGCAAAGATTTTCATGGGATGCATTCATCATAGAAAATCTACAAACTCTCCAGATTACGTGAACAATGAACAACTCTACTTTATGTACTGCTTAAGTCAGAGCACCAAGGTAGATCTTCCCTACATTCTGTTCATGCATTTATGGAATCATATAAATGCCTCCAGAGAATTTGTGAAAGAAAAAGGTCAGAAGATCAGAACATGGATTCCTTTTGGAAGGTTAATTTCAGATTTGCTGACAGAAAATGGACTGGTGACTGCTCTATATGCTGCTGGAGTCACAGATGAACTTGAATTCATTCTTGGAAAACCTATGAATGCAAAGAGTCTTCAGAGACTTAAAATTGTAGAAGAACTCACATCAGCACCCAAGAAGATGAATATCACTGAACTCAGTCAGAAGAGAATCCCAGTAGAAAACTATCCTCTGTTCTTTGCTGAAGAACCAAGGGAAATAATAGTGAGTTATATTGATGCTTGCAAGGCAGATGGAACGCCCATTCCTGCATATATTCTGAAAAGAGCAAGGGAACCATTGCCTGATGGAGGAGAAGAAATCACAAGAAAAAGAAGTCAATCAGAAGCAGAAGTTGTGCCTATTCAGAAGAAGCCCAAAGTTACTGACAAGCCTCAGAAGCTGATCAAGAGGAAAGCATCTGGAGACGCTCCTTCTGTTCCTGCAAAACGTATCAAAATTAAAGGTACCAAATCTTCTGCATCTTCTGTAAATAATACTGTTGTAAATGATTCAACATTTAAGTCTATTCCAAAATCACCTTCTACCCAAAAACAATCTGTTCCTGCTCCACCTCATATATATGTTTCATCCCCATAAAAATCATCTAATCCTATTTCCATCTCACCTGTAAAACCTTTTACTACACAATCATCTGTACCAAAACCAACAACAACAAAACCAAATCATACTCCACAACCAGAAAAATCAACAAAATAGTCTGTACCACAACAACAACAATCAGAAAAACAACCTCAAACAGAAAAACCTACAGAACAATCTGAACAACAACAACATCCACCAGAAAAATAATCTGACAATCAACAACAAAAACAATCTGAACAACAACCACAACAACAACCACAACAACAACAACAACCAGAGAAACAATCACTACCACAAAAACCACCATCAATTACATTTGATCCTATTGCATCTGAACCACCCACATCTGATCCTATTTCATTAGAACCACCTTCATCTGAACCCTCATCCAAACCTTCTGAGAATCGATCAGAATCAACCAACCCATCTGGAACCCATATCCTTGAGACAGAGGTTCTAAACATAACACCTCTTAAAACTGTTTTTGAAGTATCCTCAACGTCCTACACTCCAACCACATCCTCAAACTCATCAGAATCTGATATACACCCAGATTTTTTGGTATCTCCCTCTCACAGAGATTCTGAAGTAAACCAACCAGAACCACCTGTTTCTTCTGGAACTCTTATTCCCAATCCTACCACAACACCTAACCCAACTTCTGAAATCCTCATTCCCAATCCTATCCCAACATCTACACCAAGAACATCTGTAACCTCTACCTCGTGTAAACTGTTCTCATCTTACCTTCACAAACTTCCCTATGGTTTAAAATTAAAAGATTTCTATGACAGATTTGAACGATCTGACCCTATCACTCCTTTCAAACCCAAATTTACCATCATTCTACCATTTGTGCTTCACACATATATTAAAACTATGTCAGCAGTAAGTTCATTAGATGTAAAACAATACTCTACTAAATCTGCAAAATCTGCCACTTCTGTTAAACCTGCTACATCTGATATATCTGCAAAATCTGATAAACCTGCAAAATCTGCTTTCAAACCTTACTCTGATAAACCATTTGATGTGGTTTCCTATCCAAAAAATGTAAAACCAAATATGTTAAATGCTTTAAACAGACCAAAACCTGACAAATCATCTGAAATTCCATTCATACCCTACTACCCTCCTCCTCTGATCTCCATTCATAAATCCATCTTTCCACCTACTCCCCAACCCAGGCCAATAACCTTGGAAACTCTGTTACACCCAAGACCAAGACTGAATGTTGATAATTTATTTACAAGTTTTTTGCAAGAAATACAAATGTGTTTAGGTTCTGTACAGAGGAAATGTTCTTCAACAAAGGATGCAAAGGAATCTGATGTCATTTGGAATGGCTTCATAAACAGATTCAACACTGTAGCATCAAATCTGAAGAACGTCTGTTCTGATGATGCGAAGCTCATATTTGCTGAAGCTGTTAGAAGTCTGTTCTGGACTATTAAGAGATCTGGACCATTACTTCTTACAGATGCTCCTTCATCATCAGAAGAGCATATTGAATCTGCATCTGAAGGCAACCCTCTTGCTATGACTCTGATAGAACATCCTTCTGGCTCTACTGCTCCTAACTCCAGATCCTCTATGGAAATTGACTCTGTTCAAGCTTCAGAAACTGTTCCACCTTCCTCTTCTGAGATCAAGAAAGAATATCCAGATCTTGAAGATAAGATTGCAGTTCTGGAAGCTGGTCAATCAGAAATTAAGTCTTGGATGGCTAAGCAAGACAAGAAGTCTGAAGACATGGCTCAGTGGATGTCCAAACAGAATCAGAAGAATGAAACCATGGCTAAGTGGATGTCTAAACAAGAACAGTCTTCTTTTGAGATCACGAATCTGTTTAAGATGCTTTTGTCAAAACAATCTTAGTTTATTTTTTTCTTCTGATGTTTGCATTTAACGTTTGCATATGTATTTGAATATCTTCTGATGTGTGTACTTTTGCTCTGAAATGAATGAATGAATGTTTCAAAGTTTTCTCCACATGATTTTATCTCATTTATTGTTTCCTTTTCTTTGTCTTTTCAAACTTATTACTTTTTGCTTATGACAAAAAAGGGGGAGAAAATAGATCTGAACTGTTTAATTAAACTTCATCAGAATGAAACTTCAAACATATCAATTTTATCTAACATAAAATCTGAGTATTTCAAAATTTTGATAAGTATACTCTGTAAAAGAAACTCTGAGACTCTCAGATCATTTGAAAATTATCAGACCCAGACTCTGAAATATGCAAGACACTCTGACTCCCAAATGTTAAAGAACAATCAAGCTCTAACTCTGAAAAAATACTCAAGACAAAAGGGAAGTTTCTATTCCTTATTTATATTTAATTCAGGGGGAGATTCATCATCTCAGGGGGAGTTATAACTATTCTACTTTCAATTAAACAAAATTTCTGATGTTTTTGTCATCATCAAAAAGGGGGAGATTGTTAGAACACAGATTGGTTCTTAATAATATCTCTATGTTTTGATGATAACTATTATGAAATTTTGTAATTAAGAATTATATACTCTAAAATTTGCTTAAGAATGTTTGTTGCAAATATTAAATTAAATATCATTCCAGAAGCAAATCAGATCTGAACATAAGAAATATGCAAAGCTCTGAAGCGTCAGATGCACTCATTAGAAGATTTTGAACGCTGCCATCAAAAGATCCTGAGCGTAGCCTCCAGAAGGATCTGAAGCAGAAGCTCCAGAAGAATCTGAAGCAAGTCAGAAGCATCTGAACCAGAGAAGAATTTTGTATGAAGAGTTTTCAAGCATAGTTACTACAGAAGATTCTGAGAGTACTAAAGCTGCCAGTACTGAGGATCTGACTCAAATATGCTCTGAACTTATACACACTAAAAGCACACCTACTGCAAAGACTCTGATTCAGCAAAACTCTGATCAACATCAGAAGGCTCTGATCAAATTAGACTCTGATGATTCTTGCTGAAAATTAATGAAGAAGAATTCAAAGATTATGTCCGTTGGAATATCCAAACGACTCTTTCCTTATTTATGCTAGACACAAGAACACAGACAAAAAGGATTTCTCTGTGCCTTCTTCTTCTAGGAAAGGTCACTTGATGTGAAGGCAAAAAGGCTCAGACCTTTTGGTACACTCTTCTCAACGTGAAATACTCTTGAATCAATGTGCCTATAAAAGGAAGTCCCCAACCATCTTCTTCAGTTGACGTTTTACCTGAAAAGAAATCATTATCCAAAGCTCTCATACAATTCACATTCTTTCTAGAATTAATTTCTTTGTTCTTAATATTAAGTGAAAAATCACAGTTGTGATAAAGCTTTATTAGAAGCATTTTAAACACTTGTATTTGTAATTACATTTGATTGTAAGAAAGCTTAAGAAGATCCATTTAGGATCAGTAGTTCTTGAGAAGACTTTGAACAGTTGTTCTTAGTGCTTACTATTGTAATCAGTTGATTAAATAGTGGATTAAGTCCTTGATTGAGAAAGGCAAATCACTCTAGGAAGGGTGGACTGGAGTAGTTGAGTTCAACGAATCAGGATAAAAATACTTGAGTTTCATTTCTAAGTTTTTATCTTCATACTTATTCAACCCCCCTTCTAAGTATTTTCTCACCTTCAAGCATATGATGATCATTGAGGTGAAGGAGATTAGAATAAGTAAAGTTTTATATAGAGGGAGATATAGAACCTAGAGATTCAACAATGAGAAGAATGCCTTGAGATCTTAGACCACTAGAAAAATACTAAGCTAGAAGAGAACAATTAGGTACAAAATGATAATTAAGAGAATGAGACAAGAAGGGAACTTGACATGAGTGTTGTGGATCTTATTGAAACACAGTGTGAAAATGGAAGTGGTGCTCAAGAGTACAACATCGTTAGAGATAAAAATATTCCTATATTTACTTAAACACTTGTAACATTTGTGTTGTGAAGAGAGCCTTAAGTAGACACATTCTTGACTCCTAAACTAAAGCTTATGCCTATTGTATGGCCTTGGAATTGAAAAACATGCACAACTAAACACTTTGAGGGGATGATAATTAGGTAACTTGTTATACAACACATAAAAAGGAGATTGAAATTTGAGAAAGGAAACAATAGGAAGTCTATTGATAATATTCAGTGAGGTAGAAAAACTATGAACCCAAATTGTGAGTGGTATAAAAGAGTGTGCTAGTAAAGTGAGTCTGATTTCAGGAGTGTACCTATTATTTCTTTCAACTATTCCATTTTGACATGAAGTATGGGGATATGTTAACTTGTGAGAAATGCCCAATTCAGAGAGAAAATTTGTGAAAGGTCTGAACTTTCCCCCATAACCTAACCACAATTCCTCGATAGTGATGTGAAACTGAGTCTTAACAAAGCTGAGAAATAACATGAAGGGATGAAAAGTTTATGACTTATGATGCAAGAAATAAATCTATGTATAATTGGTATAAGCATCAACAAAATCTATGTAATATGAGAAACTTGAATTGGAAGGATGAGTTGTAGGGCCCCAAAGATCAGTGTGTATAACCTTAAAAGGGGTTGAATACATAACAAAAGATAATGAAGCACGAATTCTATGTGATTTAATGAGAAAATAAGACGTGCAAAATAATGTAGACTCTTTATTAGATACATTAATGTTACAATATTTTAAAGCAAGCCTAATGGCGGGAAAAAGAGCATGATATAGTCTAAAATGCCATAGAGAGCTATAACTATGCTTATTTGCATCAGATACTACAAAACATGAAATTGAACTAACAAGCTTAGGTAAAAAGAAAAACTCCTATGTTTTTTAGAATAAGACTTTGAGGAATCCACAACTAGATGTGGAAAACAATGGAGGCCACCTGAGTCGAGAAAACTTTAAAAAAGAATGAACTTAGAAACCTGAGATTTAACATAACATTTCTCAGTAATAAATTCAAACACAACGCCATTATCTTTTGAAAATTTGGAAACTCAAAGTAAGTTTCTTGTAATAAAAGGAACAATAAGTATATCACTCATGAGAAATGATGATTTCTCCTTGTTTTGGTAATCACACAAGAAGAACCTACACAATAAATTATTAAAGACTGGTCATTGGCAACACACACATGATTAGGATAGACATATGGTTTCTTAATGTGCAAGAGATGTGCATAGGGGGTAAGGTGACGAGAAAGACATGAACCATCAAACCATGTTTGTTTTTCAAGTTCCCCAGGTAAAGAGTACTCATGTGTATGATCTATCATAGTTATGGCTTGAGAGTCTGAGGATGAAGCTTCACGCTTGTTAGTCAAAATGTATAGAAACTCAGTGAGGTTGGATTGAGCTCGTAGTTGAGTGAAGGTTTCATCAAACATGTGCCAACAATCATCTACAACATGTCCATATTTGCCACATAATTGTCAAGTATGTCTATTACCAAATGAGGAATGACCTATACAATGAATAATGTATCCCTTACCATGATTTCATGCAGAGTTTTCACACACACACCACCTATTTGTGAATTTGTGTGAGCCACATTAGCAGAAATATTTAAGACAACTATTTCTTACCTGAATTTATCAAGCTAAGATTTCTTCACATATATAAAAGCTTCAACATAAAAAATAATTAAAGGATTTCCATATATTTTCTTGACAAACGCATTATACTCTTGATGCACACCATCGAGTATGGAATCAATTTGATATGGCTCTAGGATTCAGTCTCCAAATGCCAAAAATGTGTTTGTGATGGCTCTCTCGTAAAGAACACATTCAGTGATTGATTTGTTGCCTTTCTACATAGGTTTTAATTTAATACAAAGTTGTCTAATACCCGTCTTCATATGAGTATTAAAGTATCTATGAATTTTATCCCACTCATCAAACACATGCTTGCACGATAATACACGAGGAAAAATAGATTCAAAACTGGCAAAAAGAATTTAAATGAATACAACTTGGTCCTGTATGATCCAAACTTGACACTATTCAAAAACCTCACCATGTGAGATAGTTATTGTCTTAAAGTTTGTTCAGAAAGCTTTGATCCAAAGTGATGTGATAAAGACGAATCAACAGCGTTGGAAAAAATAGAGGGCGAAAGCTAAGATAAAGATCCATTTGTTGTAGTAGGTGAAGAATCAACCATGACAGTGATAACTTCTCAACAAGTGTACCAATAGTGTTGAAGTAATAAAAGATCGAACCTGCAGGGACTGTGTTAGAACAAGACAATAATTGTGTAATCTAAAAAAAACATAAAGTAAAGTTTTTTTTCCAGGTTTCAGAGAAAAATTTAAATAAAAGTTTGAAACAGAAATATTAAGACTATTCGGTTGTGTATCAAATTCCCTTATTCTCTATTGTTGATGTACGATGCCTTGTATGAATGGTTTTATCCTTATAATCTCACATAAATTAATAAAATAGTTATAAAAGATCCCTCACGAAACAACTCACTAATTACTACTCGGAGCTTCCTATTCCTAGTCTACCAGCGTAAGCAGGATTTGGTGATGCACATAATGTTAATTCCCTATGCCAATACTTGGGGTCTCCTATTCCTATTCAACGAGTGTAAGTAGAATAGTTTCTCTAGGTCCAACACATAGGCTAAAGGCTAGTAATCCCTATGTATCCAATATTAGATTAACATAGTATCACAAATAAAAAGCTTTAAGAATGAGAAACAACTGAATAAAATTATAATTCAAAGAGTTCATATAAAGTCAAACCAACATGTAATTCCAACAAGATTGAATAAGGTTCATCATAGCACAACCTAACCTAGATGAGTTTAGCTACTCATGACTTAAATAACAATACCACAATTGATAGATGAAGATAACATATGAAATCCTTTGAAGTAATGGCTTTAGATACCCTAAATATCACCCTTGATGCTCTAAACATTATTCTTTGCTCTCCCAAATTTGTATCTCTACTGAACCCTTGAAAAAGTACAGAAAACCCCCTTAAAAAACCTTCAGAGTGGATCAGAACATTATTGAAAAGTATTTCGGGGGTGTTTTATCGTATCCACATGGGTTTGTGTGATATCTTAGATGCTAGCCGTTCAATGTTTAACTTTCTAAGTAGAGAGTTTTCAAATGATTTCTTGTTTTGTAATATATGTTTGTAGCAAAGAGTAAATTATGGCACATATGTTTTGTTTTGAGATGTGTGAAGGGATCCTCATGATCCATACCAGTAAAACGATTTTGGTATATAAGCGCAAGAATTCTCGTTTTCATCTCCGAATGTCTACTGTTTTGAACATTGTCTGTAAACTGAGCAGTGTGCCTCGAATTGATAACAAATGCTGTTGAAGCAGAGGGTGGTGGTGGTGGTAGTGGATCTGCCATGATCGGCGTAACAATTGGTGTGGGTGAAGAAGATTCTCCTTGCTCTTGTCTTTCTCTAGAAAACTGTCGTCTCCGCCTTACTCTGCTATAGAGTCTACAAGCAGTAATTTCAATCTCAGGATAAAAAAGAAGTTCTTCTGCAGGTACACTCCCTTGCATAAATGGATTCCACACACTAGCAAAACAAATTAAAAAGCACAAGAGAATTATAGAGGTAAGAGATTCAGAATAAAAATATCTTAAAATCACTAAATTATTGCATGGCTTGCAAAATCAAAAACAATCCGCGGCAACGGCGCCATATTGTTGAAAAGCATTTCGGGGGTGTTTTATCTTATCCATAGGGATTGTAAGTGATATCTTAGATGCTAGCCGTTCAATAGTTTAATTTTCTAAGTATAGAGTTTTCAAATGATTTCTTGTTTTGTAACATAAGTTTGTAGAAAAGAGTAAATTAGGGCAAAGATGTTTTGTTTTGAGAAAAGCATGTCAAGATTAGGTTTCGTTAATCATATTCATACGTACCCAATTAATCAAGCATGTGAACTTAGTTCTAATTAATATAATCGTGTATCCTCGTGAATCCATTTATGTATAAAGAGAATCCATGAATATTATTGTTTTAATAGCTAGTTGATTTCTCGAAATAAGAATCGCAACAATAAACATTAAGATCGATACAAAGCGAATATAGATGAAGAATTTATGTAAAGACTTGGAAAATCTATGTCTAGAGTGATTCAAACCATAAATACATCATTAAAAGCAAATATCTCCATCTTCTATTAATCATAAACTTTGTTCACACACAAGATCAAAAGAAATACATAATAACAAGACTAATTACCTATAATCTTTACACAAAAGTGATTTAGCTACTCGTATTCATGGTAGCTTGCTTCACAAGTTTCGAGAGGAGATGAATGAGCATCCACGTCGAAGAAAACTCAAAAAAATAGGTTTTGGTGTATAAAATGAAGTTATGATCCAAAGAAATGGTCAAAAGTGCTTATAAAGTACAACCAGAATCTGCCATTTTCGGACTGCAAACAGATTATTTGCCCAGCGAACATCAAAATAGGAACTTGATGTGCCTCTGCACAGTTAAACCACCTCTGAGACAACTCTGAAGTTCGCTATGCAAATGATTATTCGCACTGCGAACTACTTCGCCTGCAAGCTCACACATCGAACTTATACTCCTCTAGCTATTGCCTCATGTCTAGGATACATCGTTGGCTATTCACTGAAGCGTTGCAACAACGAGCCTTCACTGGCTTGTTTGCATTGCGAACATAGGTTCCTTTTGCTACTGCCTCAAATCTTGGAGCATTCACTGGTTCTTTGCAAGTTATTCGCAAAGTGAATGTTTGCTAACTAGTTCGCCTAGCGAACTTTCTGATCTTCATCTTTTCCTTTGGAAACTTTGTTCACTTTCCTTGTGTCTCACACTTTGATGAATTAATGTATATTATCTGTACAATAGCACATAAATCAAAGGTACCAAAGATATTTTCAAGCAATTGAAGAATGACAACTTTCAAGTAACAATATCAACAAATCAACACAAAATAGTTTGAAAAATGCACAATATACCTGATTAAATTAAGGCAAGATTGACATCTTATAAACTCTCCCCAACCAACTCTTTGCTTATCCTCAAGCAAAGTATGCCTCTCATTGAAAACATGAGGATTTGCTCAAGCATTTAACTCAGCCAAGAAGGGATTTATGGCTCAAATAAATAATCAAATGTACATAAGAAATGATTACATCTTCATAGAATCGAACAATGCAAAATAACTTAGTTCTTAAACAAATATCAAACAATGTTTCAAGTAACAACTAAACTATCATGCTTATATAACTATAACACTCCTCTTCAAAAAAGAATTAAAGGAAATACGCACGTACAAACACGGGGAATATCACTCATCTGACAAATGATGCAAATACAAACCAATTCATACAATATCTAAACAATCAATAAAGAATTTATGGAAGCAAAAATATCACTAACGACTTTTAAGGTTGTAGCTTGGTCGGATTCACAATAAAGGGACATTTCTAAAGGCCATTGAATCAAAATTGTCGAAGCAAAAGAAACGTTCATTATATAAGGTATTTACACATCCCAACTTCATTCACCACTTTCATTCCTCTATCACAAACTTTCTCAAACGTCCTTATGCAGAATTATTATGTTTTTTTATTTTTCTCTTTCAATCAAGCATTCTTTTTTTTTCTTCACATTCATAATCACACATTTTCTTTTACTTTTCATGTTTGCTTGAAATTTTTCAAAAGTTTTAGCAACCTACCATTCTTCTTTTTCATTCTCCCCAACTTATTTTCAACCAAACCTTAAGTGAATGCTCCTTGCTTTTTACGGCAAGGAAATTAATTAAAACAATGTTCAAAGGTTAAAGAAGAAAAAATTTTAGAATCTCACAAAATTCAATGATGAACTATATTTTCAAATTATGTACATGCATAAAGTTTATCACTAAAACAAGATCTAAACTGTGTAGGCTAAAAGGGTTAACAAATACTCATTACTCACGGGTAAGTTACTGTTTGGAAATGGTTGTACTCATTAACAAAAATTGCCTTGATCATTTGTAATGATTCCACAAAATCAAACAAATCACAAGATAAATCATGAATCAAAAGTACTAAACAAAATTCATTAGTCATCATATACATTTAGTAGAAAATGGAGGTTTCTTACCATTTTGCCTTTTTGATCTAAGTGATACAAGCATTCAACAAATTTGCAACAAGAAAAAAATTACATTTGCAAAAAGAAAAGAAGTTCTTAAACATTATACATCCTAGAAAGAGTTAACCATTACCTTGCCAACATTTACATGCTTAAATAATATCATCGCCACCCTAACTTGGAAGAATCTTCATTGATGAACTATCATCCCCATCCTATAAGTTTTTTCATTTTCACTCCAAAAAATGGAAACATTAAAATTCCCGCAAGCATACCAACAATACACACATAAGCATACTAGCAAACTTTAAGAGTTGAATATTCCTAAACTCTCTCATGAGCTCTAGATTGAAGTTATCACCCGGTATGATCAATCTATCCCACTTCTTGCTGTCAAGGATTCTTGCTACCACTCGGTAGGATCCTTCAGGGTTGAGGTTGAAATACTTCTCAAGTAGTATTCTCCTCTTCTCTAGAGTTAGGTAATGAGCAGCCTGTTTTGCTCCTTTAAATCTATCCGAATTAAACTGTTTGGGGTCGGATGTGGTGTCCTTCCGAATTTTTGCTTCTTGGACAGAACGGTCTTATGAGCCATCTGCATAATCATCAACCAAAACTAACCAGCCAATACACAATTTTCATTAGTGAGGAAATAAAACAAATAAAATCTGAACACGAATTCAGCATCACAAAATTTTTGAAAATATTGTCATGTTCGCCCACAAGTTCACTAAGCGAAACCATGGCTAATACTCACCACAGGTTCATTATGCAAACTCATGGCGAACCCAGAGAATTCTTATTCTGCAGGTTCTTCCTACAAGCTTCAATGCACAGAAATACTTCCAAGTACACATTTTATTTCTTCATAATGACAAAACCAATGTGCAAAGTAATTAAAATCACAAAAATAGCACATGCATTGAATCTATTCAACCTAAAATCAAGTTTTGTTCAAATTCCACAACCAACCCTAACCATATGTTACTAATATGAATCAAAGGAGAGAATACGAATCAAACATGTTATGTTGATAAGGTTAGCTTGGAAAAACAGTAAGAGGTTACAAAGTTTCAATGTTGCGTAAGAGTTTTGTAAGAGTGAGAGGCAAGAGTTTGTGAAGTGAGAGTGACAAGTGAGGTGGGGTAGGGTTTACCCTGAACAAAATATGATGAGTGGGTATTGGGACCAAGCATATGGCCCACCCAGTTTTTTTCTCATTTTAAGATGATGTGGCAGCAGACTTAAAATGTCTATTTCGCTCAATTCGCCGTGCGAACTTGCCAGTGAATGCTTCTTTCTAGGTTCACCGTACGAACTTCCCAACGAATATGGTAGAATTTTGAAAAACTTTTCTATACATAGCAAATCCTCCACAAAGTAATTCTAAACAACCTAACAATAAAAATAGTAAAAAAAATAGGAATACTTACAATGTTGGAGTTCCTCCTGTTGTACCCCAAAATTTGCCCAACCTTTTTCTTTACTTGGCTTATGTTTCATTTCATTCTTTAGCATTTGCATCTGCATAGAATTGTCCTTTTACAAGGAATCAAGGGAAGTGTGACATCCAAAAGAAATTTTTCAAGGGTTCAAGCTCAATCAAGGTTGGTTACTCAAGTTATCCAATGCTTATACTTATCAGAAGATAGTCAAAGCTCTTTGAGAAAGAGGATAGATGTGTGTTGCTTGTTTCCTATCTTGGAGGACAACTGAAGATCATCAGGGGTTCACAAGGCCATGTTTATGCACAAGAGATGTTGGAGAGGCTCATTGAATGTTTTTAAAGTCATTGGGGAGCTTTACTATTTATTCA
The DNA here is from genome assembly GCA_963859935.3 of Lathyrus sativus. Lineage (NCBI taxonomy): Eukaryota > Viridiplantae > Streptophyta > Magnoliopsida > Fabales > Fabaceae > Lathyrus > Lathyrus sativus. The sequence continues at coordinate 393,260,362 of OZ012736.1, forward strand.
TTTCACTTGCAAGAGGTTGCATTCAAAGTTTGTGCACCTAGGGTTTCATTTACTTAGTGCAAAGTCAACTGTGGTCTTGAAGGAGTTGGAGACTTGGTTCCAAGTCATTGGAGTCATGGGAAGCCATGTTGAGACATCTTGTGTGTCATTTCAGGTTCAAATCAAGGAGAATCAAGAGTCTAAGGAGTTACTAAATTAGGGTTTCAAAGGATGTCAGTGTAAAATCCCCTTCTTTAGGAGCTAACTTCAAGGACAAGTTACATCAAGATACAAGTCAAATCCAATTTTCTTATAAATATGAGACTTGTAGGGAATGTTCTTAGCTTTCTTTTGAGTACTAGAACTCAGCCATTGGGTTTGTGGAACTCAAGTTATGATGACACCAAGTTGTGGGTCTCAGATGAACATATTTTTCAGTCAACTCAGTTCCAAGGAACGTTTGACCTAGACTCATGTTTCTTCTCAACTTTTGATGAATATAAAAGTTGTTCCTTATGATCTTAGCTTTCCAAAAAGTCCTATAAGTCCTTCATTTCATTTGTGGAACTCAAGTTATGAAGCTTGCAACACAAGGGTATTTTGGGAAACTTTGATTATAGGTCATTTTGGTAATGGGTCATTTACATACGCTTGTGCACTTCAACCAAGATGAAAGTTGTCCCAAATGACTTCAATTTCATCATGAAACTCAAGATTGGTGTGAATATGCATGGTTATGGACATTGGTGGGGAAATTTCAAGGGAAAATGGACTTAAAATCATGATTTCAATTGAATTGATTTTAGGCCTTTTTCATGCTTTCTTTTGATCCAATTGTGTTCACAATACTCCAACAAGAAAAATGCACAAGTTTACTTTGGTTTGTGAGATGAAAATCACGTGGAATTCACACTTACTTCACAAAGAAGACTCATATCCAAACTTGATAATTGGATCAATTCCAAAGCCTAATTCAATCCTAATGTGCAATTCACACTCCCAGCTGCAAAACCAAATGAAATTCAAGTGTGTAGGCATTGATATTCACGTGTGCATGAATCACTTACCATTTTTGGGCATTTTGCAAAATTAGCCAAATGAGGTTTCATGGGCCTCCAATTTCCTCACTTATCCATAATATAAAAGCTCCAAGTTCATTTTGAGAGCTCATAAGTGCAAATTCGTGGAGAAAGCTCAGAATTAAGTTTTGGAAAGTGAGGGAAAAATTCAAAATTGTGAATTCAAATCCAAGGCATTTCAACTCAAATTGAAGCAAGTATCATCTTCCTCAAGTGAATTGGAGTAGATCTGCACGTTTGCAAGCAAGCTAACACTCAATTGAAGCACCATCGGAGTGTCTTCGTTAGGTAAACTTCCATTCCATTTTTATCTTATGTTAGGCACTGTTTTATGATCATCGTGGCTGCATCTGAAGCCCTACTCCATGTAGGCAATGTTTGATAGCTTAATTGTGTTGTTTGATGAGATTTTCAGTTGTGCATCCAAAACTTTCACCGCTCGATTATCACTATTTATGCATGATTAAAATAAATGAACACTGGATTTGGTTTGTGCGTGAGTAGACCTTCATTTTGATATAAGGTTTTGCATGTTTTGATGAGTTTTTCAGAGTTGATCTCCGGCCACCTCGACGGAGAAGACGACCGGAGCTAGGGCTCCGGCGTCTGGTTCAAAGCTCAGGTGAGGTGATGTGTACTGAGTTGAATCTTTGACTGGCTTTGATGAACGCTCCAGATCGTTTTGACCTTGCCCGCGTGTATTTTTGACTGCCACATCATTTAATGATACGTTGCGTTTTGGATGTTGAACTGAGTTTGTTTTATTTTGGGCCTCAGCTACTAATTGCACCCCTCCTTTGGACCAGCCCAGTGATTTGAACGTGTTTTCTTGCTATTCACACCGTTTGCATTTATTTGTTTTATTTTATTTTTATTTGTTTTCTGTTTTGATTTTGATTAATTAAAAATAGCTCCAATCATTATAAAATTCAACCAAAAATATTTTCTGACACTTTATTGTGTTATTTAATTTTTGATAATTTTTAATTTCACTTTCCTTTTATTTTTCAATTAAATTTGAATTAAATGATTGGAAGGGTTTTTAATTTGTTTTCATTTGTTATTCTTTGATCTTGTTTGAAATTGTTGACCAATTGAAACCTCCAATGAATGAGACTTATTCCTCATGTTGATGATGAGTTGAAGTTTCTTAGAGGATGGTCTTGGTCCTTGTTTGACTTGTTTTTGGTTGACTTTTTCTTCCATTTGTTTGACCCTCGATAACCCTCCTTCAAAGTGGAGCACCCAAGTGGATCAATTCCTATGGTGATTCTTTGATTGGACTTTGGTTGTGTTGCTTTGGCCCCTGGTTGCCAACATCTTTAAGAGTTTTGTGTATTTTATTTGGATTTATTTGAATCATTTTCCTATTTTTGGCGTGCCTTGCAAGTCAAGCTACTCCTAAGGATGGTTCACACACACACACTTGACCTAGTTTTGATGGGAAATGACCCTTGTGGATCTCATATGCTTCCAAAAAATTTTGATTCACATTTATAATATGTTGAAGTGGCTGGTTGAAAAAGTTTAGTTCTTACACTTGCTTGGTTCATGTTGTAAGTTGCATTTGTTTAAGGCTTTCCATTTGATGTTGAATGTTGAAAGTGTTTAGAACTTAGGTTTTTTACCATGCCTTATCTTGCAATTTTATTTGGCTTGATTTCTTCTTTGGATTGCCTATCCTCTTCTCTTGCTCTCACTTCTGTCCTAGGACCTTGGGGACTCATCCAAGTTGATTTGGTGCCTCTTGGTTGCACTTTGAGTTTGACTGGGATGAGCGGCCATTTTGAGAACTTCTTTTGTTCTTTTCTTGCATGATCATGGTGATGATATTGGTTGAGTTTCATTTTGTGTTGCTTTCTGCCCAAGCCTTATCTCCCATCCTCATCTTGATCATGCCTTCTTCTTCTTGTTTGATTTTCCTTGGTTAGTGATTGATGTACAAGTGGTTGTAGGAATTCTATTTCTCCCACTTCATCTCACTTTTGGCTTGAACTTGTTTAAGTTCTTTAGTTTTCTCTTTTTCTTTGTTTTTCATCTCTTGTTTGCATTTACGAGGTTGAGATGTGCTTGTGGTGGCTACTGCCCCATACTTTGTTCCTCCCTCTTTCTTCATCTTTGTTTTGCATTGCATGTTTGCATCTTCTTTCTTCTTTCACTTATGCTTTCTTCTTCTTTCTTCTTTGCCATGTTCCCTTAGGACCTCTGATCTTTCTTATTCAAGATTGATTATGATAGACATTAGGTTTGAACCCATGCATGATACATTAAGGTAGGTTTCCCTTTTCATCCCAATCATAGGTGCACATTGCATGAGAAGATTAGGTTGAGTTTAGTCTCCCTTTTAGTGCGTCTTTCTTTTATCATCTTCAAACTTCTTCAAGACACTTAATAATGGATAATGAATGTTGTATGCTACGAGCCTTAAGCATTTGGGAAATGATGATTGGGGGGCCTCCTCTCAATTGTCTAGAGTGTTTAACGTATGTCTTTTGGACGATATGCGAAACATTCGCTCCTAAGTCATAGTCTTTAGTGCAACATGAATTACAAACACAATTCAGTTCACTTCTTCTCTAAAAGACTCAAAAACAAACACCAAATCTTTTTATCCTTCGGGATTAATGGAAAACTTTTTTTATAAGGAGAGTTTTGTTAACTCTTGGTTCTACCGCAAACAGGTAACGCCTAAGTCTCCAATGGTCGAGCTGCATACACCTAACTGCTATAACTAAGGTTTAACCCTACTCGGGTAAAACACTTGAACCTACCCGTGGTCTTGTTAGCCCGAACTACGTTTTCTATGATTTCTCGTACCAGACGAGGATGCGTAGGCACAAGACAGCGATGTCTTGGCGAGCAACCTTCCCCACCTTCACCCGTATTTTTCTGAACTACGTTGACTCTGACTTTCCCATTGCACGAGGGAATAGTAGGCATAGAGCGGCGATGCTCTATCGAGTCTCTTTTCTTTTCTTTTGTCCCTGTGGCCTATAGCTTAGACAGATAAACACCCTTTAGATAGATAACAAGCATGGATCCCGTCGAGTACGACGGACGTGAGGGGTGTTCATACCTTCCCCCTACGTAACCGACTCCCGAACCCGAGCAATGACCTGTCTTCTCCCTTTTCTGTAGGTTTTCTCTGATTGTTTCCTTTCCCTCTTTTGGGATAAATAACGAATGGTGGCGACTCTTCTGTCTTTGTCGGGCCCTCTTCGTAGCGATGCGACAGCTCCCAACTAGTCCTTTGTTTGACTTCGTTTAAGCTCGACGGTCCAATGCGACCTCAAGGATCGCAAAAAGGCACTGTGGTGGTATTCCACTCAAAATTACCATCAAGATAAGATGCTCTACAAGTTGCATTCATCTGAGGATCTGTAACTTGTCAGCATCATAACTTGCATTTACAAGGTCGAGCACAATTCTGTTGGTTACCATGAAGTTGCATTTCTCCCAATTAAGCACCAAGTTGGTTTCCACACACCTTTCCAATACCACATCCAAGTTTTTCAAACAAAGATCAAACAGTGGTCTAAAAACTGAGAAGTCATCCATAAAAACCTCAATTGACTTTTCAATCAAGTATGAAAATATTGTTTGCATACACCTTTGAAAAGTCACCGACGCATTACAGAACCCAAACGATATCCTCCTATAAGCGAAGATTCCAAAAGGGCAAGTGAAAGTAGTTTTTTCATGGTCCTCTGGGTTCACAATAATTTGATTGTAACCCGAATAACCATCCAAAAAACAATAGAATTCTTGACTAGAAAGTCTCTCGAGCATTTGATCCATGAACGGAAGAGGGAAATGATCTTTCCTCGTAGCTTGGTTTATCCTACGACAATCAATGCACATTCTCCACCCGGTCACGGTTCTTGTATGGATCAACTCATTTTTCTCGTTTCAGATAACCTTCATCCCTACCACTTGCACTGGGCTAACCCAAGGACTATTGGATATCGAATAAATCATTCTGGCATCCAACATTTTCACCGCATACTTCCTAACCACCTCTTTCATGGTAGGATTTAAGCAACGTTTAACCCGTTTAAAGTCGTCTTCCATGAATATCCTATGCATACAATAAGAAGTACTTATTCCTTTTTAATCGGAAAGAGTCCACGCCACCGCATCTTGATACTTTTTCAATACACCAATCAATTTTTTCTCCTCATCTTTGGTTAGCTCCTTGCTTATGATCACTGGTTTATCCCCCTCATCACCAAGAAATACATATTTAAGATGAGAGGGAAACAACTTTAGTTCAAGCTTGGTTTCTTCAATATTTTCCTTTTTCAAAATTTTCACCCTTTCTTTCAAGGGAGGACTTTCATCCAATTCTTCAAGTTCTCGCAAACACTTTTCGATCTCTTTTTCTTCATTCTTATTGATACTTTGAAGAGCATTTGTAATAACTTTTTTTAATGGGGTGGGAACTTGTAATTTCCATTTTACTTCTTCAATCACCTTCTCTGTTGCATCGATTCTAAAACAATCGCTTTTGTCCTTTGAATGTTTCTTGGCTTCAAATAGATTAAAACAAATCTCCTCATCTTGAACTCTCACTTTCATGAGACTGTCATCCATATCAATGGCCATTCTATAGGTCTTCATACAAGGTCTCCCAAGAATTAATGGAGCGTCTTCATCTTCTTCCATATCAATCACCACAAATTCGATGGGAAAGAAAAATTTATCTACCTTCACCAATACGTCTTCCGCTACACCGTGAGGATGGGTAGTGAATTTATCGGCAATTTGCAATGTAACTTGAACAGCTCTCAATTCCATTTATACCAACCTTTTTACAATGAACAACGGTATCAAATTGATACTATATCCCAAATTGATCAATTCATTACCAACATAAATATTTCCTATTGTAACCGGCAAAGTGACTCGTCCCGAATCACTTTCTTTCAGTGGAAGAGTACATTGAATTATAGCACTACAACTAGCATCAATGATGATAGTTTCTTGATTCGTATACCTCTTCTTTTTTGTGAGAATATCCTTCATGAATTTTGTGTATTTTGGCATTTTCTCCAATGCTTTGGAAAACAGAATATTAATTTGCAATTGCCTAAAAATATCCATAAACCGAGAATAGTGCCTCGCACTATCTTTCTTTGATGGAGCATGAGGATATGGAAAATTTTGAATCAGAATAGTGCTCATTGGTTCCTTCCCCTTCCTAGTCTTTTTCATTTTTTCTTCTCTTACTCTCTTTTCTTCTTCCTCTCTCTCTTTTTCTTTTTATTTTCAACTAATTTTCCCTCAACATTTTTTTTCTACTTCCTTCTCATCAATATCTTTTTCTTTTTCAACTACTCCTTCTTTTTCAAATTCTCCTTCTTTTTCAACTGCTTCCTCACCTATTCCCATATCAAGTTCTCTACCACTTATTGTAAGAATATCCTTGCAATTCTCCTTAGAATTTGGTTGAGTGTTATAAAAAAAGGAGGATCCCAGTTACTGATCGACCAATTGCTTCGCAAGTTGCCCAACTTGATTTTTAAGATTCTTTATAGCCGCATCGGTGTTCTTTTGATTGGACATTGAAATTTGCATAAATTGAGTGAGGGTGTCTTCCATTTTTGAATTTCCATTTTGGGCTTATGGAGGTTGAGTGTAATTTTGATATTTTTGATGATGATTCGAAGTTCCGGCATCTTGAGACCTCCATTGTTGTTGATAACCTTGATTTCTTATTTGTAGGTAACCTTGATTGCCTTGTTGGTAAGGTGGTCAAGGTTGATACCCTTGGTTTTAATTTCCTGCATAATTGATCTCTTCCACAACTAGAGGATAATACCCGTTAGGGTGATCTCCCTTACAAAGCTCATAACTCCCCCCTTGTTTTTTGTTGGGAATCTTATGCATTTCCTTAATTGTTGTGGAAGTTCTGACATTTGTTGTGTCAATAACTCCACTTGTTGCGAAAGTAATTTGTTTTGTGCAAGGATCACATCATTAGTTCCTAAATATATCATTCCCGGTTCTCATTTAGGAGTACCACGGTTGTGATTTCCTTGGTGATCATTGTTACAGTGAGAATCGAATATCAAGCTATTGATTAACTTGAATCATAAATATTTTAAATTCACCATGGAGCTTTGATTTATCTAGAGGAAAGGATAAAGATCGAATAAAACCCTAAGTGCGCTACATAACAACGAAGCTAAGAGATCGGGTGGTTTAGGGGTTAGTTATATTAAGGGAATGTACTAGCACCCTAAGTATCTATAGTACTCTACAAGAGCCTCTTGTTTGGTATTTATGGTATTGCTGATGTTTATTGGCTAAGGATTATCTTTTAAGGTGAAGGTGCTAAAGGTAAAGACCTATGGGTATATACAGTAAGTATGCTCGCCAAGACGTTGCACCTCGTTCCTACGTATCCTAACAAGGATAGAATCAGAGCAACCGTAATTCTCCTAACTAGGGTGAAAGAACTCTTGACTATGGTCAAGTTTCCAAGGGGGATAAGTATTTATAACACTGATACTTATATAGAGTTAACAAACTCTCTAAGTATAAGTTGAAGACTAACTGGGGATTGACTTTAAAAGTCAAGAGGGGAAGTGAATACACATGACAATGGTACACACATAGGTTTAACAAACTCTAGACCTAAGCTCTAAGTTATAGGTTCTAACTTAACAAAGCCAAAGGGATGTAGGTTCTAACTTAAGACTAAATTTAAAGTCCTGATGACTCTAACAAGGCCAAGGGGAGGTTAAGAATAATGAGCTATCTATGACATTGAGTCAATAGAGAGACTTTTGTTTAGACTAAGGAACACAAGGAAACTCATTAGGATGAGAGATAACAAGCTACATCACTTGGGGAAACTTAACAAGCTTCAAGCATATATATTCATTCAAGCATGATGAAGACATAAAATAATGGTAACAACTAAGAAGGTAAGGGCAAACATGTGATAACATCAAGCAAAGATTTGATAAAGTTAATAGGTGAAAAGGTTACAACCAAGCATTCACCCATAGAAGTTTAGAATCAAACCAAATGGTTACAACCAAAGGTAAACATAGATGTTACAACATCTAAATAATCATGAAATAAGGTTCTTATAAGACTAAACATCATAATTGACAATTTGAAGTACAAACAATCATGCATAAGTCAAAAACATTACTTATCATGGAAAAGTTCAAAACTCAAGATCAACATGCATAAATCATGACAATATTTAAAGCATGGATATCAAACCAAAGTATGGCATGGTAAATTTTCATTTGAATCACTCTTTGCATCTTTGAATTTTAAAAGTGAGAAAATATTGTAACTTGAATTTGAACTTGAAGTTTGTAAAAATAATCAATTGATTCTAACTTTTGTAATAAACCTTAACATCACTTTGATAACTTCTTGCCAAAACTTGATCAAGATTTTTTTAATCCAATATTCACCATTTCAAAGCACACGGATTACAAACTACCAACAAGAAAACTCAAATTCCTTCACTGAAGATCAAAAGGAGACAAATAGTGAACAAAGCCTTTTTGAATTTGATTTTGTTACCCGCACATTCAAATATTAGATGATGATAAAATCGACACATGAATCATGTCCTAAGAAATCTTTGGAGATAAGAATAAAATTTGTAATTCACTTCTGCCATGAAAAAAACCCTAACAAATCTTCAAATGACCACGCTCAACACCAATGGGAGGAAACCCTAATTCTCTCCGAGATGTACACTAAAGCTTTTGAGAAATCTTGAAGGAGATGACCTTGATATTTGATAAACCTTGATGAGAAGATGTTCATGATGAGGAACTCAAACCTTAATCCCATGATCTATGAGAGAAACATTGGAATTGATCTTCAATGAAGTAGAAACCATAAGCCAATAGGAAAACTTGATCCCTCAAAAGGCCTTGATCCCATGCCTTAAGATCTCATGCAAATGAATGATAGTGACTGTATGACCTAGTGGATAACGCATATGAATGTGGAGCACAAACCAATTAGGGTTATTATAAAGTGAGGGAAAATTTTGGGGTGCAACAACTAGGATAAACATAAAAGAGCTCTACCGATGGACAATGCTCTAGAGAAAAAGGATTCAGATCATCATTTTCCGCAACCAAAACATATAACATGGCGATTTCATTTGTGAAAGGATCCAATAACTCATTAATCTCTTTAGCAGAGGCAGAAAAATAATTGCTTTCTCTGGTGCTAGCATGATGTACACCATGTGTTTGGGGAACTTGATCATCAACATTATTATTATCATTTTCATTTGTGCATTGTGGTAAGTATCTACTTATACTCTGCGACAATATATCAATACATAATAAACACATTTCTATCTTTTCTCAATTTTCATATTAAACACAATATATCACACATTTCATATAAAACACTATTATTTCAGATAAAAACACTTACCACATATAACTCTTCTAACTTTTGTATGTCTTTCTTCCGACTTTCCCACTCGGCTTCTAATGTCTTCTTCTGCTCTTCTAACTCCTTCTCAACAAGAGCAAGCTTTCCCCTATGCTCTTGTAATTCGGAATTGTCGGTGCTTTTTTTGGTTGGACCAAAGAATAATCTAATGTCGACGCCTTCTTCACAACCACAAGTGCGCCCACCATGCTCATCTGTTTCAATAGCCTCAACTAGTATATCATGTCGTAGTTCTGGAAAAAATAAGCCTCCACGAACCTCCTCAACCAACACATCCTACAAAATATGCATGATAATATTAATATTTTAATTACCACAACATTTAAATAAAACAGAACATACGAACAACAAACCATACTTACAATTTTCTCAGCAACTACTCTTGAAGCATATGATGTGAACTCTTCATTACGTCTTAGTCGAGCCCTCTTCCACTTCTCATGCCTTGACAGTGGAGATGGATTGCGATCACGACTAATGGATTCCTCATCTCCCATTTGTTGTCTTTTTCCTTCATCATTTTTTCTCCAGTTTTCTATAACCCCCACGAGATAATATATGGGGGTAAGTATTTTTCATTTTATTTTGAATTCCTGCTTGACTTTTAGCATGTTATAACATAGTGAAAATATGATTAGTATCATGTTGCACCCCAAAATTTGCCCAACATTTCTTTACCTAGCTTATGTTTCATTGCATTCACATTAGCATTATCATTTGCATTTCATTGACATGTATGCAGGAGATCAAGAGGTATGAGTACCAATCAAGGGCTATGAAAGACTTTGAGGCTAGCTAAGAAGCTTATTCAGGTGTTCAAGGGTTGATGTCCTTGTCAGAGAAGTTAAAAGATCCTCAGAGAGAGTGGTTGAAGCCAAGTGTGTAGGTCTCCTAACTTGAGAGTTGTGGAAAGCCATCAGATGATTCTGAAGCCATGAAGTTGGACTTGAGGTCTTGAGAGAGCTCATGAGAAGTTTTGAAGATCACTTTGAAGCCTAGACAGGTCATTGTGCAAGATTAAGAACACTCAGCCATGAGTGGTGCAGCTAGGGTTTGACTGGGTCAACCCTAAGTCAAATGATGATTTGGAGAAGGTTGAGACCTAATTCAAGAGCCATGTGAACATGGTGTGATACATTGATATGTTATAAGGATGATTCCAAGGTTAACTCTTCATGATTGAAGAGTTTGAGAAACTTCAAGCTAGGGTTTCTAAGACTTGACAGTGTAAAATCCCCTAGTTTAACCCCTATCTTCAAGGCAATTTAGCTCAAGATTTGATTGTCATCTCATCTTTCCCCCAACATGAATGTTGTAGAGCATGCTATTAGCTTTAATTTGAGTGCTTGAAGTCCTTGATAGGATTTGTAGAACTCAAGTTATGACTTTGACAAGTTACAAGCCATCTGAGGAATGTGAATTTTGGGCTTGAAAGTTACCCAACTTGCATGAAACTTTTGCCCTAGAAGGATGATTCCTATGAACTTTTGGTCAACATGAGTGTTGTTTCTTATTCTCTTAGCTCTCTAGATAGTACTAGAAGTCCCTGATAGGATTTGTAGAACTCAAGTTATGGCTTTGACAAGTCAAGGGCATTTTGGTCGTTTGGAGATTATAGGTCATTTCAACCATAAGGCCATAACTCCTATTTCCAAGCTTCAAATGGGAAAATGTTCAACATCAAACTTGTTCAAAATGATGTTTTAAGGCTAGTCAAGAGGTCATGAGATGTTGTAAATGCTTGAAGCTCAAAGTTGCAAAAATGACCTAAAATAAGGGTATAAGTTAAATGAACCAAAGTTGGAAATTGATACTTTTGATCTACACATCCAAACCAAGGCATGTAATAGGTCATTTTGACTCTAAAAAGCATTTTAAGAACATTGGTTGAGCCAATTTTTTGAGTTGAGGTGTAATTTGTGGACTTGCTTTGAAAAGTAGTTACTTACATCTTAAGTAACATTTGCAAAACTCAAATTCAAGGCATGATCAAGATCCCTTGCAAGCCAAACACTTCCAAAATGTCATGAGGGGAGAAATTGGAAGGGAATGGGATTGATTTCAAGCTGTTTGCAGAGTTGTGCACACCATGGCATATAAGTGAACTTCTCATGTCATGAGAGATTGGATTTCTCATTAGAAGGATCTAGAGGGTTCTAGATCATCCACACATGTTCTATATATTGAGTAGAAGAGGTTCAGATGAAAGGTTGGTGATGTTTGAAGGAGAAAGCAGAGATTGAGATTGAGATTTCATTGCTTGCAACTGAATTCGGTTACATCATTTCACTCACTTTCCATCCATTTTCTTGATTGCAATCTCTTCCATGGATGCTAGGGAATGATTCCAGATCATAATCAAAGGGAATTCGTGGCTGATTGGTGTTCTTGAACTCAGATTTTTCCACCTGCAACTCAGAGTTGGTTCCAAGAATTGAAGCCATTTCAATCAGTTCTATTGCATACAGAAGCTTGGAAGTGATTCACTGAAGGAGTCTGGAGCATTTGAAGGCTTGATTTGAGGTCTTGCTACTTCTGTGCACGCGAAATTTTAAGGTTGGTAACCTTTGATCTCTGGCTTGTTTTAGGTAGAATCAGTACGAATTAGGATGTTAGATGCATTGTAGAACGGTGTAGGAAGGTTTTCAGATAGTTAATTTGAGAATTAGTGACCAATTAAGGATGTTACCATTTTCGGTTGAGAATTGGTTATGGAGAATCTTGAGGTTTCAGAGAGAACAAAGGACATGAATGAATTCGTGAGGAAATTTGGGACAAGTTTCATGTATAGATCATTTGCAATGGAGGATCCTAGAGAGAGTTAGGGTTGGGGACGATGACCGGAGTACCATCGGTGGTGGCCGGAGCTGTGCGCGAGGTTCAGAGATTCAAAAGGTTGAAGATGACTTTAGAGCCCTTGGATTTAGATGGACCTTTGACTGGAGAAGTGATCCAACGGTCACACGTGTGTTTCAATTTGTGAAGGATCTGAGTTTTAATGAAACGCATCGTTTCATTTAGTTGCTGATGCTGGGCTTAGTGAATTGGTTGATACCTTCACCCCCTGATGGCCCAATCCATGATATGAACTCCTTTTCATTACTATCTGCACCACGCGCTTGGTTATTTTATTTTGTTTTTCTTTATTTTTTCATTTTATTCATGGTTCTTGATAAAATCATAAAAAATGGAAAAATAATTCAATTGATCCCATTCTTTTTGCATTGGATTCATGATTGAATCTAGTATTTTATATATAAAAAATATTTTTATTTCATGTATTTTCTGATTTTATGGGAATTTTCACATTTTAATTGAGATTAAAATAGTCATGTTTGATACTTGATTTTGTCGAATTTTGTGTGATCATGTGATGATGATTTTGATCCTGTTTTTTGTGAGTAGTTAGCATAGATATGTATGCTCTCCATAGAATTTTATCACATTTTTGTGATGAACTTAGGTGGTAGTTTAGGTTGAAACCTTTAGAAGCTCCATTTTTAGGGTTTATGGTTGATACCATTGAATTTAGGACATAATTTTAGGACTTAATAGATGATTTAGTCCCTGTTTTTTGTATGAGGCATACTTAATTGAATTAGGATCCCTTAGAAATTTTTAAATAAATTTATAAGATAGTGTGCTATTTTTGATTGATTTTAGTTTAGGTGCTAGTTTTAGATGATTCTAAGGCACTAGCTCAACTAGATTAACATCTTTAGTTCCCTTAGATTAGGGTTTTGTTTCTCCTGCTCTTGGATGGTGATGAAGACAAGTTGAAGATGCATTGGATTGCTTGAAGAGGCTTGGATTTGAAGATCTTCCCTTCTTTTGGTGTAGTTTTGATCAGGTTAAGATTGGGGTTTTGTAGGCAGAGCTTCTAGATAGTTCTCTTCCTTCATAAACATGGAATATGTTGATCAATTCAATTCTTCCCTATGATGTAAGGTCCCTTGTAAAGGCCTCATCCCTCCTTTGGTAGGATGTGTGGCTCTTTGCAAATTGGTAGAACCTTTGAGGGTCCCTTTCTCTGATGATAGGATGCTCAGTGGTGACCTTTGGTCTTCACTCTGCTACCAACCATCCAAACTTTGCTCTTGATAGATGCATATTTCTCCCTTGTTAGAGGATGGAGTTTCTTGCTTGAAGAAGATTGAAGTGTGAAGTTGATACTTCCATGTGATTGAAGATTACTCTGAGAAGCTGAAGCTTGTAGATGAAGAAGACGAAGTTGATACTGGTAAAGCAAAGAGAGCTGAAGCAAGAAGAACAAGTTGACACTTATGAAGAGAATTCAATTGAGATTGAGTGAAGAGCTGAGGCTTGAGGAATAAAGGGTAAGTTGACACTTACATTGATGCATTGAGAGCCTGAAGGAGTCAAGTTGATACTTGTAGTTAGGAGTAAAGCCTGAAGGTGGGATTTACTATAAAGCTGAAGCTTGAGGAAGAAAGAATAAATTGATACTTATGTTTGATGGGTTGAAACTTTGGAGGAGCAAGTTGATGCTTGTACTTGAGGATGATAGCCTTGAATGGTGATTGAAGTCTGAAGACTGAGCTGCTGGCAGAAGATTGCTTTGCTGTGGGAGCTGTTGATCTGTTTCCTTTTCTGTCTGTTTTCTCTTCTGTATTGATGTGGCTTGTTTGATTTGCTTGATGCATTAGAATAAGTTCATATCTAGACTGATGTAAGCTAGGGGCATGACTGCACTAGAGGTTGAGTTGCTCCCTCTACTTGTATTTTTACTGTATGGCTTTGCTTGCAGGTATTCGGTAGAGCCCTGCTCCCTTGCCCATGTGGTTTATGTTTGCTTGATAGCATTTTATTTCCTCTGTATGATTGCAGTCACTGATATCTTGCTTGATAGCACTTTATTTTATGTCCTCTGTATGATTGCAGTTATTCATATCTGGCTGAGGTTGAGATGAGCTTGTGGAGGCTGATGCCCCACACACATTTCCTCCCTCACTTGCATTGCATGCATTTTACCGTATATCTGTTAACTGTTTAAGCTGATGCTTTATCTGTTTCTGTTTATCATTGACATGACCCCCTACGAATCTCACTTCATTTGATAAGGAAGTGATGATAAAAATTTAGGTTGAAACCTATGCATGATAACTTCTAGGAGTTCCCTGTTTCAAACTTCAACTATAGGATGAATCCTTGGCATGACGACATTAGGACTTGATAGTCTCCCTTTAGTTGAGCCTGCTCTCTTCTCATCTCAAAACAAATTAAAATACAGTAATAAAGGTTAACTGAAGTCGTACGTTACGAGCCTTAAGCTATCTGAGAAAGGATTGTTGGAGAGTTTCTTTTCAACAGTATGGATGTTTAGTATGGTACCCTTTGGGTGACATACGATGCATTCACTCTAAGGTCATAGTCTCTAGTGCGATACTAGTTGCAAACAACCATAAAAAACAGTTCTTTCGTAAAAGACAGAAAACAAACTTCAAACCTTTTTGCCCCATGGGCCCGTAACTCAAAGGAAGCTTTTCTAAAGAAAAGAGTGTCGTTAACTCCATGTTCTACCACAAATGGTAACGCCTAAGTCTCCAAGGGTCGAGCTGCGTACACCAAACTGCTGGAACTGTTTGTTAACCCTACTCGATAAAACAGATGAATCTGAATCCCCATAATCCGTATTATCCCGAACTACGTAAGCTCTGATCTCTCATACCTGTTGAGAGTGCGTAGGCACAATACTGATGTATTGGCGAGCCACCTTCCCCGTAACCCGTAGTTATTCGAACTACGTTGACTCTGATTTCTCATTCTCTGATGAGGATACGTAGGCATAAAGTGCGACGCTTTGCCGAGTCATTTTATTTTCTTTTTAAGACAGCCTTGATAGGTAGATAGATAAACCAACCCGTCATATAAACACAACAAGCGTGGATCCCGTCGAGTACGACGGACGTGAGGGGTGCTAATACCTTCCCCTTGCGTAACCGACTCCCGAACCTAGACAATGGTTGCGATGACCTTGTCTTATACCTTCTCGTCAGGTTTTTCCGATCGTTTCCTTTCCCGCTTCGAGGGATAAATAATGAAAGGTGGCGACTCTTCTGTTTTGCCGGCACCTTATTTTCGCGGAAGCGACAGCTGGCGACTCTGCTGGGGACTTGATAGTTTCCTGGGATCCAACGTCCCGTATGCGAGTCAGTTTGGGGATCCAGCGTCCCCTGCGAGAGTTAATCCTAGCGCTTGTATGATTACTTGTTGGGTTGTGTTTATTTATCACATTTTATTTCCCGCACTTTATTTTCAGTATGATATGATTATCTGTGCTGTTGTGGGAGGGGCATTCTGATGAGTGAGAAGCCAGACCCAGGCTTGAGTGTACATAGCATTAGTTGTGGAAATTAGTGGGCGCGTGCTTGCTTGGCAGGCACTAGTGTCTCATGAAATCCATGCTCAGACGAGGTTCTCCCGGTTGACTTCTTTTTCAACCCTTTAGGTTGAGGAGGTTGTTGGTTTGGAGGATTGTCGACTCTGGGGACCGATCATTTGGGATTCAGCCGAGTGAGGCCGCTTCATGAGCTGGTGATGCCACACCTTCTGGGTATCGTATCACCCCTCTTGAATGTCTGTGACACTGATGACCGCATAGGATGCCGAACTTGTGTCAGTTTAGGTCCATACCTGTGAGCAGGGCGGGGTTTGTTGCAGGAAACCTTAACCTTCAGACTACCTGGTTTTCTTGATAGTGAATCAGTTTTGGTTGGGATCATAGGATCTCATCATCAGATGTGTATGTTGTTCTTGACAGAGCAGGTTTATGGTTGGGATCAGTGGATCTCATCAGCAGACATGTTTGTTCTTGACAGAGCAGAGTTTTGGTCCTGTATCAGAGGTTCTTATTATCAGATGTTTGTTCTTGACAGAGCAGAGTTTTGGTCCTGTATCAGAGGTCCTCATTATCAGATGTTTGTTCTTGACAGAGCAAAGTTTTGGTCCTGTATCAGAGGTCCTTATTATCAGATGGTTGTTCTTAACAGAGTAGAATTTATGGTCCGATATCAGGGTTTTCTCCTTATCAGAGATAGTGGTTGTTCTTGATAGAGCAGCATTATGGTTTTGTTGATACAAAATCTTCACCTCCATCTCCTCAACAGCATAGTTGCCTTGATCTCCTGCTGCATGACTGCATTTTACATTGCTTTGCATACTCATTTGCATTTCATTAACGTGTGTCTGTGTTGCAGGTACCGTTTCCCCCCCGATTCAGGATCTCTTGCCTTCTATTGTGCTATCATTGGTTCTGTGAGGAAGACCGTGGCTTACAAGCTCCCCACTCCTGATGTTATTCAGCTGACTGCTTTGATTGCTTTAGCAGATGATTCTGTGAGAGATGAGTTCAGAAAATCTTACGGCAAGCTGCTCAGCTTGGTTCGTAAACCCTCTATGTTTGAGTTGAATGGGTTGCACGCCCTGCTGCAGTTCTACGATCCTCCGTTGAGATGCTTTACTTTCCAGGACTTTGTTCTCGCACCCATGCTAGAGAAGTATGTTGATTTGTTAGGTGTGCCTATCAAAAGTCAGATGTCCTTTGTTCATATGGGTGCTGAGCCTAATCTGGCTAGTCTAGCTGCGTCACTTCATCTGGATGCCTCCGAGTTGGTCTTGTCTAGTTGGAACAAGGTTCCCGGTTTCTCCTTGCAGTTCTTAGTGGGAAAGGCTCAGCAGTGCGCCAAAGACGGATCTTGGGTCGTGTTCAACGCCATTCTCGCTCTGTGCATATATGGCGTCAATCTGTTCCCCAATATGCCCGACTTTGTGGACTTCGACGCTTTTCACATCTTTGCTTCAGGGAATCCAGTCCCTACCTTGATAGGAGATGTCTACCATTCCGTCCACTACAAGAACGAGAACAGAAGGGGCAAGAATGTCTCGTGTTGTGTGCCCCTGCTCTATAAATGGCTTGATAGTCATCTACCCAAGAAGGGTCCCTTTGCTTCATCTGCAGCCACAACTGAGTGGTCTGAGCGTTTGATGAGTCTATCTGCAGAGGATATTGCCTGGTTTGACAGAGATAGGTTGGGTACTGAGATTATCTTCAGCTGCAGCGGGTTTCCAAACGTCCCTTTGATAGGCAGGAAGGGTTGTATAAACTATAATCCGTCTTTGCTGGTCCGACAGTTTGCTTATGCTTTGAGAGCTCCGCCGAAGGATGAAGAGGTGCAGGAATCTCTATACCTCACTGGTCTTCTAGAGGGGGATATGTTATCTAAGCTTTAGCGTGCTTGGAATGGTATAAGTAAGAGGGGAAAGCCATTGCTGGAAAAAAGTAATAGCCAAGCCTACGCTCCATATGTGACTTGGATCAGAGCCATAACAGATGCTATAGGAATTCCGTTTCCACCTACCCAGCCAAAAATCCCTCCGGTGATTGAAGAGCCTACCACCGTGCCTATTCAGCAGCATAATCAGGTGTTGGCTGAGAGAGATGAGCTGAAGAAGGAAAATGAAGAACTGGAGAAAGAATTGGCTCAGCTCAGAAGCGAAAGAAGCGAAGTCATCCATTCCTTCAAGAGGCAAACAGAGTTGGTGAACCAGTTAGGGACAGATTTGACTAAGCAGATAGCTGAGCGCGAGCGCATGGGTCGGGACTTCAAAGCTGTCAACGATGTGCTTGCCACGAAGAAGCAGCACTTGGACGAAGCGTATCGGAGGATATCCAAGTTTAACTAGCATTGGAAGGCCACCCTAGCCAACAGGAAAGAGCGGGAGGATAAGCTGATGCAACAGATCTCCAAGCTGAAAGCCCAGGTGAAGGCCAGCGAGAAGAGGTTTGATGAAGAAACCGCTCGCCGATATGCCGCCGAAGGCCATCTCAACAAAGCTCTCGCTAACCTGAAGGAGCGCAAACTGACGTTTGAGTCCAAGAAGCGGAAGCTAGAAGATTGTTTCGGCGAAGGAGCATGGGAAGATTCGGTCGAAGGTCTTCAATACACTATTATGCAAAGGGACTTACTCGTCGAAGGGTTGCTCACTCGGCCTGGTCATCCAGAAACGAACGGGTTGTTAGAAGAGATACGCGCCCGTGGCCGTGCTTGACTATTTGTGATCCTTTTGTTTTGATCATTGTTGTATGTTGACCATCACCAGGCTTGTTGGTTGAGGTCATGCTATTGATTCATCTTGTACTCACTGACGTTGTGTAATGCCTTGATGGGCTTTCTATATATGAGATGTTATTTCCATGACTGGACTCGGACTTCTTATTATCAGCACTGGCACTCAGGCACTAGGATCGAGGGGATATCTCCCTAACACACAGGCACACGTTTGCATTCGCATGAAGCATTTGCATAACGAGCACTTTGTCATTTTTTTCCTAACCCTTGTGTATTTTCAGGTTGTTTCAGGTTGTTCCAGGATTGATCAGAGACCAATCCACCGCTATCCGACCAGAGCAAATCAAACCAGAATCATGGAGCAAGTGCAAACTGATGTTCAAAATCTCCGCGAAAGAATGGACCGCTTCATGGAGCTCATGCAAGCGGTCGCCAACGGCAATGTGATAGCTAACATGGGACTCAACGGTAATACGACGGGCGTCGCTAATGGGAATTTGGAAGCTAACGTCAATGTTGGGCTGGGCAACGGTAATGCAGGTGTTGGGAATCTGTTCGGGCCTCAGCCGTGGTTAGAAGATCGTCAAGATGATGTGTTCTCTCAAAGAGGTGCTGAAGGGGAGCTAACTGCTGAAGCACGTCTAAGGTTCAAGGCACTCGAGGATAAGATGAGAAATTTCGAGAACCAGAACACCCTGGGCGTTGATATGTCCAAGTTGGGACTGATTGCTGATTTCAAGGTGCCTCCCAAGTTCAAGGTACCTGACTTTGAAAAGTACAAGGGCACCACTTGCCCTCGCGTCCATCTGAGATCATACTACCGAAAAATGTCCGCTCACTCTGAAGACGAGAAGTTGCTGATGCACTTCTTTCAGGATAGCTTGTCCGGACCATCCCTCGAATGGTACATGAGTTTGGAACCTACCAGTGTGCGCACGTGGAAGGAACTTGCTGAAGCATTCGTGCACCATTACCAATATAACAGTGACTTGGCTCCGAACCGGGTCCAACTGCAGAATCTGTCACAGAGGAACAACGAAGGGTTCAAGGAATACGCCCAGCGGTGGCGTGAATTAGCAGCTAGGGTTTAGCCGCCGATGGTTGAACGGGAGCTTGTTGAAATGTTCGTAGCCATCTTGCCAGGGGTTTATTACGAGAAATTGGTCAGCAGTATGTCTGGAAGCTTCTCAGATCTCATTATCACGGGTGAGCACGTTGAAAACGGGATCAAACTGGGGAAAATCCAAGGTGATCTATCCTCAGCTGGAGGAGGAAAGAAACCCTATGGTGGCAAAAGGAGGGAAGGAGAGACGAGTGCCGTGTCCAACGCTCGAAGGAAAGGCAAGGGCCAGCACCAGCAGGTGGCCAGCATAACTATCCCGGCAGTCCAACAGCCACAGCAGCAGCCGAATCAACAAGGGTACAGAAAGTATCAGAACAGGGCACTTCTATCAAGCCGTCACCTCGAGACACCGCCCATGCCTTATGCTCAACTGTTACAGACTCTGCTCCAGTTACAGCTGATCCAGAAGAGAACCTTGGCTCCCTTGACCGGGGCACCTCCGCCAGGTTATGACGCGAATGCAACTTGTGAGTTTCACTCAGGGGCACCAGGCCACACAATAGAGAATTGCAAAGCCTTCAAGCATAAGGTGCATGACATGGTGGACGCTAAGATCATCAACTTCTCAGATAATGTGCCAAACGTCAAGAAGAAACCTATGCCGAATCATAGGGGAGGTGGGGTAAACGCCATTATTGAAGACGAGAGTTTGGATTTGTTGATTGACGTCAGAGATCTGAAGACACCGCTTAGCTTCGTTAAGGCTAAGCTGATGAAAAGAGGTTTCTTTCCAGGTTGTGGAAAACTGTGCATGGGCTGTGCGACAAGTCCTGATGGATGTGAACAGTTGATAGAGGGGATTCAAAGTCTGATGACTGAGGGAATCCTGCAGTTTAGCCGGAGGGCCGAAGGCGGATCGGGAGAGGTAATGCTGAAGCGAGGGGATGAGGTTGCCACCATCACCATCCCTCTCTAGACGATAACTATTTCCGCACCCAGGCCGCCCATGATTACCATCACCAAAGCTGGGCCGATACCTTTCGAAAGCACCAACGATGTCCCGTGGCACTATGGGGCAGAGGTCTACTACAACGGACAGAAGTTGGAACTAGAACCGTTTGGGTCGTCTATGGAGAACCTAGCGGGCGTTAGCAGAATTACTCGCAGCGGGAGAGTGTTTGCACCACCTGAGGTCGTAACGGATAAAGCGGACAGAGCTGATGCAACTGATAAAAGTAAAAGTAAAGTCATTGAAGAGATCCCTTGCGGGGTAGAAAAAGACTTACTCGTTAAAGACGCTGAGGAATTTATGAAGTTGATTAAAAAGAGTGACTACAAGATCGTGGATCATCTCCATCAGACACCCTCGAAGATTTCCATCCTGAATCTGTTGCTGTGTTCTAAGGCACACCGCAACGCGCTGCTGAAGGTGTTGAACGCCGCATATGTACCGCGGGAAATATCGGTAAACCAGTTAGAGGAGGTCGTAGCCCACGTGAATGCTGGAAATGGGTTAGGGTTCACTGACCTAGAGCTGACGCCGAAGGGGAGGAACCACAATAGCGCTCTGCACATCTTGATAGAGTGTAGGGGAACGATTATGTCCCACGTGTTAGTGAACACAGGGTCATCGCTCAATGTTCTTCCGAAGAAGGCATTGATGAAGTTGGATACTCGCGGAGTGATTTTCACACCCAGTGATCTGGTTGTGAAGGCGTTCGATGGAACCAAACGCCACGTTTTCGGGGAGGTGACGTTGCCAATCCAAGTTGGGCCGGAAACGTTTGACGCGATCTTTTACATTATGGACATCATGCCTGCCTACAGCTGTCTCTTGGGCCGGCCATGGATCCATTCGGCGGGTGCCGTGACCTCCACGTTGCACCAGAAGCTCAAGTACGCTGTCGGAGGTAGCATCGTGACCGTATGTGGCGAGGAAGACATAATGGTGAGCCATTTGTCGTCCTTCAAGTATGTTGAGATGGATGGGGAAATCCACAAAACCCTATGCCAAGCGTTCGAAGCTGTTAAAGTCAAGAACGTAGCTCCTGCAATCACTGAGAAGCCAGAGATGACTCTCTCCTCCTTCAAGGAAGCCCGAGCCGTTGTTCAAGCCGGATCTACCCTAGGCTGGGGACGAATTTTGGAGATACCTAACAAGCAAGACAAGTTTGGCTTGGGATACTCTCCTGCGGATGAAGCCTCCTCCTCTTCCAGCAGTGCATCACGAGGTAAAGGACCGATCCAGTTTACCAGTGGCGGGGTGATATTTGAAAGCGTCAACGCGGTGTCTGAAGACAGCAGAGATAACGACTGTAACTTAGACTCTTGGATCCAGCCAAGCAAGCCAGTCGAGAGCCTCAACAACTGGTCCGTCAAGGATATCATCCAGATGACAAGCGAAGAGTAATGATTTACTTTTTCCAATCATTGTACAACCCTATGTCCTACCCGGGACATAGTGGTTTTATTGTCAGGGCCTTGTTTGATTATGTACATGCATTTTATCAATAAATCAAAAGGCGTTTTCTTCGTATTCAAATGTTGTGATCTCTGTTATTCATGTTTTGTATTTGTTTTGAAAAATAATAAAATGGCAATGAGGTTTGTGCTAACCTACATATCCTTGTTTTAAGCTTAACCCTTGTTATTGCAGGATCCACATAGCAGATGACATTGACTCTGGACCTTCTACGACTCACTTCGACTTTGATTGCCCGATCTATCAAGCCGAAGAAGAGATTGATGAAGATTAAGACCTTCCCGAAGAGTTGGCCCACTTGTTGAAACAAGAAGAGAAAGTTATTCTGCCTCATGAGGAACAGATCGAGATTGTGAATCTGGGTTCTGAGGAACTGGTCAGGAATGTCAGGATAGGGGCTGCATTGCAGAGTGATGTCAAGCAGAGATTGGTCGAGATGCTAAGAGAGTATAGTGACGTCTTTGCTTGGTCATACGAAGATATGCCCGGACTTGATACTGACATTGTGGTCCACCACTTGCCGTTGCAAGAAGATTGTCCTCCCGTTAAGCAGAAGCTTAGAAGGACACGACAGAATATGGCCGTCAAGATCAAAGAAGAAGTGCAGAAGCAACTTGATGCTGGCTTCTTAGCGGTCACTACTTACCCTCCATGGGTCACCAACATAGTGCCTGTACCGAAGAAGGACGGTAAGGTACGAATGTGCGTCGATTATCGGGATTTGAATAGGGCGAGCCCTAAAGATGATTTCCCGCTGCCTCATATTGATGTGTTGGTCGGCAATACAACCCAGTTCTCCATATTTTCGTTCATGGATGGATTCTCCGGTTACAATCAGATCAAGATGGCGCCGGAGGACATGGAGAAAACTACGTTTATTACACCCTAGGGAACATTTTGCTACAAGGTAATGCCTTTCGGCCTGAAGAACGCAGGGGCCACCTACCAAAGAGCAATGGTTACTTTGTTTCATGATATGATTCATCATGAGATTGAAGTCTATGTTGATGACATGATTGCGAAGTCCCAGACGGAGGAGGGACATCTGGTCAATTTGCTGAAGCTTTTTGAGAGGCTTAGGAAATTCAGGTTGAGGCTGAATCCTAATAAGTGTACTTTCAGAGTACGATCTGGAAAACTACTGGGGTTTATTGTGAGTGAAAGAGGCATCGAGGTTGATCCTGCAAAGATAAAAGCAATACAAGAAATGCCAGCGCCAAAAACAGAAAAAGAAGTTCGTGGTTTCCTGGGCAGGATAAACTACATTGCAAGGTTTATTTCTCAGCTCACGGCTACGTGTGAACCGATGTTCAAACTGTTAAAGAAAGATCAGGCGATTATCTGGAACGAGGATTTCCAGAAGGCATTCGATAAGATAAAACAGTATCTGCAGGAACCTCTGATCTTGATACCCCCAGTGGCCGAAAGACCCTTAATCATGTACTTGACAGTTCTTGAGAATAGTATGGGGTGTGTTCTCGGTCAGCACCACGAGATGGGCAGAAAGGAGCATGCCATTTACTATTTGAGTAAGAAGTTCACAGACTGTGAATCTCGTTACTCGATGCTGGAAAAGACGTGTTGTGCACTCGCCTGGGCTGCCAAACGTTTACGGCAGTACATGCTCAATCACACAACCATGCTAATTTCAAAGATGGATCCGATCAAGTACGTCTTCGAAAAGCAAGCCCTTTCGGGCAGGATTACCAGATGGCAAATGGTGTTGACGGAATATTAAATTCAGTACGTTTCCCAGAAGGCCATTAAGGGAAGCATATTGTCTGATTACCTTGCCGAACAGCCGATCGAGGATTATCAGCCGATGAAATTTGAATTCCCTGATGAGGATATCATGTTTCTCAAGGTGAAAGATTGTGATGAACCGTTGCCCGACGAGGGTCCAGACCGGAAATCCCAGTGGAAATTGATATTTGACGGGGCGGTTAATTCTTACGGAAGTGGCATTGGGGCGATCATCACGACTCCCCACGAATCCCACATCCCGTTCACTGCGAGACTGACGTTTCCAGTCACCAATAATGAAGCGGAGTACGAAGCATGCATCATGGGTCTAGAAGAAGCAATTGATTTGAGAATCAAGAACCTAGACGTATATGGTGACTCAGCGCTTGTGATTAACCAGATTAAAGGGGAGTGGGAGACTCGTCAATCGAATTTGGTGCCGTACATGAACTATGCCAGAAATCTACTTCCGTTCTTCGATCGAGTGGAACTCCGTCATGTGCCCAGAGCTGAGAATCAGATGGCTGATGCCTTAGCCACGTTGGCTTCGATGTATAAAGTCAATTTTTGGAATAAAGCTCCAAGGATTGTCCTTTCTCGTCTTGATAGACCTGCATTCGTCTTTGCAATCGAGGAAGCCTCCGACGGCAAGCCATGGTTCCATGACATCCAGACTTTCCTTATGACTAAGGAGTATCATGCGGGAGCGTCAACCCAGGATAAGAAGACTCTGAGGAGGCTGTCTGGAAATTTTTATCTCAATCCTGATGGAGTTTTGTACAAAAGAAACCATGATCTCGTGCTACTCAGATGTGTAGATGAGAAAGAAGCAAGTATGCTCATGAAAGAAGTCCATGAAGGCACATTTGGTACGCACGCCGGCGGACATGATATGACAAGAAAGATCCTGAGAGCAGGGAACTACTGGCTGACGATGGAATCGGATTGCTTTAAATTCGCGAAGAGATGTCATAAATGCCAGATTTATGCTGATAAGGTTCATGTACCGCCATGCCCGTTGAATGTCATGTCCTCCCCGTGGCCGTTCTCCATGTGGGGCATCGACATGATAGGCAAGATCGAGCCCACCGCATCTAACAGTCATTGCTTCATTCTAGTAGCTATCGACTACTTCACCAAGTGGGTGGAGGCAGCCTCATATGCTAATGTGACCAAGCAGGTGGTGGCTAAATTCATAAAGAGGGACATCATTTGTTGTTACGGAATTCCTGAGCGGATCATTACTGATAATGGTTCAAATTTGAATAACAAGATGATGAAGGAGATGTGCCAGAGTTTCAAGATTGAACACCACAACTCATCTCCTTACCGGCCAAAGATGAATGGCGCCGTTGAAGCAGCCAATAAGAACATTAAGAAGATTGTTCAGAAGATGGTTGTGACCTACAAGGATTGGCACGAGATGTTGCCATTTGCACTACATGGTTATCGTACGACTGTCCGTACGTCAACCGGGGCAACTCCTTTCTCCTTGGTGTACGGTATGGAAGCTGTCCTACCGTTAGATGTGGAGATCCCTTATTTGGGAGTTTTTGTTGACGCGAAACTCGATGAGATAGAATGGATTAAGAACCGACTAAACCAACTCAGCCTGATGGACGAGAAGAGGTTAGCATCGATTGCATATGGTCGTCTGTACCAAAGCCGAATGAAGAAAGCTTATGATAAGAAGGTGCGTCTAAGAAGCTTTTAGACGGGTGATCTCGTCCTGAAGAAGATTCTTCCTCCACACTCCGATCACCGGGGCAAGTGGACTCCCAATTACGAAGGTCCGTACGTCGTTATCAAGGTCTTTTCGAGAGGAGCCTTGTTGTTATCCACGATGGATTGTGAAGATTTTGCATCCCCGGTGAACACGGACGCAGTTAAAAAATACTTTGTTTAAAAATGACCCGCTGGAAAGAAAAAGAATATCCAGACAAAAATGGGGCATCCCGACGAACCATAAAAAAGGAAAAGTTTCGGGCAAAAATTAGGGATATAAAGAAAAGAATGTACACCCGCAAAGTCGAAAACCCGGAAGGGCGACTTTGGCTAAAAAGGGTATCCCGGTGAATAGAAAACCCGAAAGGGCGATTCAGGCGAAAGCTAGGGATTTAAAAAAGCAAATGACTGCGTCCCGCGTGTGGACTTTCATTGTTTAGTGGTTTGGAAGACCTGAGAGCCGTTTATCTGAATCAATCTCTTCTGAAGCTGAAGCGTCGGAGAAGTATCTAAGTCGAATGGGTCATAGAGGGATCAACTCATGGTGTTCGTCTACGCCTCGTTGCCGACATGTGTATATACTGATGTATATTTACGTTTTTATATTTGCGCAACTTCCTCATCCCAGGAGCTTGCATCTGTTGTAAAACATTTTTACCCATTCAGGGGTTCGTTATCAATAAAATGTATACTATTCAGCAATTTTGTTTGTCTGTTTAGCATCTATCTGTTTTGTTTGCGAAAAAGAACGCCGATGTTTTTGATAAAATGTGCATACATAAACTTACTGGCCTAGGCCACTGATTGTTGAAACAATGAATTACTTGAACATTGTCACAAGATGATAACCTTGATAGGTCCCTTTGAGAAGGGTATCTTGTTTGTTTGTTTGTGTTGTTGCAGGTGTAGCATATACCAGGCAGTACGCCGTGCGCATCCCTAAGCAGGATGATTCCTTCTTCTCCAGCAAAGTTCAGCAGCCTCTCCCTACAGAGTCCGAACGTGAGATCGTAAGGCATTGATATGTCTCCCCAGGCAGAGAAGATTCTCTCCCCAATCAGATGTATCCTGAAGGGACGTCATATCCCCAGCTGAGTCTGAAGTGTGCAACACTCGATAGATCAGACTGAAGTCTCCATCAGAATTGAGATTCCCCACAGAGTCGTACTTCCCCCCGGTAAGCAAGATGATTCCTTCTTCACCAGCCGAGTTTGCAGATCCCCCAAGAGAGCTGAGTCCTTGGAAGCCGTTTGGGCCATGATTGGTTTTCCCCAGTAGAGTGTTGAATAGCTGATGCTATATTTCCCCACCAGAGTCATTACCCCCAGGAAAGCTTTGGCTGCGAATGCCGTGCAGTTTATTTCTGCGATTGACATCGTTTTCCTCAGCAGGTCCAGGTTCTCGTAGAGCTTCGTTCCCCTGCAGCAGTTGACTGAAGTTCGTTACCCCAGGCGGAGTCCAATTGAGATTGGCGTGACTTCTTTCCCTTGGCAGGATGAGTCCTTCCTCCACCAGAGTGGTCCTTTCTCCTTGACAGGAAGATTCTCCCTTCAGCATTTATTTTGCTAATGGGGTCGCAGCATTTTGCATGATTGCATAGCATTTATCATAAACGCATATCATTTCCACCGTGTGGAGCATTGCGCCATTGTCAAAGCATATGCATACTAAATATGAGCTAGGTCGTTACTGTTCTTGTATTGCAGGTGTTCCTCCATAGAGTCGCTTGTTCAAGACGATTCTTGAATCCCCCAGCGAAGGCGCTCGTTTAAGATGATTCTTAAAATCCCTTGTGAAGTCACCAGAGAGGGTTGCTCAAGATGATTTTTGAAGTCCCCGGCAGAGTGATTGCTCCGGATGATTCTTGAAATCTCCAGCAGAGTTATGGGTTCAAGATGATTCTTGAAGTCCCCAGCGGAGCTATTTGTCCAAGATGATTCTTGAAGTCCTCAACAGAGAGATGATTTACCCGAAATGATTTATAGATCCCCGAAGCAGAGTTACTTGATAGTCCTCCAGAATCTCAAGCGGAGATGTGTCATCCCCAGCAGGTTTCTGAACAGCGAAGTTGAAACTTCCCTTGAAGACCTGATGATTGAAGTCCAACCGTATTGGCGAGGCAGTTCTCTCAACTGATGCGGAGTGCCTGATGGTAGAAGTTGGATATCCCCAATTGGCTCATGATTGACCAAAAATTCTATTCCCGATTTACTGACGAAGCCCGGCTGGCGCCCAAAGACTTCTTTGAATGCCCGATGGCATGATCAACTTGATTGTTGATCCGATAGGTCCCGAGGAATTCCGATGCTTGACGGCGTGATCGACCATGTATCGCCGGTTACCGTGTGACCAATTCCCCAGCTAGTTGCCGTGCAGCTAAGATTTCAGTTTTCGAATGTTTGTTCCCATCAGAGTACCGTGTACTTGTGCAGTTGGCAAATTTCCGGGTTTGTTGGTATTCAACCGCCTTTTACCTTGATTGGTTGAGAGTCGTTCGCTTCTCACCCAGTCAGGTCCAAGCCGTTTGAATAGGGGCAGCTGTTGCACCCCAAAATTTGCCCCACATTTCTTTACCTAGCTTATGTTTCATTGCATTCACATTAGCATTATCATTTGCATTTCATTGACATGTATGCAGGAGATCAAGAGGTATGAGTACCAATCAAGGGCTATGCAAGACTTTGAGGCTAGCTAAGAAGCTTATTCAGGTGTTCAAGGGTTGATGTCCTTGTCAGAGAAGTTAAAAGATCCTCAGAGAGAGTGGTTGAAGCCAAGTGTGTAGGTCTCCTAACTTGAGAGTTGTGGAAAGCCATCAGATGATTCTGAAGCCATGAAGTTGGACTTGAGGTCTTGAGAGAGCCCATGAGAAGTTTTGAAGATCACTTTGAAGCCTAGACAGGTCATTGTGCAAGATTAAGAACACTCAGCCATGAGTGGTGCAGTTAGGGTTTGACTGGGTCAACCCTAAGTCAACTGATGATTTGGAGAAGGTTGAGACCTAATTCAAGAGCCATGTGAACATGGTGTGATACATGTGAATATAGCTTTAATTTGAGTGCTATAAGTCCTTGATAGGATTTGTATAACTCAAGTTATGACTTTGACAAGTTACAAGCCATCTGAGGAATGTGAATTTGGGGCTTGAAAGTTACCCAACTTGAATGAAACTTTTGCCCTAGAAGGATGATTCCTATGAACTTTTGGTCAACACGAGTGTTGTTCCTTATTCTCTTAGCTTTCTAGAGAGTACTAGAAGTCCCTGATAGGATTTGTAGAACTCAAGTTATGGCTTTGACAAGTCAAGGGAATTTTGGTCATTTGGAGATTATAGGTCATTTCAACCATAAGGCCATAACTCCTATTTCCAGGCTTCAAATGGGAAAATGTTCAACATCAAACTTGTTCAAAATAATGTTTTAAGGCTATTCAAGAGGTCATGAGATGTTGGAAATGCTTGAAGCTCAAAGTTGCAAAAATGACCTAAAATAAGGGTATAAGTTAAATGAACCAAAGTTGGAAATTGATACTTTTGATCTACACATCCAAACCAAGGCATGTAATAGGTCATTTTGACTCTAAAAAGCATTTTAAGAACATTGGTTTAGCCAAGTTTTTGAGTTGAGGTGTAATTTGTGGACTTGCTTTGAAAAGTAGTTACTTACATCTTAAGTAACATTTGCAAAACTCAAATTCAAGGCATGATCAAGATCCCTTGCAAGCCAAACACTTCCAAAATGTCATGAGGGGAGAAATTGGAAGGGAATGGGATTGATTTCAAGTTGTTTGCAGAGTTGTGCACACCATGGCATATAAGTGAACTTCTCATGTCATGAGAGATTGGATTTCTCATTAGAAGGATCTAGAGGGTTCTAGATCATCCACACATGTCCTATATATTGAGTAGAAGAGGTTCAGATGAAAGGTTGGTGATGATTGAAGGAGAGAGCAGAGATTGAGATTGAGATTTCATTGCTTGCAACTGAATTCGGTTACATCATTTCACTCACTTTCCATCCATTTTCTTGATTGCAATCTCTTCCATGGATGTTAGGGAATGATTCCAGATCATAATCAAAGGGAATTCGTGGCTGATTGGTGTTCTTGAACTCATATTTTTCCACCTGCAACTCAGAGTTGGTTCCAAGAATTGAAGCCATTTCAGTCAGTTCTATTGCATACAGAAGCTTGGAAGTGATTCACTGAAGGAGTCTAGAGCATTTGAAGGCTTGATTTGAGGTCTTGCTACTTCTGTGCACGCGAAATTTTAAGGTTGGTAACCTTTGATCTCTGGCTTGTTTTAGGTAGAATCAGTACGAATTAGGATGTTAGATGCATTGTAGAACGGTGTAGGAAGGTTTTCAGATAGTTAATTTGAGAATTAGTGACCAATTAAGGATGTTACCATTTTCGGTTGAGAATTGGTTATGGTGAATCTTGAGGTTTCAGAGAGAACAAAGGGCATGAATGAATTCGTGAGGAAATTTGGGACAAGTTTCATGTATACACCATTTGCAATGGAGGATCCTAGAGAGAGTTAGGGTTGGGGACGATGACTGGAGAACCACCGGTGGTGGCCGGAGCTGCGCGCGAGGTTCAGAGATTCAAAAGGTTGAAGATGACTTTAGAGCCCTTGGATTTAGATGGACCTTTGACTGGAGAAGTGATCCAACGGCCACGCGTGTGTTTCAATTTGTGAAGGATCTGAGTTTTAATGAAACGCATCGTTTCATTTAGTTGCTGATGCTGGGCTTAGTGAATTGGTTGATACCTGCACCCCCCTGATGGCCCAATCCATGATATGAACTGCTTTTCATTACTATCTGCACCACACGCTTGGTTATTTTATTTTGTTTTTCTTTATTTTTTCATTTTATTCATGGTTCTTGATAAAATCATAAAGAATGGAAAAATAATTCAATTGATCCCATTCTTTTTGCATTGGATTCATGATTGAATCTAGTATTTTTTAGATAAAAAATACTTTTATTTCATGCATTTTCTGATTTTATGGGAATTTTCACATTTTAATTGATATTAAAATAGTCATGTTTGATACTTGATTTTGTGGAATTTTGTGTGATCATGTGATGATGATTTTGATCCTGATTTTTTGTGAGTAGTTAGCATAGATATACATTCTCTCCATAGAAGTTTCTCACATTTTTGTGATGAACTTAGGTGGTAGTTTAGGTTGAAACCTTTAGAAGCTCCATTTTTAGGGTTTATGGTTGATACCATTGAATTTAGGACTTAATTTTAGGACTTAATAGATGATTTAGTCCCTGTTTTTTGTATGAGGCATTCTTAATTGAATTAGGATCCCTTAGGAATTTTTAAATAAATTTATAAGATAATGTGCTATTTTTTATTGATTTTAGTTTAGGTGCTAGTTTTAGATGATTCTAAGGCACTAGCTCAACTAGATTAACATCTTTAGTTCCCTTAGATTAGGGTTTTGTTTCTCCTGCTCTTGGATGGTGATGAAGACAAGTTGAAGATGCATTGGATTTCTTGAAGAGGCTTGGATTTGAAGATCTTCCCTTCTTTTGGTGTAGTTTTGATCAGGTTAAGATTAGGGTTTTGTAGGCAGAGCTTCTAGATAGTTCTCTTCCTTCATAAACATGGAATATGTTGATCAATTCCATTTTTCCCTATGATGTAAGGTCCCTTGTAAAGGCCTCATCCCTCCTTTGGTAGGATTTGTGGCTCTTTGCAAATTGGTAGAACCTTTGAGGGTCCCTTTCTTTGATGATAGGATGCTCAGTGGTGACCTTTGGTCTTCACTCTGCTACCAACCATCCAAACTTTGGTCTTCATAGATGCATCTTTCTCCCTTGTTAAAGGATGGAGTTCCTTGCTTGAAGAAGATTGAAGTGTGAAGTTGATACTTCCATGTGATTGAAGATTACTCTGAGAAGCTGAAGCTTGTAGATGAAGAAGACCAAGTTGATACTGGTAAAGCAAAGAGAGCTGAAGCAAGAAGAACAAGTTGACACTTATGAAGAGGATTCAATTGAGATTGAGTGAAGAGCTGAGGCTTGAGGAATAAAGGGTAAGTTGACACTTACATTGATGCATTGAGAGCCTGAAGGAGTCATGTTGATACTTGTAGTTAGGAGTAAAGCCTGAAGGTGGGATTTACTGTAAAGCTGAAGCTTGAGGAAGAAAGAATAAATTGATACTTATGTTTGATGGGTTGAAACTTTGGAGGAGCAAGTTGATGCTTGTTCTTGAGGATGATAGCCTTGAATGGTGATTGAAGTCTGAAGACTGAGCTGCTGGCATAAGATTGCTTTGCTGTGGGAGCTGTTGATCTGTTTCCTTTTCTGTCTGTTTTCTCTTCTGTATTGATGTAGCTTGTTTGATTTGCTTGATGCATTAGAATAAGTTCATATCTAGACTGATGTAAGTTAGGGGCATGACTGCACTAGAGGTTGAGTTGCTCCCTCTACTTGTATTTTTACTGTATGGCTTTGCTTGCGGGTATTCGGTAGAGCCCTGCTCCCTTGCCCATGTGGTTTGTGTTTGCTTGATAGCATTTTATTTCCTCTGTATGATTGCAGTCACTGATATCTTGCTTGATAGCACTTTATTTTATGTCCTCTGTATGATTGTAGTTATTCATATCTGGCTTGAGGTTGAGATGAGCTTGTGGAGGCTGATGCCCCACACACATTTCCTCCCTCACTTGCATTGCATGCATTTTACCGTATATCTGTTTACTGTTTAAGCTGATGCTTTATCTGTTTCTGTTTATCATTGACATGACCCCCTAGGAATCTCACTTCCTTTGATAAGGAAGTGATGATAGAAATTTAGGTTGAAACCTATGCATGATAACTTCTAGGAGTTCCCTGTTTCAAACTTCAACTATAGGATGAATCCTTGGCATGACGACATTAGGACTTGATAGTCTCCCTTTAGTAGAGCCTGCTCTCTTCTCATCTCAAAACAAATTAAAATACAGTAATAAAGGTTAACTGACGTCGTACGTTACGAGCCTTAAGCTATCTGAGAAAGGATTGTTGGAGAGTTTCTTTTCAACAGTCTAGATGTTTAGTATGGTACCCTTTGGGTGACATACGATGCATTCACTCTAAAGTCATAGTCTCTAGTGCGATACTAGTTGCAAACAACCATAAAAAACAGTTCTTTCGTAAAAGACAGAAAACAAACTTCAAACCTTTTTGCCCCGTGGGCCCGTAACTCAAAGGAAGCTTTTCTGAAGAAAAGAGTGTCGTTAACTCCCAGTTCTACCGCAAATGGTAACGCCTAAGTCTCCAAGGGTCGAGCTGCGTACACCAAACTGCTGAAACTGTTTGTTAACCCTACTCGATAAAACAAATGAATCTGAATCCCCGTAATCCGTATTATCCTGAACTACGTAAGCTCTGATCTCTCATACCTGTTGAGAGTATGTAGGCACAATACTGACGTATTGGCGAGCCACCATCCCCGTAACCCGTAGTTAGTCGAACTACGTTGACTCTGATTTCTCATTCTCTGATGAGGATACGTAGGCATAAAGTGCGACGCTTTGCCGAGTCATTTTCTTTTCATTTTAAGCCAGCCTTGATAGGTAGATAGATAAACCAACCCGTCATATAAACACAACAAGTGTGGATCCCGTCGAGTACGACGGACGTGAGGGGTGCTAATACCTTCCCCTTGCGTAACCGACTCCCGAACCCAGACAATGGTTGCGATGACCTTGTCTTATACCTTCTCGTCAGGTTTTTCCGATCGTTTCCTTTCCCGCTCCGAGGGTTAAATAACGAAAGGTGGCGACTCTTCTGTTTTGCCGGCACCTTATTTTCGCAGAAGCGACACTCATCTCCCATTTGTTGTCTTTTTCCTTCATCATTTTTTCTCCAATTTTCTATAACCCCCACGAGATAATATATGGGGGTAAGTATTTTTCGTTTTATTTTGAATTCATGCTTGACTTTTAGTATGTTATAACATAGTGAAAATATGATTAGTATCTATAAATCATTACCATCAAATTATCAACATAAATAAGACTATTACTAACCAGGAATTTCTCAGAACGACGACCCTTTACAAACTTTTTCCAAGCCTTCTTCGAGAGAAAACTATACCTCACCCATGGACACTCAGGACCAATCTTAGGATTCCTAATGTAGTCATGCGCGAGCCTTGACTTAAAGCCCCTCCAACACATACCAACATGAGTTAAGCACTTTTTTAAAGTGCTTATCACCATTCGTAAACTCAAAGGTCAATTACATTTAAATCAATAAAAATGTATTAGAAATTATAGAAACACATATCAAAATGATGAAAATTAAAACTAATACCTTAACATTTGTGCATATGCTATCTTTGACCTTAACTAGTGCTTGTTTCCAATGATCTACCAATATACTAACTTTGCTACGTCCAAGGTGTTGCGGTGAGAATCGTGATATCAAGCTATTGATTAACTTGAATCTTAATTCATTAAATTCATAATCGGACTTTGATTTATTCAAAGGAAAGGTTAAAGAAAGAAAGACCTTTTACGCTACGTAACAACGAATATGAGAGATTCGGGGATCGGTGGTTGGTTATGCCTAGGGTAGGTATTTCACATCCTAAACATCTATAGTACTCTACAACAACCTTTTGTTTGTTTTCATATTAATACTTGATAAATGTTTGCTATGGTTTGGTATTGGGTATAAGGTTAAGTTGTAGGTAAAGACCTAAGGATAGTTTCTAAGTTTGCTCGCAAAGATATCACATCCTCTGCCTATGTATCCTAGCTAGGATAGAATCAGAGCAACTGTGGTTCACCTTACTAGGGATGAATGAACACTTAATTATGATCAAGGTTTAAACGGGAACAAACATAACAATGTTTGTATAGAGTTTAACAAAACTCTCTAGATCTATAGTTGTACACTCAAGAGGAATGAATTTGACAAAAGCCAAAAGGGGAGTAAGTAATCATCACTATGATTCTCACATAGAGTTAACAAACTCTATCTTAAAGTTCTACTTAAGGAATAATCCTAACAAAGGGTAGGTCTCTTAGACTTAAAGAAAAGTCTAATGGCTAAAGGATCTAACTTATCTAAGCTAGGGTTCAAAGTGACTTAACAAATTCAGAGGGAGAGTAATGAGCTATCTATGACCCGAGGGTCAATAGAGAGACTTTCCTTTGGAATAGGAAAAGATGAGCCAACTGGATGAGAACTAAAGAGTTTCATCACTTGGGGAAATAACTTAACAAAGTATAAACATTCAAACATGATGAATATATAAGAGGTATTGTTACAACCAAGAATAAACAAGCATATTACCATATCAAGCAATGATTTCAATCAAGATAAATGGTTATAACCAAAGAAAACATCAAGATATTACAATATCATGAAGGAGAAAGTTCTTACAAGACTAAAAAAGAAAGGTAAAAACCAATGGCATATCTTAACAAAGACGGGGATATATCTTAACAAATATGAAAGTGTATCTTGATAAAGATAAAGATGTATCTTGACAAATATGTTGTCTCTTAAAGTTTACAAAGTTTCATGTGTAATTACAAACATCAAGCCTAAACAAACAATGTCACAACAATGTAAGTGAGAAGTTCAATATTTCATGGGGATTTCAAGAGTTTAAGAAATGAAACACTTAGATGTTTACAAACAAGATTTTGAAATTCAAACTCAAGTATACAAGGAAGCTAACAAGCCAATCCCATATCAATTTAAACTTAAAAAACTCAAATGGAATGAAATCAAAGTTGGAAATGAAAGAGGAAAGATAGGAGGGTAAAAACCCTAAAACGAATCGTCATTTTCTCATAATGCAAAGTGTTTCTAAAATAAACATTTTATAATTCTTTAAAACTTATATTAAAGTATGTATTAATACAAGAACTTAGCAAAAAGAATCATTAAAAAATGATTAAAATTTAAGAAGTTATGGAAATTTGAAATTTAATGAAAATTAAATAAAAATAAATAAACCATTTGCTAAAATAAAGGAGTGTCTCACCTAAGGCTTGAACCCAAGACCTTGGGGTAATGGATACAAAATTATGCCAAATCTACCAACTCACGCATGTGAAAAACCATGGAAAAAGAAGAAGAAATATTAAAACTAGTGAAAAATCATGAAAATAAGCAAAAACGCCCTTACTGAGGGTCGAACCTGGGATCTCATGGCATGGCAAGTTCTTATGGGCAAGGTTACAACCAATAGGGTGGCAACACATCCATTGTATCAAGCCACCTTATTAAATCTTATACCTAACAAGGCAAGATTTCTGGGCAAACTCAAAGGCAAATGCAAGTGGAAGTGTCAAAAACGATTTCAACATAACTCTCTCAAATCTTACTCAAATTCAGTGAAATTTAAGTCAAAACTGATTGTTTTTCCATGAGGATTAAGATGGTTCTATCCAAATTTTCAAATAATATAACCATAATAAAACTCGATTGAACATGCAAGGTGAGGTCTTAAGATGCATTTTGAAGATCAATGACCAAAACTGACGAGTTTAAGTCCCAACAAAGGTCTGCACATGTTTGAAATGTGTCTCTCATGGATTAAATTCTAAGGAGGATCTCAGTTTTTCCATGAAATCGAATATGATTATCAAGGTGTAACTAGTCTAATCAATGTGTTCAAACATGATTCAAAGACAGCATCCATCCAAACTGCAACAGACCAAAGAACTTGACATACATAAATTGCAACAGTTTAAGATTGAGCTTGATGGCTTCATGATTAATCACCCTCAAGGCAGAAACTGACAGCCAGTTCAATACACCAATATAAACACCAATGGTTCAGCAACATTGCAGACAAAGTAAATGCAGAAATCCCACAATCAAACTTTATAAAAGTAAACAATGCAGGCCAGGCTCTCAAACTGATTGAGTTCACAACTTACAAGTTGAAATTCCAAAGTAACAACCAACAATCCTTCTCTCAGATTGAAATTTTTTTTTGTTTAAAAGAGAATAAGACAAAGTTGGCATCACAATACAAACACTAATTAATATATTGCCTTCAAAGACAGTTAGAACCTCAAGATGAGCAGACCCTAATTGAACAACTTTAAACTCAAAAATAGTTCAACAGTAATATTACAACTTATAACAATGTTCAATTCTTCACAAACTGTTTAAAACACACATGAAGTAGCAATTCACCAATCAAGCAAGGTACCAATTAGGATTAAAACAAATGCAGCAACACATTACAATGCCAAGTAAAACAGATGCACATTTAAGTAAAGAGTTCATGATG
Source organism: Lathyrus sativus (assembly GCA_963859935.3). NCBI lineage: Eukaryota > Viridiplantae > Streptophyta > Magnoliopsida > Fabales > Fabaceae > Lathyrus > Lathyrus sativus. The sequence goes on from OZ012736.1 coordinate 393,297,238, forward strand.
CAATGTAGGTCATCATGAGTTGACAAGCTCAAGATATCTCTAACAGTTGTAAATTTTAAACAAGGTAGCACTTAACTCATCAAACTTGTCCAATTCATACATGATAGGACATTTGTTAATCATATATAGGCTTTTAGATTACACTAACAAAAGCCAGGATTACAGACTTTGACAGCCAGATAGACAAGACAATACTGATCATTAAATGCTGCAACAAAAGCCAGTGAATCATTTCAATAGAAATTTCCAGAAACAACATTGTAACATGGCTGAACAGCCCACCAACAATGTTTACAGCTTCAAAGGGATTGACAAATTTTACCACTCATAAATGGCTTGACAGAACCAAAAGCAACTCTAAAATCTAGTTGACCAACCATGAACCAAATACTTCAACAGTATCTACATAATCTGACTAGAATAGTGTGCATATTAGCAGGTCTTAACATGATTCAAAGTTCAAACAACAGTTCATAATCAACATACTAAGCCACACACATAGGTTAATAACAAAAGACCAGGTCTGTTTACAACAAACTTCAAAACAGTCTAAGTTATAAAACATGACCATGTTGATCATCACCAATTCAATGTGAATCCTTTCAATCATAATCATCAAGCAAACCTATGACAGCAACATAAAAAAACCAAGAGGAAATGGCTTAGCAGTAAGACATTCTTGTTTCAGTCATTATGCCTTGAACCAAAGGTCTCCTTAAGATCTCGACAAGTATACACAAATACTAAATATGGCATTGTTGATCGTCAAAGGTCTAGGTATGTTTCAACAAACCTTGTATGAGTCATTTCAACCTAACTAATGCCAAACAAACTCTAGCACAACATCCTAAGGATGTTCACAATGCAAACTAGCAAATGACAGACTCATTGCAAACTCTAATGAGAATTAGTAAATAACCAAATGCAGACAAAATTAGATTGGACAAGAAAGTTTGAAAACAAACACCTCCAAGACAGTTGCAGACTTAACATTACAATGTTAAGTTAAACAAAAGTTCATTTGTAGCAATAATATCCTTACAAAGAATAAGCATACATCCATAACTTAAATTGGCAGTCACACAAACAAATTCAAACATGAGGAACAAGTTCTGGAAGCAACAAGGCATTCATGTTCTAATCATCATACCTCAAGCCAATGTCTTTACAAAGAATAATCAAACATTCATAATTTCCACAGCAAACCTAAAACAACATAGTTAGAAGTCTCAAACATAAACAAAATGATCCAAGTGGTTGGTTTGAAAACAGGAACATCCACATAATCTAACATCACAATGCAAACAAAGTGCTAAACTCAACCATAGTTTTAGCAACATAGTCACAACTTTTACCAAAGAAAAACCTATACATTTTGTCCTAAATCTTCACTATTAAACCCTAGCATACAAGCTAAATGCTAACAACAACTTAACATGACATTATTCATTTCAAACCATCAAAACAAAATGCAAATGGTGTTATATCCTTTTGACAGCAAACATACACCAAGTATAGCTATGGCTCAAACATGAATAGAAGAAAGCTTGTCATGATAAGGTCAAGTATCAATAAACTCAATGTATGCTTTCATTATGGTTACAACCTTGCAGAAACCAACATAATAATGTTGCTCATTCAATAACAACAAACTTATTATCACAATAATAAATCCATATTTTAAATGAAAACTAACAAATAAAACTCAATCATGCTTTAATGAAACTTATGCATATAAAATAGAGAGCTTAGAGGCACCTACCTCTTGTAGATTCCTCACAGCAAGCTAGCAGCAACAGCAAAAGATCCTTCCCTCCTTTGAGCAAGTTTGTGAAGTTGCTTCTTTTTGAAGTAACTAGGAAGTCTATAGGACAGATCTCACAAATGAATTTCCAGTTGTTGTTTGATGTTCTGGACACTTAGTATGACATGAATAGAGGGTATCAAAGTGTCACAATGGTTCAAATTGATCTATGTAGTGAATTGGTCCATAATATGCATAAAAGTCAAACTATGGTGGTATGAAGGTTGACTTTTTGATTCAAAGTTTTTTTGGTGAAAGTGATAGTGGGAAAAGCTTCAAATTTTCATTTTAAGGGTGTGTATATGGTATTTAAGGTGGTTTTGTGTTTGTAACAAGGACTGGTGTGAAAAATTCAAAGTGGTGAATTTGGTGGTTTTGAGAAATTTCTTCACTTACAAGTAAAGATGGAAGGAGGAGAACTATGAGTTTCTGGTTCTCTTGGATAGATCTAGTGTCTAAAAGAGTGGGATGAAGCCTCTATTTATAGGCCATGAGAGGTGTTGGGGCAGATTTGGTATTTTGGTCAAGGAGGGAATTTTGAAAGGAAAATCTGTCCAAAATTTGACACAACTGTGTATTCAGCTCCTTGGCTCAATGCAAGGCATAAATCAAGTGGTATGAAGTGCATGGAGGTGAGTTAAGTGAGGCTAGAGTGTAGGGAGTTGCAGCTGCAAGTTACCTCATCATAAAGTTTCTCTTTCTTCTTGTTTTTTGATTAAAATATTGCCACTTGCCTTGCCAACTTGCAATCTCTACCAAGTTCTTATTCTTTCTGCATTTCTAACCATAAACCTCTCTAATTATCATATCAAGACATGATCAAATGGTTGAGAATGATTCAAGTGGCTGAAAAGTGAATTTGTGAAAAAGTTGAAATGGTGTATTCAAGTGTTGAGACCCCAACTTGCTGGATTCGAAACTCTCAGCTCATAAGGGCTATGGAGGAGTTCTAGTACTTTTTGAAAAGCTATCATGGAGCTCTACAACTTTCATTTTTTCATGATATTCATATTCCAAGTGGACCTAGGTCATAAAACCCCTCAAAATTGGCGAAAAACATGCCTAAAAAGGCCAGAAACTTGGAATTTTTCCAAGTGTTTTCTCCCTCTTGTGATGATTTTGGCTATAACTCCAAATCATTCTTTGCCCATGTGTCAGTTTTACACTTTTGTAAGACTTGCCAAGACCTTTCCAACAAGTTTTGAACCACCTCATTTGGATGTGTGGTTAGGAAGTTATGGTCTTGCCCCTATCAAAAACCTAATTACCGACTTTTTAAATTACTCCTCAATCCTTGATCCAATGGTCATGAAAATTCATGGATAGGTGTAATATGTTATTAGGAACATTTTGTCTTCATACTTTGAGGTTAAATTCCTTATGGCTAAAGAGTTGACGTTTTGGTCAAACGAACGATCGATCGACAACTATCGGATCGCCTGTTGACGTTCGGGATCTTCTGAGGCCTTGAAACTTCTTGAGTTGACTTCACTAAGCCATATGAACTTAATGGACCTTAATTCCATCATTGGAACACCTTTTAAATCAAAAGTCAAACTACAGTTGACTTTTCCTAATCGGAAACCCTAATAGGGGATCCTGAACTGCACTGTCTTTAATCTTTGGGTGACAACCTCAAATTGGATTCATGCTTGACCCAATGGAGTATCTTTGATAATGTGGAGACTTGTTTCATGGAGAATTAATCCAATACATTGATTGATTAAACCATCGAAACCTCGATTCTTGACTGTACGAAACCCTAATTCACTTGTATCTTAACAAAGACAAACTTGAAATAGGTTATGGTTAGATAATCAAATGAAAATTATCCTAGAATGATGATGAAGATCTAAGGGGTCAAAATTTAGGGTGCAAGAGTTGCCCCTATTTAAATATCTTCACTAGATGGCAATGAAAGATGACAATCCTCATAGAATCATAGTGAAAGGTATTTAAATATAGCAAACTAGAAATTTTGTCCCTTAGATCAGATGGTATGCAAAAGGACAAATGCTAAAATGCAATGAATCTAAATGATGCTTTATGATGCTTCAGTGCAAGACAAATGCATATACACAAGCAAAAATAAAAGAACGGCAATACGATGAGTAACTACTCACAAGAGACCCGACACACTAGGGAAAGATCCAAGATAGAACACACAATAGTTCAAACATGACTAATGGTGCTACTCCAAGGGGAATCTTCCACACAGGGACACAAACTCCACTGGGGAATACAAATCCTCATTGGAGGAAAGGGAACAGATTCCACTGGGGAAGAAGGCAAATTTTCGTCGGGGAAGCGAAAGACCAGAGACACGATCTTCACTGGGGATAAGCCAAAATGAGGAATCTCCTATAGCGAAGAGTTCGAACGAGATCTTCAGGAAAAGACTAAAAACAAGACCAGACGCACCGGGGATGCTATTATCCACTAGATCTCTGAGACTCGACTGGGGAAAGCAACATTTTTGCTAGGAATGCTGGTGTCAACCAAATTTAACAAACAATTCAAGCAGTGTTAGTAACTACTAAATTTCCTGGGAGTGATGATTACGACCAAACCAAAGTTCCAATAATAATTAGGATTCCCAAACAACATTGGTAAAATATAGGATCTTAGTTGAGGAAGTTGGTAACAACTAACTCACGGTACCAATAACAATTAGCTTTCAAGCAATGCCAGTAACCATTGGACTTAGAAAGGACTAGTGACGACCAAATTGGGGTATACCAATAACAATTGGTTATGATAGCGCTAGTAATCACTAGATTTAACTAGGGAGATTGGTAACAACTAACTCAACGGGCACCAGTAATCACTGGATTTTCAAAGGGTTTGGTGACAACCAGATCAAAGTACCAATAATAATTGGGTTAAGAGGTGCATGTTGTCGCAACTGCGAAAAAAACCGGCGGAAAACAGAGGAGTCGCTACCTTTCGTTATTTATCTTAAAGAGAGGGAAAGGAAACGATCGGAAAAACCTGACGAAAAAGGGAAAGACAAGGTCATCGCAACCGTGTTTGGATTAAGGAGTCGATTACGCAAGGGGAAGGTATGAGCACCCGTCACGTCCGTCGTACTCGACGCGATCCACACATTGTTGTTTATCTGGTGATCAATCTATCTACACTAATGGCCAAGGGACAAAATAAAAAGAAAAGAGAATGACTCAGCAGAGCATTGTCGCTCTATGTCTACGTACTCCCTCGTGCAATGGGAAAGTCAGAGTCAACGTAGTTCGAGTAACTACGGGTGAAAGGGGAAAGGTTGCTCGCCAAGACGTCACGTCTTGTGCCTACGTACTTTCATCTGGTATGAAAGATCAGAGCTAACGTAGTTTGGGCTAAAAGGACCACAGGCTGGTTCACAAGTTTTTTAGGCCCGAGTAGGGTTAACAAGTAGTTCTAGCAGTTAGTGTATGCAGCTCGACCATTGGAGACTTAGGCGCTACCGTTTATGGTTGAACTAAAAGTTAACAACACTCTTTTTATCTGAAAAGATTTCCTGATTAAGATCCCAAAGGATGAAAAAGGTTTAAAGTGTTTTTGTGTTTTTTAGAGAAGAAGTGTTTTGAATTTGAGTGTTTATAATGTATGTTGTACTAAAGTCTAAAACCTAGGATCGAATGCGTCGCATATCGTCCTAAGGACGTATACTAAACACTCTAGGCAATTGTGAGGTGGCCTCTCAATCACCATTTCACAAGTATAAGGCTCATGGCACAACATTCATTATCTTTATTAAGTATGTTAAGAGTGTATGTGGATGAGAAGAGAAAGGACAAACTAAAGAGGGACTAACACAAACCTAAAGTTGTCATGCAATGGTGATCCTAAGATTGAGATTCAAAAGGGAAACTACCTAATGTTATCATGCATGGTTAGGCACCTAATGTCTATCATAACCTCAAGAGGTTAGAGAACTTATGGGGAATATGGCAAAGAAGAACCAAAGAAGAAGAAGAAATAACATGCAAATGAAAATGCAAACATAAGATGCACAAGTAGAACGAAAGTGGGAGTAAAATAGTGTGGGGAAGTAGCCTCCACAACCTCATCTCAACCAAGCATGCATATGGGAAATGCAAAGAAGAAGGGATGAGAAGAAATTCACAAAAAGAAATCACTCAAAAGGAGATATCACACAGACAATGCAAACATGTCACATATGGAAACCCTAAATGGAAGCAACAAAAGGAATGCACATACCAACAAGCAATGAACATAATTTTGACCTAAAAATGAACATACAACAAGCTCAACATGTATAATATATGAAACAATAGGAGTTGAGAGCTTATTGGATCCACAAAGGTCATTTCCAACTTAAACTAGGTCATACACTTGTATGAGCCACCCTAGGAAATGACTTGACTTGCAAGTCATCTCAAAATTAGGAAAAAGGCTCAAAACTTACCAAATAAAATACAAGAGGTGCATAAACAAGTTGGCAACCAGAGGCCAAAAGATCAAAGCCATATACCCTCAAATCACCATCAAAAGAAAATAATCCTTAAGATGTACGACTTTGAAATGGAAGAATCGAGGGTCAAAAGAAAAAGCACCAAAGTCAACCCTAAAGTCCACCAACCAGGGGAAAAATGGTCCTCAAAATTTAATCAACTCATCATGGATATGAGGATTTAATTTTAGTCATTGGATCAAAAAGAAATGAGAGAAACAAAACCAAGAATAAGACATGTCAAGATTGAATCCAAATAAAACACTTCCAATATTTAATTCCATTTTTAATTGAAAAATAAAGCAAAAAATAAAATAAAAATTTTCTAAAATCAGAGGACACTTCAAAGTTCCTAAAATATATTTTTGTGGAATTTTTAAACCATTGGAAGTATTTTAGAATGAATTAAATCTAAACAGCATCAAAACAAACAAAAAAAGAAAATAGAAAATAAAATAAATAAATGGGCGGTGTGAATAGCAAATAAAACAGGTTGAAAATTAAATTGGGCTCACAAGGGGGTGCAGATAACACGCGCCAGCCCAAGTCTAAACAAGCAAAAAAAAAACAAAACTGTAAACCAAACAAATCCTGTGTGGTGAGTCAAACAGCGTGCACGGTGGAAAGAAACCAAACACGTTGGATCAAAAAGTATGTGCATCCAATGGATCAAAACACGCCATGTCAATTAATGAATTTCAAATGTGATTCCATGTGTGTGGTCAATGCATGTACAACGTGCGTCTTAATCATGGTCGTGGAAATGAAAAGTAAGCAGATCCAATGATCCACAACACGCTACATAATCATCTTTAACATTCAAAAGTTAAAAAAACCAAACGGTGGTCGGAAGATGTCTCCGGTCATCTTCTTCCTCAAAACCGACCAACATGAAAATGCAGGCATAGAAAAACCTGACCAAAATCAACAAATTAATAATCAAAATTCATCTACTCATCATGTAGCGTCCAAATCCATGGTTCATTTTAAGTTTTAGTGGATAAACAAGCCAAATCGCAAACAACAAGAAATGAGCTCAAACCAACAATCATCACCAATGCCAGTCAATTTTACTTGTAATTAATTTACATATTTCCTAGGTCTCAAATATGCAAAAATGGCAAGCAATGGGATCATAAACAGAGAGATCAGTTGATTTAAAAGTTACCTAGTGGAGAACTTCCACTGAGTCTTGTTCTTGGCTGAAGCTTCAAAAAAACCACCCAGAATCACTCCACACACTTCAAGGAAGCTCTTGTTGTGCTTAATTTTTCTTGAGAGTGGCTGAATCTCAAAAATCGTGTTTCACCTTTGCCTTGCTTTTTCTCAAAGTGTTCTTGCTGATTCCTTCACCAAAACGCCTCTTCTCGGTCTGAAAATCATCCTGAAGCTTTATATGTTGGATTTGGATGGAAATAAGGCCCAATTACAGCTGCCTTTGGTCCAATTGCAATTTCAATTTTCCTTGCATTTTTAAGCATCAAAACCGTGTGAAATGAGCTGCATTTGCTCCAAATTTGTTTCATGCAATCTGCACATGGGATATACTGATCAAAGGGCCAATAATCCTTCCTTGTTTTGATCTTAATGGTTGAATTTGATCATGTGACTTAAGATTGAAGTAAACTTGGAAATGGCATACCAAAACTCCTCAAATTCAAATTATAGAAATGCCATTATGTTTAGAATGTGTTTTGCACTCAAAAAATGCATAAACATGGTACAAAGTGATTTCAAATGGATTTAATTTGATTTTCCCCTTTTAAGGCCTTTTCCATGAAAATCACTTTAGGAATTCTTCAATCCAAGCTTCAACCATGACAAGAAAAGGATTGGTAATGCAAATGGCCCCATTTGGAGCAAGTTTGATGTTGTAAAGATCTCCATTTGAAGTGTGCAAGTTGGTGTAATGGACCTATAATTTTATGACCTATAATCTCACTTTCCCAAAATACCCTTGCCTTGCCAAGCTCATAACATGAGTTCTACAAATCAGATGAAAGACTTCTAGTACTCTTTGGGAAGCTAAGACCATGAGGGACAAATTTCATGTTCATCAAATGTTGAGGAGAAACATCCTTCTAGGTCAAAAATGGCTTGGAAGTTAGTTGACTTTTGTTGACCAAAACCACATTCATCTGAGGACCTGTAACTTGCCAGCATCATAACTTGAGTTCTAGAAATCAGATTAATGACTTCTAGTACTCAAAAGAGATCTAAGAACATGTTTTACAAGTTTCATGTTGGGGTCAAGATGAGATGAGACTTCTATCTTGAGAAAGGTGGTCTTGAAGTTGGGGACTAAACAGGGGATTTTACACTGAGAACCCTAATTTAGAAACTTCTCACACTCTTGATTCTTGATGAATTGATCTTAAAATGATATATTAGACATCTCAACATAACATGCCATGACCATAGAGACTTTTAATTGAGTCTTAATCTCCTTTGATTTCACAATTGACTTAGGATTAATCAGATGAAAACCCTAGATGCAACATTCATGACTGTGGCTTCTTCCACATCACACAACAACTTGAATAAGCTCCAACATGGCTTTCAAAGCACTCAATGAGCTCTCTCAACATCCCATATCCATAATTATGAATTCACAACCCTCTGATGACCTTCAACTGGCCTTCAAGTTAGGAACTGACCCACATACATCCATCAACCCTTTCACAAGACTTTTACCACTTCTTGGTGACTTGGTGACCATTCAAACTTGAGTAACACCCCTTGCTTAGGCTCAACTCTCTTGGTAACCTACTCTTGCTATGCACAACCTCTTGATCCCCTGTTCCATGAAAAATGCTATGCAATGCAAATGCTAGAAGGAAATGAAATGAAACATAAACCAAGTTAAGAAAAGGTTGGTAAAATTTTGGGGTGCAACAGCTGCCCCTATTCAAACGACTTGAACCTGAGTGAGTGAAAAGTGAACAACTTTCACACCATCAAGGTAAAAGACGGTTGAATACCAAAGAACCCGGAAATTTGTCAACCGCAGAAAATAAAACTGCAAACAAGAATCTCCGGAGAGAACCGCTCTAAACACATTCCTCTGGGGAAAAGAGGAACTTAACGAGTAACTCTGCTTGGGGAAAACCATGAAAAAGAGGAATACTTAAAAATTTCGGAATCTGGATATTCAACGAACAAAATGGGTCAATGAAATTTGCCGGAGTCTGGATGCTCAACGTAATAGCCGGAGCCTGGATGCTCAACGTAACAACCGGATCCTGGACGCTCAACGAAAACAAATCGGAGCTTGGATGCTCAACGAAATAGTCGGTGCCTGAACGCTCAACAAAGATAAATCGGAGCCTAGATGCTCATTGAAATAGCCGAAGCCTGAATGCTCAACGAAGATTAACCGGAGCCTGGATACTCAACAGATCAAAGACGTACACCATAAACTGGAAATTTATCGGAGCCTGAATACTCAACGAAACTAGACTCACAGAAAATTTGTCGGAGTCTGGATACTCAACGCACAAGAGAAATTACCGCACATTGGAAATCGGCCAGAGTCTGGATACTCAACATAGTAAATCGGAGCCTGAATGCTCAACAGAAATAAACTGGAGCCTGGATGCTCAACTAAATTTACCGGAGCCTAGATACTCAACGGACCAAGCAAAATACCACAAATCAGAAATTCACCGGAATTTGGATATTCAACGGAGAAGGAGTACAACCACAAAACTTATCAAGGTCTGTATACCCAACTGACTTTACCGGAGTCTGGATACTCAACGGAAAAAGTAATGTGTCACCAATTGACAATTCACTGGAGTCTGGATAGTCAACGGAGAAGCCGGAGCCTGGATGCTCAACGAAGATTAACCGGAGTCTGGATACTCAACAGACGAAGGGAAAATATCACAAATATACCCATCAGAATCTGAACACTATATTATCTTCACCGGTGTCTGGATACTCGATAGAAAAAAGAACAATAATATCAATCACCATGGTCTGGATAACACAACCATCTTTACCGGAGTCTGGATACTCGACGGAACAGGAAAACCCCATCAACTAGGAACAGACCGGAGTCTGGATACTCAACGGACAAAAGAAATCATCCTAAAATATTTATGATGATCCGCTGAGATCCGAAGATACTGTTGGGGAATAACATGAGTCGGGGTCTGGATACCACGTGGCCTAAGAGAAATCACATGGTCTGGATACCAAGGGAAAAGATCAAACCTCCGGAGATACACCTGAAATAAAGAGATAACAACCTGGTTTATATTACACATGCATATGTTTGAAAATGGTGCAATGCTCCATACGAAATGGAAATGCTACGCATTTGGATAGATGCTATGCACGCATGCAGATGCAACGGAACTGAATCAGCAAAATAAATGTTGGAGATACAGAAAATACCCTGTTGGGGCAAGAAAATAACCCTGTTGGAGAATCAATGATTCTGCTGGGGATAGAGCACAAACTTTCTTATGCCAATAACAATTGGACTTATGCCGAGAAACAGGCCTTTGCTGGCCTCTGGGGATTGCTCCGCTGGGGGACAAACCTAACCAGGGATGCACCTTACAGGGAGTTACATGTACATCAACTGTCGAAGGAAAGCGTACACACTATCTGCTCACTCAAACTGCATACAACTCTACTGGGGATAGAAGTACGAACTTCACTGACTGGGGAGATAGATTCAGGTTGGGGATAGGACAAACTTTATCCATACCTTTTTTCCCCAAGGGTTATGACCCTACAATACTGAACAAACAAACATAATATCATACGCAATCGAAACCATCTTAGTCATCATTCGTGACGTTGTTCAATTAATTCAAAGTTTTAACATTTATTCGCCAAGGCTTGCAAGTTTATGTTAGTGCAAATTTATCAAAACATTGGGTGTTTTCATAAACAAAACAGTAAATGTTAAAGCAAAACAAACGAGATACTGAATAGTATATGTTTATTGATAAATGGCCTGTAAATAGGTAAAGTTTTACAACAGATGTAACCCCTAAAAAGAGGAAGTTGTGCAAAAACAAATACAGATATGCACAGAAATATACAAAAGTGTACAAAAATGTCGGCAACATGGCACAAACAAAGACCATGAGTTGTTCCCTCTATGACTCGCCTGACCCTGACGCTTTCCCGATGCTTCGTCTTCAGAAGAGATTGATTCGGATAAATGACCCTTAGGTTCTCCCAATCCACTAAGCAATGAAGTTCCAACGCAGACCGCAGTCATTTGCTTTTTTAATCCCTAACTTTTGCCTGAACCGCCCTTTCGTGTTTTCGATTCTCTGGGATACCCATTTTTTCCAAAGTCGCCTTTGCAGGTTTTCGACTTTGCGGGTTTACATCTTTTCATTTTTATCCCTAATTTTTACCCGAACCTATTTTCTTTTATATGGTTCATCGGGATGCCCCATTTTTCCCTGGACTTTTCTTTTTGTGTCCAACGGGTCTCTTTTAAGCAAATAATTTTTTAACTGCGTCTGCGTTCACAGGGGATGTGAAATCCTCACCATCCATGGTGGCTAACAACAAGACTCCTCCGGAGAAGACCTTTCGAACGACATATGGACCTTCATAGTTGAGAGTCCATTTTCCCCTGTGATCTGATTGTGGTGGGAGAATATTTTTCAACACAAGATCTCCCGTCTGAAAGCTTCAGGGGTGCACCTTCTTATCGTAAGCTTTCTTCATCCGGCTCTGATACAACCAACCGTATGCGATAGACGCTAGCCTCTTCTTATCCATCAGGCTAAGCTGATTCAATCTATTCTTTATCCATTATGCCTCATCAAGCTTGACGTCGATCAGAACTCTTAGAGAAGGAATCTCGACCCCCAATGGTAGGACAACCTCCATACCATATACTAGCGAGAAAGGAGTTGCCCCGGTTGATGTGCATACCGTCGTACGATAACCGTGAAGAGGAAAGGGCAACATCTAATGCCAATATTTGTAAGTGACAACCATCTTTTGCACTATCTTTTTGATGTTCTTGTTGGCCGCTTCAACAATGCCATTCATCTTCGGCCGATAGGGCGATGAGTTGTGATGCTCGATTTTGAAATTCTGGCACAATTCTTTCATCATCTTATTATTCAGATTCGAACCATTGTCAGTAATGATTCGCTCGGGTATTCCATATCTGCAGATGATGTCCTTCTTTATGAATCGGGCTACGACTTGCTTTGTGACATTTGCGTACGAGGCTGTTTCAACCCATTTGGTGAAGTAATCAATGGAAACCAAGATGAAACAATGATCGTTGGATACGGTTGGATCAATCTTGCCAATCATATCAATGCCCCACATGGAGAAAGGCCACGAGGACGCCATAACATTCAATGGGCATGGCGGTACATAAATTTTGTCTGCATAAATCTGGCATTTATGGCATTTCTTCGCAAATTTAAAACAATCTGACTCCATAGTTAGCCAATAATACCCTGCTCGTAATAGTTTCCGTGACATGGCATGTCCGCCGGCATGTGTACCGAAAGTACCCTCGTGGACTTCTTCCATAAGCGACGTTACTTCTTTTTCATCCACACACCTCAACAACACCAAATCATGGTTCCTTCTGTAAAGCTCACCATCTGGGTTTAGATAAAAGTTGCCAAACAACCTCCTCAGCATCTTCTTATCCTGAGCCGAAGCCCCTGGTGGATACTCTTGCTTCTTGAGGAAGTTCTGTATATCGTAAAACCATGGCTTGCCATCAACAGCCTCTTCAATAGAGAATACGAAAGCGGGCCTGTCCAGGCGAGAAATGACTATTCTGGGAGCATCATTCCAAAAATTAACTTTATACATCGAAGATAGTGTTGCCAAAGCATTGGCCATCTGATTCTCTGCCCATGGCACATGGTGAAACTCTACCCGATCGAAGAAGGGTAAAAACCTCCTTGCGTAATCTCTGTAAGGAATTAGATTCGGTTGACGAGTTTACCGCTCTCCCATGATTTGATTAACCACCAGCGCTGAATCGCCATATACATCCAAATTCATGATTCTCAAATCAATAGTCTCTTCCATACCCATGATACACGCTTCGCACTCAACCTCAACTTTAGTGCAAGGGAATGTCAACCTGGCAGTGAACGGGATATGAGTACCATGAGGAGTTGTAATAATTGCCCCAATTCCACTACCATAGGAGTTGACAGCACCATCGAATATCATCTGCCATTGAGAACCTTTCTCTGGACCTTCGTCAGGCAACGACTCTTCACAATCTTTCGCATTGAGGAACATTATATCCTTGTCAGGAAATTCAAACTTCATTGGTTGATAATCTTCGATTGGCTGCTCAGTAAGGTATTCTGACAGAATACTTCCTTTGATGGCTTTTTGAAAAACATATGGTATATCGTACTCTGTCAGTACCATCTGCCACCTGGCAATTCTTCCTGAGAGCGCTTGCTTCTCTAAGACATATTTGATCGGATCCATCTTCAAAATCAGCATAGTTGTGTGATTGAGAATGTATTTTCTCAAACGTTTGGCAGCCCAAGCAAGTGCGCAACACGTTTTCTCGAGCATTGAGTAACGGAACTCACTAACTGTGAACTTTTTACTCAGATAATAGATCGCATGCTCTTTCCTTCCAGTCTCGTTGTGTTGACCGAGAACAAAACCCATACTGTTCTCAAGAACCGTTAAGTACATGATTAAGGCCTTCCAGCTACTAGGGGTATCAATATCGGAGGCTCCTACAAGTATTCTTTTATCTTATCAAATGCTTTTTGACAATTTTCATTCAAAACAACCGCCTGATCCTTTTTTAACAATTTAAACATTGGCTCACACGTGGCCGTGAGATGGTATATGAACCGAGCAATGTAGTTCAATCTCCCCAGGAAACCACAGACCTCCTTTTCTGTTTTTGGCGCTGGCATGTCTTGTATGGCTTTTATCTTTGCAGGATCGACCTCGATTCCTTTTTCACTGACAATGAACCCCAATAACTTTCCGGACCGAACTCCAAAAGTGCACTTATTTGGATTCAACCTCAATCTGAACTTCCTAAGCCTCTCAAACAACTTCAACAATTTAATCAGATGCTCTTCCTCCGTTTGCGACTTTGCTATCATGTCATCAACATAGACCTCAATCTCATGATGAATCATGTCATGAAACAAAGTGACCATAGCCCGCTGGTAAGTTGCCCCTGCATTTTTCAACCCAAAAGGCATTACCTTGTAACAGAATGTCCCCCACAGTGTAATAAACTTCGTCTTCTCCATATCTTCTGGTGCCATCTTTATCTGATTATAACCCGAAAAACCATCCATAAAGGAAAATACGGAGTATTGAGCAGTATTGTCAACCAATACGTCAATGTGAGGGAGCGGGAAGTCATCCTTTGGGCTCGCCTTATTCAAATCCCTGTAATCTACACACATCCGTACCTTACCATCTTTCTTAGGTACAGGTATGATGTTGGCGACCCACAGAGGGTAAGTGGTTACGGCTAAAAATCCAGCATCCAACTGCTTATGGACTTCCTCTTTGATTTTTACAGCCATATCTGGTCTTGTCCTTCTAAGCTTCTGCTTGACCAGAGGACATTCCTCACGCAATGGCAAGCGATGGACCACTATGTCGGTATCAAGCCCGGGAATATCTTTGTACGACCAAGCAAAGATGTCACTATTCTCTCGAAGCATCTTGATCAGTCTTTGCTTGATGTCACTCTGTAGCGCAACCCCTATCCGAACATTTCTGACAACTTCTTCAGAACCTAGATTAACAACCCCAATTTCCTCCTGATGAGGCAGAATGATCTTCTCTTCTTATTTCAAGAGTCTAGCTAGCTCTTCAGGCAGTTCTTCATCCTCATCAATCTCTTCTTCAGCTTGATATATCGGTTGATCGAAGTCTAAGCGCGTCATAGGAGGTTCTGAATCGGTGTCATCTGCAATAGGAATCCTGGAATAAAAATGGTTAAATGTTTCAAACGATATGCAAACAAGTATAAACCACATTTCCATTACATTGTGACAAAAAAAGAAAGACAGAGATCACAAAATTTGAATGAGAAACAAAGTCGGGCGGTGACGACAGTATACCCTCCGGTTGGATTTTTCAAAACAGCTCCAATACCATGTCCATTTTTGTTTGACGCTCCATTAAACATCATTTCCCATCGAGATCCAGGCTCAGGACCTTCTTCGTGACCAGACTCTGGTTTTATTCGTTGAATGTACATCACATCTTCATCAGGGAACTCAAACTTGAGTGGTTGATAATCTTCCACGGGATGCTCTGCGAGGTGTTCTGACAAGACACTGCCTTTGATGAACCTTTGAGCAATATATTGAATATCATACTCTGACAAGATCATATGCCATTTGGACAACCTTCCAATTTGAGCTGGCTTTTCGAAAATGTACTTGATTGTGGTATGGTAGATCATATACTATCTTAAGCGCTTGGTGGCCCATGCTAAAGCACAACAGGCTTTCTCTAGCGGGGACTAGCGGCTCTCGAAATCTGTGAACTTCTTGCGTAGATAATAAATTGCATGCTCTTTCTTGCCCCTCTCATCAGTTTGGCCCAAGACGCAACCCATCGAATCTTCTAACTCTGTCATGTACATGAACAATGGTCTTCCAGGCACTGGAGGAATCAATATCGGAGGTTCTTGCAGATACTGCTTGATTTTCTCAAATGCCGACTGACAATTTTCATTCCACACCACCGTCTCACCTTTTCGTAACAACTTGAAGATTGGTGTGCAAGTAGGAGTTAGGTTGGAGATGAACCTGGAGATGTAATTCAAACTTCCTAAGAAACCTTTGACTTGTTTCTCTGTTTTAGGAGCAGGCATTTCTTAGATTGCTCTGACCTTATCAGGATCTACTTCAATTCCTCGTTGACTAACAATGAAACCAAGTAGTTTTCCCGAGCGAACCCCAAAGGTGCATTTAGCTGGATTAAGCCTTAGTTGGTACTTTCGGAGTCTCTCAAACAGCTTTGACAGATGATCCAAATGATCTTCTTCACTTAGAGACTTTGCGATCATGTCGTCCACATATACTTCAATCTCTTTGTGCATTATATCATGGAAGACTGTGACCATGGACCTCTGATATGTTGCCCCTGCATTTTTCAAACCGAAAGGCATGACCTTATAACAATAGGTGCCCCATGGTGTAATGAAGGTCGTCTTCTCCATGTCAGCCGGATCCATCTTTATCTGATTATAACCAGAAAATCTGTCCATGAACGAGAATACTGCGGAACTGACTGTATTATCCACCAGAGTGTCGATATGTGGAAGAGGGAAATCGTCCTACAGACTAGCTTTGTTTAGATCCCTATAGTCGACGCGCATTCTGACTTTGCCATCCTTCTTTAGAACTGGCACGATGTTGGCCACCCATTCCGGATATTTGGATATTGCTAAAAAGCCTGCATCAATCTGTTTCTTGACTTCATCTCAGATCTTATGAGCCATGTTTGGTCTTGACCTGCGAAGTTTTTGCTTGACTGGAGGACACTCCGGCTTTAAGGGAAGCTTGTACATAACAATGTCGGTGTCCAACCCTGGCATATCTTGATAAGACCAAGTGAATATGTCAACATAGTCTCTGAGGAGTGCTGTCAGCCTGCTTTTGACTTCTGGCCTCAAAGATACTCCAATCATCACTTCTCTTTTCTCTTCTTCGGACCCCATGTTGATGACCTCAATCTGCTCCTTATACATCTGGAGATAAACCTCTTCATATTCAGTTATCCTCTTCAATTCTTCTGGGACCTCTAATTCTTCATCACTCTCTTCTTCAGCTTGGAAGACGGATGAACCACTAGTAGAAGGAACTGAAGGATCATGGGATTTTATGGGTAATGGAGGTGTTCTGCATGTTCTTATATTTTTAGGAATGATTAGACAATCACACACAGACATGCAGATGAAGGGTTGTTTTTACGTTTTCGAAAAAGTCGCCATTTTTCCTTTTAACAAAAAGAGTAAAAATGATAAGCAGAAAATAAACAAGAGTTTTAACAAAAACACTTTTCATTCATAGATTTTTCAATTTACAAAGTGGCCCATACAAAATGATTCGCAAGCCTCGGGTAAGACCATGAACTTTTAAAGAAAACATAAAGCTAACAAGCAAAATGAATTACTCTAATGGTAAAAAGACAGGAATTTCCATAGCCTCCCAATTGCGCAGAACTGCTCCCTCTCGAATTATCAGACCGTCAAGATCACAATCTTCCTATTCAACGATGATATCATTTATTTGTATTCTGCCATTGGTAAAGATTTCTTCCAAGGAATTTTTCCTCATGACGCTTTCTTTTGGTTCGTCTTCGAGAGTTGGTTTGTAACCCAACCCTTGTCGGTCGTTCTTCGTTCGAGCATTGACTTCGATCACTTCTCCCCATCCCAATGGGAGTCCAGTTTTCAGTGCAGCCTTAATACTTTGAATAGAAGTGAAGGATGGACCACGAGTTATAGCCGTCTCGTCAACTAGAACAGCATGGGCTATCTCTAGCGCTTGGAAAGCTGTTTCAAGTGAATCCTCATCTTTCTCGATGTATCGGAAGGAGGATAGATGGCTCACCATCAGATCCTCTTCTCCATGAATGATAACTAGCTGGTCGTCAATAATGAACATTTTCTAATGAAGGGTGGAGATTACAGCGCCCACTACATGTATCCAGGGCCTCCCTAATAGACAGCTGTAAACTGGGTTGATATCCATCACCTAAAAAGTGATCTTAAAGATTTGTGGGCCTATCATGATAGGCAGGTCAACTTTTCCAATCACAGTTCTTTTGGAACCGTCAAACACCTTCACCACAAGAGATGTAGGTCTCATATCAGCACCCTGATAAGCTAGTTTAGCTAATGTTATCTTTGGCATTACGTTGAGGGAGGATCCTGTATCGACAAGCACCCTAGACAATGTATCCTCCTCACATTTGATTGACACATGTAGAGCACGGTTGTGCTTGCGTTTTTCAGCTGTCAAGTCGTTGTCATCAAAGCTCAAAGTATTACAGGCTGTGATGTTTGCTACAACAGAGTCGAACTGCCCTACTATGATGTCCTTAGTCACATGAGATTTTGTTAGAATCTTTAGCAGAGCCTGGCGATGTGCTAGAGAGCTTAACAACAATGACAAGATGGAAATTTTAGATGGCGTTTGGTTTAGCTAATCTACCACTCGGTAGTCGCTTCTACGAATGATCCTTAGGAATTCTTCTTCATCATCCTTGAGGGGATCCTTCCCTTTGTTGGTAGGTTCTTCAGTGACAGCTTATCTTGCAATCGGCCCCTTAGCAACATCGGCTTTTGGAGTGGGAACCACTGGCGGAGGAACTGCATTGTTTGTACGATGTTGATACACACGACCACTTCGGGTCATTCTACTCCCACCGGAAACATGGGCCACATTCCCCTGTTTTCTTTTTCTGAAGATACTTTCACACCATGAATAGTCTTCTTTTGGTGTTATGGCTCTAGGATGAGGTCTGGATCCCCTCCTTGGCTAGAATCTGGACTGATCCCTCTCAAATCTGGATGTCGCATCGTCGGGGAATATAGGCCGGACGTTTTTGTTTCCATTTGTATTATTATTGTCGGGGTTTCTGAATACAACCCTCTTGCAAGGTGCCTCGGGCATATTGAACACGGGTTCAATTACCGCTATATCCTCTTTCTTTTTTCTGCAACTGATTTCCAATGTTCCTTGATCCAGTAACGCTCGAACACCCTTCTGTACAAGGTCACAACCTTGTGGATTCAGCAAACACTGCTCGTAATTCTCATGAGATGTCTTCAAAGCTCAAGCTGGAGCAAGGAGTTTGTGTAATTCTACCAACGGCACCTTGATTTCTTCAACAGTAGTAACAGTCTTTGTTTCCGACGCTTCTCCTTCCTCAGTGATAGCGTTTACTCTACCATGATCTGGTAGGGTTTATTCTTCACATTTGGGTGGTTTTCTTCAAAAGACAAGATCTTCTATTCAATCAGTTCACGAACTAGGTGTTGGAGTGCGAAGCATCCTTCTAAGTCATGTCCCGGAGCGTTTTCATGGAATAAACAGTGTGGGTTGGCATTGTAGTAGTATGGCAAAGGGTTAGGCGGAGCGCCTAATTTCCTTGTTTTGACCAATCTCTCTCTATTAGTATTGGGAATAATTCTGTGTAACTCATCTAGATAGGTTGTATCTTCAGCCGATTACCTTGGTGATTAGCTCTTGGAGCCCAAGCCTAAGGCTGTTGACCTTGTTGATGGTATTGTTGATTTTGACTGGGTGCCCCTTGTTCAGGACCCTGCTGAGCTGACTGTTGAAAAACAGGTGTTATAGCTGCCACATAAGGAGATGATTGATAGTATTGTTGACGATGATTCTTTGAACTCTGCGCCCTTTTCCCACGTCACAACACTCACATCACCTTCCTTTTTCTTGTGAAAGTTGTTAGATGTCTTCTTGGCAATGCTGCTGCTAGAATTGGCGTTTGAGGTTGTTACCTTTCCACTTTTCAAACCAGCTTCGACCTCGACTCCTACTACGACAATGTCGGAGAAGTTGGAAGTAACACTTTTGATTAATCTTTCATAGAATTCTGGTCTAATTGTGTCCACGAACCAATCTGCTAACTCTTTTTCAGTGAGAGGTGGCTCAACCTGGGCAGCAGTTCCGCACCATCATTGCGCATACTCTTTGAAGGACTCGGTGCTTTTTTACGTCATGCTAAGAAGTTGACGACGATCTGGAGCCAGATCCATATTATACTTGTACTGTTGGATGAAAGCATATGATAAGTCTTGGAAACTCTAGATTTTTTCTTGGTCCAAGCTTAGGTACCACTTGGCTGATGCTCCCTTGAGACTGTCTTGGAATAAGTGTACCAACAATTTGTCATTTTCAATATGCGGAACCATCCACCTGTAATACATTATCAGATATACTTTGGGACATGTAGTTCCCTCGTACTTATCGAACATGGGCATCTTGAACTTCTGTGGGAACACCAATCCGGATACCAAGCACATGTCTTTGGCATCGGACCCGAAGACGTTACTTCCTTCAATGGCTCGCATTCTCTTGGCCATGATATCCATTTCCACTCAACTTTTCATGTTTCTCATCCTCGGCCTCAGAACCGTCGGGTATATCGAAGATGGGTTCCTGGGGGTTTAAAGTAGGTTGGGCCTGAGTTGGTCCACGTGCTTGAGTGAATATAGGGTTCATTGTCGTTGAATCAAATAGTGGCTGAAAACTGGAGGACTGCAGATTGTTGACTGGTGGCAAGAAGTCCCTAGATATGCCGAATGGGAACTCCGCAGTGGTAACTGGAGCTATTGGGAGATTCACTGCCATTGTAGTGATTTTGGAGACCACCGTAGCTTGCGTGTCCATCTTAGCTCTGATCACATTAAGGACTTCCATGATTTGGCTAACATTGTCCTTTATCCCCTCAATATCGTTGTGAATCTGGTCGATTCTTCGATCACTGTCTGCCATCTTTCGCTGAGCTTGAGCCCGAGTGTTGTATATGTGCGGATTCAACGTGACTTCCCCTCTCTCTCTTTGATGAACAAGAACCACAGATGAGCTGCAGAACTCGAATGCAAGACCAACGCAAGATGAGATGCAAAAGCAAATGCACAAACCATTCCAGGAGAAGAAAATTTCGTTTAAAACAAAAAAATGGAACAACACGTAACGACGTGCTTTAAAAAGCAGTTTTTTTCATTGATAATTCAGAATCTGTTACAATGGATGGCTCTTTCTAAAAAGCAAAACCTTTCTTATAAAAAAAGCAACAAAAGTAAATGCAACATATGATTACAATCCTCTTTAGGGAAAACAAGAAATGGTGAAACATTGATCATTCAAACAAGATGATCCTTCCCCTTCTTTGGGCCGAGCTTTATACTGGCGAATGATTTCCACAAGTCTTCATTTTTTCTCTGAGCTTTGACTAGGGCATACCTCATCTCTGTTGTAGTGAGAATCGTGATACCAAGCTATTGATTAACTTGAATCTTATTTCTTAAATTCACAATAGGACTTTAATTTATCCAAAGGAAAGGTCTAAAGAGAGAAAGAACCCTTTTGCGCGATGTAACAACAACGCTAAGAGATTCAGGGATCGGGGGTAGGTTATGCATAGGGTAGATATTTCACATCCTAAACATCTGTAGTACTCTACAGGAACCTTTTGTTTATTTGCATGCTAAGTTGGTAAATGTTTGCTATGGATTGGGATTGGTTAAAGGGTGTAGGTTAAAACCTAATGATAGTTTCTAAGTTTGCTCGCAAAGACGTCGCGTCCTCTGCCTATGTATCCTAACTAGGATAGAATCAGAGCAATCGTAGTTTACCTTACTAGGGTTGAAGAACACTTGATTATGACCATGGTTCAAAGGGGAACAAACATAACAACGTTTGTATAGAGTTTCAAAAAACTCTCTAGATCTATTGTTAAAACACTCAAGAGGGGAGTAAGTAATCATTACTATGATTCTTACATAGAGTTTACAAACTCTATCCTAGGGTTCTAGTTGAAGAACACTCCTAGTGTAGATAAGGCTTTCTAGACTTAAAGCAAAGTCTAATGGCTTGTATGTTCTAACTTAACTAGGCTAGGGTTTAAGATGACTTCACAAAGTCAGGGAGGGGTAATGAACTATCCAATGACATAAGGGTCAATGGAGAGACTTTTCCTTTGGAAGGACAGAGAGAGGCAACTTGGATGAGAACTAAAAAGTTCCATCACTTGGGGGAGAAATGCTTAACGAAGCAAATAAACAATTAAGCAAGATGAACAAGATTACAATTAAGTAAGCATGCATATCACAATAAGCAAGGATCAAATAATACCAATGGTTATAACCGATAATCAAATATCTTAACAAAGATGGAAGTAACAACCCCAAAGCCATATTATCAAATATGAAACACATCAACCATATCAATAAGTTACAACTTAAAAATATGATCATGTTATATGTTCAAATGTAACAACAATTAGACATTGATAACAATCAAGTACCCAAGGATTGATCAGAACAGTTCAATTCAAGGCTTTAGGAAAGAAACAATAACTCATGGTAACAACCAACAAGAAAATGAGATCTCAACATGTTAACAAACATAAAGATATCAAATACCAATAAATCTCACAAGATAAAATAAGCATGGCATAAGGGAAATTCAATCGAAACGTACGATAACGACCTAAGGACGAAACTACTAACAAGTAGACAAAAAGCATTGTAAAAACAAGCAATTATGAGATTACAATCCAATTAATACAACTAAACATCACAATGAAAAAGTTTCAAAAAGAACGGGTTG
The DNA here is from genome assembly GCA_963859935.3 of Lathyrus sativus. Classification (NCBI taxonomy): domain Eukaryota; kingdom Viridiplantae; phylum Streptophyta; class Magnoliopsida; order Fabales; family Fabaceae; genus Lathyrus; species Lathyrus sativus. The sequence goes on from OZ012736.1 coordinate 393,319,850, forward strand.
AAAATAGTAAATAGTGAATAAGTTATGAAATAATGAAGTTTGGTTGATTTTAATGGCAATACAAATAACAAGCACATAAAAAAGTGGCATGGGTGGGGATTGAACCCATGCCCTTATGTTTACCAACACCACAAATACCCACCAAGACACGAGGCGTGCGTGTAAGAGGAAAATGGAAGCAAAGAATAAAATAAATCATTTACAAATGGAAAGTAAAATACCAAAAAGGGTTGATCCCAAGGATCGAACCCAGGACTGGCAAGTGAAAGAGGTACTTAAGGCACATGCTTCTACCACTGGGGTGGCTATACATCCGTTGATTATGCCACCCCTCAAAATATATAACCCTCACAAGGCAAACATTTCTAGGCCAAAATCAAAGTAAACAAGGTGGAAACGGATTGGTTCATAACTCTATCAAATTAATACCAAATTCAACAAAATTTGATTCTAACTTGTATGAAATTTAATGAAGAACAAGATGGTGCAATTCAAATTTTGAGATTACACACACAAATAAAATCGATAGAACATGCACCCTATGAACTTGAAATGCAACTTGGTATCCACAAATCAGGGCAGATGCAATTAAGATTATGGAAAGGCATGAGCAAGTTCTAAATATAATATTGAATGAATTTTAACAAGTGTTTGATTCAAAATAGCCTTGGATCAAAATAAGGTACATGAGTGGCAAGCATAGGCACGATGTGGACATGAGCCAATATGAAAGGATCAAAATACATGAATTCAAAACTAGTACTGATCTGTACATGTTTGAAATTCAAAAAATCATGATAAATTTCAAAGGAACACATCATTCTGCTATGGTTCAAAAGGGGCTGTCAAGCTGTTATGTTGAGTGGAATTGTGTTGGAATGAAAATGCAAACAGCATACCATGTGGTTTTTTAAACAAATGGGAAATGTAGACAAAGCTCAGTTTGCAAGAATGTGACAAGACTGATGCAAAGCAAATAAGTTATTTACACATTAATGAGATTCATGGCAGCAGGTGGATTTGAACAAATAGGTATAACGCAACACTTTGACATGTTGATCAAGTAAAATTAGGACAGATTTTAATCAGGTAGCAATGATTATGAAAGGGTGGAAACAATTTTGAAGCTATGCTAAACAGGACAACCACATAAATAAATCATACAGTCTGGCCAGATTCAAACAATTTCTTTTGTACTTCACAAATGATAATAACAGTTGGATCATTACAATGCCACTGAGTCCCTATAGGCAGCAAGCACACAAACAAAATTCTCCTTATGAGCTATCATCAAACCATATCAAGATAACCCTAGAACCTCTAAAAACCACTCCAAACTAGCAAGTAAACCAGTAAGGGGCATGAATGACAGCAGATAGAAAGTTAAAGCAAACAGGCCCACATGTATGCATACCAAAGTTGATCAACCAGAACAAGAAAAACATCAAAGAGACCTGCACCAACATACTTGAAAGGCAATGATAAGAAAGCTTATAACAATCACCATACCAAAACTTAAACACAAAAACATGACTGTTATGCCCTAACAAGTGAGATTGGAGAGAAATTGCAAGTTTGAAAGCTAGATCAAGTAGCAGACATAATTGAAGTGAACAGACCCTGCATACATCCTCAAAACATCATATGGAATGTGTCTATACTTCAAAAGTACTTACCAACATCATGGAAAAGAAAATCATAAGTCAACTGCTCAAACACTCATAAATTTGCAATATTAGAATCAAAACTGAATTGGAACAGATTGAGGTCAGGAAAATGCCATACACAAGTCTTAAATACATTAAGGAATGATTTTAGCACTTAAGATTATCATGAAATGCACAGAACCAGAAAATGGCTATCAAACTACAATTGTATCAAACATGTGAGGCAGGCTGTCATGACAGAGGAGTAATGCATACACAAAGTTGTTGATTCATGCACATAGAAGTCCTAAATACTTTTAGAGGTCTAATGTTTCATGGACTGACCTAAAACAAATCAAGCAAAACAAAGTGAAGTGTGTCGCAGTGGCTTTCAAAAATAGTTTGGCAGCAATAAGGTACAAGTTGGTCTAACTATGATCAAGTGGTCTTATGTTGACAAACACATCACACACATATCTTAAATGTAGAAAAGAATGAGTTACAAATCAAAAAATGAGCATATTGCATGCAGGAAAGAATTTGGCATATTCATGGTAAATTTGGCTTGAAAGTGCATTTGCAAGTGAAATGAGAAAGCAGGCAAGAACAGATCAAACAAACAATGTGCACACATCATTATCTTGAGGGTAGATGAGTTTCAACTTAAAAAATAAGCATATGATAGTTGGAGCACAAAATTGGTATGTTGTGGTAGGAAGCATGAAAACCTGTCTTGGCCTAAACTTAGCACAACAGGGCATTTTGGCAAGCAAAGAGTTTTGTGATGAAACCAAAGTTATGCACATACCATAATGATGCTAACAGATGAGGACATGGTCTAAAAATAGATTAAAACTGTACCAAACAGAATATCACATTTTAAAACTCATGACATATAAAAACAACAACTTAAATATGCAGCAGGTACATTCATGACAGTTGGGAAGTTTTGATAGCACATACAAGTTTCAAATAAGTATAACAAGGATTCCATGCACATAGATAAAGTGGAAATCAGTTGAAACAGAGCATGATATGTGTTTGGCATCATGAAATTTGAAAATGCAGTTGGAAGAATGATAAAGCAGTTTGAACAAGTAGGGAGATTTTGAACTTTCAAGCACAACACACAATCCCAAAACATAATAACAAATGAGTCTACTACTCAACAACCAGCACCAACTGCTCCTAATAAGGACTGGTATGTTAAACCAAATTTTGACAGCAAAAACAACAAAGAAAACACAGCAGGCCCTAATGGCTAAGTCTCATATTTCTCATTTTTCAACCAATTCAAACAGGCAAGTAAGATCAAATAAACATCAACCAATGATTTAGAACATTTGAGATACAAAATAGTAAGCACAAACAGTCCCATACACAACTCATGGTAGTGATAGAGCTAAATGGCACTAAATGACACAAATGTGAAAACAAGAGCTATATCATGATGTAGGGCAGGGGGGTCTCATGAACAACTTACAAATCATTTAAATCTCACTAATGAACCAAAGCTAAAATATCTAGGGCAAGCATACCACATTTCAATGTTGGATTCCTAAAACTACCATATAGACCAAAATCTTCACAAGAAAGTTATACATGATATCAAAGTACAATCTTGGTAACACATCAGCAACATATCATTCACAAATGAAAATACATTAACAAAAGCAAGTATTATAACCATAAGACATCAGTTCTTGACAAGGAACTAAAATGGGGCAGCAAGACTACATTTCCACTAAATCACTTCAAAATGATAAAACATGACAATGTATGATCAATAAAGAGTTTGGATATCACATACCTCTTGTAGACAAGTCTTGAGCAAGATAAGAAGCTGAGAAACCCAGAGATCCTTTTCTTTGGCAAGGATTTGAAGCTTGCTTCCTCTTGAAGCAATAAACCACTTTTCAAGACAGTTGGAGTTATGAAGTTTCCAGCTGGTTTTTTAGAGTTTGGACAATTGAGATATGATGTATATGAGGTGTAGGGAGTTTTAGAATGGTAGGAAATGCCTCAAGTAAGGATTTGTCTTTCAAAGTGAAAGAAAGTCAATATACTAAGGTGTGAAGGTTGACTTTTGTGAAAATGAGATTTTTGAGTGGTTTGAATGTATGGACACCTTCTACACAATGTTTATGGATTGTGTAGATGGTTTTGAGTGGCTTGGAAATGGTAGAACTGAGTTTGAGCAGAGTTTTGCTCAAGACAGTTTTTTAGTGAAAAATGGAAGTTTTGAAAATTGAGATTCTTGAGGAAATGAAAGAGAGTTGAGAGATATTGTTTCTCTTGGTTTTGGAGATTGCTCTGGTGTATCTAACATCAATGAGGACGCCTCTATTTATAGTGAAAACAAGAGTGAGGGCAGCTTTGTATTTTACCACTTTTGGAGGGAGTTTCATGAGGTTTTCAAATGAATCTTGCCAAATATCTTCCTATCAGTTCCATGGCCCAAAGAAGATCAGAAAATAAAATGGAATGATGGACATGAAGTGACTGAGGTAAGCTTAGAGTGCAGAGTGAGCAACTGCACAACCCTTGGAGGAAAAGTTTCTCTTTCCTCTTACACATTTGAATATTTTAATGCAAGTTGCTTGCAACTGGCCTCTCTCTTCAAACCTCACATTTTTCTGCATTTTCCTTCATCCACACATCTAAATACCAGATTGCATCATGATCCAAGGGTCAAGGGTAGCTCATAGTGGTTTCCAGTGTTGACATCCCTAACTTCCATGGCTCATAACTTTCTGCTCACACATGCTATTGAAGAGTTCTACCACAATTTAGAAAGCCCTTAAGTAGCTCTATAACTTTCATGTTTGGTAGATTTCCAAATTCTAGATGGAACTAGGTTGAAAAACCCTTCCAAGTTGCTGAAAAAATCACTTAAAAAGGATAAATAACTTAGAATTTTTATAAGTTATTTCCCTTCTTAAAATGAATCTTGTCATAACTCCAAATCTATGCATTTTTTGATCATGGACCACTTTCAGGATTTTGTAGGACTTGGCAAGAGATATCCAATGAGCTTTGAACCACTTCAATTGGATGTGTGGTTGAGGAGTTATGGTCTTGCCCCTTTCGAAACCCTAATTCCCGATTTTTGCAATTACTTCTTAACCCTTGATCTAATGGTCATGAAATTTTATGGGGAGGTGTAATATGACATAAAGAACATTTTTGATTCACATCTTCAAGTCAAATTCCTTATTGTTGAAGAGTTGACTTTTCGGTCAACCGTTCGATCAATAGGTGACTACCGAGTCGACTGTCGATGATCCGAACATTTTGAGGACTTGAAACTCTTTGTATGGACTTTAATAAGCCATAGGAACTTAATGGACCTTGATCCCACCATTGAAACACTCTTTAAATCAAAAGTCAAACTACAATTGACTTTTCCTGGTCAAAAACCCTAATCGGGTATCCTGAACTGCATTGTTCTCAATTCCCGGGTGACCACCTCAAATTGGATTCATACTTGACCCAATGTAGTATCCTTGATCTTGTTTATGGTTGAATCAATCCAAAACATTGATTGATCAAACCATCGAAGCCTCGATTTTGACGGTACAAAACCCTAATTCATCTGCATCTTGACAAAGATAAACTGGAAGTGGGTTAAGGTCAGTTAATAAAATAAGTATGATCCTAAAATGATTATGAGGATCTAAGGGGTCAAAATTTGGGGTGCAACAGATTCCCCTATTTAAATATCTTCACTAGATGGCAATGAGAGATGACAATCCTCATAGAATCGTAGTGAAAGGTATTTAAATATAGCAAACCAGAAATTTTGTCCCTTAGATCCGATGGTATGCAAAAGGACAAATGCGAATATGCTATGAATCTAAATGATGTTATATGATGCTTCAATGCAAGACAAACGCAGACACACGGGCAAAGATAAAAGAACGGCAAAACGACGAGTAACCACTCACGAGGGGCCCAACACACTGGGGAAAGATTCAAGACCAAGTAAGCAAGATAGTTCAGACATGACTAATGATGCTTGTTCGAGGAAATCTTTCACGCAGTGGACACAAATTCCACCAGGGAAGACACATCTTCATTGGGGAAAGGAGATAGGAACCTCACTGGGGATAACCAGATGAGGAAGCCCACTGGGGAAGATAACAATTCTTCACTAGGGAAACGAAAGAAAAGAAATGCAAACCACACTGGGGAAAGAAACCCAATGGGGAAAAATTTGTTGGGGAAGCAAAACTTCACCGGGGAAAAGACGGAGCGAAGACACGAATCGCACTAGGGATAACCAGACTAGAAAATTTCATATAACGAAGAGTTCAAACGGGATCTTCAGGAAAAAAGGTTAGAAACAAGACCGGGCGTGCCGGAGAGGTTAGTACCCACTAATTCTCTAAGACTTGACTGGAAAAGCAAAAGCTTCAACTGGGGAGACTGGTGACAACCAGAATAACAAATAGCTTCAAACAGTACTAGTTTCCACTAGACTTACTGGGGAAAAATGGTGATGACCAATCCAAAGTTCGGCTTCTAAAAAGTGTTGAATACCACTATACTTCCTGGGGATATGGTGACAACCAAATCGAAGTTCCAATTTCAATTGGGAATTTCCAAACAATATTGATAAAACATAGGACATCGGCTGGGGAAGTTGGTAACAATCAACTTGTAACGATTAGCTTTCAAGCAATGCCAGTAACTACTGGACTTAGAGGGGACTGGTGATAACCAAATCAGGATGTACCAATATCAATTGATAATGGATAATGCTAGTAACTACTATAATTAACTGGAGAGATTGGTAACGGCCGAGTCCCAGGAGATCAATGACCATTAGATTTTCAAAGAGTTTGGGTAACGGCCAGACCAAAGTGGTGATAACAATCTGAGTTAAGCGATTTCAATAATCATTGGTCTTAGGCCAATTGGTGACGACCAACGCAGGTATACCAATAAAAATCGGTTTAGGATACTGCTAGTGAAAAATAGATTTTCCAAGCAAGGCTAGTGACCACTAGACTTAGAAAGATTGGTAATAATCAAATCAAGAGGTACCAATAACAATTGGATCTGAAGGTGATACTAGTAACTACTAGATTCAGAAAGACTGGTAATAACCAAATCAAACAGGTACCAATAACAACTAGATTTGAAGGCGATGCCAATAATTATTTGACTTTTAGGGAATTTTGGTGACGACCAATTCAAGTACCAATGACCATTGGTTTTAGAAGGCAATACTAGTAACCACTAGATTTTAAGCAAAGATTTGTGAAAACCGAATCAAAAGGACTCCAATAACGATTGGTTGGCTTTATAACAGAATTAGTGACGACTGGGTTTGGAAAATTGTTGGTGACGACCAAAACAAGACACCGAACATAATTGGTTCTGACCAGGTGTGAGTGACTACTAGTCTTTCAGAGATTATTGGTGACGACCAAATCAAGGATGAATATTGGTAACAACCACCCATTTGTGTAAACTGGATATTGCTAGTCACCACTAGCTTCCTAAAGAAGGTAGGAAACCCCAGGATGTCAACTTTGAAGCGAAACTTGTTGTACATGATCAAAGATAAAGGTAACGACCAAAATATCTCAAAGGCAACAGCCAGACAACAGAGACCAAAACCAAAATGCAAACAAATGTGTATGCTGGTATGATGTTGTTTGTAAAATGCAGACCGATCCGCAGGACCAAAGGAAGGCAAACAAGGAAAACACATAGAGAACTCGTCACGCTGAGTCTCAATGTTTCAGGTCAGGAGACACTTTCTTTTGGCGTAGATAAAAATCTTTTTCCATAATATCCTTGTAATCCTGTAGAGGAGAAGCCTTGGCTTAAGGGCCAGAATTGCTGTCGGACGCATCTAGTTTGGTCAAAGGTGACATCAAACTTTCACAACTTTGAGAACTGTGTAATGTTATCAGATTACCTCTAGAACTCTTCAATTGTTTTCTCAAATGGGGTTTTCCTTTTTTTTTTTAAAACAAGACTTAAGTTTTTCAAAACACTTTGCTTTCAAGAAAATTCTTATTAACGAATAAGTGAAATTGCATAACAAAAACAGAAGATCATAACAATGATTGGCCAAAATCTGTTTTTATTGATAGACAAGAACTTTACAAAGGGCAAAGCCTCGGGAACTTTATATATTTTGAAAAATCGACAAACAGAAAAGGTTACAGAATACCATAATAATCCGGTCCTTTTAACTGTTAGTTCACTTGCTTCGCTGCTTCTGACGAGAATGGCAGACGTTGATCCTTCTTTTGATACCTTGCACAAGACTCTGCCTCGACGTTCATCAGCTTTCAATCATTGGGCTTCCATCTTGTTAAAGCACTGGGATCTCCTTTCTAGGCCTTCTGCTTTAGGCATAATACTTTCTCACTGCATCTGAGTTGATGGGATACTTGAGTCGTTCGCCATCCATGGTCTCAAGAATTAGAGATCCTCCAGAGAAGACAGTTTTTAAAACGAAGGGGCCATCGTAGTTGGGCATCCACTTTCCGCGCATATCCTTTTGAGTTGGTAGGATTTTTCTAAGCACAAGCTCTCCTTCCCTATACTCTTTGGGACGAACCTTCTTGTTGAACGCTTTTATCATTCTTTGTTGATAGATTTGACTGTGACACATGGATGTCATTCTTGTCTCATCAATGAGGTCCAATGAATCGAACCTTTCTTTTACCCATTCGTCTTCATCGAGCTTTGCTTCTATCAAGATCTTTAAAGAAGGTATTTTGACTTCAATGGGCAGCACATCGTCCATCCCATATACTAAGGAAAAGGGAGTTGCCCCTGTCGAAGTTTGCATTGATGTTCGATATCTATGCAAAGCAAATGGTAACATCTCGTGCCAATCCTTATAGGTTATGACCATCTTTTTTTATCTATTTTCTTGATATTTTTGTTTGCAGCCTCAAATGCGCCATTCATCTTAGGTCTGTAAGGAGACGAATTGTGATGGTTGATCTTGAAATCGTCCCAGAGTTCCTTCATCGTTTTGTTGTTTAGATTCGATCCATTGTCAGTGATGATCTGGTTAGGAATACCGTATCGACATATGATTTCCTTTTTGATGAAGCGAGCAACCACTTGCTTTGTCACGTTCGCATACGACGCTGCTTCCACCCATTTGGTGAAGTAATCAATTGCGACAAGAATGAAGCGATGGCCGTTGGAAGCTTTTGGCTCTATTTCCCCAATCATATCTATGCCTCACATTGCAAAAGGCCATGGTGATGTCATCACATTGAGAGGATGTGGAGGGACATGCACTTTATCAGCATAGACTTGACATTTATGACACTTTCGAGCAAAGAGTATACAGTCCGTCTCCAAAATTAACCAGAAGTAGCCTGCCCTTAAGATTTTCTTATCCATATCGTGGATGTTGGCATGGGTGCCAAAGGTTCCCTTGTGTACTTCAGCCATTATAAGATTCACCTCTCTTTCGTCGACACATCGGAGTAGAACCATGTCATGGTTTCTTTTGTACAAGGTACCATTGCTGATGAAGAATTTGCCCGACAATCTGTGTATAGCTCTTTTGTTAATTCTGGATGCGTCAGCTGGATATACTTGACTTTGAAGAAAGTTCTTGATATCGTGGAACCACGGCTTCTCATCAGTTTCTTCGTCTATTGTCATGACATATGCAGGTATTGTCCTTCTTTCCATGCGGATCTGAGGCGCCTTGTTAACAAACTGGACCTTCCACATTGATGCCATCATGGCTAGTGCATCAACAATGTGATTTTCCGGTCTTGGTACATTCTTAAAGGTGATTTCATCAAAATATTCAGCCATCTCCAAGATATGAGTTTTGTAAGGGATCAATTTTTTCATCTCTGGTTTCCCATTCTCCTTTGAGCTGGTAGATTACCAAAGCAGAATAGCCGATTACTTCCAAGATTTTGATGCGAAGATCGATAGCAGCTTCCAACCCCAAGATGCAGGCTTCATACTTGGCTATGTTGTTTGTACACGAGAAACAAAGTCGGGCTGTGACGGCAGTATACCCTCCAGTTGGATTTTTCAAAACAGCTCCGACACCATGTCCGTTCTTGTTTGATGCTCCATCAAACATCATTTCCCAGCGGGACCCAGGCTCGAGACCTTCTTCCGGACCAGGCTCTGGTTTTGTGCATTGAATATACATCACATCCTCATCAGGAAAATCAAACTTGAGTTGTTGATAATCTTTCATAGGATGCTCTGCGAGGTGTTCTGACAAGACACTTTGATAGATTTTTGAGCAACATACTAAATATCGTATTCTGATAAGAGTATATGCCATCTGGCTAATCTTCCTGTTTGAGATGGCTTTTCAAAGATATACTTGATAGGGCATATCTTAGAAATCAGCATTGTGGTATGACAGAACATGTACTGTCTCAGGCGCTTGGCGGCCCATGCTAAGGCACAACAGGCTTTTTCCAGGGGAGAGTAACGACTCTCGTAATCGGTGAACTTCTTGCTTAGATAGTAGATTGCCTGTTCTTTCTTTCCTAACTCATCAGTCTGACCTAAGACACATCCCATTGAATATTTTAGTACTGTCATATACATGAACAAAGGTCTTCCCGACATAGGAGGAATCAACACGGGAGGCTCTTGTAAGTACTGTTCGATTTTCTCAAATGCGGCCTGGCAGTTTTCGTTCCATACCACTGTCTGATCTTTTCGTAATAACTTGAAGTTCGGCGTGCAAGTAGTAGTTAGATTGGAGATGAATCTGGAGATGTAATTCAGACGTCCGAGGAAGCCTCTGACTTGTTTCTCTGTTTTAGGAGCAGGCATTTTCTGGATTGCTTTGACTTTGTCATGGTCTACTTCAATTCCTCGTTGACTAACGATGAAACCAAGTAACTTGCCTGAGCAAACTCCGAAGGTGCATTTTGCTGGATTTAACCTCAGTTGATACTTTCAGAGTCTCTCAAATAGCTTCAAAAGATGATCCAAGTGGTCTTCTTCACTTCGGGATTTTGCGATCATATCATCCATGTATACTTCGATTTCTTTGTGCATCATATCATGAAAGAATGTGACCATGGCTCTCTGATAAGTTTCCCCTGCGTTATTCAAACCGAAAGGCATGACCTTATAACAATAGGTGCCCCAGGGTGTGATGAAGGTTGTCTTCTCCATGTCGGTTGGATCCATGAATGAGAATACTGCGAAGCTGGCTGTATTATCTACCAAAGTGTCGACATGTGGTAGAGGGAAATCGTCCTTCGGACTTGCTTTGTTTAAATCCCTATAATCGACACACATCTTGACCTTGCCATCCATCTTCGGGACTGGTACGATGTTTGCCACCCATTCTGGATATTTGGATACCGCTAAAAAGCCTGCATCAATTTGTTTCTTGACTTCGTCTCGGATTTTAAGAGCCATGTCTGGTCTTGACCTGCGATGTTTTTGTTTGACCGGAGGACATTCTAGCTTCAGGGGGAGCTTGTGCATAACAATGTCAGTATCCAACCCTGGCATGTCTTGGTAAGACCAAGCAAATATGTCGATGTAATCTTTGAGGATCACTATCAGCTTGCTTTTGATCTCGGGCCCTATTGATGCCCCAATCTTGACTTCTCTTTTTTCTTCTTCTGAGCCCAAATTGACGACCTTAGTCTGCTCTTTGTAGGGCTGGAGATACATATCTCCATACTCATTCATTCTCTTCAACTCTTCTGGGACTTCTAACTCTTCATCATTCTCTTCTTCAGCTTTAAAGACAGATGAACCACTAGTAGAAGGAGCCGAAGGATCATAGGATTCTGTGGTGGATGGAGGTATTCTGCATGTTTTATTTTTGGGAACAATTAGACACACACACACACAAACATGCATCTGAAGGGTTGTTTTTATTTTTTCAAAAAGATTGCCATTTTTCCTTTTAACAAAAAGAGTGAAAATGATGCGCAAAAATAAACAAGAGTTTTAACAAAAACACTTTTTCATTAATGATTTTAAAATTGCAAAGTGGCCCAATACAAAATAATTCGCAGGCCTTGGGCAAGACCAGGAATTTTAAAGAAAACACAAAGCTAACAAGCAGAGTGAATTACTCTAAAGGTAAAAAGACGGGAATTTCCACAGCCTCTCAGTTGTGCAAAGCTGCTCCTCCCCTAGTTATTAGGTGATCTAGATTACCATCCTCATCTTCAGCAATGATGGCGTTGATTTGTATTCCGCCACTGGTAAATATCTCCTTTAAAGACTTCTTCTTCATGGTGCTTTCCTCTTGCTCGCCTTCTAGAGTTGGTTTGTAACCCAACCCTTGTCGATCGTTTTTGGCCCAAGCGTTGACTTTGATGACCTCTCCCCATCCCATTGGGATTCCAGCTTTCGGCGCCGCCTTGATACTCTGAACAGAGGTGAATGATGGGCCGCGAATTATGCCCGATTCGTCGACTAGAACAGCGTGAGCTATTTCTAGTGCTTGAAAGGTTGTCTCCGGAGAATCTTCATCTACTTCAAGATACCGGAATGAGGACAGGTTGCTTACCATTAAATCCTCTTCTCCATGAACAATGACCAACTGGTCATCCACAACAAACTTCATTTTCTGGTGAAGAGTACAAGCAACAGCGCCAGCTGCGTGAATCCATGGCCTTCCCAGTAAACAACTATAGACCGGATTACTGTCCATCACCTGAAAGGTGACTTCAAAGATTTGTGGTCAAATCATGATAGGAAGATCAACCTCCCCTATCACGACTCTCCTAGATCCATCAAATGCCTTCACTATGAGAGAGGTTAGCCTCATGTTAGCGCCTTGATAAGTCAGCTTGGCTAGCGTACTTTTCGGTATTACGTTGAGCGCTGATCCTATGTCAACAAGAACCCTGGACAGTGTATCTTCTTCACATTTTATCGACACATGTAGAGCACGATTGTGCTTACGTTTCTCAGCTGTCAGATCATTGTCGTCAAAGCTCAGCGTGTTGCAGGCAGTGATGTTTGCGACAATGGAGTCAAATTGCCCCACTGTAATATCTTTGGTAACATGGCCTTGTTTCAGAATTTTGAGCAAAGCCTGGTGATGCGCCGGACAGCTTAAGAGTAAGGCCATGACCGAGATCTTAGATGATGTTTGATTTAGTTGGTCCACCACCCTGTAATCACTTCGTCTGATGCTTCTCAGGAACTCTTCTTCATCATTTTTGACGCTTTCTTTTCCTTTGACCAAAGGCTCTTTAGTGACCACTACTTCTGGAACGGGTTTTGGAGAAACAACAACTTTTGGAGCAGAAATTGCTGGCGAAGGAGCCACATTGTATGTCTGCGGTTGGTATATGAGACCACTCCGGGTCATTTTGCTCCCACCGGCAATGTTAGCTACATTTGCGGGCTTCCTTTCTTTAAAGATCCCTTCGCACCATGAATGGTCCTGCTTCGGTGTTACATCCCTTGGGTGAGGTTTGGATCCTCCCCTTGGTTCAAACCTGGCTTGTCCCCTCCCAAATTTCGGGGGTGCATCGTCGCGGAATACCAGCCAGACGTTCTTGTAGTTGTTGTTGTTGTTATTATTTCTGAACACAGCTCTTTTGTTGGGCTCTTCTGGCATGTTGAACACGGGTTCGATAACTGCCACATCTTCCCCTTTCTTTCTGCGAGCAATTTCTATCATCCCTTGTTCAATCATTGCTCGAATGTCTTTTTTCACAGCGTCACAACCCTCTGGGTTCAGCATGCATTGTTCGCAGTCTTCGTGAGATGTCTTAAGCGCCCATGCCTGAGCAAGACGTTTATGTAGGTTCGCCAATGGCACCTTGATCTCATCGATAGTGGTGACTGTCGTATCCTCTGACCCTTCGCCTTCTTCAGTAATGGCATTGACTCCACCTTGGTTTGGCAGAGGGTTGTTCTTTATGTTTGGATGATTGTCTTCAAAGGACATAATTCTTTTTTCAATTAATTCTCGAACAAGGTGTTGCAGTGTGAAGCAACCTTCAAGATCATGGCCTGGAGCGTTCTCGTGAAATAAGCAGCGAGCGTTGGCGTTGTAGTAAAATGGGAGTGGATTAGGTGGAGCACCTAATTTTCTTATTTTGGCCAGCCCTCTTTCTATCAACATGGGGAACAGATTGGTGTAACTCATGGGAATAGGTTGTATTTTTGGCCTACTTGCCTGATAATTCGCCCTTGGAGCCCTGTTTTGAGGCTATTGACCTTGCGGCTGAAGGTATTGTTGTTGATTATTAGAGTGATATTGTTGTTGATTGTCGGAATGATATTGGTGTTGATTGTTGGATGCCCCAAGCTGGGGACCCTGCTGTGATGACGGTTGAAAAACAGGAGTCACTGCTGCTATATATGATGATGGATGGTACTGTTGGCGATGGCTCCTGGAATTTTGTGCCTTCTTCCCATATGTGATCTCACTTACATCCTGTCGCTTCCGCGAAAATGAGGTGCCGGCAAAACAGAAGAGTCGCCACCTTTCGTTATTTATCCCTCAGAACGGGAAAGGAAACGATCGGAAAAACCTGACGAAAAGGTATAAGACAAGGTCATTGCAACCATTGTCTGGGTTCGGGAGTCGGTTACGCAAGGGGAAGGTATTAGCACCCCTCACGTCCGTCGTACTCGACGGGATCCATGCTTGTTGTGTTTACTGGACGAGTTGGTTTATCTATCTACCTATCAAGGCTGGCTTAAACAGAAAAGAAAAATGACTCGGCAAAGCGTCGCGCTTTATGCCTACGTATTCTCATCAGAGAATGAGAAATCAGAGTCAACGTAGTTCGACTAACCACGGGTGGGGGAAGGTGGCTTGCCAATACATCAGCATTTTGCTTACGTACTCTCAACAGGTATGAGAGATCAGAGCTTATGTAGTTCGGGCTACTACGGATTACAGGAATTCAGATTCATCTGTTTTATCGAGTAGGGTTAAACAACAGTTCCAGCAGTTAGGGACAAAACCTGTTTGCATTGGCGCTGAAGTTTAACAACACTCTTTTCTTCAGAAAAGCTTCCTTTGAATTATGGGCCCACAGGGCAAAAAGGTTTGCAGTTTGTTTTCTGTCTTTTACGGACGAAGTGTTTTTTATTGTGTTTGCAATATCAATCGCACTAAAGACTATGACCTGAGAGTGAATGCGTCGCATGTCACCCAAAGGGTGCCATACTAAACATCCAGACTGTTGGAAAGAAGCTCTCCAACAATCCTTTCTCAAATTGCTTAAGGCTCGTAACGTGCGAAAGAAATCATTCATGATTACTGTATCTTAAGCTGTTTTGAGATGAGAAGAGAACAGGATCAACTAAAGGGAGACTATCAAGTCCTACTGTTGTCATGCCAAGGATTCACCCTATAGTTGAAGCTTGAACCAGGGAACTCCTAGAAGTTATCATGCATAGGTTTCAACCTAAAGTTCTATCATCACTTCCTTATCAAAGGAAATGAGAGTCCTAAGGGATCATGTCAATGATACACAGAAACAGATAAAGCATCAGCTTAAACAGTAAACAGATAAACGACTGTAGAATGCATGCAATGCAAGTGAGGGAGGAAATGTGTGTGTGGCAGCAGCCTCCACAAGCTCATCTCAACCTCAAGCAAGAATGAATCACAGTAATCATACAGAAGAAGATAACATGCAATCAAGCAGAATAGGATACACTGCAATCATACAGAAAAGTGAAACATGCTATCAAGCAAAATAAACCACATGGGCAAGGGAGCTGGGCTCTACCGAATACCCGCAAGCAAAGCCATACAGTAAAAATACAAGGAGAGGGAGCAACTCAACCTCTAGTGAAATCATGCTCCTAGATTAAAGTCAGTCTAGATATGGACTTATTCTAATGCATCAAGCAAGTCAAACAAGGCACATCAATATAGCAAAGAAAACAGACAGGAAAGCAGATCAACAACTCCCTCTCTCTACTCCAAGCTGCAGCTCTTCTAACAACAACCCAGTCTTCAGACTTCAACAGCTCTTCAGGACTATCATCTCTTACTAACAAATATCAACTTGCTTCTTCAGGTTTCAACCCATCAACATAAGTGTCAACTTATCCTCCATCTCCAAGCTTCAGCTCTTCAGTCAATTCCACCTTCAGGCTTCACTCATAACTACAAGCATCAACTTGATTCCTTCAGGCTCTCAATGCATCAATGCAAGTTTCAACTCATCCTTTATTCCTCAAGCCTCAGCTCTTCACTCAATCTCAATTGAATCCTCCTCACAAGTATCAACTTAGTCTTCAAGCTTCAGCTCTCTTTGCTTTACCAGTATCAACTTGGTCTTCTCCTCTTACAAGCTTCAGCTTCTCAGAGTAGTATTCAATCATATGGGAGTGTCAACTTCATCCTTCAATCCTTTAAGCCTCAGCTCTTCATTCAATCTTCATTGGGTCTTCAAGTATCAACCTGCTCTTCTTGCTCTTCAAGCTTCAGCTGTAATGGCCATGCTCAAGGAATCATACTCTTCCACACTCTTCAGTGAAGCTCTCATCTTCAAACTCAAGCCCAATATCTCTCAAGATACTCAAACCAGAAGATAAATGATTTAACAAGAGGAGTGGGAATGATAAACAGCTTACTGACAACCAATGGAAGCTTGTAAGGGTTCATCATTATGAGAGACCGGTTCCCTCAAAGTTCTACTTCCCAGATAAAGCCACTCATCCTTCCAAAGGAGGGATGTGAATATCTGAGAAGGACTTTTAGTCATTGGGAAGAATGGAAGCACAAGATGCTTTCCATGTTTGTGAAAGAAATCATTCTAACTACAAGGCTCTTCCTATGTCCCATCTCTTAATCTTCATCAGACACCTTCAGGCACAAAGAAATCCAAAGCTCCAAGCAACTTCAAGCATCCTCTTCTTGTCTTCAATTTGTCTTCAATCCCAACCAAAGGCAAACAAAGCACAAACCCTAATCTAAGGGGACTAAGGAGGTTAAACTAGTTGAATTAGTAAATTAGGATCACCTAAAACCTAGTACTAAAGTTAGTCCTAACTAAAATACTAAAATCAATTGTAAAATCCTACAAAAATTACTATGGGAAACTAGGTCAATCATGACTCTACCACATTAATTTCAAAGATCAAACCATCAAGTTGGACCTAGAACTAAATCCTACATTCTAAGGTATCAAACCTAAACCCTAAAAAGGAAGCACCTAAATGTCAATCTAGAAAGCACACCTATTTTCATCACAAAAATGTGAGAAAAAATCTATGGGATCATACATGTCTAACCTAATCACACACAAAAAAATAGGCTCAAAATCATCACCATGAGATCAAACAAAAATCCACAAAAATATGCATCAAACATAACTATTTTAATATCAATTAAAATATAAAATTCCCATTAAATCAGAAATTACATGAAATGAAAAAATACTAGACTCAATCATGAGTAAAATGCAAAAAGAATGGATTTAATTGGATTAATTTTCAATTTATTATGAATTTTTCAAGAATCATGAATAAAATGAAAAAATAAAGAAAATCAACCAAAAATAAACAAGCGCGCGGTGCCAATAGTAATCAGACTCAGTTTAAAATTCGGGTTGGGCCATCAGGGGGTGTGAATAACACTTAATTCATTAAGCCCAAAACGCCTGAATAAATGAAACGGTGTGTTTCATGCTTTCAGATCCTTCACAAATCAACTTTAAAACGTGGCCCTTGGATCAGCCTCAAAGTCCAAGTCAAACCATCATCCAACGGTATCCCCATCATCTTCAACCTTTCAAACCTCTGAGCTTCGCGCCCAACTCCGGCCACCACCGGTGGAGCTCTGGTCATCCCCTTCAACCCTAGTTCTCTCTAGGAGCCTCCAATGCCAATGGTCAAAACATGAAACTCATCCAAAATCTTGCCACGAAATCAACCATACCCTTAGTTTCCTCTGAAACCTCAAGAATCACCATATCCCAATCTCAACTAAAAATGGCAATTCACCTAATTTGTCTCTAACTCTCCAATTAACTATCTGAAATCCATCCTACACCATTCTACAATCAATCTAGCACCTTAATTCAACCTAATTCTACCTAAATCATGCTATAGGAAGAAAGGTACCAACCTGAAAATCTTGGTTGAACAGATGCACTAATCCTCCACTTCAAGCTCTACAATCTTGCAGACACGATCAATGAACCTTCTTCTTGCTTCTGTATGCAAAAGAACCAGTTGAAAATGCTTGAATCTTGAAACCCGATGGTGAGTTGCAGGTTCTGAAAATCACTTGCTCATACACGATTTGGCCACCAATTCTTCTTGAAAATGATCTGGAATCACTCCTTGACATTCATGGAAGGAGTATCAATGAAGAAAATGGAAAGAAAATGGGGAATTTGGGGAAACCGATTGCACTTGCAAGCTATGAAATTTCAATCTCAAACTAAGCTCAATCCTTCAATGATCACCAACCTCTTCAATGGATCCACTCTACTCCTTATATAGATGAAGTTTGGATGATCTAGAACCATCTAGATCCTTCCAATGAGATTTTCCACTTCTCATGTCATGAGATTTTCAATCATGTATCATGACATACACAATTCTGTTTCCCTTGGTGCAGCAACTTGTTCTCATCCCAAAATATCCCCAAGTGAGATATTAGAGGTGTTTAGCTTGCAAAAAGCCTTGCTCATGCCTTGATTTTGAGTTTTGCAAATGTTGCTTAATATGCAAGTAAGTGCTTTTCAAAACAAGTCCACAATTTAGACCTCAAATCAAAAATGTGGCTAAACCAATGTTCTTAAAATGTTTTCTAGAGTCAAAATGCTATATTACATGCCATGGTTTGGATGTGTAGGTTGAAAATATCAATTTCCAACTTTGGTTTATTTAACTTATGCCTTTATTTTAGGTCATTTTTGCAACTTTGAGCTACAAGCCTTTCCATCATCTCATGAACTCCTAAATAGCCTTAAAACATCATTTTGAACAAGTTTGATGTTGAATATTTTTCCATTTGAAGCTTGGAAATAGGAGTTATGGCCTTATGCTTGAAATGACCTGTAATCTCCAAATGACCAAAATGCCCTTGACTTGTCAAAGCCATAACTTGAGTTCTACAAATCCTATCAAGGACTTCTAGTACTCTCTAGAAATCTTAGAAGATAAGGAACAACATTCATGTTGACCAAAAGAGCATAGGAATCATCCTTCTTGGGCAAAAGTTTGATGCAAGTTGGGTAACTTTCAAGCCCCCAGATTCACATACCTCAGATGACCTGTAACTTGTCAAAGTCATAGCTTGAGCTCTACAAATCCTATCAAGGACCTCTAGTACTCAAATTAAATATAATAACAAGCTCTACAACATTCATGTTGGGGAAAGATGATATGGAAATCACATCTTGAGCTAAACTGCCTTGAAGATAGGGGTCAAACTAGGGGATTTTACACTGTCAAGCCTTAGAAACCCTAGCTTGAAACTTCTCAAACCCTTCAATCATGATGAGTTGACCTTGGAATCATCCTTATAGCATCTCAATGCATTAATCCATGATCACATGGCTCTTGGATTAGGTCTCAACCTTATCCAAATCATCTGTTGACCTAGGGTTGACCCAGTCAAACCCTAATTACACCACTCATGGCTGAGGCTTCTCTTAAACTTGCACCATGACCTATCTAGGCTTCATGATGGTTTTCAAGACATCTCATAAGCTCTCTCAAGGCTTCAAGTTTTTCTTCATAGCTTCAGAATCATCTGAGGAGCTCCCCACAACTCTCAAGTTAGGAGGCACACACTCTTGGTTTCAACCACTATCTCTGAGGATATTTTCACTTCTCTGACAAGGACAACAACCCTTGAACACTTGAATAACCTTCTTGGCTAGCTTCAAACTCTTGTGTAGCTCTTAATTGGTAATCATACCTCTTGATCTCCTGCATACATGTCAATGAAATGCAAATGATAATGCTAATGTGAATGCAATGAAACATAAGCTAGGTAAAGAAATGTTGGTCAAATTTTGGGGTGCAACAGTTGCCCCTATTCAAACGGCTTGAACCTGACTAGGTGAGAAGCGAACGGCTCTCAACCAATCAAGGTGCGAGACGGTTGAATACCGACAAACCCGGAAATTTGCCAACTGCACAAGTACACGGTACTCTGATGGGAACAAATCTTCGAAAACTGAAATATTAGCTGCACTGCAACTAGCTGGGGAATTGGTCACACGGTAACCGGTAATACATAGTCGATCCTGCCGTCAGGCATCAGGACTCCTCGGGACTCATCAGGTTTACAATCGAGTTAACCACGCCATCGGGCGTTCGCTGAGGACTTTCGGGCATCAGTCAGACTCCCTCAGTAAGTCGGGAATAGAATTCTTGGTCGATCATGAACCGCTCGGGGATATCCACTTCTACCATCAGGCACTCTGCTTCAGCTGAGAGAACTGCTTCGTCAATACGGTTGGACTTCAATCATCAAGTCTTCCGGGGGAAGTTTCAACTTCGCTGTTCGGAAACCCGCTGGGGATGACACATCTCCGCTGGGGATTCTGGAGAACTATCAAGTAACTCTGCTTCGGGGGTCCAGAAATCATTCTGGGCGAATCATCTCTGCTGAGGATATCAAGACTCATCTTGGATAAACAACTCCGTGGGGACTTCAAGAATCATCCTGAACCAATCATTCTGCTGGAGATTTCAGGAATCTTCCTGAGCAAACACTCTGCCGGGGACTCTAAGCATCAACTTGAGCAGCCGACTCTTTCGACTTCACTGGGGATTTTAAGAATCATCTTAAGCAAACGTCTCCGTTGGAGAATTCTAGAATCATCTTGAGCAAGCGACTCTGCGGAGGAACACCTGCAAAACAAGAACGGTAACGACATAGCTCATGTTTCATATGCATATGTCGCAATGCTCCACACGGTGGAAATGCTACGCGTTTATGATAAATGCTATGCAATCATGCAAAATGCTGTGATCCCGTCAGCAAAATAAATGCCGAAGGGAGAGTCCTCCTGTCAAGGAGAAAGAACCACTCTAGTGGGGGAAGGAATCATCCTACCACGGAGGGGAAATCACGCCAATCTCAATCGGACTCCGCACGGGGAAGCAAACTTCAGTTGGTTGCTGCAGGGGAACAAAGCTCTACGAGAACCTGGACCTGCTGAGGAACGCGATGTCAATCGCGGAGATAAACTACACGGCCTTCACGACTAACCTTCCTGGAGATAACGACTTCGGCGGGGAAATATAGCATCAACTATTCAACACTTCACTGGGGAAAACCAATCATGGTCCCAACTGCTTCCAAGGACTCGGCTCTCTTGGGGATCTGCAAACTCGGTTGGGGAAGAAGGAATCATCCTGCTTACAGGGGAGAGTACGCCTCTATGGGGAATTTCAATTCTCCTGGGGACCTCAGTCTGGAACTACCAATTTCTGCACACTTCAGTATGACTTAGCTGGGGAGACGACATTCCTTCAGGATGTACTTGACTGGGGAGAATCGTTTTTGCTTGGGGATACATATCAATGCTCCTGGTCTCACGTTCAGACTCTGCGGGGAGAGGCTGCTGAACTTTGCTGGAGAAGGAGGAATCATCCTGCTTGGGGACGCGTACGGCGTACTGTCTGGTACATGCTACACCTGCACCAACACAAACAAACAGACAAGATGCCCTTCTCAAAGGGACCTATCAAGGTTATCATCTTGTGAAAATGTTTAAGTAATTCATTGTTTCAACAATCAGTGGCCTAGGCTAGTAAGTTTATGTATGCGCATTTTGTCAAAAACATCGGCGTTCTTTTTCGCAAACAAAACAGATAAATGCTAAACAGACAAACAGAATTGCTGAATAGTATACATTTTATTGATAACGAACCCCTGAATGGGTAAAAATGTTTTACAATGGATGCAAGCTCCTGGAATGAGGAAGTTGCGCAAATATAAAACATAAATATACATCAGTATATACACAAATGTCGGCAACGAGGCGTAGACGAACACCATGAGTTGATCGCTCTAGGGCCCACTCGACTTCGATACTTCTCCGATGCTTCAGCTTCAGAAGAGATTGATTTAGATAAATGACCCTCAGGTCTTCCAAACCACTAAACAATGAAAGTCCACACGCGCAACGCAGTCATTTGCTTTTCGAATCCCTAACTTTTGCGTGAACCGCCCTTTGCGGGTTTTCAGTTCACCGGGATACCCTTTTTTGCCAAAGTCGCCCTTCCAGGTTTTCGACTTTGTGGGTGTACATTTTTTCAATTTATATCCCTAATTTTTTCCCGAACCTTTTTCCTTTTTTATGGTTCGCCGGGATGCCCCATTTTGCCTGGATATTCTTTTTCTTTCCAGCGGGTCATTTTTTATGCAAAGTATTTTTTAACTGCATCCGCGTTCACCGGGGATGCAAAATCTTCACCATCCATCTTGGATAACAATAAAGCTCCTCCCGAGAAGACCTTGCTGACGACGTACGGACCTTCGTAATTAGGAGTCCACTTGCCCCGGTGATCGGAGTGTGGAGGAAGAATCTTCTTCAGGACGAGATCAACCGTCTGAAAGCTTCTAGGACGCACCTTCTTATCATAAGCTTTCTTCATTCGGCTTTGGTACAGGCGACCATGTGCAATCGATGCTAACCTCTTCTCGTCCATCAGGCTGAGTTGGTTCAGTCGGTTCTTAATCCATTCTGCCTCGCCGAGTTTCACATCAACCAAAACTCGCTAAGAAGGGATTTCCACTTCTAACGGTAGGACAACTTCCATACCGTACACTAAGGAGAACGGAGTTGCCCCGGTTGACGTACGTACCATCGTACGATAACCGTGCAATGCAAATGGCAGCATCTCGTGCCAATCTTTGTAGGTCACAACCATCTTCTGAACAATCTTCTTTATGTTCTTATTGGCCGCTTCAACGGCGCCATTCATCTTCGGCCGGTAAGGAGATGAGTTGTGATGTTCAATCTTGAAGCTCTGGCACAGCTCCTTCATCATCTTGTTATTCAAATTCGAACCATTATCAGTAATGATCCGCTCGAGAATTCCATAACGACAGATGATGTCCCTCTTTATGAACTTAGCCACCACCTACTTGGTCACATTAGTATATGAGGCTGCCTCCACCCACTTGGTGAAGTAGTCGATAGCTACTAGGATGAAGTGATGACCGTTAGATGCAGTGGGCTCGATCTTGCCTATCATGTCAATGCCCCACATGGAGAACGGCCACGGGGAGGACATGACATTCAACGGGCACGGCAGCACATGAACTTTATCAGCATAAATCTGACATTTATGACATCTCTTCGCGAATTTAAAGCAATCTGATTCCATCGTCAGCCAGTAATATCCTGCTCTCAGGATCTTTCTCGTCATGGCATGCCCGCCGGCGTGCGTACCAAAGGTGCCTTCATGGACTTCTTCCATGAGCATACTCGCCTCTCTCTCATCTACACATCTGAGTAGCACGAGATCGTGGTTTCTTTTATACAAAACTCCATCAGGATTGAGATAAAAATTTCCAGACAGCCTCCTCAGAGTCTTCTTATCCTGGGTTGACGCTCCCGCAGGATACTCCTTAGTCATAAGGAAGGTCTGGATGTCATGGAACCATGGCTTGCCGTCGGCGGCTTCCTCGATCGCAAAGAAGAATGCAGGTCTATCAAGACGAGAAAGGACAATTCTTGGAGCTTTATTCCAAAAATTGACTTTATACATCGAAGCCAACGTGGCTAAGGCATCAGCCATCTGATTCTCCGCCCTGGGCACATGATGGAGTTCCACTCGATCAAAGAACGGAAGTAGCCTTCTGGCATAATTCATGTACGGCACCAAATTCGATTGGCGAGTCTCCCACTCCCCTTTAATCTGGTTGATCACAAGCGCTGAGTCACCATATATGTCTAGGTTCTTGATTCTCAAATCAATTGCTTCTTCTAGACCCATTATGCACGCTTCGTACTCCGCTTCATTATTGGTGACTGGAAACGTCAGTCTCGCAGTGAACGGGATGTGGGATCCGTGGGGAGTCGTGATGATTGCCCCAATGCCACTTCCATAAGAATTAACCGCCCCGTCAAATATCAATTTCCACTGGGATTTCCTATCTGGCCCCTCGTCGGGCAACGGTTCATCGCAATCCTTCGCTTTGAGAAACATGATATCCTCATCAGGGAATTCAAATTTCATTCGCTGGTAATCCTCGATCGGCTGTTCGGCAAGGTAATCAGACAATACGCTTCCCTTGATGGCCTTCTGGGAAACGTACTGAATATCATATTCCGTTAACACCATTTGCCATCTGGAAATCCTGCCCGAAAGCGCTTGTTTCTCGAAGACTTACTTGATCGGATCCATCTTCGAAATTAGCATGTTGGTGTGATTGAGCATGTACTGTTGTAAACGTTTGGCAGCCCAGGCTAGTGCACAACACGTCTTCTCCAGCATCGAGTAGCGAGATTCACATTTAGTGAACTTTTTACTCAAGTAGTAAATGGCATGCTCCTTTCTGCCTGCCTCGTCGTGCTGACCGAGAACACACCCCATACTATTCTCAAGAACTGTCAAGTACATGATTAATGGCCGTCAGTCCACTGGGGGTATCAAGATTGAAGGTTCCTGCAGATACTGTTTTATCTTGTCAAATGCCTTCTGGCAATCCTCGTTCCAGATAATCGCCTGATCTTTCTTTAAAATCTTGAACATCGGTTCACACGTGGCCGTGAGCTGAGAAATAAACCTTGCAATGTAGTTTATTCTGCCCAGGAAACCACGAACTTCTTTTTCTGTTTTTGGCACTAGCATTTCTTGTATCGCTTTAATCTTCACAGGATCAACCCCGTTGCCTCTTTCGCTCACGATAAACCCCAGTAACTTTCCGGACCGTACTCCGAAAGTACATTTGTTAGGATTCAGCCTCAACCTGAACTTCCTAAGCCTCTCAAAAAGCTTCAGCAAATTGACCAGATGTCCCTCCTCCGTTTGGGACTTCGCAATCATGTCATCAACATAGACTTCAATCTCATGATGAATCATGTCATGAAACAAAGTTACCATTGCTCGTTGGTAAGTGGCCCTTGCGTTCTTCAGACCGAAAGGCATTACCTTGTAGCAAAATGTTCCCCAGGGAGTGATAAACGTAGTTTTCTCCATGTCCTCCGGCGCCATCTTGATCTGATTGTAACCATAGAAGCCATCCATGAACGAAAACACTGAGAACTGGGCTGTATTGTCGACCAACACATCAAGATGAGGCAGCGGGAAATCATCTTTAGGGCTCGCCCTATTCAAATCCCGATAATCGACGCACATTCGTACCTTATCGTCCTTCTTCGGTACAGGCACTATGTTGGCGACCCACGGAGGGTAAGTAGTGACCGCTAAGAAGCCAGCATCAAGCTGCTTCTGCACTTCTTCTTTGATCTTAACGGCCATATCTGGTCGTGTCCTCCTAAGCTTCTGCTTGACGGGAGGACAATCTTCTTGCAGCGGCAAGTGGTGGACCACGATGTCAGTGTCAAGTCCGGGCATATCTTTGTATGACCAAGCAAAGACGTCACTATACTCTCTCAGCATCTCGACCAATCTCTGCTTGACATCACTCTGCAATGCAGCCCCTATCCTGACGTTTCTGACGAGTTCTTCAGAACCAAGATTCACAATCTCGATCTCCTTTTCATGAGGCAGAATAACTTTCTCTTCTTGTTTCAACAAGCGGGCCAACTCTTCAGGAAGGTCTTCGTCTTCATCAATCTCTTCTTCGGCTTGATAGATCGGGCAATCGAAGTCGAAGTGAGCCGTAGAAGGTCCAGAGTCGATGTCATCTGTCATTTGGATCCTGCAATAACAAGGGTTAAGCTTAAAATAAGGATATGCAGGTTAGCACAAACCCCATTGCCATTTTATTATTTTTCAAAACAAATATAAAACAAGAATAACATAGATCACAACATTTGAATACGAAGAAAAACGCCTTTCGATTTATTAACAAAATGCATGTACATAATCCAACGAGGCCGTGACAATAAAACCACTATGCCCCGGGTAGCACATAGGGTTGTACAATGATTGGAAAAAGTAAATCATTACTCTTCGCTTGTCATTTGGATGATATCCTTGACAGACCAGTTGGTAAGGCCCTCGCCTGGCTTGCTTGGCTGGATCCAAGAGTCGAGGTCACAGTCGCTATCTCCGCTGTCTTCAGACACCGTGTTGACGCTTTCAAATATCACCCCACCACTGGTAAACTGGATCGGCCATTTACCTCGCGACACACTGCTAGAAGAAGAGGCTTCAGCCGTAGGAGAATATCCCAAACCGAACTTGTCTTGCTTGTTAGGTATCTCCAAAATTCTCCCCCAGCCTGGGGTAGATCCGGCTTGGACAACGGTCCGAGCTTCCTTGAATGAAGAGAGCGTCATCTCTAGCTTCTCAGTTACTACAGGAGCTACGTCCTTCACTTTAACGGCTTCGAACGCTTGGCATAGGGTTTCGTGGATCTCCCCATCCATCTCGACATACTTGAAGGACGACAAATGGCTCACCATTATGTCTTCCTCGCCACACACAGTCACGATGCTACCTCCGATAGCGTACTTGAGCTTCTGGTGCAACGTGGAGGTCACGACTCCAGTAGCATGGATCCACGACCGGCCCAAGAGACAACTGTAGGCGGGCATGATGTCCATAATGTAAAAGATCGCGTCGAACGTTTCCGGCCCGACTTGGATTGGCAGGGTCACCCCCCCGAAAACATGGCGTTTAGTTCCATCAAACGCTTTCACAACCAGATCACTGGGTGTGCAAATCACTCCGCGAGTATCCAACTTCATTAATGCCTTCTTCGGAAGAACATTAAGTGACGAACCCGTGTCCACCAACACGTGAGACATAATCGTTCCCCTACACTCTATCGAGATGTGCAGGGCGCTATTGTGATTCCTCCTCTTCAGCGTCAGCTCTAGGTCAGTGAAACCTAGCCCATTTCCAGCATTCACGTGGGCTACGACTTCTTCCAGCTGGTTTACCGATATTTCCTGCGGTACATATGCGGCGTTCAACACCTTCAGCAGCGCGTTGCGGTGTACTTCAGAACACATCAACAAGTTCAGAATGGAAATCTTTGAGGGCGTCTGATGGAGATGATCCACAATCTTGTAGTCACTCTTTTTAATCAACCGCATAAACTCCTCGGCGTCTTTAACAAGTATGTCTTTATCTACCCCACGAGGGATCTCTTCAACGACTTTACTCTTCCCTTTATCAGTTGCATCAGCTTTGTCCGCTTTATCCGCCACGACCTCAGGTGGTGTAAACACTCTCCCGCTGCGAGTGATTCCGCTAATTCCCGCAAGGTTCTCCACAGACGACCCAAACGGTTCTAGCTCCAACTTTTGTCCGTTGCAGTAGACTTTAGCCCCATAATGCCACGGGACAACATTAGTGCTTTCGAACGGTATTGGCCCAGCTTTGGTGATGGTAATCGTGGGCGGTCTGGGTGTAGAAATAGTTATCGTCTGGCGAGGGATGGTGATGGTGGCAACCTCATCATCTTGCTTCAGCACTACCTCTCCCGATCCACATTTGGCCCTCCGGTTAAACTGTAAGATCCCTTCAGTCATCAGACTTTGAATTCCCTATATCAGTTGTTCACATCCATCAGGACTAGTAGCACAGCCCATACACAACTCTCCGCAACCTGGGAAGAAACCTCTTTTCATCAACTTAGCTTTAACGAAGCTAAGCGGCGTCTTCAGATCTCTGACATCAGTCAACAAATCCAAACTCTCGTCTTCAATAATGGCGTTTACTCCACCTCCCCTATGATTCAGCATAGGGTTCTTTGTGACATTTGGCATATTATCTGAGAAGTTGATGATCTTAGCGTCCACCATGTCCTGCACCTTGTGCTTGAAGGCTTTGCAGTTTTCTATTGTGTGGCCTGGTGCCCCTGAGTGAAATTCACAAGTTGCGTTCGCGTCATAACCTGGCAGAGGTGCCCCTGTCAAGGGAGCCAAGGTTCTCTTCTGGATCAAATGTAGCTGAAGCAAAGTCTGCAATAGTTGCACGTACGACATGGGCGGGGTCTCGAGGTGACGGCTCGACAGAGGTGCCCGATTCTGATAATTTCTGTACCCTTGTTGATTCGGTTGCTGCTGCTGCTGTGGCTGTTGAACTGCCGGGATAGTTATGCTGGCCACCTGTTGGTGAGGGCCTTTACCCTTCCTTCGAGCGTTGGACACAACGCTCGTTTCTCCTTCCTGTCTTTTACCACCATAAGGTTTCTTTCCTCCTCCTCCAGCTGAGGATGACTCGCCTTGAATTTTCCCGAGTTTGATCCCATTTTTGATGTGCTCACCCGTGATAATGAGATCTGAGAATGTTCCAGACATACCGCTGACCAACTTCTCATAGTAAACCCCTGGGATGGTGGCTACGAACATCTGCACAAGCTCACGTTCAACCATCGGCGGCTGAACCCTGGCTGCCAATTCACGCCATCGCTGGGCGTATTCCTTAAATCCTTCGTTGTTCCTTTGCGACAGATTCTGCAGTTGGACTCGGTTCGGGGCCATGTCACTATTGTATTGGTAGTGGTGCACAAATGCTTCAGCAAGGTCCTTCCACGTGCGCACACTGGTAGGTTCCAGACTCATGTACCATTCGAGGGAGGGCCCGGACAGACTGTCTTGAAAGAAGTGCATCAGCAACTTCTCGTCCTCAGAATGAGTTGACATTTTCCTGTAATACGATCTTAGGTGGACGCGAGGGCAAGTGGTGCCCTTGTACTTTTCAAAGTCAGGTACCTTGAACTTGGGAGGCACCTTGAAATCAACAATCAGTCCCAACTTGGACATATCAACACCCAGGGTGTTCTGGTTCTCGATATTTCTCATCTTATCCTCGAAGGCCTTGAACCTAAGTCGTGCTTCAGCAGTCAGCTCCCCTTCAGCACCTCTCTGTGAGAACACATCGTCCTGACGATCCTCTAACATGGCTGAGGCCCAAACAGATTACCAACACCTGCATCCGTTGCCCAGCCCAACATTGACATTAGCTTCCAGACTACCATTACTGACGCCCGCCGTATTACCATTGAGTCCCATGTTAGCTATCACATTGCCGTTGGCACTGCCATTCCCCCCGGTCACGGGGACGCCATTCTGAGGAGTTTCAACTGGTGGAGGAGTAGGCACAGTCCCCCCATGGAGTACGCCATTGCTATCGACCCTTGAAATCAGAGGCTGAACCAAGGTTCTGAGCTGATCCTGGCCATTGGCGACCGCTTGCATAAGCTCCATGAAGCGATCCATTCTCTCGCGGAGTTCTTGAACATCAGTTTGCACTTGCTCCATGATTCTGGTTTGATTTTCTCTGGTCAGATAGCGGTGGATAGGTCTCTGATCAATCCTGGAACAACTTGAAACAACCTGAAAACACAAAAGGGTTAGGAAAAACGACAAAGTGCTCGTTATGCAAATGCTTCATGCAAATGCAAACGTGTGTCTGTGTGTTAGGAAGATCTCCCCCGATCCTAGTGCCTGAGTGTCTGTGCTGATAATAAGAAGTCTGATTCCAGTCAGGGAAATAACATCTCATATATATGAAGAAAGCCCATCAAGGCAGTACATAACGTCAGTGAGTACAAGATGAATCAATAGCATGACCTCAGCCAACAAGCCTGGTGATGGTCAGCATACAACAATGATCAAAACAAAAGGAATACAAATCGTCAAGCACGGCCACGGGAGCGAAACTCTTCTAACAACCCCTTAGTTTCTGGATGATCAGGCCGAGTGAGCAACCCTTCGACGAGTAACTCCCTCTGTATAATGGTGTATTGAAGACCTTCGACCGAATCTTTCCATGCTCCTTCGCCGAAACAATCTTCTAGCTTCCGTTTCTTGGATTCAAACGTCAGTTTGCGCTCCTTCAGGTTAGCAAGAGCTCTGTTGAGCTGGCCCTCAGCGGCGTATCTGCGAGCGATTTCTTCATCAAACCTCTTCTCACTAGCCTTCACCTGGGCTTTCAGCTTGGAGATCTGTTGCATCAGCTTGTCCTCCCGCTCTTTCCTGTTGGCTAGGGAGGCCTTCCAGTGCTGGTTGAACTTGGATATCCTCCGATATGCTTCGTCCAAGTGATGCTTCTTCGTGGCCAGTACATCATTGACAGCTTTGAAGTCTCGACCCATGCGCTCACGCTCAACTATCTGCTTAGTCAAATCTGTCCCAGCTGGTTCACCAGCTCTGTCTGCTTCTTGAAGGAATGAACGACTTCGTTTCTCTCGCTTCTGAGCTGCGCCAATTCTTTTTCTAGTTCTTCATTTGCCCTCTTCAATTCATCTCTCTCAGCTAACACCTGATCATGCTGCTGAATGGGCATGGTGGTAGGCTCTTCAATCATTGGAGGGCTTTCTGGCTTGGTAGGAAGAAACGGCATCCCTATAGCATTGGCTCTGGCTCTGATCCATGTCTCATACGGAGGGTAGGCTTGATTATTACTTCTCCCCAACAATAGGTTTCCCCTCTTACTGATACCATTCCAAGCGCGCTGAAGCTTAGATAACAGATCCCTCTCTAGAAGACCAGTGAGGTACAGAGATTCCTGTACCTCTTCCTCCTTCGGCGGAGCCCTCAAAGCATAAGCGAACTGTCGGACCAGCAAAGACGGATTGTAATTTATGCAGCCCTTCCTGCTTATCAGAGTCACGTTCAGAAACCCGCTGCAGTTGAAGATAATCTCGGTACCCAACCTATCTCTGTCAAACCAGTCAATATCCTCCGCTGATAGACTCATCAAACGCTCGGACCACTCAGCTGTGGCTGCAGACGAAATAAAGGGACCCTTCTTAGGCAGATGACTATCAAGCCATTTATAAAGCAGGGGCACACAGCACGAGACATTCTTGCCCCTTCTGTTCTCGTTTTTGTAGTGGATAGAATGGTAGACATCTCCTATCAAGGTAGGGACTGGATTCCCTGAAGCAAAGATGCAAAACGCGTCGAAGTCTAAAAAATCGGGCATATTGGGGAACAGAATGATGCCATATATGCACAGAGCGAAAATGGCGTTGAACATGACCCAACATCCGTCTTTGGTGCACTGCTGAGCCTTACCCACTAAGAACTGCAAGGAGAAACCAGGAACCTTGTTCCAATTAGACAATACCAACTCGAAGGCGTCTAGATGAAGTGAAGGAGCTAAACCAGCCAGATCAGTCTCAGCGTCCGTATGAACAAAAGGCATCTGCCTCTTGATAGGCACACCTAACAAATCAGCATATTCTTCTAACGTAGGTGCAAGAACAAAATCCTGGAAAGTAAAGCATCTCAACGGAGGATCGTAGAACTGCAGCAGAGCGTGCAACCCATTCAACTCGAATGCAGAAGGTTTACGAACCAAACTGAGCAATTTGCCGTAAGACTTTCTGAACTCATCTCTCACAGAATCACCAGCTAAAGCAATCAAACCAGTCAGCTGAACCATATCAGGGGCAGGGAGCTTGTAAGCCACGGTCTTCCTCAGAGAACCCATAACAATACAATAGGAGGCAAGAAATACTGGATCGGGGAAAACGGTACCTGCAACACAGACACACGTTAATGAAATGCCAATGAGTATGCAAAACAATGTAAAATGCAATCATGCAGCAGGAGATCAAGGCAACTGTGCTGTGGAGATTCTGTATCAACAAAACCATGATGCTGCTCTGTCAAGAACAACCACTATCTCTGATAATAAGAAAACCCTGGTATCGGACCACAAAACTGCTCTGTCAAGAACACACACATATAAGATCATAAATCTGCTATGTTAAGAACAAACATCTGACGACCAAAACTCTGCTCTGTCAAGAACACACATCTAATAAGAAGGACCTCTGATACAGGACCAAAAATCTGCTCTGTCAAGAACACACATCTGATGACCAAAACTCTGCTCTGTCAAGAACACACATCTGATAATAAGGACCTCTGATACAAGACCAAAAATCTGCTCTATCAAGAACACACATCTGATGACCAAAACTCTGCTCTGTCAAGAGCAACCATACATCTGCTGATGAGATCCTCAGACCCCAATCATAAATCTGCTCTGTCAAGAACACACATATATATCTCTGAATATAAGGTCCTCTGATCAAAACCTGCTTTATCAAGGGCAAATACACATCTGATGATAAGATCCTCTGATCCCAATCAAAAACCTGCTCTGTCAAGAACAATCATATATCTGTAGATGAGATCCTCAGATCCCAACAAAACTGCTCCACTATCAAGAAAACCAGGTAGTCTGAAGGTCAAAGTTTCCTGCAACAAACCCAACCCTGCTCACAGGTATGGACCTAAACTGACTCAAGTTCGGCATCCTATGTGTTCATCAGCGTCACAGACATTCAAGAGGGGTGATATGATACCCAGAAGGTGTGGCATCACCAGCTCATGAAGCGGCCTCACTCGGCTGAATCACAAATGATGGGTCCCCAGAGTCGACAATCCTCCAAACCAACAACCCCCTCAACCCAAAGGGTTAAAAAAGAAGCCAACCGGGAGAACCTCGTCTGAGCGTGGGTTTCATGAGACACTAGTGTCTGCCAAGCAAGCACGCGCCCACTAATTTCCACAACTAATGCTATGTTCACTCAAGCCTGAGTCTGGCTTTTCACTCGTCAGAATGCCCCTCCCACAACAGCACAGGTAATCATATCATACTGAAAATGAAATGCGGGAAATAAAAATGTGATAAATAAACACAACCCAACAAGTAATATACAAGCGCTAGGATTGACTCTCGCAGGGGACGTCGGATCCCCAAACTGACTCGCTTACGGGACGTTGGATCCCAGGAAACTATCAAGTCCCCAGCAGAGTTTCCAGTTGTCGCTTCCGCGAAAATGAGGTGCCGGAAAAACAGAAGAGTCGCCACCTTTCGTTATTTATCCCTCAGAACAGGAAAGGAAACGATCGGAAAAACCTGAAGAAAAGGTATAAGACAAGGTCATTGAAACCATTGTCTGGGTTCGGGAGTCGGTTACGCAAGGGGAAGGTATTAGCACCCCTCACGTCCATCGTACTCGACGGGATCCACGCTTGTTGTGTTTACTGGACGAGTTGGTTTATCTATCTACCTATCAAGGCTGGCTTAAACACAAAAGAAAAATGACTCGGCAAAGCGTCGCGCTTTATGCCTACGTAATCTCATCAGAGAATGAGAAATCAGAGTCAACGTAGTTTGACTAACCACGGGTGGGGGAAGGTGGCTCGCCAATACATCAGTATTGTGCCTACGTACTCTCAACAGGTATGAGAGATCAGAGCTTATGTAGTTCGGGCTACTACGGATTACAGGAATTTAGATTCATCTGTTTTATCGAGTAGGGTTAAACAGCAGTTCCAGCAGTTAGGGACAAAGCCTATTTGCGTTGGTGCTTAAGTTTAACGACACTCTTTTCTTCAGAAAAGCTTCCTTTGAATTATGGGTCCACGGGGCAAAAAGGTTTGCAGTTTGTTTTCTGTCTTTTACAGAAGAAGTGTTTTTTATTGTGTTTGCAATATCAATCGCACTAAAGACTATGACCTGAGAGTGAATGCGTCGCATGTCACCCAAAGGGTGCCATACTAAACATCCAGACTGTTGGAAAGAAGCTCTCCAACAATCCTTTCTCAGATAGCTTAAGGATCGTAACGTGCGAAAGAAATCATTCATGATTACTGTATCTTAAGCTGTTTTGAGATGAGAAGAAAATAGGCTCAACTAAAGGGAGACTATCAAGTCCTACTGTTGTCATGCCAAGGATTCACCCTATAGTTAAAGCTTGAACCAGGGAACTCCTAGAAGTTATCATGCATAGGTTTCAACCTAAAGTTCTATCATCACTTCCTTATAAAAGGAAATGAGAGTCCTAAGGGATCATGTCAATGATACACAGAAACAGATAAAGCATCAGCTTAAACAGTAAACAGATAAACGACTGTAGAATGCATGCAATGCAAGTGAGGGAGGAAATGTGTGTGGGGCAGCAACCTCCACAAGCTCATCTCAACCTCAAGCCAGAATGAATCACAGTAATTATACAAAAGAAGATAACATGCTATCAAGCAGAATAGGATACACTGCAATCATACAGAAAAGTGAAACATGCTATCAAGCAAAATAAACCACATGGGCAAGGGAGCTGGGCTCTACCGAATACCCGCAAGCAAATCCATACAGTAAAAATACAAGGAGAGGGAGAAACTCAACCTCTAGTGCAATCATGCTCCTAGATTAAAGTCAGTCTAGATATGGACTTATTCTAATGCATCAAGCAAGTCAAACAAGGCACATCAATACAGCAAAGAAAACAGACAGGAAAGCAGATCAACAACTCCCTCTCACTACTCCAAGTTGCAGCTCTTCTAACAGCAACCCAGTCTTTAGACTTCAATAGCTCTTCAGGACTATCATCTCTTAATAACAAATATCAACTTGCTTCTTCAGGTTTCAACCCATCAACATAAGTGTCAACTTATCCCCCTTTTCCAAGCTTCAGCTCTTCAGTCAATTCCACCTTCAGGCTTCACTCATAACTACAAGCATCAACTTGATTCCTTCAGGCTCTCAATGCATCAATGCAAGTGTCAACTCATCCTTTATTCCTTAAGCATCAGCTCTTCACTCAATCTCAATTGAATCCTCCTCATAAGTATCAACTTAGTCTTCAAGCTTCAGCTCTCTTTGCTTTACCAGTATCAACTTGGTCTTCTCCTCTTACAAGCTTTAGCTTCTCAGAGTAGTCTTCAATCATATGGGAGTGTCAACTTCATCCTTCAATCCTTTAAGCCTCAGCTCTTCATTCAATCTTCATTGGGTCTTCAAGTATCAACCT
The DNA here is from genome assembly GCA_963859935.3 of Lathyrus sativus. NCBI lineage: Eukaryota > Viridiplantae > Streptophyta > Magnoliopsida > Fabales > Fabaceae > Lathyrus > Lathyrus sativus. The sequence goes on from OZ012736.1 coordinate 393,354,320, forward strand.
GCTCTTCTTGCTCTTCAAGCTTTAGCTGTAATGGCAATGCTCAAGGAATCATCCTTTTCCACACTCTTCAGTGAAGCTCTCATCTTCAAACTCAAGCCCAATATCTCTCAAGATACTCAAACCAGAAGATAAATGATTTAACAAGAGGAGTGGGAATGATAAACAGCTTACTGACAACCAAGGGAAGCCTTTAAGGGTTCATCATTATGAGAGACTGGTTCCCTCAAAGTTCTACTTCCCAGATAAAGCCACTCATCCTTCCAAAGGAGGGATGTGAATATCTGAGAAGGACTTTTAGTCATTGGGAATAAGGGAAGCACAAGATGCTTTCCATGTTTGTGAAAGAAATCATTCTAACTACAAGGCTCTCCCTATGTCCTATCTCCTAATCTTCATCAGACACCTTCAGGCACAAACAAATCCAAAGCTCCAAGCAACTTCAAGCATCCTCTTCTTGTCTTCAACTTGTCTTCAATCCCAACCAAAGGCAAACAAAGCACAAACCCTACTCTAAGGGGACTAAGGAGGTTAAGCTAGTTGAATTAGTAAATTAGGATCACCTAAAACCTAGTACTAAAGTTAGTCCTAACTAAAATAATAAAATCAATTGTAAAATCCTACAAAAATTACTATGGGAACCTAGGTCAATCATGACTCTACCACATTAATTTCAAAGATCAAACCATCAAGTTGGACCTAGAACTAAATCCTACATTCTAAGGTATCAAACCTAAACCCTAAAAAGGAAGCACATAAATGTCAATCTAGAAAGCACACCTATTTTCATCACAAAAATGTGAGAAAAAATCTATGGGATCATACATGTCTAACCTAATCACACACACAAAAATAGGCTCAAAATCATCACCATGAGATCAAACAAAAATCCACAAAAATATGCATCAAACATAACTATTTTAATATCAATTAAAATATAAAATTCCCATTAAATCATAAATTACATGAAATGAAAATATTTTTTCTCTAAAAAATACTAGACTCAATCATGAGTAAAATCAAAAAGAATGGATTTAATTGGATTAATTTTCAATTTATTATGAATTTTTCAAGAATCATGACTAAAATGAAAAAATAAAGAAAATCAACCAAAAATAAACAAGCGCGCGGTGCCAATAGTAATCAGACTCAGTTTAAAATTTGGGTTGGGCCATCAGGGGGTGTGAATAACACTTAATTCATTAAGTCTAAAACGCCTGAATAAATGAAACGGTGCGTTTCATGCTTTCAGATCCTTCATAAATCAACTTTAAAACGTGGCCCTTGGATTAGCCTCAAAGTCCAATTCAAACCATCATCCAACGGTATCCCCGTCATCTTCAACCTTTCAAACCTCTGAGCTTCGTGCCCAGCGCCGGCCACCACCGGTGGAGCTCCGGTCATCCCCTTCAACCCTAGTTCTCTCTAGGAGCCTCCAATGCCAATGGTCAAAACATGAAACTCATCCCAAATCTTGCCACGAACTCAACCATACCCTTAGTTTCCTCTGAAACCTCAAGAATCACCATATCCCAATCTCAACCGAAAATGGCAATTCATCTAATTTGTCTCTAACTCTCTAATTAACTATCTGAAATCCATCCTACACCATTCTACAATCAATCTAGCACCTTAATTCAACCTAATTCTACCAAAATCATGCTATAGGGAGAAAGGTACCAACCTGAAAATCTTGGTTGAACAGATGCACTAATCCTCCACTTCAAGCTCTACAATCTTGCAGACACGATCAATGAACCTTCTTCTTGCTTCTGTATGCAAAAGAACCAGTTGAAAATGCTTGAATCTTGAAACCCGATGGTGAGTTGCAGGTTCTGAAAATCACTTGCTCATACACAATTTGGCCACCAATTCTTCTTGAAAATGATCTGGAATCACTCCTTGACATTCATGGAAGGAGTATCAATGAAGAAAATGGAAAGAAAATGGAGAATTTGGTGAAACCGATTGCACTTGCAAGCTATGAAATTTCAACCTCAAACTAAGCTCAATCCTTCAATAATCACCAACCTCTTCAATGTATCCACTCTACTCCTTATATAGATGAAGTTTGGATGATCTAGAACCATCTAGATCCTTCCAATGAGATTTTCCACTTCTCATGTCATGAGATTTTCAATCATGTATCATGACATACACAATTCTGTTTCCCTTGGTGCAGCAAATTGTTCTCATCCCAAAATCTCCCCAAGTGAGATACTAGAGGTGTTTAGCTTGCAAAAAGCCTTGCTCATGCCTTGATTTTGAGTTTTGCAAATGTTGCTTAATATGCAAGTAAGTGCTTTTCAAAACAAGTCCACAATTTAGACCTCAAATAAAAAATGTGGCTAAACCAATGTTCTTAAAATGTTTTCTAGAGTCAAAATGATATATTACATGCCATGGTTTGGATGTGTAGGTTGAAAATATCAATTTCCAACTTTGGTTTATTTAACTTATGCCTTTATTTTAGGTCATTTTTGCAACTTTGAGCTACAAGCCTTTCCATCATCTCATGACCTCCTTAATAGCCTTAAAACATCATTTTGAACAAGTTTGATGTTGAAGATTTTTCCATTTGAAGGTTGGAAATAGGAGTTATGGCCTTATGCTTGAAATGACCTGTAATCTCCAAATGACCAAAATGCCCTTGACTTGTCAAAGCCATAACTTGAGTTCTACAAATCCTATCAAGCACTTCTAGTACTCTCTAGAAATCTAAGAAGATAAGGAACAACATTCATGTTGACCAAAAGTTCATAGGAATCATCCTTCTAGGGAAACAGTTTGATGCAAGTTGGGTAACTTTCAAGCCCCCAGATTCACATACCTCAGATGACCTGTAACTTGTCAAAGTCATAACTTGAGCTCTACAAATCCTATCAAGGACTTCTAGTACTAAAATTAAAGCTAATAACAAGCTCTACAAAATTCATGTTGGGGGCAAGATGAGATGGCAATAACATCTTGAGCTAAACTGCCTTGAAGATAGGGGTCAAACTAGGGGATTTTACACTGTCAAGCCTTAGAAACCCTAGCTTGAAACTTCTCAAACCCTTCAATCATGATGAGTTGACCTTGGAATCATCCTTATAGAATCTCAATGCATTAATCCATGATCACATGGATCTTGGATTAGGTCTCAACCTTATCCAAATCATCTGTTGACCTAGGGTTGACCCAGTCAAACCCTAATTACACCACTCATGGCTGAGGCTTCTCTTAAACTTGCACCATGACCTATCTAGGCTTCATGATGGCTTTCAAGACATCTCATAAGCTCTCTCAAGGCTTCAAGTCTTTCTTCACAACTTCAGAATCATCTGAGGAGCTCCCCACAACTCTCAAGTTAGGAGGCACACACTCTTGGTTTCAACCACTATCTCTGAGGATCTTTTCACTTCTCTGATAAGGAAATCAACCCTTGAACACTTGAATAACCTTCTTGGCTAGCTTCAAACTCTTGTGTAGCTCTTAATTAGTAATCATACCTCTTGATCTCCTGCATACATGTCAATGAAATGCAAATGATATTGCTATTGTGAATGCAATGAAACATAAACTAGGTAAAGAAATGTTGGTCAAATTTTGGGGTGCAACACATCCCCCTCTTTCTTTTTGTGAAAACTGCTGACCGGCTTCTTTGTTGTACTGGCTCTTGAATTAGTATTTGGGGTAGCTATTTTTCCACTCTTTAAACCAGCTTCAACTTTGACCCCTACTGCCACAATATCAGAGAAATTGGTTGTGACACTGCTGATTAGTCGTTCGTAGAATTCTGGCCGAACTATATCTACAAACCAGTCTGCCAATTCCTTTTCAGTAAGGGGTGGCTCCACTTGAGCTGCAGTTCCACGCCATTTGTGCGCGTATTCCTTAAAGGTTTATGTGCTCTTTTGCGTCATGCTGAGGAGCTAACAACGGCCTGGAGCTAAGTCTATGTTATACTTTTATTGTTGAATAAAGGCATCTGAAAGGTCTTGGAAACTGTGGATCTTTGCTTGATCCAAGCTGATATACCATTTAGCTAACGCTCCTTTAAGACTGTCTTGAAAACAGTGTACCAATAGCTTGTCGTTTTCAATATGCGGAGCCATCCGCCTGCAGTACATGATTAGGTGCACTTTGGGACAAGTAGTCCCCTCATATTTGTCGAATACTAGCATCTTGAATTTATGAGGAAATACCAAACCGGACACCAGGCATAGGTCCTTGGCATCAGACCCAAAGACATGGCTTCCTTCGATGGCCCTCATCCTCTTAGCTATAATGTCCATCTTCTTCTGAGCTCTGGATCGAGTGTTGTATCTGTGAGTATTCAGCGTGACTCCTTCTCTCTTTTCTGAACAAGAAAAAAGGATGAGCTGCGGAACCTAGATGCAAGACCAATGCAGGATGAAATGCGAATGCAAATGCAAATGCAGATGCATAAACCATTCAAGGAAAAACAAATTTTTGTTTAAAAACAAAAAAGTTAGAACAACATGTAACGACATGCTTAAAAAGCGTTTTTTCATTGATAGCTGGAAGTCTATTACAATAGATGGCCCTTGCTAAAAAGCAAGACCTTTCTTACAAGAAGTGAAAGTAAATGCAACATTAGGATTTCAATCCTTTTAGGGAAAGCAGGGAAATGGTGAAATAGCGATCATTCTAACAAGATGATCCTTCTCCTTCTTGGACTTCAACATGAGCTTGGTCCTGGCGAATGATTTCCCACAAGTCTTCGTTCTCTCGTTGCGCTTTGATCAAAGCGTATTTTAGCTCTTCCCTAATCGTGGGGACCTCAGGTTCCCTAGTTATCTCATAATCATGAGTATAGAACATGGTCAGGGCAATTTCTTTCGACCATAGCAAATACCCTCTGGAAGTTAAACAACTTGCATTCTCCATTGGAGTTATGCCCAAGGGGTGAAGATCTCTTTGAGTGTATTGAGCACGGGCTTCCAGTTCAGGGTTGCGACCAGTTTCGCAGAAGCAAGGTCTCAACAATTCCGATTCGGGCTCTGGTCCAGTGGGATACCCATATTGACACCGGGCAAGAACAGGATTGTAGGTGATAACCCCCTTCGTTCCAATGAGAGGCACATTGGGGAACTCTCCATAACTGGGGATCATGACTAGATCACCAAGGCTGGTGTCATACCATGTGATGTCATAGTGCCTGAGAGTGATGAGTTTAGAAATCCATGCGCTTTTGCTGGGAAGCCTCCAAAGGATATGAGTCCTGGGCAGATGAGAAGTAAACCACCGGTCAAGTAGTGCAAGGCAGCACGAGAACTGCCCGAGATCATACAAGATGAAGCAGTGGATGACCACATAAGTATCAGCTAGTATCTCGTTTACTGGATTTTTGATGATGAAGAGGCGGATCGCCTCCTCACTGATGAAGTCATAACGGCTTGGGAAGAGATACAACCCATATATTAGAAATGCCAGAATTGCTTCAAAGATGCCCAAATTTCTATTTTCATAACGATATTCGGCCATCTCTATTAGAGCTCCTGCCTCCATTCCGTACCATCCTCGTTTCGCTTTCATTGGTGGTAAATCCTCTTGCTGGATATGAAGGGCTTTAGCCAAATCTCTCCTCTTCGGTTTCCCATAAGGAAGTGTGAAAGTCCATGGAATCTTTAAATAGTCGGTGTACTCCTCTATGGTTGGGAGTAGCTGAAAGTCCGAAAAGACGAAGCAGTGGTAGGTTGTATCATAGAATTCAATCAGAGCTTGCAACATGGGCTCATTGACTTGAGCACTTATTAGTGGTAGGAGGTCTCCATATTTGGCAATGAAAGCAGCGGGGTTTCTGACAAGTCTTGCCAACATCCTGAGACGGCCCAATCTTAAATCCGGGAACGGAAGCATGTCTCTTCTCACCATGTTGTTGTCTGCAAAAAGAAAAGTTTGAATTTCCTTGAATGGTTAGAAGAAATGCAAATGCAGATGCAAATGGTGTCATGGAACTCAGACCTTTACGAACATCAAAAGTCGCCATTTCATTGATTAATAAAATGGGATTACAAAATATAGTTTCTTCTTACAAGAGTTTTAAACATATATAACAGCTAAATGAATCCTAACAAGGTTCCCCTAGCAGTCTTAACTTGAGCTTTTCGATTTTTCTTTCCATCTGAGCCTTCTCGAAGATGAGTTTGTCCACAATTATCTTCCATGGAGTAGACTGAGGCTCATAAGGTTCTTCTTGTGCTTTCCTCTTCTTACAAGAGAGTACTTCTTTGTCTTTCAACTGGAGTTGCTTCTGGAGCTCCGCATTCTCTTCGACGACTACTTGATACTTGTGCTTCCAAGCTTCTTCAGTTTGTTGTGCTTTGACTAAAGCAATCTTCAACTTTTCTTCTTCAGACATGAAGACCAAAGGGCGTTCTTCCTTCAAAGCCATAGGCTCTTGCTTAGGATAAGGCATCCTTAGTATGATGGCTCTCTTTCGAACCCATTGGAGGTAAGGTTCCAAAGAGACACAGTTGAGTCTTCCAAGATCCTTTTTTCCTTTCTTGTGTAGATGCTTCCAAGCCTCTAGAATCTTTCCTTTTAGTTCTTGACTATCTTTCTCTTCTTTGAAGAAAATGTTTTCCACTTGAACACTATTGGGTTTATCCTTTAGAGGGTATCCCAATTGTCGGCGGGCGAGGATTGGATTATAACTGATTCCTCCATTAGCACTGAGAAGAGGTACAATGCCAAAATCCCCACAATTGTCGATGATCATTGTCCCATCATAGTCACGACTATACCAATCAATATCGGAGTGGGTGAGAGCCATGATCTTTTGTGACCACCATCCTTTCTTTGGATCCCAAAAAGCGTTGGCTTTGGGTAAGTGTGAAGTAAACCATTTGTATAACAGAGGAGCGCAACAAGTAATCATTCCTCCATTGTGAAAGTTCCTCAGATGAAAAAAATGGTATGTATCTGCTAACAAGGTAGGTACAAGATTCTTCTTCAAGAAAATTTTAATGGCATTGAGGTCCACAAAATTCTCAAAGCTAGGGAACAAGAAGATGCCATAGATGAGTAAGGCAAGGATGGCCTCGAATGCATCCATGCTTAAATGATCTGCATAATACTGAGCTTTCTCAACCAAGAACTCTGCTTTTAGCCCAAAAACTCCCCCTTTTGTAATCAGATTCTTTTTAATATCAACCAAACCTAAACGTGTAGCCTTGGCAATATCTTGTTCTTTAGGGTCCTCCTCCATGATCGGAAAAGGAGACTTTTCAAGAATGGGCAATCCAACCAACTGGGAATACTCCTCTAGTGTGGGCACTAGCTGATAATCAGGAAATGTGAAACAGTGGTAGAGCGGATCATAAAACTGGAGAAGAGTAGAAAGGAGTCCACAATCCATCTTTATCTTCAAGTGTAACAACAGTTTCCCATACCTGCTTTGAAATCCCTCTAGATATGTGACTAAGGTGCTCAACCTTTTCAAGTCATCTAGGTTAAAACCCTTGTAAGTGTACTTCAAAGTTTTCTTTCTTTCACTGTTCATAAAGACCTCTAATGTTTACAAACAAAAAAGTCTGAGTTCCATGAAACCATGTGATGATATGATGTTATGAATGCAAAATGCACAAACACAGGCAAATGAAAAGATCACATATATGCACACAACACAAGCTTAGGTTTAAGGACAGGCATGAGTCCAAGGTCTACCCATCCCCAAGGATTGTATTATGGATTGATTTCCACCTGCCGAACGGGTTCTATAGAGTTCCCAGAGTCATCAACCCATCTTTCAGATATTGTCAATTTCCCAAATCACTTGGTAATCGATAATATTCTTAAGAGAATCTCGTCTGAGTGAAGTATTGCGTATCAACTATTTCGGAAATACTTCCTTATAGTCATCGCACTACGTCCTAATAAGGCCAAAGTGGGGTAAAATGTATTTTAAAAGTCCACAGTGTCATGGGCTCCTTCGTCGAAAGTAGCATTGTTTTCACGAATACTCGATCAACAATACTAAACTTTCAAGAGGGCCTACAATGAGCGGTGGTTTCTCAAGTTAGCTTGGTCAGGAATCAACTCCCTATAAGCCTTCTTGAATATACCACCATCCTATCACAATTGCGCTCAAGTCCGGGTATAGGACCGTCTCACCACTTAAAGCACCCAATACCCAACAGTTTAAACAAATATATTGATAAATATACATGTTATGCAAATATTTACAAATATAGCATGCTATTTAAACAAATTAGGCTAAACCCTCAAGTTAAGTAATGATCCCCAGTGAAGTCTCCATTTCTGTTGCAGTGAGAATCGTGATACCAAGCTATTGATTAACTTGAATCTTAATTCTTAAATTCACAACCGGACTTTAATTTATCCAAAGAAAAGGTCTAAAGAAAGAAAGAACCCTTTTGCGCGATGTAAAAAAAACGCTAAGAGATTCGGAGATCAGGGGTTGGTTATGCATAGGGTAGGTATTTCACATCCTAAACATCTGTAGTACTCTACAGGAACCTTTTGTTTATTTGCATGCTAAGTTGGTAAATCTTTGCTATGGATTGGGATTGGGTAAAGGGTGTAGGTTAAAACCTAATGATAGTTTCTAAGTTTGCTCGCAAAGACGTCGCGTCCTCTGCCTACGTATCCTAACTTGGATAAAAGCAGAGCAATCGTAGTTCACCTCACTAGGGTTGAAGAACACTTGATTATGATCAAGTTTCAAAGGGGAACAAACATAACAATGTTTGTATAGAGTTTCACAAAACTCTCTAGATCTATTGTTAAAACACTCAAGAGGGGAGTAAGTAATCATTACTATGATTCTTACATAGAGTTTACAAACTCTATCCTAGGGTTCTAGTTGAAGAACACTCCTAGTGTAGGTAAGGCTTTCTAGACTTAAAGCAAAGTCTAATGGCTTGTATGTTCTAAATTAACTAAGCTAGGGTTTAAGATGACTTCACAAAGTCAAGGGAGGGGTAATGAACTATCCAATGACACAAGGGTCAATGGAGAGACTTTTCCTTTGGAAGGACAGAGAGAGGCAACTTATATGAGAACTAAAACATTCCATCACTTGGGGGAGAAATTCTTAACAAAGCAAATAAACAATTAAGCAAGATGAATAAGATTACAATTAAGTAAGCATGCATATCCCAATAAGCAAGGATCAAATAATACCAATGGTTACAAGTGATAATCAAATATATTAACAAAGATGGAAGTAACAACCCCAAATCCATATTATCAAATATGAAACACATTAACCATATAAATAAGTTACAACTTAAAAAGAATGATCATGTTATAAGTTCAAATGTAATAACAATTAGGCATTGATAGCAATCAAGTACGCAAGGATTGATCACAACAGTTCAATTCAAGGCTTTAGGAAAGAAACAATAACTCATGGTAACAACCAACAAGAAAATGAGATCTCAACATGTTAACAAACATAAACAAATCAAATACCAATAAATCTCATAAGATAAAATAAGCATGGCATAAGGGAAATTCAATCGAAACGTACGATAACGACCTAAGGGCGAATCTACTAACAAGTAGACAAAAAGAATTGTAAAAAAAAGCAATTATGAGATTAAAATCCAATTAATACAACTAGACATCACAATGAAAAAGTTGCAAAAAGAACAGGTTGAAAATAGTAAACAGTGAATAAGTTATGAAATAATGAAGTTTGGTTGATTTTAATGGCAATACAAATAACAAGCACATAAAAAAGTGGCATGGGTGGGGATTTAACCCATGCCCTTGTGTTTACCAACACCACAAATACCCACCAAGACACGAGGCGCGCGTGTAAGAGGAAAATGGAAGCAAAGAAGAAAATAAATCATTTAGAAATGGAAAGTAAAATACCAAAAAGGGTTGATCCCAAGGATCGAACCCAGGACTGGGAAGTGAAAGAGGTACTTAAGGCGCATGCTTCTACCACTGGGGTGGCTATACATCCGTTAATTATGCCACCCCTAAGAATATATAACCCTCACAAGGCAAACATTTCTGGGCCAAAATCAAAGTAAACAAGGTGGAAACGGATTGGTTCATAACTCTATCAATTAATACCAAATTCAATAAAATTTGATTCTAACTTGTATGAAATTTAATGAAGAACAAGATGGTGCAGTTCAAATTTTGAGATTACACACACACAAATAAAATCGATAGAACATGCACCCTATGAACTTGAAATGCAACTTGGTATCCACAGATCAAGGCAGGTGCAATTAAGATTATGGAAAGGCATGAGCAAGTTCTAAATATAATCTTGAATGAATTTTAACAAGAGTTTGATTCAAAATAGCCTTGGATCAAAATGAGGTACATGAGTGGCAAGCATAGACATGATGTGGACATTAGCCAAGATGAAAGGATCAAAATACATGAATTCAAAACTACCACTGATCTGTACATGTTTGAAATGCAAAAAATCATGATAAATTTCAAAGGAACACATCATTCTGCTATGGTTTAAAAGGGGCTGTCAAGCTGTTATGTTGAATGGAATTGTGTTGGAATGAAAATGCAAACAGCATACCATGTGGTTTTTTAAACAAATGGGAAATGTAGACAAAGCTCAGGTTGCAAGAATGTGACAAGACTGATGCAAAGCAAATAAGTTATTTACACATTAATGAGATTCATGGCAGCAGGTGGATTTGAACAAATAGGCATAATGCAGCACTTTGACATGTTGATCAAGTAAAATTAGGGCAGATTTTAATCAGGTAGCAATGATTATGAAAGGGTGGAAACAGTTTTGAAGCTATGCTAAACAGGACAACCACATAAATAAATCATACATTCCGGCCAGATTCAAACAATTTCTTTTGTACTTCACAAATGATAATAACAGTTGGATCATTACAATGCCATTGAGTCCCTATAGGCAGCAAGCACACAAACAAAATTCTCCTTATGAGCTATCATCAAACCTTATCAAAATAACCCTAGAACCTCTAAAAACCACTCCAAACTAGCAAGTAAAACAGTAAGGGGCATGAATGACAACATATACAAAGTTAAAGCAAACAGGCCAACATGTTTGCATACCAAAGTTGATCAACCAGAACAAGAAAAAGATCAAAGAGACCTCCACCAACATACTTGAAAGGCAATGATAAGCAAGCTTATAACAATCACCATACCAAAACTTAAACACAAAAACATGACTGTTATGCCCTAACAAGTGAGATTGGAGAGAAATTGCAAGTTTGAAAGCTAGATCAAGTAGTAGACATAATTGAAGTGAACAGACCCTGCATACATCCTCAAAACATCATATGGAATGTGTCTATACTTCAAAAATACTTACCAACATCACGGAAATGAAAATCATAAGTTAACTGCTCAAACACTCATAAATTTGCAATATTAGAATCAAAACTGAATTGGAACAGATTGAGGTCAGGAAAATGCCACACACAAGTCTTAAATACATTAAAGAATGATTTTAGCACTTAAGATTATCATGAAATGCACAGAACCAGAAAATGGCTATCAAGCTACAATTGTATCAAACATGTGAGGCAGGCTGTCATGACAGAGGAGTAATGCATACATAAAGCTATTGATTCATGCACATACAAGTCCTAAATACTTTTAGAGGTCTAATGTTTCAGGGAATGACCTAAAACAAATCAAGCAAAACAAAGTGAAGTGTGTGGCAGTGGCTTTCAAAAACAGTTTGGCAGCATTAAGGTACAAGCTGGTCTAACTATGATCAAGTGGTCTTATGTTGACAAACATAGCACACATATCATAAATGTAGAAAAGAATGAGTTACAACTCAGAAAATGAGCATATTGCAAGCAGGAAAGAATTTGGCATATTCATGGTAAATTTAGCTTGAAAGTGCATTTGCAAGTGAAATGAGAAAGCAGGCAAGAACAGATAAAACAAACAATGTGCACACATCATTATCATGAGGGTAAATGAGCTTTAACTCAAAAAATAAGCATATGATAGTTGGAGCACAAAATTGGTATGTTGTGGTAGGAAGTAAGAAAAACTGTCTTGGCCTAAACTTAGCACAACAGGGCGTTTTGGCAAGCAAAGAGTTTTGTGATGAAACCAAAGTTATGCACATACCATAATGATGCTAACAGATGAGGACATGCTCTAGAAATAGATTAAAACAGTACCAAACAGAATATCACATTTTAAAACTCATGACATATAAAAACAAAACTTAAATATGCAGCAGGTACATTCATGACAGTTGGGAAGTTTTGATAGCACATACAAGTTTCAAATAAGGATAACAATGATTCCATGCACATAGATAAAGTGGAAATCAGTTGAATTAGAATATGATATGTGTTTGGCATCATGAAATTTGAAAATGCAGTTGGAAGAATGATAAAACAGTTTGAACAAGTAGGGAGATTTTGAACTTTCAAGCACAACACACAATTCCAAAACATAATAACAAATGAGTCTACTACTCAACAACCAACACCAACTGCTCCTAATAAGGACTGGTATGTTAAACCAAATTTTGACAGCAAAAACAACAAAGAAAACACAGCAGGCCCTAATGGCTAAGTCTCATATTTCTCATATTTCAACCAATTCAAACAGGCAAGTAAGATCAAATAAACATCAACCAATGATTTAGAACATTTGAGATACAAAATAGTAATCACAAACAGTCCCATACACAACTCATGGTAGTGATAGAGCTAAATGGCACAAAATGACACAAATGTGAAAGGAAGAGCTATATCATGATGTAGGGCAGGGGGATCTCATGAACAACTTACAAATCATTCAAATCTCACTAATGAACCAAAGCTAAAATATCTAGGGCAAGCATACCACATTTCAATGTTGGATTCCTAAAACTACCATATAGACCAAAATCTTCACAAGAAAGTTATACATGATATCAAAGTACAATCTTGGTAACACATCATCAACATATCATTCACAAATGAAAATACATTAACAAAAGCAAGTATTATAACCATAAGACATCAATTCTTTACAAGGAACTAAAATGGGGCAGCAAGACTACATTTCAACTAAATCACTTCAAAATGATAAAACATGACAATGTCTGATCAATAAAGAGTTTGGATATCACATACCTCTTGTAGACAAGTTTTGAGCAAGCTAAGAAGTTGAGAAACCCAGAGATCCTTTTCTTTGGCAAGGATTTGAAGCTTGCTTCCTCTTGAAGCAATAAACCACTTTTCAAGACAGTTGGAGTTATGAAGTTTCTAGCTGGTTTTTTAGAGTTTGGACAATTGAGATATGATGTATATGAGGTGTAGGGAGTTTTAGAATGGTAGGAAATGCCTCAAGTAAGGATTTGTCTTTCAAAGTGCAAGAAAGTCAATATACTAAGGTGTGAAGGTTGACTTTTGTGAAAATGAGATTTTTGAGTGGTTTGAATGTATGGACACCTTCTACGCAATGTTTATGGATTGTGTAGATGGTTTTGAGTGGCTTGGAAATGGTAGAACTGAGTTTGAGCAGAGTTTTGCTCAAGAAAGTTTTTTAGTGAAAAATGGAAGTTTTGAAAATTGAGATTCTTGAGGAAATGAAAGAGAGTTGAGAGCTATTGTTTCTCTTGGTTTTTGAGATTGCTCTGGTGTATCTAACATCAATGAGGATGCCTCTATTTATAGTGAAAACAAGAGTGAAGGCAACTTTGTATTTTACCACTTTTGGAGAGAGTTTCATGAGGTTTTCAAATGAATCTTGCCAAATATCTTCCTATCGGTTCCATGGCCCAAAGAAGATCAGAAAATTAAATAGATTTATGGACATGAATTGAGTGAGGTGAGCTTAGAGTGTAGAGTGAGCAGCTGCACAACCCTCGGAGGAAAAGTTTCTCTTTCCTCTTACACATTTGAATATTTTAATGCAAGTTGCTTGCAACTTGCCTCTCTCTTCAAACCTCTCATTTTTCTGAATTTTCCTTCATCCACACATCTAAATATCATATTGAATCATGATCCAAGGGTCAAGGATAGCTCAAGTGGTGAAAATATGAATTTTGAGAAGTCTTGACAGAGTGGTTTCAAGTGTTGACAGCCCTAACTTCCATGGTTCATAACTTTCTGCTCACACATGCTATTGAGGAGTTCTACCACAATTTAGAAAGCCCTTAAGTAGCTCTATAAATTTCATGTTTTGGAGATTTCCAAATTCTAGATGGAACTAGGTTGAAAAACCCTTCCAAGTTGCTGAAAAAATCACTTAAAAAGGATAAATAACTTAGAATTTTTATAAGTTATTTCCCTTCTTAAAATGAATCTTGTCATAACTCCAAATCTATGCATTTTTTGATCATGGACCACTTTGAGGCTTTTTTAGGACTTTCCAAGAGCTTTCCAATGAGCTTTGAACCACTTCAATTGGATGTGTGGTTGAGGAGTTATGGTCTTGCCCCTTTCGAAATCCTAATTCCCGATTTTTGCAATTACTTCTTAACCCTTGATCCAATGGTCATGAAATTTTATGAGGAGGTGTAATATGACATAAGGAAAAATTTTTATTCATATCTTGAAGTCAAATTCCTTATTCTTGAAGAGTTGACTTTTCGGTCAACCGTTCGATCAATCGGTGACTACCGAGTCGACTGTCGATGATCCGAACATTCTGAGGACTCGAAACTCTTTGGATGGACTTTACTAAGCCATAGGAACTTAATGGACCTTGATCCCACCATTGAAACACTCTTTAAATCTAAAGTCAAACTACAGTTGACTTTTCCTGGTCGAAAACCCTAATCGGGTATCCTGAACTGCACTGTTCTCAATTCCCGGGTGACCACCTCAAATTGGATTCATACTTGACCCAATGTAGTATCCTTGATATTTTTTATGGTTGAATCAATCCAAAACATTGATTTATCAAACCATCGAAGCCTCGATTTTGACGGTACGGAACCCTAATTCATCTGCATCTTGACAAAGATAAACTGGAAATAGGTTAAGGTCAGTTAATCAAATGAATATGATCCTAAAATGTTGATGAGGATCTAAGGGGTCAAAATTTGGGGTGCAACAATCTCCTCCCTAATCATGGTAACTTTTGGTTCCATTGGGATCTCATTGTCACTTGTTGAGAACATTGTCAAAGATATCTCTTTTGACCAAAGAAAATAAGCTCTAGTAGGTAGACAACTTATATTTTCCACGGTTTTCATTCCTTGTATGTAAGGATGCCTCCAAGCGTAGCTAGCTTCAGCCTTTAGTTCTTGGTTACTACCTTTTTCGCAAAAGCGAGTGCTTAGCAGTTCTGGTTCTGGCTTTGGCCCGGTTGTGTACCCAAGATGGCGGCGCGCGAGGACTGGACTGTAACTAATAACCCCCTTTGTACAAATGAGAGGTATGTTGGGGAAGTCCCCACAGCCATCAATCATGCGAATGCCCCCAATCTGGAGATTGTACCAGTTAATGTCATAGTGGCTGAGAATTGTTAATCTTGCCACCCAATCTTCTTAGGAGTTGAGGTTCCATAGAACGTGAGTTTTGGGCAAGTGGGAGGTGAACCACCTGCTGAGTAATGCGGTACAACATGTGAACTGTTCGAGATCATACAATTTGTGGCAGTGAATGACAAGATAAGTATCCGCTAGCAATGCATTCATGGGGTTTTGGTCGATGAAGAGCCGAATAGCCTCTTCGTTGATAAATTCATTACCACATGGGAAAAGGTACAGGCTGTATATCAAAAATGCTAAGATTGCCTCGAAAAATCCCCAATTCATATTCTCATGGTGAAATTCATCCATCTCCATCATTGGCCTTGCCTCCATTCCATAGAAGCCACCCTTGGCTCTCATAGCAGGTAAATCTTCTGGCCTAAGGTGTAGCTCCCTAGCAAGATCTCTTCTCTTTGGTTTCCCATGGGGAGACTTGAAATAATAAAGAAGCTTTAGGTAAGCCATGTATTCTTCAATGGTCGGAAGTAACTGGAAATCCTGGAAGATGAAACAATGGTACAATGGGCTGTAAATCTCAACAAGGGAATGCAACATGCATCCATCAATCCGAGTGTTAAGCATTGGTAAAAGATCTCCATATTTTTTGGTGAAAGCGGTGGGATCTCTAATGAGGCCTGCCAAAATATTGAGGTTGTCCAACTTCAAATTTGGGAATGGGAGTCCACCTCGTCGTACCATGTTTTTGTCTGCAAAGAAATATTTGAATTTTCTTGAATGGTTAGAAAATGAGAATACGAATGCGAATGAAAAAAGTGTCATGGAACTCAGATATTTGCAAACATCAAAAAGTGTTATAGGCTTAACTTCATTGCTCAACAAGATTGAATTTCAAAATATCGGTACTTCTTACAAGAATCTTAAACAGAAAGCTAAATAAAACTAACAAAAGTCCTAAGAAGGTTCTCCTAATAGCCTCATGTTGAGCTTCTTGATCTCCTTTTCCATCTGAGCCTTCTCGAGAATGAGCTTATCCACAATCAGCTTCCATGGAGTCGACTGAGGATTAGAAGAAAACAGACCCTCTTGCACCTTCCTCTTCTTACAAGAGAGTACTTCTTCATTCTTCAATTGTAGTTGTTTCTGGAGTTTTGTATTTTCTTCAACAGCCACTTGATACTTGTGCTTCCAAGCGTCTTCTGTTTGTCACGCTTTACTCAAAGCAATTTTCAGCTTCTCTTCCTCATACATGAAGATCAAGGTGCATTCCTCCTTCAAAACCATGGGTTCTTGCTGAGGATAAGGCATCCTCAACGTGATGGCTCTCTTTCGGACCCATTGGAGATATGGTTCCAAAGAGACACAATTAAGTTTTCCTAGGTCCTTCTTCCCTTTCTTGTGCAAATGACTCCAAGCTTTTAGGATCTTTCCTTTCAGCTCCTGACCATTCTTCTCTTCCTTGAAGAAAATACTTTCCACATATACATTGTTGGGCTTGTCCTTCAAAGGATATCCTAACTGTCGACGAGCGAGAACTGGGTTATAACTAATTCCTCCATTAGTACCAAGGAGAGGTACGTTACCAAAATCTCCATAGTTGTCAATGATCATAACTCCATCATAGTCACGGTTTTACCAATCAATGTCGGAGTGAGTGAGAGCCATGATCTTCTGTGATCACCAACCTTCCTTCAGATCCCAAAAAGTGTTAGCTTTAGGTAAGTGTGAAATAAACCACTTGTATAATAAAGAAATGCAACAAGTGATCATCCCTCCATTGTGAAAATTTCTCAGATGAACAGAATGATAGGCATCTGCTAGCAAAGTAGGCACATGGTTCTTCTCCAAGAAGATTTTGATGGCATTGAGGTCCACAAAATTTTCGAAGCAAGGGAACAAAAAGATACCATAAATGAGAAAGGCAAGGATAGCCTCGAATGTATCCATGCTCAAATGATCAACATCGTATTGAGCTTTCCCAACCAAGAACTCTACAGTGAAGCCAAAAACTCCCCCCTTTGTAGTCATATCGTTTTGAATGTCAACCAATCCCAAACGTGTAGCCTTAGAAATATCCTGATCCTTAGGGTCTTTCTCCATGATTTGAAAAGGAGACTCGTCAAGAATGGGCAATCCAACTAAATAAGAGTATTCCTCTAATGTGGTTACTAGCTGGTAATCGGGAAAAGTGAAACAATGGTAGATTGGATCATAGAACTGGAGAAGCATGGAGAGAAGTCCATTATCCATCTTTATCTTCAATAAGGACAATAATTTCCCATATCTGCTTTTGAATCCTTTTAGGTCTTTCACCAAGGTGCTCAACCTCCTTAGGTCATCCAAGTTAAAACTCTTGAAAGTGTACTTCAAAGTTTTCTTCTTTTTACCGTCCATATCAACCTTAATGTTTACAAACGAAAAGTCTGAGTTCCAAGAAACTTTATCATATGATGCTCATGAATGAAAGAATGCACAAACACATGCAAGCAAAGATTACACATGCACACAAACAAAAGCCTAGGTGTCGCTACTGCGAAAAAAGGTGCCGACAATGACAGAAGAGTCATCATCATTTGTTATTTATCCCAAAAGAGGGAAAGGAAATGATCAGAGAAAACCTGACGAAAACAGGTCATAGCAACCATTTCTCGGGTTCGAGAGTCGGTTACGCAAGGGGAAGGTATGAGAACCCCTCACGTCCGTCGTACTCGACAGGATCCACGCTTGTTGTCTATCTAAGGGTGTTTACTATCTACTCTAAATGTCTCTGGGACAAAAGAAAAGAAAAGAGACTCGGCAGAGCATCGCCGCTCTGTGCCTACGTATTCCCTCGTGCAATGGGAAAGTCAGAGTCAACGTAGATTGTAACACCTCAATCTAACCCGACAGATAATTAACAAAAACAGAATCAGAGTGCAACAAATTTTGTAAACATAAGGGGCTGCCACGACCGTGACGGTCATGACGATCGCAAGTAAGTTGTGACGAACGTCACATCAGAAATTTCTGGGCGTTACCATTTCAACTCACAGAAACATACATTTCACAACTCAATTAGACATCATGCATTTAGTAATGATACATAGCACAAAAGCTTGGATGAACATACAACAATAACTTAATTAACATTTTGATTACAAGCCATCTTATTAATTTGCAGCGGAATATAAAACATTTCCAACATTTAGCATGATTAAAGCAATACCATGAAACTTGCAACAAAACTCCATTAAAATTCAGCAAGTAATTATTTTGCATCAATTCAACATAAATAACGTGTTTCAACCATAAAAATCAGCACTACTAATTCATCGGTATAGTGCATCCAACAAACATTTGACACTTAACAACAGCCACCAATTTAATGAAAAATACTTGATAAAATTCAGCAACAAGGAAATTAAATAAAAGCAATAACATCAATCGTTCATACCCCCAAGAGTGCTATGTATCAGAGCGACCAACAACCTAAAACGAAAAGCTACACTTTATTCCGGATTACCTGCAAATTACCACTAGCGGGGTAACATACAACGTAAAGGGTGAGATATCAACAATATAACATAAGGCATGATAAAAGTCATGTCAGAATATTATCACAACATTATAATTCCAGCAGTTCGCATAAATATTAGTAATAATTAAACTGCAACAATTCATTATTCCAATCCACAACAATTATCATCATAACTCAGTAACTCATCAAAACAACTCAACAACGCAACTCAACAATGCGACTTAATTGTGCATATGCATGTGGTACCAGATTTGGGAGATAACACTCCACAACCATTCGGGAGACAACACTCCACAATAATTCGGGAGACAACACTCCATAATAATTTGGGAGACAACACTCCATAATAATTCGGGAGACAACACTCCACAATAATTCGGGAGACTCACTCCACAATTATCCGGGAGACTCACTCCACAACAATTCGGGAGACTCACTCCACAATCATCCGGGAGACTCACTCCACAATAATTCGGGAGACTCACTCCATAATTATCCGGGAGACTCACTCCACAATCATTTTATTTTGTCATCAAAGACACAACCGTCGCCAATCCAGGCCAAATGATATGCTATGAGATGCAACTATTATGGACTATAACACAACAACAACAACTGTGCAACAATCGTGCAACAAGGCATCAAACCTACAACCAATTATCCATAACAGAACATCACATTTCGCATATATTATGGACTCGCCATTTCAACCTGTTCATGTCAGAGACAAATAACAACAACCACGCAACAAGGCATTAAGCCTACAACGAAATTGTCCATAACATAGGCATACCCCTCATCATATAACTACAACTTATCAACATAACCCAAGGAGATTATTATAATAACATTTTCTCAACAATGACATAACAACTTCATATGCATCAAGTATTCATCATCTCAATCCGTTCATGTAGGGGAACAATAAAAACATACTTTCGACAATTAAGAATTCAACAGATTTTCATATACTTTCATACGGGTAATATAACTACAATTCTAATTTAATTAAATAGGGACATAATAACAACACCTTCTTAATAAATGGGAAAATAGCGCATGTCGGCACCGTTTCCCAATTTTCCCTAAAACTAATGGCATAACACACTCATTCATACACAGACATGCATTAACCCTTAGAAATGCACAGGTAAACATTAACCCTTAATATTTCTTCAACTTACGAGAACATTACTACGGTAACGTTACTACAGGAACGTTACGGGAAAGTTACTACGGGAACATTAATCCTTAATATTTATCGATCTACCAGAACATTAATCCTTAATATTTATCACCTACAGGGACATTAGTCCTTTATATTTATCGATCTACAGGAACATTAATCCTTAATATTTATCGACCTACAGGAACATTAATCCTTAATATTTATCGATCTACAGGAACATTAATCCTTAATATTTATCGACCTACAGGAACATTAATCCATAATATTTATCGACCTACAGGAACATTAATCCTTAATATTTATCGATCTACATGAACATTAATCCTTAATATTTATCGATCTACAGGAACATTTACTACGGTAACATCACCACGGTAATGTTACTACGGGAACATCACTACGGGAACATTACTACGGGAACGTTACTACGGGAACATTAACCCCATGATTCCATACCCTTCATGAAATCCATCATACCCACAGTTAAAGAATTGAACCCCACCCTTACCTTGGAATTGAGGCCAACTCTAACTTCCGGTTCCGGTTTGCTCTCCCGGTGACTCTTCTGCAATAACCTTCAATTCTCTCCGGCGGTTAATTCTTCTGTTCTTCCTTTCTCCACAGCCACGTCCTTTTTCCTCTTTTCTCAGCCTTTCTCCTCCAATTTGGTTTTCTGAGCAGCTTATCGTTCTTTTGCTCTTTCTCCCACAACTTCTCTAATAACTCCCTAATTCCATCTACTACTACTACTACTACTACTACTATTAATAATAATAATAATAATAATAATATAATATTATTACTAGTTATTAAATTATCATCATTATTAATTATATTATATTATTATCAAACTCAATGATTTATCAAATGGTTTCCTATACTTTAAGGACATCCACCAACGCTCTCAGACACACTCCCACATAAGGCATCCCAACAATTCATAAATAATTTAATTTGAAATGAACGGGCGTTACAACTCTCCCCTACTTAAAAGAATTTCGTCCTCGAAATTACCTCAATCAAACCACTCTGGATACGACTCTCGTATCCTAGTCTCCCAAATCACCTCCACCAAAGGAATTCCTTTACCTTAAAGTTGCCTCTCGTTCATCAACCTGAACTAGCAATGCCTCAACCATCAAATCATCCCTCACTTGCACACTATCCATTTGAATCAATGTACCTCCTCAACCTAGACACATGAACACATCATATAATTACCACAAGCGACAGCGGTAAAACAACCTAGCATGCTACTTTCTCCACGCTTCCGCCGCGCCACTCTGATGCAGATAAACAAAACACAGTGTGCTTCCGAGACCTCAAGCTCGACCAACACCAGTTACTATCGTAACTCTCAAAACATGTCTTTCTTGGATCCTTTGGATCTTTTCCGTCGCCTCTTGCACAATCTCAACTAGCTTCGACATAGAATGATTAATCTTCCTTGTTAGGAAAAGAGCTAATTTAGTCATTCTATCCAAAATCACCCAAGAAAATCATATCCCTCAAATTCTCCGAAAACTCAACACAAAATCCATGGGAATACTATCCGATCTCCACCTTGGAATATTCAATGGTTGCATCGGACCCAACGGTCTCTGACGTTTATTCTTCAACTTCCTACAAGTCTAATCAGCATATACAAACTCAGCCACTTATCTCTTCAAGAATACTCTTAGTAAGGTCCAACATACTAAGCTAAAATCCATAAGAAGTCTCTTCATAAACCAAACTCATATCACAAAAATTGCTCAATCAGTTCTAACTTTTTTCACCATCATCATCGGTATATGCAAAGATTTCCAAATCAATGCATAAGCTACCACGTTCGCTTCACCCGAATGGTGATTCAACAATAAACCATAACCCTTCAGGAGTTCCAATTATTCTCTGCCTCGTATTCAACTCTTCCAACTCAAGCAAATACCTTAGACTCTTGAGATCAACAAACATTCCAAGTCTCACACTAACTAATTGAAGCCTCCAACTCCGGTACAACCACAACAGAACCAAGTCTAAATCATTTTCCAGGTGATTCCTCTTATGTACTTCAAGTTCCCTTAAAGCATAACCAAAACTCGCTGGAGTTTCACTTAACATATCTCCCAATCATATCAACAAATCATCACAAAACACAACCAATGGTCCTATCGGGTTCGGCAAAAATCAACACATGATACATTTTCAATTTTTTGCTATAATTAAACTGGGTACATGCCTCAAAACAATTTTTCCTAGAAAGAGAACCTCGTTAGCTTTCCAACACTTTGAACGGGGGTCAAAACTGACATACGGTTCAGGAGTTATGAATTTTTGAAGTTTCTCCAAAACAGAATTTTTCTGCATAAAGACTGCTACGGGTTTGAGCATTTTCGCCCGAATATCTGACCGATTCAATCATTTTCTTCGAAACAACCACATACTCATTCACACCAAACATATATTAGTGATTTAGAACCATCAAACGTGAAATCTACGACTTCCAATTCCAATCCAAATCTTAAATCCTCAACTCTCCAAAATGCAAAAACTTACAAAAATCAATCAAATTCGATAAAACAAACATACTCGACCACGCCCTAACATTACCCGACACAAATGCGTAACCTATTCCGACTTTCATCTGTAAAAACATCGATTATGTAAAAAGCTGCGATCTCAGAATTCGACGTACGACAACAATTTCACACTTAGAAGGTCATTTGACACCTCTTCAACTCTTGGAATATTTAAAGGTCTAATTATACCAATGTTTCATTCCACATCTTACTTTCTTTAATGATCACCATAAGTCACTGTCCACCTTTAATCTACTTGACCTTAAAATCTGTTGCCTTAACACACACCAGACACAAGTCTCAAAGCTACTCAACCAATTTAGTTCTTTGACCATCCAACAGACATATAATATGGAGCTCTCACTATCAGATTAGTTATCGTAACTAAGTCGGTCACAACTCCAATTCACGTCCTAGCTGTATATCACTATCTTGTCAGGATAACTTCCAGCCAACCACAATTAATCGGCAAATCACCAACTTCTCACTTTCATTATAACTCAAAAACTCCCATCAAATTAAACACTTCAACACCGTCTTGCGCCGACTCGTCAAAACAATTCTTAAGCACTTAGCTTAACTCAAGACAATTCACTGCTCACGCCATCCAAGCTTGCAAGACACACATATCTCATCTAACATGACTCCATCCACTATCAGCAAGAGATTAAGGGTGATCAGTTCCTCAATTTGTCAATAGACAGCCGAAAATCATGATAGGGTACAAACCATCTTTACCAAACTATAAGAGCGTTCAACCATACACCGAGCTACAACTCCACACTTGCAGCATCCTGGAGAAGCACAAGCTTCTCCCCCACTTGAATCATTCTCACTCCTGCAGACAAAGGTTCCACAACAAAACATGTACCGACAGTGTTTTCACACACATGTCGCATACCATGGAATACACAACATTAAACAACTTGACCGGACGGACCGGCCTGCTCTGATACCACTAATGTAACACCCCAATCTAACCCGACGGATAATTAAGGAAAACAGAATCAGAGTGCAACAAATTTTGTAAACATGACGGTCGTAAGGGGATGCCACGACCGTGACGGTCATGACGATCGTAAGGAAGTTGTGACCAACAGATACCAACCAAGAGTCGGGATAACAACTCCAACAAGATACCAACCAAGAGTTGGAATCACCAAACACCAACCGAAATTTAAATGACGAGGTGACCTCGCTGGGGAGGTATACTGACCAAAATTCAGAATTAATAACTAGGCAACCAAACCGGATATTACTACCCAAAAGTTGGGATCAGACTCCACTAGGGAACCAAAGACTACCAACCAAAAGTTGGAAAACAAACAGACGACCAAGCTGGGTATTGCCGACCCTACTGGGGAATCAAAGACTACCAACCAAAAGTTGGAAAACGTCAACCAAATCTTACCAACCAAAAGTTGGGATAATGACTCTGCTGACGAATAAAGGAGGACTACCAACCAATCAAGCAACAGACCACCAACCAAAAGTTGGGATAACAACTGCAGGGGATAACATCCAACCAAAAGTTGGGAAGCAAAGCTACTAACCAAAAGTTAGGATCACCAGGACAGACTATCATTGACCAAAAGTCTGAACAAAAGCTACAAACCAAGAGTTAGGATCACTGTGAAAAGATCACCATCGACCAAAAGTCGAAACAAGAGTTACTAACCAAGAGTTAGGATGCCAGGAAAAATCCCCATCGACCAAAAGTCAGAACAAAAGCTACTAACCAAAAGTTAGAATATGAGCTACTAACCAAGAGTTAGAATAGAATCTACTAACCAAGAGTTAGAATAGAAGCTACTAACCAAGAGTTAGAATTTCCACCCACACTAAATGAAAACGAGCTGACTACAACAAAAATTACCAACCAAAAGTTAGAATCCCCGACTTTGCTGAGGAAAATAGAGACTAACCAGCTAAAGTTGGAATAACATCTAAACGCCAATGGATCATCAACCAAGAGTCGGAATGAAATAAAGATTACCAACCAAGATTCGGAATGAAATAAAGATTACCAACCAAGAGTTGGGATAAGAACTCATCAGAGGGAATCGAAAATTATTGACCAAAAGTTGGAGTAACATATCCCAGAAATTACCAACCAAAAGTTGTAAAACCAAGCACAATAATTTGGACTACGCTGGGGATTACCAACCAAAGGTTGGGATAACGCACCAAGAACAAGCAGGCAACAGAATCAACCGACTCACGACTTGCAAAGAAACATCTGATAGGAAAAGAGAGGTTCAAACAACCGACTCTGCCAAGGAACATCATTTCACTAACCACTCTGTTGAGGGGAAATGTCTGACCAACAGACTTGACCAGGGAAGACAATACTTGTAAGTGACTCACCTGGGGAGAACAAAGACATTTAACCAAACGAACCAGCTGAAAAAGAAGACGTTTGACCAAACGACTGACTGGGAACAATCCACCAACATGAATAACTCAAAGATCCACCCTGACACGGATAACATGAAAACCCCTTAATCAAACAGCCTCTGCTGAAAAGACAACCATCCTTAAAGGTACCAATCCTGGCTTATGCTTCAATGCATATGTTTGAAGATGACACAATGCTCCATATGAAATGGAAATGCTACGCATTTGGGAGGATGCTATGCAAAAATGCAAATGCAAACGAACCACCCCAGCAACATAAATGATGGAGAGAAGCGACCAATTATGCCAGGGAGAAATAGGACGTGCCGAGTATGATCAGACACATACTGGGGAACAAACAAGCCCTGGATAACCTCCTTGTAAAGCACCTCTCGGATACAACCGTTCTAAAGAGAACAAAAATCCACTCCGCTAGGAATCAAAACTCTGCTGAGGAAAATGCCCTGGATGGCTTCCCAAATAACAACTCTTATGGGGATCAAATGCCTAGGCTGGGGAAACGCCTGGAACAGCCTTCCAACATTTTGGGGAATAAACACACTTAACCGGGGATAACCGTTCAGAAGACGACCTTACCAGGAAGTAAAGTGAACTATTGGGAAATAGCTCCACTCTGTTTGGAAAGAAATTCCACCCTGCTGGAGAATATCAGATACTTCTACTGAAAGCTCCACTCTACCGAGAAATGGATCAAGCTTCGCCTGAACATCTGTCACGTCGAGGGAATCAGCACCGAACACTGCTCAAGGAAGAAACCCTGAATACCGATATTGCCGGGAAAACACCAGAAAGTCGACTCCATTGGGGAGAGGGCGTTGAAAATGTTGCATCCGCTGGAGAATAATACGCTGAGAACAAACCCACCCCGCCGATTGTTAACCTTTGGAGGGAGACGAAACCCTATTCCACTGGAGATTCACTACACACCTCCGCTGGCGATACCTGACCTGATAGTGAGACTCTGTGGGTAAGACAAAATCTCTGCTAGAGGAGAAATGAATATGTATTAATTTCAATGCCGCAGAGGAACACATCTATTGGGGAGAGCTTCCATCCTGCAATAAAACAAAAGAATGTACACATGCGAAATGGTTACCTCAGTTACCATTCATGACACTTACCACGCGAGCAAAGTCATTTGCTTTCATTACGCTCTGTAAAGCCTCATGTTTTCACCTGCAATGTTTATCAAAATATCAGACGTTTTTGCAAACAAAACAGTAAAAGTAAAACAAGAAAGGGAAAGCTCTTTGACTGAAGTGAATACTTTATTGATAAAAGGCCTATAAATAGGCAAATTACAATTCGGATGCAATTCCTGAAAAGAGGCAATTGCATAAAAGCAAAAGAATATATACAAATGTCAGCAACATGGAAACAGAGAACCACCATGTGTCAATTCAGCTATGACTTGTATGGCTTCGATGTGCCCCATGAGTTTCCTTCTGAAAATACACACTGAATTAATTCCTTTCCTTCGGGATAGCTGCTCGTGAGCTTAGAGATCGAACGTAGACCGCAGTCGTTTGCTTTTAAATCCCTAACTTTTGCCTGGATCGCCCTTTCGGGTTTTTAATTCACCGGGATACCCATTTTTGCCAAAGTCGCATTTTCAGGTTTTCAACTTTGAGGGTTTACATCTTTCTTTTTGTCCCTAATTTTTGCTCGAACCTTCTTTTTTTATGGTTCGCCGGGATGCCCCTTTTTCATGGGTCTCTTTAAGCAAAGTATTTTTTAACCACGTCTGCGTTGACAGGCGACGAAAAATCTTCACCATCCATGGTAGATAGTAATAACGCTCCACCAGAGAAAACCTTTCTTACCACATACGGACCTTCATAGTTAGGAGCCCGTTTTCCCCTGTGATCTGTTTGAGGAGGAAGGATCTTTTTCAACACCAAATTACCCGTCTGGAAGAACCGAGGACGCACTTTCTGATCAAAGGCTTTCTTCATCCTACTCTGGTACACCCGACCATAAGCAATAGCCGCCAATCTCTTCTCATCAATCAAGCTCAGCTGATTCAACCTGGTTTGCACCCACTCAACTTCGGCAAGCTTTACATCCGACAATATCCTTAAAGAAGGAATCTCAACTTCCAGTGGCAGGACTACTTCCGTACCATACATCAGTGAGAAAGGAGTTGCCCCCATTGATGTATGCACCGAAGTACGATAATCGTGAAGAGAAAAGGGAAACATCTTGTGCCAGTCCTTATAGGTTACTACCATCTTCTGCACAATCTTCTTGATATTCTTGTTAGCTGCCTCAACAACGCCATTCATTTTCGGACGATATGGAGAAGAATTGTGATGCTCAATCTTGAAACTCTAACACAGTTCCTTCATCATTTTTCTATTCAAATTTGAACCATTATCAGTAATGATTCTCTCAGGAATTCCATAACGACAAATGATGTCCTTCTTTATGAATCGGGTGACCACCTGTTTCGTGACATTGGCGTAGGACGCTGCTTCTACCCACTTTGTAAAGTAATCAATCGCAACCAAAATGAAGCGATGTCCATTAGAAGCAGTTGGCTCAATCTTTCTAATCACATTGATTCCCCATACAGTGAAAGGCCAAGGAGACATTAACACATTCAGAGGAGCCGGTGGCACATGCACCTTATCCGCATAAATCTGGCATTTATGGCATTTTTTGGCATATTTGAAGCAATCGGATTCCATAGTCATCCAATAATACCTAGCTCTCAACAATTTTCTAGCCATTGCATGTCCATTGGCATGAGTACTGAACGAACCCTCGTGGACTTCCTCCATTAACAGGTTTGCTTCAAGTTCATCAACACAGTGCAGCAAAACCATGTCGAAGTTTCTCCTGTAGAGCATATCGTCCTTGTTTAGATAACAGCTACCGGCTAACCTCCTCAAGGTCCTCTTATCTTTGCTGGATGCCCCAGATGGGTATTTCTGAATCTTGACAAAATGCTTGATATCAAAATACCAAGGCTTTCCATCTGATTCTTTTTCAATGGCAAACATAAAAACATGTCTATCAAGAGTCATGATGGTGATGGTTGGATTTTCATTCACGAAATTCACTTTGTACATCGAAGATAGCATGGCCAAGGCATCTGCCATTTGATTCTAGACTCTTGGCACATGATGAAACTCGATTCTATCAAAGAACGGCAACAGTCTCCTTGCATAATCCTTGTAAGGCACCAGGTTGGCCTGACGAGTTTCCCGCTCTCCTTTGATTTGGTTAACGACTAACGCTGAGCCACCGTACACATTCAGATTCTTGATCCTCATATCGACGGCTTCTTATAAACCCATAATTCACGCCTCGTACTCGGCTTCATTATTGGTGCAGGAAAAAGTCAATCGGGCAGTGAACGGTATATGAGAACCGTGAGGGGTAGTAATGATAGCCCCGATCCCATTGCCATAAGAGTTAACCGCCCAGTCGAAAACCAGTTTCCACAGAGATCCAATCCCAGGACCCTCGTCAGGGTAAGGCTCATCACAGTCTTTCATCTTCAAAAACATGACGTCTTCATTTGGAAAATCAAACTTCATCGGCTGATAATCCTCAATTGGTTGTTCTGCGAGATATTCTAACAGAATGCTTCCCTTAATGGCATTCTGGGAAACATACTAAATATCGTACTCTGTTAAAACCATTTTCCATCCGGCGATCTTTCCGGAGAGTGATTGTTTTTTAAAGACGTACTTGATCGTATCCATCTTCGAAATCAACAGGGTTGTGTGGTTTAACATGTAATGTCTCAAACGCTTAGCGGCCCAAGTGAGTGCACAATATGTTTTTTCCAGCATCTAGTATCTAGACTCACAATCAGTGAACTTCTTACTCAGATAGAATATGGCATACTCTTTTCTACCCGACTCGTCCTGTTGACCGAGCACACATCCCATTGAATTCTCAAGAACCATAAGGTACATTATAAGTGGTCTGCCAGCAACTGGAGGCATGAGTATTGGAGGTTCCTGCAGATATTCTTTTATTCTTTCGAACGCTTTTTGGAAATTTTCATTCCACCTGACCGTTTGATCTTTTCTTAGCAATTTGAATATTAGTTCACAAGTGGCTGTAAGATGAGATATAAACCTTACAATGTAGTTCAATCTCCCCAGGATACCACAAACCTCTTTTTCAGTTCTCGGCTCAGGCATATCTTGTATAGATTTTATTTTGGCAAGATCTACCTTAATACCCTTTTCACTGACAATGAAATCCAGTAACTTTTCAGATCTCACCCCGAAGGTGCACTTGTTAGGATTCAGCCTCAACTTGAACTTCCTCAACCTTTCAAACAATTTCAGAAGATCGACCAGATGCCATTCCTCCGTCTGTGACTTTGCTGTCATGTCATCAACATAGACTTCAACCACATGATGAATCATATCATGAAACAAAGTGACCATTGCCCGCTGATAAGTTGCCCCTGTATTTTTCAATCTAAAAGGCATCACCTTGTAGAAAAAAGTCCCCCATGGTGTGATGAAAGTAGTTTTCTCCATGTCTTCTGGGCCATCTTGATTTGGTTATACCCAGAGAAGCCATCCATGAATGAAAACATAGAATACTGAGTGGTGTTATCAACCAACACATCGATATGGGGGAGCGGGAAATCGTCTTTCGGGCTCGCTTTATTCAGATCTTGGAAATCGACGCACATCCGGACCTTTCCATCTTTCTTAGGAACAGGAACGATATTAGCGACCCACAGAGGGTAGTTCGTGACAGCAAGGAACCCAACATTCAACTGCTTCTGAACCTCTTCTTTGATCTTGACTGCCATGTCAAGCCTTGTTTGTCTCAACTTCTGCTTGACTGGTGGACATTCTTCTCTAAGAGGTAACCGGTGTACCACAATATTTGTATCCAGCCCAGGCATGTCTTGGTAAGACCAAGCGAAGATATCCTTATACTCACGGAGCATTTCAACCAATCTTCTCTTGACACTGTCTTCCAATGCAGCCCCTACTTTAACCTCTTTCTTATCATCCTCGGTGACCAGATTGATAATCTCAATATCCTCCTGATGAGGCACAATGACCCTTTCCTCCTGCTTGAGAAGCCTGGCTAACTCTTCGGGTAGTTAACAGTCTTCATCAGTCTCTTCTTCAGCTTGATAAATGGGATTATCAAAGTCATACGAAGTCATAGCTGAACCTAAATCAATGGCATCTGCTAGAAAAGACCTGCACGATGATGTTATGTTTATTATGCGATGCAACAAACAAAACACATTGCCATTTTTCTATTTAATATAAATGTAAAACAAAAACAAGACAAACAGGGATCACAATATTTGAATGTGAAAACGTTCTTTATTTAATGATAAAGTGCGAATAACAAGAGGCCTCACAAACTGGGTCACTACATCTTGGGTTGAACGTAGGACTGAGCATAATCAAAACAATGAAAATTACTCTGTAGTAGTAACATGAATGACTTTTTCGGTAGTCCAGTTGCACAGCTTCTTTCTAGGAGTACATGGACGAATCCAAGCATCCATATTGTAGTCACTGTCACTTTCATCTTCTCCCACGAAATTAATCCTGTCAAATATCATGCCACTGCTGGTGAATTCCACAGGTCCCCTGAACCTCGGAACGCTTTGAGAAGAATTGGAGGATTTGTATCCCATGCCGAACTTGTCTTGCTTGATGGGAACATTAAGAACTTGGCCCCACTTTTGCGATGAACAGGATTCTATGATAGCACGAGCTTCTTTGAGCGATGACATTGAAACCTCTAGGCCCTTGGCTTCCGCAGGAGATTTCCCTGAATCTGAACTTTTTCAAACGCCTGGCAGAGTGTTTCATGGATCTCCCCATCCACTTCCATGTACTTGAAGGATGACAAATGGCTAACCATAATATCCTCTTCACCATATACCGTGACTATCTTCCCTTCCACCATATACTTTAACTTTTGATGCAACATTGAGATGACTGCCCCTGCAGCGTGTATCCAGGGTCGGCCAAGTAAACAGCTGTATGCTGGCTAGATATCCATATTGTAGAAAGTTGCATCAAAGATCTCTGGTCCTATCTGAATAGGTAGCGTGATCTCCCCAAAAACTGATCTCTTAGATCCATCGAAAGCCCTAATGACCAAATCACTTAGCGTGCATAACAAACCTTGAATGTCCAATTTCATCAATGCCTTCTTTGGAAGCACATTGAGGGATGATCCTATATCAACTAGGACATGCGACATCAGAGAACCTCTACATTCCAAAGATATATGCAAAACACGGTTATGGTTCCTCCAGGCAAGAGTCAGATCCAAATCAGTAAAACCGAGACCAATTACCGGCGTTTACATGAGCTACTACCCCCTCCAACTGGTTAATAGAAATCTCCTGGGGTACGTATGCTGCATTCCAGATTTTCAATATAGAGTTGCGGTGTGCCTCTGAACACAACAATAATCATAGGATAGAAATCTTTGAAGGAGTCTGATTTAAGTGATCCACAACCTTGTAGTCACTTTTTCGAATAAGTCTCATAAGTTCCTTTGCATCCTTCGAAATATCATCAGCACCGACCTGTGGTTAGACATTCTCTTCAATCATGACCTTTCTTTTCCCTTTGTCATTCTTATCAGCATTAACCTCCGGTGGTGAAAAGACCCTACCACTTCTAGTGATACCTCGGGCACCAACTATATTCTCAACCGACGAACTTCCATCTGTAGACACTGTCCATTCCTGCTTTTGCCCATTACAGAACACCTCTCCCCCATAATTCAATGGGATAGCTCTAGTGCTCTCGTATGGCACAAGTCCAGGTACAGGAATGATAACCGGAGCTGGCCTAGCAGGCGCTGAAATATTGATCGTCTGGTATGGAATGGAGATCGTAGCAACTTCGCCTCCATCATTACTCACTTTATTCTCAACATCTTCTTTCACAACTCTATCAAATTGCAAACAACCCTCATTCATCATTCTTTGAATATCCTTTCTCAAAAGATCGCAACCCTCAGGTTGCACTTCACACTCTGAGCAGTCAAGAGAACAACCTAGAAACACCCCTTTCTTCAACAAACTAGCCTTCACAAACCCCAGCAGAGTCTTCAAATCCCCAACATCTGTTACCAGATTTAGCTCCTCCCCCTCAATAATGGCATTGGCTCCTGCCACCCCATGATTCAGCATCAGGTTATGATTCACATTGGGCCATCGTTAGTGAAGTTGATAGCTTTGGAATCAAGCAGATCCTGGACTTTGTGCTTGAAGGCTTTGCAATGGTCAATATCATGGCCCGGGGAGCCTGAGTAAAAATCACAATGAGCATTCGCATTGTATCCAGGAGGTGGCGTACCCATGAGAGGAGCCATAGTCCTCTTCTGAACCAATTGTAACTGCAGCAGATGTTGTAACAACTGAGAATACGACATCGGAGGATTCTCGAACTGTCTATCAGGAATTCTGCGCCTAGCAGCATAAGGTCACGAAGCGTTGACTTGTTGCTGAGTTGCGGACGGGATATTTACCGTAGAAACTTGTTGATGATGACGGGACTGAGCTCTACCTTTACCCTTGTGAGAAATAGTGTTCGCATCCCCTTCCCTTCTCTTAGGGTTCGCTGAGTATGGTTTCTTTGTTCCTCCCAAAGAGGATCCACCACCATTTTGAATTTTTCCAGATTTAATTCAACTTTCGACTCTCTTGCCAGCAATTACCATATCAGAAAACCCTGCAGACATGCAGCCTATCAACTTCTCAAAGTACACACCAGGAAGCGAAGCCATGAACAGGTCGATCAACTCCCTTTCGACCATAGGGGGATGTACCCTCGCAGCTAGATCCTGCCACCTCTAGGCGTATTCCTTGAAGCTCTCAGTACTTTTCTGTGACAAACTCTATAATTGTACTCTGTTTGGGGGCCAAATCACTATTATTTTGATAGTGACGCGAAAAAGCTTCGGCCAATTCATTCCAGCTACGGATATGAGTCTTCTCAAATCCCATATACCACTCCAAAGACGCCCCTGCTAGACTGTCTTGGAAAAAATGCGTTAGCAGCTTTTCATCATTGGAATAAGCAGACATTTTCCTAAAATACGCCCGAATATGCACTCTTGGACAGGTCGTCCCTTTATATTTGTCAAAATCGGGCACCTTGAATTTGGGAGGAATCCTGACTCCAGGAACTAGACCAATATCTGACATATCAAGGCCCAAAGAATTCTGATTCTCAAAAGATTTCATCTTCTCCTCGATTAGTTTAAACCTTCGATCAGCTTCAGTTGGTAAACCACCCTCCATATCTCTCATTGAAAACACATCATCCTGGTTATCTTTCCAATGAGGGCCAGCAGCCCCATGCACAGCGTACACACTTCCATTACCAGCAATGTTACCATTTTCATTCGCAGCTCCTCCACCCTGAGGTATGATAACAATAGGGATACCCTGTGGGATAGATCCACTGATCGGCGGAGGAATAACACCAGCTCCTCCGTTTAAAATGCCCTCTTCATCAATTCGTGATATCAATGGCTGGACCAAAGTTCTTAATTGCTCCTGTCCACTAACAAAAGTCTGCATCAACTCCATGAACTGAGCCATGCGAGCCCTGACTTCTTGCAACTCGGCTTGAACTTGATCCATTACTCTTTGCTGATTCCCTCGAGTCAAATACCTGTGAAAACTGAACTCTTCAATCCTATTACTAAAGGAAACCAAGCAGAGTTAGGAACAGAAGCCACTGAGAACACATGTGATGCAAATGAAAATGCAAGATGCAAAATGCAAACATGTATATATGCCATTGGGAAATTCCCCCCCGATTCTAGTTCCGAGAATAAAAGGACGACAACGGAGAACCCATAGACAAGCGTAGAGCCAAAAACCTCATTCATACAAGAAAAGGCCAACAGGCAATTTACAATCATGCAACTGAGTACAAGATCAAGTAACCTCAACCAACAGACCTGGTGATGGTCTATACAATAGCAATAACAAGCTACAAGGAAATAAAAGACATCAAGTGCGATGCCAAGCACAAAACTCCTCTAACAACTCCTGTGTCTCAGGATGATCCAGTCTAGTGAGAAACCCCTGGATGAGTAGCTCTCGCTGGCTAATAGTGCGCTGTAGACCCTCAGCATAGTCTTCCCAATCATTTTCACCAAAGACTTCTTCTAGCTTGCACCTCTTCGAGTCAGCCCTCGACTTGTAGTCCTTTAAGGTCGCAAGTGTTTCGTTTAGCCTGCATTCGCTATCACGTCTGAGTGAAGCTTCAGTCGAAATCTTCTCATCTCTCACTCTGAGCTGAGCCTTTAGCTTGGCAATCTATTGTTTCAGCCCACCTTCACGTGCTTTGTTATTGGTGATGGTTGCATTCCACTGCTCGTTGAACTTCGAAATCTCCAGATACGCTTTGTCTAATTCTTTCTTCTTGGAAGCAAGGACATCACTAACAACTTTGAGATCCAAACCCAAATTCTCTCGAGAACTAGTTTGCTTGGTCAAATCCGTACCCAACCTGTTCACAAGCTCAGTCTTCCTATTCAAAGAATAAGTTGCTTCATTCTTCTCGCCCCAAAGCTGAGTAATCTCTTCTTCCAACTTCTCATTAGCCTTCTTCAACTCTTATTTCTTAGCTCACACCTGATTATACTTCTCGATGTCAACGATAGTGGGTTCTTCAATCACAAGAGGACACATAGGCTTAGCAGATGGGTAAGGCATCATCAACTTCTCGGCTCTACTCTGAATCCAAGCCAAATAGGGGTCATAGGCTCGACTGTTACTCTTCCCTAAGGAAACCTTCCCTCTTTTGTGGACATTGCTCCAAGCATGCTCAACTCTGGCTAAGATATCCCCCTCCAATAATCTGGTGAGATACAGAGATTCCCGTATCTCTTCATCCTTCAGAGGTCTCCTCAATGCATACCCAAATTGCCTGATTGCAATGGACGGGTTATAGTTTATGCAACCCTTCCTTCCAACTAGCGGGACGTTAGGAAAACTTCCACAACTATAAATGATCTCGCTACCCAGCATATCCCTGTCAAACCAAACAATGTCCTCAGCAGACAATCTAATCAAACGTTCAGACCATTCTAATGTACCTGCAGTATCAGAGAACAGACCAGTTTTGGGAAGATGGCTTACAAACCATAGATAGAACAAGGGTGCACAGCAAGATACACTATTCCCTCTTTTGTTCTCATTTTTATAATGTACAGAATGATAAACGTCACCTAGCAGCGTAGGTATAGGATTCCTCGAAGCAAATATAAAGAATGCATCCAAATCTACGAAGTCCGGAATCTTAGGGAATAACATAACACCATAGATACATAAGGCTAAAATAGCACTGAACACCACCCAACAACCCTCCTTGGCAAAATGTCGAGCTTTATCCACCAGAAAAAGGTAACGGAAACCCAGGTATTCCATTTCTCTTAGCTACTTTCCTTGTCAACTCAGAGACGTCTAAATGTAAAGCTGCAGCAAGCTCAGCCAGATTTTGCTCATCCTCAGTATGATAGAATGGTATCTGGTTAAGAATAGGCACTCCTAGTAGTGTAGAGAATTCCACTAATGTAGGCGCCAACACATAACTCTGAAAAGTAAAGCATCTCAACTGAGGATCATAGAACTGTAACAGGGTCTGAAGACTATTTAACTCATTCAAAGAAGGCTCGCATACAACGCTCAGAAGCTTCCCATAGGACTGTCTGAAGTCTTCTATTACTTTCTTGTCGGCTAAAGAAATCAAACTCCGCAAAGCTCCAATATCAAGTGTTGGAAATTTGTAGGCCAATGTCCTTTTTAAGGGCTCCATGTTAGATGAAAGAACACTAGAATTAAAGGGAAATATGCACGTGTAACATAAATACATGTTAATGGAATGCAATATGATGATGCAAATGCAAATGCAAAGATGCAACAGGGGATCAAGATTGTTGTGCTGTTGATCAAGAAGAACCAGCGCTTCGCTTTGGCATAGCATAGCTCTGATAATAGGAACCTCTAATATCGGAAACACAGATTCACACTGTAAAGAAAACCAGGTAGTCTAGAAGTCAAATTTTCCTTCATAAATCCAATCCCTCTCACAGGTATGGACCTATCCACTGATAAGGTTCGGCATCCTATGCGTTCATTAGTGTCACAGACTTTCAAGAAACGATGATACGTTCACCATTTCTAGTTTGGCATCATAGTCTCCCGAAGAAGCCTCACTTAGATGAATCACAAATGATCGGTCCCCAGAGTCGACAATCCTCAGATCTGAAATCCTCTCAATGGCCCACTGGGCTGGAAATAAAGTCATCAAAGATAATCTCGTCTGAGCGCGAATTTCGTGGGAACTAGTGCATGCCTAACATACAGGTTCACCACTACTTTCCACTTCTAATGCTATGTTTGTACTCAAGCCTGGGTATGGCTTATCACTCAATGAATCAATTCCCCCCCCCCCCCACAGCACATCAATAATGATATATATACAATGTTGAAAATAAAATGCGGGAAAATAAAGTACATATATATAACACCCAAAGATAAACAAACAGGCGATAGGATTGACTCGCATAGGGGATGTTCCTGTCCTAAGGAGAGTCACCAGTTGTCGCTACTGCGAAAAAAGGTGTCTGCAATGACATAAGAGTCGCCACCATTCGTTATTTATCCCAAAAGAGGGAAAGGAAATGATCAGAGAAAACTTGACGAAAACGGGATAAGACAGGTCATCGCAACCATATCTCGGGTTCGGGAGTCGGTTACGCAAGGGGAAGGTATGAGCACCCCTCACGTCCATCGTACTCGACGAGATCCATGCTTGTTGTCTATCTAAGGGTGTTTACTATCTACGCTAAAGGTCTCAGGGACAAAAAAAAAGAAAAAAGACTCAGCAGAGCATCGCCGCTCTGTGCCTACGTATTCCCTCGTGCAATGGGAAAGTCAGAGTCAACGTAGTTCGGCTAACTACGGGCAAAAGGTGGGTGAAGGTTGCTCGCCAAGACATCGCGTCTTGTGCATACGTATCCTCATCTGGTATGAGAAATCAGAACAAACGTAGTTCGGGCGACACAAGAACACCGGTTATTTCAACTGTTTTAGGCCCGAGTAAGGTTAAAACTTAGTTCTAGCAGTTAGGTGTATGCAGCACGACCATTGGAGACTTAGGCGTTACCCGTTTGCGGTAGAACCAAGAGTTAACAAAACTCTCTTTTCTGAAAAAAGGTTTTCCACCATTAAGGGTCCCAAAGGAGAAAATGAAGTTTGAAATTGTTTTTGTGTCTTTTAGAGAAGAAGTGCATTGATTATTATTTGTAACTCATGTTGCACTAAAGACTATGACCTAGAAGCGAATGCGTCGCATATCGTCCAAAGGACATATGCTTACATTCTAGACAATTGAGAGGCAACCACCCAATCATCATTTCCCAAGTACCTAAGGCTCGTAACGCACAACATTCGTTAACCTTTATTAAGTGTTTTGGCATGATTTAAAGATGAGATGGAGAGAGGACAAACTAAAGGGAGACTAACTCAAACCTAATAGTTGTCATGCAAAATGGTCCTATGATTGAGGTTAGGGAATGCTACCTAATATTGTCATGCATGGTTTAAATCTTATGGTCTATCATAATGTCAAGAGATTAGTGATCCTAAGGGAACATGGCAAAGAAGAAGAAGAAGAAGAAGCAAAGCATAAGATAACATGAAAGTAGAAAGAATGCATATGCAATGCAACACATAAGAAAAGGGAGGAAAAATTGTGGGGTAAAAACCTCCACAAGCACATCTCAACCTTTATTAATGCAAGAAAGGAGCTGCACAAAGAATGCACACAAAGCAAAGAAATGGAAGAAGGCAAACAATCATGCATATGCAAGCACAAAAGAGAAAGGATGGGAGAAGCGAACTCCTACGACCATCGGCCAACAACCATCGGAGAAAGGTGGGAGGAAAGGAAGTGTGGGGCAGCAGCCGCCATAAGCGCATCTCGACCACTTGATTCTCACACTCAAGTAGAACAAAAGAAAACGCACATCACTTCGGACAACATATACAAGAGTATGTATCCAAGTGGAAAGCAAGCACGTGTGTCGATGAAATCCCGATTAAACAATTACGAATAGCGACACACATCCAAAACATCTCATTCCTAATGTATCACACTGATCTATGATGATTCGAAGTGAAACGGTACCAAAACAAGCATGAAAAACAACAAAAACAGGCCTGCTGGAGCAGTGTTAATTGATTAACAGCAAGTGTTAATCAATTAACCATTGAAAAACAGTTGAAAAAGTGAAAGTTTTAACGTGTTAATCGATTAACAGATTACGTTAATCGATTAACACTGTGTGAACTGTAGAAAAATTGAAAGTTTGATCTGGTTAATCGATTAACACCAGAGGTTAATCGATTAACACTGCTCCAATAGTAGAAAACAGCAACAGAAAAGCACTTTTCAGCAACTTATCACTTAAGCAAACATCCACATGATCACATAAACAATTGTGCACGAAATTAAACCAGCAAACAGCGATCTAAACAAGATGTAAACACATCTAAACAACACCATCACAATTCATATGGATCAAGAATCAACCAAATCAATCAAAGATGAAGATTAACATGATTACGCAAAATAAGCTCAAAAATGCAACAAATCTAGAATTCCAACCTTCGAAGCGGAGAATTGCTTCGGTTAATGTTGATTCACTTCGAACATGTAGATCTAAACAAGAAATCCGGAATACTTCAAGATCCAAGCCAATTCTTGTAATAGAAGTGAAGATCAACCAAAATCAAGCCAAATTACTCCAACTAATCACTTCTAACACCACCTCTAATTCAGATCCAAGTTTGCACGAAAATCAAATGAAGAAATTGATTCAATAAGGATGATGGATGAAGGTTTGAGCTCAAGAATTCATTGATTCCAATGGAGAATCAATGAATTCTAATGGAAGAGAGCTTTGGTAAGGGTTTTGGGAGTTGAGAGAGAATTGAGAGAATTGAGATGAATTCTGAAAATGAGAGTGAAAAATGAAGATTAGATGTGTGAGGTTTGGAGTAAACGAATTAAATACCCCTTAGACTTGGATCCAAATGAGAGGTTTGGAATGTGGTTTGTGAAATTTTGTTTGGAATGAAGAATGGGAGTTTGGAGGGAAAACCAAAATTCAAGATGATTCTAGATCCTTCCCAAGTGTAAAATTGAACTTCCAAGTGATCAAAATTGGACCCCAAAGTGAATCCCTTTGAAAATTCACGTGCTGAGGCAAAACCTGCATTGGTTAATCGATTAATATTTTGGATTAATCGATTAACACTGTTAAAATTTTTAATCTGGCCTGATTTTGACTTGCTTAATCGATTAACACCTTCAAAAATTTGAATTTGGCGCCTTTTGGAAGGAAATATGCACATTGTCCCGTTTTCAGCCGTTCTAAGATCTGTTCCGCTTACGAAACTTGTTCTTGAATATTATAACCATGAGAATGTTTGCGATAACCTGAATGTTGCTTCCTGACCTGCAAAAATAAAATAAAATCGGTCGCCCGACCGCTGGGCAAAATAAATGCCACAGACTATGATGCTCACTATTCAGGTTCATGCACTGAGATGAAAACTGAGCCACGGGAAAACCTTGATCCTCTGTCTCCAGAACGAATTATGCAAATGCAGAAATGCGAAAATGCAAAGAAACAAAGGCCAGATACTGCTAAAATGGAAAGGCAAATTTTGGGGTGCTACACTAGGTTCAGAGGACACGAGTGTGGAGCCATGGTCTACCCATCCCAAAAGGTGTGTAATATGGATTCTCAAACCTGTAGAATAGGGTTCTAAGAGGTTCTCAGAATCAGCAACCTATCTTTCGGATATTATCAATTTCCCAAATCACTCAATAATCGATAATATTCTCAAGAGAGTCTCGTCCAAGTGTAGTATCGCGTATCAACTACTTCCGGAATACTCCTTTATAGCCATCACACTACGTCCTAATAAGGCTAAAGTGGGGTAAAATGTAATCTAAAGATCCACAGTGTCACGGGCTCCTACATCGAAAGTAGCAATGTTTTCACGAATACTCATCCAACAAAACTACTCTCGAGAGGGCCTCCACTGAGCGGTGGTTTCTCAAGTTAGGTTGGTTAGGAATCAATTCCCTATAAGCCTTCTTGAGTATACCACCATCCTATCATAAGTGCACTCTAGTCCGGGTATAGGACTTCCTCACCACTCAAAGCACCCAATATCCCACACCCAAACAAATATATTGACAAATATACATGTTAAGAAAATATTCACAAATATAGCATGCAATCAAACCAAAAAGGCTAAACCCTCAAGTTTAAAGTTAGTCCCTAGTGAAGTCGCTATTTCTGTTGCGGTGAGAATCGTGATATGAAGTTATTGATTAACTTGAATCTTAATTCATTAAATTCACAACCGGACTTTGATTTATCCAAAGGAAAGGTTAAAGAAAGAAAGACCTTTTGCGCTACGTAACAACGAAGCTGAGAGATTTGGGGATTCGGGGTTGGTTATGCCTAGGGTAGGTGTTCCACATCCTAAACATCTGTAATACTCTATAGGAACCTTTTGTTTGTTTGCATACTAATACATGCTAAATGTTTGCTATGGTTTGGTATTCGGTATAAGGTTAAGTTGTAGGTAAATACCTAAGGATAGTTTCTAAGTTTGCTTGCAAAGATATCGCATCCTCTGCCTACGTATCCTAACTAGGATAGAATTAGAGCAACTGTAGTTCACCTCACTAGGGATGAATGAACACTTGATTATGATCAAGGTTCAAAGGGGAACGAACATAAAAATATTTGTATAGAGTTTAACAAAACTCTCTAGATCTATAGTTGTACACTCAAGAAGAATGACTTTGACAAAAGCCAAAAGGGGAGTAAGTAATCATCATTATGATTCTCACATAGAGTTAACAAACTCTATCTTAAAGTTCTAATTGAGGAATTCCTAACAAAGGGGTAGGTCTCTTAGACTTAAAGCAAAGTCTAATGGCTAAAGGTTCTAACTTAACTAAGCTAGGGTTCAAAGTGACTTAACAAAGTTAGAGGGAGAGTAATGAGCTATCTATGACCCGAGGGTCAATAGAGAGACTTTCCTTTGGAAGGGGAAAAGATGAGGTAACTGGATGAGAACTAAAGAGTTCCATCACTTGGGGAAATAACTTAACAAAGTATAAACATTCAAACATGATGAATATATAAGAGGTATTGTTACAACCAAGAATAAACAAGCACATTACCATATCAAGCAATGATTTCAATCAAGATAAATTGTTACAACCAAAGCAAACATCAAGATATTACAATATCATGAAGGGGAAGGTTCTTACAAGACTCAAAAAGAAAGGTAAAAACCAATGGCATATCTTAACAAAGACGGGGATATATCTTAACAAAGATGGAAGTGTATCTTGATAAAGATAAAGATGTATCTTGACAAAGATGTGGTCTCTTAAAATTTACAAAATGTCATGTGTAATTACAAACATCAAGCCTAATCAAACAATGTCACAACAATGTAAGTGAGAAGTTCAATATTTCATGGGGATTTCAAGAGTTTAAGAAATGAACCACTTAGATGTTTACAAACAAGATTTTGAAATTTAAACTCAAGTATACAAGGAAGCTAACAAGCCAATCCCATAT
Organism: Lathyrus sativus; assembly: GCA_963859935.3. Taxonomy (NCBI): domain Eukaryota; kingdom Viridiplantae; phylum Streptophyta; class Magnoliopsida; order Fabales; family Fabaceae; genus Lathyrus; species Lathyrus sativus. Next base: position 393,396,061 of record OZ012736.1, read on the forward strand.
CAATTTCAACTTATAAAACTCAAATGGAATGAAATCAAAGTTGGAAATGAAAGAGGAAAGATATGAGGGTGAAAACCCTAAAACAAATCGTTATTTTCTCATTATGCAAAGTGTTTCGAAAATACATTTTTTAGAATTCTTTAAACATTATATGAAAATGTGAATTAATACAAGAATTTAGCAAAAAGAATCATTAAAAAATGATTAAAATTGAAGAAATTATGGAATTTTAAATTTAATGAAAATTAAATAAATAAATAAATAACCATTTGCTAAAATAAAGGAGTGTCTCACCTAAGGCTTGAACCCAAGACCTTGGGGTCATGGACATAAAATCATGCCAAATCTACCAACTCACGCATGTGAAAACCCATGGAAAAAGAAGAAGAAATATTAAAACTAGTGAAAAATCATGAAAATAAGTAAAAACGTCCACGCCGAGGGTCGAACCTAGGATCTCATGGCATTGAAATTTCTTATTGAAGGTGGGAAAAACAATTACAAGGGGGGGGGGGGTTGAATAAGGGTGTTAAAATAATTTGGATGATAGAAAAATAACACAATATTTTTATCCTGGTTCGTTTGAACTCAAACTAATCCAGTCCACCCTACCAAGGTGATTTGCCTTTCTCAACAAGGACTTAATCCACTAAATAAAACTGATTATAGTGTTAACCACTAAGACAGCTGTCTTAGTCTTCTCAAGAAATTCTGACCACAACTTGGTCTTCTTAATGAAATATTTTACAAAGATAAACTAACAAATGTGTTTAAGATGTGCTTCTAAAAAGCTATATCACCACAGTGATTTTTACACAAGTTTTAGAATGAAAATAAACTATTCAGCTTTTGAAGAACGTTTGTAAGAGTTGTATAGTATATCAAGAATTTGATTGAAGTTCGTTAACCTTTGAAGTGATGCTTAGACTTGCTTTTATAGTCCTTTGAAATCCTTTTCTCAAAGACTATGCAATCTGTGCATTCTGTTCTTTTTGTCTTCTATTGACTTTTCTTTTCTCAGAAGAGGAATGTTCTGACAAATCCTTTTTGTCAGAAATCCTGTATCATGCACGAAAGGGGAAAGAGCCATTTAGGATAAGACAAGGAATATACCAACGGATCTTTATTTGAACATCATCTTCTTCAACAAATTTGGAACTCCTTGCATCAGAACTTCTGATGATGTTCCAAGTTCTTCAGATCAGAGTTAACTCAATCAGAGTTTCTCGATCAAAGTTTGCAGCAAACTGCTTTAAGCGCGAAATCCTTATCAGAGCATACTTGCTTATCAGAGCTTCTATACTTGTAGCGTTGAGTACTTCCAGAGTCTTCTGAAGCTTTATGTATGTTCTTAACTCAAGTTCTTCTTAGTTTCGCTCAGAGTCATTGTAGCAAATCAGACTCTTCTGATGTGTTGCTTATGACGCTCAAAGCTTTTTCGTTCTGTGGTGTTCAGAGGAGTTCTTGCTTCCAGAATAATATTAATTTTGATATTTGAAACAAATAAACACTTGAACATAATTAGAGTATATAAATTCTCTATACAAAATTTCATTAATGTTATCATCAAAACTATGAGATATATTGAACATCAATCTGTGTTTCAACAATCTCCCCCTTTTTGATGATGACAAAAACTATGGGAAATTTTGTTTAAATAGAAAAGAAATATTACTCTACCTGAGAATATTAATCTCCCCATGAAATGAATACTTCTGAAAATAAAAAATACATCCCTTTCAGCTTCTGCATTCTTTTCAGCTTCAGAGGAAACTTGCAGATTCTCAGACTTTTAGTTCAGAGTTAATTCTTAGAATTTTGTCAGATGAGAATTATTAGCTTTGAAACACTAAAAAATATGATTAGTTGAAATTTATCATGTATGAGTTGTCTTTGGTAACTGTTTATGTGAATTATCAAAATTACCATTTCACCCCCTTTTTGTCATATCAAAAAGAAAATCTTCAAGAAAAACTTTAAGACAGAAAAAAATTTCAGAGGAAAAACAATAAGACATAAGATGAATTTAGCCAATAAAACATAACATTCAGATGCATTTAATAAAGATAATCCAGAAACAATATCCAAGACAAAAACAAACAGACAAATAACACAAGTGCACAAACAACAAAGAAAACTATGAATGATGAGAAGTCAAAATCCTCAGAAGATTCGTTATCTCAGATGTGGATTCGTCTTGTTTCGCCATCCATGTCTTGATATCTTCAGTTGTCTTTTCTTTTTTAACCTTCCAAGATTTTATCTCAGTGTTGCTAGCTTTGAGTTCAGCAAGCTGAGCATGCAGATCTTTGTCTTCTTTCTTCACTTCAGATGACTCAGGAGCAGATGCAGAAGCAGAAGCATCATGAACAACCAAGGACGCAGAATTATTCTGAACAATCATGTCAGCAGGTTGAGCAGAGTCAAGAGTCTCAGAAGAAGGAGCAGAAACTTCTAAAGCTACTACTTTAGAGCTAACCACTTCAACAGTCTCAGAAGCAACAAAGTCTTCAGAAGTAAGGCACACATCCTTTACAGGTGGGTTTTCCAGAAGCAATGTTGGATTTCTGCTAACACTCAGGAGAGTGAGTCTGACAGCTTCAGCAAATCTGACCTTTGCATAATCAGCACAAATCTCTTGAAGATTTGAAGCAACGTAATTGAATCTATTCTTGAATCTCTTCCAGATAGCCTCAAAATCATCAGGATTCATACTTGAGAGACATTCCTTCTTGACTGAAGATAACCACATGTGTATTTCTTTTTCAAAACCAACAAATAAAGTACCAACATCCAGCCTAGGTTTAGGTTTTAGATAGGTTTCTAAAGGTGTTTTGGTGGTTTCAAAAGTTGAGGGGATGGAAAAATAAGGGATATAGATGACAGGTGGATATGAAGAAGAAGGGGTGAGGACAGATGAAGATTTAACAATCTGAGGTTCATATGGAGTTGGTTCAGATGATAAAGTTTCATTGTTAGGGTCAGATGGAATGGAAACGAAGGGTTTGAGAAGAGATGAAATGACATATGATCTATAAGAATCAGTGGAATCAGATGAATCAGAAGATTCATAAGATTCAGATGATCCAGAGGGAACTGGATAGACAATCATAAGAGGTTGAAGATCAAGAACCATTGGTTCAGGATCATATGGAATGGGTTCTGGTTGTTGTTGTTCAGAAGTTTGTTTTTCAGAAGGGGGAATTTCAGAAGTTTTGGTTTACAGAAGGTGTTGGTTCAGAAGTTTGAGGAACATAATTTGGGGTTTTATAAGGGGTAGTTTTCTGATGGATGTTGAATGAAGGTGTGGATGGTACAAAATATTGTGGTTCAGATGGTTGTAGTTGTTGGTGTTCAGAAGTTTTATTTGGTTTAGGTGTAGAAGGAGGTGGTTGTGATTTTTCTGGTTTAGATGGAATAGGTTCAGAGTCGTGAGTAGGAGATGGTGAGGGAATTAGTTCATAAGGAGGAGGTTCAGATGCTAGTACTTCTTTTACTGTTTCTAAAATAGAATCTAAACTAGCAGAAGCAGGGTTACCTTTCTGTTTCTTGACACGCTTTGGCTTTGCAGAAGATGCTCTGCCAGAAGCTTTCCTTTTGGGCTTAGAAGATCCTTCTTCTGAGACCTTCTTTTTCTTCCTCTGTCTCTCCCCATGAAAATCAAATCTAGGTTCATCTGCTCTTTGAATCAGAGGTTCTGGTATAGGAGTTCCATCTGCTAAGCATTCTGCTATGTAAGCCAGAATAATATCCTTGGGTTCATTAGCATAGAAAAGAGGGAAATCATCCACAGGAATCCTTCTCTTGCTTACTTCTTCAGAGTTGATCTGATTTGGTGCAGAAGTAAGTTCTTCTACAATCCTCATCCTCTGCAGACTTTTGCCATTCAGAGGTTTTCCAATAACTGAAGCTACTTCTTCTTTTATACCAGCTTCTGTCAGACGACCAACTTGTCGATTCTTAGTCAGAATATCTGAGATGAGTCGTCCCATAGGTTATCAGTTTCTCATATGTTGGTGCTTGGTTCTGATTTCTTCTCTAGATTGCTTCACATGAGTCCACAGATGAATGAAAAGCAAGTAAGACAGATCCACCTTAATGCCTTTTCCCAGACAATACATGAAGTACATCTGATTAGAGTTGATGTAATCAGGAGAATTTGTTGATTTTCTGTGATGGATGCATCCTAAGAAGATCTTATCCCAGATCTTGTATTGAACTTTCAGATCCTTATCTTGCTTGAGGCTTCCCCAGAAGTAAACACTTCACTATACACCTCATCCATATCCACACGATTAGCTGGTATATGAGTAACACCATCTGATTCTTGATATCCTATCAGCTTGCGAATCAGATCTTCAGTGATAATGATTTCTTTACCCAAAACTGAAGACATAATGAATTTAGGGAAAACTCTTGCATGAATCCAAAACTCTTTGACCAAGCAAGGGTAAACTGGACCAACTAGTCTGTCGAAGTACTTTGTCCATCCTTGTGATGACATAGTTGGACGTAAATCAAATCCATTTTCAGCAATGCTTTCAAAATCAATTAGGAACTCACATAGAACTTCCAGTTGATCAACACGAGTGGGGAGAGTTCTTTCATGAGCTGTGAACGGAGTAGGACCCATTGAAGAAGAAGAAACGAAAACCATTGTTGATTCAAACTGTTGAGAGGTTGAAGATGAAGTTGCCATTGTTGAAGAAGTGATATAACAAATGCTTCTTTGGGTTTTAGGTTTGGAGGAGATGAAGAAACAATGGAGTAAACAGAAATGCATACACGGTGTGAGAAAGAGTGAAAAGTGTGAGAAGGTGTTGTGTTGTGGCATTTATAGGGGCAACAAATTAGGGCACACATTCACACGATCAGCAATTAATTCATTTGATTTAATTCAAAAAGTCACATAAAAAAGAATAATGATTTCAAACATTAAATGATACTGACAAGCGTGGGGAGGAAAACGAGAAATTGAGAATACAAACCTTACCTCAAAACGGCGTCTCATTGAGTACATTCCACCTTTTCAGATATCATGTGACACGTGTTTGATGTTGATGTGCCTCTGAATCTCTTAAGAATAAGAAACGTTAACAACACTCAGATCTTCTGAGACTTGTTAGATCAGAGTTTAAAAATAATGTACTAAAAAGAAACAATCAGAAGAATTACTTCAGAACATAGACATTATTCGTATTTCATCAGAATAAATTTTCTTGTGAATAATAGTTTTATTCTGGACAAAAATCCATACTAATATTATTCATAATAAATTTAAACCTATCTTCAGCAAGGGGTTTTGTGAAGATATCAGCCCATTGATGGTCTGTATCAACAAAGTTCAAACTAATAATTCTCTTCTGAACATAGTCTCTGATAAAATGATGCTTAATTTCTATACGCTTTGCCTTAAAATGTAAAATAGGATTCTTAGAAAGGCAAATCGCAGAAGTATTATCACAGAAAATAGAAATGTTAATCTCATGAATCTGATAGTCTTCTAGTTGACTTTTCATCCAGAGCATCTGTGTGCTACAACCAGCAACAGCAAGTACAGAAGAGAACCAATCATACCTCTGTAGAGCTTCTAATCTACCTTTTTATTTACCTCTTCTTTACCTAGTGTGCTTGTAGGATGCATTGGAGTCTTTGCTACCTTGCTTTCTGACATGTTGAATTTCTTCAGAAGTTCCTTTACATACTTTGTCTGATGTATGTAGGTTCCTTCTAGAGTCTGATTCACTTGAATTCCCAGAAAGAATCTGAGTTCTCCCATCATGCTCATCTCGAATTCTGCCTGCATAGATTGAGCAAACTCCTTTCCAAGCGTAATATTGGTAGTTCCAAAAATAATATCATCAACATAAATCTGACAGACTAAAATGTCTTTCTTAATTGATTTATGGAAGAGAGTAGTGTCAACTTTTCCTCTGATAAAATTATTTTCCAGAAGGAAATTACTAAGGAGGTTGAAAACGTGTTCTGGAAATTTTTCATTTTCAAAACCAGGAGGTTGATGAACATAAACTTCCTCTTCTATGAAACCATTTAAGAAAGCCCTTTTAACATCCATCTGATACAGAGTGATGTTATTTTGTGCAGCAAAGGAAATAAGCAAGCGAATAGATTCTAACCTTGCCACATGAGCATAAGTCTCTATGTAATCTATACCTTCTTGCGGACTGTATCCTTGAGCAACCAGCCTAGCCTTGTTTCTGATAACTTCTCCTTGCTTGTTTAGCTTGTTTCTCAAGACCCGTTTAGTTCCAATGATGTTGAAACCATTTGGTCTTGGAACCAGATCCCAGATGTCATTTCTGGTGAATTGGTTAAGCTCTTCTTGCATAGCAAGTATCCAATCATTATCTTCAGAGCCTCATCCACAGAAGTAGGTTCTATGATAGATATCAAGCCAAACAATGACGTTCCAGAAGATCTGAGAAATGACCTTGTTCTGATAGTGTCATCTTTCTTTAAAATTATCATATCCTCTAAATGAGAGGCTTTGATTCTGGATGATCCTTTAACATTTGGTTCTTCAGAAATTTTCAAGCTATCCATCTGAGCAGTCAAGGGATTAGCATTTGACATTGCTTCTGGTGCTTTTGCTTAAGCGTTGTCTGCCTCTGATTCTTCAGAGTCTGTCAGAAACATGACCATGTTGATCATCACCAGTTCAATGGCTTAGAAGTAAGGCATTCATGTTGACCACAACTTGGTCTTCTTAAGGAAATCTTTTACAAAGATAAACTAACAAATGTGTTTAAGATGTGCTTCTAAAAAGCTATATCACCACAGTGATTTTTACACAAGTTTTAGAACAAAAATAAACTATTCAGCTTTTGAAGAACGTTTGTAAGAGTTGAATAATATGTCAAGAATTTGTTTGAAGTTTGTTAACCTTTGAAGTGATGCTTAGACTTGCTATTATAGTCCTTTGAAATCCTTTTCTCAAAGACTGTGCAATTTGTGCATTCTGTTCTTTTTGTCTTCTATTGACTTTTCCTTTCTCAGAAGAGGAATGTTCAGACAAATCCTTTTTGTCTGAAATCCTGTGTCATGCACGAATGAGGAAAGAGCCGTTTAGGATAAGACAAGGAATATACCAACGAATATTTATTTGAACAGCATCTTCTTCAACAACTTTGTAACGCCTTGCATCAGAACTTTTCATGATGTTCCAAGTTCTTCAGATCAAAGTTAACTCAATCAGAGTATCTCTATCAGAGTTTGCAGCAAAGTGCTTTAAGCGTGAAATCCTTATCAGGGCATACTTGCTTATCTGAGCTTCTGTACTTACAACATTGAGTATTTCCAGAGTCTTCTGAAGCTTTACGTATGTTCTTAACTCAAGTTCTTCTTAGCTTCACTCAGAGTCATTGTAGCAGATCAGAGTCTTCTGATGTGTTGCTTCTGACGCTCAAAGCTTTTTTGTTCTGTGGTGTTCAGAGGCGTTCTTGCTTCCAGAATAATATTAATTTTGATATTTGAAACAAATAAACACTTGAACATAATTAGAGCATATAAATTCTCTATACAAAATTTCATTAATATTATCATTAAAACTATGAGATATATTGAACATCAATATGTGTTCTAACACTTATGGGCAAGGTTACAACCACTAGGGTGGCGATATATCCATTGTATCAAGCCACCACATTAAATCTTATACCTAACAAGGCAAGATTTATGGGCAAACTCCAAGGCAAATGCAAGTGGAAGTGTCAAAAACGATTTCAACATAACTCTCTCAAATCTTACTCAAATTCAGTGAAATTTAAATGAAAACTGATTGTTTTTCCATGTGGATTAAGATGGTGCTATCCAAATTTTCAAATAATACATATATAATAAAAATCAATTGAACATGCAAGGTGAGGTGTTAAGATGCATTTTTAAGATCAATGACTAAAACTGATGAGTTTATGTCCCAACAAAGGTCTGCACATGTTTGAAATGTGTCTCACATGGATTAAATTCTAAGGAGGATCTCATTTTTTCCATGAATCAAAATATGATTATCAAGTTGTAACTAGTCTAATCAGTGTGTTTAAACATGATTCAAAGACAACATCCATCCAAACTGCAACAGACCAAAGAACTTGACATACATAAATTGCAACAGTTTAAGATTGAGCTTGATGGCATCATGATTAATCACCCTCAAGGCAGAAACTGATAGCCATTTCAATGCACCAATACAAACACTAATGGTTCAGCAACATTGCAGACAAAGTAAATGCAGAAATCCCACAATCAAACTTTATAAAAGTAAACAATGCAGGCCAGGCTCTCTAACTGATTGAGTTCACAACTTACAAGTTGAAATGCCAAAGTCACAACCAACAATCCTTCTCTCAGATTGAAAATAGTTTTGTTTAAAATAGAATAAAACAAAGTTGGCATCACAATACAAACATTAATTAATATATTGCCTTCAATGACAGTTAGAACCTCAAGATGAGTAGACCCTAATTGAACAGTTTTAAACCCAAAATAGTTCAACAGTAATGTTACAACTTATAACAATGTCCAATTCTTCATAAATTGTTCAACACACACATGAAGTAGCAATTCACCAATAAAGCAAGGTACCAATTAGGATTAAAACAAATGCAGCAACACATTACAATGCCAAGTAAAACAGATGCACATTTAAGTAAAGAGTTCATGATGTAATGTAGGTTATCATGAGTTGACAAGTTCAAGATATCTCTAACAGTTGTAAATTTTAAACAAGGCAGCATTTAAATCATCAAACTTGTCCAATTCATACATGATAGGACAGTTGTTAATCATAAACAGGCTTTTAGATTACACAAACAAAAGCCAGAATAACAGACTTTGACAACCACATAGACAAGACAATACTGATCATCAAATACTGCAACAACAGCCAATGAATCATTTCAATAGAAACTACCAGAAACAACATTGTAACATGGCTGAACAGCCCACCAACAATGTTTACAGCTTCAAAGGGATTGACAAATTTTACCATTCAGAAATGGCTTGACAGAACCAAAAGCAACTCTAAAATCTAGTTGACCAACCATACACCAAATATTTCAACAGTATCTACATAATCTGACTAGAATATGTTGCATATTAGCAGGTCTTAACATGATTCAAAGTTTAAACACATTTCACAATCAACATACTAAGCCACACACATAGGTTAATAACAAAAGACCAGGTCTGTTTACAACAAACTTCAAAACAGTCTAAGTTATAAAACATGACCATGTTGATCATCACCAATGCAATGGCTTAGTAGTAAGGCATTCTTATTTCAGTCATTATTCCTTGAACCAAGAGGAAATGGCTTAGCAGTAAGGCATTCTTGTTTCAGTCATTATGCCTTGAACCAAAGGTCTCCTTAAGATCTCAACAAGTATACACAAACACTAAATATGGCATTGTTGATCCTTAAAGGTCTAGGTATGTTTCAACAAACCTTGTATGAGTCATTTCAACCTAACTAATTCCAAACAAACTCTAGCACAACATCTTAAGGATGGTCACATTGCAAACCAGCAAATGACAGGCCCAGTGCAAACTCTAAAGAGAGTTACTAAATAACCAAATGCAGACAAAAATAGATTGGACAAGCAAGTTTGAAAACAAACACCTCCAAGACAGTTGCAGACTCAACATTACAATGTTAAGTTGAGTAAAAGTTCATTTGTAGCAACAATATCCTTACAAAGAATAAGCCTACATCCATAACTTAAATTGGCAGTCACACAAACAAATTCAAACATGAGGAACAAGTTCTGGCAGCAACAAGGCATTCATGTTCTAATCATCATACCTTAAGCCAATGTCTTTAAAAAGGCTAATCAAATATTCATAATTTACACAACAAACTTAAAACAAAATATTTAGAAGTTTCAAACATAAATAAAATGATCCAAGAGGTTGGTTTGAAAAAAGGAACAGCCACATAATCTGATATCACAGTGCAAACAAAGTCCTAAACGCAACTATAGTTTCAGAAACATAGTCACAACTTTTACCAAAGCAAAACATATACATTATGTCCTAAATATTCATTATTAAACCCTAGCATACAAGCTAAATGCTAACAGTAACTTAACATGACATTGTTCATTTCAAACCATCAAAACAAAATCCAAATGGTGTTATATCCTTTTGACAGCAAATAGACACCAAGTATAGCTATGGCTGAAACATGAACAGAAGAAAGCTTGTCATGATAAGGTCAAGTATCAACAAACTCAATGTATGATTTCATTATGGTTACAACCTTGCAGAAAGCAACATAATAATGTTGCTCATTCAATAACAACAGACTTATTATCACAATAATAAATCCATATATCAAATAAAAACTATCAAACAAAACTCAATCATGCTTTAATGAAACTTATGCATATAAAATAGAGAGCTTAGAGGAAACTACCTCTTCTATATTCCTTATAGCAAGCTAGCAGCAAGAGAAAAAGATCCTTCCCTCATTTTAGCAAGCTTGTGAAGTTACTTCTTTTTGAAGTAAGTAGGAAGTCTTTAGGACAGATCTCACAAATGAATTTTCAGTTGTTGTTTGATGTTATGGACAATTATTATGATATGAATAGAGGGTACTCAAAGTGTCACAATGGTTCAAATTGATCTATGTAGTGAATTTGTCTATAATATGCATAAAAGTCAAACTATGGTGGTATGAAGGTTGACTTTTTGATTCAAAGTTTTTTTGGTAAAAGTGATAGTGGGAACCGCTTCAAATGGTCATTTTAAGGGTGTGTATATGGTATTTGAGGTGGTTTTGTGTTTGGAACAAGGACTGGTGTGAAAAATGCAAAGTGGTGAATTTGGTGGTTTTGAGAAATTTCTTCGCTTACAAGTAAAGAGGGAAGGAGGAGAGCTATGAGTTTCTATTTCTCTTGGATAGTTCTGGTGTTTAAAAGAGTGGGATGAAGCCTCTATTTATAGGCCATGAGAGGTGGTGGGGAAGATTTGGTGTTTTGGTCAAGGAGGGAAATTTTGAAAGGAACATATGTCTAAGATTTGGTACAACTGTGTATTCAGCTCTTTGGCTCAATGCAAGGCATAAATCAAGTGGTATGAAAGACATGGAGGTGACTGGAGTGAGGCTAGAGTGTAGAGAGTTGCAGCTGCAAGTTACCTCATCATAAAGTTTCTCTTTCTTCTTATTTTTTGATTAAAATATTGCCACTTGCCTTGCCAACTTGCAATCTCTACCAAATCCTTATTCTTTATGCATTTCTAACCATCAACCTCTCTAATTATCAGATCAAGACATGATCATGCGGTTGAGAATGATTCAAGTGGCTGAAAAGTGAATTTGTGAAAAAGTTGAAATGGTATTCAAGTGTTGAGACCCCAACTTCCTGGATTCAACACTCTCAGCTCATAAGGGATATGGAGGAGTTCTAGTACTTTTTGGAAAGATATCATGGAGCTCTACAACTTTTATGGTTTCAAGATCTTCAGAATCATAGTGGAACTAGGTCAAAAAACCCCTCAAAGTTGGCTAAAAACATGCCTAAAAAAGCCAGAAACTTAGAATTTTTCCAAGTGTTTTCTCCCTCTTGTGATGATTTTGCCTATAACTCCAAATCTATGCATTTTTTGCCCATGGGTCAGTTTTCACTTTTTTAGGGCTTTCCAAGACCTTTCCAACAAGCTTTGAACCACCTCATTTGGATGTGTGGTTAGAAAGTTATGGTCTTGCCCCTTTCAAAACCCTAATTCCTGACTTTTATGGTTACTCCTCAATCCTTGATCCAATGGTCATGAAAATTCATGGATAGGTGTAATATGTTATTAGGAACATTTTTGCTTCACACTTTGAGGTCAAATTCCTTATTGTTGAAGAGTTGGCTTTTTGGTCAAAAGAACGATCGATCGACAACTACCGGATCGCCTATTGACGTTCTGGGTCTTCTGAGGCCTTGAAACTTCTTTAGTGGACTTCACTAAGCCATATTAACTTCATGGACCATAATTCCATCATTGGAACACCTTTTAAATCAAAATTTAGACTACAGTTGACTTTTCCTAATCGGAAACCCTAATCGGGGATCCTGAACTGCACTATCTTTAATCTTTGTGTGGCAACCTCAAATTGGATTCATACTTTACCCAATTGAGTATCTTTGATAATGTGGATACTTTTTTCATGGAGAATCAATCCAATACATTGACTGATTAAACCATCGAAACCTCGGTTCTTGACTGTACGGAACCCTAATTCACCTGTATCTTAACAAAGACAAACATGAAATAGGTTATGGTTAGATAATCAAATGAAAATGATCCTAGAATGATGATGAAGATCTAAGGAGTCAGAATTTGGGGTACAACACAACAAACGCAGCATATCTCTTAAAAAGAGAACAATATTCACCATCAACTACTCTATTATACGAACCAAACGTGATAGGAAATTTGATACCAGATTTATGGACTTTCGTTACTTTGGTAAGCATAGTGGAACCTCTTTGTGATTTTTTGTTTTTGATTTGAGTTTCACCTGTCATAGTTTCCTCCCCACTAGATGAAGATTACAAAGAAGTTGACATCTATTTTCAAAAACAACAACAACCTCAACAATAACAATAACAACAAACTCTTTCATCTATTATTATATACACATTCAACAACTAAAACAAGAAACTATTTCATCTATTATCATCTACACATTAAAAAAAAAAACAACAATAAACTCTTTCAAAGATTATCACATACACATTCAACAACAACAAATTCTTTCATCTATTATCAGATACACATTCAACAACAGCAAGAAACTCTTTCATCTATTATCATATACACATTCAACAACAACAACAATAAACTCTTTCAAAGATTATCACATACACATTCAACAACAATAACAACAACAAACTCTTTCATCTATTATCACATACACATTCAAAAACACTAATAACAACAATAACAACATATTAATCAAGTTTTATGACACACATCCAACAAGAACCAGAAAAACAACAGCAATAACAACAACAACATCAACAACAATGGAAACTAAAGTTTACTGTAGTGCATGGGAAAAAAGTTTTATGTACCGTAAATGTGATGACTAAGTAAATATGAATATTTGGGTTGATATAGATAGTGTTGTTGTTGATGTTAGTGTTGTTTTAGTTTTTTTAATTAAAAATAAATAATAATAAAAAGGTGCGACTAAATCTTAATGAAATAAAACATTTGACACGTCAGTATGTTACAAATTAAAATATTTAAAACACGTCATAATAGTTAAGTTATTTAACCATGGTGGTATCTGATGCTAGTGGGACTATACCTGAGGGAATCGCACACTCAAAGATACAACAGAGTCGCCATCGAACTTTATTTAGTCCCAAAGGACAAGGAAAATATCGATAAAACCCAAGGGAAGAGAAATGGGAAAGGGGGTTGGTTATTTGAAAGGAAGGTACTAGCACCTTAAGCATCTGTCGTACCCAACGTGAACTATTTCGTTTACTTCTATGCATGGGTTATCTATCTAAAGGCTTCTAACTAAAAAGAAAGGAAAGGAGAGAAAGAAAAAAGAACGTGCTCGCAGAGGATTAAAGCCCTCGTGCCAACGTACCTTCATAGTGCAATGAGGAAGTCAGAGCTCTGAAGTTCAAGGAACCAAGAAAAAAGGAGACGATATAGGCAGACCAGAGAGACAGAAGAAGAAGACAGAGGAAGGTGGCTCGCCAAGATTTCACAATCTTGTGCCTACGTACCCTCATAGTGCAATGACAAAATTAGAATCTATATAGTTCGGGGAACCAACGCTAAAAAAAGAAGGAAAAAGAGACAGCGTCAAAGCCAGGAACAAAAAGAGGAAAGCAAGACCAAACTGGGGGATGCTAGAGGAACCGTGTCAAAACAAAGAAAGGAAAAGAAGATAATACTGCTGAGGAACTGAAAAGAGAAGTGATAGCTCCACAGGGGAACACTGAAGAATAGAAAAGATGACTTCACCCAGGAGAGAACAAAACGATGGTGATGTGGCCGGGGAAAAAAGACAAGAATCAAGATAAAATGTAAGATCTACAAAGAACTCGATACGTTAACTGGCAGGAAGTGATTAACTGGAAAAATAAATAAGAGAAAGATTCTGTGGGAAAAGCCAAAAGGTTGGTGTCGACAGACAGACTGCGAGGAACTAGAAGAAAAAGAGTAATGAACCAAAGAAAGGTGTTAATTCCAAGGGGATCTTGATATATTAACTGATAAACAATGGTTAACCAAAACCATGGAGAAAGGAAGTAGTTTTAACTAGTAGACAGTGATTAACCAAAAGAACGGGTGTGGATCCAAGCAAAGGTTGTGACCCAAAGAATGGTACGCTGACTAAACAAACATTACTCGACCAAAGGAAAGGGTATTCAAACCGAACAAAAAGTTACTAACCCAAAGTTTGCAGTATTTGAACCAAAGAAAGGTTGATAACTGCAGGTGGTTTGGTATTTAACAGACAGATTGTGATTATCCGAAAATAATCAGTGATTAACCAAGAGAAGGTGATTAACTTAAAAGGAAACTCAGTATGTTAACAGGCCGACTATGATCAACTGAGGAAAAAGGAATTAGTTCAAACAGGCAGACTGTGAGTGACTAAAATGCGGGTGACTAACCAAGAGAAGGTGATTAACCTAAAGGAAAGCTGGTTTTAATGGATAGATCATAATCAACCAAAGATTAGGTGATTAGACGGAGGAAGGCGATTAACCCAAAGAAAGCTCAGTATTAACATCCAGACTCTGATTAATTGAGGAAAAGGAGACCGGTGTTTAACTGATAGATAGAGATAAACCAGGAAAGAAAGAGAGAGAACCAAGAGAAGGTTGCATATTCCGGTTGGGACTAGGGTTTAACAGGAAGAGTATTTAACCGAAGAAAGAGGATTGACTTCACTAAGAATAAGAGAATTGGTCTTAAATCGAGGGACGGTTGATCAACCAAGCAAAAGGAATTGAATAACGAATCTCAAGGGAAACCAAGGATGGATTAGCCACAATAGAAAAAGGAAAAGAAAAGGAGAAGGCTACTTCCAAAGAGGAGGTAAGGGTGCAAGTGAACAAGGATCGACACGATTGGGGGAACAGGGAAACTACAGTAAGGAGATAAAAGCGACTATTCCAGGCACAGGATCATTCGTCCCCTACCCAGAATATCCAGAATGAGTGCAAGAAATCTCCATTCTCATTCCTTTTCTAACACCAAAGTATGGTGCAAGAAACGAAACGGACATCACAATGGTGCAAAATTTGTACAGTGCTCAAATGCATTTTGAATCTTCAACTCCGCGTGGGAAACGAGATGACAAAGCTAAAGAAGATCCAAAGGAGGAGAAAAAGGGAAGATCAAATAATCAAAATGAAGTTTTGATTAATTAATCAAAGGGCAAAGATGTGCTATCAATTTTCCTAAGGAATGAAAAATCGTTAAAGCAAAAAGGGCAATTATTGATTAAACAAGATTAAGTTCATTCCAAAGAGGAACATATATTAAGGCAAACATGAACGGAAGTGTAAAACAGTACCAAGGTCAATTAGCATTCATCACAAACCAAGTAATCATGGGATCAAAGAAAAGGCAAACATAAACATGTTAATACAATGTCAAAAATGGAAACAAGTGTGAAATCGATAAAATCGAGCATTGGAAAAGGCTCGAGCATGCTTTAAACATAAGTTAAAACATATAAACATCAACATATCAATCCATGGGAGTTAAAAGAGGAATAAATTCCAAGCATACGTGAATAATGCATAAAAAATACCTTATAGACCAGTGTTAATCGATTAACACTTTGCCTGTGCAAAAGTGTTAATCGATTAACCCTTTCAAAACAGGTAGTTTTGCTGAAAAATACATGGTTAATCGATTAACACTTTCCTAGTGCAAAAGTGTTAATCGATTAACACTAGAACAGAGCCTAAAAATTGAGTTTTCAAAAGCACTTTTGTCCAATTTTGATTTGTGCAATCCTTCACGTGTTAGGGAAAACAATCATGCACAAAAATCAAGTCCAAAAACAAAAAATAATCATTTGTGGAATCAATTATCACATCAATAATGAAGATCAAATCATGGCATAATCAATTCGCAACCGAGAAAAAACATTGAAAGTACATCTCAAACGATATGTTAACGATCAAAACGGTGAAAAGAGTGAGAATTAACCAACCTACAAGGTTGATATTTGCCTTGGATGTTTTTGCAAATACATTGTGATGAAGCTACTCAAATAAATCCAGAGAAATCATAATTTGCAATCGAATCGTAGCAAAACCGAGCAAATTTTGAGGAAAACTCAAAAATTGAAATTACACTAAGTAAGATTGAAGTAATCACTTGAGATGAATCCAAATGTAATAAGACTCCAAGAAAGCAAGAAGAATTAGCAAGATGGTGATGGCTAAGCTCAAGAGAAAGCACTTCCAATGAAGAAGTTGCTACTATTTAATGGAGGTTTTAAGCTCTAGTGAGGTTTTGGATGAAAGTGAAGAAGATTATGAGTAGAAGCTGCAGAAAGTTTAGAGAGAATGTGAGAGAATTGAAAGTGATCAAGTGTGAGAATTCGGGAGAATGATTGAGGATCCTTGTGAAATGTGATACTTTTCTTATATAGAGTTTTGCTTCGGAGTTGCTAGGTTCGGAGTGAGCTTTGGATGTAACCTTGGAACTAGCCTTGTAGTTAGTTAGCCTCAAATCACTGAGTTAAAGGTTAACTCAATTAGTTAGGTAGTTGACTTGGTAACCATCCCAATGCAAACTTGAATCTAAGGGCTCATATGCTTGGAAATTAAGCAACATGATGGTCTCAATCCTAATTAAGGTATTGGAGCAAATGCCTTGAAGTGTGTAGAAATTTCTTGAAGTGTCTAGAGTTGTCTAGAATATTCCACACAATGCTAAAATAATGTAGACCCCAAAAATGAGAAGTCGAAGTTGTTGTCTTGAAAATGCAGCAGATTCTGCAAATTTTACAAGGGTTAATCGATTAACCCATTTCCACTAGCAAATGGTTAACTGATTAACCAGGCTAAAACTTAGCCAATTTTGCCTAAAAAACAATGTTGTGCTCACGACTTTGATTCTTGACCTCTTGCTCTGATGAATAAGTATAGAAACCTTTATTTTGTGATTGTTTTGATTATGTGATATCTTTGGGAGGATGTAACTAATCAGGCTTAGAAAACCAGAAAACTCCTGCAACAAATATTATAGAGAAAACATGCGAATGCGTATGCCAGCGATGTAAATTCACATGCTTATGCAAAGGAAAAAAAAAGAGGAGGTCAAATTTTAGGTTACGACAGCTGCCCCTATTTAATCTTCTTATATCTTAATGTTTGAATTATGCTAGATCTTCAATTATTCGAGGTGAAAGGGGATTAAATAAAAGAGTAGCTCGAAAGATTTAGTCGACAGCACTTGATGGGAAAAGCAAAGAGACTACTCAAGAGGAAAGTTTGGCTGAGATCCGCTGGGCAGATAAATTATTCAAAAGGGAAGTATGTTATGATGTATATGTGATGATGCTCAACAGACACATGATGCTTGGTATCTTGTTATGCAGTCGCAAAGGTTGAAATACTATGTAGGAAAACAGAGCTTGTAGTAAAACAAACTCGACATCCTTGGCTGGGGAAAGAAATCATCCTCTACGTGAATAAAATATTTCGGTTAGACCAGAGATAAACGAGATATTCTGAACGGATTAGAAGAAAATGGGAATATTTGGGACGGGCCCGAGAGAGTGAAAAGGTTCTGGATGTGTCGCAACTGCGAAAAACACCCGGCAGAAAATAGAAGAGTCTCCACATTTCGTTATTTATCCCAAAGAGACGGAAAGGAAATGATCGGAAAAACCTAACGAAAAAAGGGAAAAGACGAGGTCATCGCAACCAAGTCCTAGATTCGGGATTTGGTTACGCAAGGGGAAGGTATTAGCACCCCTCACGTCCGTCGTACTCGACAGGATCCACGCTTGTTGTCTATCTAAGGGTGTGTTTTATCTATCTACGCTACGGGCTCATAGGACAAAAAGAAAAAGAAAAGAGACTCGACAGAGCATCGCCGCTCTGTGCCTACGTATTCCCTCGTGCAATGGGAAAGTCAGAGTCAACGTAGTTCGGCTAACTATGGGTGAAGGTAGGGGAAGGTTGCTCGCCAAGACATCATCGTCTTGTGCCTACGTATTAACATCAGGTATGAGAAATTAGAGCAAACGTAGTTTGGGTTGACATGAAACCACAGGTTGATTAAGTGTTTTAACCGAGTAGGGTTAAATCTCCGTTCTTGCAGTTAGGGACAAAGCCTGTTTGCGGTAGAACCGAAGCTTAACAACACTCTTTTCTGAAAAAGGTTTCTGATTAATCCCGAAGGAAAAAGGTTTGAAGTTTGTTTGTGTGTTTTTTAGTAAAGTGAATTAATTCAGTTTGTGATTTATGTTGCACTAAAGACTATGACATAGGAGCGAATGCATCGCGTATCACCCCCAAACGGGACGTACACTAAACACTCTAAACGAGCGAGAGGAGACCCCTCACTCATCATTCCCCATGTAGCTTAAGGCTAGAAGTGCACAATGTTCATCGCATTTATTAGATGAGTTAGAATTGTTTTGAGATGAGAAAAAGAGAGACGCACAGAAGGTCTAAGGGAAACTTGGCCCTAACGTTGTCATGCAAAATCGTCCTAAGGTTAGGATTGAAAGGGGAAACATATACCCTAATGTTAGCATGCATGGTTTGAGTCCTAATGTCTATCATAACCAACCTTAAACCAAGAAGATTAGATCCTAGGGGAACATGGCAAAGGAAGACAGAGGAAGAAGAAAGACCAAACACAAATGAGAGTGAAAATAGGGATGCAAACATGGAATGCAACACACAAGCAAAGGGAGCAACAAAGTGTGGGGTAAACACCACCACAAGCACATCTCAACCTTTATTATTGCAAGAAATAAAGATGTAAAACACAAGAGGAAATGCAAATGCAAGAAGGCAAGCAAACATGAATATGCAAGCACAAAAGATGAATATCGCTTTGAACGACAAACTACGAAAGTAAGCATCCAAGTGGAAATCAAACACAAGTAGACGAAGTATCAATTAAACAACCTAAACAGCGACATATATCCCAAAACATTTCACTTCTAATGCATCATATTGAACTATGACGATTCGATGTGAAACGGTACTCAAACAAGCAAGAAAAACAGCAAAATAGACCTGTTGGCATAATGTTAATCGATTAACATCAGGGGTTAATCGATTAACCATTGAAAAATGCATGAAAATTTGAATATTTGTGTTGGTTAATCGATTAACCTATATGGTTAACCGATTAGCACTGTTCCAGAGGTGAAAAACAACAGAAAACATCAGTTCAGAAGCACTTTTCGGCACTTATCCAATATGCAATCATTCCAATGATCATATAATCAATTATGCACGAAATTAAACCATAACCCAGTGATCTAATGGACATGTAAACACATTTAAACAACAAGATCACAAATCAAATGGATCAAATCAACCAAAAGTTAATTAAAGATGAAAATCCACATGATCATGCAAAATAAGTTTGAAACAACAATAGATCTAGGATTCCAACCTACGAAGCGGAGATTTGCTTTGGTAATTGTTGATTCAACTCCGATTGAATAGATCCAAGCGAGAAATCCGGAATTCCTTCAAGATCCAATTGAGCTCTTGCAATAGAAGTGATAATCCACCAAGATTAAGCAAGAATTTTCCAAATAAGCTCTTCAAGATCCACTTCTAAATTCAAATCTAAACTTGCACGAAAATTGGATGGAGAAAGTGATTTGATAAGGATGGATGAAGGTTTGAGCACAAGAATTCATTGATTCTAATGAAGAATCAAAGAATTCATTGATTCTAATGAAGAATCAAAGAATTCAATAGATGGAGAGCTTTGGTGAAGGTTTTGAAAGATGAACAAGTTGAGGGAAACTTGAGAGAGAATGAGTAAATTCTGAAAATTAAATGGAAATTATGAGAGTTTCCTCTCTTTGGTTTGGAATGGATCATTTAAATATCACTTAGGTTTGGATCCAAATGAAAGGTTTGGAATGTGGTTTCTGAAATTTGGTTTGGAATGAGGAATGGGAATTTGGAGGGAAAATGAGATTAACCAAAATTCAAGATGATTCTAGATCCTTCCCAAGTGTAAAATTGAATTTCCAAGTGATCAAAATTGGACCCCAAAGTGGTTTTTCTGCACAATTCACGTACATAGGCAAAAATTGCACTGGTTAGTCAATTAACCATATGTGTTAATCGATTAACACCTTTAAAAATACCAATATGCCCTAATTTTGACTTGGTTAATTGATTAACCAAATGTGTTAACCGATTAACACCTTCAAAATTTCGAATTTGGCACCTTTTGGAGGGAAATATGCCCGTTCGCCCATTTCTTGCCGTTTTGAGCTCTGTTAAGCTTATGAAACTTGATTTTGAATATCATAACCATGAAGATGCTTGAGATAGCCTGAATGCTGCTTTTTGAGCTAAAAATGCCCTATAAAAATAAAATAAAATCTGTAGCCCGACCGCTGGGAAAAATAAATTCCAGAGCCTCTAATGCTTGCTGTTCAGGTTCGTGCACTGAGATGAAAACTGAGCCACGGGAAAACCTTGATCCCCTGTCTCAAGAACGAATGTTATGCAAATGCATAAATGCGAAAATGCAAAGAAACAAAAGCCAGATACCGCCAAAACGAAAAAGCAAATTTTGGGGTGCAACAGCTGCCCCTATTTAATCGACTTGGACCTGAAGGGATGAAAAGCGAACGACTTTCAAACATTTAAGGTAGAAGGTGATTGAATACAAAAAGAACCCAGAAATTTGCAGTTTGATTGGGATGTATGCAATTGGACCCCGGTCACACGTCGTCGGAAAGAAAACATACCCAAAGTAAACCCATCGTCAAATTTCATAATCCTTTCTTCAATAGGAATCGACAGAAAGAAATCTCAACCAACGATCGCCTCGTCTAAGGGTAGCCAGGAAGACATATCCAAAGTTCACATCGTCTAATGGTATACAAGAAGAAATATCTAAAGTTCACAACTCACCTCGTCTAAGGATAGATGGGAAGAAAACCACACCCAAAATATCACTTCGTCTAACTTCATAACCCCTTCGTCAATAGGAATTGACAGAAGGAAAATCATCCAGAACTCATATCGTCTAGTGGTAGACAGGAAGAAATATCCAACGTTCACATCGTCTAATGGTAGACGGAGAGAAAATACTTGTTGGGGAAACACATCGTTAACAGGAACTGAAGAAAAGAAAACCATATCCAAAATCCGCCTCGTCTAAGGGTAGACAGGAAGAAAACTGTGTCCAAAAATCACATCGTCTAATGCTAGACAGGAAAAAGATCACATCCGAAATCACATCGTCTAATGCTAGACAGGAAGAAAACCAAATTCACATCGTCTAATGGTAGACAGCAAGAAAATATCATATCCAAAATATCACATCCATGTCTCGCATCG
Source organism: Lathyrus sativus (assembly GCA_963859935.3). Classification (NCBI taxonomy): domain Eukaryota; kingdom Viridiplantae; phylum Streptophyta; class Magnoliopsida; order Fabales; family Fabaceae; genus Lathyrus; species Lathyrus sativus. The sequence goes on from OZ012736.1 coordinate 393,417,624, forward strand.
TCTAAGGATAGACGGAGAGAAAACCATCCGGAGTCACATCGTCTAAGAGTAGAAGGAAAGGAAATATACATATCTGAAATATCACATTGTCTAATGGTAGACGGGAAGAAACACCATCCAAAGCGACACATCGTCTAAAGGTAGCCGGAAAGAAATATATCCAAAGTTCACAACTCACCTCGTCTAAGGATAGGCAGGAAGAAAACCACACCCAAAATATCACTTCGTCTAATGGTAGACGGCAAGAAATATCATATCCGAAACAATCACATTAGCAAACTTTAGAACTCCTTCGTCAATAGGAATCGACGACAAGAAATACCAAATCCACAGATCACGTCAAAGAACTTCAGAATCCTTTCGTCAATAGGAGTCGACAGAAAGAAATACCAAATCCAAGCTCCATATCGTCAATAGGAATTGACGAAACGAAAACCATCTTCAAAGAGCCACCTCATCAACAGAAATTGACAGAAAGAAAACCCTATCAAAGAAACACATCGTCAATAGGAACTGACAAAAAGAAAATCATATCCAAAGCTCACATCGTCTAAGGATAGACAGAGAGAAAACCATCCGGAGACCCTATCGTCAATAGGAATTTACAGTCGGAAAACCATATAGAACATCACCTCATCAATAGGAATTGATAGAAAGAAAATATCCAGAATATCCAAAGTCCACATCGTCTAATGGTAGACGGAAAGAAAACATGTCCAAAAGATCACATCGTCTAATGGTAGACGGAAAGAAATATCCAAAAATTGCATCGTCTAATGGTAGACGGAAAGAAATACCCAAAGAACACCCCGGCGAACTTTAGAACCACTTCGTCAATAGGGAGTGACGGAAAGAAACCTTCTAGGGATGCACATCATCAGAGGGCTGACAGACAAAGAAAATTTTCTTGGATATGTCATCATCAGAGGGATGACAAACAAAGAAACCGACGCATGACCTGAGACCCAAAAGTAAGCAGATGAGCCGACTGAACCAGGCTGCTGATATATCACTGTCTTGACTAAAAGAGTTGAATCAGATTGCCATGCAAGGCTAACAAAAACTGGCTTATGCTTCGCATGCATATGTTTGAATTTTTCTATGGCGTAATGCTCCATAGGAAATGGAAATGCTACGCATTTGAGGATGTAATGCAAAGATGATGCAACTATGATAACTATATGCAAAAATGCAGATGCAGGCCTGGGCTGCTGGGGAAAGCTGGATGCGAAAGAACCAGTTCAGCAAAATAAATGCTGAAGAGATGAAGCCAACTCCGCTGGGAATAATCGGATGTGCCAAGTATGATTGGACTTTTACTGGGGAAAATAGATGAAAATTTCCTCGATACCAATGGGAATTGGATTTTGGATTGATGCGCCAATATGGATTGGGCTTCTTGGTGGTTGGCGCTAGGAGGAGGGGTCAGGGAATGGTTTACATGACTTCCCGACATTCTTCTTGAACTTGAAGGTTGACAGAACCTGCTAGAATAGCTATGAATAGCTCTAAAAATATGGAGAGGACATATCCTTCTATTTCCAATTTTGCCCCAGCTCGTGGGACTTTTGTAGGAATCTTCCTTGAAAGGGAACCTGAAATCTCCATACCCTGATGGTTAAACATGAACTGCCTCAACACTTTGAACCTCGAAGAGGTACTTCAGATTAACTGCCTTCTGGATAAGGATAACTTCTGCTCTTAAGGTGGCCTGCCCCACCCTTGCAACGACCTTGCCACTGATTGGCTGATCTGTGGAGAGGATGCCTCTGACTTCCATGGATTTACCGGATATCGACCTGATAACCCCTAGATTAACTGAACTTTAGATGGTTGATTCCCATGATATGATCACTTGATGAAGCTTGGTTCATTTCAACGGAGTACTCAGACGTCCTGCACTTTATCTCGATCAATCTTTCCACTGTAGAAACTTTCCTAATGTCAAGTGCTTACTCGCAAGTAAAACAAATTGTTCTACACAAAAGATATATTACTGCAATGCATATGAGGTTTTGAAATCCAAGTCTGTTCATTGGAAAAAAAATTGTCACATATAGTGAACGAATCACTTATCAGATTGTCAACCTTAGTACCCGCAAGATAAGCGGAATCCTCTTAGGACTCAGTTTAGATGCGATCTTTACTGACGTATGCTTTCGAAACAACCCTGCTTCAATTAGGACTTTTGAAGGTTATAACAAGGTCAGGTTCATGGTTTTTAGAAAAAGGATTTTTGGCTCAAAATTTATTTTAACCCACCCATTCTCCGTGATGTCCTCCAATCTTATGTTTAGCTAATTCGACACTAGCGCTCACCTTTCGAAGGTTGAATGACAGGAGTGATGGTTCAGGAAACCACAAGTTTTCGGAGTGACAGCCACTCGCTTTTCATTTTTGGTGCCTAAATCACACGACTTGTTTTTCACCATTCTTTTTCGATTTCCTTATTTTTGCCTGGACTGGCTCTTTTGAGCTTCTCTTGATTTGAAAGTCCAGCGGCACACCCTAATTTTTGCCTAAGCCACTTGTTTTCAAATTATTGACTTAGCGGGCTTATTCTCTCTCTTTTTTTTAAGTACGACCTATGGAGGTGTGATTAGTCCTCGAACGGGAACACTCCTTTCGCAATTTGGACGCTTGGTCAAATTAAGTGACACCTACCCTACCTCAGGTTAAGATTGAGGGTTTTTCATTTTCAGAAAGAAACTCCTACTACTAAGTTTAAGGGGTTAACAAGGGATTATCTTCCTTATATCTCCGGTGTTTAGGAATTTGAAACAATGCATGTACATCATCAGCAGGTTTTATTCAAAGCATTCAATCGGTAGCTTGTACATCTTTTAACTTCGTCATTCTCCCCGGATTCCACTTAAACAAGTGTTTGACATCAATAAAAGCATAGAGCGAACACAAATGGATTTAATCAAAAACATGCATATCCATTTCATTATCATTATCAATTGAAAACAACAAGTTTTTCAAATGAAATTGCACTTAAACAGAAAAGAAACTACAAATGTAAAGAAATGACATGATAAAAAGATTTCCAGCTTCCGGGAACTGGGCTTCCAAGTCTTGATTTACTGCTGAACCAGCTGTCGCAACTGCAAAAAACACCCAGCGGAAAACAGAAGAGTCGTCACCTTTCGTTATTTATCCCAAGGAGAGGGAAAGGAAATGATCGGTAAAATCTGAAGAAAAAGGGAAAGACAAGGTCATCGCAACTAAGTCCTGGATTCGGGAGTCGGTTACGTAAGGGGAAGGTATTAACACCTCTCACGTCTGTCGTACTCGACGGGATCCACACTTGTTTTCTATCTAAGGGTGTGTTTAAACTATCTACGCTACCGGCTTGCGGACAAAAAGAAAAGAAAAGAGACTCGACAGAGCATCGCTGCTCTGTACCTACGTATTCCCTCGTGCAATGGGAAAGTCAGAGTCAACGTAGTTCGGCTAACTACGGGAGAAAGGGGGGAAGGTTGCTCGCCAAGACATTGCGTCTTGTGCCTACGTACTTTCGTCTGGTATGAAAGATCACAGGAAACGTAGTTCAGGCGGACACGAAACCACAGGTTGATTAAGTGTTTTAATCGAGTAGGGTTAAACCTCTGTTCCAGCAGTTAGGGACTAAGCCTGTTTGCGGTAGAACCGAAGCTTAACAACACTCTTTTCTGAAAAAAGTTTCCGATTAATCCCGAAGGAAAAAGGTTTGAATTTTGTTTTGTGGTTTTTAGTGAAGTGAATTAATTCAGTTTGTGATTCACGTTGCACTAAAGACTATGACATGGAGGCGAATGCATCGTATATCACCCCCAAACGGGACGTATACTAAACACTCTAGATAAGCGAGGGGAGACCCCTCACTCATCATTCCCCATGTAGCTTAAGACTCGTAGCGCGCAACGTTTATCGCCTTTATTAAATGAATTAGCATGGTTTTGAGATGAGAAGAGAGACGCACGGAAGGTCTAAGGGAAACTCTCCCCTAACGTTGTCATGCAGAGTGGTCCTAAAGTTCAGATGAAAAGGGGAAACATCTACCCTAATGTTAGCATACTTGGATTGAACGCCTAATGTCTCTCCTACTCCCATCCTAAACGGATGGACTAGGAATCCTATGGGGATCGTGGAAAAATGCACAAGAAGAACAAAGGAAAGATCAATCACAAGTAGAAAATGCAAACATGAAAATGCACACTTAGAATGGTGGGAGGGAGGAAAAAATTTGTGGGGCAGCAGCCGCCACAAGCGCGTCTCGACCTCAACAGCGATGCAAGAATGATGCAAACATATGGAGAAAAACAAGAGATGGAAGCAAACAAACATGCAAACAAATACTCATTTCGAACCACATACACAAGTGATCTGTGGTTTTTACACGTGATTTTACCGTTTATTTCAGTTAATCATTTGTTTTGTCTTGTCTCATTTTAGTTGTTTTTATTATATTTTACGCGTCGATTTGGTATTTTCACTGTTTCTAGGTTTAGGTAAACAATAAAGGAGAAGCAGAGCAAAAACCGCAGAAAAATGGCAAGATTGCGGAAGAGTTTTGTTGTGAACCAGCAGCCTGACATGGGTGCCCGTGTCTTGTGACACTGCCCATGTCAGGGCTACTGAAAATAAAATCTTTAGCAGTCTGCACAAAAACGATCATAACTGGAGTTCCGGGAATCTGTTTGAGGTGTTCTAAAAACCGCCGGAAAGCTAAGAAAGAGAGCTATGACTTTCATGTTGGAGTCGAAGTTAGATTCCTAAGAGGGGCCTGACACGGGTGCCCGTGTCGTGTGACACGGCCCGTGTCAGGATGTCCTCAGAAGAGGTGATTTTTGGTTGAAAACAGTGGCCTGACAAGACCTCCCGTGTCACGTGACATGGCCCGGGTCAGGACACCTGGGACTTTGAAATTCACGCGAAAAATGTGTCAGGAAGCCAACACGGCCGCCCGTGTTGTCTGACACGGCCCGTGTTGGTTGAAACGCCTCATCACCTATTTTTCTTGTATTTTTGACACTTGTGATCCCTGAGGGTATTTTAGGTGTTTCCCTGGTACTGAGTTTGAATGGAGACTATTTGATACGTGTTTTGAATAAGGAGAAGGGGCTTTTGAAGAGAAAAGAAATTTCACGATAAAGATTGGAGCGATCAAGGATTTGGGAACGGAAGATCCTCGTGAGCGGAAGCGAGTGAAGATCAAAGCAACCAATTCTCTTGTAATGTTGAATTTTATTGTTGAGTTTATTTTTATTATTATGAGTAGCTAAACCCTCCAATGCTAGGGGGTGTCCCTGAATTGACTCTGTAATAACCTTTGGTTTCTTGAATTATATATTTCACTGCTTTCTAATCATCGTTGTTATCGTATAATGTTTTATGGCTTTTCTTATTTGACAAATGGGAATATGATTTACGGTTAACCTTAGGTTTGGAAGAACAAGTATTAACGCGTGTATACGATAATACTATATTAGATATTGCCTAGGAATGGGGATGCCCTATAGTAACCGTAATGTTTTAGATAAAATATATTGCTTGGTATTGTTCCTATACCGCCAAGGAATTGGGGCATAGGGAGAATACCAAAGGGTTTTCTGCTAAGGAATTAGAGTCAACTAATCTTTAAAACCAGTAACGATTGAATTGAGCAGTGATTTCTGAAAATTAAGGATTAAGGTTATTACAAGGTTTTTTCATACACCTTACCCTAGCATGCTTCTCATAACCGTTTAAAGCCTTTATTTTACTGCTTTTGCCTTTTGGCTTGATAATTCTAAAGAAACAAACCAAAACCCCTATGACTTTTTGTTTAATTACATTATTATAGCACTTGTGTTCATACGCAGTTCGCGAGATCGATATTCGGGGAATTTCCCCTTATTACTACATCGGTAAAAATCATGATTATTCAACCACAAACAGTGACAAATATCAAAAATATTTCAATCCTAATACATCACACTGATCTATGATGACTCGAATGGAAACGGTATGCAAACAAGCAAGCAAAACAGCAAATATGACATTCTGGCACAGTGTTAATCGGTTAACCCCTGGGGTTAATCGGTTAACACCTTAAAAAGTTTGGAAAAAACTGAAGTTTTGAACAGGTTAATCGGTTAACCATATGCGTTAACCGATTAACACTGTTAAAGTTTGAAATTTGTTTGAAAGTTTGAAATGGTTAACCATATAGGTTAATCGATTAACACTGCACCAGAAGCTAAAAGCAGCAGCAGAAAATCACTTCTAGCACCAAAACAACTTATCCAAGGTTCCAACAGATCAACTTATCAATTAAACACGAAATTGACAATAGAAAACAGAGATCCAACAACATGGATACACAATTACACAGCCATATCGCAAATCGAACGGATCGAAATCAAGAAAATTAAATCGAATATGAAGATTAACATGATATGCTCAAAAATTAAATTGGATCCAGAATTCCAACCTTCGCAGCGGAGATTTGCTTCGGTAAATGTTGATCAACTGAATTTGAGCAGATCAAATGCTAGAAATCCGGAAAACATCAAGATCCACAATAATTGTTGTTGTATGAATGAAGATCCACCAAATTTGAGTCAAAAGGGCTTCAAATAATCACTTCTAGATCCAACTCCAGATTCGAATCCAAGCTTGCACGAAAATTGAAGATGAAAATTGATCCAAAGATGACGGTAAATGGAGGTTTATGCTCAAGAATCCATTGATTCCAACGAAGAATCAAGAATTCCAATGAAAAAGAGCTTTGAGTGTGGGTTTTGGAAGTAGAGAAATTGAGAGAATTTGAGAGAATTCTGATCAATTCTGAAAAATGAATGTGAGAATGAGAAAATTGGATGGTTTGGTTTGGAGTAAATCATTTAAATACCATCCAGGTTTGGATCCCAAAGCAAGGTTTGGAAATTGGATTGGAAATCAAGGTTTGGAATGTGGAATGGGATTTTGGAGGGAAATCTAAAATTTAAAGATGTTCTAGATCCTTCCCAAGTGAAAATTTGAATCCCAAGGTGATCAAAATTAGACCCCAAGTGCAATTGACTTGCAAAATCACGTACAAGGCAAAATCTGCTATGGTTAACCGATTAACCATATGCGTTAATTGGTTAACACTGTTAAAAGTCCAAATCTGGGCTAATTTTCCTTTGGTTAATCGATTAACCATATAGGTTAACCGATTAACACCTTCAAATTTTGAATTTTGGCGCCTTTTGGAGGGAAATCTGTCTAGAGCTCTGTTTAGCTGCTAAACCTCATTTTTGAACATTATCACTGTGAAAATGCTTGTTATGAGCCTGAGTGCTGATCCTGCTATGAAATTAACCTGCAAAATAAAATCAGTCGCCTGACCGCTGGGCAAAATAAATGCCCGAGCCTCTAATGCTCGCTGTTTGCTGTTCTGTCTTTTACTCCGAAATGAGCTTGAGCCACAGGAACGCCTTGATCCCATGCCTCGAGAACGAATGCTATGCAATGCGAAAAATGGAAAATACAAAGAAACAAAAGCTAGTTACGGTTAAAAAGAAAGGCAAATTTTCGGGTGCTACACCAGCAATCTTCAGAATTGCTCGTCGAAGTCAGTCTGAGACTCTTCTGAACATCTACTCTCAGTGGACTCCTCCATACCATAAACTGATACGCCCACCTAGATGGATGAAGAAGGATCATTAATCTGAATACCCTGAGGCGTGATTGAGAACATATTGGAGTCCAGCAGAGTCTGCACCTTGCTCCTAAGAACCTTACAGTCTTCGGTTGAATGCCCTTGTGCCCCAACATGATACTCACAGTGGGCATTAACATCGAAACCTGACAGATATGGAGGAATCTCTGGATTAATCTTTTTTGGCACTATCAATCCACCCCTGATCAAGTCCGGCAACAGCTGACTATACGACATCGACAACTGAGTGAAATGCCTCGCTGGCCTCCTTGGTCTTCGTCAAGCGTGCTGACGCGGTTGATGACAGTATGATCGTTGACTCTGAACACTCGAATCATCCGAAAACTGAATCTGTGGTGTCGGAGATTCCAGGATAGAATTACTTTCCTTCTCCCATTCTTCTTGAGAACTGACAACTGATTCGCTTTCATACACTGAGGTATCTTAGATGTTTCGAATTTTCCCACTCTTGAGTCCGCTCTCGATACGTTCCCCCATTATCACCAGGTCAACAAAGTTTGTTGCTCCACTACCGATCATCTTATCAAAGTAATGGCCTTGCAAAGTGTTGCACCCTAAAATTTGACCAACCGGTTCTCCTATCTGGTTCGTGGTTTAATTCGTATTCGCATATCAGATGCATGACATTTGTGCACAGACAGAGGATGTCAGGGTTACAGCTTAGTTTTCACCTACCGGATATTTCAGATCCAGTCTAGATATCAGGGTTTCATTTTTGGGAAATTGTGCGCTTCTCGGTGTTTTCAGCTTACATGGTGGTTTTTGGGATATTCTGATGCCCGGGGTTTACTGTTTACTTCGATCTGGTCTCGCGCTCTTTTATGTTGGTTATCTGCCTTTGTCTGCATTTTGTCAGGATTTAATAGCCTTTTGTGGATTTTAAATAGGCTTTATAGATTTTTCAGAATTTAAATAGATTTTTCAATATTTTTAATAGCTTTGAATCATTTTTAGAATTTTATAGAGTTTTAATAGGTTTTAATAGTTTTTTTATAGTTTTAATAGAATAATAGATTTTCTTTTAAATAGATAATAGGTTTAATAGAACTTTAATAGGTTTTCTCTTTTATAAAAATTAATAGTTCTTTTAAAAAACTTTTAGAATATTAATAGTTTTTTATAGGTTTTCTTTTATAGGATAGTAAATGGTTAGATATGTTTTAATAGAGGATTTAATTAAATGGTATAGATTTTTTAATGGATATTAACTAGTTTTTAGGTTTTATCAGAATATTAGATTAATTAGGTGATTCATTAGCATTTAATTGAGTCCATCAGCTTTAATTCGTATTAATCCATCATTAGCCTTTAATTCATTATTCAGCATTTAATTAGTCAAGTTTTAATCTTTTTAATCAGTCATTTAATCATGCTAATTGTGTTTAGTCCTTGATTAGTCCATAATGGGCCAGGCGTGCAGTCAAAGCCCAGTCTGAAGGTCCAAATTTTGAGCCACGTGTCCTATAAATGGCCTTCCCACGCGTCCTCTCTCTCCTTCCCACGTCCTGCCACGTTTTCCCCACCATCTCTCTCTCTCTGCCAACACACAACACACGTGTCTCCTCCCTCTCACTCCTCAGTGCCAGCGCACATCCCACTAACCAGCCCTCACCGCCGGCCATGCAGCCACCGGCCCGGACGCCTTTCGCCACCGTAACCATCGCCGGACTCCGTTAGTTTCGCCGGAAACTGCAAATTCGCCATGGATTCATCCAGTCACTCGTTTCTCATCGTCTACCCTCTTCCAAGACGTCGCCGGAAAACTTAACCAAGTCCACCGGAAAATTCATCCATTGCCGGAAACTTAAAAGAAGTTCTAGAATACTCATCACGAACAATCTCCCGATCGACTCATCAAGATCTCCAGGATCTTCATCGTTTCCTTCAAGATCCATCAACATTTACGAATCATCAACCTACAACAGATCTTCGTCCACGCTTCACGAACCTCATCAACGCTCGCCCAGATTTATTCGTCAGCATCATCTGTTCATCAATATTCAGCGACGTTCCTCACGAGTTCGTCAGATTCGCTCATCGTGTTCATCCGGATTTTCCAGAAGTCCACTTAATCTTCAACAATTCCCCGGAAGATCTTTAAAGAACCTCAAGATCTTCCTCTTTCTCGCAGCGATCCTCAAGAACCTCCATCAAAATCTCTGTGTAACGGCTTGAGATCACCAGGTTTTCTTCATTGAAGCCTCAAGACCTTCACGAGCCGTTCGTACTCTGCATCCAGGTACGTCTTCGCTTGATTCTGGTTGCATTCTCCTTTCCATTTGCTGGGATTGCTTGATGTTTGTCTTGATTCAATTAGAGTTTAGTTTGAGTTTAGGGCATTGAATCGAAGTTTGGTGAGAGTTAGATTAGGGTTGGTTGCAGATTTTCGTGAGGGATTGGGTGAGGTTTGAGAGGATTTCAGAGAGGAATTTGGGAGAGCAGTGGCGCATTAGGGTTTGTGGGATGAACAGTGAACGTTTCTTTTGGGGTGAGGATTGGTTTTTGTTGATTGATGGTTGGGTTAGGGTTTGGGTTGGGTTAAGCCCAAGTCTGAATTGCTGCGAATCACCCCCTCATTACTCGTTGCCCCCCCCTGATTGTGAAAATGCTGAGATTTGGTTTGGGCTTAGGCCCCGATTGCTATGCGCACCCCCCCCCTCAGTTGGGCCCAGTCTGAAATAACTAAGGCGTTTTGCTATCGCCACCCCCCTGTTTTATCTTCCTTTTTAAATTTCCTTGTTTTCTCCATGTTAGAAAATAATTCATAAAAAATAGTAGGATTATCCAATTAATTCCCTTCTTTTTTCTATAGATTCATAATTCAATTTAGGATTTTATGGTGCAAAAATATTAAATTGATCATGCATTTCCATTTTTATTTGCATTTTTGTATTTCAATTGGTATTGAGTAATTGATTTGTGATGTGTCTGCCTTGCTGATTTTATTTCTCTCGTTTGGTAATGAATTTTGCTTTAGTTTTTTAGTATGTTGTACTAGACTAATGCATGCTCCTCATAGGATTTTCGTGGATTTTTTAGAAATTGATTGATGTTGTTTTAGGATTAGAGAGTAGAGACCTCATAACTTGCTGGTTAACCCTTGACCATTCAATGTTAGGGATTGTTTAGTAGCCCTAGAAGTTGACTTAGGCTTTGAGATTTGATCTTGGGATCCTAGAGGCATGTAGGTTTCCCCTAGATTTTTGGTAGATTTTTAGAAGTTGTTCTGTTATTTTTGCTTGAGCTTGAGAATAGGAGAAGTCTTGAGGGCTTCTGACTATGAAGTTCAACTGTGGTTGAACTTTAGAGATAGTTTCTTTTGGTTTGAGGGTATGTGGTTTCTTCTGAAGTTGGAGGCTGGATGAAGACTTGATGGAGCTTGCAAGGATGCATGGATGGAAGACCTAGTCTAGGAGCTTGCTCTCTTTCTGTGAGGTTTGAGATCCTGAAGTTTGAGGGAAATTCATGGTACTTTCCTGAGGAAGGCATTATGGATGTCTTTCATTCTTTCTTCTCACCGCTTTCTTAAGTATCCAATGATGTTGGAGCCTTCATGTGAGTTTAGTTTTTCCTGAGGAGGAATGTAAACCGATCACAGTTGTTGAGCCACATAGGATATGATTCCTAAGTGGAAGCCCCCTAGTATTTTCCAGAGGAAGGCACTATGGGTCTGCTCACTTAGTTCCTGTAGTTCATCTAGGCTTTCTTAAGTATCCAATGATGTTGGAGCCTTCATGTGAGTTTAGTTTCTCCTGAGGAGGAATGTAAACCGATCACAGTTGTTGAGCCACATAGGATATGATTCCTAAGTGGAAGCCCCCTAGTATTTTCCGGAGGAAGGCACTATGGGTCTGCTCACTTAGTTCTTGTAGTTCATCTAGGCTTTCTTAAGTATCCAATGATGTTGGAGCCTTCATGTGAGTTTAGTTTCTCCTGAGGAGGAATGTAAACCGTTCACAGTTGTTGAGCCACATGGGATATGATCCCTAAGTGGAAGCCTCCTAGTACTTTCTTGAGGAAGGCACTGTGAGTCTGCCTACTTAGCTCCCTTTCTTTGGTAAGCTTGTCTTGAAGCTTGAAGACTGGGATTGATTGCTCTTGTGTAGGGGTTTTGCTTTAGGGTTTTGATTAGGGGCTTTGTTCAGGGGTTTGATTAGGGGCTTTGTTCAGGGGTTTGATTATAGTTTTGTCTAGGGGTCCTGCTCAGGGGTAGTTTCTTGCTTTTGGATAGGAGTTTGCCAGGCTGGTTAGCCCTTTCCGTCTCTGTGTGTTGATTGACTTGTGTGGTGCTGTGCTGCATTAATCTTAGGGGTTCATATAGATATTTCTGAGGTAGGTGCATCTTAGAAATAAGCCTGCTGGTGTGCATAAGAAGTTGAGGTGGGCCTCCTTCTGTTTGATTGTTATTGGGTGGCTTTGCTTGCTGGTATTTAGTAGAGCTGAGCTCCCTTGCCTCTGTGGTTTGTGGCCTTTGTGCCTTGCTTGTTTGGTTGTTGCATTCATGCTTATTTCCAGTATTTCTTTACTTTGCAGTGATTCCTGTTTGCTGTTTAGTTCTGTTGCCATGATCCCTTAGGAGCTCTGACTTCTCCGCTGTGGAGGAGTTATTATAGACATTAGGTTGGTTAACCAGGCATGATAACATTAGGTAGATTCCCCTTTTCAACCATAGTTTTAGGGTGTCTCTTTCCTTTCTCAAAACAACAGAAAAACACTTAATAAAGGATAAAACGAAAGTGAATTCATTTCTTCCGTCAAAAGGTTTGAACAAACATCAAAACCTTTTGTCCTCCTGGACTGTGAAAACTCTTGGTTAAGGTGCATTTCCCATAAAAAACACTTGAACAGCTTGTGTCGTGCGTAGCCCGAACTACGCTTGCTCTGATCTTCCATGCCGTGTGGAAGTACGTAGGCACAGGACGCGATGTCCTGGCGAGCAACCTTTCCCCCCGTCTAGACGTAGGTAGTCGAACTACGTTGACTCTGACTTTCCCATTGCACGAGGGAGTACGTAGGCCCAGAACAGCGTATGTTCTGTCGAGTCCTGTCCTTTTATTTTCTTTTTCAAACTGACCACTAGCGTAGATAGATAAACACACCCTTTTCCTTATAAACACCAAGCGTGGATCCCGTCGAATACGACGGACGTGAGGGGTGCTAATACCTTCCCCTTGCGTAACCGACTCCCGAATCCAGGTTTTGGTTGCGATGACCATACCTTTCCCGTTTTTGCGAGGTTTACTTCGAGCGTTTCCTTTCCCCCCGTTGGGATAAATAACGCACGGTGGCGACTCTTCTGTCATGTCAGCGCCGATTTTCGCAGTAGCGACAGCTGGCGACTCTGCTGGGGAGATGTAGCATCTAGGGACTTTTCCCATCCCTTATGCTGGGACCGTTTCCCATCCCCTACGCGAGTAAATCCTAGCGCTTGAGTGTTTATCTGTTGGGTGTTGTACATATGTGCTTTACTTTTCCGCACCTTTACCTTTCCGCATTTACTTTCAGCACTATATTATTGTGATTATTGTTGTGGGAGAGGGAGGTTACTATGAGTGAGAAGCCGGACCTGGGCTTGAGTATGCACCTAGACATAGTTGTGGAGAGTAGTAGACGAACCTGTTTGCTGAGCAGACACAGTTCCCTACGAAATCTGCGCTCAGACAAGGTTCTCTCCGAGGTGCTCCTTTCTGATCCTGAGGATCTGAGGGGAGTCCAGACGTGAGGATTGTCGACTCTGAGGACCGATCAATTGGAAGTCAGCTAAGTGAGGCCTCTTCATGACTTGATGATGCCACTCCTTCTGGGAATCGTATCGTCACTCATGAAAGTCTGTGACGCTGATGACCGCATAGGATGCCGTACCTTTGTCCGTGGATTAGGTCCATACCTGTGAGGGGGATTGGGTTATTGCAGGAAAACTGGCCTTCAGAAACCGTGATTCAGTATTTATCAGATGGTTTTCTTAGCTCGTTAATAGGTGTGTTGTTTGGGTCAGATGGATTTCTTGTTTGAGGTTGATACTATTATCAGATGGTTTTCTCGTCAGAGACAGAGATTCAGATGGATTTCTTACCAGGGTATTGGTATTTTGGGTGTCGAATGATAGCCAGTGTCATGGGGTTCTGGTGACTGTGGTGGTTTTCTGTTCTTGACATCACAGAGATGTTCCTCTTCAGGCTACAGCATGGCCTCTGTGTTCATTGATTGCATCATTTATCATACTGCATTATTGCATTACCATTTGCATCCAACTAACGTGTGTGTATTGCAGGTACATATTTTCCCTCCCAGGTCCGGTGATTGTTTCCTAGCAGACATGGAAGCCATGAAGAGAGTGTTACCCTACAGATTCCCGTCTCCAGATATCAGTCTGTTGTCAGAGTTAATTACTATTGCTGGGAAGAAGGTGATGGGAGATTTCAGGAAGACATATGGGAGGATCCTGACTTATGTTTACCAGCCCTCGGCCTATGAGATCAGCGGTATTTACACCCTGTTGCAGTTTTATGATGCTGAGCTCAGATGTTTCGTATTTCCTGACTTTGTCTTGGCTCCTACCCTGGAGGAGTATTATGCATTCTTGGATATACCGATTCGCGAGCAGATGCCTTTCTATCACACGGACGCTAAGCCTAATCTGGCTGAGCTTTCTGCTATTCTGTACTTAGGAGAGTTTGAGCTGACAGGGAAGATGATCAGGAAAGGAGATGCGTGGGGATTTCCGTTGGTTTTTTTGGTAGAGAAGGCTCGGGAGTATGCTAAGAAGGGTGGCTGGGTTGTTTTTGATGCCATCCTCGCTGTGTGTGTTTATGGCATTGTATTGTTCCCAAACCAGCCTGATTTTGTTGATGCGGATGCTTTCTATATTCTGGCTGCAAAGAACCCAGTTCCTACCTTGCTGGGAGATATCCACCATTCTACTCACTACAAAAATGAAAAACGGCGAGGAAAGAATGTCTCTTGCTGTGTACCTCTACTGTGCAGGTGGTTTACTAGTCATATACTGAAGTCAGGGCCTTTCGTCACTTCTATTGATTCTTTAGGATGGCCCGAGCGCTTGATGGGGTTGACTTCTGAGAATGTGGTGTGGGTTAATGAGGAGGTGTTAGGAGTTGTGGTCATATACAGATGCGTAGGATTCCCTAATGTTCCTTTGATAGGAAGGAGAGGGTGTGTCAATTACAACCCTTCCTTATTAATCAGGCAGTTTGGGTATGTACCTCAGGAAGCGCCGAAGCCCGAGGAGATACAGGAATCTCTGTATCTTACTGGGGTAATAGAGGAAGAGATGTTGATCAAGCTTAAGAAATCATGGAAGAACCTGCATAAGAGAGGAAAGTCTTCATTTAGCAAAGGGGGTACTCGAGTTCTTGGTCCGTATGTGGAATGGATTCGTGAACGAGCGACGAAATTCCTTATGCCTTATCCTGTAGTTCAGCCATTATATCCCTCTCCAGTGGAAGATCCCACCACTATAGACATACAGGTATACAAGCAGCTGTTGGCAGAGAAAGAAGAGTTACCAAAGGTTAAAGAAGCTTTAGAGAAAGAGAATGCCCAGCTTCGTCATGAAAAGATTGAAACAGGATATTCTTCCAAGCAACAGGCTGAAACTTTGAAATATCTGAAGACTACTTTATTGGAGTTGACTGAAACCAAGAAGCGTCTGGAGTTAGATGTAGACTCAGTTAGCAGTGTATTGGCTACTAAGAAACAAGAGCTGGAAAGGGCCTACACGAAGTTAGCTAAATTCAGAGAGCATTGGGACCTCGCTATGGCCAAACGCAAAGAACGGGAAGAAGAGCTAAAGATACAGGTTGCTCAGTTGGGAGAACAGGTTAAAGTAAAGACTGAAGAGCTTGAAGAAGAAGCATGCCGTCGATACGAGGCCGAACGCAAACTGATTGATGCCATGAAGAATCTCGAAGATTGTCAGCGCAGAGCAGACACCAAGAGGCCCAAACCCGAGGATGGTGTCCAGGATAAGGCTTGGGAAGATTTTGTCAGAGATATCCAAGGAACGGTCAGGAAAATGGATCAGTTGATAGAAGGCTTGATTTATCGACCGGATCACCCAGAGACGAAGAAGCTGGTTGAGGATTTCTGCGACCGTACCCGCACGTGACTTCTGTCTTATATTCTATGTGTTGAGATCACCGCCAGACATGTTGGTTGGGATCCTCCTTTATCATATTAGTTGTATGGGATATAGTTGTGTAACGCCTTGACGAGACTGTTATTCCAATAAATATATGAGGGTTTTTCTAAATATTGTCTTTATGGTTTCTCTTGTCTTGCTACCTTGACACTGGAATTGGAGGGGAAATATCCCTAACGCACACATGCACGTTAGCATTTTTGCATTGTTGTTTGCATAAATCACATTGCATTACAGGTTTGTGATCCATGTTCCTTATCATTCTTCATCCATACGTCCAGGTATTTTCAGGATTGCAGAAAAGCGGGTCCACCGTTACTCTACCAGAATTAATCACAAGAAGATCATGGACAATGTGCAGAGTGAAATGCAAGAAATGCGTGACAGGATGGCCATGCTCATGCAAACCATGGAGACCATCGCCAAAGGACAAGAGCAGCTGCAGACTCTGGTTCAACCGATAGTCGCACGGGCTGAAAACAACGGGACACCGCGTGGTGAAAATATTGCTGCTTCTCTCCGAATTGAGAATCATCAAAGTGCTGATGCTATTCCCGTAACTGGTTTGAATGCTGGAGAAACTGGTCCTGCAAGCGGAGGTGGGAACGCCGGTAATATGAATGCCAATACAGATACTGCTGGGGTATTTGTGGGTAATGTCAACCAGGGTTTCAATGGGGGCGCTGAGAACGTCGGAATGAATGGAAATAATGGTAACTAGGGCTTCAATGGTGTGAACATGGGTATGGCAACATTGCTGGCACCAAGGCTGGGTTTGGTGACTATGGTTATGGTAATCTTGGATATGGAACTGGTGCATACAACGCTCAAGAGATGGGCAATCTGAGGTATGACCCCAGGTACTTCCAAACGGGTCCGGGCCGTGATGCAGATTATGTTGGATACGATGCAGTACCTCGCTGGGAGGATCGCCAGGAGGATGTGTTCTCTGGTCAGAATGAGGGTTATGAAAGAGCTAGGGATGACAACCATCGGATGAGATTGCTAGAAGAGAAAGTGAACGGATTAGCCAGCCAGAATGCTCTTGGGCTGGATATGTCAAATATGGGGTTGGTCCCAGGGCTGAGGGTCCCGCTGAAATTCAAAGCGCCGTCATTTGATAAATACAAGGGGGATACATGCCCTAGGGTGCATGTGCGCGAGTTTTACAGGCGCATGTTCGTGTATTTTGAGGATGAAAAGATGCTAATGCACTTCTTCCAGGATAGCCTGTCAGGGCCATCGCTGGAGTGGTATATGAGCTTGGAGCCTACTCAGATCAGGAGTTGGAAAGAACTGGCAGAGGCTTTTGTTTGACATTATCAATATAATAGTGATCTCGCCCCTAACCGAGTCCAGCTGCAGAGCATGTCTCAAAAGTCTAGCGAGAGCTTTAAGGAATATGCCCAGAGATGGCGAGATCTGGCTGCTAGGGTACACCCTCCGATGGTGGAGCGTGAAATGATGGACATGTTCATAGGAACTTTCTCTAGAATGTACTATGACCGGTTGCTCAATTTTTCGATGAGTACTTTCTCTGAGTTGATCTTGATGGGGGAGCGCATTGAAAACGGAGTGAAGATTGGTAAAATTCAAGCGGGTGAATCCAGTTCCGCAGGAGGTAATAAGAAGACGTTTGGTGGTAAAAGGCAGGGTGATACCAACGTTGTATACAATGCTCGACGGAGAAATAGAGGTCAGAACTGGCATCAGCAGTCGCAGGTTGCAAGTGTAACCATTCCAGGGCCCCCTCAGCAGCAGAGACAACAACCAAGCAGCCAGCTCAGCAGCAGCCAAACAATAATCAGCGCAGATTTCAGAACCCGCGACCGAGGAGAGTATTCGAGGTACCGCCGGTATCGTATGCAAAACTTCTTCAAGCTTTGTTGAAATTGCAGCTAGTCGAGAAGAGGACTTTAGCGCCACCAACCGGCCAGCCACCGGTCGGGTATGATATTAATAAGCATTGCGACTTCCATTCGGGTGCACCAGGGCACAATATTGAAAATTGCCTAGCTTTCAAGCATAAAGTACAGGATTTGCTTGATAGTACGGCTATTAACTTCGGGAAGGACGGACCCAATATCACGCAACAGCCAATGCCCAAGCATGGAGGGGCTGGGGCCAATGCAATCCTGACAGATGATGAGTTGGACTTGGTTTCGGAAGTGAGCAAGCTGAAAACCCCTTTGAGTTACGTAAAGCAGCGCTTATTGAAAGAAGGTGTCTATCCCGGATGCAGTGAAGAGTGTGCTGACTGTTTGGTTCAACCTGGGGGCTGTGAGAAGTTGAAAAGGGGAGTTCAAGGTTTGATTGATGAAGGAATCCTGCAGTTTGACAGGTCTGTGGGGCGAGAGAGGTCTGTTGAGACAGAATCTGAAAAAGAGCGCAGTGAGGTTGCTATGATCACCATTCCGTTCAAATCAGTGACGATTTCGGCATCATCAAAAAGGCCGACCATTACTATTACCAAGGCTAAACCAGTCCCTTATGAGAGCACAAAGGCAGTCCCGTAGTGCTACGGTGCTGAGGTGTATTGCAATGGGGAAAAGATTGACTTGAATGATCCGCCAGCGGGATCCGTAGATAACATAGTAGGAGCGGGTGGTATAACCCGGAGCGGGAGAATTTTCACTTCACCTGAGGTCGAGGCAGAGAGGCTCGCCAGGGGTAAGAACAAAGTTGTTGAGGGGGAACCTTCGGGGAGTAAGGAGAAAGAACCGATAACCAAAGATGTGGAAGAATTCATGAGATTGATTCGCAAAAGTGACTACAAGATCGTAGATCACCTGCAGCAGACCCCGTCAAAGATCTCCATATTATCGTTGTTATTGTGTTCTGAGGCGCATAGAAATGCCCTGTTGAAGGTACTTGAGACATCCTTCGTGCCGCAAGAGATTTCAGTTAATCAGGGGGTTATGGCACATGTTAATGCTGGGCATGGTTTGGGATTCACGGATTTTGACCTAACGCCTAGAGGGCGTGATCACAATAATGCCTTGCACATCTCTATCGAATGCCGGGGCACTATTTTATCCCATGTGCTGGTAGACATTGGGTCCTCGTCGAATGTGTTACCAAAGAAAGCCCTGTTGAAATTGGATACCCGTGGGTTGTTTTGCACACCTAGTGATTTGGTGGTGAGGGCCTTTGACGGAACAAGGAGGTCGGTATTCAGGTCAGTAGCGTTACCCATCCAGGTAGGTCCGGAGGTGTTTGATACAGTGTTTTACATCATGGACATCCAGCCTGCATATAGCTGTTTGATCGGGAGACCTTCGATTCATGCCGCTGGGGCAGTAACTTCTACGCTCCATCAGAAGCTGAAGTATATGGTCGAGGGGAGTATTGTGACAGTGTGTGGCGAAGAGGATATCCTAGTCAGTCATTTGTCTTCCTTCAAATATGTGGAGGTAGATGGAGAGATTCACGAAACGCTGTGTCAGGCGTTCGAAGGGGTGAAGGTTAAAGAAGAAGCTCCGGTAAAGAGTGAAGGGCAAGAGTTGGTCGTCTCCTCATATAAAGAGGCCAAGGCGTTGGTACAAGCGGGAGAGACTCAGAAATGGGGGCAGGTTCTGGACATCCCAGTAAAGCAAGATAGGTATGGCTTGGGGTACCACCCATCTCCCTCACAGAGTGCGCCTAAGTACAATGGACCTGTGGTGTTCACGCCCGGAGGAGTTAGCTTTGAAAGGATTAATGTCGTGTCTGATACAGAGGAATTGGATAGCGATTGCGACATGGACGCATGGATTCGACCCAGCACGCCGGGGCAAAGCCTATGCAACTGGTCCATCCAGGACGTCGTCCAAGTCACCAAACAGTAATGCGTTGTTTTTTTCAATCATTGTGTGATCACATGCCTTGCCCGGGGCATCGTTGACCTCATCTTAGGGCCTAACTGTTTACCTGTATGTTTGTATGATCAATAAATGACGACGTTTTTTACATTCAAATGTTGTGATCCGTTTCTTTCTGTTTTTTATTTTTCAATAAAATGGCAGCGTGGTTATGTATTTTGCTTGTATATCATTTTGAAGCACTTAACCGTTTCCCTCGCAGGGTTCATGAATTTTCAGATGACATCGACCAAAGACTTCCTATGACTCGTTTAGACTTCGAGCATCCGATCTTCCAAGCTGAGGAGGAGATTGTTGAGGATAGTGACTTATCAGAAGAGCTGAGTCGGTTGTTGAAGCAAGAGGAGAGAGTCATTCTGCCTCACCAGGAAGAGATTGATATTGTCAATTTAGGGTCTGAAGAATGCGTCAGGAATATCCGTATAGGGGCCGCGTTGCAGGTTGACATCAAGCAAGAGCTTATTGAGATGTTGCGCGAATACAGCGATATATTTGCCTGGTCCTACGAGGACATGCCGGGTTTGGATACCGATATGGTTGTTCATCGTCTGCCGTTGAGGGAAGATTGCCCGCCTGTGAAGCAGAAACTCAGAAGGACTCGTCCTGACATGGCTGTAAAGATAAAGGAAGAAGTGCAGAAGCAATGGGATGCTGGATTCCTGGCTGTCACCACCTATCCCACTTGGGTCGCTAATATCGTGCCTGTGCCAAAGAAAGATGGCAAGGTTCGAATGTGTGTTGATTATAGGGATCTAAACAAAGCAAGCCCGAAAGATGATTTCCCGTTGCCGCATATTGATGTGTTAGTTGACAACACAGCTCAGTTTACGGTATTCTCTTTCATGGATGGATTTTCGGGGTACAACCAGATCAAAATGGCTCCGGAGGATATGTAAAAAACGACCTTTATCACCCCATGGGGAACCTTCTGTTATAAGGTGATGCCCTTTGGTTTGAAAAATGCTGGGGCCACGTACCAGCAGGCTATGACAACGCTCTTTCACGACATGATGCACAAAGAGATTGAGGTGTATGTCGATGACATGATTGCCAAGTCTCAAACGGAGGAAGAACATCTGGTTAATCTGCTGAAGTTGTTCAAGAGGCTGAGGAAGTTCAGGCTGAGGCTGAACCCTAACAAATGTACCTTTGGAGTGAGATCCGAGAAGCTACTGGGGTTCATTGTAAGCAAGAAAGGAATCGAGGTCGATCCGGCAAAAATAAAAGCAATACAAGAGATGCCAGCACTGAGAACAGAAAAAGAAGTCCGTGGATTCTTAGGGAGATTGAACTACATTGCTAGGTTCATATCTCACCTAACGACCACGTGTGAACCTTTGTTCAAACTGTTAAAGAAAGATCAAGCGGTGGTCTGGAACGACAATTGCCAAAGGGCATTTGAAAAGATAAAAGAATACTTGCAGGAACCTCCGGTGTTAATACCCCCAGTAGCGGGACGACCACTGATCATGTATCTGACGGTTCTTGAGAACAGCATGGGTTGTGTTCTCGGTCAACATGACGAGACGGGAAGGAAAGAGCATGCAATTTACTACTTGAGTAAAAAGTTCACGGATTGTGAATCTCGATACTCTATGCTCGAAAAGACGTGTTGTGCATTGGCGTGGGCTGCCAAACGTCTAAGACAGTATATGCTGAACCATACAACCATGCTGATATCGAAGATGGATCCGATCAAGTATGTGTTTGAAAAGCAAGCGCTCTCGGGAAGGATTGCTAGATGGCAAATGGTATTGACAGAATACGATATCCAGTATGTTCCCTAAAAGGCCATTAAGGGAAGTGCTCTATCCGAATATCTTGCCGAACAGCCAATTGAGGATTATCAGCCTATGAAGTTTGAGTTTCCTGATGAGGACATAATGTACTTGAAAGCTAAAGATTATGATGAGCCGTTGCTTGGTGAGGGTCCTGAGCGGAGTTCCTAGTGGCAATTGATTTTTGATGGGGCTGTCAATTCGTACGGTAGTGGGATTGGGGCAATTATTACAACTCCCCACGGGTCGCACATCCCGTTTATGGCCAGATTGACTTTTCCAGTAACGAATAACGAAGCCGAGTACGAAGCTTGTATTATGGGATTGGAGGAGGCTATCGATCTGAGGATCAAGAATCTAGACGTATATGGGGATTCAGCATTGGTTGTGAATCAGATTAAGGGAGAGTGGGAGACACGCCAACCCAATATGGTACCGTACATGAATTATGCGAGAAGGTTGTTACCTTTCTTTGATAAAGTAGAGTTTCATCATGTACCTCGGGCGGAGAATCAAATGGCAGACGCCCTTGCAACGTTATCTCGATGTATAAGGTCAACTACTGGAACGAGGCTCCCAAGATTGTCATATCTCGCCTTGATAGGCCGGCCTTTGTGTTTGCAATTGATGAAGCATCTGACGGTAAACCTTGGTATTTCGACATACAGAATTTCCTGAAGAGCAAGGAATATCCGGCTGGGGCATCCAGTCGTGATCAGAAGACTCTAAGGAGATTAGCAGGCAACTTCTATCTGAATCCCGACGGCGTTCTATATAGAAGGAACCACGATTTGGTACTCCTCCGGTGTGTAGACGAGAAGGAAGCCAATTTACTCATGGAAGAGGTCCATGAAGGAACTTTTGGAACACATGCTGGTGGGCATGCTATGACCCGAAAGTTGTTGCGGGCGGGGTATTACTGGTTAACAATGGAAATGGACTGTTTCAAATTCGCCAAGCGGTGTCACAAGTTCCAGATCTATGCTGATAAGATCCATGTGCCACCCAGTCCACTGAATGTTATGGCTTCTCCGTGGCCTTTCTCCATGTGGGGAATTGATATGATTGGCAAGATTGAGCCTACTGCTTCTAATGGGCATCGCTTCATCCTAGTCACGATCGATTACTTCACCAAGTGGGTGGAAGCAGCATCTTACGCCAATGTGACGAAGCAGGTGGTGGCCAGATTTATCAAGAGGGATATAATTTGCAGATACGGTATTCCTGAACGGATCATTACTGATAATGGTTCGAACCTGAACAATCAGATGATGAGGGATCTTTGTCGGGAGTTTAAGATCGAGCATCATAATTCATCTCCGTACAGACCCAAGATGAATGGCGCTGTTGAAGCGGCCAACAAGAACATAAAGAAGATTGTTCAGAAAATGGTGGTAACGTATAAGGATTGGCATGAGATGTTGCCGTTTGCTTTGCACGGTTATCGCACGACGGTGCGTACATCAACCGGGGCAACTTCGTTCTCATTGGTGTATGGCATGGAGGCAGTCCTGCCATTGGAGGTTGAAATACCATCTTTGAGGGTTTTGCTTGATGTTCAGCTTGATGAGGCAGAATGGGTGAGAAATAGATTGAATCAGCTAAGCTTGATAGACGAGAAGAGACTGGCATCAATTGCACATGGTAGGCTGTATCAGAGCCGGATGAAGAAAGCGTTTGACAAGAAGATTCGAGCTTGAAGCTTTCAGATGGGTGATCTCGTGCTGAAGAAGATTCTTCCACCGCAATCGGATCACAGGGGCAAATGGACTCCCAATTATGAAGGTCCATACGTCGTGAGAAAGGTCTTCTCCGGAGGAGCCTTATTGCTATCCACCATGGATGGTGAAGACTTTTCATCCCCTGTGAACTCGGACGCAGTTAAAAAATACTTTGCTTAAAAATTGACCCGCTGGACAGTAAAAAGAGAGTCCAGGCAAAAATGGGGCATCCTGGCGAACCAAAAACAGAATAAAAAGGTTCGGGCAAAAGTTAGGGATAAAATGAAAAAATGTACACCCGCAAAGTTGAAAACCTACACTGGGCGGCTTCGGCAAAAAGGGGTATCCCGGTGAATTGAAAACCCGCAAAGGGCGATTCACGCAAAAGTTAGGGATTTGAGAAGCAAATGACTGCGGTCCAAGTTTGATTATCTAGTGGTTTGGGAGAACCTGGGGGGGGGGGGGTCAACTATCCAAAACAATCTCTTCCGAAGACAAAGATCAGGAAAGCGTCAGAGTCCGGCGAGTCATAGGAGGATCAGCTCATGATGTTCGTCTGTAACACGTTGCCGACATGTGTACAAATTTTATTCTGTATCTTTGTACATTTCTGCATTTTGTTTATGTGTGACTACCTCTTTTCAGGAGTTGCATCTGATGTACAAATCTTGCCTATTTTCAGGCTGTTATCAATAAAGGGTGTTGTTCAGTGTAGTGTGTGACTTTGGTTTTAACTTTTACAGTTTTGTTTGTAAAAAACGCCGATGTTTTGATAAAACCTACATGTGTGTAAACAGACGAGCCTAGGCCGATGATTGTTAAAACCGGAAATTACCTAAATGATTGTCATGGGTGATTACCAAGATGTTTCTTTTTGCATAGATTGCCTTGTGGTTGCTTGTTGACTTTTGCAGGTATTCAAAAGCTCGCAAAGTTCCCCGCCAGAGTCCATGGCAGGCTAGTACCCTTTCCAGGGGATGAATGTTGTGTCTTTCCCCGGTGAAGTCGCCCCAGGCAAAATTGAAGGTTGTCTCCCAGGAGAGTGGAGATTGCGTCAAAGGAAAAGATCAATGTATCTTGAGTAGTTCAGAATTGGCTTATCAAGCGGAGCAGAGTCCTCCCCAGCAAGGGTCGAGACGGATATGATTAACTTCCCCAAAGAGTTTCTGGTGTAGTGCGAATCAGAGCACACCGGTCAATCCCCAGCTCAGTGATAGTAGGATGAATTATCCCCGCAGGGCGTAATCAGAGTGTTGACACCTTTCGAAAGCAGTTTCCAGGATTTCTTTTCTCTTTCCCCAACAGGTTGATCCTTCCTCGTCAGGACGATCATCTTCAGCAGAGTTTGAAGTATGAGTTTGTGAGCTACTTTCCCAGCAGGATGGTCATCCCCAGCGGAGTTAGTTCATCTTTCCAACATTTATTTTGTTGGAAGCGCATCGGTAGTATTCTGGTCATCCCCAACGGATCCAGTTTGTCTTCAGCATTTATTTTGCTGAAGTACCTCTTTGCATAAGCATGTATCATAAGCACTTGCATTTTACACGAATACGTGGCATTTCCATGCAGCATGGAAGCATTATGGCATTATCAAACATGTGCATTTGGAAACGTAAGCAGGATTGATTGTCCGCCCAGCTTCAGGTGTATTTTCTCTGTCGATAAGGGAGATCGTGGTTCACGGAGATGTGCGTATGTTTGGTTTGCGACACAGGACGCGCAGTGATCGTGTCTTCTCCTGTCAAGAGAGTTGTGGCGCAGGGCACGCAGTGATCGTGTTCATCGTGTTATGGGGATTATGTGGGGGGCTAGACATGCAGTGGTCATGTTCGTCATGTCATATTCCCTTAGTCGAGTTTGCTTGGTCAAGCACCTTTTCCCCCCCAGTTGAGTCCTTCTCAGGGTGCTGTGGTGTCAGCATTAGAAGATGGTAAAGCAGATTTTTGGGTGGTTACCCGTAGGTTCCCCAGCAGAGTTATATTCTCCAGCAGGGTGTTACTTCAACGAGGTGCTTGGTTAAGTTCCCAAGTTCCCCAGTGGAGTGTTTTCAGGATACCTGTTGCCAGAATAGGTATTTGACGGTCGTCGGCAGAATTGTCCTCTCAGAGTTGCTTGGTTAAGTTTCTCGTGTCCCCGCAGGGATGCTCGTTCAGGTACGAACGGAAGGTTGGTAAGTGAAATCAACATTTTCTCGCTGTTTAGTGGATGCTCGTTCAGGTACAAACGGAAGGTTGGTAAGTGAAATCAACATTTTCTCGCTGTTTAGTGGATGCTCGTTCAGGTACGAACGGAAAGTTGGTAAGTGAAATCAACATTTTCTCGCTGTTTAGTGGATGCTCGTTCAGGTACGAACGGAAGGTTGGTAAGTGAAATCAACATTTTCTCGCTGTTTAGTGGATGCTCGTTCAGGTACGAACGGAAGGTTGGTAGGTGAAATCAACATTTTCTCGCTGTTTAGTGGATGCTCGTTCAGGTACGAACGGAAGGTTGGTAAGTGAAATCAACATTTTCTCGCTGTTTAGTGGATGCTCGTTCAGGTACGAACGGAAGGTTGGTAAGTGAAATCAACATTTTCTCGCTGTTTAGTGGATGCTCGTTCAGGTATGAACGGAAGGTTCGTAAGTGAAATCAACATTTTCTCGCTGTTTGGTGGATGCTCGTTCAGGTACGAACGGATGGTTGATAAGAGAGATCAACAATTTCTCATTGTTCAGTGTATGCTCACTTCTTCGGAATGGGATGGTCTATGGACAATATCAGATTATTTCATAAGCAGGTTGATGGATAGGTGTTAGTTGTCGCTGTGGCAGCGGAAATCAGTTCCCTGGTTAATTCTCCCCGAGCAGTGGTGTGCGCAATTTATTTTTGCGGTTGGTAAATTTCCGGGTTTATTGGTATTCAACCGTCTCGTACCGCGAATATCTGAAGGCCTTTCGCTCTTCATCCAGTCGGGTCCAAGCCGTTTGAATAGGGGCAGCTGTTGCACCCTAAAATTTGACCAACCGGTTCTCCTATCTGGTTCGTGGTTTAATTCGTATTCGCATATCAGATGCATGACATTTGTGCACAGACAGAGGATGTCAGGGTTACAGCTTGATTTTCACCTACCGGATATTTCAGATCCAGTCTAGATAATCAGGGTTTCATTTTCGGGAAATTGTGCGCTTCTCGGTGTTTTCAGCTTACATGGTGGTTTTTGGGATATTCTGATGCCTGGGGTTTACTGTTTACTTCGATCTGGTCTCGCGCTCTTTTATGTTGGTTATCTGCCTTTGTCTGCATTTTGTCAGGATTTAATAGCCTTTTGTGGATTTTAAATAGGCTTTATAGATTTTTCAGAATTTAAATAGATTTTTCAATATTTTTAATTGCTTTGAATCATTTTTAGAATTTTATAGAGTTTTTAATAGGTTTTAATAGTTCTTTTATAGTTTTAATAGAATAATAGATTTTCTTTTAAATAGATAATAGGTTTAATAGAACTTTAATAGGTTTTCTCTTTTATAAAAATTAATAGTTCTTTTAAAAAACTTTTAGAATATTAATAGTTTTTTATAGGTTTTCTTTTATAGGATAATAAATGGTTAGATATGTTTTAATAGAGGATTTAATTAAATGGTATAGATTTTTTAATGGATATTAACTAGTTTTTAGGTTTTATCAGAATATTAGATTAATTAGGTGATTCATTAGCATTTAATTGAGTCCATCAGCTTTAATTCGTATTAATCCATCATTAGCCTTTAATTCATTAGTCAGCATTTAATTAGTCAAGTTTTAATCTTTTTAATCAGTCATTTAATCATGCTAATTGTGTTTAGTCCTTGATTAGTCCATAATGGGCCAGGCGTGCAGTCAAAGCCCAGTCTGAAGGTCCAAATTTTGAGCCACGTGTCCTATAAATGGCCTTCCCACACGTCCTCTCTCTCCTTCCCACGTCCTGCCACGTTTTCCCCACCATCTCTCTCTCTCTCTCTCTGCCAACACACAACACACGTGTCTCCTCCCTCTCACTCCTCAGTGCCAGCGCACATCCCACTAACCAGCCCTCACCGCCGGCCATGCAGCCACCGGCCCGGACGCCTTTCGCCACCGTAACCATCGCCGGACTCCGTTAGTTTCGCCGGAAACTGCAAATTCGCCATGGATTCATCCAGTCACTCGTTTCTCATCGTCTACCCTCATCCAGGACGTCGCCGGAAAACTTAACCAAGTCCACCGGAAAATTCATCCATTGCCGGAAACTTCAAAGAAACTCTAGAATACTCATCACGAACAATCTCCAGATTGACTCATCAAGATCTCCAGGATCTTCATCGTTTCCTTCAAGATCCATCAACGTTTACGAATCATCAACCTACAACAGATCTTCGTCCACGCTTCACGAACCTCATCAACACTCGCCCAAATTTATTCGTCAGCATCATCTGTTCATCAATATTCAGCGACGTTCCTCACGAGTTCGTCAGATTCGCTCATCGTGTTCATC
This sequence comes from Lathyrus sativus, assembly GCA_963859935.3. Taxonomy (NCBI): domain Eukaryota; kingdom Viridiplantae; phylum Streptophyta; class Magnoliopsida; order Fabales; family Fabaceae; genus Lathyrus; species Lathyrus sativus. The sequence goes on from OZ012736.1 coordinate 393,445,320, forward strand.
CGGATTTTCCAGAAGTCCACTTAATCTTCAACAATTCCCCGGAAGATCTTTAAAGAACCTCAAGATCTTCCTCTTTCTCGCAGCGATCTTCAGCGATCCTCAAGAACCTCCATCAAAATCTCTGTGTAACGGCTTGAGATTACCAGGTTTTCTTCATTGAAGCCTCAAGACCTTCACGAGCCGTTCGTACTCCGCATCCAGGTACGTCTTCGCTTGATTCTGGTTGCATTCTCCTTTCTGTTTGCTGGAATTGCTTGATGTTTGTCTTGATTCAATTAGAGTTTAGGTTGAGTTTAGGGCATTGAATCGAAGTTTGGTGAGAGTTAGATTAGGGTTGGTTGCAGATTTTCGTGAGGGATTGGGTGAGGTTTGAGAGGATTTCAGAGAGGAATTTGGGAGAGCAGCGGCGCATTAGGGTTTGTGGGATGAACAGTGAATGTTTCTTTTGGGGTGAGGATTGGTTTTTGTTGATTGATGGTTGGGTTAGGGTTTGAGTTGGGTTAAGCCCAAGTCTGAATTGCTGCGAATCACCCCCTCATTACTCGTTGCCCCCCCCCCCCTGATTGTGAAAATGCTGAGATTTGGTTTGGGCTTAGGCCCCAATTGCTATGCGCACCCCCCCCCCCCCTCAGTTGGGCCCTGTCTGAAATAACTAAGGCGTTTTGCTATCGCCACCCCCCCTGTTTTATCTTCCTTTTTAAATTTCCTTGTTTTGTCCATGTTAGAAAATAATTCATAAAAAATAGTAGGATTATCCAATTAATTCCCTTCTTTTTTCTGTAGATTCATAATTCAATTTAGGATTTTATGGTGCAAAAATATTAAATTGATCATGCATTTCCATTTTTATTTGCATTTTTGTATTTCAATTGGTATTGAGTAATTGATTTGTGATGTGTCTGCCTTGCTGATTTTATTTCTCTCGTTTGGTACTGAATTTTGCTTTAGTTTTTTAGTATGTTGTACTAGACTAATGCATGCTCCTCATAGTATTTTCGTGGATTTTTTAGAAATTGATTGATGTTGTTTTAGGTTTAGAGAGTAGAGACCTCATAACTTGCTGGTTAACCCTTGACCATTCAATGTTAGGGATTGTTTAGTAGCCCTAGAAGTTGACTTAGGCTTTGAGATTTGATCTTGGGATCCTAGAGGCATGTAGGTTTCCCCTAGATTTTTGGTAGATTTTTAGAAGTTGTTATGTTATTTTTGCTTGAGCTTGAGAATAGGAGAAGTCTTGAGGGCTTCTGACTATGAAGTTCAACTGTGGTTGAACTTTAGAGATAGTTTCTTTTGGTTTGAGGGTCTGTGGTTTCTTCTGAAGTTGGAGGCTGGATGAAGACTTGATGGAGCTTGCAAGGATGCATGGATTGAAGACCTAGTCTAGGAGCTTGCTCTCTTTCTGTGAGGTTTGAGATCCTGAAGTTTGAGGAAAATTCATGGTACTTTCCTGAGGAAGGCATTATGGATGTCTTTCATTCTTTCTTCTCACCGCTTTCTTAAGTATCCAATGATGTTGGAGCCTTCATGTGAGTTTAGTTTCTCCTGAGGAGGAATGTAAACCGATCACAGTTGTTGAGCCACATAGGATATGATTCCTAAGTGGAAGCCCCCTAGTATTTTCCGGAGGAAGGCACTATGGGTCTGCTCACTTAGTTCCTGTAGTTCATCTAGGCTTTCTTAAGTATCCAATGATGTTGGAGCCTTCATGTGAGTTTAGTTTCTCCTGAGGAGGAATGTAAACCGATCACAGTTGTTGAGCCACATAGGATATGATTCCTAAGTGGAAGCCCCCTAGTATTTTCCGGAGGAAGGCACTATGGGTCTGCTCACTTAGTTCCTGTAGTTCATCTAGGCTTTCTTAAGTATCCAATGATGTTGGAGCCTTCATGTGAGTTTAGTTTCTCCTGAGGAGGAATGTAAACCGTTCACAGTTGTTGAGCCACATGGGATATGATCCCTAAGTGGAAGCCTCCTAGTACTTTCTTGAGGAAGGCACTGTGAGTCTGCCTACTTAGCTCCCTTTCTTTGGTAAGCTTGTCTTGAAGCTTGAAGACTGGGATTGATTGCTCTTGTGTAGGGGTTTTGCTTTAGGGTTTTGATTAGGGGCTTTGTTCAGGGGTTTGATTAGGGGCTTTGTTCAGGGGTTTGATTATAGTTTTGTCTAGGGGTCCTGCTCAGGGGTAGTTTCTTGCTTTTGGATAGGAGTTTGCCAGGCTGGTTAGCCCTTTCCGTCTCTGTGTGTTGATTGACTTGTGTGGTGCTGTGCTGCATTAATCTTAGGGGTTCATATAGATATTTCTGAGGTAGGTGCATCTTAGAAATAAGCCTGCTGGTGTGCATAAGAAGTTGAGGTGGGCCTCCTTCTGTTTGATTGTTATTGGGTGGCTTTGCTTGCTGGTATTTAGTAGAGCTGAGCTCCCTTGCCTCTGTGGTTTGTGGCCTTTGTGCCTTGCTTGTTTGGTTGATGCATTCATGCTTATTTCCAGTATTTCTTTACTTTGCAGTGATTCCTGTTTGCTGTTTAGTTCTGTTGCCATGATCCCTTAGGAGCTCTGACTTCTCCGCTGTGGAGGAGTTATGATAGACATTAGGTTGGTTAACCAGGCATGATAACATTAGGTAGATTCCCCTTTTCAACCATAGTTTTAGGGTGTCTCTTTCCTTTCTCAAAACAACAGAAAAACACTTAATAAAGGATAAAACGAAAGTGAATTCATTTCTTCCGTCAAAAGGTTTGAACAAACATCAAAACCTTTTGTCCTCCTGGACTGTGAAAACTCTTGGTTAAGGTGCATTTCCCATAAAAAACACTTGAACAGCTTGTGTCGTGCGTAGCCCGAACTACGTTTGCTCTGATCTTCCATGCCGTGTGGAAGTACGTAGGCACAGGACGCGATGTCCTGGCGAGCAACCTTTCCCCCCGTCTAGACGTAGGTAGTCGAACTACGTTGACTCTGACTTTCCCATTGCACGAGGGAGTACGTAGGCCCAGAACAGCGTATGTTCTGTCGAGTCCTGTCCTTTTATTTTCTTTTTCAGACTGACCACTAGCGTAGATAGATAAACACACCCTTTTCCTTATAAACACCAAGCGTGGATCCCGTCGAATACGACGGACGTGAGGGGTGCTAATACCTTCCCCTTGCGTAACCGACTCCCGAATCCAGGTTTTGGTTGCGATGACCATACCTTTCCCGTTTTTGCGAGGTTTACTTCGAGCGTTTCCTTTCCCCCCGTTGGGATAAATAACGCACGGTGGCGACTCTTCTGTCATGCCGGCGCCGATTTTCGCAGTAGCGACAGCTGGCGAATCTGCTGGGGAGATGTAGCATCTAGGGACTTTTCCCATCCGTTATGCTGGGACCGTTTCCCATCCCCTACGCGAGTCAATCCTAGCGCTTGAGTGTTTATCTGTTGGGTGTTGTACATATGTGCTTTACTTTTCCGCACCTTTACCTTTCCGCATTTACTTTCAGCACTATATTATTGTGATTATTGCTGTGGGAGAGGGAGGTTACTATGAGTGAGAAGCCGGACCTGGGCTTGAGTATGCACCTAGACATAGTTGTGGAGAGTAGTAGACGAACCTGTTTGCTGAGCAGACACAGTTCCCTACGAAATCTGCGCTCAGACAAGGTTCTCTCTGAGGTGCTCCTTTCTGATCCTGAGGATCTGAGGGGAGTCCAGACGTGAGGATTGTCGACTATGAGGAACGATCAATTGGAAGTCAGCTAAGTGAGGCCTCTTCATGACTTGATGATGCCACTCCTTCTGGGAATCGTATCGTCACTCATGAAAGTCTGTGACGCTGATGACCGCATAGGATGCCGTACCTTTGTCCGTGGATTAGGTCCATACCTGTGAGGGGGATTGGGTTATTGCAGGAAAACTGGCCTTCAGAAACCGTGATTCAGTATTTATCAGATGGTTTTCTTAGCTCGTTAACAGGTGTGTTGTTTGGGTCAGATGGATTTCTTGTTTGAGGTTGATACTATTATCAGATGGTTTTCTCGTCAGAGACAGAGATTCAGATGGATTTCTTACCAGGGTATTGGTATTTTGGGTGTCGAATGATAGCCAGTGTCATGGGGTTCTGGTGACTGTGGTGGTTTTCTGTTCTTGACATCACAAAGATGTTCCTCTTCAGGCTACAGCATGGCCTCTGTGTTCATTGATTGCATCATTTATCATACTGCATTATTGCATTACCATTTGCATCCAACTAACGTGTGTGTATTGCAGGTACATATTTTCCCTCCCAGGTCCGGTGATTGTTTCCTAGCAGACATGGAAGCCATGAAGAGAGTGTTACCCTACAGATTCCCGTCTCCAGATATCAGTCTGTTGTCAGAGTTAATTACTATTGCTGGGAAGAAGGTGATGGGAGATTTCAGGAAGACATATGGGAGGATCCTGACTTATGTTTACCAGCCCTCGGCCTATGAGATCAGCGGTATTTACACCCTGTTGCAGTTTTATGATGCTGAGCTCAGGTGTTTCGTATTTCCTGACTTTGTCTTGGCTCCTACCCTGGAGGAGTATTATGCATTCTTGGATATACCGATTCGCGAGCAAATGCCTTTCTATCACACGGACGCTAAGCCTAATCTGGCTGAGCTTTCTGCTATTCTGTACTTAGGAGAGTTTGAGCTGACAGGGAAGATGATCAGGAAAGGAGATGCGTGGGGATTTTCGTTGGTTGTTTTGGTAGAGAAGGCTCGGGAGTATGCTAAGAAGGGTGGCTGGGTTGTTTTTGATGCCATCCTCGCTGTGTGTGTTTATGGCATTGTATTGTTCCCAAACCAGCCTGATTTTGTTGATGCAGATGCTTTCTATATTCTGGCTGCAAAGAACCCAGTTCCTACCTTGCTGGGAGATATCCACCATTCTACTCACTACAAAAATGAAAAACGGCGAGGAAAGAATGTCTCTTGCTGTGTACCTCTACTGTGCAGGTGGTTTACTAGTCATATGCCGAAGTCAGGGCCTTTCGTCACTTCTATTGATTCTTTAGGATGGCCCGAGCGCTTGATGGGGTTGACTTATGAGAATGTGGTGTGGGTTAATGAGGAGGTGTTAGGAGTTGTGGTCATATACAGATGCGGAGGATTCCCTAATGTTCCTTTGATAGGAAGGAGAGGGTGTTTCAATTACAACCCTTCCTTATTAATCAGGCAGTTTGGGTATGTACCTCAGGAAGCGCCGAAGCCCGAGGAGATACAGGAATCTCTGTATCTTACTGGGGTAATAGAGGAAGAGATGTTGATCAAGCTTAAGAAAGCATGGAAGAACCTGCATAAGAGAGGAAAGTCTTCATTTAGCAAAGGGGGTACTCGAGTTCTTGGTCCGTATGTGGAATGGATTCGTGAACGAGCTACGAAATTCCTTATGCCTTATCCTGTAGTTCAGCCATTATATCCCTCTCCAGTGGAAGATCCCACCACTATAGACATACAGGTATACAAGCAGCTGTTGGCAGAGAAAGAAGAGTTAGCAAAGGCTAAAGAAGCTTTAGAGAAAGAGAATGCCCAGCTTCGTCATGAAAAGATTGAAACAGGATATTCTTCCAAGCAACAGGCTGAAACTTTGAAATATCTGAAGACTACTTTATTGGAGTTGACTGAAACCAAGAAGCGTCTGGAGTTAGATGTAGACTCGGTTAGCAGTGTATTGGCTACTAAGAAACAAGAGCTGGAAAGGGCCTACACGAAGTTAGCTAAATTCAGAGAGCATTGGGACCTCGCTATGGCCAAACGCAAAGAACGGGAAGAAGAGCTAAAGATACAGGTTACTCAGTTGGGAGAACAGGTTAAAGTAAAGACTGAAGAGCTTGAAGAAGAAGCATGTCATCGATACGAGGCCGAACGCAAACTGATTGATGCCATGAAGAATCTCGAAGATTGTCAGCGCAGAGCAGACACCAAGAGGCCCAAACCCGAGGATGGTGTCCAGGATAAGGCTTGGGAAGATTTTGTCAGAGATATCCAAGGAACGGTCAGGAAAAGGGATCAGTTGATAGAAGGCTTGATTTATCGACCGGATCACCCAGAGACGAAGAAGCTGGTTGAGGATTTCTGCGACCGTACCCGCACGTGACTTCTGTCTTATATTCTATGTGTTGAGATCACCGCCAGACATGTTGGTTGGGATCCTCCTTTATCATATCAGTTGTATGGGATATAGTTGTGTAACGCCTTGACGAGACTGTTATTCCAATAAATATATGAGGGTTTTTCTAAATATTGTCTTTATGGTTTCTCTTGTCTTGCTACCTTGACACTGGAATTGGAGGGGAAATATCCCCAACGCACACATGCACGTTAGCATTTTTGCATTGTTGTTTGCATAAATCACATTGCATTGCAGGTTTGTGATATATGTTCCTTATCATTCTTCATCCATACGTCCAGGTATTTTCAGGATTGCAGAAAAGCGGGTCCACCGTTACTCTACCAGAATTAATCACAAGAAGATCATGGACAACGTGCAGAGTGAAATGCAAGAAATGCGTGACAGGATGGCCATGCTCATGCAAACCATGGAGACCATCGCCAAAGGACAAGAGCAGCTGCAGACTCTGGTTGAACCGATAGTCGCACGGGCTGAAAACAACGGGACACCGCGTGGTGAAAATATTGCTGCTTCTCCCCGAATTGAGAATCGTCAAAGTGCTGATGCTATTCCCGTAACTGGTTTGAATGCTGGAGAAACTGGTCCTGCAAGCGGAGGTGGGAACGCCGGTAATATGAATGCCAATACAGATACTGCTGGGGTATTTGTGGGTAATGTCAACCAGGGTTTCAATGGGGGCGCTGAGAACGTCGGAATGAATGGAAATAATGGTAACTAGGGCTTCAATGGTGTGAACATGGGTATGGCAACATTGCTGGCACCAAGGCTGGGTTTAGTGACTATGGTTATGGTAATCTTGGATATGGAACTGGTGCATACAACGCTCAAGAGATGGGCAATTTGAGGTATGACCCCAGGTACTTCCAAACGGGTCCGGGCCGTGATGCAGATTATGTTGGATACGATGTAGTACCTCGCTGGGAGGATCGCCAGGAGGATGTGTTCTCTGGTCAGAATGAGGGTTATGAAAGAGCTAGGGATGACAACCATCGGATGAGATTGCTAGAAGAGAAAGTGAACGGATTAGCCATCCAGAATGCTCTTGGGCTGGATATGTCAAATATGGGGCTGGTCCCAGGGCTGAGGGTCCCGCTGAAATTCAAAGCGCCGTCATTTGATAAATACAAGGGGGATACATGCCCTAGGGTGCATGTGCGCGAGTTTTACAGGCGCATGTTCGTGTATTCTGAGGATGAAAAGATGCTAATGCACTTCTTCCAGGATAGCCTGTCAGGGCCATCGCTGGAGTGGTATATGAGCTTGGAGCCTACTCAGATCAGGAGTTGGAAAGAACTGGCAGAGGCTTTTGTTCGACATTATCAATATAATAGTGATCTCGCCCCTAACCGAGTCCAGCTGCAGAGCATGTCTCAAAAGTCTAGCGAGAGCTTTAAGGAATACGCCCAGAGATGGCGAGATCTGGCTGCTAGGGTACACCCTCCGATGGTGGAGCGCGAAATGATGGACATGTTCATAGGAACTTTCTCTGGAATGTACTATGACCGGTTGCTCAATTTTTCGATGAGTACTTTCTCTGAGTTGATCTTGATGGGGGAGCGCATTGAAAACGGAGTGAAGATTGGTAAAATTCAAGCGGGTGAATCCAGTTCCGCAGGAGGTAATAAGAAGACGTTTGGTGGTAAAAGGCAGGGTGATACCAACGTTGTATACAATGCTCGACGGAGAAATAGAGGTCAGAACTGGCATCAGCAGTCGCAGGTTGCAAGTGTAACCATTCCAGGGCCCCCTCAGCAGCAGAGACAACAACCACAGCAGCCAGCTCAGCAGCAGCCAAACAATAATCAGCGCAGATTTCAGAACCCGCGACCGAGGAGAGTATTCGAGGTACCGCCGGTATCGTATGCAGAACTTCTTCAAGCTTTGTTGAAATTGCAGCTAGTCGAGAAGAGGACTTTAGCGCCACCAACCGGCCAGCCACCGGTCGGGTATGATATTAATGAGCATTGTGACTTCCATTCGGGTGCACCAGGGCACAATATTGAAAATTGCCTAGCTTTCAAGCATAAAGTACAGGATTTGCTTGATAGTACGACTATTAACTTCGGGAAGGACGGTCCCAATATCACGCAACAGCCAATGCCCAAGCATGGAGGGGCTGGGGCCAATGCAATCCTGACAGATGATGAGTTGGACTTGGTTTCGGAAGTGAGCAAGCTGAAAACCCCTTTGAGTTACGTAAAGCAGCGCTTATTGAAAGAAGGTGTCTATCCCGGATGCAGTGAAGAGTGTGCTGACTGTTTGGTTAAACCTGGGGGATGTGAGAAGTTGAAAAGGGGAGTTCAAGGTTTTATTGATGAAGGAATCCTGCAGTTTGACAGGTCTGTGGGGCGAGAGAGGTCTGTTGAGACAGAATCTGAAAAAGAGCGCAGTGAGGTTGCTATGATCACCATTCCGTTCAAATCAGTGACGATTTCGGCATCATCAAAAAGGCCGACCATTACTATTACCAAGGCTAAACCAGTCCCTTATGAGAGCACAAAGGCAGTCCCGTGGTGCTACGGTGCTGAGGTGTATTGCAATGGGGAAAAGATTGACTTGAATGATCCACCAGTGGGATCCGTAGATAACATAGTAGGAGCGGGTGGTATAACCCGGAGCGGGAGAATTTTCACTTCACCTGAGGTCGAGGCAGAGAGGCTCGCCAGGGGTAAGAACAAAGTTGTTGAGGGGGAACCTTCGGGGAGTAAGGAGAAAGAACCGATAACCAAAGATGTGGAAGAATTCATGAGATTGATTCGTAAAAGTGACTACAAGATCGTAGATCACCTGCAGCAGACCCCGTCAAAGATCTCCATATTATCGTTGTTATTGTGTTCTGAGGCGCATAGAAATGCCCTGTTGAAGGTACTTAAGACATCCTTCGTGCCGCAAGAGATTTCAGTTAATCAGTTGGAGGGGGTTATGGCACATGTTAATGCTGGGCATGGTTTGGGATTCACGGATTTTGACCTAACGCCTAGAGGGAGTGATCACAATAATGCCTTGCACATCTCTATCGAATGTCGGGGCACTGTTTTATCCCATGTGCTGGTAGACATTGGGTCCTCGTTGAATGTGTTACCAAAGAAAGCCCTGTTGAAATTGGATACCCGTGGGTTGTTTTGCACACCTAGTGATTTGGTGGTGAGGGCCTTTGACGGAACAAGGAGGTCGGTATTCAGGTCAGTAGCGTTACCCATCCAGGTAGGTCCGGAGGTGTTTGATACAGTGTTTTACATCATGGACATCCAGCCTGCATATAGCTGTTTGATCGGGAGACCTTGGATTCATGCCACTGGGGCAGTAACTTCTACGCTCCATCAGAAGCTGAAGTATATGGTTGAGGGGAGTATTGTGACGGTGTGTGGCGAAGAGGATATCCTAGTCAGTCATTTGTCTTCCTTCAAATATGTGGAGGTAGATGGAGAGATTCACGAAACGCTGTGTCAGGCATTCGAAGGGGTGAAGGTTAAAGAAGAAGCTCCGGTAAAGAGTGAAGGGCAAGAGGTGGTCGTCTCCTCATATAAAGAGGCCAAGGCGTTGGTACAAGCGGGAGAGACTCAGAAATGGGGGCAGGTTCTGGACATCCCAGTAAAGCAAGATAGGTATGGCTTGGGGTACCACCCATCTCCCTCACAGAGTGCGCCTAAGTACAATGGACCTGTGGTGTTCACGCCCGGAGGAGTTAGCTTTGAAAGGATTAATGTCGTGTCTGATACAGAGGAATTGGATAGCGATTGCGACATGGACGCATGGATTCGACCCAGCACGCCGGGGAAAAGCCTATGCAACTGGTCCATCCAGGACGTCGTCCAAGTCACCAAACAGTAATGCGTTGTTTTTTTCAATCATTGTGTGATCACATGCCTTGCCCGGGGCATCGTTGACCTCATCTTAGGGCCTAACTGTTTACCTGTATGTTTGTATGATCAATAAATGACGACGTTTTTTACATTCAAATGTTGTGATCCGTTTCTTTCTGTTTTTTATTTTTCAATAAAATGGCAGCGTGGTTATGTATTTTGCTTGTATATCATTTTGAAGCACTTAACTGTTTCCCTCGCAGGGTTCATGAATTTTCATATGACATCGACCAAAGACTTCCTATGACTTGTTTAGACTTCGAGCATCCGATCTTCCAAGCTGAGGAGGAGATTGTTGAGGATAGTGACTTATCAGAAGAGCTGAGTCGGTTGTTGAAGCAAGAGGAGAGAGTCATTCTGCCTCACCAGGAAGAGATTGATATTGTCAATTTAGGGTCTGAAGAATGCGTCAGGAATATCCGTATAGGGGCCGCGTTGCAGGTTGACATCAAGCAAGAGCTTATTGAGATGTTGCGCGAATACAGCGATATATTTTCCTGGTCCTACGAGGACATGCCGGGTTTGGATACCGATATGGTTGTTCATCGTCTGCCGTTGAGGGAAGATTGCCCGCCTGTGAAGCAGAAACTCAGAAGGACTCGTCCTGACATGGCTGTAAAGATAAAGGAAGAAGTGAAGAAGCAATGGGATGCTGGATTCCTGGCTGTCACCACCTATCCCACTTGGGTCGCTAATATCGTGCCTGTGCCAAAGAAAGATGGCAAGGTTCGAATGTGTGTTGATTATAGGGATCTAAACAAAGCAAGCCCGAAAGATGATTTCCCGCTGCCGCATATTGATGTGTTAGTTGACAACACAGCTCAGTTTACGGTATTCTCTTTCATGGATGGATTTATCGGGGTACAACCAGATCAAAATGGCTCCGGAGGATATGTAAAAAACGACCTTTATCACCCCGTGGGGAACCTTCTGTTATAAGGTGATGCCCTTTGGTTTGAAAAATGTTGGGGCCACGTACCAGCGGGCTATGACAACGCTCTTCCACGACATGATGCACAAAGAGATTGAGGTGTATGTCGATGACATGATTGCCAAGTCTCAAACGGAGGAAGAACATCTGGTTAATCTGCTGAAGTTGTTCAAGAGGCTGAGGAAGTTCAGGCTGAGGCTGAACCCTAACATATGTACCTTTGGAGTGAGATCCGAGAAGCTACTGGGGTTCATTATGAGCAAGAAAGGAATCGAGGTCGATCCGGCAAAAATAAAAGCAATACAAGAGATGCCAGCACCGAGAACAGAAAAAGAAGTCCGTGGATTCTTAGGGAGATTGAACTACATTGCTAGGTTCATATCTCACCTAACGACCACGTGTGAACCTTTGTTCAAACTGTTAAAGAAAGATCAAGCGGTGGTCTGGAACGACAATTGCCAAAGGGCATTTGAAAAGATAAAAGAATACTTGCAGGAACCTCCGGTGTTAATACCCCCAGTAGCGGGGCGACCACTGATCATGTATCTGACGGTTCTTGAGAACAGCATGGGTTGTGTTCTCGGTCAACATGACGAGACGGGAAGGAAAGAGCATGCAATTTACTACTTGAGTAAAAAGTTCACGGATTGTGAATCTCGATACTCTATGCTCGAAAAGACGTGTTGTGCATTGGCGTGGGCTGCCAAACATCTAAGACAGTATATGCTGAACCATACAACCATGCTGATATCGAAGATGGATCCGATCAAGTATGTGTTTGAAAAGCAAGCGCTCTCGGGAAGGATTGCTAGATGGCAAATGGTATTGACAGAATACGATATCCAGTATGTTCCCCAAAAGGCCATTAAGGGAAGTGCTCTATCCGAATATCTTGCCGAACAGCCAATTGAGGATTATCATCCTATGAAGTTTGAGTTTCCTGATGAGGACATAATGTACTTGAAAGCTAAAGATTATGATGAGCCATTGCTTGGTGAGGGTCCTGAGCGGAGTTCCCAGTGGCAATTGATTTTTGATGGGGCTGTCAATTCGTACGGTAGTGGGATTGGGGCAATTATTAAAACTCCCCACGGGTCGCACATCCCGTTTATGGCCAGATTGACTTTTCCAGTAACGAATAACGAAGCCGAGTACGAAGCTTGTATTATGGGGTTGGAGGAGGCTATCGATCTGAGAATCAAGAATCTAGACGTATATGGGGATTCAGCATTGATTGTGAATCAGATTAAGGGAGAGTGGGAGACACGCCAACCCAATATGGTACCGTACATGAATTATGCGAGAAGGTTGTTACCTTTCTTTGATAAAGTAGAGTTTCATCATGTACCTCGGGCGGAGAATCAAATGGCAGACGCCCTTGCAACGTTATCCTCGATGTATAAGGTCAACTACTGGAACGAGGCTCCCAAGATTGTCATATCTCGCCTTGATAGGCCGGCCTTTGTGTTTGCAATTGATGAAGCATCTGACGGTAAACCTTGGTATTTCGACATACAGAATTTCCTGAAGAACAAGGAATATCCGGCTGGAGCATCCAGTCGTGATCAGAAGACTCTAAGGAGATTAGTAGGCAACTTCTATCTGAATCCCGACGGCGTTCTATATAGAAGGAACCACGATTTGGTACTCCTCCGGTGTGTAGACGAGAAGGAAGCCAATTTACTCATGGAAGAGGTCCATGAAGGAACTTTTGGAACACATGCTGGTGGGCATGCTATGACCCGAAAGTTGTTGCGGGCGGGGTATTACTGGTTAACGATGGAAATGGACTGTTTCAAATTCGCCAAGCGGTGTCACAAGTTCCAGATCTATGCTGATAAGATCCATGTGCCACCCAGTCTACTGAATGTTATGGCTTCTCCGTGGCCTTTCTCCATGTGGGGAATTGATATGATTGGCAAGATTGAGCCTACTACTTCTAATGGGCATCGCTTCATCCTAGTCACGATCGATTACTTCACAAAGTGGGTGGAAGCAGCATCTTACGCCAATGTGACGAAGCAGGTGATGGCCAGATTTATCAAGAGGGATATAATTTGCAGATACGGTATTCCTGAACGGATCATTACTGATAATGGTTCGAACCTGAACAATCAGATGATGAGGGATCTTTGTCGGGAGTTTAAGATCGAGCATCATAATTCATCTTCATACAGACCCAAGATGAATGGCGCTGTTGAAGCGGCCAACAAGAACATAAAGAAGATTGTTCAGAAAATGGTGGTAACGTATAAGGATTGGCATGAGATGTTGCCGTTTGCTTTGCACGGTTATCGCACGACGGTGCGTACATCAACCGGGGCAACTCCGTTCTCATTGGTGTATGGCATGGAGGCAGTCCTGCCATTGGAGGTTGAAATACCATCTTTGAGGGTTTTGCTTGATGTTCAGCTTGATGAGGCAGAATGGGTGAGAAATAGATTGAATCAGCTAAGCTTGATAGACGAGAAGAGACTAGCATCAATTGCACATGGTAGGCTGTATCAGAGCCGGATGAAGAAAGCGTTTGACAAGAAGATTCGACCTCGAAGCTTTCAGATGGGTGATCTCGTGCTGAAGAAGATTCTCCCACCGCAATCGGATCACAGGGGCAAATGGACTCCCAATTATGAAGGTCCATACGTCGTGAGAAAGGTCTTCTCCGGAGGAGCCTTATTGCTATCCACCATGGATGGTGAAGACTTTTCATCCCCTGTGAACTCGGACGCAGTTAAAAAATTCTTTGCTTAAAAATTGACCCGCTGGACAGTAAAAAGAGAGTCCAGGCAAAAATGGGGCATCCTGGCGAACCAAAAACAGAATAAAAAGGTTCGGGCAAAAGTTAGGGATAAAATGAAAAAATGTACACCCGCAAATTTGAAAACCTACACTGGGCGGCTTCGGCAAAAAGGGGTATCCCGGTGAATTGAAAACCCGCAAAGGGCGATTCACGCAAAAGTTAGGGATTTGAGAAGCAAATGACTGCGGTCCAAGTTTGATTATCTAGTGGTTTGGGAGAACCTGGGGGGGGGGGGGTCAACTATCCAAAACAATCTCTTCCGAAGACAGAGATCAGGAAAGCGTCAGAGTCCGGCGAGTCATAGGAGGATCAGCTCATGATGTTCGTCTGTAACACGTTGTCGACATGTGTACAAATTTTATTCTGTATCTTTGTACATTTCTGCATTTTGTTTATGTGTGACTACCTCTTTTCAGGAGTTGCATCTGATGTACAAATCTTGCCTATTTTCAGGCTTTTATCAATAAAGGGTGTTGTTCAGTGTAGTGTGTGACTTTGGTTTTAACTTTTACAGTTTTGTTTGTAAAAAACGCCGATGTTTTGATAAAACCTACATTTGTGTAAACAGGCGAGCCTAGGCCGATGATTGTTAAAACCGGAAATTACCTGAATGGTTGTCATGGGTGATTACCAAGATGTTTCTTTTTGCATAGATTGCCTTGTGGTTGCTTGTTGACTTTTGCAGGTATTCAAAAGCTCGCAAAGTTCCCCGCCAGAGTCCATGGCAGGCTAGTACCCTTTCCAGGGGATGAATGTTGTGTCTTTCCCCGGTGAAGTCGCCCCAGGAAAAATTGAAGGTTGTCTCCCAGGAGAGTGGAGATTGCGTCAAAGGAAAAGATCAATGTATCTTAAGTAGTTCAGAATTGGCTTATCAAGCGGAGCAGAGTCCTCCCCAGCAAGGGTCGAGACGGATATGATTAACTTCCCCAAAGAGTTTCTGGTGTAGTGCGAATCAGAGCACACCGGTCAATCCCCAGCTCAGTGATAACAGGATGAATTATCCCCGCAGGGCGTAATCAGAGTGTTGACACCTTTCGAAAGCAGTTTCCAGGATTGCTTTTCTCTTTCCCCAACAGGTTGATCCTTCCTCGTCAGGACGATCATCTTCAGCAGAGTTTGAAGTATGAGTTTGTGAGCTACTTTCCCAGCAGGATGGTCATCCCCAACGGAGTTAGTTCATCTTTCCAACATTTATTTTGTTGGAAGCGCATCGGTAGTATTCCGGTCATCCCCAGCGGATCCAGTTTGTCTTCAGCATTTATTTTGCTGAAGTACCTCTTTGCATAAGCATGTATCATAAGCACTTGCATTTTACACGAATACGTGGCATTTCCATGCAGCATGGAAGCATTATGGCATTATCAAACATGTGCATTTGGAAACGTAAGCAGGATTGATTGCCCGCCCAGCTTCAGGTGTATTTTCTCTGTCGATAAGGGAGATCGTGGTTCACGGAGATGTGCGTATGTTTGGTTTGCGACACAGGACGCGCAGTGATCGTGTCTTCTCCTGTCAAGAGAGTTGTGGCGCAGGGCACGCAGTGATCGTGTTCATCGTGTTATGGGGATTATGTGGGGGGCTAGACATGCAGTGGTCATGTTCGTCATGTCATATTCCCCTAGCCGAGTTTGCTTGGTCAAGCACCTTTTCCCCCCCCCAGTTGAGTCCTTCTCAGGGTGCTGTGGTGTCAGCATTAGAAGATGGTAAAGCAGATTTTTGGGTGGTTACCCGTAGGTTCCCCAGCAGAGTTATATTCTCCAGCAGGGTGTTACTTCAACGAGGTGCTTGGTTAAGTTCCCAAGTTCCCCAGCGGAGTGTTTTCAGGATACCTGTTGCCAGAATAGGTATTTGACGATCGTCGGCAGAATTGTCCTCTCAGAGTTGCTTGGTTAAGTTTCTCGTGTCCCCGCAGGGATGCTCGTTCAGGTACGAACGGAAGGTTGGTAAGTGAAATCAACATTTTCTCGCTGTTTAGTGGATGCTCGTTCAGGTACAAAAGGAAGGTTGGTAAGTGAAATCAACATTTTCTCGCTGTTTAGTGGATGCTCGTTCAGGTACGAACGGAAGGTTGGTAAGTGAAATCAACATTTTCTCGCTGTTTAGTGGATGCTCGTTCAGGTACGAACGGAAGGTTGGTAAGTGAAATCAACATTTTCTCGCTGTTTAGTGGATGCTCGTTCAGGTACGAACGGAAGGTTGGTAAGTGAAATCAACATTTTCTCGCTGTTTAGTGGATGCTCGTTCAGGTACGAACGGAAGGTTGGTAAGTGAAATCAACATTTTCTCGCTGTTTAGTGGATGCTCGTTCAGGTACGAACGGAAGGTTGGTAAGTGAAATCAACATTTTCTCGCTGTTTAGTGGATGCTCGTTCAGGTATGAACGGAAGGTTGGTAAGTGAAATCAACATTTTCTCGCTGTTTGGTGGATGCTCGTTCAGGTACGAACGGAAGGTTGATAAGAGAGATCAACAATTTCTCACTGTTCAGTGTATGCTCACTTCTTCGGAATGGGATGGTCTATGGACAATATCAGATTATTTCATAAGCAGGTTGATGGATAGGTGTTAGTTGTCGCTGTGGCAGCGGAAATCAGTTCCCTGGTTAATTCTCCCCGAGCAGTGGTGTGCGCAATTTATTTTTGCGGTTGGTAAATTTCCGGGTTTATTGGTATTCAACCGTCTCGTACCGCGAATATCTGAAGGTCGTTCGCTCTTCATCCAGTCGGGTCCAAGCCGTTTGAATAGGGGCAGCTGTTGCACCCTAAAATTTGACCAACCGGTTCTCCTATCTGGTTCGTGGTTTAATTCGTATTCGCATATCAGATGCATGACATTTGTGCACAAACAGAGGATGTCAGGGTTACAGCTTGGTTTTCACCTACCGGATATTTCAGATCCAGTCTAGATAATCAGGGTTTCATTTTCGGGAAATTGTGCGCTTCTCGGTGTTTTCAGCTTACATGGTGGTTTTTGGGATATTCTGATGCCTGGGGTTTACTGTTTACTTCGATTTGGTCTCGCGCTCTTTTATGTTGGTTATCTGCATTTTGTCAGGATTTAATAGCCTTTTGTGGATTTTAAATAGGCTTTATAGATTTTTCAGAATTTAAATAGATTTTACAATATTTTTAATAGCTTTGAATCATTTTTAGAATTTTATAGAGTTTTTAATAGGTTTTAATAGTTCTTTTATAGTTTTAATAGAATAATAGATTTTCTTTTAAATAGATAATAGGTTTAATAGAACTTTAATAGGTTTTCTCTTTTATAAAAATTAATAGTTCTTTTAAAAAACTTTTAGAATATTAATAGTTTTTTATAGGTTTTCTTTTATAGGATAATAAATGGTTAGATATGTTTTAATAGAGGATTTAATTAAATGGTATAGATTTTTTAATGGATATTAACTAGTTTTTAGGTTTTATCAGAATATTAGATTAATTAGGTGATTCATTAGCATTTAATTGAGTTCATCAGCTTTAATTCGTATTAATCCATCATTAGCCTTTAATTCATTAGTCAGCATTTAATTAGTCAAGTTTTAATCTTTTTAATCAGTCATTTAATCATGCTAATTGTGTTTAGTCCTTGATTAGTCCATAATGGGCCAGGCGTGCAGTCAAAGCCCAGTCTGAAGGTCCAAATTTTGAGCCACGTGTCCTATAAATGGCCTTCCCACGCGTCCTCTCTCTCCTTCCCACGTCCTGCCACGTTTTCCCCACCATCTCTCTCTCTCTCTGCCAACACACAACACACGTGTCTCCTCCCTCTCACTCCTCAGTGCCAGCGCACATCCCACTAACCAGCCCTCACCGCCGGCCATGCAGCCACCGGCCCGGACGCCTTTCGCCACCGTAACCATCACCGGACTCCGTTAGTTTCGCCGGAAACTGCAAATTCGCCATGGATTCATCCAGTCACTCGTTTCTCATCGTCTACCCTCATCCAGGACGTCGCCGGAAAACTTAACCAAGTCCACCGGAAAATTCATCCATTGCCGGAAACTTCAAAGAAACTCTAGAATACTCATCACGAACAATCTCCAGATCGACTCATCAAGATCTCCAGGATCTTCATCCTTTCCTTCAAGATCCATCAACGTTTACGAATCATCAACCTACAACAGATCTTCGTCCACGCTTCACGAACCTCATCAACACTCGCCCAGATTTATTCGTCAGCATCATCTGTTCATCAATATTCAGCGACGTTCCTCACGAGTTCGTCAGATTCGCTCATCGTGTTCATCCGGATTTTCCAGAAGTCCACTTAATCTTCAACAATTCCCCGGAAGATCTTTAAAGAACCTCAAGATCTTCCTCTTTCTCGCAGCGATCTTCAGCGATCCTCAAGAACCTCCATCAAAATCTCTGTGTAACGGCTTGAGATTACCAGGTTTTCTTCATTGAAGCCTCAAGACCTTCACGAGTCGTTCGTACTCCGCATCCAGGTACGTCTTCGCTTGATTCTGGTTGCATTCTCCTTTCTGTTTGCTGGAATTGCTTGATGTTTGTCTTGATTCAATTAGAGTTTAGGTTGAGTTTAGGGCATTGAATCGAAGTTTGGTGAGAGTTAGATTAGGGTTGGTTGCAGATTTTCGTGAGGGATTGGGTGAGGTTTGAGAGGATTTCAGAGAGGAATTTGGGAGAGCAGCGGCGCATTAGGGTTTGTGGGATGAACAGTGAACGTTTCTTTTGGGGTGAGGATTGGTTTTTGTTGATTGATGGTTGGGTTAGGGTTTGGGTTGGGTTAAGCCCAAGTCTGAATTGCTGCGAATCACCCCCTCATTACTCGTTGCCCCCCCCCCCTAATTGTGAAAATGCTGAGATTTGGTTTGGGCTTAGGCCCCAATTGCTATGCGCACCCCCCCCCCTCAGTTGGGCCCAGTCTAAAATAACTAAGGCGTTTTGCTATCGCCACCCCCCCTGTTTTATCTTCCTTTTTAAATTTCCTTGTTTTGTCCATGTTAGAAAATAATTCATAAAAAATAGTAGGATTATCCAATTAATTCCCTTCTTTTTTCTGTAGATTCATAATTCAATTTAGGATTTTATGGTGCAAAAATATTAAATTTATCATGCATTTCCATTTTTATTTTCATTTTTGTATTTCAATTGGTATTGAGTAATTGATTTGTGATGTGTCTGCCTTGCTGATTTTATTTCTCTCGTTTGGTACTGAATTTTGCTTTAGTTTTTTAGTATGTTGTACTAGACTAATGCATGCTCCTCATAGGATTTTCGTGGATTTTTTAGAAATTGATTGATGTTGTTTTAGGGTTAGAGAGTAGAGACCTCATAACTTGTTGGTTAACCCTTGACCATTCAATGTTAGGGATTGTTTAGTAGCCCTAGAAGTTGACTTAGGCTTTGAGATTTGATCTTGGGATCCTAGAGGCATGTAGGTTTCCCCTAGATTTTTGGTAGATTTTTAGAAGTTGTTATGTTATTTTTGCTTGAGCTTGAGAATAGGAGAAGTCTTGAGGGCTTCTGACTATGAAGTTCAACTGTGGTTGAACTTTAGAGATAGTTTCTTTTGGTTTGAGGGTCTGTGGTTTCTTCTGAAGTTGGAGGCTGGATGAAGACTTGATGGAACTTGCAAGGATGCATGGATTGAAGACCTAGTCTAGGAGCTTGCTCTCTTTCTGTGAGGTTTGAGATCCTGAAGTTTGAGGGAAATTCATGGTACTTTCCTGAGGAAGGCATTATGGATGTCTTTCATTCTTTCTTCTCACCGCTTTCTTAAGTATCCAATGATGTTGGAGCCTTCATGTGAGTTTAGTTTCTCCTGAGGAGGAATGTAAACCGATCACAGTTGTTGAGCCACATAGGATATGATTCCTAAGTGGAAGCCCCCTAGTATTTTCCGGAGGAAGGCACTATGGGTCTGCTCACTTAGTTCCTGTAGTTCATCTAGGCTTTCTTAAGTATCCAATGATGTTGGAGCCTTCATGTGAGTTTAGTTTCTCCTGAGGAGGAATGTAAACCGATCACAGTTGTTGAGCCACATAGGATATGATTCCTAAGTGGAAGCCCCCTAGTATTTTCCGGAGGAAGGCACTATGGGTCTGCTCACTTAGTTCCTGTAGTTCATCTAGGCTTTCTTAAGTATCCAATGATGTTGGAGCCTTCATGTGAGTTTAGTTTCTCCTGAGGAGGAATGTAAACCGTTCACAGTTGTTGAGCCACATGGGATATGATCCCTAAGTGGAAGCCTCCTAGTACTTTCTTGAGGAAGGCACTGTGAGTCTGCCTACTTAGCTCCCTTTCTTTGGTAAGCTTGTCTTGAAGCTTGAAGACTGGGATTGATTGCTCTTGTGTAGGGGTTTTGCTTTAGGGTTTTGATTAGGGGCTTTGTTCAGGGGTTTGATTAGGGGCTTTGTTCAGGGGTTTGATTATAGTTTTGTCTAGGGGTCCTGCTCAGGGGTAGTTTCTTGCTTTTGGATAGGAGTTTGCCAGGCTGGTTAGCCCTTTCCGTCTCTGTGTGTTGATTGACTTGTGTGGTGCTGTGCTGCATTAATCTTAGGGGTTCATATAGATATTTCTGAGGTAGGTGCATCTTAGAAATAAGCCTGCTGGTGTGCATAAGAAGTTGAGGTGGGCCTCCTTCTGTTTGATTGTTATTGGGTGGCTTTGCTTGCTGGTATTTGGTAGAGCTGAGCTCCCTTGCCTCTGTGGTTTGTGGCCTTTGTGCCTTGCTTGTTTGGTTGTTGCATTCATGCTTATTTCCAGTATTTCTTTACTTTGCAGTGATTCCTGTTTGTTGTTTAGTTCTGTTGCCATGATCCCTTAGGAGCTTTGACTTCTCCGCTGTGGAGGAGTTATGATAGACATTAGGTTGGTTAACCAGGCATGATAACATTAGGTAGATTCCCCTTTTCAACCATAGTTTTAGGGTATCTCTTTCCTTTCTCAAAACAACAGAAAAACACTTAATAAAGGATAAAACGAAAGTGAATTCATTTCTTCCGTCAAAAGATTTGAACAAACATCAAAACCTTTTGTCCTCCTGGACTGTGAAAACTCTTGGTTAAGGTGCATTTCCCATAAAAAACACTTGAACAGCTTGTGTCGTGCGTAGCCCGAACTACGTTTGCTCTGATCTTCCATGCCGTGTGGAAGTACGTAGGCACAGGACGCGATGTCCTGGCGAGCAACCTTTCCCCCCGTCTAGACGTAGGTAGTCGAACTACGTTGACTCTGACTTTCCCATTGCACGAGGGAGTACGTAGGCCCAGAACAGCGTATGTTCTGTCGAGTCCTGTCCTTTTCTTTTCTTTTTCAGACTGACCACTAGCGTAGATAGATAAACACACCCTTTTCCTTATAAACACCAAGCGTGGATCCCGTCGAATACGACGGACGTGAGGGGTGCTAATACCTTCCTCTTGCGTAACCGACTCCCGAATCCAGGTTTTGGTTGCGATGACCATACCTTTCCCGTTTTTGCGAGGTTTACTTCGAGCGTTTCCTTTCCCCCCGTTGGGATAAATAACGCACGGTGGCGACTCTTCTGTCATGCCGGCGCCGATTTTCGCAGTAGCGACACAAAGTATCCATGAACATGGCAACCAATTCTCTGTCTAGTAGTGGTGGTCGAACGTGAGCTGTGAATTCTCTTCATCTCTGCACATACCCTTTGAAGGATTCATTGTCCGCCTGAGATAATTCTTGCAACTACATACGGCTGGGAGCCATGTCGAGATTGTAGTTGTACTGCTTCACAAAGGCATTGGCTAAATCTGACCATGATCGAATGCAACCACTCTCCAACTGCATATACCAACTCAACGATGCCCCACTCAGACTGTCCTGAAAAACAGTGAATCATAAGCTTGTCATTATGGACATGTGAGGTCATTCTTTTGCAAAACATCACCATATGCTGATTCAGACAAGTAACCCCTTTGTACTTCTCAAATTTTGGCATCTTAAACTTCGGAGGCATCACAAGGCCTAGTACCAAACACATGCTCGAAGCATTCAGATTATCACGACCCATCAAGGTGTCAAGCTTTTCCTCCAACAAACGATGCCTTCTCATGAATTCAACAGCTTGTGGGTCCATAGCATTAATCTTCGGAATAGCCCTTTGAGAATCTGGCATAGAGAAAGTGAAGTTATGATAATCTGTGTCATGAAGAGAAGATGAATCTCTATCTCTGGCAATAGTACGTTCTCCAAAAGCGATCTGCACAGGCTGAGCTTGAGTAACATTGTTCACTGGAGTCCTCTGAATATTGGCTTCCCCTCTTGTCATAGCTGTCATGGCTTCCATGAGTTGATCTAGTTGATTCTTCATCAATCCAAACTCCGCCCTTGTAACAACTAAATTCTGCTCTCCTGAGTCTATGATCCTTCCAGAAGCTAATTCAAATCCAATGAGAATGTCGGGAAATCAACTATGGGTTGGACAAAAGACAGGTAAGCCCTCCGCTCTGGATGAGGATGGACATGCAAAAATGAGATGCAAATGTAATGCAATGCACGATGCTAATGCAACAAACAACGGATCAAAGCTTCCACAAAGCTCTGAATAACTACTCCGTTGTTGACTGGATAAGTTTAAAAATCCGCTCTGAAGAGAAAACCAGAATACTGGGTTAGTTGAAAGTCAAGTTTTTTTACATAACTCGATCCCTCTCACAGGTATGGACCTAATCTGATAAGGTTCGGCATCCTATGCGGGTTGTCAGCGTCACAGACTTTCGAGAAACGATGATATGTTCACAATTTCTGGTTTGGCATCATAGTCTAGCGAAGCAGCCTCACTTAACCGACCTCCCAAATGAACGGTCTCCAGAGTCGACAATCTCTCTAAGTCAATATTCTCTCAACTGCACCAGACGCGTAGGATAGAATATTTCCAAAGAAAAACCTCGTCTGAACGTGAATTTTGCACGAGCTATTGCGTGGCCAAATGCCACACAAGCTCTAGCTACTCTCCACTCTAATCCTGTGTGTGTACTCAAGCCTAGGTATGGCTTATCTTTCAATGAAACAACCCACCCCACAGCACAGCAGCTGTATAATATGATAATAACATGCAAATGCAATAATATACAACAGATAATATACATAAAGCCAAATAACTACACAACAGTAAACACCCAAAGATGCAAACAGACAAGCGCTAGAATTGACTCGCATAGGGAACCATCGTAGTCCCCAGCAGAGTCGCCAGCTGTCGCAACTGCGAAAAACACCCGTTGGAAAACAGAAGAGTCGCCACCTTTTGTTATTTATCCCAAAGAGAGGGAAAGGAAACGATCGGAAAAACCTAACGGAAAAAGGGAAAAGACGAGGTCATCGCATCCAAGTCCTGGATTCGGGAGTCGGTTACGCAAGGGGAAGGTATTAGCACTCCTCATGTCCGTCGTACTCGACGGGATCCAAGCTTGTTGTCTATCTAAGGGTGTGTTTAATCTATCTACGCTACAAGCTCATGGGACAAAAAGAAAAAGAAAAGAGACTCGACAGAGCATCGCCGCTCTGTGCCTACATATTCCCTCGTGCAATGGGAAAGTCAGAGTCAACGTAGTTCGGCTAACTACGGGTGAAGGTGGGGGAAGGTTGCTCGCCAAGACATCATCGTCTTGTGCCTACGTATTCTCATCTGGTATGAAAAACCAAAGCAAAAGTAGTTTGGGATGACAGGAAACCACATGTTGATTAAGTGTTTTAACCGAGTAGGGTTATATCTCGGTTCTAGCAGTTAGGGACAAAGCTTGTTTGCGGTAGAACCGAAGCTTAACAACACTCTTTTCTGAAAAAAGTTTCCGATTAATCCCGAAGGAAAAAGGTTTGAAGTTTGTTTTTGTGTTTTTTGGTGAAGTGAATTAATTCGGTTTGTGATTCACGTTGCACTAAAGACTATGACATAGGAGTGAATGCGTCACGTATCACCCTCTAACGGGACGTACACTAAACACTCTAAACGAGCGAGAGGAGACCCCTCACTCATCATTCCCCGTGTAGCTTAAGGCTTGTAGCGCACAATGTTCATCACATTTATTAGATGAGTTAGAATTGTTTTGAGATGAGAAAAAGAGAGATGCACGGAAGGTCTAAGGGAAACTCGGCCCTAACGTTGTTATGCAAAATGGTCCTAAGGTTACGATTGAAAGGGGAAACATCTACCGTAATGTTAGCATGCATGGTTTCAGTCCTAATGTCTATCATAACCAACCTTAAACAAAGAAGATTTGATCCTAGGGGAACACGGCAAAGGAAGACAGAGGAAGAAGAAAGATCAAACACAAATGAGAGTGAAAATAGGGATGCAAACATGGAATGCAACACACAAGCAAAGGGAGCAACAAAGTGTGGGGTAAACACCACCACAAGCACATCTCAACCTTTATTAATGCAAGAAATAAAGATGTAAAACACAAGAGGAAATGCAAATGCAAGAAGGCAAGCAAACATGAATATGCAAGCACAAAAGATGAATATCGCTTTGAACGACAAACTACGAAAGTAAGCATCCAAGTGGAAATCAAACACAAGTCGACGAAGTATCAATTAAACAACCTAAACAGCGACATATATCCCAAAACATTTCACTTCTAATGCATCATATTGAACTATGACGATTCGATGTGAAACGGTACTCAAACAAGCAAGAAAAACAGCAAAATAGACCTGTTGGCATAATGTTAATCGATTAACATCAGGGGTTAATCGATTAACCATTGAAAAATGCATGAAAATTTGAATATTTGTGTTGGTTAATCGATTAACCTATATGGTTAACCAATTAGCACTGTTCCAGAGGTGAAAAATAACAGAAAACATCAGTTCAGAAGCACTTTTCGGCACTTATCCAATATCCAATCATTCCAATGATCATATAATCAATTATGCACGAAATTAAACCATAAACCAGTGATCTAATTGACATGTAAACACATTTAAACAACAAGATCACAAATCAAATGGATCAAGTCAACCAAAAGTCAATCAAAGATGAAAATCCACATGATCATGCAAAATAAGTTCGAAACAACAATAGATCTAGGATTCTAACCTATAAATCAGAGATTTGCTTCGGTAATTGTTGATTCAACTCTGATTGAATAGATCCAAGAGATAAATACGGAATTCATTCAAGATCCAATTGATTTATTGCAATAGAAGTGATGATCCACCAAGATTAAGCAAGAATTATCCAAATAAGCTCTTCAAGATCCACTTCAAAATTCAGATCCAAACATGCATGAAAATTTGATGGAGAAAGTGATTTGATAAGGATGGATGGAGGTTTGAGCTCAAGAATTCATTGATTCCAATGAAGAATCAAATGATTCAATAGATGGAGAGCTTTGGTGAAGGTTTTGGAAGATGAACAAGTTGAGGGAAACTTGAGAGACAATGAGTAAATTCTGAAAATGAAATGGAAATTATGAGAGTTTCCTCTCTTTGGTTTAGAATGGATCATTTAAATATCACTTAGGTTTGGATCCAAATGAAAGGTTTGGAATGTGGTTTGTGAAATTTGGTTTGGAATGTGGAATGGGAATTTGGAGGGAAAATGAGATTAACCAAAATTCAAGATGATTCTAGATCCTTCCCAAGTGTAAAATTGAATTTCCAAGTGATCAAAATTGGACCCCAAAGTGGTTTTTCTTCACAATTCACGTACAGAGGCAAAAATTGCACTGGTTAGTCAATTAACCATATGTGTTAATCGATTAACACCTTTGAAAATCCCAATCTGCCCTAATTTTGATTTGGTTAATCGATTAACCAAATGCGTTAACCGATTAACACCTTTAAAATTTTGAATTTGACGCCTTTTGGAGGGAAATCTGCCCGTTCACCCATTTCTTGTCGTTTTGAGCTCTGTTAAGCTTTTGAAACTCGCTTTTGAATATCATAACCATGAAGATGCTTGAGATAGCCTGAATGTTGCTTTCTGAGCTGAAAATACCCTGCAAAAATAAAATAAAATTGGTCGCCCGACCGCTTGGCAAAATAAATTCCAGAGCCTCTAATGCTTGCTGTTCAGGTTCATGCACTAAGATGAAAACTGAGCCAAGGGAAAACTTGATCCCCTGTCTCAAGAACGAATGCTATGCAAATGCAGAAATGAGAAAATGCAAAGAAACAAAAGCCAGATACCGCCAAAACGAAAAGGAAAATTTTAGGGTGCAACAAGATGAACCAGAGAATTGAAAGGGTTTTGGGCGGACTAGAGAAGTGAGAAAACTTTGGACGGACCAAAGGAAAAATGTAGGATTTGGAAAAACCAAAGGAAAGGCAAGGCTTTGAAAAAGATTTCCAAAAGAGAATTGGACTTTGAAAACATTTTTCGGACAAGGACTGGACTTTGAAAATTATTTCCAGACGAGGACTGGACTTTGAAAACATTTTCCAGACGATGATTGCTCTTTGAAAAAGACAAGTCAGACGAGAACTGACTTACAGGCGGGAACTAAGGTTTAAAGAGACAAATTAGACGGGAATTGGCTACCAGACAAGAACTGGATTTGATTAAGCCAGACAAGAACTGACTTTGAAAAAGTTTTCCAAGCGAGAACTGACTTCGAAAAGACAAGTCAGGCAAGAAATGACTTTGAAAAGACAAGTCAGGCGAGAACTAACTACCAAACGAGAAATGGGTTTTGTAGAGAGAGATGTTAGACGAGAACTAACCACCAGACGAGAACTGGATTTTGTAGATACAAGTCAGGCGAGAACTAGGATTTAACGAGACAAGTTATACGAGAACTGGAATTTATAAAGAAACAAATCAGACGAAAACTGGTTTCCAGACGATAATTGGGCTTAGAAGAGACAAGTCGGACGAAAACTGACTACCAATCAAGAACTAGATTTTTGATTGGGATGCTTGTTTGAACTGGTGTAGCATAATGTTTCATATACTATGCGTTTGAGCATGCATTGTCATGCGATGATGATTACTATGCCAATAATCGGGTTTTTAGAGAGATGCCAAATATGATTGGGCTTATACCAAGGCTTCATGCTATGCCAAGTGAATGATATGCTCAAGTGGAGCGACATGATTAATGTTTGAGAATGGTCTATACAACGGTTCTTGAGAATCTTATCAAATGTTTTCATTGCGGGAGGCGGAAGAGATGAGGTTAGGGTGTATGCCATAAAGACGTGATTCCTCGACACCTACTTCAGGATCAGCAGTTGTTGATGCACCATTGCTCATGCCTCAACATAAGAGGAGAACTTGTACCTTGGTAGTTTGTCTCTGCCCCAGTCTAATGGGTATCTGCATGAATTGCCCCAGTCATAGGTTACAGAGTGATCTTGTCACATGATGACCTGGATTCGACTTGCCCCACTGTATCGGAACAGTGTGCCCTAATTAATAGTCTTTTGGAGAGGTTTACTTCTTGTGCTCTTGAGGTGGCTTGCCTCAATGTGAGTTGTGAAGTGATTTTTCCCCTGGATGAATGATCTTAGGAGGAATGCCCCTGACCAACTGATTATTAAGAGGTTTGTCGAATCAGATTGATTGAATCCTATACTGGGTTTCCCTTTTGCTCAACAGAGTGTTCAGGCGTTTTGCCCATCGAGGTGATCAAACATTCCATTATGGAAACCTTCTTGATGTCAAGTGTTTGTTCGCAAGTTAAAAGTGTTTATTTTGAAAGTGATAATGCTAATGCCATGCATATGTCAGTTTTGAAATCCAAGGATGTTCACTAAGATTATGACATATAGTGAATGGATCACCATTTAGAATGCCATGTCAATACTAGCACATAGGATAAGAAAATCTTTAAGAGTCAGCTCTGACGTGTTTTTACTGTAGTATGCTTTCGAAATAAACCCTACTTCAATTAGGTCTTTTGAGGGTTGTAGCGTGGCCTGGTTCATGGTTTCAAAAAGAAAGGATATAAGGCTCAAAATTTATTTTAACCCACTAATTCTCCTTAATGTTCTTCAGTCCTACATTCATCTAGTTTGACACAAGCGTTCACCTTTCAAAAGGATTTTGAATGGTAGATTTGATAGTAGAGGAACCGACGAGGGTTTTGGAGCGGTAGTCATCCACCTTTTGTTTTTTTATCACATGTGATCATACGAGCTTGCTCTTATTGAGGATTTTTCTCTTCTTTTGCTTTGTTTTTGCTTTTCCTAATTTTTGGTAGACTGATTGTTTTGAATTTGCAGTCTACCGGGGTTCCCTAATTTTTGCCTAAGTCATTTGCTTTTGAATTAGTGGGCTCTTTTCCTATTTTTTTCGCTTTTAGAATTTGTCATTATCATTTTTTTTAACAGATCGTGTGACACTTGTTTGATTTGGTTTTTGACTGTCTTGTTCCTTTGGTCGATGAGGGACAACCAATGTGGATTTATGATTTTCCGACCTCTTGCAAGGGATAGGACATAATTGATTCGCAGATGGGGTATTCCTCTTTTGAAATTTGAACGCATGGTCAAACTAACTGAAGACTACCATGCACCTGGTTAAAATTGAGGGTTTTACGTGTACAGAAAGAAACTCCTACTTCAAGGCCCAAAGGTGTTGACTAGGGATTATCTTCCATATAACTCCAGTGTTTGGGGATTTGAACAAATGCCTTACATCCTCAATAGGGTTTTATTCAAAAGCATACAGACAGTGATATCATGTCTTTTTTATTTCATCATTCTCTTTTGATTTTGCTTAATCAAATGTGTGATAATGATAAAAAGTATGTGTCGCTACTGCGAAAATCGGCGCCGGCTGAACAGAAGAGTCGCCACCGTGCGTTATTTATCCCAACAGAGGGAAAGGAAACGCTCGAAGTAAACCTATCGCAAAGACGGGAAAGGAATGGTCATCGCAACCAAATCCTGGATTCGGGAGTCGGTTACGCAAGGGGAAGGTATTAGCACCCCTCACGTCCGTCGTACTCGACGGGATCCACGCTTGTTTTTTAGTACGGATTTGTTATTCTATCTACTCTACAGGTCTGGGGTTAAAAGAAAATAAAATGACTCGGCAAAGTATCGCACTTTATGCCTACGTATTCCCGTCTGGAACGAGAAATTAGAGTCGACGTAGTTCGCCTACCTACTGGAAAGGAGGGGAAGGTTGCTCGCTAGGATATTGCATCCTATGCTTACGTACTTTCATACAACATGAAAGATCAGAGCAAACGTAGTTCGGGCTACGAAAGACACAAGCTTGTCTGAATGCTTTTTTTATCTCCTTATGAAAGGGTTTTTCCTGATTAAGAGTCCAAGCGGACAAAAATGACACTTTTGATTGGTTTACAGTCTTTTACGCAAGAAGTATTTTTTAGTGTGTTTGCAATCTCTGACGCACTAGAGACTATGATTTGAGAGTGACTACGTCGTATGTCACCCTAAGGGTAACACACTAAGCAGTCAGATTACTGAAGAGTGACCCTCCAGCAACCTTTTCTCAAATAGCTTAAGGCTCGTAACGTACGACATTGATTAACCTTATTACTGTGTTTTTGAATTATTCTGAGATGAGAAGAGAAAGGAGCTCTAAAAAGCCTATGGTTGAAAAGGGAATCAAAATCTATCCTAGTGTTGTCATGCATGGATGAAAGCCTAATGTCTGTCATATTTCCCTCTTGCACAGAGAGAAACAAAGATCCAAGGGGATAAACGGAAAAGCAACAACATATATACAGTAAAGCAGTAAAATGCATGAATGCAACAGTACAAGTGAGGCAAGGAAGTCCCACTCAACCTCGAACCTAGAAAACAATAGGCAAAAGTGAACAAGATTCACTTTAAACCTAACAAGGTAATTATCAAACAAAACAGTCAAGAAACTCAAACAGTACATCAACAGCTCTAAACAGCACCCACAACTCTAAGCAGCAAACTCTGATAGAAACAACAACAGGTCACCAACACCTTCAAGCAAGGTTTTCATCCATCTACAAGCTTCAAACAAGCATCCATCTTCAAGAAAAAACAGCAACAAGAAACTCTAATAGTTGACAGCATCAAACAGCTAAGCAGCAGTAAGTCCTTCTTCAAACAGTTACACAGCTCTGACAGCACCAGCTCCTTCTACTAACAATCTTCAAGGCAATGAACTTCATCTTCAATCTCCAAGGGATCCTTCAAAGCAAGCTCTCCAACAGAGAATTGATGTTATTAGAAGAAATTGAATGCCAAACAGTTCATTGACGACCAAAGGAAGCCTATGAATAGTTGACATGATAGGAGACTGTTTCCCTCAAAGTTCTACCTCTAAGGTATGGCCACTGATCCCCCCTAAGGAGAGAGTTGAATACCATAGAGGGACTTTATGTCATAGAGAAGAATGGAAGCAAAGGAAGTTATCCATGTTTATGAAAGAATTTCTATTCTAATGCTCTACCTATACCCTATGCCACATGGTCTTCAGACAACTCCCAGCAAGCCAAGCAATCTTCCTCAAGCTTTGATTTTGACCTTCAACCTTGATCCTTGCCAAACTCCACAAGCTCTACCTAAGCCCACACCCCAAGCAAAAGCCCAAAAAGCCCTCACAACAAAGTAAACCCCAACAATGGGCAAACCAAACAAGCACACAATTGGGAAATATACTAAAAATATTAATATAGTAGGGAAAATTCTAATATTGTTTCTAAGGGATCTACTATACCTACCCTTAATACCCTATATGCCCCAGATCCTAATTCAATCTAAAAAGCCCCAAAAGAAATTGTTTTAATGCACCTATGTTATGTATAAACCCTAATCTAACCATCTTAATATCCACTAATCAAAATTACCTAAAAATAATCCTAAAAATTATGGAATAAAATCCAGGGGTACCTAATATGTATATCTAATTATCCTAAAAATATTGACCTAAAAATATTAAGGGGACTACCTAAAATAAAATCTACAAAATCAAGTACAAACTATATTCAATAAGAAATAATTAAAAGTAAAATATTCACAAAAAAATATAAAAAAACCTAAACTAACATTTTTATTTATTCACAATTTTCATGAAAAT
Source organism: Lathyrus sativus (assembly GCA_963859935.3). NCBI lineage: Eukaryota > Viridiplantae > Streptophyta > Magnoliopsida > Fabales > Fabaceae > Lathyrus > Lathyrus sativus. The sequence goes on from OZ012736.1 coordinate 393,476,010, forward strand.
TTTATTAACATGTATCAAAAATTCCCATATTAAAATAACCATTTTTCAATTTTATATGAATTTTCAAAGTTGTCAAATAGAATGAATAAAATGAATTAAAAGAAACATGATCAGGGGTGCAGAAAGTAACTACGCCTAGTTCAAAGTTCCATGGGCCAAAAAAAACAGGGGCGCGTATAGCAATTGTGCTAAGCCCAATACCAGCATAAAATTCAATTCAGAAATCATTAAAAATAAAAAAACATGCGGTGTGGATAGTATCTAAAACTAGTGCAATATGAGATGGGCCCTAAACTGGAGGTGTGCTTATCAATGATCAACTCAAGCCCACAGTTCCAACTTAAATGAAACGACCGCGTATGGCTCTTCAGCAAAACCTTCACCAAAATGAAATGCAATCTCCTCCACACGATCCCTATTGGAGTCAAAAGTCAGCAATGATCTAACGGATGAAAACCTGTCTTCCCCATTCAAACATAATTGGAGCCAAAACTCCATTGATGAAGGCTCATGAACAACATCTGATCCACACACGAATTCCCTCAATACAGCATCAAATTCAGCAAAATCAAACCCTAACCTGATCTATTTTTCACCCTGATTTCATCCATATCATCATCATCAATTGATACAGTCTCTAGCAGCAAACCCGATCCCATCCCCAAAATTGATCAGAAATTCAACCATCACCAATCATCAAATTGAGATGCCTAAACTCTTCCTCACCTTACTAGGAGCAACTCTAACTATCAAACACACCTTCTGACTCCAAATTCATCAAGTTCTTCATCAAAACAGAAAATGTGTTCATAACCTAATTGTCTCTAAATTCCACGAATCAAAGCCTAAAAGTTCCACATGATCATTTCCTATCATTCTAACCACCTAACATCTAAGAAAGACAAGTAAATCGTGCCAGGGATTGAAATGTACCAACCTGTTAAATCGAGCAAAACAGATGAACCAAAGCTCCAAATCAATGCTTGATAATTTCCAGATTCGATCAGTGTGATGATTTATTGCTTTTGTATGCACTAGATTCTCCTCTAACAGCCTGGATTCTTGAAACAGAATTTCAGTTGCAAGGGTGAAAGTTCAACTTCAAGAACTCGATTCAACCATGGATTCAACCTGCTTTTGATCCCTACACACTCAGTAATGAATATTGAATTGAATTGGATCAAGATTTTGGTTTGATTGTGAAGAAAATGAAGAACTCGATGATGAATTGCAATGGAGGGAATTGAAACTCAATATTGCTTCTCTGCACCAAATGACACCCAAAACTGATTTGGATCAACTCAAATTCATATATAGGCAGTGTAGGAAGGATCTAGAAAGTGCTGGAAGGATCCTATGAGAAATTGAGTATCTCATGTCATGAGTTTTTCCTTTAATGAGATCAACATATCAGTTGGAGCTTGGACTGTTGCAGCATTCAAATTTGACTTGAATCTCTCCCCAAATGAGAATTAGAAAGTGTAGGGATGGCTCCTTGCCTTGTAACTTGATCCTTATGTGGTTTGGCAAGTGTAGCTTCTCACATAAGTAACCAATGATAGGCCCAAGTTCTTGACCTCAAATTCAAAATCCAATGGTGTCATTGATCTCAAAACATGTTTTACCTTCAATTTGGTATATCACATGGTGTATTTTGGCTTTGGATCAAAAAAATCCAAATTTGGTCACTTGAAAATGGACTTTTACCTTCCATATTTGGTCAATTTTATCATTTTGAGTTCCATGCATTTCCAAACCATCATGACCTCTTTCCTAGACTCAAAACATCATTTTGAGAAAGTTTGATGTTGAACATTTTTCCATTTGAAGCTTGCAAGTAGGAGTTTTAAGCATATGCTTGAAATGACCTCTAATCTTACTTTCCCAAAATACCCCTGGCTTGTCAAGATCATATGTAGAGCTCCACAAATCAGATTGAGGCATACCATACCTTTATAGAAAGATAAGATCATGAGGAACAACTTTCATGTTGGCCAAAAATCCATTTGAAAACTCCTTATGGGGTAAACGTTGCTTGGAAGTCAAGTAACTTTCATAGATAAATTTCAGTGTCCTCAGATGACCTGTAACTTGCAAGAACCATAACTTGAGTTCTATAAACCTCCTTGATGCCTTCCACCACTCAAATTAAAGTTCTTGAGATGCTATACAAGTTTCATGTTGGCCAAGGATCCATTTGAGACTTGCATTTTGAATTATTTTGCTTGTAAGTTTGACCTAAATCAGGGAATTTTACTCAGAAACCCTAATTTAGAAACTTCTCTTCTTCTTGATTTCTTTTGATTTCTCTTTGGCACAACACCACATCCATATCCACATATCAAATGATGAATCCCACATCCTTTAAATGAGCCTTGATACCCTTCAATCAAGCATCAAACCTAGGGTTGACCTAGGTGAAACCCTAGTTGACTGTCTTCAACTGTAGCTCTTGCAACCACACCAATAACTTGTCTCACTTTCAAAATGACCCTCTAGGTCTCTCATGATGTCTACACACAACGCACAACCTCTATGATGATCTTCAAATACTCCCCAGACAGGCTATAAATCCACTGCTTGATCTATTAATTTCTCAAAGCTTCACCTTCTTTCTTGGTGACTTGAATAGGCTTGAATCTTGAATAAAAACCCCTTGGATATGCTTCTTGAGATAAGAATGGCACTTGACCCCTTGTTGGGTGGCTTGCCCATGCTATGCTATGCAAATGAATGAAATATGTGCATGATCTACTATGCAAATGATAAAGCTATGAAAACACAAATCAGGTAAAATAAGTTGGTCAAATTTTAGGGTGCAACAGTATGAGTGAATACGAATGAATTTATTCAAAACATGCATATTCATTTCATTATTATAATCACTCAAAAACAAACAAGTTTTACAAATGAACAATGCTTGACAACAAAAAGATTACAAATGAAAATGATGACATAACGATTGACAATGTTAAGGAGGTGCTCTCAGGCTTGATCAATTATTTCAAGGGATGCTTTTGGAGTCTTGGCCCCTTACACGAATACGGGATTTCCGTTCACCCACGAATTCTCTCCTTGAACAGTTAAGTGCTTCTTGTCAATCAATTGTTGGACTTTAGCTTTGAAAGCGTTGCAATCCTCATTCAAATGTCTAGCTGACCACGCATGATATCCGCATTGCACATTGGGATCATACTCAGATGGGAATGGTTCTGGTGGGGGCTTTAGAGCTTTGGGAACCACTAACGAATTCTGAATTAGATACGGGGGGAGTTGTTTTTATGTCACAAGAATCGGATCTAGAGAAGCATTCCTTCTTTCCAGATTATTCCTGGGTTTGTGCTGGTTCTTACGCTCTCGACCTTGGGCTTGCTGATTATGAGCATGAGAAGTTTAAGCTTAAATATGGATACTTTATATGACATCATTTTCTTCTTTCTTTTCATTAGAGACCTCACCTTATGGCTTAATGACCTCTGATTGTTGATTCATAGTGCCAACAATCTTCCTTGTTTTGAACCCATTCTCAATATGTTCCCCAATGGTCATAACATCAGAAAAATTGGAGCATGAGCTACCAACCATCTTCTCATAGTAAAAACCATGAAGAGTTCCCATGAATATGTCAACCAACTTTGGATCAGATAGAGCATGCCGAACTTGTGAAGCTATCTCGCGCCACATCTAAGCATATTCTCTGTTTGATTCACTGGATTTCTGAGCTTGATTTTGCAAATGCAACCGGGTGGGAGCCATATCCAAGTTGTATTTGTATTGCTTCATGAATGCTTCGGATAGATCCTTCCAGGTTTTGATCCTACATTGCTCAAGGTTCATGTACCAATCCAAGAAAGCTTCAGATATGCTATCCTGGAAACAATGGATAAGCAAATCAACATTGTCTATGTAGGAAGCCATTTTTATACAATACATTATGATGTGACTTTGTGGACAACTCAACCCCTTGTACTTAGGAAAATCATGCACCTTGAACTTCTAGGGTATCACAACATTGGGAACCAGGCACAAGTCTTTGGCATCCATACCAAAGGTAGAGAAACCTTCAATGCCTTTGATCCTCTCATCCAACAGTTTATGGTCTGTCGATTTGTTATGAGCAGTAGATCTGACAAGAATCTGTGGATATGAAAATTGTGATACAGATGGAGCAGACATTTGAGGAGAAAAAAACTGAGACAGATATACCAAACCAGAGTTCACCATCTGACCAGCATTCTGACTCATCTGAAAACCATACAGATAACCGGTAGGAAGTACCACAGCAATAGAGGATTCCCTAGGATAAGGCACTCCAGAATGAACATTCTGAACCATAGTTTGAGTAGGCTGAGACAAAACCGGAATAAGAATAGGAGGACCCCTATACAGATGCTCGTCTTCATTAGGAATTTCAACATTAGTGGACACAGGAGTCTCGCGAATTTGTATTTGAGAAATCTCGTGATCATCATGATTCACCAAAAAAGGTGGAAGCGGAGTGGGCATGCCCCAAGGATAAGCAGCAGAATTACCATTGGGCATGGGTGCAACAAAAGGTTGATAAGGCACAAAGGTCTCACCGACAATCATAGGAGTGAAGTTCGGAGGCATCCCCCACGGGAAGGCATCAGGAAACCTGCTTGGATCAAGCTGAGAGTTTGGTGGATTGATAACCGGTTGAACCACAGTCTCAACTAGTGTTTCGGCAACAGGAAGAGAAGTAAAAATAGGAGAAATAGTGACAACAGGAGTGGCACCAGCTGCATCAGTGATTGTTGCAACAACATCGATGGTAACAGTGGTATCCCCACGAGTACGAATGAGTCTCATTATGCCATCCGTGCTACCTTGGAACTGAGCCAAGGTTTTTGTGTAAGGAGTATTCTCACTATCAACCATGATTCTTGACTCGCTGGATCTGATGGAGTACCGGTGTCGGGTCGTCATTATCTTCTGGATGATGAAGGGAAGAAAGAGGAGCCTTTTCTGGTTTGTATGTATGGAATGCAAATGCACATGAGATATGCAACACCCATTGATGCAAAGGTTAGATGAAACAAAAGTTTAACATACATATGATGATGCAAAAACTCATGTTAAAAGGTTCAGCATGATGATGATGCAATAACAATATGCAAAAATGCAAGTTAGAGGTGCAACATCTTCTGGATAGTCTGCATATACTGCCTGATACATGTTCAAAGGTATGATGTGTGCGAGAGAACAAAGGTATGAAGAGTCTTGCTTTCCTGCAAAAACCCATATCCCTCTCATAGGTGTGATCTAGACACAACAAGGTGGTCCCTAGAAAGCTCTCCAAAACCATATGACTCAAGTGAAAACACCACGCTGTTGCGAATTCTCGTAAGACGAAGGTATTCTCAAGCGAATCACGATCTGGGATATGACTATCGTGACAACCCAACGCGCAAAACGCAGCGTCACGACTATCCATGTTCTATCTTATGTGTATGCTCAAGCCCAGTGTTAGGACTTATATCTCTAATAATATCTACCCATCCCAACAACATCAGAATATAGAAGATATCTAGAATATGCAACATATGAATATTTAAAGCAATAAATAAATGCGGTAAATAACATAATGATAAAGCAAGTAAAGCATAAAGATAAACACCTAAACAAATAAGAAACGCAAATAAAACTAGGCGAGACTCCAACTTGAAAGCGCAAGGATTCCCCACCAGAGTCGCCAGCTGAAGCTAGAGGGATTATACCTGAGTGAATCACACACTAAAAGATACAAAAGAGTCGCCATCGAACTTTATTTAGTCCCAAAGGATAGGAAAAATATCAATAAACCCCAAGGTAAGAGAAACGGCAAATGGGGTTGGTTATGCGAAAGGAAGGTACTAGCACCTTAAGCATCCGTCGTACCCGATGGGAACCATTTCGATTATTTCTAGGCTTGGATGGGTTATCTATCTAAAGGCTTCTAACTAAAAAGAAAGGAAATGAGAGAAAGAAAAAGAAGAAGAAAGAAAAAAGAATGTGCTCGTGGAGGATTGGGGCCCTCGTGGTTACGTACCCTCATAGTGCAATAACGAAGTCAGAGCTCTGTAGTTCAAGGAACCAGGAAAAAAGTAGATGATATGGGCAGACCAGAGAGACGGAAAAAGATGACGGAGGAAAGTAGCTCGCCAAGATTTTACAATCCTGTGCCTACGTACCCTTATAGTGCAATGAGGAAATCAGAGCCTACATAGTTCGGGGAACCAACGCTAAAAAAAGAAGGAAAAAGAGACATCGTCAAAGCCAAGAATGAAAAGAGGGAAGCAAAACCCAACTAGGGGATACAAGAGGAAAATTGTCAAAACTAACAAAGTAAAATAAGATAACTCTGCTAAGGAACTCAAAAGAGAAGTGCTAGCTCCACAGGGGAACACTGAAGAATAGAAAAGATGACTCCACCAGGGATAGAACAAAAGGATGGCGATGTGGCCAGGGAAAAAAGACAAGAATCGAGATAAAAGGTAAGATCTACAAAGAACCCGATACATTAACTGGCAGACAATGATTAACTAAAGAAAAATAAGAGAAAGATTATGTGGGAAAAGCCAAAAGGTTGGTGTCGACAGACGGACTTCGAGGAACCAGGAGAAAGATAAGAAACCAAAGAAAGGTGTTAAACCCGAGTGGATCTCGATATATTAACTGATAAACAGTGGTTAACCGAAACTAAGGAGAAAGGAAGTAGTTTTACCTGGTAGACAATGATCAACCAAAAGAACGGGTGTGGAACCAAGCAAAGGTTGTGACCCAAAGAATGGTACGTTGGCTGAACAAACAGTACTCGACCAGAGGAAAAGGTATTTGAACAGAACAAAAAGTTACTAACCCAAAGCTGGTAGTATTTGAACCAAATAAAGGTTGCTAACTATAGGAAGTTTGGTGTTTAACAGACAAACTGCGATCAGCCGAAAAGAATGAGTGATTAACCAAGATAAGGTGATTAACTCAAAACAAAACTCAGAATGTTAACAGAAAGATAATGATCAACTGAAGAAAAAGGAATTGGTTTAAACAGGTGGATTGTGAGTGACTAAAAGGCGCGTGATTAACCAAGAGAAGGTGATTAACCTTACAAAAATCTGGTTTTAATAGATAGACCGTGATCAACCAAAGATTAGGTGATTAGCTAGAGGAAGGCGATTAACTCAAAGAATGATCAGTATTAACAAGCAGACTATGATTAACTGAGGAAAAGGAGACCATGGTTTAACTGAAAGACTAATAAACCAGGCAAGAAAGAGAGAGAACCAAGAGAAGGTTGCAAATTGCAGTGTGGACTAGGGTTTAATAGGAAGTTTGTTTAATCGAAGAAAAATTATTGACTTCGCTGGGAAGAAGATAATTGGTCTTAAATTGAAGGATGGTTGATCAACCAAGAAAAAGTAATTGAATAAAAAATCTCAAGGGAAACCAAGGATGGATTTGCCACAAGATAAAAAGGAAACAAAAGAAGACGGTTACTTCCAAAGAGGAGGTAAGGGTGCAAGTGATCAAAGATTGACTTGACTGGGGGAACAGGGAAACCACAATAAGGAGATAGAGGCGACTATTCCAGTCACAAGGTCATTTTTAACCTACCCAAAATATTAAGAGTGAGTGTAGGAACTCTCCAATCTCATTCCTTCTCTAACACCAAAGTGTAGTGCAAGAAATAAAACAGATAACACAATGGTGCAAAATTTGTACAGTGATCCAATGCATTGTGAATCTTTAACTCCGTTGGGGAAACGAGAGGACAAAGCTCAAGAAGATCCAAAGGAGGAGAAAAAGGTAAGATTGACTAATCAAAATGAAGTTTCAATTAATTAATTAAAGGGAAATGATGTGCTAAAATTTTCCAAAGGAATGAAAAATCGTTAAAGTAAAAAGGGAAATTATTGATTATACAAGATTAAGTTCATTCCAAAGAGGAACAAATCTTAATGAAAACATGAATAGAAGTGTAAAATAGTACCAAAGTCAATTATAATGCATCACAAACCAAGTAATCATGGGATCAAAGAAAAGGAAAACATAAACATGTTCATACAATGTCAAAAATGCAAACAAATGCAAAATCGGTAAAATTGGGCATTGGAAAATGCACGGGCATGCTTCAAAAAGAAGTTAAAACATCCATAAACATCAACATATCAATCCATGGGAGTTAAAAGAGGAAGAAATGCCAAACATACATGAATAATGCACAAAAATAACCTTCTGGACTAGTGTTAATCGATTAACACTTTACCTGTGCAAAAGTGTTAATCGGTTAACCCTTTTAAAATAGGTAGTTTTGCTGAAAAATACATGGTTAATCGATTAACACATTGCTAGTGCAAAAGTGTTAATCAATTAACACATGAACAAAGCCTAAAAATTGAGTTTTCAAAAGCACTTTTGTCTAATTTTGATTTGTACAATCCTTCACATGTTAGGGAAAACAATCATGCACAAAAATCAAGTCCAAAAACAACAAATAATCACTTATGGAATCAATTATCACATCAAGAATGAAGATCAAATCATGGCATAATCAATTTGCAACCGAGCAAAAACGTTGAAACTACATCGCAAACGATACGGTAACGATCAAAACAGTGAAAAGAGTGAGAATTAACCAACCTATAAGGCTGAGATTTGCCTTGGATGTTGTTGCGAATAGATTATGATGAAGCTACTCAAAATATCCAAAGAAAATAGAATTTGCAATCGAACCGTAGCGAAATTGAGCAAATTCCGACGAAAACTCCAAAATTAAAATTACACCAAATAAGCTTGAAGTAATCACTTGAGATGAACCCAAATGCAATAAAACTCCAAGAAAGCAAGAAGAATTAGAAAGATGGTGATGGGTAAGCTCAAGAGAAAGAACATTCCATGAAGAAGTTGCTACTCTTTAATGGAGGTTTTGAGCTCTAGTGAGGTTTCAGATGAAAGTGAATAAGATTATAAATAGAAGTTGCAGAAAATTTAGAGAGAATGTGAGAAAATTGAGAGTGGTCAAGTGTGAGAATTTGGGAGAATGATTGAGAATCCTTGTCAAATGGTGATGCTTTTCTTATATAGGGTTTTACTTCGGAATTGCTAGGTTCGGGGTGAGCTTTAGATGTAGCCTTGGAACTAGCCTTGGAGTTAGTTAGCCTCAACTCACTGAGTTGGAGGTTAACTCAGTTAGTTAGGTAGTTAACTCGGTAACCATCCTAATGCAAACTTGAATCTTAGGGCTCACATGCTTGGAAATGAAGCAACATGATGGTCTCAATTCCAATTAAGGCATTGGAGCAAATGCCTTGAAGTGTGTAGAAATGTCTTGAAGTGTCTAGAGCTATCTAGAATGTTCCACACAATGCTAGAACTATGTAGACCCCAAAAATAAAAAGTGGAAGTTGTTGCCCTAAAAATGCAGCAGATTCTGCAAATTTTGCAAGGGTTAATTTATTAACTCATTTGCACAAGAAAATGTTTTACCGACTAACCAGGCTAAAACTTGCCCAATTTTTCCTGAAAAATGATATTATGGTCATGGCTCTGATTCTCGACCTCTTGCTCTGATGAATAGGTATAAAAACCTTTATTTTGTGCTTATTTTAATGATGTGATATCTTTGGGAGGATGTAATTAATCGGGCTTAAAAAACCCGAAAACTCCTATAACAAATATTACAAAGAAAACATGTGAATGTGTATGCCAGCGATGTAAATGCACATACTTATGCAAAGGAAAAAAAGAGGAGGTCAAATTTTGGGTTACGACAGTATCTAATGTTAATGAAATGTTAAAAATACAAAGGCGCGACTAAATTTTAAAGAAATAAAACATTTGAGGTGATGAGATTCGAACCTATGAAAGGGTGATTATATAACCACGGTATTATGTTTCATCCGTGATCATATCATATCAAAGAAAATTATCGCACGTTAAGTAAAGTCATATCATCACAGTGAAATCCTAGCTGTAGTAGAATTAGTGTTACCAAATGTGTGTTTTGTAGTAGTGACACGAATTTGGAGCCAATTTGGAACATCTTCCAAGTATTTCCTCAACTTTCTATCAACACAAGACTTGTTCCTTTCCATGCTAGCTTCACTTTGATACCAATTTTGTGTAAGATAGGCACCTACCATGAGGAGAAACCTGCTGTAAAACTAACCACTTGGGATTAACATTTTGGCTTTTTGTGAAAATTGAAATTTGGTCAAAACTTATGGAACAAGGTTAAGCTCTGATGCAACTGATCTTTGATGTCAAAAGCAACTTGTGAAGCCTAAAATTGAGAGCTCAAAGTGTCATACAAGCAAAGAATCCAAGCCTTGGTACATAAAGCCATCTTTTCTATTTTTTTGAAACAAGATCATACAAGACAAACTCCTAACCAAGGATCTGATCAAACCTCCATCCTAACCTAGTTTCAAAACCTCTATAAATGCAAAGCAAGCCTCATAACATCAGAGACAAGCATTTTGAACATGGAGAATATTGTATCAAAAACTCAAAATCTCCATTGAAGCTTAAAATCGAATCTCATAATTCCTTGGCTTTCCTGCTAATTTTCTTCCACAAACACACTCCATACATCACCACAAACCTTCTGTATGCATCAAACCACATCTGGAACGCCCCAAACACCATAACCAAAACTCACTTTTCATTTATTTAACTTGATTTGGTCAGAGTGATCTAAGAGGTTTCAAGCCATTCTAAGCACATCATCACACTCCTAGGAACTCAAGGAAGCTAGAAGGATCATTACTTTATTGTTGGAGGTGCTTTTGGAGGGGCCACAAGTTCACTCCATTGAGATATATTTATCTTTTTGGTTCTTACACTTGCAAGCATCTTTTTAACTCATTCTTATTACCATTATGTTTGCTTTGATGTTGTGATTGAAAGCCCTAAGGTTTTGTTCATTGATTGTTAGCATGTGTCATTTAATTTTATTTTAAAAACTTAGGGTTTATCTGGTTTTTGGTGAAACTCATGAGCTAGAGTAAAAAAGAAATAAGAAACATGGTCATACTTAGAATCCCTGTGAAATTCTGAGCAAGATGTTATATTTACATGTGCATTTTAGTTATGATTTAGAAAAGCTCCATTTTTGGGAAACTTGAAGTGGCACGAGGAAGAAGATAGTCCTGCTGCGCGACTTTTTTTTTTCAGTTTTTAAATTTATTTTTAATTTATTATTTTATTGGAGCAAAATATTAACAGGCCAACCGACCTATCTCAGTTGGCAAGCTTGTTTTGTTGGTGATCTTGGGAGCGCGGGTTCAACACCCAGCAACCCCCACCCTTCTCTCTTTTTATTACTTTTTTCTTTTCTTCCCTTTCCTTTTCCTCTTCCCATTTTTCCTTTTTATTTTCTTTCTTTTTTCTTTCTATTTTTTTATTTCTTTTCTTTATTATTTTATTCTAAATATTATCAAAAAACCAAAAAACATATTTTAGTTTCATATGGTTATTAATTTTATATTTTAAAAAAGACTTTAAAATATTTATTTTTAGTAGTTTATTTTGTTACTTATTTCATGGCCACATATATCTTTGACCGTGTCTAGCATTTTGCTTTTGTTCTTTGATCAGTTCATGTTTGTCCATTTTCTCATTACGTCTTAAGTTTGATACCATATTTATGCATGCTTTTGTTGGTGTTATGTCTTAATATTTTTAAGTTGATTCTTGTGTTATTTATGTTTGTATGACTTATGCACTGATGATTGGTTGACCTTTGGTAATGTTTTAGAATTATAACTTGATGAATATGACTTTGTTGCTTGATACTTAACCTCAATGTTCATATACTTCTCATGATGTTTGAACTTTGTGCCATGCTAGTAGGATTTTAGGGTTTGATTAAAATGGATGTTCACATGATTCAAAACCCTAGTTACTTGAGTTATTTGCTTGATTGATAGCTTTTATCATGTGTTGAATAAAATTTCTTGGTGCTTGCCTTGTGTTTGAGTGTATTATCTTTATGATGCATGCTTTTCTTGACACATATTTGTGACCTTTGATTGCTACCTCCATTTTACTTGTGTTTAACACCAAGGAAAAAGACTATAGTTGATTTACTGTATTGAGCATATCCCTTGTATATTTTGATGTACCCCCACCCGTTGTGTGTAATTATGTTTGTATTGTCCATGTTAGGATAGAAGTTAACTTATTAACTATAACATTAAACAAAAAAGTATAAAATCAATCTGTCAAAATAAAAAAGGACTTGGTCAACACCAATATCCATTTTTCAAAAACATTGGTCCAACACCAATTGATCACATTTTTGACCTCTTTCATTTGTCAAACCCTTTTCAAACTTATTCTTGATTCAACATCAAGCCCCTTTTAAAACACCCAACTTGAAAGTCGATTGCTTCACCCATCGCCATCAACCTTTCCAATCACTTCAAACCCTTTCGTAATCGTGAATAAACCTCGATCAACATCGAAAGCATTTTCCCAATCAAATTTAGAAATACCTAAAAATATTAAAACCTTTTTCATAAACATAAGATATTGTGTCTCGAGACGACGCAAAACATTGCTTCGTCCATAAACTACTTGAGTTGAGATAAGAGGCGTTTCCCGCAAATGTTGATTTGTAAATTTATCGGTTGTGATGTAAATGTCTGCTCCTAACATGTTTTGGGTAAAGCAATGTTTTTTGTCGAGTGCGACTAAATATCTTTCGCTAAAATTGACCAACAAACCTTGTTAGCCCAAACTACGAAGGCTCTGAGTTCCTCATTGCACTATAAGGATACGTAGGAACGAGATTACGAAGTCTTGTCGAGCCCCCTTAGTAATAAAATCCTTAGATCCTTTTTCTCTTTTCGTTCACCTCTTTACTAACCGAGAAGCCTAATATCTTTTAACAAACATTAACATTCACAATTAACCTAATGGTTCCCGTTGAGTACAACGAACGTGAGGAGGTTCAAATACCTTCCCCTTGCGTAACTGATTCCCGAACTCAGACATTGGTTGCGAGGACCATATCTTATCTTTTCTTTTAAGGGTTTTATTCGATATTTTTCCTTTCCCTTTATGGGAATATATAAAGATCGACGGAGACTCTGTTAAGTCTATCCCACGAGCGTGCGATTTCGCTTCGTGAGGTCGCTCTCATTTTTCGAGGTATGGTAGATGACGACTCCGCTGGGGAATTTCCCATCCCTAAGTGAGTCAAGCCTGATTAGATTCTTATGTGTGTTTATGTTTGTCTATTTGTATGGCTTTTATTTATTTTATGTATATTTATTATTAAATTGTGATTGAATCTTGGTACTTAGTTTCTAATTGCAAAACCTTGAAGGAAAGACACTACACCCAAGTCTAGAGTGTAAAATTGAGATAGGAGAGGTTGAGTAGTATGGGCTTCCGAGAAGCTCTTCTTGTGAAATTTGATACGAGAGCATCGCTTAGAGTAGATTCTATTGAGAATATTGGCGACCGTCAAGCTCTTGGCGTGATCGATCAATGTTTTCTTGTGGATCCATGACTATAAGGACCTTTGTTAAACCTTTAAACCTTTGGCCAACTAGGATTGATGGTCATGTAGTATGGACTCTGAGAAGCTCTTCTCGCGAGGATCGATACGAAGATCTCATTCAGAATAGACTTTCGTGATGGAGTTGTTATCTGGCAATAACTGACATACGTAGCAAACAGTTAAGAAAGTCCATGACTCTAAAACCCTTGTCTATAACCCAGGGTAAAAGGTATTCAAAAACTAATGAAGGCCTCATTGATATGAATTTTTTGGAAAATTTTATGCTAAAAAACAAACAAACTCAAGACATAGTAGAAGCTAAGATGTAAAGAATAATGACAACACTTAACTTAGATAACCAACAAATTTCTCAAGTTTACCAATTCAAAAACATAGGTTGTGAGCTGTGTGGAGGATATTATTTTAAAATGAATTATGAATTTCATTTAATTGATGCTGGATAGGTAAAGTCGATGAATTTTCTCAATAACCAAGATGGTTGCTAACATAACCACTTTTATACGAGCACCTACACTCCAGCATGGAAGAACCATTTGAAATTTTTGTGGAAAGACTTAAACACAAAAAAAGAATATTGATGGCATGAACTGTATTTAATGAGAATGCACCCATGTCAATCACTCTCACTAAATTCACCCACAAAACACATACTCAATTTTTTGTTTCTCTCAACTAATCAGATTCATGGACTTTAGAGATCAGTATTCTGAATGACCAGTGACTCATAACGAACGATCCAAATACACCTAATCTAGATATAAGTGTACTAATCACTGATGTTAGGTGGACCAACATGTATGTGAGAGGCCAAGAGGCACACCTCTTATTCCATTAGGACTGTTTATATGCATTTAGTGACCGCCTTCGCTCCAGAATGGGGAATCTAGAGACAATTGATATTGCCCTCACTATATAATTGTTACTCCAAGTGACACTGATATACACTTTTATTTTTCCATCTCATTCACATATATGTATTTGAGTGTCACCTTACTAACATCTTTGTAGGTACCATATTCTATTACTAGAGAACTAACACCTCCGCACTCGAATCTTATTCAAGATGGTCATCAGCAACATATTATCAATTCTATGTTTAAAAAGACAAAAAAAAAAGGAAATCATGAAATCTAAAAGAACTAATCCACATATTTTTTTTACAAATAGTTTTAAAATCTATAAAAAAAAATACTTTCTCAAATTAAGCGGTGGAAATAAAGTTTAATTAAATATTTTCAAGAGTATGCATTTTTCCTTTTCATTTCTTTTTTGACTTGTTTATAATAGTAAAACGCTATTTATTATTTATAGAATGATGATTAGCTTTTTTTTGTCTTATAACTTATACTCGAGATTCATTTTAATCCCATGACTTAAAAAAGGACCATTTAGGTCCATGAACATTTGAAAACATTTCATGTTTGTCCTTTTAATCAATTTCCCTCAAACATAGTTAAATTTTTTCAAGAGGCATTTGAGCTAACTTAACATTGTGCCCTTGTCACCGCCAATTTTTATTATTAAGATTCATCTTCAAGGTTTGTAGAATCGAGAAATCAAGTCATCAAGTTCATCATCTCTCAAATTAGGTCATTACATAACCTTCATCTTCATCTTCTCCCAATTTAAAATTGGTTATATTTTCATCTTGTCCCAAATCAAAACTAGTTTCATCTTCATTTTAACCCAACTCAAAAATCGATGTGTATTCTTCTTCTCATAATTAAAAATCAAAGAATAAGAATATGTTATGTGTTTTCTTCTCCTCTTGATAAATTGCTTGGTAATGGTGGAGACAACATTATTAGTTCTAATTTAAAGGCTTATTCATGCTTCAAAGCAATGATGGAAACCTAAATTTCGGTGTAGGAATTTCTAATGGCTATAAGGGCTATAAAATTATTGAATTTGGGAAGAATGTTTTTGGAATATCCACAATATGTGGTACACAATTTATAACCTTTCAGTAATTTTAACCTCAGAATGTTTTGTAACTAGGTATTATTATTTTGATTAGTTTCGTGATAAAGTGGAAGATGGGAAAGATGATTTTATCTTTAGGCCAAAAAGGAGGTTTTTTTTAACAAAATAAAACTAAGAACAAAGGCATAAACTTGTTGAACATGAAAAAAAATTAAAGTAAAAAGACACACAATTGAAACACAACAAGACTACATTGATGCATAAAACCAAGAATAACATGAGCTCTCAAGAATATAATAAAATGGATGAAATCTTAGAAGAATATAACTGACTTCATTGCGTACTATGTATTTACTAATAAACATTATTCAATATAATTGACACTGAAGTGTATTCTTGATACTTCACATCAATGTGTACCCTATGTTTACTGATACACTTTATAATTGATACCAATAACTGCCTTGTGTTTATTGATGCAATGCATCTTTTGTGCATTAATTGATATATTTTTAACATTATATTCATAAATCACAATTGAAAGAACATTCATTAATTTGCAACATTCATAAACCATAACCTAAAACAACATAATGTAGCTATTCATACAACAAAATTTAAAATGATCCAAAACTAAAATTCTACAACCTCACTTTGCAATATTCAAAACAACATCAAAATACATGATTTTGGAGAAGATGAACATGATAACCTAATTTCACAATTCTACACACATTGACAATAAAACATAATAAGAACAATTTGTATTGACATGGACGCTGCATGAAGTTGAATCTGACGTGAAGTAAATATAAATAAATTTGTTTTAGAAAATCAAATGATGTTTTTAATGTTGTGAGATCAAAATGAACCTCGAGTAAAAGATATAACAGAAAAAATATTAAACCATTATAGAGTATTAAAATTTCGTATCTTTTTTATACAATTTTTTAGCAATTAACAAATGATCTGATTTTAATAACTAGTATAAACAATAACACATCATTTCTCTCAAAATTGTATCATGTATTATCTTATTTCATTTCATTACATTACAATAATTATGAGTACATAGTCATAATTATATGATCTAGAAAACTTAAAAGTGAAAAAAAAAACCAATTACATATTATATTCCAACACGATAACTAAATGCCTTCTGAAAAACTATTTTAGAAGAACATATATTATATATTAGGCTTCGTTCTTTCATTCAAGTAATTTGTGCATTCTCTTGATTTTGATACCAAAGAACTAATGGAGTCATATGAATACATTCACAATCATTATTATGACACCTTACAAGAAAATGAAACAAGCACATATTTATCGGACAATCTCCATCAGTATTACAATCACTGATTGCTATATTATAAGAAAAAGAATAAAATGATATAATTAAAATAAATAAAATATTATTGATGAAAATAAACATCAAAATTTTAAAAGGATGAAAAAAATAACTTACCATTAATGTTCATTGTAACAAAAAATAGAAAAGATAATATAATTATAACATACATAAACTTGAGAGTTGAAATCATATTTTTAACTCTTTGCATGTAACAAAAAAATAGTTCAATTTATAATCTATAAAGCTTGTGCTCTCCTAATCACAATTATAAAGTTTTTAGAACTTAGGGGTGGTAAAAAGCCCTTTCTAAAATTTGAATCTTTATTAAATGTCTTCTAAATAAATCAAAGTGGTATACTTGTCTCTTTAGCATACTTAATGACAATATAAGTTAAATAACTTGTAAATCATAAGAATTTATTACTTTTTAGCCAACACTTCATTGATTTTCTAACCTCTCATTATAGTATTGGGAAACTATTTTAGAATGTTTTTGGACAACGAAAAAGATATTTGTTGGAAGAATAAAACAATTGGTAGACAATAGCTTATGCACAAGTTAAAACCTGGCCATGGCAAATGTATAGCCTAGTTGATGATTTACAAGATGAATTTATTTGAATACTTTGCAAACTTTTGATTACACATAAAGCCATTAGAAGTGTGAGTATTGAGATGATCTCAAGTCTCACAATGATTAGATATAGAGTTTTAAAAAAAATTATATAAATAGTAATATTCTCGAGTATGTAATTCGGTGTTAGTGTCAAATGTGTTAGATAGTTAGATTTGAACGTCAAAGAACTTATTGAATGCCAAATTCATTAGAATTTACTGAGTGGAAATTTTATATCATATCTATGAAATTTTTTATAGGTTTAACTCAAACGTGACCAACATCTGACTCCGTATGACTCCAAATAAGATCATTTATTTCGTTTTAGATCGTTTACAATACCCTTAGTTGGATAATGACAATTCATCATAGCATGTTTTTAGTATGATTTTTAGTTATTTTAAGTGATTTTTTTTACAATTGTTATGTTTTTTATATATTTTAACAAATATTTTTAAAAAGCGTGGAAAATTCTAATCTATGCTAAAATTATCTTAATTAGACAAATTCTTTTTACTCTAAAAATTGTGATGACAAAGGAATAAGAAGACTAACACCAGAGAAACAAAAGAAAAAGCAAAGAAATTGCAAAAGAAGCTACAAGCACGACACACTCACGCAAGAACAATTTTATTTGAGCTTGAAAAAAAGAAAATAAACATTTGATGATATAATGCCACACCTAAAGCAGAGTGGTACTATGTTTGGCCACTCTAATGCAAAAGTTTCACTCTAGATACTTAAATAAAGATATCTTTGGGAGAATTTATACAAACAAATAGGATGCCACACATTCTTTTTTTCAAAACATACATGTCATGTAATAAATAGAATATCACACCATATTTTTTCCGCGCATAAATATACAATAAATGGGAGAATTTATACAAACAAATAGGATGCCACACATTCTTTTTTTCAAAACATACATGTCATGTAATAAATAGAATATCACACATTCACTTAGGGTGTCATTGCATGCTCATCTTCATTTAGGGTATGAACGCAGTGGAATTTCTCATCAGCAAAGTATGCGATCAATAAATCATTTAATTTCAAACACTTTATAACATAAATGAAATCATAAATGTAATCTCTCCAAAAACATCAAAACACCAACCATGAGAGTATACTTTAACTATCTACTCAACACAACAATAGATAAATTACAAACATTTCACCCAGTGTTACATATCATAGCACGTAAACTAAACGCAGAAAGGAAAAAAAAAAAAACCTCATTTCCTCCTCCACTCTAAGAAGCTACTCATTTACCTGCTTATCTGTACCCCGAAGAGGAGCACAGTGTTAGAACAAGATTTGACTCTACATCTAAACCTTTGAGTTTTGATGATAACAAGGTAGTATTTGTGTGAGAATAATTTTGGTACCCTAACGGTTTGTTATTGTGTAGGTTTACTAGGATGTTTTGATTCTGAGAATATGATGTGCAACGTCATCAGTTTCTGGACTTTGTGTTCCAAATTTGTTTCTTTGCTAATCCACTTCTAAGAAGCTTTTGAGAAGAAGTCAAGTTGTACTGCAATGTTCTCTTGGTTTCTGCTTTTGAATATAACTCTAATCATCAAACTTCTAAAGAATGGCAAGCTTTCGAAGTTTCTAGATGAAGACTCTGAAGTTTCTGAAGATGTCAAGTCAGACGCTGTTGTTATCAGGATTCCGATTGATGATTCTGAAGATTCTAATTTCAAGCTACGTGGTTCTTCTGTTCATGCTTCATTATCTTTTTATCAGAAGCCAATTTTGAAGATAAGGATAAAGGAGACGTGATAAAAATAGTAAATAGTACAAAACAAAATTGTTCCTCCACTACCTGATTTCGTGGGCGAAAGGAAGGTACAATTTTTTCACACCTAACACTATTCTGTTAGTGGACATCTATATTTTTTTATTCCTTATTTTTCCCTCCAACGATTCATTTTTCATGCTATATATAGAGGACTTAGAGACTTGAATAAAGTTGTCGAATTTACAAGACTTTTTCTACGTGAAAAGTTTTCAACTTTGTACAAACTTTTCTTTTAGTATTTTTGTTTATTTCATTTGTGTAAAATTTTCTTGTGTAGAAGAAAATTATAAACATACAATCTATATTTTAACTGTTTGTTTGTAGTTCTTTAAAGGACCAGTTATGTCAGTATCCTTGAGAAGACATTGTCTGTTTGTCTTAGTAGTTCGTTAGTTATTAGCAGTTGTTAGTGCATTTGTAGTCAGTTGATGATAGTGGATTAAATCCTTGTGTATATGGAAAAATCACCTTGTCGGGTGGACTGGAATAACTATGAGTTTCAAGCAAACCAGGATAAAAATCCTTGTGTCTCTCTCATTGTTCAATCTTTTGATTGTTAATTTTTTGAGTTGGTAAAAACTTTTGTTTTGAAAACCCAATTAAAACCCATCCCTTTCTTGTGTTTTTCGCACCATCAATTTGCATCAGAGCTCCGGTACTGATTCTAATAAAAGCTTTATCAACATTTCATTGTGTTTAGTACCGATCCAACTTGTTTGAGAAATAACGACTGCTCCGACTGCTGTGGACAATGAGAAAGATCACTATAATGCCAAACCACCAGTCTTTGATGATGATAAGTTTAACTACTAGAAAGATAGAATCGAAAGCTTCTTTCCTGTGGTAATTTCCTTCCAGCTATCTAAAGATCTGAATATTATCAATTTTGAAGAACTTGTTAGTTCTTTAAGAAGTCATGAGATAGAGCTCAAGGGAGATGAACCTCATAAGCAAGGTAAATCTATTTCCTTAAAGTCTAAACCTGAAAAGGAAAGGGCTTATCAAGCTGAGAAAGAATCAGAAGATTCAAATGAAGACTCAAGAGATGGTGATGATAATGAGTTGTCACTGATTTCTAGAAGGGTCAATAGACTTTAGAAACATAGCGTTAATTGTCAAGGGAAGTTCATAGGAGCAAGGAAGACCGCTGGTCATTCTGACTCATTGTCTGGATAGAAGAAGCGGTGTTCTGGTCATTTGCTATGAATGCAAGGAGAGATGTCACTACAAAAATGAGTGTCCTAAGCTCAAGAAGGACAAGAGGCCTAAGAAAAAATTCTCCAAAGGCAAGAAGAGGCTCATGGCTATATGGAACGACTTAGATTCAGAAGAAGAAGATTCTAAAGAGGAACAAGCCAATATTGCATTGATGGAAACTATGATTAATTTTGAAGTCTCTGAATCAGAATTAGAATCAGAATCAGGCTCCGATTATGAGGAGGTATTTTCTAAACTATCTTGTTCTGATTTAGAGTCATGTCTCTTGAAAATGATGGGAAAGTACCAAAGTGTTCAAAGTAAATACAAGGATCTTAAACAAGTCCGGTTAGTTGCTTTTGAAGCTTTGTGATGAGCTTGAACATAATATTTATTCTCTCAATGAAAAGGTTTTTTCTTTAGAATGAACTAACTCAGCTTTGAAAAAAAAAATTTCAAAATTAGAGGAAGCAATAGTCTTGGAAGCTTTTGGTACTGATTGTATCTCAGATATGATAGATTATTCCAGCACTTTATGGCTAAAAGCATAAATAGAAGAAAAATGGTTTCCAAGATCTATGGAGTTGAAATAAATGGAAAGAAAGGTTTAGGTTGTACAAAAACTTCTAAAGTTGACGAAAGTCAGATTGTAAAACCAAAACCTCTCTATGAACATTTCGTGCATGCTGACACTGAGCTTGATTGTTCTAAACTTGCGCAAAAACTTTCACAGACACATAACTCTCTTCTAAAACCCAAGTATCATACATAAATTCCACTTGATTATCCTGCAGCAGAGAAACCCAAGGTTCTGAGAAAATCTAGGAAAACTAGCAAAAAAGGACCTAGAAGTGGGTACCGGAGGATAAGATCATTTATGTTATAGACATCCTTAGTAGTTCAATTGAAACACTAGTCATGGTACCTGGATAGTGGTTGCTCGTGAAACATGACGGGAAGAAGGCATATGTTCCAAGATTTGGAACATAAGCCTTGAGGCTTCTTCGATTTCAGAGGAAACCAGAAGGGAATTATCATTGGCTCTGGAACTGTTGGTAATGGTAAACTTCTATTACTAATGTTCTTTTGGTCAATGGTTTAACGTATAACTTAATGTCTATTATTCAACTTAGTGATAATGGTTATGATATCAATTTTAATCAAATATCTTGTAAGGCTATTAATCAGAAAGATGGCTCAATCCTTTTTAACGGAAAGATGAAAAATAACATTTATAAGATTAGACTTTATGATTTTAAGGACTATAAGGTAACTTGTTTAATGTCTGTTAATGAGGAATAATGGGTATGGCAACGTTTGGGCCATGTTAACATGAGGAATATTTCTCAGCTAAATAAGCTTAGATTAATCAAAGGCTTACCCAATCTGAAGTTCGCTTCAGATGCTCTTTGTGAAGCATGTCGGTAAGGCAAGTTTTCCAAAACTTCTTTAAAAGCTAAAAATGTTGTTTCCACCTCCAGACTGTTAGACCTTCTACACATTGATTTGTTTGGTATAGTGAAAACTGCATCCATAAGTGGTAAAAAGTACGGATTGGTCATTGTTGATGACTATATTCATTGGACATTGTCGCGGTGAAATTTGGATGTCAAGCTATTGATTAACTTGAATCGTAATTCATTTGCAACCGAACTTTAATTTTCCCAAAGGAAGGGAAAAAGATCGAATTATCCATAATACAATGCAAATGCAAAAGCTAGAGAGTTATAGGTTCCGGGGTTGGTTGAACTTAGGGAAGGTGCTAGTATCCTAAGTTTCTGTAGTACTCTACAGGAACCTCTTGTTTTAATGTTGTTTATTGCTAAGGGTTTTCTGCTTAAATATGAAACACCTAGTGGTTTATTTCTAAGTATACTCGACAAGATATCGCATCTTGTGCCTACATATCCTGACGGGAATGGAATCAGAGTATTTGTAGTTCCCCTAAAGGGTTTGATGAAATCTTTGACTGTGGTCAATGTTCCTAAGGGATAAGGGTAGTTAATTGATTGGGTCTAGGAGAAAAGACAAGTTGTAATCTCGAGGGAGAAGACTTGACTTAGCCACCACAACTTGTAGGAAAATTGATTGTATTGTTATGAGACATGAGATTTATATCTCGACTGTCAAGATGACTCATGTCTTATTCTCTAATGTGTTTGAATAGTTTGAATTGAATTGTTTTGTTTTTCTAAGTTGTAAAGATAAAAGGTCCTCCTTATGGGGTAGGATCTAACTTAAGAGATCGACTTGAATGGGATCAAGGATCACATGGGGGATATGATGCAAATCAGATGCATACACGCAAGTTTTACATTACACGCAGGTTCTTCCTTTGGACGTTTATGCAATGCGATAAAAGTAAATACGGTAAAAGTAAAGGCAGAATGAACAAAAATATACAAACGCATGAAAGCGCTAAAGTGTACAAGTGAGTGAAAGTGAATATGTGAATGGATCGGAGCGGGAACGCAAGCGTGCATGATTAATTGGTCGCAATGTATTGATTTATTTTAGGCGAGATTAATTAAATCTTAAGGTGAAATTGATTTGAGAAAAGTTGGATTAAGTGAGATTAATTTTAAGAGAAAAGTTATATTAGATTTTTTAGTAAAAGGATTTTAGGTCATAAATTAATTAAATTTAATTAGTAAATAAAAGCATAGTTACTATAAATAGGTTTTAATATTTTGTAGAAAAAAGTTGTTATTATTAGATAAATAGTTTTTAGTTGAAAGTTATTTTGGAAAATGAGTTTTGAATAAATTATTTAGTGAATTAATGAAATAGAAAAACAGGTTGATTTAAGTATAAATTAATTATAAAATTTTATTATTATTTTTTTTTATAAAAAAGTCTAATTAAAATTAATAAATTAATTAGTTAATAAAATAAAAGAGTCAAATTAAAAAAAGATTAAGGTTAATTCAATTTGTTAATAAGAAAATTAATTAAAGGTTAAATAATTAAATAGTAATTAGGTTAATAAAAAAGTTAAATAAAAGAGTTCATTAAGTAAAAGAAAGGATTAATTAAAAGGTTAATTTAAAGTGTTATTAGTTAATTTTAAGAAGTTCGTTAAGATTGAGGATTAGTAATAAAAAAAGCTGATTAGATGATTAATTGGGTTAATGGGGTGAATGTGATTCGGTGCGGCGCAGGTGCATGAGGTTTACGGTGGGTCGCGATCTGGGCGTGTGATCGTGTCAGATGTTGGATCTGACGGGTGCATGTGAGTGGTGTACCATAACCACGGTAGTGTGTGTGCATGGGATTAGATTACAATAATAAACAAAAATTGAAAAAACATAAACCTTAATCCCAATTCTAATTCCCTCCACCGTCTGAGCTTCTCTCGTCCTCCATCTCTCGATCGCCATTCCTCTTCTCCTCAAGTCTTTCATCAATTCTTCTCAAATTCCTTCACCATCCTCTTCTTCATTCTCGTTTGCGGACCTTCATCTTCTCTCCTGAAAATGAACACAAACAAATCAAAACTTTCACCAAATTTAAAAAATGAAAATTACCGTGAGGTATCGGCGGCGGTAATTGGTTTTGACGCGGATGGGGATTCTTCACAGTGGTTTCTGGAGAGATTTTCCGACGACGATGACGGCGGATGATAAGGGGCGATTCGCGATGGCGTGAGGGTTTGGTGGGTTCGATGCATTCAGTTTTTTCGCCAATTTCCGGCGACGGCGGAGGAAGAACCTGAGATAAGTTGGATTTCTCCTTTTCTTATTTCACAATCTTAGGGTTTTAATTTTGGATTTCCGCGAATTTCCATGATTTGTTTAGTGTTTGGTGTTTTTCCTCTCTCTTTTCACCTCCATTCTGAGTCCTTTTATAGGCCTCTCGATTTCCGATTTTTGAAAGAAACTTAAACAATGTCGGACTTATATTGGAAGGAAATTGCTGGCCGTGATTTATATTCCTTTTTTAATTCAAATGTTGTCTGATTACTTTGATTTCTTTCCTTCTTTGCATCAACATGTCTAGTCTTGTTTTGGAATGAGTTTATGGATTTGTCAACGTTAATTTGGAAGTTTTTAATCGTTGTCTAATTTGTGTTGATAGGTTTGTAGAGCCACCACATCAGGCTTTATGAATGCTGGAGCATACAAAATTTCGTTGTGAAAAGAAGACAATTGTATCAAGCATTGTCAGAAGGGGGCCTCCAACTCCAATCATTATCGAAGCCTCTTGTAAATATCAAGATATAAAGTATAAAGTATGTACAATGTTTGCTCACCAATAAATCGCATCTCGTGCCTACGTATTCTGACGGGAATGGAATCAGAGCAACCATAGTTCCCCTAGCTAGGGGGTGAGGAACTCTTGACTATGGTCAAGGTTCCAAGGGGATGTAAGCATTCATAGGGAAGTACTTACATGGAGTGCGGCGACTCCTGAATATATGTTGGGATTGTTATGGTAGAGGGTATCCACGGCGGGACGCTAAACATGAGTACGGCGACTCAAATCCTAAGGTTAGGGTAAAAGGGTAAAAGATGTCCACGGAGGGACGCTAAATAGAGCACGGAGGCTCCAATCCTAAGGTTAGGATAAAGAATAAAGGATGTCCACGGCGGGACGCTAAATAGAGCACGGCGAGTCCAATCCTAAGGTTAGGATAAAGGGGAGAGAATGTCCACGGAGGGACGCTAAATAGAGCACGCCGACTCCAATCCTAAGGTTAGGATAACTGGATAAAGGATGTCCACGGCGGGACGCAAAACGTGAGCATGACGACTCAAATCCTAAGGATAGGATAAAGGGATAAATTGTCCACGGCGGGACGCTAAATAGAGCATGGAGGCTCCAATCCTAAGGTTAGGATAAAGGGTAAAGGGGAATATAAACCAACAATGTCACACAATGTAAACAGAAGGGCTCAAAACCTCAAAGGGGATAATCAACAGTTTTTAAAGGTGAACCACGAACAAAATTGGAATTCAAACTTAAATTCACAAGGGAGCCAACAATACAAGTCCATGTCATCTTAAAATTAAACTCAAAGAGGAATAAAATAAAAGTTCAAAAAATGAAAGCTAGGAGGGTGAAAACCCTAAAATGATTTACGATCTTCCCATAATGAAAAGTGTTTCTAAAATACGAATTTTTGAATTCATTGATCATTATATGAAAATACACATTAAAACAAGAATTTAGAAAAAAGAATTAACTAAAAAGGATTAAAAATGAAGAAGTTATGTAAAATTGAAAATTGAATGAAATTAAATAAAATAAGTAAACCAAGTGCTAAAAAAAATATAGGAATGCCCCCACCAAGGCTTGAACCCACGTCTGGTGGTTTCTAGGTTCAAAAAAAGACCATTCCAACCAACATGCGCATGTGAAATTGAATGGAAAAAGGAAGGTAAAATATTAAAAACTTGAAGAATCACGAAATTGATAAAAAAGTGGCCTCGCTGAGGCTCGAACAGAGGACAAGGCGCATGGTAAGTGACTTAAGGCATTGCATTTAACCACTGGGGTGGCGATACATACAATGTATCCAACCACCCCATTTGAATATGTACCATAGGGCGCGTATTTTTCTGGGCAAAGATCAAGGCAAGGCAAGTGAAAAACATCAAAACGGTTTCGACATAACTCTCTCATTTCTCCACCAAATCCTATGAAATTTAAGTCAATCTCACTTGAAATTTGATGAGGAACACAATGGTAACAACCAAATTTTGAAATAATGCACATAAAGTGAAATTCGATGGTAACTGCATCAGAAAGGTTCAAGATGCATTTTGAAGTCCAAGGTTCAATATCGATGCAATATGTTTTGAAGAAAGGTTTATGCAAGTTTCAAATGCATTTCTCATGATTATTTTCAAAGGAAAAAGCTAAACCCTTACTCAATCATAAACTTCAAGTTTTAATGAAAGGGATTTAAGAGAGACTTGGCACCTTATCAAAACAAGCAACTTAAGGCAAAGCAAAGTTCATTAATCCAAACTGCCACTGATTGTGAACTTTACACAGAAATAGCAATGATTGAAAGTGATACTTGATGAAATTAAGGGTTAACCAACCTCAAAGTGACAAATAATAGCCAGCATAATTCCACAGCTAATCAACAGGAACATGGCATGATCATGTGTTTGGAAAATAGAAGTAGTAATGATGTAAACTAAAGTCCACTCAAGTCCTAAATACATTGCTCATGAACAGAGGTAGGCATCAAACTTGCTACTATAATCCAACACAATTAACATCTATCAAAGCCTATGCAGAAAAACCCTACAGTCCAAACTGCCTTAACACAACCTCCAGCAGTGACAAATGTAAACAGAACTGGCAGCAGCAAGCATTATCATCACCGTGTCAAACCAAAACCCTCACTAACTGCTCAACAGTATGCAACATCATATACAACTTTTTTTCACAAAAATCAGCAAACCACAAACATTTTCCTAAAGACAACCTAAAAACAAACTAACATGAATTGAACAAACTCACAAAGTCAAAATAAATTGGCAGCACCACTGTACGTTTACACAATACAAAATAAACAGCCTAGTCCAAATCCTACATGATAGGATTTCTGTTCTCTCACTAACAAGTTAGTATGAGAAATAAGCTTAATACTCCTCCCAACAACATTATGGATAGTAGGATCAGCATCAAAACAAATGTCCAACAATGACCTATTACAAATCCAAACAAATATGTGGTAACAGCCCTCTCCACATTTCCACCTAATGCTAACAGGTCCCCAACAGCCAACATCATTATCTCAACACGAGTATCCTCCAAAACTGTTCCAAAACCATAAACCTGACCCATAAACTCTAAACTACCTGTCAGCCAAAGCTTGAGGCTTCTCAAGTCAACAGAGGTTTAAACATGCCTCAAAAACTGGATAGTGTGCTGAATACCAAGGCCTTATGTCAATGAAGTTGAAAAACTCCAATATGCTATGAACGCATGGAAAAAGTGAGGTATGAGTTAACAAACTCAGCATAGCAACAGTCATGAATCCAAGCTACATTTCTAAACCATCAAACTAAACTTACAGCCAAAAATCACAAACGGAGGGCATCAAACCAGAATTTAAACAGGACCAAGAAAACTACTATCACAAATGTTAAGTCTAAAAGGAAAGCCAGCTAATATGAAGAGTTAACAATCCTAACATTAATATGTACTTCAACAAC
The DNA here is from genome assembly GCA_963859935.3 of Lathyrus sativus. Lineage (NCBI taxonomy): Eukaryota > Viridiplantae > Streptophyta > Magnoliopsida > Fabales > Fabaceae > Lathyrus > Lathyrus sativus. The sequence continues at coordinate 393,503,613 of OZ012736.1, forward strand.
CTAACTTTTACAAAAGTATCAACATACATACATTATTCTGATGGCATCCTAACAGCAAATGCACTTGGTATTGTTCCTTACATATTTGGCAGCATACTTAATAACATGACAATGCATAAACCAATCTCAAACAGAAAGCAATATATGGCAATGCATACTAGTGAATGAGTTCCAAATGACACACCTCTTGTAGACCTCCAAAAGCTAGCTAGCAACCAAGAAAACCAGAGATTCTTCCTTCCTTTGAGCAAGCTTTGAATTTTCTTCCTTTTGAAGCAACAAATGGTTCTTGAGGACAGTTTGAACAAATGAACTTCCAAATGTCGTTTGAGACTTTGGACAGCTTGAATATCATTAATATGAGGTGTCTAAAGTGTTAAAATGGTAGGAATGGACATAGGTAGTGATTTGGTGTGAAGGATGCACAAAAGTCAAACTATGGGGTGTGGACAGTTGACTTTTTAATCCAAAGGTTTTTTGAGGAAACCAATGGTGATAACAGCTTCAGAGGGTCATTTTAAGGGTGTGTATATGGTTTTTGAAGTGGTAGAATGTTTGGAGAAGGTTCTGGTGTGAAAGATGCAAAGTGGTAAAAATGGTGATTTTGTGAGATTTCTTAAATTTCAAGTAAAGAGGGAAAGAAGGAGAGCCATGTGTTTTTTGTGTTTAGGATGGCTCTCGTGTCTCAAATAGAGTGGGAGGAAGGTTCTATTTATAGGCCATGAAGAGGTTTGGGGCAGATTTGAAGTTTGGCTTTTGGAGGGAGATTTTGAAGAAATCATGTTTAAGATCTTGATGTAGTTGCATACATCACTCTCTTGGCTCAATGTGAGGATAAAATCAAGTGGAAGGAGTGACTTGAGGTGACTTAATAGAGCATAGAGTGTAGATGTCACCGCTGTTAAAGATTTGAGCCAAAAAGTTTCTCTTTCCTCTCTTGAATTTCTTGATTATTTTATTGTAACTTGCTCTTTCTTCACATCCTTCACTTCTTCTGCATTTTCCTTTATTATACTCCCTAAATATCAGATACAAATATGATACAAGGGCTGAGAATAGCTCAAGTGATCAAAAGATGAGTTTGTGAAAAAGTGAGAATGTTGGACTCAAGTCTTGAAACCTCATCTTGTTGGATCCATAACTCTCAGCTCATAAGGGCTATGGAGGAGTTCTATTTTATTTTGGAAATCCCTCATGTAGCTCTACAACTTTCATGCTTTCATGAGCTTCAGATTCCCAATGGAACTAGGTCAAAAGACCTCCAAAAGTTGCTGAAAAACATGCCTAAAAGCCAATAACTTAGAATTTTTCTGTTATTTTTCCCTCTTGAAATGAATTTGGTCATAATCTATGCATTTTCTGCTCATAGACCACTGTGGTAATTTTGTAGGACTTGTCAAGGGCTTTCCAATGAGCTTTGAACCAACTCAATTGGATGTGTGGTTAGGGAGTTATGGTCTGGCCCCTTTCAAAACCCTAATTCTCGATTTTTGCGATTACTCCCCAATACTTGATCCAATGGCCTTGAAACCTCATGGGTAGGTGTAATATGTCATTAGGAACATTTTTTATTCCCATCTTGAGGTCAAATTCCTTATGGTTGAAGAGTTGACTTTTCGGTCGACGAAACGATCGATCGATGACGATCGGATCGACTGTTGTTGTTCTGGGACTTCCGAGACTTTGAAACTTCTTGAGGGGACTTGAATAAGTCATATGAGATTTATGCACCATAATTACATCATTAGAACACCTTTAAAATCAAAAGTCAAACCACAGTTGACTTTTCCTAATCAAAAACCCTAATCGGGAATCCTGAACTGCACTGTTCCTGATCTTTGTGTGACAACCTCACATTGGACTCATGTTTGACCCAATGAAGTATTATTAATGGTGTAGAGACATTATTCATGGACAATCAATCCAAGGCATTGACTGATGAAGCCGCTGAAACCTCGATTTCCGACTGTACGGAACCCTGGTTCACCTGTAACTTAACAAAGAAAAACTTGAAGTAGGTTAAGGTTAAATAATCAAATAAATATGATCCTACAATGATGATGAAGATCTAAGGGGTCAAAATTTGGGGTGCAACACTGCCACTGGCTACTTAATACATCTTCATGAATTGGTTAGTCATAGTAAACACACATACAAAAGCATAGTGATAATATGTAAGAAAATATGCACAAAGAGGCGGGATCTTATGGTCAAACATTAGGGTGGGACAAACATGGGTAAAGTTCTTGAAACACAAGGATGATTCACATATTGTGTTATCTACCTTATGCTCACAAGTGCAAACAGAGAAGGATTGCAAATTTGAGAGCAGATACTTTGAGAACCTTTTTGATTCTTATGGCTTTTCCCATGATTTCTCCTGTCCTATAACTCCACAACAGAATGTGATTATTTAAAGGAAGAATATGACTTTACAAGAGATACCTTGAACCATGACCTAAGAAACTGACATGGCTAAGCATTTCTAGGCAGAGGCAGTAAACACACCATGTTATATTCAGAACAGGATTTTTTTTAAACCTATTATGGGTAAGACTACCTATGAATTATGGAAGAACAGAAAACCCAACATTTCCTATTTCCATCCTTTGGGCTGTATTTGTTTTATGTTGAACACTAAAGAGAATCTTGGCAGATTTTATTCTAAGGCTCAAAAGTGTTTGCTGTTAGGATATTCTAAACACTCAAAAGGCTACAGAATCTAAAACACAAAAACATAAATTATTGAGGAATCAAGTAATGTTAGATTCAATGATATGCTTTCCCCTGAAAAGTCAAAGCTAGTTGAGAAAGATTTTGAAGACATAGATTTAGAAGGTAGACAAGGATGCTGAAGCTAAAGACTCATAAGTGACTCAACCAGAAACTGTCGTTGGTCTATCTCATCAAAAGAAGAGTAGACCAAGAACTTCTCATTATGAAGAATTGATTCTAGGATATAAAGACACACCAGTCAAAACTCGACCTTCATTCAAACCTTCTGGTAGAGCCAACATCTATAGATGAAGCTCTTGTAGATCATGAATGGAATATGGCTATGCAAGAAGAATTGAATCAATTCACCAAAAATGACGTTTGCGATCTTGTTCATAAACCAAAGGGTGTCCATCTCATTGGAACCAGATGAGTGTTCAGAAACAAGCTCAATGAGAAAGGCGAGGTCGTCAGAAACAAGGCTTGATTGGTAGCACAAGGTTATAGTCAATAAGAGGATATATACTATATAGAAACATTTGCACCAGTTGCCAAGTTAGAATCTATTCGTTTTTTAGTTTCATTTGCATTTAATCATAACACTATTCTATATCAGATGGATGTTAAGAGTGCATTCTTAAATGGGTACATTTCTGAAAACCCTAATTTTTTTCAACTTAAGAAGTCGTTATATGGTTTGAAACAAGCTCCTAGAGCTTGGCATGAAACACTAAGTAACTTCCTTTTGGAAATTGAATTCACTAGAGGAAAAGTAGACACAACACTCTCTTGCATTCTAGAGCTAAACATATTGAAATTAAACATCATTTTTTACGTGTCTATGTTTAGAAGGGTATCTTTCATTTAAAATTTGTTGATACAGATCACCAGTGGGCTGATATCTTCACAAAACCCCTTGTTGAATATAGATTCATTTTCATTCTTTAAAGTATGTTTATAAATCCTTGTCCAGAATTAAATGATGTTATCAAAATGCTAAGCTTTTAGAATTCTTGATTATGATTCTCATGTTGTTTTGTTGGTTGTTTGTCTTTGAAACATGAGCTTTCTGAAAGGAGGAAGTTTTATGAATCATAAAGATTTTGTTCAGAAGAAAATCCCATCAATTTATCTTCTGGATTTTGAACAGTTACACCATTAATGATTGTCTTTTCTTTTGATTACATGTGGTCCTTAGTGGAGACAGTTGTCCCACTTCCTGAGCATGCATTTTGATGATGTGACATATTGGGTTTCGTATTTTTCTTGAAAATAAGTTAAAACTTTGCACATTCCCCCTATGTCTGTGCATTTACTATTTGTAATTATGTTTAATTATTGTAACTATTGCCTACACATTTATAGAAACCCACTTCACTCACATTTCACACTACACTCACATTTCTCCCACACTTTTCTCTCTTTCAAACCCTAAACCATTCTCTACAACCGTTCATCTTCGACATTCTGCTTCAAAGTTCAACCTTCAACTCTCTCAACCATCTATAATGGTTGAATATTCTCAACACTCTCAATAACCTCAACAACAAGTTCCTTCATATGTCATTCCTAAAAAGCCAATTGTCACTCTCGACACTCCAGCCAAAGACATCTTCGTGCTTTGTAAGACTATTATTGATTTTGATAATTGATCGCGACTTTATGTGTTAGCCGGATAGAACTGCAAGCATATAGCGTATCACATAGTTTTAAAAGATTGTCGAACCCACAAGGATTAATAATCAACCTAAAGTGATCTATATTGTGTTGTAAAGCTAAGTTTTAATGTCACGGAATAAAAAGGGACAGAAAAAAAAAAACTAATACTGACGGGTTTAAAACAAATAAAGAAACGAGATCGAAGAATGATTTCCGCACTCCTAAGGTACTCTATAGATTCTGGGTGCTAACAAGGGTCTAAAGTATAGTTCTGTAGGAATGGTCGGCTTAAAAACTCAATCTCACACTCTCGCGCTATTGACCAAGCCACACCTAATAACCCCAAGATTTTGCTCTTGCTCGCTCGGTAGTTACTAGACGTATTTTGAGTCCAGTGCTCAGTGTCTACTATCCGGTGTGAAATTCTGGTATGCAGATTTTAGATGTCCCAAGAACATTGATCTCTGCTGAAACAAGGACAAGGACAAATCATGAACAATTTAAATTTCTTTAAATTGTTCCAATATCATGACCAACGTCATGGCCTCTGTTGTGACATCTGCAAACTGACAGTCTATTTATCTAAACATTTAAATTGTGCAGAATTGTAAATGCTGAAAGATAAATAACACAGTATTGTTTACCCAGTTTGGTGCAACATCACCTACATCTGGGGGCTACCAAGCCAGGGAGGAAGTTCACTATTAGCAAAATCAATTCAAAGCCAAACAACCAGTTTGCACTTCTCACTTAATCTCTACACAATGACACTTCAACCTAGAGACACTCTAGACCTGAGTATTCCCACTCACTCCCCCTCAATCACACAATAGTAATATCAATAACCAATTACAAAACAGTTGTGGAGATACACTCAAAAACACACCATGATCTTGCTTCACAGCTTTGATCAAGTGAGACACACTCTTGCTTAAAATCTTTGAGTGACACAATGAACACAACAGTTCATACATCATAACCAAAGCAATCATACAACCTACAATTTCTTGGCACACAAGGAATCCTAAGATCCCTAAACACACGTGAAGAAAAAAGTTCTTCACTCACAAAAACACGTGAAGAGAACAACTCTTCACTCATAAATATGTCTACCACAATGTATCAAAAGATACAAAGGGTGACTTACATACGCAAGGGACTCTCAAACCATAGACCTTTATTTTACACTCAAGTTTTTCTTAATGTGAGTGCTTATTTTCCTCTACTTATGCTCCTCCTTTTATAGCAATGCAGACTGGGCTTGGGCTGGTCACAAGTAACAAACATTAGGTTTAACAAAGTAAACCTAATTTCCACAATTCAAGGTGCTGTTAAATTAGGTCAAAACAGCTTCATGTTATGTCCAACCCTGACTAGAATCTCGCCTGAGATAACTAAGAAGCCATAACAGGTTTCCTGAAATTTAGCCTGAGATATATCAAGTATCATCACAGAAAAACAAACCCTGCACACCTGATTTCATACGATCAATGTCATAACATTGGTCATGACATTCAGCTTCACTTAAACTTGATTTCCAGCTTGCCCTGCTGAACACTTCTGCATAATTTTCTTCATGACAGTAGAAACAAAAAATGTTTTATAGTTCCCTAAAAAGTCTCAAAGATCCTTTTTATGAACACTAATTAAATCTGCACTTTATTCCTAATGAATCTATTTGTCCTGTACATACTAATGAGGAATATCCAACAGGACCAAAACATTTCTGTCAAGAGATATAACATAGTAGCCCCTGTTGTACCAGACATTGATGTCATGACACTCAGTATGACAACCATGACAGTAGTTATGTCATCAGCTCCTGCTAGCCCTTGCTGCACCAGTAGTGACATCCATGACAATATTTCTATCATCAGCTCCTGCTAGCTCCTTTTGCATCCATGACAGCAGTTCTTTCATTAGCTCCCGCTAGCTCACAACTCCTGTTGTTTATAACACATGACAGTAGTTCTGTCATGACAACAGATGGATGTCGTGATGGATGTCACGACATTCAGCATGACATGCAAATTAAAACACTCCACAGCAGTTCTGTCACCACAGCAGATGGAGATGTTATAACATCCTGCGTAACATTAGTGCAGGATCACGTTTTACCAAAATTTAGCCAATCATAGAACCATGGACAAATCTATATCATAGAACCATGGAACTAACAATCTCCCCCTTTGGCAAATTTTGGCTAAAACAACCAAACACCTTATCAGGGCAGCAACAATAGTTTTTCCAGTCTCACACACTATCATGCTCCCTGTTCCCCCTTGATGGTTGAAATAGATAACAACACTTTACTCCCCCTTGGTTTAGACAAAAATTGTCAAAATTGGAGTAAGTGTACATACTGCACATGATGACCAAGTCTGCCATTTCTTGATCTCTAAAGACTGCACCAACAATCATAGACAGTGACTTAACCTCCTTGTTGATCTCACTCAGCCAGAGTAAAATCAGCCCTGAACCATAGTTCCTTGAGAGTAAACCTTGAAGCAGTCTTGAATTTGGGGTTCTTGTCTTGTCTGAAGTTGCACTTTTAGGCATGACACTTTTGATTATCACCAATTAAAGGATAATCAATTAACTACTTGCCTCAAGTAACAATTAATCTTAAATCCCCAATTTGAGACACACACATTTTTTGTAGAGAAAAATAAATTCTCCCAGACAATAACCCATAAACATATTGCCAAGGCACAATAATACACCAGGCAGCACAATATCAAGACATCTTGTTTGACATTACAACCTCATTAGTGGTTCAAGAACATAAGCTTGCCTGAGAATCAACACCCTTTGCATACAACTCAATATTAGCACATGGACACAGCTCCCCTTGTCATGCATACTTAGTACTCCCCCTGAAAGAGAGAATCCAAACATATGAAGACTTTCTTCAACATCTTCATACTGCAGCTTTACATTCCTACAAACCATACTGGAACAGTTAGCAGAAGAGTTACAGAATAACTATCTGGAAGATCTCCAAGATGTCAGGGTAAAGGTTCTTCCATCTGCACAGGATCAGAGTCGATGATGTCTTGATCTTTATCTTCACCAGACACACTAGGATAGAGGCCTACAAACTTGATTGGATCCATGGACATCCTAAGGACAGAACCAAGAAGGAAGACACTTGTCATGTTCACCATGAGCTTGGAGCAGTAACCCAATGTCAAAACATCTTGTCTGACATTCTATCTTCAAAAATCCTAAACTGTTCGAAACCACAAACAATCTTGGTACATAACTGCACTTTTGCAGCAACACACCCTAGATAGAAGTATACCTCCCCATATCAAGGGTAACCAGTGCACATGAATGGAAAACATAAGACGCATCTTCATGTCTTCATGAACTCATTCTCTCTTCAACACACATGTTGAACGCATTCACCATAAGCAAATAGTATACCCATCAACCAAAAGCTCCCCCTATCTTTGACAAAAGATGCTCCAAGATCACCACATTATCTCTCATGACCACCTCCATGCTCATACAGTGAGAGGGCATCAAACTGATCCACCTCTTCCTAGAGTTACTTGTAGCAGAAGAGACCACTTCTCCACAAGTATTCTGACCTTAGACTGAGTACAAGATAGACACCCCATAATCCAAGACATTCTTACCTCATCATTCTCCCATATGATAAGTTAGAACACTTTTGATTCAGCTAGGGGCTTTATCACATCAAAATGCAATCAACCAATGATCCACTTCAGTCTTGTACAATACCTTCACATCATACTCCAAGACAGTCCTTTTACCTCATCATTCTCCTGTATGACAAGATAGAGTACTTCTTAGTCAATATGTGAATCACAAGTTCTGCACCAGATCTTCAAGTCCTTTGCCAAGGGGAACCAAACCATATCCACTGGTTCTGTATCTACCCATAACTGGACTTACTTCTGCCTAGTAATCCAACTGAGGATCTTCAGAGAACACAACTCCACCAGCTTGATCAAAAACATCTCCAAAAGTGGGTAGTCTTTCATACACAACTTGGGGCTTCTACCACAAGTTCCACTATATGAACAGAAACAAATCCTCATTTGGTCTTCAACCAACTGCCCTTCTACACAAGAGTACTTAGTTCCAAGCATGTACAGTCCCAGAACCTTCTGTGGTCTTCAAATGACTACCCTTCGGCATAAGAATAGTTTTCTAAAGGCACACTACTTAAATAAACAAATGCCACTGTTTGGTTATTCATCACCTTTCAGAGCTATAGAAAATCTGCTACTCCACCAGGCCATTTTGATCTTCAAGTCACAAATTCTACTTGCTCCAAGGCAAGGCATCTACTCCTTCACACAGCTCTCGCAAACTGCATGAGGTGAAGCATTAATTTCATTCATACCTGAGAAGATCAACTTATCTTTCATCAATGAAGGCCTTGAAGTTACGGCTTGATGTCATAACTTTGGTTAAGACATCCAGCTGGAGACTTCAGGCTTTCATTCTGCCACTTAGAATAACCTCATCACTCAATCAGAAAGGGCACATAGACTTGAGTTTGAGTACACAACCTCCATCTTGCTTCATTGGACCACACCATATTGCTTGAAATGCATTTGCTTCATGAATTCCTCTTAAGAGAAACCAAACATGCCAAGGCTTGATTCTTTAATGAGGAAGGGTCACAAAAGAAATCTTTACACAAGGATTCACGCTTTCCTTAAGTAGAGACTTCTTTAGAACGTCAAAGATACCTACCACTTATCCTTGACCTCTAAGCTGAGCAAGATCTCATGCTCTTGTGCACTTAGATCATAAATAAACTGACCTAAGCAGAGCTATTAGCACCATCTTCTAGACCAGTTTCTTGCTAGGAACCTTACTCAAATGAAGATAGATCCAGCTAAATCTCCTTTTGAGCTAGTCACTCCTTGAATCAACATACTTCTACACAATCTCTGTTGATGGAATGTCTCAACATCTGGTTGAACATCAGATTCTTGAAGTAGATCAAAGAAATAAGGGGCCTGATGCTTGAGCAACAACTGATGAGACAACTTTATCATCAACTAAGGATAATCCATTAAATATTTGAGAGTATCTTAAATAGCAATGAATCTTAAATCCTTGTAACAGATCCTTCTCTGAACTTCATGGATAATCAGTTAAATACGTGTGTAGACCACAAATAGCAATTGATCTTAAATCCACACAACTTCAGGAATGCCAAGGCTGAAACATCAAGGCTGACACCCTTGACTCAACCTGCATATGACTTCCTCTGTTGAATTTGCCTTTGCAAGTCATGAGTGGTGAAAATAAATCACCTCCCACTTGTCTTCTCTAAGACAACCTTCAACAATCAGAGCAGTATAACCAATTCAGCAACAAGCAGGATCAACAGCTTGTCAGACCACACAGAGCAGCAGCAAACACCATCTTCCAACCATCTACACACTTGCCACAGTCATACATCAAACTGAATATAGGGCAATCTTCTCCCAGGGCAACCAGAGTTCTTTCATTAGAAACAAATATGCAGCGGAACTACCAAAGGAACATCTTCAACAAGTCCAGAACAAGCTGTCAGAACATTCAATAGGTCATTGAAGCTCCTATATCAGAGGGTATAGCAGCAGATACATATTATATATCAGCAGCCAAAACATTTAGCAAGATCAACATGGCAACTACAATTTCTCCTTGTTTAAAACAACCAGAAAGTATCTCCCAAGATCCCATCCAGAACAGACAGGATGCCTGCTCTGATACCAATTGAAATTTTGGTATGCAGATTTCAGATGTCCCAAGAACATTGATCTCTGCTGAAATAAGGACGAGGAAAGATAATGAACAATTTAAATTTCTTTAAATTGTGCCAATGTCATGACCAACGTCATGACCTCTGTTGTGACATCTGCATACTGACAATCTATTTATCTAAACATTTAAATTGTGCAGAATTATAAATGCTAAAAGATAAAAACATAGTAATTGTTTACCCAGTTCGGTGCAACATCACCTACATCTGAAGGCTACCAAGCCAGGGAGGAAATTCACTATTAGCAGAATCAATTCAAAGTCAAACAACCAGTTTGCACTTCTCACTTAATCTCTACTCAATGACACTTCAACCTAGAGACACTCTAGACCCGAGTATTCCCACTCACTCCCCCTCAATCACACAACAGTGATATCAATACACAATTACAAAAAAGTTGTGGAGGTACACTCCAAACACACACACCATGATCTTGCTTCACACCTTTGATCAAGTGAGACACACTCTTGCTTAAAGGCTTTGAGTGACACAATGAACACAACAATTCATACATCATAACCAAAGCAATCATACAACCTACAATTTCTTGGCACACAAGGAATCCTAAGATCCATAAACACATGTGAAGAACAAAGTTCTTCATTCACAAAACACGCGTGAAGAGCACAACTCTTCACTCACAAATATGTCTACCACAATGTATCCGAATATACAAAGGGTGACTTACATACGCAAGGGACTCTCAAACCCTAGACCTTTATTTTACACTCAAGTTTTTCTTGATGTGAGTGCTTATTTTCCTCTGCTTCTGCTCCTCCTTTTATTGCAATGCAGACTGGGCTTGGGCTGGTCACAAGTAACAAACATTAGGTTTAACAAAGTAAACTTAATTTCCACAATTCAAGGTGCTGTTAAATTAGGTCACAACAGCTTCATGTTATGTCCAACCCTGACTAGAATCTTGCCTGAGATAACTAAGAAGCCATAACAGGTTTCCTGAAATTTATCCCGAGATATATAAGGTATCATAACAGAAAAACAAACCCTGCACGCCTGATGTCATACGATCAATGTCATAACATTGGTCATGACATTTAGCTTCACTTAAACTTGCTTTCCAGCTTGCCCTGCTGAACACTTCTGCTGAATTTTCTTCATGACAGTAGAAACAAATGTTTTATAGTTCCCTAAAAAGTCTCAAAGATCCTTTTTATGAACACTAATTAAATCTGCACTTTGTTCCTAATGAATCTCTTTGTCCTGTGCATACTATTGAGGAATATCCAACAGGACCAAAACATTTATGTCAAGAGATATAACATAGCAGCCCCTGCTGTACCAGACATTGATGTCATGACACTCAGTATGACAACCACGACAGCAGTTATGTCATCAACTCCTACTGCACCAATAGTGACATCCATGACAACAGTTCTGTCATCAGCTCCTACTAGCTCCTTCTGCATCCATGACAACAATTTTGTCATTAGCTCCTGCTAGCTCACATCTCCTGCTGTTTATAACACATGACAGTAGTTCTGTCATGACAGCAGATGGATGTCGTGATGGATGTCACGACATTCAACATGACATGTACATTTAAATACTCCATAACAGTTCTGTCACCACAGCAGATGGAGATGTTATAACATCCTGCTTAACATCAGAGCAGGATCATGTTTTACCAAAATTTAGCCAATCATAGAACCATGGACAATTCTATATCATAGAACCATGGAACTAACACGGTGATTACCTCAAACTCTCGCTCTATTAGACACAACTTAATGTAGTTCTTACTCTCTTGACAAAATGCTATTAAACAGCTTCTCGCTCTCACTACAAAGCAACCTAATTAGAACTAGACACTAACAATATATCATAAGACATGCATAATTAACACTGATGGTTTCTATAGAGTCCTGTCGAAACGAAAGTCCTCAAACTATGGGCTCATACAAATTTATCCTGACATATTAGATTTTAAGACTAACATGTTAACATTGTTGGAAATTGAAACATACATGTCAGTTAATTTTAAGTGAAAATTCAGAGTTAAGTTTTTGGGGTAAAATTTAGTTATATAGGAGACACATGTAAATAGTAAAGCAATAAATAAATGAAAGGACTAATAACCTGTAAATTGCAAGGAATATAAACTGATTCAAAACTTTTGGTAACTTAAACTTGATCCAAGTACCTTCAGCAACAATAGAAAAATGGAATACAATAGTGTAACAATTACTCAGTGTAAACAATTGTTACCGTGGAAAATAAATATATAGTTCGGGTATAGAAATCAGCAGAGCTTCCGCGGGGTTCTTGGATATGAAATACAGGACTCTGGAGTCCTATTTATAGAGGAAGTTTTGCTCCAAGAACAGAGATTTGAATTCAAATTCAAACCAAAGAAAACTTCCAAAAATTGCCTCTGAAAACTACTTCCGCTAGTAACGGCAATCGTCGTCTCCTAATGACGAGCGCCATTTTCTTGAATCAGAATTCCCTTCTTTTTTTTAGCATGGCGAGCGCCATTTGGATGAAGGAAGACACATGGTGAGCGCCATTCAGCTATGACGGGCCTGAACTTGTGATTTTCTTCACTTTTACTTCATTCTTCAGCTTACTTTGATACTTTTCTTCTACATGACTGATATGGCACCTGTCAAACAAAAACAAAGGAAAACATAAGCAAATAACAGAGAAAACCGTAAACACTCTATAGAACAACAAGTAACAATGTGCAAATTGACAAGGGGTACTGTCGGCATTTTGTAAAGCAGACTATAAATCTAGAGAGTTAGCTATGGTGGTAATGATGCCACCGACATAGATGGATCCACCGGCTCTATTCGAAACACTAATAAGGTGGGCTAGGAGGAATGGTGTAGGCTCCTTTGGGGTTTGGTGGACAGCGTAGTGAATAAAGAATATATCTTTAGAGTTCACATTCCCTGTGCTCTCATGTCCAAATATGGTGGAAGCAAGCATACGTTGTAGGTAACAGATTACTGGGTTATGGATGATAGTGGCCTTGAGTCTTTCCCATTGGTCAGTGGTGGTGTTGGTAATGTTTCGCCAAAATTCAAAAGCACTGGCTTGCCACTCACTCTCAAGGGGTGCTATGATGGCAAGTCCCTCAGCAGTAGCAAAACCAAAAATCTCTCTAATACGCTCATGGGACAGTGAGTAATTGCTATTAAACATCCGAAAATGAATGGTTTCGGTGGTACGGGAAAGAATATGGACATAGCAGAGCGAACTAAGAAATTCATAAGTTAAGCTAACACATGTGTTATTAGACATAGAGCAAAAGCGAGTCATACCTAGATTTCTCAACATCCAAGAGATAGTTTGCATGAGACCTACGGAACGTCTGACCACCTCTAACACATGTTTTGTAATGTGTTAGAGTGATTAATTTAGTGGTTTAGTGACTGGAAATGATTTTGAGAAGCTTTGTGCAAAATGGTATTTTTGACACAAGTGAGGGTTTGGCTTGCAAGATGTTGAGTTTTGGAGTGTTTAAGGGTGTTCTTCTCTGGTTCCTCTCCCTTGAAGCATGTTGGAATGCTCTATTATAGGGAAATATTAGAGGTTAGTGTCTTGCAGCATAACAGATTGGAAGGTTCACTTGATTTGTCTAGTATGGTTGGATTCCAACTTGGTGTTTTGTGGTTCTCCATGGTTTCAAGGAAAAGTACAATGAGATCTTGAGTGGTTGAGATATTGCTTCTGACTTTGAAAGTGCTTAAGTGTGGAGAGGACTTAAACATAGATGTTACAACATCTAGAAGGGTATGAGATAAGGTTCTTACAAGACCAAACATCACAAAGGACAAGTGAATCATGCATAAGTCAAAACATTACTTATCATGGCAAAATTCAAAGATCAACATGCATAAACCATAATAATATTTAAGCATGGATACAAGTCAAGTAGGATCGTGTATAAGTCAAAACATTATTTATAACAAAGCTCAAAGTTCAAGATTAACATGCATAAATCATAACAATATTTAAGCATGGATAAATCATACAGAATCATGTATAATTCAAAACATCACTTATCATGGTAAAGTTCCTAGATCAACATCCATAAATCATGAAAATATTTAAGCATGGATACACATAGAGGTAAAAACCATAACATCTTTGAACAAGGGTGTGACATGTGTGACAACAACATGTGAATTGTGGTGAACCTTTAAACAAGTAGGTAACAACCAAACATGTAAAAGGAATTCAATTATGGATTTGTAAGCAACAATGAGAAGCACCTCAAAGAAAATTCATGCGTACCAAACATGTTTCAAAGTAAAATGACAAGTGTATAAGAACACTATGGGCAAGGCATGAAAGACATATATGCACATTCAAATAATTTGATCATAGAAGAGAATCATATGTCAAACGCAAGGTAACAATCAAGGTTTTATGATATTCAAACATACATTCATATGTGAAAATGCACTTGAAAAAGTGATAACCACCATGTAACAACAAGGGTATACAAATTCATATATCAAGTGAGGTTCATAAAAAGCATATTAGGTGCATACAAGCAAAGAGAATCAAAGGAATCAATCAAAAAGATCAAGAGAAAGCTTAAGAAACCCTAAAAATTCACAAACTTTGAACATGCACAAGTACCAAATAATAATTCTTTTTGGATATTTCTTGACATAGAAAAAAAAGACATCTCATGAACATTTACAAAAAAGAATGGGATCAAAATGATAAAAATTAAAGAAGTTATGATCCATTTAATTTGTGAAGAAAAACATAAAAACAAGGCATTAAAAAATAAGGGGATGCACTCAATGGGGTTTGAACCCAAGCCCTCAAGGTTATTGGCTCAAAACATTAGCCAGCTAAACCATACGCGCATTGTGAAACAATGATGGAAGCGAGATAATATATGTAATCGGCTGTAAAAATGGTAAAAATAACAAAAAAGGTTGATCAGCAGAATCGAACCCAAATCAGGCAAGGCAAGAAAGTACTAAAGCGCGCATGGTAAACCATTGGGATGGTGATACATACATTGTATCACCTCCCTCAATTAAAACATATCCCTTCAGATGACTGAAGCCTTACCCAAGGTGCCATTTCCTGACCTTGATCATCACCAATATTCAGTTTTGCAAAACAATGTGTAACTCTCTCAATACTCCATGAAAATGGATGATGATCCTAGATCAAACTTGCGTATTTTTTCACAAGGATTTCAGTAGTACTAATGGTTTTGTCTAACAATGCTTCTAACCCGACAACAAGACCTCAAAGAGCTCAAATTTTCAATTTCAATGATACAGTCTTATTCAAACATGACAATCAGCAAGAAATGGTTATAACACATCACATATGACATATCAAACAAATCTGTGATCAATGTACATCAAAAGGAAGCATGGTTTACAAAGTTCTAAATTTGAGGAAACATACCTCTTGAAGTAAACTTGAAACTTCCACAAGACTTGATACATAAATTCTTTGATGCCTTAGGCACCTTCTATGGAACTCTTATGAAGCTTTAAGATGCTTAGAACCAAGAGAATCCAGCTGGAACAAAATAGAGTTTCCCTCTTGCAAAATGTCAAAAGTCGCCAAAGGTAACTTCAACTAAATGAAGTAACATAAGCAAAACAAGGTTTGTAACTGTTTAGGGATGTTTATTAGAGAGTGCTTGAAGAATTAGAAGCTTTGGAAACGAACTGGACAATGTTTTGGATATAAAAATGCAGAAAATCAAATCTTTGAGGTTTGATAGTTGACTTGTGAACTTGATGGTTTTTTTTATGGTTGTGAAGATCTTACCACATCTAACACATGTTTTGTAATGTGTTAGAAGGATTGGTTTAGTGGTTTAGTGACTGGAAATGATTTTGAGAAGCTTTGTGCAAAATGGTTTTTTTGACACAAGTGAGGGTTTGGCTTGCAAGATGTTGAGTTTTGGAGTGTTTAAGGGTGTTTTTCTCTGGTTCCTCTCCCTTGAAGCATGTTGGAATGCTATATTTATAAGGAAATATTTGAGGTTAGTGTCTTGCAGGATAACAGATTGGAAGGTTCACTTGATTTGTCTAGTATGGTTGGATTCCATCTTGGTGTTTTGTGGTTCTCCATGGTTGCAAGGCAAAGTACAATGAGATCGTGAGTGGTTGAGATATTGCTTCTGACTTTGAAAGTGCTTAAGTGAAGAGAGGACAAGTTGGAGGCTCAATAAGTTGGTTTTGTGCATAATGTTACCTTTATCAAAATGGAAGTCATGCCTTTATGCCAAAAATGGAAAGATCTTTGAAATCAAGCTTCAACCTTTTGGATAATGCACCAAAAGCATGTGTAATATTTGATTTAAGCCATATTAGCAAGAAATAGGGTCTGCCTAATGAAATCTAGTATATTTGAGTGGTTTTGTAAAGTAAATCCATGAGGTCATAACCTAGAAATCAAGTTTTGGACTCCATACTTAGAAAAATTTCAAGTTTATCCAAGTTTTTTTCTTTTGCAAGAAACCTCTCAAATCTTGATTTCCCATGAGAAAATTCATTGATTAAACATATATTTATGAAATTTGGGTTGGATGCTCCAATTTGAACCAAAAAACCTAAAAGTCAAAGAGTTGACTTTGTCAAATGAATTTTGAATCAGATGAGTTCAATTGTGTGATCTTCATTGAATTTGCATCTCGAGACTTCTCAAACATCATAGGTAGGCTTCAATGATGTATATGATCATGTTGAATCATGTCCCAAGGCTTGGGATCATACTTGGACCAAAAGTCAAAGGCATAATAGACTTTCTTTGACAAAACCCTAATTTGGGGCCAGATGAAATTGGGTTCCAATTGTCTTGTAATGAGATCAATTAGCACTTGATTCTTGTGGAATATAAACTTCTTGAATGTATGAGAACTTGATTTGATGATGATGAATCCAAAATATTGACTGATTGCTCGAACACAAGGTTCTCACCATGAAGGATCTAGAGTTTAAAGAAACCCAAAAGTCACAGATTCATACGACTGTTTATAAGCCACGCCATGAACATGACGGTTAAAGAATTCATCATATGAATCTCTTTTGGGTGAGGTCTTTGTATCAAACTACATGAGGAGAACTCCCTGGTGCCCCATACTACGCGACCATAGACATAGGGTTCTAGACAAGGATTTCAGAGTCATGGACTTCCTTGACTTTTCGTCGCATATGTCAGTGATTGCCAGGAAAACGAATCCATCAAGAAAGTATCTTCTAATTCAGATATCGTATCGAACTACACGAGGAGTAAACCTCGGTGCCCCATACTACACGACCATCAATACTATTTCTTGGCCAAATGGTTTAAGGTTCTAAAAGGTCCTTAGAGTCATGGATCCCAATGAAAACGTTGGTTGTCTACGCCAAAATTTTGATTGTCGCCAACATTCTCATTAAAATCTACTCTAAGCAAGGTTATCATATCAAACTACACGAGGAAAAATTCCCCAGTGCCCCATACTACTCAACCTCTTCTATCTTATGTGTTCACTCTGTGCTTGGGTATAAATTTTTTCCCAGAAGTTTGCAATCAAAGCTTCCATCCAAGGTACCAAGTAACCACAAATATAATATGGAAATAAATTAAAAGCAAAAGAATATAAGCAAGCGAGAAAGATAAACAAACACTCAAACATGCGAAGGAAACCTAGACTAGGACTGACTTGCTTAAGGGTAAACCAGTCCCCAGCAAAGTCGCCATCTATCGTAACTCGAAAAATATGAATTTCACGATGTGCAAAACTAGGGTTTGCACGACCACGGATGGAATTGTGAGAGTCACACCGAATGTTATTTATTCCACAAAGGGAAGGGGAAAATATCGAGAAAACCCAGGGGGAAAAAGATAGAGTTGTAGAAGCAAGCTTCAAGGCCTTTAATGTTTTGATGGGGATAACAAGAACAAGCTTTCTATGCAAGATACACCATGCAAAAAGTAAGAGAATTAAGTAATCAAACAAGGACATCAAAGATCAAGATAGTACCCTCGCATATGTCTTTTATGGATCAAAGCTTCTATTACAAGCTTCAAGTAATGATGATGTTCAAAGCAAAGATATAACAAATATTAGTTGGAAATATCTATACATGTGTTCATAAAATCACTTTTCACTTCATATATACCACAAACTGTTTTAAAACTATTTTAAGTTTCTCACTCTTGTTAAAATTAATTATTTTCTGAAAATCCTTCAGTGTTAATCGATTAACACATTGGTAAACCGGTTAACACACTTCAAAATTAATTATTTTGTGATTTTGTTACAGTGTTAACCGATTAACCTATATGGTTAACCGATTAACATGTGTAAAATTTAAATATTTATATGGTTAACCGATTAACACTGAACCAGCAAGCAAAAATGGCAGCTTTTCATGAAAATATGCATTGGTTTCCATTTTATTTTCTGACTGTTTTTTTGCTGCACAAAATCACACCCTTTTGAAAAGGTTTTTGATCATTATAAATTTTTATCAATTTAAAAATTCCAATTAACCTTCAAGAAATAAAATCATTCAAATTACTCATTTTTCTTCATCCTTCCAATTTTCATTTTAAGTGTTCAGAACCATTTTTGAAAGAAGCCCTTGAATAAACTTTCACACTATCACAACTTCCTTTCACAAGAACACTTGTATATTTATTTTGAGTAATTTTTGTTTCAAGAAGAAGATCGATCGTGAAGATTGATAACAACATTCTATCAAAGATTTCAAACTTATCTCAAAGATCATTTTTGTATTACCTTGTTATCAAGGATTGTTGGAAACAAGTGAAGTGTTTGAAAAGGATTGATCTTCATTCCCTTGGATTACCTGTGGATTAGATAGTAGGCATCACCATTGGTGTGATTAGGCTGTGCAATAATTCTAAACTATAGTGAAAGGGGAGTGGAGTACTCTCGGAGTGTGAAGGGAATCACTATAAATTTCTTGTGTCTCTTTTTCTTTCCTGTATTTTACTTTCAAGTCACTATCATCATAACCGGAAAAAGAACCAAGAACCATAAATGATTGTAAATAAATTTTCAGAACCTAATTCACCCCCCTCTTAGTCACATTTACAAGTTACAATTGGCATCAGAGCAGGTTATAGGTAACTTGTTCCTATTCAATCCAAATGGCCTCCGCAAATAACAATCTTGTATTCAAAGACGGTGGCAGCAGCAACAAGCCTCCTTTGTTTTGTGGCGAATATTTCGACTTCTGGAAGATCCTCATAAAGGCACATCTAGAAGCACAAGGAAGTGAAATATGGGAGGCTGATCAAAATGGTCCTTTTGTTTCGACAATGGTGGTCAACGGAGTTGGTTCATCAAAACCGCAAGGATCATAGGATGATGATGATAAGAAGAAAGTTCTCTATGACAAAAAGGCCATAAATATTTTACAAAGTGCACTTAGAATGGATGAATTCTTCCGTATCTCAACATGTTCAACGACCAAGAAAATTTGGGACACTCTTGTTGAAACTCATGAAGGAACGCCAAAGTTAAACGATCCATATTAAATACATTGAGTCAAGAATACAAACTATTCAGAATGCAACCAGGAGAATCTATCTTAGACTTGCAGAAAAGATTCGTGCATTTGAAAAATCACTTGAATGCACTTGGTAAGATAATAACCAATGATGAACTTAATCTTACAGTGCTTAGGTCTTTATCAAGAGAATGGCAACCGAAAGTGATGGTGATTTCTGAAAAGAAAAGTCTATCAACAATGACGTACGCTACGTTATTCGGAAAACTCCAAGAATATACAATGGAACTTGGACGACTGGAGAAACATGAAATTCAAGAAAAGAAATCCAAGAGCATTGCCTTAAAAGTTGAGTCCAAAGAAGTGGAGAAAGAAGACGATCCCGAAGAAGACGAAAACTTTATGCTTTTTGTAAAAAGACTTGGGAAATATTTTGGTGCAAAAAATAATGTTAGAAACTCAAGTTATACAAGAATAAAGAAGTTCTCAAAAAATAAAGAAAAGGAAACATCAACATCAAATGGAGACATTACATGCTATGAATGTGGAAAGAAAGGCCACATCAAACCAGAATGTCCTAAACTCACAAAAAATCATGAGCACAAAGGAAAGAAGGATTTCAAGAAGAAAGCCTACATTGGTTGGGTCGACAATGAAATAAGTTCTTCATCGGACTCCGATAGTGATCAAAGGGCAAATCTCACATTAATGGCATCACATCGTTTCGATGATGAAGACAATAAGGTTAGTAGTGATTTCTCTATTTTTGATAATGATGCTCAAGGCCATTATGTATGGGTAAAGAAAGGAACTAACTTTGAAGGATCCAAGGCAATTTGGGTACCTAATAAAACTTAACTCTTTTTTGTAGGTATGCTTGAAGACCTCTTCAAATGAATGGTATCTTGATAGTGGATGTTCAAGGCACATGACGAGTGACCTAAGAAAATTTTTCACATCTAACGCTTAAGGCCAAAGGATTTGTTACCTATGGTGACAAAAACAAAGGAAGAATCCTTGGCGTAGGCATCGTTGGTTCACCGCCTTCAACAACCATAAAGGATGTCCTATATGTGGAAGGTCTAAAGCAGAGTTTACTTAGCATTAGCCAATTGTGTGACCGAGGTTTCAAAATCAACTTCACTAAAAATGAATGCTTGATTGAAAACGAAGTTACTCATGAAGTTATGCTAAAAGGTAAACAAGTTAATAATATGTTCTTAATTTCCTTAGATAACTTGTCTTTGAATGTTAGGTGTCTCTTGGCAAGTAACAATGAATCATGGTTATGGCATAAGAGGTTTGCTCACATCCATATGGAGCACTTGAATAAATTAATCAAACAAGACTTGGTTATTGGATTGCCGAAGATCAAATTCATCAAAGATAGGTTATGCGACGCTTGTCAAAAAGGAAAGCAAACTAAATCAACTTTCACATCCAAGAATGTGGTGTCCATAACTAGGCCACTATAATTGTTGCACATGGATCTCTTTGGTCCATCAAGAACAAAAAGCTTCGGAGGTAATGTTTATGCATTAGTAATTGTAGATGATTTTTCTAGATACACTTGGACTTTCTTCTCAATTGTGAAAAGCGAAACAAATACAAAATGAGAAATCTCTTACAATTGCCTCCATTAGAAGCGACCACGGTGGAGAATTCCAAAATGCCTCATTTGAAGAATTTTATGAAGAACATGGAATTTCTCACAACTTCTCCGCACCAAGAAATCCACAACAAAACGGTGTCGTAGAAAGAAAGAATAGATCATTGGTGGAACTTGCAAGGACTATGCTAAGCGATTCAAGTCTTCCAAAATATTTTTGGGCGGATGCGGTAAGCACGACATGCTTTGTAAGTAATCGTTTTAATATAAGACATATTCTTAAGAAAACTCCCTATGAACTCTTCAAAGGGAGAAAACCAAATATTTCATTCCTTCATATTTTTGGTTGTAAATGTTTTGTCCTAAATAACGACAAAGACAACCTTGGCAAGTTTGACAAAAAATCAGATGAAGGTATATTTCTTGGTTCTTCCCTTAATAGTAAAGCTTTTAGAATTTATAATAAAAGAACTTTAACTATTGAAGAATCTATACATGTCAAATTTGATGAATCTAACCCCTCCAAGGAGGATATTGTTGTTTGTGATAATGACAATGAGTTTGTAGAAATTCCCGAAGAAAATACTTCTAAAGATATTATTAAAGAACAAGATAGACCGGTTCAACAAGATTCCAATGTCAACGATCTACCAAAAGAATGGAGGATTCATAGAGATCATCCTATCGACAAAGTGATCGGAGACATAAGTCAAGGTGTTGCTATAAGATTAAATCTCAAAGATGCATGCTTGAATATGGCGTTCGTATCTCAAATAGAACCTTCAAAAGTTGATGAAGCTCTTGAAGATGATCAATGGATTATTTCTATGCAAGAAGAGTTAAACCAATTCGAGAGAAATCAAGTTTGGGAACTTGTTTCTAGACCAAAAGATAAACATATTATCGGAACAAGATGGGTGTTTAAGAACAAACTTGACGAGAATGGAATAATTGTTTGAAACAAAGAAAGATTGGTGGCTCAAGGGTACAATCAAGAGGAAGGAATTTACTTTGAAGAAACATTCGCTCTGGTTGCAAGGTTAGAAGCTATTCGTTTATTACTTGCTTATGCTTGTTCAATGAATTTTCAACTTTTTCAAATGGACGTCAAAAGCACCTTCTTGAACGGATATATCAACGAAGAAGTCTATGTCAAACAACCCCCAGGCTTTAAAGATTTCAAGCATCCTTCACATGTATACAAATTGAAGAAAGCTTTCTATGGTCTAAAGCAAGCACCAAGGGCATGGTATGATCGTCTAAGTAATTTCTTATGCGAAAAAGGTTTTGAAAACGGCAAGGTAGACAAAACTTTATTCCTTAAAAAGATAAAGGATAATACCTTACTTGTTCAAGTATATATGGACGACATCATCTTCGGTTCAACAAACAAAGAATTATGTGAAGAATTTGCGTCAATGATGCAAGGCGAGTTTGAAATGTCTATGATGGAAAAGATGAATTACTTCCTTGGATTGCAAATCAAGCAACTAAAAGACGGAATTTTTATCAACCAATCAAAGTATTGAAAAGACTTATTAAAGAGATTTGATATGGATGAATGTAAAGCTATGTCAACACCAATAGGATCTGGAACTTATGTCGATCAAGACGAATCGAGAAAATCAGTTGATATTACAAAGTATCGAGGTATGGTTGGTTCTTTATTATATTTGACGGCAAGCCGTCCTGACATAATGTTTAGTGTTTGTTTATGTGCTCGCTTTCGAGAAAATCCAAAGGAGTCACATCTCACGATAGTCAAAAGAATCATGAAATATCTCAAGGGAACGGCGGACGTTGGCTTATGGTATCCGAAAGGTAGTGTTTGTACTTTAATTAGTTATTCTGACACGGATTATGCAGGCTGTAAAACGGATCGAAAAAGCACGAGTGGAACTTGTCACATCCTTGGAAATGCATTAGTTTCATGGTCATGTAAGAAACAATCATGTGTTGCTCTTATTACGGCTGAAGCAGAATACATAGCGGCGGGAAGCTGTTGTGCACAAAATCTCAGGCTAAAGCAACAATTTAGCGACTACGGAATTGATCTGGGATGCATTCCTCTCTGGTGCGACAACACAAGTGCGATTAACATCACAAAAAATCCAGTCATACACTCAAGAACCAAACACATCGACATTCGACATCATTTTCTCCATGATCACGTGCTTAAAGGAGATTTCAAAGTCACTTTTGTAGATACGCATAACCAACTTGCCGACATATTCGCAAAGCCATTCGTGAAAGAACCATTCTTCAAGATTCGGAGAGAACTCAGAATTTTCGATGAACGTGACATCTAAAGTCTTCATAAGTTAATATGTATAGAATCTATGTATACCAAGCTTTTTCACTTACTGTTTTTGTCTTTTTTCAGCACTTTCGAAGGTGTTAACCAATTAACCCCTAGGGTTAACCTATTAACACTGTTGGTTTTTATTTTCAGATTTAATTTTTTAATGCGTTAATCGATTAACCCCCATGGTTAACCGATTAACATTGTTCGTATTTTTTAAAAACAGAAACGAAAATTAGTCAAAATATGTTTTAATGTGTTTTTAAGTAACTTTTTGGTGCATGTTCTTTTTTATTATATCACCCACATTACTTGGAACCATCTTTTTCTTTTTGACTCCAAGTTAAGACTCCTTCCTACTTCTACTCACTCACATCAACTCTCACTTAAATTTCCCACTAAATCATCTCTCCATATAAACCTCTTCTTTTTTTTACCATCTCCATCACAACATAAACCCTAAATCCAGAGAAACATATCCAACCCTCAGAATCTCATATCTCTGCATCAATGGCTCCAACCAAGAAGGGAAAGGGAAAATTACCAGAAAGCAGCTCCGCGGTTGATGAAGATTTCACTCCAATGGAATCAATCAAAAAGAGGAGAATGAATTTCAAAGTTAGGGTTCAACAACTATTTCTTGTAAAGTATGTTAACCTTAAAGCTTTTCTAGCTTCCTCTTTCGATTTCCCAACATTGTTAAAATATCAAAGAATAGATACCTTTGTTTCTGATAATGGTTGATGCTATATGGATTTGGTGAAATCCTTCATGAACAAATTATCTATCAACTTGAATGAAGCTGGACAACACATGTTAGTTACTACAGTTCGCGATTGTGAATTAAACGAAGACGTATAAAACATTGCTGCAACACTCAAGATTCCATACAGGGGATTTTTCCTTCGTAAAGGTGTCAATCCCGTTGAAGGACCTTCGGCTAATTATGATAAAATGGAGTATTACTATAGTATCTGCATATTTCCCATAGCGGATATAATTGCTGGACAATGCACTGCTTGCACCTTGTGCTATGTCAAAAATCTATCGGTAAGTGACCGTATGCTACACTACATCATCTGCTATGTTCTACTCCCAAAAGATTCTAATCATGCCCAGATCAATGACCTTGAGATGCAAGTGATGTTTACTATCAAGAATAAAATCAGAGTTAATTAGATATTAACTATGATGTATAACCTGCAACAACAACTCACTCTTTCTGCTCGACTTCCATATGGGCGACTCATCTCTAGAATCCTATAATTAACAGATTTGGATTTAAATAGAGAACCTTCCATTATCTTGAAACCTACCGCAAACGAGATCAATGAAATCACTATCATAAAAAATACCGGCATCGTGAAAGACAATGATGGAACATACAAATATGCAGACGATTCATCTTCCTCCAACAATCCTTATCCCATTCCGGAAGGCGGAATCACAAATGAATTTCTCTACATTACCATGATGAACTAACATAGAGAAACCACTCGGGCGATCAACTTCCTCCGAAGACTTGTGATAAATTCTCAAACTCCCAATGCCGTACACGGCGAAGATGAGGACAGAAGTGAAGAAGAAGAAGATGCAAACGAGGATATATCGTATCAAACTACACGAGGAAAAATTCCCCGGTGCCCCATACTACTCAACCTCTGCTATCTTATGTGTTCACTCTAGGCTCGGGTATAAAGTTTTTCCCAGAAGTTTGCAATCAAAGCTTCCATCCACGGTACAAAGTAACCATAAATATAATATGGAAATAAATTAAAAGCAAAAGAATATAAGCAAGCGAGAAAGATAAACACACACTCAAACATGCAAAGGAAACCTAGACTAGGATTGACTTTCTTAAGGGTAAACTAGTCCCTAGCAGAGTCGCCATCTATCATAACTCGAAAAATATGATTTTCGCAACGCGCAAAACTAGGGTTTGTACGACCACAGATGGAATTATGAGAGTCGCCACCGAACATATTTATTCCACAAAGGGAAGGGAAAAATATCAAGAAAACCCAGGGGGAAAAGGATAGGGTTGTAGAAGCAAGCTTCAAGGCCTTTAATGTTTTGATGAAGACAACAAGAACAAGCTTTCTACGCAAGATACACTACGCAAAAAGTAAGAGAATCAAGTAATCAAACAAGGACATCAAAGATCAAGATAGTACCCTCGCATATGTCAACTATGGATCAAAGCTTCTATTACAAGCTTCAAGTAATGATGATTTTTAAAGCAAAGGTACAAGAAATATTACTTGGAAATATATATACAAGTGTTCATAAAATCACTTTTCAATTCACATATACCACAAACTCTTTTGAAACTATTTTAAGTTTCTCACTCTTGTTAAAATTAATTATTTTCTGAAAAACCTTCAGTGTTAATCGATTAACACATTGGTTAACAAATTAACACATTTCAAAATTAATTATTTTGTGATTTTGTTTTAGTGTTAACCGATTAACCTATATGGTTAACCGATTAACATGTGTAAAATTTGAATATTTTTAAACGTTGTAAGGTGTTAACCGATTAACCCATTTGGTTAACCGATTAACACTGAACCAGCAAGCAAAAATGGCAGCTTTTCATGAAAATATGCATTGGTTTCCAATTTATTTTCCAACTGTTTTTTTGCTACACAAAATCACACACTTTTGAAAAGGTTTTTGATAATTATAAATTCTTATCAATTTCAAAATTCAAATTAACCTTCAAGAAACAAAATCATTCAAATTACTCATTTTTCTTTATCCTTCCAATTTTCATTTTAAGTGTTCAAAACAATTTTTGAAAGAAGCCCTTGAATAAACTTTCACACTATCACAGCTTTCTTTTACAAGAACACTTGTATATTTGTTTTGAGTGATTTTTGTTTCAAGAAGAAGATCGATCGTGAAGATTGATAACAAAATTCTATCAAAGATTTCAAACTTATCTCAAAGATCATTTTTGTATTACCTTGTTATCTAGGATTGTTGGAAACAAGTGAAGTGCTTGAAGAGGATTGTTCTTCATTCACTTGGATTTCCTATAGATTAGATAGTAGGCGTCACCATTGGTGTGATTAGGCTGTGCAATAATTCTAAACTATAGTGAAAGGGGAGTGGAGTACTCTCAGAGTGTGAGGGGAACCACTATAAATTTCCTGTGTCTCTTTTTCTTTCGTGCATTTTACTTTCAAGTCACTATCATTATAACCGGAAAAAGAACCAAGAACCGTAAAAGATTGCAAATAAATTTTTAGAATCTAATTCACCCCCCCCCCTCTTAGGCACATTTACAAGTTACAAGGGTACGGTTATCGCAACCATGTTAGGTTCGGAAATCGGTTATGTAAGGAGAAGGTACTAGCACTCTCAACATTCATCGTACTCAATGGGAACTGTCTAAGTTATCTAGGCATGAAAGGTATTCGATATCTTATTGCTTGCTATAGGAAAAAGTGGATGATTACTTGAGAGAAAATGAAATATTTTTATCATTTAGTTCGTATAACTTTTCAACCCAGTGCCTACGTATCGTATATGGAATCAGAATTCTGTAGTTCATGTTGAAAATGTTTTTTGTTTGTTATGTGTTTTTTAGGGACTATGCTAGGGAGCATATCCTTTTTGGAAAGGTTTTAAACGACAAACTCTGAAGGCAAAAACGGTTTGAGTGTGTTAAATATTTTGTAGATTTTTGAAAAGAGGTTAGAAATAAGCTAAAGAATTTTTGAATTTTTTAAGAAAAAGGTTTGATTTTTAAGAAAAAAAACTCAATAAAAGATCGAGATTTGAATTTGTGTGATGGCGATTGCAAAAGGAAACCATATTATGAGGTAAGTAACCACTTGACATTGAATCAAGGGCTTGATAAAAAGTTAGGTGGATTCCTAGTCCCGAAGGATGCTCCTAGTTAAAGAAACCACAATCAAAGAAAGAGAAAAAAGTGTGTGCATGAGGTTGACGACGATGCTTAAAGCAGTCGACTTTCAAGTTGGGGGTATGGATTGATATATGAATCAAGAATGTTTTGGGTTTGGTTGATGGCGACTGTTGAAACATTCGACTTACAGGGTTTAAAAATGGCTTGATAAATCAAGAATTAGTTTTAAAACAAGTTAGGAGTGAACGGGAATAATATGCATACACAATATTAACATCACACATCAAATGAATCAAAATTTAAATTGAAACGAAAAGTGCACGGATTAAAATCATGACGCAAATACGCGAATCAAGGTCGCATAGGCGAAGACGTGCAAAGCCACCAAGAGAAATTAGATTGGATTTGAACAATAACGATAACAATGTTGAATCATTGAAAAATAATACGAATTGAAATAGAAAATTGCTTCCCCATTAGTAGTTATTGCCAATCAACAAGAAAATAAAAAATAAAAAATTGCAAATCGAGATGTGAATCGGTAAGCGCATAAAAATCGGATTGTCACTACGTTAAGCCGTCGAACGTGTGTAAAATCGAGATACAAGAATAAATATAGCACATCGCATATAAATCCAATAAAATCCGCCCCTAACTTGCTACCCTTGACGTGATCGTCGCAATAAGTATAAAAATTATGCGGATCTAAATTTAACCAACAGACACAACAAAAAATTAAAATATAAAACGTGCTAAAAACAACGATGTTGCTAACGCAAAAATGTGATCATCGCAACCGGATCCAACTAAATATAAATGTCACGCATCATGCACACAAATATGCGAATAGTGTATCGACATGATTCGATCCGAATAATAAATCAAAACATAAATTAAGACATGTAGTGGCAGTAGTAGTTCCGTCGTTTCTATATATTCTTCCGGGTTCCTCCTCCTTTCAATAATGCAACATATGTATATATAGGGGTCAAATTAGAGTTAACTCTAAATTTTCAATAATGTGCCTAATATCTAATTTTAAAGTTCAAAATAAAATAAACAAAAAAAATATAATAAACACTTAAAATAAAATTAAAATTAAAACACTAATTATCCTATTTATTTATTCTAAATATTTAGACACAAATGTAAAAATAATCGGAACTCAATTAAATATAAGTTGGACGCCCAAGTGCTCGAAAAAATAAATCGAGTACACTAAATGATCAGTGCAAAATATACAACTCGGAAAAATACAGCGTTTGGTCAAATTTTAAAATGAATTTTGACCCATTAAAATGCTCAAACTAATCAAAATGCGACGAAAAATGGTCAAAAATCAAAATGAACATGTCGGATTAAAATATGAGAAACATAGACCAATATAATTGACGTCTACAAGCTCGATTTTAAAGTTTTCCATTAACTAGTTTTACGCATCGTTGAGATTCAATTTGATCGGTTTGTCTGTAAATTTGAGAAATTATTTCGGTGACATTTTAGGCGTTATGCGAGATGAAATGCATGCATATAATGCAAAGTGAAAATAAAGTCAGATAAATGAAAATGTTAAAATGCCTGAACAAAATTAGGGTATCTTGAATCAGAATCTGTTAGATGGTATTTTGGGGTAGTGTTTTATCGTCTCCATAGGGATTGAAGAGAATATAAATGCTTGTCGTTCAACAGTTTAATGTCTTAAGAAAAGGGGTTTTTAGAATGGTTTCAATTTTCGTAATTAAGTTTGCAAGAAAGAAAACGGAATAAAATTCAGTTTAAGTTTGATAAAAACATGTCAAGATTATGGTTCGCTAGTCCGTCCTAAAAGTATTCACCCGATCAAATATGTGAACAAAGTTTTAACCAACATAACCGTGTATCCTCGCAAAAACGTTCATGTCTAAATAGATTTCATGGTAGTTATTGTTTCGACCGTTAAATGATCTCTCTAAGTAACAATCGAAACAATAAGCATTAAGATCAATACATAGCAGATATCAACTTTCAAACCTATGTCTAGAATTTGTATAGTTGATAGATGAAGATATTAGGTCAAGACATGGAAAGTTCATATCTAAAGCATTCCAAACCCTAAATGTACAAAGAGTAGCAAATAACTTCATCTATATTGATCAAAACATTTGTTCACATACAAAAGATCAAATGGAATACATAAAATCTGAACTAACTACTTCTAACCTTGACAAGAGAGGGATTTAACCAACCATTTCCATGATAGCATGAGCAACATGTTTCGGAAGAAGGTTGATCAACATCCGAGTCGAATAATCGAGATTGGATGAGAATCCTCCTTCTTTTTGTGCAATATTGCTAAGAGATGATGAGAAATGGAGGAATGAGTTTTCTAGGTCAGAAAATCCTCTCAAAAGCAAGTACAAAATAATTAGATATTTTTACAAACAATAGCTCAAACTACTTATAGAAGTGACTGTTGAGCTGTCACGATCAGAATGCGAATGAATTGTTCGCCTAGCGAACACCCAAAATGGCTCCTGAAGTGCCTATGTCCTATGACAGCTCCCCAGACAGAAATCCCAATGTTCACTATGCAAAGAATTTTTCACCTAGCGAAGCCTTCACTGCAAACTTCGCACAACAAGTTTATGGCCCTTTCCTTGCTATTTTACGTCTGGTAGTGTCCGCTACCTCGTCGCTGACACTTCGCCTAGCGAGCTATTCGCTGCCTCCTTCGCCTATCGAGTTTATGGCCCTTTCCTTACTTTTTTGGATTCCTGGCCTTCGCTACATAGTTTGCCTAGCGAACTTTATGATGTTTTGGTGGTAGCTTTGCTAGCAAGTTCGCCTAGCGAATTTGTTGTTGTTTGCATGCTGCCTTGGTTTCTTTGTCATTTTTCTTGTGTCTTAATTTCCACTCTTTCATGCCTAATTCCTGCACAATAACACACAAATCAAAGGTACCAATTTATTTTAACATAATGCTGTAAAACAACTAAAGCAAGAGTGATTTTTAACACTTTCTTGACAAAAAGGAGTGAAAGATGTCCATATTTGATAGATCAAATAAGCAAAGTTGGGGATCTAACAACTGTCTCCAACTAGATTTTTGCTTGCCCTCAAGAAAAGTATGCCTCTTGATGAAACAAGAGGATTTGCTTAAGAAAAAGATTTCTCCTAAATTGGATGAAATGGCTCAAAACACAAGGAATGCAACCAGACACAAGTTCTCAATGGTTAGAATAAAGTCTTAAAGCAATGTGAAACATATATCATTCAACAACAATGTTATCTTGAATGAATCACCGTATCTGTCCTCTTCGAATAAGGATTGAAGAATTTACGCGTTTACAACCGCTGAGAAAATTTCACTCAACTAACAAACAATGTCAAAATCAATCCAATTCATACAATATCTAACAATTATAGATGAAAATGTGGAAGCAAGAAGATCACTAAGGTCTTTTCTGGTTGTAGCTTGGTCGGGTTTACAAACAAGGGACATATCTTAGGCCATTGAAAGAAAATTGCCGATGCAAAAGAAGCATTCACTGTACAAGTTATTTACACATCACAACTTCCTTCCACCTGTTTCTCATTTGTAAACCTTCCCAACACTTAGTTCATAACTTATTCTATTTTTTTTCTTTCCCAAGCAAGCATTCTATTTTTTTTTTCTTTTTCAATCATATTCACATAACAACAAATTTTTTTTCAATGCTTGCTTGATTTTTCAAGAGTTGTAGTAACCTACCATACTTCTTTTTTGTTCTCCCCAACTTAGCTTTTACTCAATCCTCAAGTGAATGCTCTTGAATTTTAAGGCAAAGAGAACAATTAACACAAAATTCAAGGGTTCAAGAAAAAAGTTTTTGGAATCCTGCATAGTTTTAAGTCAAGATTCACACTGTTTAGGCTCAAGGGGTTCACGAGTACTCTCTGCTCAAAGGTAAGTTACATTTGGAACTGGTTGTGCTCTATAAAAACAAGTGCCTTGATCATTTCTAATTGCTTCCACAAATTCACAATAATAAAAGATACATCATGAATCAAATGAATCGACAAAGTTTGTTAGAATCCAAGATTTAGTGTACAATGGAGGTTTCCTCACAATTTGTGGTTCTAAGTTCTAGTGAAACATTCATTCAACAA
This sequence comes from Lathyrus sativus, assembly GCA_963859935.3. Lineage (NCBI taxonomy): Eukaryota > Viridiplantae > Streptophyta > Magnoliopsida > Fabales > Fabaceae > Lathyrus > Lathyrus sativus. The sequence goes on from OZ012736.1 coordinate 393,535,182, forward strand.
TGTTGCCAAAAGAACAATATTCATTTATAACAAGATTAAAGTCCTTAAGCATTTTCATATTCTAACCAAGGGTTACCATGTACCTTGATATTATTCGCTTGTTTAATTAATATCATTTCCATCCAAACTCGGATGCACCTTCATTGGATACTTCTTTCCAGAGAGCAACCAGTCTAGAAGTTTTTAGAAAGCTCAACAGCCAGAATATTAACAACCACTTGAAAAGAAACAAAATATTTTAAACATAAAAACTTAACATTACTTAAACATTAATAAAATGTGCATGGGGGAAAAACACCCCAAAATAGTACAAGAGCCAAATATCTGAAATAACAGTACATTAAAAACAACAAAAGCAATTATTCAAGAACAAAAGTACTTCATATTGATAACCAAAGGAAGTTGCTTGAATTCACGCTCACAAGATCAACATATCAAAAAGAATTAGTCCTCTTCAGACTCGGTCTATTCCATGCTCTTAGAACCAACATCATCATCATCAGCACCACCATCATCATCATCATCAACCTCAGTTCCACCATCATCAGGACCAGAGGCACCCGCCCCCTCTCCAAAAACAGGCCTGACCTCAGGCCAGCTCGCGTGCTGCAAGAACTGCTCACGTGTCATCATAGTGTGCTCCATGGAGGGGTCACGATATTGCAGCTGAAGTACCTGCATAGAATCATGTATATCCACCATGGTACGCTGAGTCGCCGCCATCCAATCCCAGTTGTAATTATAAACAGCTTGCTGATAAACCTAAAATATACTGTTTATTTGACTCGATTTTACGCACGTTATTTAGTATTTTATTTCCATTTTCTTATATTATGCCTCTACTTTTTGAGGAAATGTACACATGGCTTCCACCATGGCGGGCGCCATAGGAGATGCCATGAGTAGGATGCAAGCCAACTGCTGACAACTGCCACGTCTCCCACTCCCTTCCACGCTAGTACATGTGGCGGGCGCCACTTTCACACGGTCATTTCCCTTCCAAAAGGAGTTCGGGGGCATTCCGGTCTTTACCTGTACTTTCCTGCCTCAATAAATACCAGAGTTCTGATTCATTTCAAACCATCCAAGCTTAGAGAACAGAACTCAAGCCATAAATTTCACTTATCTGTAAAGTAATAAACTTCTCACATCGAGGGGTTATTATGTAACACCCTAAATTTTAATTGGAATATTTTAATTAATTAATTTAATTAAGAATATTCGATTTCGGTGTTTTTTGGTGGCTTTGTGAATTATTGAGGAATTATGCTTTGCGGAGTATTTATTTTGGAATAATAGTATGTAATATGGATTTATTAATATTATTATTAATTATAACAAATATAAGAGGAATAAGGGTAATTTGGACTTTGGAGGAGTTAGTAAGGGTAATGAGGGACAAGCCCAATTTGTGAGGCCCAAGGCCAGGTTGGCAAAATTAAGTTCTGAAGGGAAATTAGAATTCATTTGTTTTAACTGTGAAAGTTTGGTGGCCAGAACTCTGAAGGAAAGGTTGGAGGCAGAAGATCCCAAAGTTAATCGTGAAAGCTACAGATTCGACTAAGGTATGAGGAGTATCGTTGTTCATGATTTTCTATGTATGCCTTTAGATGTGTTTATGGTTGATTTATGATTTAAGGTATTTTGGGGTTGATTTGGGAGAATTAGGGAAATTGACTGTACGACTCTGAGATTATGGCTAGTGGTATGTAACACTGAATATTGATATTAGAAAGGGAAACCTTAGGCCTTCGTGGCCAAAACCTTGGATTGTTATATGTTTGACCCTGTAGGAATAGCATTGTACAAATGTGAGTAGCTCTGATGCACTCAGAGCAATTGCGGGGAAATAGTAATTTAGGGAGTGCAAATGTTGTCGGGTTGGCCTAACAAACCATAGATTTTATGTCGTTATCGCCGTATGACCTTAGGGATGATTATGCGATATTTTGGGGGCATGGGGTGTGTGAATCGTAGGAGCTTTTGGGAAGAAACAACTTCTGTGCATAGAAGAGCTTTGCTGTCATTGGACTGTTCTCCAAGCAAGCATGCCAGCGAAGACTCGCCACAGACTCGCCTAGCGAGCAAGCCAGCAAACTTAGCAGAGTTTGAGAAATTTGATCGTTTTGCAGTGATGCCTAGATGTTTGATTCTGAGATTTCTGAGATGAGTTAAAATGAGTATGACAGTGAGGAATTATGTGATTGATAGGCGATAGTGTGAGGATTACCGCGAGTATAATTTGAGGAATTAATATGAGATAATATGGGGTAGTATTATGAATTAATATGTGATAATATGTGATAATATGATGGGCTAACATGAGGATGACTATGAGCTAATATGTGATTGGTACGTGATTATTATGATGAGTTATGTGATAACATTAGATATGATGAATTATGTGATGATGATGATTATTATGATAAATTATGTTATAAAATGAGATATGATGAATTATGTGATGATGATTATTATGATGATGAATTATGTGATAACAGGAGATATGATGAGTTATGTGATGATGATGATTATTATGATGAATTCTGTGATAACATGAGATATGAAGATTTATGTGATGACGATGATTAGTATGATGAATTATGTAATGATGATGATTATTATGATGAATTATGTGATAACAAGAGATATGATGAGTTATGTGATGATGATGATTATTATGATGAATTATGTAATAACATGAGATATGATGATTTATGTGATGGCGATGATTATTATGATGAGTTATGTGATGATGATTATTATGATGAATTATGTGATAACAAAAGATATGATGAGTTATGTGATAATATGAGATATGATGAATTATGTGATGATGATGATTATTATGATGAATTATGTGATGATGATGATTATTATGATGAATTATGTGATAACAAGAGATATGATGAGTTATGTGATGATGATGATTATTATGATGAATTATGTGATAACAAGAGATATGATGAGTTATGTGATGATAATGATTATTATGATGAATTATGTGATAACATGAGATATGATGATTTATGTGATGACGATGATTATTATAATGAGTTATGTGAAATATGGCGATTTATGTGATGATGATGACTATGTGGATGAGTTATGATGTTTGATGTATATAATGAATATGACGAAATGATGAATGATGATGCACCTATGATGTTATTATGAGGATTATTGTAACGCGTGCATCATGCCTTCATATGCATCTGGACTTCGGTTCAGGACCTAGATTACTTTGGCTTCAATCCCACTGTGCGGATGTGAAGTATTTTGATGTGCTCTGTTTCCCTAGTAGAGTTGATTCTATTGATGGGGATCTATGGAGGATTGATGGCCCAGTGTCCATTGCGATGTGATGATTGGTACCACATGCATTGAGTTGTGTTGCATTGCATTTATGAGTCCTTTGTATAAATTATGACGTTGTGGCCTATGAGGCATATTTGAGGGATATGAATGTGTTTAATATAATTATGATGTTTTTTATGCATTAATTGTTATACATTGATTTTATGAACTATTTTACTCACCCTGCCTGTTTAAATGTTACCTCCACGTGGGTAACGTGCAGATGATCCAGTTTAGTCGTGGATGTCGTCGAGGAGTATTTTGAAGTTTTTGAGTGTTTTAGTCTTTTGGTCAACTTAGAGGGTCTTGCTCTGATATGTAACATCGGGTTGGGTTTCTTGATTGATTTTATACTGTTGAAGTTATTTTGATTTATTTCCCTTTTGAGGAAATCTTTGATTTCCGCTGTTTATGATGTTATGATGTATTTTGGGAAAAACCCGTAGTTACGGAGTATAGACCTATTTTGATGACTTTGAGAAACATACACCCTTTTTGTGGCTTTTTATGAAAGTTAATATTTTACTCTGAAATCCATGATATTTTGCCGTAATATCTTTGAGGTAGAATAAGGGTGTTACATTAGTGGTATCAGAGTAGGTCGGTCCGTCCGGCCAAGTTGTCTAATGTTTGTTGTTCCCTTGTATGCGACAAGTTGTCTAATGTCGGTACATGTTTGTTGTCTAACCTTTGTCTTCAGAAGTGGGAATGAACTAAGTGGAAGATAGTACGCCTTCACCAACAAAGGATTCGAAGACCTACTTGGATTTTCGACCATTCCTGATTCCATTATTGACCTTCCGATGGGATATTTTATGAGCAGAGACATTAATCAGTTCTGGCAAGACATCATAGGTGGAGGGAGCCTAGATCCATCGACTCAGTTGTCTCCGATGATTCATAACCCTGCCATGAGATATTTTCAGATGACTGTGGCTTACACCTTCTTTGGAAAGGAAGATTCTGACTTGCATGTTAGCGAGGAAGAGATATTCTTCCTATTCTGCGCTAACAGGTTGCGCCCAGTAGCATGTGGGAATTTCTTGCTGTACAATTTCGAAGGCCAAGCTAGATCATCAGAAGGAGTTATTCATGCCGGAGGCACCGTTACACACATAGACATTGCATTGGTACTAACCAATCAGTTGTTACATCTGACCCCTTATTGTGAACCTACTTCACTTAATACTGATTTATGTTTGGATCATGGGCTGATGAGGAGAGCTTCCTTTCAACCTGATGCTTTCAGACTTCTTATCGATTACTAGACGGTCCATTATTTCACTCTACCTGACCCAGTTGTGACAAGTGTGCATGATCCATCCAACTAGAATTATGTGTTGGAAGGGTATGGTGAGACGATCGACGAGCCACATACACCGCCTTCAGCGGAATACCATCCCTCTCCACTTTCTGCAAGGACGATTGTGTTTTCCAATAATCATGCATTATGAAGACCTGACTTGTATACCTAAATAGATGAGCTATATTGAAAGATAGCTCACCTTCAGCAGATAGTAGCAAATCTTACTTTACAGGTTCAGATTTCCGATATGACCCATGCCACTGAGATAGACGTCCTGTATCAGGAGATCTCAGATTTACACAGAGAGTTGCATTCACTCCGTCCCCAAGATCAGTCAGACGAGTAACCACCTCCATGATGGCACTATTTCACTGCTTTCACTATTTATTTTATTTCCTTTTGCATTTACTGACTTATCGCATTTCCAATTATGTTTTTATGTTTCATGACATTATATCATACCATTTATATTTATAATGCTTGCAATGTCATTTAACTTATTTTTTTCAATTTTTATGTTTTCTGTTTATATATATATATATATATATATATATATATATATATATATATATATATATATATATATATATATATATATATATATATATATATATATATATATATATATATATATATATATATATATATATATATATATATATATATATATATATATATATATATATATATATATATATATATATATATATATATATATATATATATATATATATATATATATATATATATATATATATATATATGCAAGAAAAAAATTAGTGTGTCAGGTCAGATGATTTCTACTACAGCACATCCCAAAAAAAATAAGGAGGAGAACCAAGACCCAAAACAAACCACCAAAAATCTGGCCCAACTGCCTTTTCAAAGGGTGGCGCCCGCCATATAGTCCATGGCACCCGCCACGGGGTCTGGACTATATGCGAGGAAGAAGTTTGGAAACCACCATTTTTGCTCCCAAAAACCTCCAAAACCCATTTTTGGCTACACGAAAATCCTCCCCAAACCACCAAAAGTTCACAAATTTATCTTCCACTCACGAAATCCTTAACCATTCCCACATCTATTTTTTATTTCTTTCACAAAAATCTATCCAAAAACTCATCTTTACAAAACTAAAAAAATACCCATTCTTCATCTTCCTAAACCTCCAACCTTCATCCATGGAGCATGATGACTACGTTTTGCGTCAAGGAAAACCCGAGGAAAGATAACAGAAAATCCTCAACAAACTGCGAAACCGAGACATTTCTTCAACAAGGTACGTAGAAGATAACTGCCTTTACTCTTCAGGCATCTATCATAGCGTATATCATTTATTAGACACTCTGGGCCTGCATGAGATTCTTGCCAGGCATGATCCTACTTTTGACCGGCTGACCCGGGAATTCTTGAGTTCCCTGATCTATGTTGTCAGACCCAACACTGCTAGCAAAGTTGGCACGGTCTAGTTCCAGATGTTTAATGTTGAATATTCGTTTAGTACTGATGAACTTGCGGAAAGGCTTGGATTACCTTTTGGTGCGGGTGCTATTTGTGAGGCACCTCTAGATTCTGAATGGTCTGTGGAAGCATTTTCCTTCTTGCACAGGTTGTCGAATTTTAATATATCATCTTTTGAAGGAATACTTGCTTCTAGGATCCATAACTCAACCATCCGTGTGTTCTGCTACATGTTAGCCTACACTATATTTGGCCGGGAGAATCCTAACAAGGTGAATGCCAAAGAATTACTATTTTTGCAAGGTTGCCTCACAAATAGGCGATTTAACGTACTTCCATTTATGATAGCCCACATAAATTCCTATATTAAGAGCACTGGGACCATAGCCTTCAGAGCACTGATCACCTCCTTTGCAAAGGCTCTGAACCTAGATGCCGAGATAGCCACTTTAGAGCCTCTTCCTCCCCGCACAATCAATTTGAAAATTTTGAAAGATATAAAATTGTGCAAAGTCAAGAGAGAAGGAGGCTTCGAGCTTATGATTCATGGGAAGGCTATCCCATATGTCATTTTACCCTGCACTAGGCGCACCGATGTAACTAACCTGGGAAACTGGACCTATGATTTAGATGCTCCACCCATTACAGGTCCAGTACCCCCTAATATTCCTGTGGGCGAAGGCGCTGATACTGATGACGAGTATGATCGGCGAGAGCAATCTCCCGATCACCCTTTACCGCCTCGCCACACATTGCAGACACACACTGCATCACCTTCCTCTTACCATTCTGCAGGTACCGCATCCGGCTTTTATATATCTGAGCAGATGTGGCAAGCACAACTAGCCAGAGAAGAATGACGTGACAATTTTCTCAACACCATTTTGCAGCAACTATCTGAGAATATGAGATTCATGCAAGAGTCTCAGTAGCAGACGAGCCAGTCCATACAAAGCATTATGCAATCTCAAGCTGCTATGATCACTCGATTCGACGCGTTCGAAGCTTCTCAGACCGATCATCGTCGCAGTAGATCCCGCCGCCCCAGGTACTCCGAGCACGTTGCTGACAGCACCGGTAGTATGCCCTAGGCACCTCAGGTACCTCGTCCCTTGCTTATTTTGAAACATTGGGGAAAATGTTCAATTTAAGTGTGGGAGAAGACTTTATTTATTTTCCCGCTTTATCTCGCATTTCTATTTCTTTTATCGCTTTCAGTTTATTTCCCTTCATTTTTCTTTCTGTTTTTTTATAACATACTTGCGCTTAACAAATCATTTTACAGTATACCTTTACTCTCTCATCTCACTCCCGCATTAATTTGCCCCACCAAAAACTTTTTGAGAAATAGTGTACTATCCTGAAATTTTTCTTGGGCTCTGAGGCAAGTTCGTATTAGGATGCAGGTGATTTGGGAAATTCTCTTTGAAACATCGGTATCATTATAACACCTTAGGCTTCGCAAATGCAGAAATAGACCCCGATACTCTGAATACCATGGCCTCAATAGAATATCCATAGTAAGTCCTAAATAGTTTATCCTAGCAGTCAGCTTCGGCCTAAGCGTTATCTAAGTGAAGGATCTATGAAAATAAGTGAATGATCAGTATGCTAAGAATATGAAATAATTACGAACTCGGGTGTAGGTAACCCTCACAAGGTCATTTAAACCCATAAAGTTGTAATTTCGAAGAAAAAAAAGAAAAAAAGAAGAAAAATGATAAAAACAAGGCAAAAAAATACATTCCCACTATCAGTTGGTTCAAAGTTTTCTGGTACTGAACTCGGTAGGGCGGATCACGAGCCGATTCCCCACAGCTACAGGTGGGCCAATAAAAGAGGTTACACCACTTTGTGCACCAGAACCTCATGCTTTAGATCAGAATCACTAACTGGTTACTTCACCATGATTTCGTACGGATAACGGACTTAATGTGATTGCACCGGAATGAAAAGGACTCAAAAGGAGATTCAAAAATAGGCCTAGGTACAATAGGGTAATACAGATTGATTTTTTGTAAAGAACGAAGCTTAGGTCCCTGTTTTCGGAGAAGTGTCATTCTGATACCCATGGTTCACTGAGTCATCACCTATCGCTTCATCCCAGTTTGAACTTATAAGTCCTTCTTGACCAAGTCATTTATGGATATCACCTTGTTCTGTCATGATGTTTTGCTTGAAGATAAGCAAAGGTTTTAGTGTGGGAGAATTTGATAGACCTAAAATATACTGTTTATTTGACTCGATTTTACGCACGTTATTTAGTATTTTATTTCCATTTTCTTATATTATGCCTCTACTTTGTTTCTTTTTCAGGTTTTTGTATTTTCAAGGCTACTCGAAAAGAATTGAAGAAAAACGAGCTAAAACCCTACTTTTTGAGGAAACGTACACATGGCTTCCACCATTACGGCCACCATAGGAGATGGCATAAGTAGGATGCAAGCCAACTGCTGACAACTGCCACGTCTCCCATTCTCTTCCACCCTAGTACATGTGGCGGGCGCCACCTTCACACGGTCATTTCCCTCCCAAAAGAAGTTGGGGGCATTCCAGTCTTTGCCTGTGCTTTCCTGCCTCTATAAATAGCAGAGTTTTGATTCATTTCAAACCATTCAAGCTTAGATAACAGAACTCAAGGCATAAGTTTCACTTATCTGTAAAGTAATAAACTTCTTAAATCAAGGGGTTATTACACCGTGTAGTTGAGTCTATAATCGAGTTTGGAGCACTTGGGTAGAAGTTAAACCTGCCGCCATTTTATTTCCGCATTTACTTCTAGTTGTACAAGATTTTAAAGCCTTTCGTTTGAGCAGGTTTCTGTTTATTGCCTTTATTTACCTTCCTTTTATTGTCGCGCCTTTATTTAACTGCCCTTTATTTAGCGCACCATTTTATCGCACTTTATTTATTTATCCGCACTTTGCTTTCTCGCATTTATTTACCATGTCCGGCTAAACTTTTAGGGCTAGGATGAAAGGATTATAGTTATAATTAGTATTCCAAATGATTCTTTATAGAACTATTTTAACTTTTAACACTCATTTTTTGTACTTAAAATCTATTGGGTAAGATCGAAAGCCGTTCAACCTTTAGATAAATTTGGTTAGTTTTGACTGTTCAAAGGAAGCGAAAGCGCTTGGCTAAGTCAATTAGGAATCTTTAATGTTTAAGAAAACTGATTTTAAAACTGTTTTTGGACGCGTTTATGGATTTGAAGTCCGGTTCGTAAGAACCTCTTTTTATTAGAAATTCCAAGTTAAAATACTTTTCAACTAAGTCTAGAAACTATATTTCTTAAAAATAGGTTTATTAGTCCTAACGCAATGCGCACCTTCTAATCAGTGACAATAAGAGGGGTCGATTAGGGATAAATTTGGTTCTGAATACACGAAAGTGACAGTTCCTGTTAAATTAGTTCTTTTCATGAGTAGAAAACATTACCCTATAATGAATCCTATCTGTACACATCTGGAATACTACGTATCTATATGAATTGCATATATACCTATTGCTTTAATTGACTTGCCTTAGATAAACACCGTAACAATAGTACCTGATTGATTGACGTTTGCTCTTTGTGGGATCGATAATCTTTTGTATTACTTTGACACTATTCGTGCACTTGCGAATTGCCTATCACTTGTTGGAATGGATCAAAACCCTGTGAGAAAAGAAACACCAGGGTGTCACATCGCTATGAAGAGGGGCCGAAAAAGACAGAAGAGTCGCCGCCGTTTGTTATTTATCCCAAAGAGGGAAAGAAAACGATCAGAGAAAACCTACGAGAAAGGGAAAATACAGGTCATCGCAACCAAATCTTGAGTTCAGAAGTCGGTTACGCAAGGGGTAGGTATGAGCACCCATCACGTCCGTCGTACTCGACGGGATCCACGCTTGTTATCTATCTAAAAGGGTGTTAATCTATCTAAGCTACAGGCCACAGGGACAAAAGAAAAGAAACGAGACTCGATAGAGCATCTCCGCTCTATGCCTAAGTATTTCCTCGTGCAATGGGAAAGTCAGAGTCAACATAGTTCGGAAAACTACGGCTGAAGGTGGGGAAGGTTGCTCGCCAAGCATCGCCGTCTTGTGCTTACGTATCCTCGTCTGGTACTAGAAATCAGAGCAAACGTAATTCAGGCTGACACGACCACAGGTTGGTTCAAATGTTTTAGCCAAGTAGGGTTAAATCTTAGTTCTAGCAGTTAGGTGTATTGCTGCTCGAACATTGGAGACTTAAGCGTTACCTATTTACGGTAGAACCAAGAGTTAACAACACTCTCTTTGAAAATGCTTTTCAATTAATCCCAAAGGATAAAAAGGTTTGATGTTTGTTTTTTAGTCTTTTATGAAAAAGAAGTGAATTGATTTGTGTTTGTAATTCATGTTGCACTAAAGACTATGACTTAGGAGCGAATGCGTCGCATATCGCCCAAAGGGCATACACTAAACACTCTAGACAATTAAGATGAGGCCCCCCAATCATCATTTCCCAAATTCTTAAGGCTCGTAGCGTACAAAACTCATTATCCTTTATTACATGTTTTGAAGAAGTTTTGAGATGAGAAGAGAGAAGACACAACTAAGGGGAAACTAACTCAACCCTAATGTTATCATGCAATGTGCTCCTATGATTGAGATTAAGAGGGGAAAAGACTATCCTAATGTTATCATGCTTGGATTGAACACTTAATGTCTCTCCTAATCCCAAAGGGACTAGGAATCCTAAGGGATCATAGCAAAGGAAACCAAGTAAACACAAGATAAAACAATCACAAGTAAGATGAAAGAAAGGAATGTAAACATGAAAAGCAACACAAAGAAAAGATGGAGGAAAAAAGTGTAGGGCAGCAACCACCATAAGCACATCTCAAACCTTTAAATGCAAACAAAGAGATGCAAAACAAAAGAAGAATGCAAGGAAAAGCACTCAAACAAGCCCAAGCAAAAGTGAGATGCAATGGGAGAAGTCACAACTCCTACAACCATTCAAGCATCAATCACCAAACCAAAAGGCAAACAAAAAGCAAATAAGAAAGAGAAGAAGGCATGATCAAGATGAGGATGGGAGAATAGGCTTGGGCAGCAAGCAACATAAGGAGAAATTTCAACCAAGAGCATCAAAATGATCATGCAAAAAGAAAGCACAAAAGGTTCTCAAAGTAGCATCTCATTCAAGTCAAACTCAAAGTGCAAACAAAGGGCACCAAACCAACTTGAATGAGTTCCAATGGACAGAAGTGAGAACAAGAGAAGAAGGTTCACAAACCAAATAAGAAATCAAACCAAAACAAGTTACAAAGTAGGGCAAGGTAAAGAACCAAAGTTCATCACACTTTCAACATTCAAATGCAAATGGAAAGCCCTTATTAAAAGTAACTTGCAACACAAACCATCCAAACGTGTGACCTATAAAATTAGGCCAGTATGCTAAACATGTCAAGAATGTGATTCAAGAAGCATAGGATGCATATGGGATCCACAAAGGTCATCTCCCAAAGGAACTAGGTCAACTAGTTTATGTGAACCTCAATTAGGGTGACTTGACTTGCAAGGTTCACCAAAGATAGGAGAATGGTTCAATAAATGCCAAATAAAATGCACAAAGCTCATAAGCAAATTGGCAAACAGAGGCCAAAACATCTAAACCAAAATCCAATTAAAGCATCACCAAATGAATTGAACTAGGGTGCTCCACTTTGAAGGATATTTATCGAGGGTCAAACAAATGCAAACCAAAGTCAAACAAAAATAGGTCAAACCTTGACCAAAACCAGCCTCAAAGGCACCTCAATTCATCATCAAAATAAAGAGGAAGCCTCACTCATAGGTGGTTGCAAATGGTCCAAAAATCAAGTAAGAACAAATGGAAATCACATTAAAAACACCTCCAATCATTAAATTCAAATTTAATTAAAAAATAAAAGGAAATTCAAAATAAAAATTATGAAAAATTAGTTAACATATCAAAGTGTTAGAAAGTATTTTTATTTGAATTTTATGACATTTGGAGGTATTTTTAACAATTAAAAAATAAAAACAGAAATTAAAATAAAAAGAAAAGAAAATAAAAGCCAAGGGAGGTGTATCAGCAATCCCAGAATGCAAAGGAATTCAGTTTAAACGCGTTTGGGCTTAATAAATTAGGGGTGCCAATAGCATTATAGGCCCAGATCCACATTAAAGTTCATCCAGATTAATGAAACGATGTGTTTCATTAATCCAGCATGGAGTCAACATCCACATATGCATAGTCAAGCCAATTGGAATCAAACACGTGCGCGGTCAAAATGTCAAAGGCATGCCACCTCAGTTCTGAGGGCTTAAGACCAGATGCCGGAGCCGTAGCTCCGGTTGTCTTCTCCTGCGACCTGGCCAGAGTTCAGGTCATCCAAACCTCACCAAACTGAGCAAAATGCACATCAAAAGAAAGCTGAGCTCATGTACATTTCAAATCCAAGATCCATTTATCCAAAACACATCTAAATAAAGAGAATCAAACAAATCAATTTCAAGATGCAACTCTAAAAACTCAAGCAAATATGAAAATTAAAAAATCAAACATGGCCTACGTGAGGTAGGGATTTAGATGCAGCCAATATGGACCTAGATCATGCTCTAGAATGAGAGAAAAGTGAAGGAGAAGCTTACTGAACGGAGACACTCCGTTGGTGCTTCAACTGCTTGCTAGCTTGCTTTAAACTCTCCAAATTCACTCCAATTTGCACAAGGAAGAAGAATTAAAATTCAATTGGCTTTGATTGGCAGTAAAAATGAAAACACGATTTGAAATATCCTTGGAGAATTTGAAAATGGAACTTGCTCTCTCTGGATCCAAAATGCGCTTCTGAGCTCTCCTTTCACATTTTAAGTTTATATATGTTGGATATCTGATGCTTTTGGACGTCCATGAAGCTCCAATTTGATGAATTTGAAAAAAATGCCCAAAAAGGCAAGTGATTCATGCAAAAGTGAAAAGCTTGCCTACACACACCAAAACTCCCTCATTCTGCAGCTTGCAAGTTGAATTTTACATGAGGATTGGATTGGGCCTTGTATGTGATCCAATTTTGAAGTTTGAATGTGAATCTTCTTTGTGAAGTAATTGAAAAATGCACGTGTTTATTGCCATTTTGTGCCAAAACAATTTGTGCATTCTTGCCTTGAGTGTATTGTGAAGAGAATTGAACAAAAATAAGGCATAAAAATGACCCATATGTATCCAATTCAAACCATGATTTAAAGTTCATTTTCACTTGAAATTTCTCACCCAAGTCCATAACCATCCCTAATTCACACAATATTGGAGTTTCATGGTGTAAAAGAGGTATTTTGGAGAAACTTTCATGTTGGTTGAAGTTTCATGTGAAGTGCACAAGTGCATGAAAATGACCCATAATGAAAATGACCTATGATCAAAGTTTCCCAAAATACCCTTTCCTTGCCAAAGCCATAACTTGAGTTCCGAAAATGATATCAAGGACTTCTAGGACGTTTTTGAAAGCTAAGATCACGAGGAAAAACTTTCATGTTGACCAAAAAATATGTTCATCTGACACCTATAACTTGATGGTATCATAACTTGAGCTCCACGAACCCAATGGATGAGTTCTAGTACTCAAAAGAAATCTTATAACATGACCTAAAAGTTTTATGTTCATAAGAAAATGAGATTGGACTTGTATCTTGAGTTAAAGTATCCTTGAAGTTAGGCACTAAAGAAGGGGATTTTACACTGAGATCCTCTGAAACTCTAATTTAGTAACTCTTTGAACTCTTGATTCTTCTTGATTTGAACTTAAAATGACATCCTAGCTGTCTAAAAATACCTTCCCATGACCCCAATTCCTTAGAACTAAGTCCCAAACTTCTTCAGGTCCACAGTTGACCCTGAATTGACCAAATGAAACCCTAAGTGCACAACCATTGATTGTGACCTCTTGCAAGTGAAATAAGTGTTTAGATGAACTCCATCATGGCTTATAAAGAACTACATGAGCTTTCAAAACCTCTCTTATCCATAACCATGAACTTGTGAACCCCTAATGATCCTCTGTTGACCCCCAAGATAGGAGATAAACAACACATACCAACCTTCTCTTTCAAAGACCTATGGCCACTTCTTGGTGATTGTAAGCACTTGATGACTTGAATAAGTACTCTTGCTTGATTTTGAAACTCTTGGAAATATTCTCTTGAATAACACACCTCTCTTGATCCTCTGTAAAGGACAATGCTATGTAAATGCTCAAGAATGAAATGAAACATAAGCCAAGCAAAGAAAAAGAAGGTTGGTCAACTTTTGGGGTGCAACAACTGCCCCTATTCAAACGACTCGGAGCTAAATGAGTGAAAAGTGAACGACTTTAAAACAATCAAGGTAAAAGACGGTTGAATACCAAAGAACCCGAAAATTTGCCAACCACAGAAATAGAACTGCAAAATCATTATTGGGAATGAGAATCTCTGGAGATAACCAAATCTGCTAGTTGCAACGGCAACAAGCTAACTGATTACCAATCAAGAAGTCTCAACATGCAGTCGGAAGAAACATCTGCTAACGCGCAGGAAACGACACTAAGTCGGAAATATCATCTGATTCCACCATCAGGCAACTGTTAAATAAACCTCGCATCGAACATGAATGTCGGCTTAACCCGAAGTTGAGAACATCTGACATCGCCGCTAGACATCTGTTAAATAAAAATAGGCATTGAACCTGAAGGCTGGCTCAACCTGAAGTTGATAACATCTAACATCGCCGCCATGCATTTATTAAATAAAAACAGGCACCGAACCCGAAGGCCGGTTCAGCACGAAGTTGAGAAGAACATCTGACATCGCCGCCAGACATCTGTTAAATAAAAATAGGCATCGAACCCGAAGGCCGGCTCAACACGAAGTTGAGAAGAACATATGACATGGCCGCCAAGCATCTGTTAAATAAAAACAGGCATCGAACTCGAAGGCCGGCTCAACACGAAGCTGAGAAGAACATCTGACATCGCCTTCAGGCATCTATTAAATAAAAACAGGCATCAAACCCGAAGGCCGGCTCAACACGAAGCTAAGAAGAACATCTGGCATCGCCGCTAGGCATCTGTTAAATAAAAACAGGCATCGAACCCGAAGGCCGGTCAACACGCAGTTTATAACATCTGCTAACCAGCAGGCATTCGCTAAATAAAAGCGAGCATCGAACCCGAAGGCCGGATCAACACGCAGTTTATAAGTGAACCTGACAACAATTCACAAGAAAACTCCGCTGGGGAAAGAGAAACTTAAACAAGCAATTCTGTTGGGAAACAAATGGTAAGATAAATACATCTTTCAAGAGATTTTTCCATGGTCTGGATACTACACAAGCTCAGGAATTAACTGATAATATGCTGGGTCAGGATATCGCGCGTTAAAGGGATATAACATCATATGTCGGGGTCAGAATACCGCACGAACAAAGTAAAATTAACCGCTTGCTGAAGATATACCTGAAAACAAAGAGGTAACAACCTGGCTTATGTTTCAAATGCATATTTTTGAATATGGCATAATGCTCCATATGAAATGGAAATGCTACGCGTTTTTGAGGATGCCATGAACAAATGAAAAATGCAACGGAACCAAATCAGCAAAATAAATGCTGAAAAGACAAGACCAACTCCGCCGGGGAGAAATGGGATATGCCAATTATGATTAGACTTAAGTTGGGAACAACAAGCCCTGGATGATCTCCTGAAAAAGAACTTCCCTGGGAAACATTGTTCTGATGAGAACACCATACACTCGGCTGGGAATCAAGTCAACTCTTGCTGAGGGAAACACCCTGGATGGTCTTCCAGAATACCACTCTTCTGGGGAACACACAACCCGGCTGGGGAAAGACAACCAACCATTGGAATCAAAACCACCCTACTGGGGAAATCAACGACCCTGCAGGGGAACCACAAACGAACATTGAGATTAGCCTACGCTCCAGCGGAGAAAGCAACCCTGAATGGCATCCTAGAATACCGAAGCCTTCTAGGGTATAAAGAAAACATCTGGGGATAAATCCACTCCACTGGAGATCTAAATCTGCCCTGCCGGGGATTAATCAGTGGGAAATCAATATCAAAATACATCCCAACTGCTAGGGACACACCAATAAACTTTCTTAAAAATGATTCCAACCTGCGGGGAAGGATTTACTCTGCCGAGGAAGGGTATACCCCACCGACTTCGTAGGGGAATAAGCAATAAGGGAAACAACATCAACCTTTGCTTGGGGATTGAGTCAGCAATCAAACTATGAGGGTATACAAACTCAAACATATCTGGACTCTATGGGGAAACAAAATTCTGACTTTGCTCCGCTGCTTGAGAAAAATTTCCACATTTGCCTGGTGGAAAGAAATCCTGTCTTGACTCTCTGGAGAGTAAGTGCATACCTATAATTTGCTGGGGATAAGCACACACACTTGACCTGCATGGGGGATATCAATATTGACCCTCTAAAGATGACTTCATTCTACCAAACAAATCAAACCTGAACCGATGTGGAATAAGTGCATACAGACAAACGTCTGGGGAGAAGTGTATCCATTCAACCTCGCACTTGCATATCCTTTCCTGTAGACGCAGACTCTTGCTAGAGCCAAGGTGCATCAGGCCCGCTGTTGGAGATAAATGTGTCTCGACTACACACCTTCTTTTTGTGGGGAATGGTGATCTTACCGGGGATACACCTCTGAAAAACTTGCCTCAAGGGTAACGACCCTGCACATGAACAAACAATAAGATATCCTGTGCAATGGAAACTATCTCGGTCATCATCCGTGATATTGTTCAAATAAATCAGAGTTTTAATGATTAATGGCAAAGCCTGCAAGTTTATGTATGCAAAGTTTTATCAAAACATCGGGCGTTTTTTCGCAAACAAAACAATAAAGTCAAAGCAAGAACAACAATCTACTGAATAGTATGCGCTTTATTGACAAATGGCCTGTAAATAGGCAGATTTTTACAACAGATGCAACCCCTAAAAAGAGGAAGCTGTGCAAAAATTACAAAAATGCACAGAAATATAAAAAATATAGGTAATGTGGCACAGAGAAACACCATGTGTCGATCCATATATGACTCGCCTGACTTCAACGCTTCTCCGACGCTTCGTCTTCTGAAGAGATTGATTCGGATGAACGGCCCTCAGGTCCTCCCTCAATCCACTAAGCTCTAAAAATCAAATAAGCACACCACAGTCATTTGCTTTTCAAAATCCCTAACTTTTGCCTGAATCGCCCTTCCGTGTTTTCAATTCACCAGGATACCCATTTTTGCCAAAATCGCCTTTTCAGGTTTTCAACTTTGCGGGTTTACATCTTTTCTTTTTATCCCTAACTTTTGCCCGAACCCATTCTTTTTATGGTTCGTCGGGAGGCCCCATTTTTGCCTGGATATTCTTTTTCTTTCCAACGGGGCTCTTTAAGCAAAGTAATTTTTAACTAAATCTGCGTTCACAGGAGATGTGAAATCATCACCATCCATGGTTGACAACAATAAGGCTCCTCCAGAAAAAACCTTTCGCACGACATATGGACCTTCATAGTTGGGAGTCCATTTGCCCCTGTGATCTGTTTGTGGAGGGAGAATCTTCTTCAACACTAGCTCGCCTATTTGAAAGCTTCAAGGACGCACCTTCTTATCGAAAGCTTTCTTCATCCTACTCTGATATAAATGATCATACACGATGGGCGCTAAACTCTTCTCATCCATCAGGCTGAGCTGATTCAATCTGTTTCTCACCCACTCTGCCTCATCAAACTTGACATCAACCAGAACTCTTAAAGAAGAAATCTCGACTTCCAATGGTAGGACAACTTCCATACCATACACTAGCGAAAAAATATTTTCCCCAGTTGAAGTACGTATCGAAGTACGATATCCATGCAAAGCAAAGGGAAACATCTCATGCCAATCTTTATGGGTTACCACCATCTTCTACACAATCTTCTTTATATTCTTATGGGCCGCCTCGACGGCTCCGTTCATCTTCAGACGATAGGGAGAAGAGTTATGATGCTCAATCTTGAAACTCTGGCATAGTTCTTTCATCATCTTGTTATTCAAGTTCGAACCATTATCAGTAATGATCCTTTCGGGCATTCTGTACCGACAGATAATCTCCTTCTTAATAAACCGGGCTACCACTTTCTTAGTGAGATTGGCATAAGAAGCTGCTTCAACCCATTTAGTGAAATAATCAATTGCCACTAAGATGAAGCGATTTCCATTGGATGAGGTTGGCTAAATCTTGCCAATTATATCAATGCCCTACATGGAAAAGGGCCAAGGAGACTCCATCACGTTCAAAGGACTCGGTGACACATGAACCTTATCAGCATAAATCTGGCATTTATGACATTTCTTTGCATACTTGAAGCAATCAGACTCCATAGTCAACCAATAATACCCTGCTCATAACAACTTTCGAGACATGGCATGCCCGCCGGCGTGCGTGCCAGAGGCCCCTTCGTGGACCTCTTCCAATAGCAACCCTGCTTCTTTCTCGTCCACGCATCTCAACAGTACCCAGTCAAAATTCCTCTGGTAGAGTACATCATCTTGGTTCAGGTAAAAATTTCCAACCAACCTCCTCAAGGTCTTCTTATCCCGGGCCGAGGCCCCAGATGGATATTCCTGATTCTTGAGAAAATTCTGGATATCATAATACCATGGCTTGCCATCAGAAGCTTCCTCTACTGTGAAAATGAATGTTGGCCTATCGAGGCGCGAGATGACAATTCTTGGAGCATCATTCAAAAAATTAACCTTATACATTGAGGATAAATTAGCCAAGGCATCCGCCATCTGATTCTCTGCTCTTGGTACATGGTGGAATTCTACCCTGTCAAAGAAGGGTAACAACCTCTTTGCATAATTCATATAAGGAACCAGATTAGGTTGCCGAGTCTCCCACTCTCCTTTGATTTGATTTACAACTAGCGTTGAATCTTCATACATGTCTAGATTCTTGATCCTCAGATCAATGGCTTCTTCCAACCCCATAATGCATGCTCCGTACTCGACTTCATTATTGGTGCAGGGAAATGTTAACCTGGCAGTGAATGGGATATGAGAACCATGGGGAGTCGTGATGATTACCCCAATCCCGCTACCGTAAGAGTTAACATCACCATCAAAGATCATTTGCCACTGGGAGCTTTTCTCTGGACTTTCCTCAGGTAATGGCTCATCACAATCCTTCATCTTTAAGAACATGATGTATTCATCCGTAAATTCAAACTTCATCGGTTGAAATTCTTCGATCGGTTACTCTACAAGATACTCTGACAGAACACTCCCTTTGATAGCTTTTTGGGAAATGTATTGAATATCATATTATGTCAAGACCATCTGCCATCTGGCAATCCTCCCCGAAAGTGCTTGCTTTTTAAAGATGTACATGGTTGTGTGATTTAGCATATACTATCTTAGGCGTTTGGCAGCCCAAGCGAGTGCGCAACACATCTTTTCCAACATTGAGTACCTGGACTCACAATCTGTGAACTTTTTGCTCAAGTAGTATATGGCATGCTTTTTTCTTCCAGTCTCGTCGTGTTGACAGAGAACACAACCCATGTTGTTCTCAAGATCCGTTAGATACATTATCAATGGTCTTCCTGCTACTGGAGGTATCAGTATCGGAGGCTCCTGCAAATATTCTTTTATTTTTTCAAATGCCCTTTGGCAATTTTCGTTCCAGACAGCCGCCTGATCTTTCTTTAACAATATGAACATGGGTTTACACATGGCTGTGAGATGAGATATGAACCTAGAAATGTAGTTCAATCTACCCAAGAAACCACGAACCTCTTTCTCTGTTTTCGGTGCTGGCATTTCTTGAATTGCTTTTATCTTTGCAGGATCGACCTCGATTCCTTTTTCACTGTCAATGAACCCCAGCAACTTCCCTGACCGTTCACCAAAAGTGCACTTGTTCGGATTTAACCTCAGTTTGAATTTCCTTAGCCTCTCAAATAACTTCAAGAGGTTCACCAGATGTTCCTCCTGCGTCTGTGAATTTGCAATCATGTCATCAACATAGACTTCGATGTAATGATGAATCATATCATGAAAGAACATCACCATTTCCTGCTGATAGGTTGCCCCTGCGTTCTTCAACCCAAAAGGCATTACCTTATAATAGAAAGTCCCCCGCGGTGTAATAAAATTTTTTTTCTCCATATCCTCCAGCGCCATCTTAATCTGATTAAATCCAGAAAAACCGTCCATGAAGGAAAACACTAAATACTGAGCAGTATTATCAACAAGTACGTTAACGTGGGGGAGCCGTAAATCATCTTTCGGGTTCTCTTTGTTCAAGTCCCTATAATAAACACACATCCTTACCTTACCGTCCTTCTTTGGTACAGGTACGGAGTTAGCAACCCACGAAGGGTAAGTTGTTACGGCGAGAAACCCTGTGTCCAACTGCTTCTGGACTTCCTCTTTGATTTTCACGGCCATGTCTGGTCTGGTTCTCCTGAGCTTCTGCTTGACAGGTGGACACTCTTCATGCAAAGGCAAGCGATGAACCACGATATCTGTGTTAAGATCGGACATATCTTCGTATGAGCAAGCAAAGATATCACTATACTCTCTGAGCATTTCAACCAATCTTTGCTTGACATCACTCTGCAATGCAGCCCCTATCCGTACGTCTCTTCTGGCTTCTTCAGAACCCAAGTTGATGATCTCAATTTCTTCCTGATAAGGCAGAATGATTTTCTCTTCCTGTTTCAGTAGCTTGGCTAACTCTTCAGGTAGGTCTTCATCTTCCTCAATCTCTTCTTCGGCTTGAAAGATCAGATTATCAAGGTCAAAGCGAGTCATAGAAGAATTGAACATCAATTGGCTTTGATTTGCAGTGAAAATGAAAACACGATTTGAAATTTCCTTGGAGAATTTGAAAATGGAACTTGCTCTCTCTGGATCCAAAATGCACTTCTGAGCTCTCCTTTCACATTTTTAGTTTATATATGTTGGATATCTGATGCTTTTGGAGGCCCATGAAGCTGCAATTTGATGAATATAAAAAAATGCCAAAAATGGAAAGTGATTCATGCACAGGTGAAAAGCTTTCCTACACACACCAAAACTCCCTCATTCTGCAGCTTGCAAGTTGAATTTTACATGAGGATTGGATTGGGCCTTGTATGTGATCCAATTTTGAAGTTTGAATGTGAATCTTCTTTGTGAAGTAATTAAAAAATGCATGTGCTTCTTGCCATTTTTTGCCAAACCAGTTTGTGCATTCTTGCCTTGAGTGTATTGTGAAGAGAGTTGAACAAAAATAAGGCATAAAAATGACCCATAATGTATCCAATTCAAACCATGATTTAAAGTTCATTTTCACTTGAAATTTATCACCAAAGTCCATAACCATCACTAATTCACCCAATCTTTGAGTTTCATGGTGTAAAAGAAGTCTTTTGGAGCAACTTTCATGTTAGTTGAAGTTTCATTTGAAGTGCACAAGTGCATGAAAATGACCCATAATGAAAATGGCCTATAATCAAAGTTTCCCAAAATACCTCTGCCTTGCCAAAGCCATAACTTGAGCTCCATAAATGATATGAAGGACTTCTAGGACTTTTTGGAAAGCTAGGATCATGATAAAAAACTTTCGTCTTCACCAAATGTTGAGGAGAAACATGATTCTAGGTCAAAAGTGTTGTGGAAGTGAGTTGACTTTTGTTGACCAAAAAATATGTTAATCTGAGACCTATAACTTGATGGCATCATAACTTGAGCTCCACAAACCCAGTGGATGAGTTCTTGTACTCAAAAGAAAGCTTAGAACATTACCTACAAGTTTAATGTTCTTAAGAAAATGATAATGAGCTTGTATCTTGAGGTAAAGTATCCTTGAAGTTAGGCACTAAAGAAGGGGATTTTACATTGAGATCCTCTGAAACCCTAATTTAGTACCTCTTTCAACTCTTGATTCTTCTTGATTTGAACTTAAAATGACATTTTAGCTGTCTCAACATACCTTTCCATGACCCCAATTCCTTAGAACAAAGTCCAAAACTCCTTCAGTTCCACAGTTGACCCTGAGTTGACCAGATGAAACCCTAAGTGCACAACCCTTGATTGTGACCTCTTGCAAGTTAAATAAGTGTTTAGACGAACTCCACCATGGCTTCTAAATCTCTCCATGAGCTTCTCAAACCTCTCTTGTCCATAACCATGAACTTGTGAACACCTTATGATCATCTGTTGACCCCTAAGATAGGAGATAAACAACACATACCAACCTTCTCTTTCAAAGAGCTATGGCCACTTCCTGATGATTTTAAGCACTTGATGACTTGAATAAGTACTCTTGCTTGAGTTTGAAACTCTTGGAAGTCTTATCTTGAATGACACACCTCCCTTGATCCCCTGTAAAGGACAATGTTATGCAAATGCAAATGCTAAAGAATGAAATGAAACATAAGCCAACCAAAGAAAAAGAAGGTTGGTCTAATTTTGAGTTGCAACACAGGGCCATAAATAGCCCTGGTATCTGCAGCAACTGAACTTGCTTTCAATCCTTTGGGTCGGCAATACTTGTCCACGTACCTGTCATCAATCGCGACCGAAATAGTCACCTGTCTATGGGAAGGTAATCTCACCCTCGCCTGAACAAACAAGGCCATAATGAGACAGGGGAAACCAAAGGGGCAATTAACTCGCACCCCCGCTTTCAGGCCACGCTCCACTACGGACCTCAGCTCACAGCAATTATCTGAGCCACATCGATCTACATATTGGTAAGAATTGAGTGGACCAAGTTTGCCACTGGGATCGGCACTATTGACATGTGGGATTTTGGCTTGATGTTTGTCAGAATCAGCAGCAACACCAACTGAGGTAGAGGTTTCATGTCCTCTCGGTGATACCTCCTTGGAACCTCAGATGGGTTCAACTGTACCATTTTTCCCTCCATCAATATGGCCTCGGAAATGACATCAATGTTCCTATGAAGTCTCAAATCACGGTGGTACTCATCAATTTCATCCTCACCCAAGTTGAGAGGTCTTCCAAGAACCCTATTAATGGTGTCTTTATCAAAACTCACAGGTCGTCCTTCCACCTGTGTGGTCCAAGTAAAAGGCTCATCATCGTTAGGAAGTGTGTTAGCATAAAACTCTCGCACCAACTTGATGTTATAACTGTCAGTTGGAGTCACCAGTACATCCCACTTTTTCCTATTGATGAGTCCAGCAAAAGTCCTGTACAATCCCTCAGGATGAATAAGAAACCTCTTTTCAGCCAGAATCTTTCGTTTCTCTAAAGCCACACAGCGGCGGCTTGCTTTGGACCCACGAATCTCTCGGTGTCATACTGGATAGGGTGAGGACGAGAGGTGCTACCAACGCAGAAGAGAAACAAAAACATCCACACAACAGATCAGTAATCAGAGCATAAAAATAAAATCCTGTCACGTTTGCTGCAAGCTTCGCTGTGCGAAGACCTAGCGAATACTCACTCCAAGTTCACCTAGCGAAGGTGCTAGCAAAGGCTGCGGGTTTTTGAATTCTCCCATTGTTTCAAACCAAAATTCAGACAATCCAATTTTTCTCTATCACAATTTATGAACCACAAGATTTGCCATGTTAAGAACAGTTCTACTCAAACATGCAACCCTAAATTCTATACTTCTGCTTCTCATCCATTACAACCCACATGGTCTGTTCTCATGCAAATTAGAGCAACTTAATCAAAGAAAAATAGAGACAAAGACATACCTGATTGAAGAGATTGATTGGGTCTGAGAGAAGAAATTAGGGTTTGCAAGAAGAGATGCACAAGTGTGATGTGAGTGAGAGTGATGCACAACAAAAGTGAGAGTGAAGTGGAATGACCTAGAATCCTCAGAACTAACAAAAACGTTTTTGGGCCCAATTGAGTGGCCCACTAAAATAAAATAAAAAAGCCTGTTACTGTGAATGTCCTAGAGAACATGTTCGCTACTGTCTTCGCCTAACGAAGGTGCTAGCGAACATGACAGGTTTTAGTTCTTTAATAAATCAATGCACAACACATTTTAGCCAAATCATTTTCAGCAAAATCCACACAACCAGGCACAATATTTGCACCACACAAAAAAATAGTAAATACTTACAATGTTGGGGTGCCTCCCAGCAAGCGCTTTGTTTAACATCGTTGGAGTTCGACGGTCTGTTGCGATCACAGATCGCAGAAAGGCACAGAGGTGGTGTCCCGCTCGAAATCACCACCAAGATAAATCTTCAACTGTTGGCCGTTGACAGTCCAATTCTCGTTGGTTTAGATGTCTTCAGTAATAATTGCCTCATAACTCAAAATGTTACAAATTTGAAAGGGACCCGACCACTTGGACTTTAACTTTCCGGGAAACAATCTCAACCTCGAATCGAATAGCAACACCATTTTCCCTACCTCAAATTTCTTGGTTACAATCTTTTTGTCATGATACCCCTTGTCTCCGTCTTTGTAGATTTTGTTCGATTCATAAGCTTGAAGGTGTATTTCTTCCAACTCATGAAGCTGGCTTTTTCTTTTGACGCCACTCAATTTATGATCGAAATTTAGCAACTTCAATGCCCAAAAGGCTTTGTGTTCCAATTCAACCGGAACGTGACCGTTTTTTTCGTAGACCATTTTAAATAGTGTGAGACCAATCAGAGCTTTGAAATCTGTCCGATAGGCCCACAAGGCATCGTTAAGCTTGCTTGACCAATCCTTCCTTGAGGTAGACACAATTTTTTTCAAAATCTTTTTAATTTCTCGGTTTGATACCTCCGCTTGTCCGTTAGCTTGAGGATGATATGATGTAGCAACTTTCTGCCGCACACCATACCATTCCAAAGCATTCGCTAACTGAGTGTTACAAAAGTGCAAACCTCCGTCACTTATTAACACTCACGGAGTACCAAAGCGAGAAAATATGTTATTTTTTCAAAAAATTTATTACGGTTTTGCCGTCTACCTTAGCGCTAGCTATGGCTTCCACCCTTTTTGAGACGTAGTCCACCGCAACAAGAATGTACTCATTTCCAAATGACGGTGGGAATGAACCAACAAAATCAATGCCCCAACAATCGAAAAACTCGACTTCTATCATGCTTTGCAGTGGCATTTCATTTTGTTGCGTTATCCCACCAATCCTCTTACATTTGTCACAACTTTTTGTTTGCGCATGCGCATCTTTAACCAAGAACGACCAATAAAATCCCGATTGGAGGACTTTAGCGGACATTCTTGTGTTGTTAAAATAACCTCCATACAGAGTGTTGTGACAATCCCACAGGATGTCTTTGGCTTCCTCCTCAGAAACACATATCCTTAAAACGTTGTCGACACCAAGTTTGAACAAATGTGGTTCATCCCATACAAATTACTTGGCGTCAGACAAATTTTTTTTTCTCTAGTGACTAGTTAGACCTTTCGACATTAATCCGGTGGCTTTCTGGTTAGCCATATCAGCAAACCAAGGTCTAAACTTCATGATATACAACTTTTCATCAGGGAATTCTTCCCTCACCTCTTTTTCATGTTTTGTGACTTCATGATTCACAAGTCGGGACAAGTGATCTGCTACCAAATTCTCAGACCCTTTTTTATCAGAAATTTCAAGATCAAATTCTTGAAGTAAAAGAACCAAACGAATTAACCGTTGTTTGGAATCCGGTTTAGTAAGCAGATACTTCATCGCCGCATGATTGGTGTACACCACAACTTTGGATTCAATTAAATAAGACCTAAATTTTTCTAATGTGTACACTATAGCAAGCAATTTCTTTTCTATTGTTGCATAATTAATTTTAGCATCGTTAAGAACCTGGCTTGCATAATGTATCGCATGGAAAATTTTGGTCTTTCTTTGTCCTAACATTGTACCACCCGAATAATCGCTCGCGTCACACATAATTTCAAAATCATTTTTCTAGTTCGGTGCGACGATTATGGGTGCAGTTATTATGCTTTGTTTTAAAGAATCAAAAGCTGTCATACAAGAATCATCAAAAAGAAAAGACTTATCTTTATTTAGCAGGTTGCTCAATGGTTTTTCTATCTTCGCGAAGTCTTTGATGAATCTTCGATAGAATCCTGCATGACCCAGAAAACTTCGAATTCCCTTCTCATTCAGAGGTGGCGGCAACTTTTCAATCACTTCCACTTTAGCCTTGTTAACTTCAAGTCCCTTTGAAGAAACTTTGCGCTCGAGCACAATGCCTTCCGTAACCACGAAGTTGCATTTCTCCCAATTAAGCACCAGATTAGTATCCACACATCTCTCCAAGACAACATCAAGATTTTTCAAACAAAGTTCAAATGACGGTCCGAAAACTGAGAAATCATCCATAAACACCTCGATCGTCTTCTCAATCAAGTCTGAGAATATACCTTGCATACACCTTTGAAAAGTCGTCAGTGCATTACACAAACCAAACGACATCCTCCTATAAGCAAAGATTCCGAAAGGACAAGTGAAAGCCATTTTTTCACGATCCTCCGGGTTGACAATGATTTCATTATACCCGGAGTATCCATCCAAAAAGCAATAATATTCTTGACCGGAAAGTCTCTCGAGAATTTGATCCATGAAAGGAAGAGGAAAGTGATACTTTCTTGTAGCTTGATTAAGCCTACGGTAGTAGATACATATTCTCCACCCCGTTACAATTTTTGTTGGAATCAACTCATTCTTCTCATTATGGACAACCGTCATTCCACCTTTCTTCGGCACCACTTGAACTGGACTAACCCACGGACTATCAGAAATAGGATAAATAATGTCGGCATCCAACATTTTGACAACTTCTTTCCTCACCACTTCTTTCATAGTAGAACTCAATCTTCTTTATGGTTGAGCTACCGACTTGAAATCATCCTTCATGAATATTCGATGCATACAATAGGAAGGACTTATACCTTTCAAGTCGAAAAGAGTCCAACCCATTTCCTCTTGATTTTTCTTCAAAACAACAATTAATTTTCTTTCTTCATCCATGGTCAAATCCGAGCTTATTATCACCGACTTATTTTTATCTTCATCAAGGAAAACATACTTAAGATGAGATGGTAACAACATCAACTCAAGTTTTTCTTCCTCATTGTTCTCTTTTTTTAGAATTTCCACCCTTTCTTTCAAAGGTGGAATTTCCTCTAATTCTTCAAGTTCCCGCAAACACTTTTCAGTTTCTCGTTCTTCTTCTTCATTGACATTTGGAAGAGCATTGGTAAGAACCCTTTGTAATGGTGTGGGAACTTGCAATAACTCATTGACTTCTTCAATTGGCACTTTCGTTGCATCAATTCTGAAACAATCGGTTTTGTCCTTTGAAAGCTTCATGGCTTCAAAAAGATTGAAACAAATCTCCTCATTAAGAACTCTAACTTTCATTAGACCATCATCCATATCAATCGCCATGCGCGCAGTCTTCTTAAAAGGTCGACCAAGAATCAAGGGAGAGTCTTCATCTTCTTCCATATCAATTACTACAAAGTCAATTGGGGAAAAAAATTTATCAACCTTTACCAACACACCTTCGGCTACACCGTGAGGACGAGTGGTAGATTTTTCGGCAAGTTGCAATGTCATTTGAGTAGATTTCAACTCCATATATCCCAATCGATTCACAATAGATAAAGGTGCCGAATTAATACTAGAGCCCAAATCAATCAACCCCTTGCCAACATAAGTATTTCCAATTGTTAGGCAAAGTGACTCATCTCGGATCACTTTCTTTCCTCGGGAGAGTCCGTTGAATGATTGCACTACAACTAGCATCCACTATGATAGTTTCTTGATCCTTATACCGCTTCTTCTTCATAAGGATGTCCTTCATGAATTTAGCATACTTGGGCATTTTCTCCAATGATTCGGAAAATGGAATATTAAATTTGCAGTTGCTTGAATATATCCATGAACCGAGCATAGTGTCTAGCATTGTCTTTCCTTGTCGGAGCATATGGATAAGGCAAATTTTGAATAGGAATAATGCTCACTTTCTCTTTTCCTTTCCTAGACTTTTTCACTCTTTCTTCTCTCTTACTTTTCTCTCCTTCCTCACTTTTTTTCACTCTCTCATTTTCAACTAAATGTCCCTCAACATTCTTTTCTACTTCTTTCTTAACATTTTCATTTTCTTTTTCAATTACAACTTCTTCCGCCACTATCTCATCACCCACGCCCATGTCAATTTCTCTACCACTTCTTATGAGAATCGCCTTGCAATGGTCCTTAGGATTTGGAAGAGCGGTAGCCGTGAAAGGCCTTTTTTGTTGATTGGCCAATTGTTTTGATAATTGACCCACTTGTGTCTCCAAATTCTTTATAAACGAGTCGGTGTTCTTTTGATTTGACATTGACATTTGCATGAATTGAGTAAGAGTTTCCTCCATCTTTGATGGTGCACTTTGAGTTTGTGGAGGTTGAGTGTAATTTTGATATTGTTGACGGTTTGAAGTTTCGGCTTCTTGCGGCTTCCAAGGTTGTTGGTACCCTTGATTAGGTCTTTGATAACCTTAATTTTCTTATTGATAAGGTGGTCTTTGTTGGTAGCCCTGATTTTGATTTTCAGCATAGTTGACTTCTTCCAATACTGGAAGACAATACTCGGTAGGATGGCCATCTTTACATAATTCACAACTTACCACTTGAACTTAGGTAGGAACTTCTTGCATCTCTTTGATTTGTTGTGGAAGCTTCGACATTTATTGCGTTAAAAGCAACACTTATTGTGGAAGAAGTTTTTTTTGAGCAAGAATATCATCATTAGTACCTAACTCTAACACGCCTGGTTTTCTTTGAGCTACTCCACGATTATGATTCCCTTGGTGATCATTAAGTGCAATCTTGTCAATAATTTCTATTGCATCTTCAATGCTTTTAGACATCAAAGAACCCCCCGCCGTAGCATCCAATAAGGACTTGTGAACCGAAAGGAGACCATTGCGGAAAATATGAACTTGAATGAGTTCGTCAAAACCGTGTACTTTGCATTTCCTCAACATAGACTTGAATCTCTCCCAAGCATCATTGAGGGATTCATTTCCTCCTTGTGAAAACACAGCTACTGCAGTTTTTGCTTCCATGAAAGGATTATGCGGAAAGAACCGTTCAAGAAACTTCTCTTCCAGTAAATTCCAATCTGTCATAATTGTCGTAGACTGATCAATATACCATTCCTTCGCTTTCCCAATCAAAGAATAAGGAAATAGCCTCCTGAACAATGACTCTTCATCAGGTTTTGTTGCTCCCGTTGCACCCACAATCTCATAGAATTTGGTAAGACGTGTAAACGGATCCTCATGATCTAACCCCATGAAAGGATTTTGATAAATGAGTGCAAGGATTCCCGTTTTCATCTCGGCTTGTCTTCCATTTTGGAGATCACGCGCAAACTGAGCGGTGTGTCTTGGACTGTTTGTACATGGAACCGAAACTGGAGGTGGAGGAGGTGGTGGTGCTTCCATAATTGGTGAATTAGGTGGAGTAGATGAAGAAGATTCTCCGTGCACTTGTCTCTAAATAGCTTGTTGCCGTCTTCGCCTTGTGCGACTATTGGTGCGTCGAGCAGTTCTCTCAATCTCAGGATCAAAAAGAAGGTTTTCAGGCCGAACCTGTCCTCGCATAAACAAATATTGCACACGAACCAAGTAGATTAAAAACCACAAAGAATTACAAAGATAAGAGATTCACAATACAAAAATCTTAAAATCAGTAAACTATTGCAATGCTTGCAATATTCTACTAACAATCCCCGGCTACGGCGCCAATTTGTTAGATGGTATTTTGGGGTATTGTTTTATCGTCTCCACAGGGATTGAAGAGAATATAAATGAATGTCGTTCAACAGTTTAATGTCTTAAGAAAAGGGATTTTTAGAATGGTTTCAATTTTCGTAACTAAAGTTTGCAAGAAAGAAAACGGAATAAAATTCGGTTTAAGTTTGATAAAAACATGTCAAGATTAGGGTTCGCTAGTCCGTCCTAAATGTATTCACCCGACCAAATATGTGAACAAAGTTTTAACCAACATGACCGTGTATCCTCGCAAAAACGTTCATGTCTAAATCAATTTCATGGTTGTTATTGTTTCGACCGTTAAATGATCTCTCTAAGTATCAATTGAAACAATAAGCATTAAGATCAATACAAAGCGGATATCAACTTTCAAACCTATGTCTAGAATTTGTATAGTTGATAAATGAAGATATTAGGTCTAGACTTGGAAAGTTCATGTCTAAAGCATTCCAAACCATAAATGTACAAAGAGTAGCAAATAACTTCATCTATATTGATCAAACCATTTGTTCACATACAAAAGATCAAATGGAATACATAAAATCTGAACTAACTACTTCTAATCTTGACAAGAGAGGGATTTAGCCAACCATTTCCATGATAGCTTGAGCAACAAGTTTTGGAAGAAGGTTGATCAATATCCGAGTCGAATAATCGAGATTGGATGGGAATCCACCTTCTTTTTGTGAAATATTGCTAAGAGATTATGAGAAATGGAGGAATGAGTTTCTAGGTCAGAAAATCCTCTCAAAAGCAAGTACAAAACAATTAGATATTTTTACAAAAAGTAGCTCAAACTACTTATAGAAGTGACTACTGAGCTGTCACGTTCGCAGTGCAAACGAATTTTCGCCTAGCAAACACCCAAAATGGCACCTGAAGTGCGTATGTCCTGTGACAGCTCCCCAGATAGAAATCCCAATGTTCGTTGTGCAAAGAATTGTTCGCTTAGCGAAGCCTTCGCTGCAA